>OZ010795.1:502960913-504317579 GCA_963932465.1 Maratus speciosus | reverse complement strand
ATGAAAATAGTCTTTTTATCAGGAAGACGAAAACTGTTTTATATATGGATTGAAATTTAAAGCAATTGACATATGTTTTTGAAGTTTGCTATAGCATATGTTTTCTATTGTTAATGGAATGTGAGAATCTTTAGTTCATTTACAGAGACATTCAAAAGAATCCCGTTACATTATATTCAATAGGAGAAAAAGAGCGGTGTCTTTTAATGGTGTTACGATATTTAAAACATAATGAAATTAATATGGATTTATCAAGTGTATTAAGACATGTTTTATGCAGAATATGATGTGAAAACCATTTATTATTATTTACAGGTTCATACAAATGAATTTTGTTGTATAATGGTTTATAGTAAAAAGAAAAGTGTTTGAAGCATATTTTAATAATGTTAAAATATTCCAAACAAAGTGAAATTGACATGCAAAATTGATTTACATTACAAGTTGCTTACTGTATAATATGACATGTATGATAGTTATTGTTAATTTACAGGGACACACCAAAAAAAAATCCGTTATACTGCTGTCTATTAGCGTAGTTGTTTGAAGTGCGTTTTCAATTATAGTGTGAGTTTTTAACTATTTGAGTATTACATGACGCGTATAAATTCTATAGATCATATACAGGGCTATACAAAAGAATTTGTAAGCACTACTTTGTATGGTAGTGAATTTCTTAAAGGAGGTTTCTAATTGAGTTATGAAATTTCGGTCTTTTATTTCTTTTTACTAGTAGAAATTCCTAATATGCAGGGCTACGCAAAGAACTGAAAACATTGCCAGCTATGACTGGTCATTTCTGGAAGTGTGTTTATAACAATTTTTTGCTTGAATTAAATTTTACCATATTACGTAACATGTATAAAAACTTGTAGATAATATACAGGGCTATACAAGAAGTTCGAGTGTATTTCCGTTTATTGTCGGAAATTGCTAAAGGTTGAATGTATTAATTGCGGCACGCGTTTTCTTTTTAAACTAAATTGTCGCATATTATCTAGATCATATACAAAGCTATAGATCATTTACAGGGCTTCATAAATAATAAATTCTTTTGTGCAGCCCTGTATACGAGCTATAGAATTTTTATACAACATGCAAAAAATAGTTAAATTTAAAAGCGCATACTGAAATTCAAAAACGCACTTCAGTAATTATTGCTCATAGATAGTACTGTAACACATTTCTTTCGTGTGTCCCTGTAAATGAACGACAAATGCTATGAATGCATGCTCTATTCTCTCGTAATGAAATTCAGTGGTTTATATCAGTTTTAATACATTTGAAATAGCGCAAATTCATTAAAATACTCTCTAAACGATTTTTCCCCATATACCATAATGTAATGGAAATCTTTTGAGTGCCCCTGTAAATAAACTATTAATGTTACACACTTCATATGCAATGCCGAACATGCCATTGTAAGCACCATTAACATTTTTTAATTGCATTAAAATCCGAGTATATTTACGTGAGTTAGAGCGTGGACAGACAAACCGAATTCATAAACACATTTCAACCTTGTTGAAAAGTGTTAAAAAGTATAATAGTCTAAAATAACTAAAAATTATAATAAGTTGAAAATTCACATTCAGTAATTTCTACCAATAGACAAGCATAACTTAATTCTTTTGTACAACCTTGTGTATTACCTACAGATTTTTATACATGCCACATAATAAGTTAAAAATTTAATGCAAGCTCAAAGATGCTTAAAACTACTAAAAGGATACTTCCAGAAATTATCATCTATAATTGTCCATGTTTCTAGTTTTTTGCGTTGCCATGTATATGATTTTACTTATATTACACAAACTTCTCCTATACTAACTATAGTTCAGCTTTGAAAAGCATAACATAATTAAAAACTACGTTTAAGCAGTTCAGAATCATACTTATACTAACTAACGAGCTACTATACTAACGAATATATTACTAACTATATAATATTACTAACGAAGTATTTTAGGTAGTCTTGCATACAATCTATAGAATTTATATATACCACGTATTATGTACATAGTTTTAAAACGCATATCATAATATAAAACGCATTTCCAGCAATTATCGCTAATAATCACTTTAACCGGTATCTTCTGTGTGTCCCTGTAAATGAACAATAACTGTTGTACACGTCGTATACTAACTTAGGCATGTTGCAGTGCACCTCAATAATATATATATAAATTTCATTATGTTTGAAATGGTTTAACATAATTAAACTAAAAGACAAACATTTTTTCGCCATTAAGCGTAATGTGACAGG
The DNA here is from genome assembly GCA_963932465.1 of Maratus speciosus. NCBI lineage: Eukaryota > Metazoa > Arthropoda > Arachnida > Araneae > Salticidae > Maratus > Maratus speciosus. The sequence goes on along the minus strand of OZ010795.1, from coordinate 504,315,313 downwards.
ATTCTTTTGAGTGTCCCTGTAAAGGACCTATAAATGCTACACGCTCGTTTTCAGTACCGAACATGCTATAGTAAGCGTCAAAAACGTAAATAACTTAAATGGCAATCCGAGTATATTTACCGAGTAGAGTTAGAGCACGCTGAGACAACAGAAAAGTAAACCAAAAGTCATAAAAACGTTTTAATGATCAAGAAAGTCTTGAAAAAAGGAATTACCTATTTATCATTCCCCATGTTCGGGAGAACATTTGCAATTATTGTATTAAAAGAGCCTATTATGAATTTCTTCCAAATTTTCTTCAAACTAATTTATTCCAACTTTTTTTAATGTGGGATTAAATAAATCAAAGATTTCTATTCGAAAATAGGGGTAGAAAGCGGCCCATTAGTTTCTTAGAATAAATAGCGCGAAGATTACTATTTATAATTACGGATATTAAGTGCCTGTTGTTGCCCACCCCATTATTTGTGACATTTTTGTTTTCTTATATTTTATAAAGTTAACAGAATGTTTAAAAATAAGCTTTTTTCTTTATTAATTTACTGTATATTCGTTATTAAAATTATTAAAGAAGATTCTTAAGAGTTTTATATTGAATATGTAAATGCCAAATTTTTTACAAATTAAACTATTGAATACGGCACATTTGCTGCTATGAAACGCCGAATATGGGAAAAGCACAAAATTTTTACAAGTCAAAGGAAGGGCGAACCTGGGAAAAGCACAAAATTTTTAAGCGTCAAACTATCCAATGCGGCATATTGGATAGTTTGAAGCTGAAAACGTACAAATAAGCATACCATATCAAACTATCGAATGTTATTTTTTGGCGAGTAAAATTATTCAAATGATTTATCTCAATAGTATGCTTAAATTGGATACAAAACAGCACCCTGTTTAATGCTGCTTGGTGCTGATTTTGAATCCACAATAAAAACAGTTTTTTTGCCCTCCTGAAATGTGGCTATTTTCACATTAGATAGTTTGACATGGTGCCGACGATATGTCAAAATGATTAAAGATTTCAAATTTATAATGCAATGTTAATTTTACTCTCACCCATTTTTTTTTTATTGCATCTGAAGGATTTATATTTCTACTAAATTTGTGAATGACCCCTAATTTGCAGCAAAAAATATGCTCCAACGTTAAACTGCTCAGTCAATTTTAATCGTAGAATAACGGGACTTTTTTTTTTTTGTCTTGTCAGTATAATAGGAAACTTTTACTAAAAATAACTTATAAGACCGGGGGGCCGTATAAAAATTTAATTTTCGTAATTTTTTAAGAAGTCTTTTTATTGGCCCAAATAGCTTTTAATATACTTCTTTACCTCATTTAAAACATTTTTGTAATTGTAACAATATGTTTATGACTAGCGGTTTAGGAATTAGCCATTGGACGCTGTTGAGATTGGAGTATATCCTACAAGTATTACGGAAATATTCACACTTTATTAAAAACATATCAAATATAAGTAATTTAGTAATTTATTAAATATCCATCTCTTTTCCAAGAAAGTAATGTATGAAAATTAGAATAAGAACCATGAAAATTTTTCACAATATTATTGAATCACTCTTTTGGATTCCCGTAATAATTATAAAGGATATTGAAAAGTTGAACTTAAGCAATTAAGTTACTATTGATGCTAAATCAGTGTATTGGAAATAACATTATTGTACATTGTTAAAAGTTTTATTGTTTTCCTATAAATGTATTTTTAAATAAAATTTACACATAGCAGGTACAAAACAGAAAACTGGTAATTGGTTCATTGCTTTAAAAACCAAATCTTAAAAAAGAGACAGAGCAAAAATTATGTATTTTTTGATAAATTCCCTTGCTTTCACTTTCTACCAAGCATAAAAAAGCAGTGAATTTTTCATAATCGAGTTACGCCAAATTAATGTATTGTAACAGAAATTGTTAGGAAAAAATGAATTAAAGTAAAAAATTTAAAAGTGATTTTTAAAGTGAACATTGAATGCTTATAAAAGATTATTTTATGTGCATATAAAAAGGTGTTTTATAAGTGTTGTGATTTTTCCTGCACTTTATGTTGTTATTTTTCAAGCACCGGTGAAGTGAAATCGAATTCAAGCAACAAGTGAAGTAAAAATCAAATTCTTTCTGTCATGTGCATCATAGCCAATATAGCAACCCGACTTTACCCATATTTGAGAAATTTTGCAGCACTCTTATAGACAGCAGTTTGTAAATTTTACAGCAACTGTTTTGGCAGCCTTGATGCAGCCCATTTCATCCAAAATGCAGAATTTTTTCTACAGTATGCTTTTATACTTATATTTTCAAAACTCGTTTCATCACGAGCTTATGGAACAGCAACTGCTCGCTATTTTACTAATGCCGGCATACAAGAATAAGTGTTATTTGTCTTCGATGTAAACTAGGGTATTAAACGAACAAATAAATTTCATAAGTTTCAAATAAATGTTTTTAATTTTAAAGTCGTAGATATAAAACAAGTTAAATAAGAAATGCATGTTTCGAGATATTCAATATTCAAGTTTTCTAAAGAAATATGCAACCTATATTATTGTGATTGTTTCGACTAAAACAGCTGATTTGTTATGACCATTCAGTTAACTCATATTCAGCATTTTTGTCTAATATGTTTTATTTTATTAGACTTATTGATTTTTAATAACAAAACTCTTTGCACATACTTAAAATTTATTTTTAATTACGATGACATATAACGAGTACTTACTATACACTTTGTGCTTTACAAAGAATGTCAGGATGCAGTTAAATAATTTTATATGAAAAGTAGAAAAATATAAATAATATCATTAACTATCTTTTACAGCCGAACCCTCCCTTTGTTTCCAAAACGTCAACTTATACACCTTCACCTATTAGCAGAAACAAATGGTGTTATCCGCATTAAACGTGAAGGGGGGGGGGGGGGAGATTCCATGTAAAATAAACACAATTGGGATATCCTTATATATACGGTGGTTATTGTAACAGAGCCCAGTGTGTTTATTGTGTCAATTATTATTATGGAGACCAAAATAACGTGGAACCCGTGCAAAATTAAAGCGAAATTAAAAACAAAATTAAAACAACAATCACTATAACGGGACCATGATAATTTTTCGTACATAAACCGATAAAACGCCAAAACTTTTAACTGAAACCTGTACGTTTCACGGATATAAACCGTTAATAAGACCCTACCAAACATAATCTAATGCTTATCTTAAGAAATCGCCACCTTCTCCAGAAATCTAAAAAAAATTTGACATAATCTAAAAAATATGATGATCTTTGCAACAGCGCCCTATGAGTTTTGCGCCAACAAATTGTTATTATGTTAATCAAAATAACTAGACCCTATGTAATTTGCAGCCATAAATCGTTAATGCGCGACCACTACAAAGGGACTCTGAATGATTTGCGCCTCATAAATAATTAAAACTTAATTTAAAAAAAATTCAAACAACAATCACTATAACGGGGCCATGAGAATTTTTTGTACATAAACCGAAAAACGACAATAACTTTAATCGATCCCTATGCGTTTCACGCCTATAAAGCTTTAAAAAGGCTACACTAAAGATTATCTTAAGAAATCGCTACATTCTCCTGCAATTCTACAGAAATCTAAACAAAATTGGAATAACCTAAAAAATATAGCGATCAATGTAACAGGGCCCTGTGCGTTTTGCGCACATAAATTGTTATTACGGTGATCAAAATAACGGGATTTGTGATTGCGTGCTTTGCAGCCAAAAATATAGTAGTTAACACGACGATCACTACAACGGGATCCTGCATGATTCGCGCCTCATAAATCTTTAAAACGAAATTTAAAGAAGAAAAATTTTCAAACAACAATCACTATAACGGGACCATGAGAGTTTTTTGTACATAAACTGATAAAACGACAGTCATTTTAACTGAGACCTGTTCGTTTCACGCCGATAAATCGTTTATAAGGCGCCAATAAAAAAAGTCCTTCCGGCCAGTGCCGGGAGGAAGAGGTAGCTTTCATATTCCTTATTTTTAAAAAGCCAACTTATATTATTCAAACACACGAAGCTCAATTAAGTGGAAACCGAATGTAGGAGATTCAATACTAATTTTTATCAATACTAAATCATTATGAATGAGAATTTCGCGAAATTAGTCAGCTTTATTCAAGCTGCTTTTAATTAAAGTAACTTATATTTGGCTGGCAAATTCGGCGATTTCTTAAAGTGCCTGCCATTTTAAGACAACATGGTGGATGAGGCTAACCAGTGAACTTTGTCGAGACCTTAGTAATTGCTGTGCACATGCTCACTCACATCGGAATCGGTTGATATATACGAGTGCTGTCGCAGGCAAAAAATCAGATTTTTCAAAATGTCACCCACGTTAGGAATTGAAACTACTATATCTGAGCCATTTTTTAAGATAAAGGCAAACAAAAAATGCTCCTGAATCCTTATATCAAGGTCAAATACTTAAGAAAGAAACCTTTTTCAATTTCTAATTTTTTTGCACCTCACTTTAAATATAATTTTTTTTAATTTAATGGCCGCCATTTTGAAACAAGATGGCTGATGAAGCTGGCCAGCGAACTTGGTCGAGATATTGATGTATACTATCCACATGCCTTCTTCCATCGAAATAGGCGAATACGTGTGGAATCGCGTGACAAATACAAGATCGTTTCAAAGTATTAGCCATGATAGAAATTCAAAGTGCTATAATTCAACCACTTTTTAAGATATAAACAAAAGAACAAATTTTCAGAAACAAAAACTGCTCCGAATCTTTGTATCAAGGCCAAACACATAAAAAAAATCTTTTTCATTTTCCAATTTTTTAATACCTTATTCTAAATTTTAAAATACATTAAAAAAAAAAAAAATCGCAACCCTTTTGAAACAAGATGGCGAATGAAGCTAGCCAACGAACTCGGTCGAGACATTAGTATGCAGTATGTACAGACCAAGTAATATCCAAATCGGTTCATAAATACGTCTGTTAACGAAAGACAAAAATCAGGTCGTTTTAAAATGTCAGCCACAACAGAAATTCAAAATGTTATAACTCAGCCATTTTTTTAGATATAGACGAAACAAAACCTGTTCCGGAATCTTTGTATTAAGGTCAAACACATACGAAAAGATCTTTTTCATTTTCCAATTTTTTGGCATCTCATTTTAAATTTAAATTTTTTTAAATGGCCGCCATTTTGAAACAAGATGGCGGATGAAGCTGACCAACGAACTCGGTTGAGTTATTTGTATGTACTATGTACACACCAAGGTACATCCAAATCGGTTCATAAATACGTCTGTTATCACGTGGCAAAAATCAGGGCGTTTCAAAATGTCAGCCACGCTAGAAATTCAAAATGCTATAACTCAGCCATTTGTTAAGATATAAACGAAACAAAAACTGCTCTCGAATCTTTTTATTAAGGTCAAACACATAAGAAAAAAATATTTTTTCAATTTTCAATTTTTTGGTACCACATTTCCTATTTAAATTTTTCTTAAAATTTTAAATGGCCGCCATTTTTAAACAAAATGGCGGATGAAGCTGGCCAACGAACTCGGTCGAGACATTGGTTTGTACTATGTATAAACGAAGTTACATCCAAATCGGTTCATAAATACGCCTTTTATCGCGTGACAAAGTTCAGGACGTTTCAAAGTGTCAGCTTCGCTAGAAATTCAAAATGCTATAACTCAGCCATTGTTTAAGATATAAACGAAACAAAAACTGCTCCCGAATCTTTTTATTAAGGTCAAACACATAAGAAAAAAATATTTTTTCAATTTTCAATTTTTTGGTACCACATTTCCAATTTAAATTTTTCTTAAAATTTTAAATGGCCGCCATTTTTAAACAAAATGGCGGATGAAGCTGGCCAACGAACTCGGTCGAGACATTGGTTTGTACTATGTATAAACAAAGTTACATCCAAATCGGTTCATAAATACGCCTTTTATCGCGTGACAAAGTTCAGGACGTTTCAAAGTGTCAGCTTCGCTAGAAATTCAAAATGCTATAACTCAGCCATTTTTTAAGATATAGACGAAACAAAAACTGCTACGGAGTCTTTGTATAAAGGTCAAATACATAAGAAAAAAATATTTTTCCATTTTTAATTTTTTGGTACCACATTTCAAATTTTAAATTTTTTTAAAAATTTTAAATAGCCGCCATTTTGAAACAAAATGGCGGATGAAGCTGGCCAACGAACTCGGTCGAGACATTGGTATGTACTATGTACACACCGAATTACATCTAAATCGGTTCATAAATACGAGAGTTACAGTATGACATAGGTCAGATATATATATATATATTGATATATATATATATATATATATATATATATATCAATTTTTGAACGGAGGGTGGTTTCGGGGTCTGGGGGTCATGATCGATGAAAATATACCAAAATTTTTTGAAATCGCTTTCCTCCGAACGGCTGCAATAGGTAGCTTTTTGTAAAGAAAGCTACCTAATAATCTGGAGATTATTTTAAGAAATCGCAACTTTCTCAAGAAATTTGGCAGAAATCTGAAGACATTTTGAAGATTTAGCCTTATCTTTGAAATATCTGTAGGATTTTCTAAGATATTTCACGTTCATTTTGTAGTTTTAATTTACCTTTAAAATACTTGCAGAATTTTTTAAGACATTTCGCAGATATTTTGCAGATGTTATTTACCTATAAAATATCAGCAGAACTTTGATGACAGACAATTCACAGACATTCTAAATGTTTTAAAATATAAGATAAAGGAAATTTGTCTAATGATATTCTACAGATATGAGAAAATCTTTAAAATATAAAATTAAATATTTTAGTTGGTTGTATAATTTATTCTGTATTTATAACTGACAAGGGCACCATCAAACATAATGCTCACAGATTTTGGTGATTATAAAGTATGTTAGAGGGATCATACCCCTAATTATTCTGTTTTATTAAAGGTTGTTATTAAAGGTTTTATTCAAATGGCCCCTAGTTTTCGAGAATTTGGGGGTCAAAGTTCAACATACGTTTCAAATAACGATTAATTTGCTTTTCTAAACGTGGTCTGGGTAACGTCGAGGTAACGTGTGAGTTCGCTATACCGTAGATAGCGGGTTCGAACCCAACTTATGCCATTTTCTTTTTTTATTTAATATTATATTTTTCACATGAACTTTATTATAATTTATATATTTTAATATATTTTGACATTTTACACTGAATTAAAATAATCCGCAGCTTTGAAATTTTTTACATTTTCCTAACAAATTACATTTACATTTTCGAAATTGTTATGAATATTATATTTTTTCTGAAATTTTTAAGCTAATATTTCTACTGACGAAAATTAAACTAATTTATGTCTAGAATTTTTTTTTTTTTTTTTGTTAAATTATTTTTATTAAATTTATCTGTATTTACATCTTTATATTTTAAGTGCAGTTCTATAATAATAATATATGTATATTTTTTTTACATTATGGGATTTTAAATGGAAATGTATGTATTTTTCCCCATAATTTTATACAAAATATTTTTCATGTCGAATCTCTTAAAAGTATTCACGATTAGATAATTTCAATACCATATTTAAAAAAGAGTAATAAAATGTTAAATTAGTAACAGTTATATGCAAGTTTTTACCAGTTATATAAATTTTTAATGTCCTATAAATACATTTATCTGTAACGTTTGAACTCAACATCATTTTTTATTTGCAAAAATAAAAAATGACAGTTTAAATTTAAAACATTTTCTTCATTCTAACAATTATAAACATTGTTGACGTCATTCTTAAAAAATGAACTGGAAATGCCAGATAAAATTTATCATACAGGGTGTCCAGCGAATAAGACCCTGATTTCAAAATTAAATATCTCAAAAACAAAGCTCAATAGAATTATGCGGTAAACGGTTCGTTTATTAGCTAAGCTGTAAACATGTTATACAGAAGTTTCAAAAATTAGTTGCAAAAACCGCTAACAGATGGCGCTGTAATCGCAATGCCTATAAATTGTGTTTTGAAGTCCAGAGCACTAGGAGTCTCATTTCTAGATGGCTTTCTATAGAACAAAGTGAAAAAATACAAAGTTTCTATTTTTAAAAATTTAATTAAGTTTTAAAAAAATAATTCTAATTTTAAAAACACGTTTTCATTTTCCTTATCATTGAGCACAGAAATATGGTGCAGCTTCTAGCGATATAATCCGAAGTGTTGGAAAGGAATGCAGCATCAAAAATACTTTTGCTTTAACGTTGATGATATGATTAATCATCAGTTCCTTTTAAAAAAGAAGTAGTTTAATGCGTAATTTCTGTCTCTAAAACTTTGTTTACAAAGAAAAGAAATATATGCGTTGTGCTAAAACCAAAGTATTATGCTGTATTAATTAAAATTTTCTAAAATTAAAGCCTATGCAATCATTCTGTGACCAGATGTTTCCACTTCTGCACATCACCTCAATGAAAAAGTGGACTTTCCCAATATTCGTTCAACCGTAGGGAGCCATCAAGGAATGAGATTCTAGTGCTCTGGACTTCAAAGAACAGTTTACAAGTATTGCGATTACAGCGCCATCTGTTAACGGCTTTTGCAACTAAATTTTGAAACTTCTGTACAACATTTTTACAACTTAGCTAATAAACAAATCGCTTACCACATAATTCTATTGATCTTTGTTTTTGAGATATTTAATTTTGAAATCAGGGTCTTATTCGCTGGACACCCTGTATATATAAAAAATATTTGTAATAAAATCGTCTGCTGTGCTTTCGCGGTAATATCAGAATAAGTAAAGTTTTCCTTTTATTGATCTCGTTCAGATATTTGATGGCATTAAAAAATTAAAGTATTTAAAGAATATATATTATATTAGTTTATGCAGTCTTCCAATATTGTTTTAAAAAAATCATTCAATGAAGTTGTTTTTATTGTGATTTTTTAATGGAATTTTATGTTTTGAATATTATTATGATATGTATCATACAGTTAATTGCATATTTACTAAATTAATAATGGCGATGTCTATAATGATAATGATAAACATTTTTGTATGTCATTAGTTAATATATTGCATTCATTATATTTAGAACATATGAAATATTAAAATTATATATCATTTTGTTCAATTTTCCCAGTCAATTATTTATATACACTGCTGGCCATTAAAATTGCAACACCAGGAAGGAATGATCTGACGAACGTCAAAATCACATGAAAGGAAGAAGAGGTTGGAATATGCAAATGATTAGTATTTCAGCGCATTTAGACGAGACAGGCGGGAAAAACGACATCTGAAGCACTGCATAAAAGAAAAGTTGCGTAGTGGATTTCTCATTCGGAACGCGCTTTGTAAGGTCGGTCTTTGCTCAGAATATCGTGTTATGCCTCGATTAATAAGAGGAAAGGCTTACCACCAAATGTCGGTTTTCGATAGAGGCAGTATCGTTGTCTATCGAGAGTGTGGATTATCTTTCCGTGATATCGCCCGTTGCATTCATCGAAATCCAATCGCTGTTATACAAATAGGGAATCAATGGATTGCTGAGGGTCATACTGAACGGCATACAGGATCTCGACGTCCTCCCATGACTTACGCCGGAGAGGACAGACATATTGTGAGGTCGGCCTTGCAAAACCGTACACCCACATCACGAACCATTAGTTAGGAAATGGGCATGTTTGAAGCGCACAAAGTATCCGCTCGTACGGTGCGACGAAGTTTGCAGCAGTCTGAACTGTCAGAACGGCGACCAGTACTGCGGCTTCCCTTGACAATACAGCATACAGAGAGTCGGCGACTCTGAAAGACAAAGCTGCGCCAAACGACAAAGCTGGATGCATGACTGGCACAATGTCGTCTTTTCAGACGAGTCCCGGTTGTACGTGCTGTATTCTGATGGCCGTATACTTGTCTGGAGGCTCCGAGGAAAATGCCTGTCGCCTGCTTGCTTTCGATATCGGCACAGGGGCCCTGCACCTGGTGCGATGGTTTGGGCAGCCATTGGGTACACCACATACACATCTCTAGTTCGGATAGATGGTAATTTGAACGCAGATCAGTACATTTTTGACATCTTACGTCCAGTTGTTGTGCCCTGTCTTCGAGACCTGCCAAACGCTATCTTCTAGCAAAATAACTCAAGATCACATGTTGCACGTCGTGTTCTGACCTTCCTCGACACACAGGGTATTCGATTGCTGCCCTGACCTGTACGGTCTCCAGATCTGTCACCCATTGGAAACATCTGGTAATGAATTCCTTAGAGACTAGCACGCCACCCTTCTCCAGCTAATACGGTTGATGAAGTGGAGCATAGACTTGAAGCAGCATGGAATGAGTACCCCGTTTCTGTCCTTTAAGCCCAGTTCCGCTCCATGCCTAACAGGATAATGGCCGTTTTAGCTGCCAGGGGGAGCAGCTATTTCTACCAGTTTCGCACCCTTGTAAACTCCCAAACTGTTTACAAATTTAATCATTTTGTTTTCATGCCATACTGTTTACGTACCATAAATATCTTTTTTGTATTTTCAATCTTTCATGGTGTTGCAATTTTAATGGCCAGCAGTGTATATGTATAAAATGTAAGAAAAAAATATTATGCGTTATTTGAGAACTGTGATAAATAACAAAATGTATACTTATATATATGTGAATAATTATAAATGTAAACAATAATAGTGAGTTTAAAAAAGATGAGATAGCTACATATATATTAGTTTAATTTCCGCTAACAGAAATATTAGTTTAAAATTTTGCAGTGAAAATATAAATTTTCATTAAAAAAATCAAAAATGTAAATGTAATTGGTTAGGAAAATATCAAAAATTTCAAAGCTGTAGATTTTTTAATTCAGTGTAAAATTTGTAACATGTCAAAAATATAATATTAAAAAAAAAGAAAAAATTGGTACAAGTTGGGTTCGAACCCGCCATCTACGGTATTGCGTACTGAAACGTTACCTCGACGCTACCCAGCCCACGTTTAGAAAAGCAAATTAATCGTTATTTGAAACGTATGTTGAACTTTGACCCCCAAATTCTCGAAAACTAGGGGCCATTTGAATAAAACCTTTAATAACAACCTTTAATAAAACAGAATAATTAGGGGTATGATCCCTCTAACATACTAGGACCCATTTGAGTAAAACCTTTCAGCAGAATAATTAGGGGTATGGTTCCTATAACATACTTTAAAATCATCAAAATCTGTGAGCACCATGTTTGGTGGTGCCCTTGTAACTATAAAGAAAACAGAATGAAAAAGTGTCCAAGCCGAGACTCTTACCCGGGTATAGCACACCAGCTGAACCACTCGGATGATACACAGCCTGGCAACTCTCACTTGCATATGTTGTCAAGGCTGCATATTTTCAGCGCAGGATGGAATCCACACTGATAAGTTCAATCTTATGTGGCATACGTGCGACGAAAAAAAACCCAGCATCGGTGAAATGCTATATATTAGATAACAATAATGTATGTTTAAAATTGAATTTGCAAAATATCTATGCAATTTATCCAGACATTTTGAATATTATAAGATAAAAATTATTTTTCTTACAAAATTCTACAGAATATTCCGAACTTAGAAAGTAATTGTACTGCTATTAATTTTTTTAAGAAATTTTGAAGTTAGAATTTTTTTAGTATCTGAAGATATGGGCACCGCAGAACGAAATCTAGAGAGAGGCAAGATTTTTATCGATCTGCCTGTGTTCCGCAAGGTTCAATGAAGACAATTTAAACAATAACTTCTATGAATCAATAAGCACAAAGCCTTATATATAGATAGATAGATATAGATATAGATTACGTTTTCTTTGTAAAATGGACGATAGTGAGTAAGATTTATTGAAACTGAAATACAAAATTACTAAAAATCTCTGTGAAGATGGATTTTTTTTTCAAGTAACATGAAAATAAAGAGATATATCCAAATAAGTGATTTAAGAAGCGTAATATAACAGGGGTTGTGGGGGGGGGGGGTAAACATTATGAAACTGATAAATATTTACAAAATAAATATTCGGTTTGTAGAAAATAACGCAGAGCTAAATTAAATTGTGGCAGTCAAATATTCAATCAACAACGGGTATTTTCTCTTCTATATCTGAACAATTCACTATTTTTTTAATCATTTATATGCAATTTCCAAAACACAAAATTTTTAATTCACTAAGCATTTCATCAGAATACATTAATTTTTGCTGTCTCGAGTGATTTGTTGTAACCTGCGATTGTAGCTTCGGGGAAAAGGATATTCAGATAGCTGTGCAAGGAGGTCATATTTGATGTTAAAATGATACAGCACATACGGCAGGTAATTTTATGCTCTAGTTTTGACATCGAGTTCTAAAATATCGCTTAATTAAGAAGGATTGAGTATTGGATTCGAGTTGCTCATACAATTCAACTTTTCTTATGGAGACCGCAATATTTGTGAAAAAGGAGTATTTAGAGGTTTCAATTTATATTTTAATGATGTACCGTAATAAAAGTTTGCTAGGATTTAATTGGATGTTGATATTTATTTTCAGAAATATGATGTATTTTTATAGGGTAATAAACCATCACATTCGCGATGTTTAAAAACACATTATTATCGTATTACACATATTAGAAATGTAGTTTTGTATCTTAGAATTTATGTTTTAAGTAAAAACATTTTACATATTTTAAGAGTCAGTTTTTTTACAGTATAATTTGCTTTGACAAATTATTTATTGATTGTCAGGTAATTCACTTAACCATTTCACGTAAACCGCCCACATTCAAGTATATCTTACGTCCATTTGAATAACTAAGGGTTGAAATTAGTCCTTGTTGCAAAGAACTATAACATTATTAAAAAGGATTTTAAAAACATTATTTATAAAAAAGCAATATACAATATTAAATTTTTGAAAAATAAGAAAAGAAATCATGAATTACGCATAAATTATGCAACTTTTCCCAAAACTATCAGAATATGTTAGATTAATTTTTAACAGAATTGTTCAATTGGTAAATAAATCATAACAGTTGTATATTTCCAAGTCAAGTGGGTAAAAAAGCCCGGGCCAGGATTCGGACCAGGGATGCCTTAGCTGCTCAGCCAATGCTGTACTAACTGAGCCATCTTATAATTACGCCTGCAGCGTTTACTGCAGTTCCAAAAATACCCTTCGATTTACTCTGTTGAGCTGATTCAGATATGTCGTTAAAGATTAGTTGAATGATTTAGTCTTCCAGATTTGTCCGGGATGTGTCTGTTTGTAGAGCGATGGCAGCTTCAGTCAAGACATCCCTGGTTCGAACCCTGGCACGGAATTTTTTTCACCCACTTGGAAGTTTACAGCTGTTATGAGATAGTGTTTTAAAACAAACATATTTTTATATGATATAAAGAGATATGTAAATAAAAAAATAAGGCAGTTCAAAAACCATTCTCGGTATTCCTAAAGGCAGTAATGTATTCCAATTATTTTGTGTCATCTATAGATATAGCATATATGTAACAAACTTTAATTCAGCTTAAAAATTGCATATCACAACTGAAAACTCTTTTCTAGCAAATGCTTTCGAGAAAAGGCAGTGTATTTTTTTTCTTTTGTGCTGTTCAATAAACGAATTCATTACTATTTTTCTTACATAACATAAATAATCAAATTTCAGATATATGATAAAACACATTTAAAGCACAGTTAAAAACGCAGTTTTAGCAATTTTTGTCTGTCGAAGTCAATTGATTCTAAATATTTTGTTCAGCTCCTTATATTGTCTATAAAGTTTATACGCACTACATAATATACTAAAATTTAGTTAAGCTTAAAAACTCATAATAAACAGAAAATGCACATAGAAATTATTTCTCGTAGACGATAACGTATCTGGATTCGCATTAGTGTTTTTATTTTCACAAGTATCTATGTACCTAATAGAAATTGCGCTTTGTGCTGTTTTATACCGAAATATTTTGAAAAAAGAGAAATTTTAAAGTATGTGTGAAGATCAATCTTTAAAAAGAAAATTTAAAAATCAGAATGAATACTTTCGCTGAATTAAAAGTGCGTAAGTAAGACGCAATAAGTTAATATATACAGGGTGTCCACTCTCAAAGGTGTCCAATGGCTAATTTCTATAGTTCCATATTTCCTATAATTAATATAGTTCCAATTAAGAGAAATGTTTTAAATGAGGCCAAAAATTATTTAAAAAGTCGTTTCGATCAATAAAAAACATTCCTTAAAGAGTTACGAAATTAAAATTTTTATACGCTCTCTTTATAAGGGATATTGGGGAAGGGGGAGTTAATATATGTATCATATAAAATGATACGTGTAATTTTGTAAAGATTTACGATTGTTGCTATTCATCATTTCATTTAACAAAAATTCTGTTATTTTTAAACTTATATTTTTAGTACATGTTGTATATTTTTCTTTACGTTATCAGAAGGATAACAGACTTCGAATTTATATTGCAATGTTAATTTTATTCGCAACTGTTATTTTTTATTTATTTATTTATTTATTTTTACATCTGACTATTATTTATGTTTCTAGTAAATTTGTGAGTGACTCCTTTTTCACAGCAAAAAAGATGTTTCAACTTTAAAAAGCTATTACTTGGAAAGTTTTAATCGTAGACGAAGTAGAAGAATGGGGCTCTTTATGTCTTACTTCTTAGTGTAATAAGATACATTTACTAAATAAAACTTATAGGACTGGGGGACCGTAAAAAATTTAAATTTCGTATTTTTTAAAGAAATGCTTTTATTGACCCCAATCGCTTTTTAAAAACTTCTGTCTCTCGTTAAAAACATTTTTGTAATTATAACTGTATTTCTATGACTAACGGTTTAGGAATTTACCAATGGACACCGTTGAGAGTGGACACCCTGTATATTCAAGAAAAACAAGATCATTTTATTATTTTAACAAACTAGATGATTCCAAATTGTAAATTAATCATAATAATTATAATATTAATAATATTTCAGTATCTCATTTACAGTTGCAAAGATTAGAAGAGATCCGTTATTTGTTTATATTCTTATTTTTAAAAAGGGTATTATATTTTTTTAATTTATAGATCCTAAATTAAAAAAATATATATTAATGCATCTTAAATATAGTATAACAGCATAAAAATGCAGTTTTCTTTCTTCTCTGATAATAGTAAGTAGACAGTTAAATAGCCACCCGGAATTTTAAAAAAACATAGTAAATACCCAAAAATAAGAAGAAACTGTAATCGATATGTTTTTGAAGAGATCGATGGCATGGGCAAAAAGAGAAAGCTTAATTAAAAGAACGGTTCGACGGATAGAAATGAATATATTTCATCTTCTAATATTACAATTAAAATTTCTCACCTCCACCTAGTATTTTAGTCTTGGAATAATTTAATTAATGTTTAATAATAAAAACGACTTTTTTTAATGATTATAAAATGAAAAATGCATTATTTTAAAGTTAAAGGAAGAAAATGTTTTTAATCGAGTAATTATTCCGAAGAACAGCCACAAGGTGATACATAAATTAAATGGAAATGAATGCAAATAATAAAATTATATGAAATTTTATAAGTGATTTAATAATAATGCATCATTTATCATAACAAAAAAATGCATAAATCAATTAAAAATATATTTTATTTAATTGACAACTTGTAAAATTAATAATCAAAATTCCATTTTAGTATCTATTTTTAATAGCATAGTTTTATTTTCAATTCGTACTGAATAGAAATTAATTCGTAATTATTATTGTAAATGCGTTTTGAATTATTCTGTTTTTAATATTTTAAGCGTTGTAACACAAATGATGAAGAACGTATTTTTAAAAATTAAAATCGCCGTATTATCGTATGTCATATATGTCTTAGAAGTACATCTAAGGTACATAATATGAAATTCACTTATTGTTCGGTTTTTCTGCACTATATCAGTGTTTTTATTTTTATTCAGTTAGCTTTTGCTTCAAGAATTTAGAATGGCGGTCTATAAATATTTAATATTACACTTTACAACTGCTTTTATTACATTAAATAATTTATATCCACGGTCGGCAACAGGCGGACCGCGGTCCACATCCAGACCACCAAAATTTTCAATTTGAATGTATAATTTATTA
Organism: Maratus speciosus; assembly: GCA_963932465.1. Classification (NCBI taxonomy): domain Eukaryota; kingdom Metazoa; phylum Arthropoda; class Arachnida; order Araneae; family Salticidae; genus Maratus; species Maratus speciosus. Next base: position 504,299,181 of record OZ010795.1, on the reverse strand, counting down.
ATATTTACATATAATAAATACGAGTACGATTAAGCGACAGCCTTATCAATGTTTTTTATATTTAACAAGTAATAGCGTGATTAATTTGATTTTTTGAATAGTGATGCATAGTTCCTATAATGTGAAATGCAAAATACTGCATTGGGGCACAGGCACGGTGGTGGGACGGAGTGAACTGACCGGCTGCGTTGGTGCGCATGCGCGGCGGTGATACTGGCCGGCTGCGTTGGTGCGCATGCGCGACGGTGGGACTGGCCGGCTGCGTTGGCTCCACATATGTATGTGAAACAACTTTCTCCGAAATAGATTTTTTGAATACTTGAATCGGTCGAGAAAAACGGACGCCCAGCTTGAATACACTTTTTTGCATTAGCTATTCATCACGTGAACCAAACTATAAAAAACTGGCTCAAGACCGCAAGTGTAATTTTTCGCATTCATTTTTCAGCGAATACTATTCTTTTCTATTTTATTATGTCTATGTAAAGATTTTCAGAACGTATACCTGTGTATGTAGTAACTTTTTAGAAGGAATGCTTGACTTTTTTATTTTCTATTATATGTATGTGTATGTAAAAATAAAAATTTAAAAGTAATAAGTACTTATATTACGTGCTTTTTTATTTGGACCTCGATAAAATTTTTCAAAAGTATTCGGACCTAACTTAAAATTACTTTCCGACCCCTGATTTATATAATACTACAGTTTACATTTGCTATATCTTTTCTATTGAAGCTAAAGAAAACCAACATTCGGATTATGCACCAAATCATAATAAAAGTTTTCAAAAATGTTGTAAATTATTTTTGCAATATTAAAATATAGCAAAATTTTTATTCCCTCTATTCAGGTATCTGCCTGCATTATAATGGTCATTTTCGTGAAAATTTTCGAAAACATTTTTTATTGTTTTATTTGAAAGATCAATTTTTTTAAATTCCAAATCTGTATAACTTTGTTTCTATGGTTACTAGAAGAGGAGTTATGGCCCATTTAATAAACGTGAAGTAATGAGTTAAATACCAGAAGTAGAGGTAGGAAGTCTGGATGATTTTAAACAATGTTTCTTTGCACCATATTCTTACGTCTTTTTACATAAAAACACTAATAAATCTTAACTGACACTTCTAGATTAATTTTTTATGTATTGAGAGATATAAAAGAAATATTTAAAGGGATTTCTGGAGAAAAAAAAATTCCACTGCATCCTTGTTCGATAAACTTCACTACATAAAATGTTTTAAATACATTTCAGTGAAATTTTCTCAGAATGCTCTTCATATTACTCACTATATTCTGAACTAGATTCTAAGCTCTATGTGATAATGTAATTAATTTATAGGTATTCGAATATAAAAAAATGGTAATTTTCAATAAGAAATTTGTATTTTTAGACGTATTTTGAAACTCTATTTCAGTTAATTTTGAAGATATTGTAAAACTCATAGTGCAGTGCACATAATATGAAATTCACTTATTGTTCGTTTTTTCTGTTCTATATCAGTATTTTTATTTGTATTCAGTTAGCTTTTATTTCGATCGATTTAGAATGGCTGTTTATAAAGATTTAATATTACACTTTTCAACAACTTTTATTGCATTACATAATTTATATAATACTACAGTTTACATTTTCTATACATTTTCTATTGAATCTGGAGAAAAACAACAGTCGCATTATGCACTAAATAATAATAAAATTTTGCAAAGTTGTTGTAAATTATTTTTGTAATATTAAAGATTAGAAATTTTTATTCCCTCTATTAAGTAAAAATGGTTTTTATCTCTTTATAAAAGTGAATGCATAATCTGAAAATGAATGCATAAAATTACCGTAACGTAATTTGTTTAAAAAGCTTGCGTTTTCTGAAAACATCATTATAAAATTATTCTACATAAAGCTAAATTCCCTAAATTTTTAACACGAACAATACAATTTATGCAAAAACAAAAACTTAATCTCATTGTAAAAAAGGGGAAGGTTTTGCCAATTTAAAATAAGGATTCTTTAAAATTTGCATACATACATTTTCAACTTTACGGCATTTTAGTATTATTGCTTCATTCTAAAATATATTTTAACTATATTTATGGAACGTCATATTCACCTTGATATTGTATAAAATATTTAAAATCAAAACTCATGATTTATTTTACCAAAAAGATGCTAAAATATATACAGGAAAAGAGTTTTTTATAACATAAAAAAAAACTTCGAAGATGATATAACTCGACAGCCAAGCGCTTTCAACTGTTTCAAAACAGTCATCATCAGAGGAAATTTCTGAGGTATGATTGTTCCTAAATGTCTGTTGGTTAAATATCTGGAAACGAGTCTATTTCAAAAAAGGAGGCGGGTGGGGATGTTCAGTGCTTACGTTCCGAAATCGCTAGAGACATTTAGTGCGTTATATCAGATTCGGGGTATATTGTAGGTGAGCATATCGCTGCAAGTGTTTCTACCTTCAGTTAAAATTTCTAGTGATTCTCTGATTATGGATGGGTTTTATGCGAAGTATGGGCTATTATTCTTGCATTTCTGAAGTCTGTCGTAGCCGGTCATTCACGAACAATCACACCTCAAAAAAGTTCCTTGATGATGACTGTTTGAAACAGTTGAAAGCGCTTGGATGTCGAGTTTTAACACCTTCGGTGGTTTTGTATGTTAAACAAAAACTTTTTCATGAAAATTTTATAGCACCTTTTTAGTTAATCATAAGTTTTTATTTTAAATATTTAATGCTTCGTTCTATTTGTATTAACACGTTCACGCCGGCGCGGTGGGTCACACTCGACTGTCTCAGAGTTGTCAAGTATCCGACTTTTTGCACATCACTGTTATTTTAGAGAAAATGTTGTTCCTTTAAATCGCCCAATTGCTCTAATTAAATAAAACAATATTTTATGTATTAAATTACTGGTATCTAAAAAGTCGGAGACTTTGCAGCTCTGAGACAGTCGAGTGTGACCCACCGCGCAGGCGTGAACGTGTTAAACTTGAAATATTACGTTTTAAACACTGAAACCTTACTTTGCTCTAACATATCTATGCATAAACTGAAAATTCCGAATGAAACAATTGGACGTCATTTTTGTAGCTTTTACTGCCTGCGAATTCAGAAATGTCAGAAAATGTAATTTTCTTTAAGACCCAGGTGAAGGCATTTTCCCCAATTTTCACGACAATAGTAAAATATATTTTCGATGTCTCACGGTGTTTAGATGGCCAAAGATTTATAACTTTCTTTGCATTGTATCCAAGTAAATAATTTGAAAACATCGAAATATGTTTATATTATGATTAATTATGCATCGATTCCCTATATATATAAAATCCTAACGAAACGAATTTATGAAACGGATTTCAAGAAAGGACAGAAATTTAACAAATTTATGAAACGATTCTATGAAACGACTGATTAAACAACTGATTATGTTTCACGGCGATTTTTCCTAAAATATGGAATTCTTTGCGATGAAATTAACACCAAAAATCCGTATTGATCCGCAGATCTCTAAACTGGTATTGGAATTTTCAAATTCGAATTAGTTTTCGAAATATTAATTTTTTTCTAATTTTATCTACTTTTCTCTAATGATGGCAACTCAAATTTTAATCATAACATATATTTTTTTTTCATATTTTAGAAAAGGTTATTATTTTAAACTAATTTGGTGACCAGTTTGGCCTCCCTTAGATGTATGCGAAGAAATGTATCATGTTATTTTTATTCATAATTCAATTTGTATTTCATTATCATTTTATTTAATACAAAACTTTCATTTAAAACTGAAACATTTAAAATAAATGGATTTCACTTCTTTCTTTTTTTTAAACGAAACTAAAAGAAAAATATTAGGCACAGATGTCATATACGCAACGCTGTACCTGATTGGTGCCAAAATGGCGTTATTTTCCCTGACATGGTAACCCGGCTATAGTTGCTTATTTATTAATAAATGCTTATTTGAATTTATTTTTTTCTTTACAAAAAATGTTATAAATTGTTTTTATTTATTGTTATTTCATTTTAAAAACAACAGAAAATAATTTAAAAATACATATGTAACTGGTATTCGAAAACGAGGCTTTCGCCAAATTGTCGTAAAAAAAAAAAAAAAAAAAAAAAAAAAAAAAAAAAAAAAAAAAAAAAATTGCACGCCAAACCCGGTGCGTATATGACAATACAACAAATCATGACATTTAATTCCAGCTTCAAAGCAATGTTTTAATGGTACTACTTCTCCCGTCGACCAATTTCGCCAAATTATATAAATCGCCAAACCACTCGTCAAATTATACAAATTGACATAATTTTTTTATTTTAAATAACGAAAGAACAAATAAACAGGTAGTATAACATTAATAAAAATACAAATAAAACGTTGAAATAAAAATCACTTGAAAGCGCAAACACGCGTCACTTCCTTAAAGTCAAGTGAATGTGACATTTACGATCAACCATTATTGGCATTTAATCTTATAGTTTAGCGACAGATTTTAGATATAACAGGCAACAGATTGTGAATCAAACACGAAAACAACCATTGGATGTCTTAACAGCAACTGGTTCTGCCTTAATTTTTTTGCAATAAAAAGGAATTGGAAACCCGTTTACAGGGAGATCGCTACAGGATTTTTCAGTATAATTTAATCTTCTCTAATCTTTTAAAAAGCGATCAGATTAGCGTGCTTTTAGATTCTGCAGTGTCTGAAAGGGATTGGCGAGCATAGCTTGCACTTTTATAGTTTTAAATATAAAAATAATTGAAGTTGTAAAGAATTACATTTTAAAAAAGGTTAGTGGCAACAGGGTATATACTTGTTTTTTGTATAACAATTTTTTTCAGTTGTTTTAAAACACAAAACATTATATTTATTCTATGTAGGTAATCCCTATTTTTTATGCAAACAAAAATCAAGAAAATTGAAAAAAAAATTCAAAATCTCTATGAAATCAAGAAACATAACTTTGTTCTGCATTCAAAAAATTATCTCTTTGCATTAAAAAATGATAAGGATACTTTTTTGAATAAATCTGAGGATATATATTGATAATAATTGATAATAAGGAAATTGCGATAAAACCTTCCTTTACTCTAAAACTTAGAAAGTAAAAATGAATTTCATGATATTATACATCTCTTAACTTCTTTCTATTTTCTTAAAATAGATTCTTCATAATAAATGGTGTCCTAAAATTAGTGCTATTTTCAATTTTTATTAAAAAACATTTTAAACACATCGATTGTGCACCTTTCCATGGTTTAACCTCAGCAGTTACAAGATAACAGCAAACAAAAATTTCTGCTATCATTTAACCAGAAAATAAAATGGCATAAAATGACATTCATGTTGGAACACCCTTTTTTATCATATATTAATAAATCATATATTAGAGTGAAACAAAAAAATTAAGTCCTTTTCATGTCTAAAATTAGATTTTTTTTTCTGGGAGAAATGGGAAAGAACTCTTTTTATTTTATTTTTTTGTTTCCATTAAAATACTGAGTAAAGACTTAAAATGATGTATTTTTTAAATTTAAATTATCCATTTTTATTCATCTTGACTAACAAAACAGTCTGTCCAGATAACTGTGGACATAGTTTTTAACATATAATCATCCAAAAGACTAAAATATTAATTTTTTATTATCATATTTTAAGATTCAATTTTGTACACTGAAATTATTACCTCTGTTAGTATATTTTTTCTTACCAAAGAAATGACTTCCACTGTCCCAAACAGAGGATACTAGTGAGCTTACTTGTAGGTAAAAATATTAGAAAAGATATTCTACTGTCATTTTAAATTTGTTCTGCACACATGTGATCAGTAAGCTGAAACATCTAAATTCTGGGATAGTGTGCTTTCTTTTTGCAACCTCTGTTATATGAGTTTTAAATTTTATATTGCCATTTTAATTAAACTTTTATTTTTATCACATAAAATAAAGCTAATTTAATTTAAATAAATGCGATATTTACATATTTTTTTAAACTATAGGAAATATATGATAGAAGAATAAGGCCATAGTTAATTAATAAAAGGAGTTTAATGGTTCTGGATTATAATTTACGCATCAAGTTAATACTATATTTACAAAGTTACGGGAGGGTAGGGGTTTTTGCGGATCTGCTCGCAGCATCTCAGACTTCATATTGGACTTTTGTCCGGTTTCTTAGCGGCTTCTGCTCTCGTCTAGAGCTAGAAAAATGCGTCCAACCTCAGCCACTTCGAAATGAAATCTGAACTTGGGTTGTTTATTGTTCTCAAGCTCAGAGATGCGAAACTGCACATCAGCAATTTCAATTCCATCTGCTGTTCCGAGGTTACAAGTTTCTCAGGGAAAGTGCTGACCGTATCCTGTTGCTAGGCGGAGAGTGTTTTGGGAACTCTAAAACCACAACTCACACTCGGCCATTTTGATCGCTTGACGGCCTCGCGAGCGTGTTAAATAAGCAACAAGATATATCAAAAAAACAAAAAACTATCTAAAAATAATTAAAATCCAAAGGAAAAAAACTCACATTAAATAATTAAGAAAATCATGCTAAAGAAAAAAAAAAAGTCTAAATTTTATGTATATTCATGCTGATCTGCCGTGGTATATCTCCAACAAAAGTAACTAAAAGAAGAATAAAAAATCTCTCGATATCATCAATTTGCGTCATGAGACCGTCTGCCTCATGCGCCATCATCAGGGATGAAAAATATAATGTTATAAGACCGTCTGCCCATTATATTATCATCAAGAAAACATACTCAAATCTGCCTCATCTTAGGTAGAATTTTGTAAAAAAAACATCGTTATCCCGATCCAGGAAGAGAGAGAGAAAAAAAGTTTGCCTCGTCTAAGCAAAAAATTTCCCACCAAAAGGGCTTTTTTTGTTCGACAGCCAGCTGTTATTTCTGTAAAAAAATGGGCGAGGCGGGGGGGGGGGGGGGTAAAACACATACATATTTATAGCACTTCAATATAAAGTTTACACATAAAATACAATTTTAACAATATAAATACAGTAATTTTTTTTCTTGTAAAAAGTGAAGTTCTGTGAATATATAGTTACGTTAAATAAAGTTGTTATTTACGTAACATAAAAAAGCACGTGCTGCGTAATAGGTAAAATGAAAAAAATAAAGCACCATTTGTAATCCGAAAGAAAAATAAATTGCCATGCGAAAAAAAAAAATCACAGCATGGGTTCAATAAAAAAGTTTTGAGCATATATTATATCGCTCAGAGATTAAAAAAAAAATGTTGAACAGAACTTCTAAAAAAAGCACTGAAATTCTGTTAATAACTAAATTAGACTGGCATAAAACACAATAACACAAAGAGAAAAAAAAGTTCCGTGTGTAAGTTTTCCATCACTAATTGGACTCTTAGCTGTGAGATGTTTAGTAAAAGTTGTAAACACATCGTTTTAATATTTTGTCCATGGCTTCATATGATCAACAGAAGTGCTTGTTAACCCTGGACCAAGTGCTGACCCAGTTTTTGTACACGATATCCGTCGTGTTTCTGAGCTTCTGTGACTTTATACGGGCCAAAGAATTTGGGTCTGAGTTTCAAACCAGAGCCGAATTGTGTTCTTTGAATTGCAACCAGATTACCAACGTTGTACTTCGTAGACGATTTGCGTTTTTTATTATACTGAGTGCGGTTGAGCTCCTGTTGTTGTAAAATGTGTGTTTTTGCTGCATCTCGTAATTGCATTTTATGATCCATTGTTGACTCAATATATTCATTTTCTAACAATTGTTTAATGGCGAGGTCCTCTTTATTTTTCATTTTGACGCCTGTGAGCAGTTATGACACATGTTTTGACCTACTTTGTTCTTAGTATGACTTTTTTCCAGTAGAAAGAGAGAAAAAAAATCCTTCGAAGATTCACAGCGGTCTTGTGTCGATAATAATGAAATAACTCCACTGTCTTTTCTGAGTTGAAGGAAAAAAAGTCATTGAAGTTTGTTGAAAATCCAGTGGCAGGGGCTGGGGTCCAGGGGAATTTAATTAGGTTTTAAAAATGCCAATGCCCGAATATGATAGAAGAATAAGACCATAGTTAATTAATAAAATGAGTTTAATGGTTCTGGATTATAATTTACACATCAAGTTAATACTATATTTACAAAGTTACGGGAGGGTAGGGGTTTTTTGGGGATCCCGCAGCATCTGAGACTTCCTATCGGACATTTGTCCGGTTTCGTAGAGGCTTCTGCTCTCGTCTAGAGCTAGAAAAATATGTCCAATCTCAGCCACTTCGAAATTAAATCTGAACTTGCGTTGTTAATTGTTCCCAAGCTCAGAGATGCAAAACTGCACATCAGCAATTTCAATTCCATCTGCTGTTCTGAGGTTACAAGTTTCTCATGGAAAGTGCTGACCGTATCCTGTTGCTAGGCGGAGAGTGTTTTGGGAACTCTAAAGCCACAACTCACAAATATTTTTTTCTTTATTAAATGTAACACCTGTTACCTGTAACGTCTGTTTCTACAGTAACTTTGTAACAGTAAAATTTGTAACAGAGGTAGATAAATTATCAAAAATCTAGTTTAAAATTCATATGCATAATAAAAATCCATCAAAGTGATTCAGTAGTGTCATTGTTTTTAGATTAATGTAAATATACGTCTACTGTCTAATTTGTGTTGCTCAATGTAACTTCTGTTACAAAAATGTAACCTCTGTTACTATATATAATTTCTGCTACTCGCACTTTTGTTATATAAATTGATGCCTATTATTGTTTAAGTCTAGTACACTAATATTGTTATAATACACTAGAAATAACATTTTCATAGGAATATAACTGTTGTAAATTGAGTGGATGTTGTCCAGTAACAGAGGTTACAATGTTTACCTTCAGGTCATTTTCAGGTGGCTGTATTTTTATCCTAACTATGAATGTTTCTGTGCTGGAACTGATTTTATATAGGATGTATACATATTAACACAGAAAAAATTATATTTGGTGAAAACTGCATACTTAAATATATATATATAATGTATTGTTAAAAGGACATAAAAACATTTGCCCATTAATGAAATTGTAAAATTATAATGTAATCACATATCAATAAAATAATGGTTAAACTAAATGTAAAATAACTAAATCTTCATAACGTATAAAAACAAGATTTATGCATAAACTGAAAATTCCAAATACAACAATTGCGCGTCATTTACTGTCTTTATCGCCTGTGAACCCAGAAATGTCTGTAATAAATAAAAGCAAATATGGTTTTCTGTATGACGCATCAAGTGAATCATTTTTTCTTCAAAACAGTCAAAAAACCTTCTTAAGGTCTCCTGTTGTTTGGATGGTCAGAGATTATAGTTTCTTCTCCCTTTTATCCAAATAAATGTTTTGTAAACATTCATATGGTAAAATGTTATTTTTTGAGGAAAGCTAAGGCAAAGACTGAATTATACTTTCAGATATAAGAAACTAGATTTGTAGAAAAAATATTTTTGAAAATAATAGCGGCGCCTTGGTATATATTTGTATGTTACATGATATTTTAAAACATGTAATATTATACGAATTGAATATTTCCAACTGAGCGAAAAAATGCCCAGGCTGGGAATCGAACCCAGATCCTTGGCTTACAAGGCCAATGCTTTTCCGTTTAAGCTAACTGGGCCGACAACCAGCCAGCATATTTCGCTCAGATAACCTTATTGGTAGAACATCTGGTCTGTCATGTAGACAGCTCAACAGAATAAACCGCAGGTAAAGGAACTCCATATAAACGACGGATACGTAGATGAACTATTATTTTAACACAATCAAACTGATTGGTAAAGTTATCATACGAATTGAATATTTCCAACTGAGCGAAAAAATGCCCAGGCTGGGAATCGAACCCAGATCCTTGGCTTACAAGGCCAATGCTTTTCCGTTTAAGCTAACTGGGCCGACAACCAGCCAGCATATTTCGCTCAGATAACCTTATTGGTAGAACATCTGGTCTGTCATGTAGACAAAGTCAAGTGTTCTGTTGAGCTGTCTACATGACAGACCAGATGTTCTACCAATAAGGTTATCTGAGCGAAATATGCTGGCTGGTTGTCGGCCCAGTTAGCTTAAACGGAAAAGCATTGGCCTTGTAAGCCAAGGATCTGGGTTCGATTCCCAGCCTGGGCATTTTTTCGCTCAGTTGGAAATATTCAATTCGTATGATAACTTTACCAATCAGTTTGATTGTGTTAAAATAATAGTTCATGTAATATTATATTTGTTATAAAAATAGAATGTCGAAAAGAAAGATATGAGAAAGTGAAGAGCTAAAGCAACAAGCTAAATCTATGAAAATTAGTTGAAATGTTAAATTATCTGATAAGGAAAATCTTAATTACATCGAGCAGATTTTCTTATGCAGATGCAAAACACTGTAAAATCAGAAATTTCATGAATAAACCGTGTTTTTTGAGAAGTATAAAAATTTAATACGAAATAAAACATTTAAAAATAATGTTAATGGCCATGATATTGGTTTTATTAAATAAGTAATTTTATGCTTATAGTGTTTAAAAACGATTTTGGGGGTGTGGGCCTCACCGCTGGTGCAAATGAAGCGTAATCTGGAAGTCCAATTTTCAACCACTTTATAAAGCAGCAGGGGCCGTATATCAGCAATAACGCGGCAAATGTCGATTTCGAAGTAGTCCAACGTCTGTGATTTATCGGCGTAGATCAGCGACTTCACATATCCCTACAGAAAATAATACACTGGTGTGAGATCACATGGCCGAGGAGGCCTGTTCACAGATCCATTACGCCAATTTATGCGCTCACCTAATGCCTCCCGCAATAAACTGATGGTGTTTTGCACAATTTTCAAGCGCTGTGTAGCGTAATACTAGCATAAATAATCTGTCAGCTATGAACTGTGTCTAGAAATAGTGTTGTGCATTTCAAAACCGCACCTCTTAAAAATCGTCCTTTACTAACACCGTCATTAAGATAAATAGCTAAATTTTCTATAAAACCTGAATCAGAATTACGTTGCGTTATTTTTTATTTAAGAATTTCTTCCATTCTAGTCTGTATTACACAAGCGTTTAAAATTGTTGATAGTGGAAATATGGCAATTATAATTTTGTAGTTTTGTCTTTTCTCTGATATTTTAAAAATAATAGCGAATTTCACTTTATTATAATTTTCATATAAATTGTTTCAATCATTTGAAATTTGTTTTCGTGATTCCACTACATATAAATAAAATAATATAATATCTTTACAGTTTTGCTATTGTTGTTCAGATTCTCCAAATTTTTTTTTACACCTTCTGAATGTATAAAACCAAGATTATTCATAAAATGAAAATTTCGAAAGCAGAAATTGGACGTCATGTATGTTCTTTACTGATTGTAAAATCTCAAATGTCTCTAATAAATGAAAGCAAATGCAGGAGTTCGTTCTCAATTTATAGAAACGATTTTCCCTGTTAACGTCTACGTATAAATACTGCATTCTTTGTAACAACTTGACTCTATTGTATAACGTTGACTCTTGGCCATAGCCCTGGCTCAAATTTTCCATGATATTAGGCTTTTTCTTAGAACACTCATGTCAATTTTAACACATACCTCTTGAGAAACTTTTTAAAAGTCTTTTCAGTGTTCATGAATCCTTCCCCTTAGTGTAACTCTGGATTTACATGTTCCTTTTTTGCCTTTTGGCGCCTTCTATTGGTCTTTTGGTGTACTATTATATGTTACTTACGTGTGATAACATGCATTTAAGGTCGTGAAGTCTGTTTTTGTTCCGATTTGCTTTCGCGGGTAGGGCATAACATCTTTTGTTGATACTGCTTGCAATGAGCTCGACTGGCGTTTTTTCTCTACCTTTATAAGGTAGTCATTATCAATTCTGCAAACTATTAGAAGCATTATAAAATAATTTCTAACGTTGAATAGTTGTTATTGTGCAGCGAAAACACTTAAGTACATAATTTAAAATTATCATTTTTTGAGTGATTTTTGTTATATAGCAAAGGAGTGACATTATAACACTATATCCAACTGAAACATAAATTAATTTTTCCACTATTTTTCTAGTGGATAATTAACAAATGTGTACTCAAATATGATTTTTTTTCTGTACAAAATAAAAAATCATGTATTGAAGAGTTAACTAGCCAAATTCAGAAAAAGCATTGGGGTGGGGGGAGCCGAGTGATTTTACAAGTATTTCATTAAATGGGAGACAATTTATTTCGGCTTACAATTCTGTCTTTGATAAATATGCGCAAATTACTTATGGAAGAGAGACTCGGGGCTTTGGTTATATGAAGCTCGATTGGTATTTTTTCCATATAAATCTGGAATTACTTCATCGAAAATATTTTGCGGGTAATAAATATAATTTACTTAAGCTTTACTTACTATATTTTTTTACTATTAATTAAATTTCACGACAAAATCATCCAGCAGAAATTATGAAGCCTTTTAAGAATATTTCCTTACGTATAGGAAACCTTTTCACTAGAGTATTGCTTTCCACATTAGCAAATAAAAAAATTCTAATTTTTTGCTACAGTCACTTTAATAAAGACGTGTTCAATCACTGTTACCACAATTTTTATTTCTTACGAGCTACATGTTTGTTGAATAGAAATTAACAAAAGAAAAAATGTTTCCAAAAAATTTTAACACCTTCTGTGCAGTTTTCTCTAAGACACATCAAGTAAAAATATTTTTCCTACTTTTTCGGAAAATCTTCACAAAATCCGCAGACGATTGAATGGTCAAAGATTATATGTTTTTCTCCCTTTTATCCAAGAAAATCTTTGGAAAACATTCATATCGATAAGTGTTATTGCAAATATCCCTTTTGATGGTATGTAGGGTGGGAGTAAAATGTACTTTTAAAGAGAAGGAAACTAGCGTAGTAGAAAATACATTTTCAAAAATATTAGTGATATGATATTTTTATGTTACATGGTATTTTAAAATATATAACATTATATTTGTTATAAAAAATTTAATAGCAAAAAAAAAAATATATGAGAAAGTGAAGAGCTTAAACTACAAGCAGAAATGAAAAAGCTTCTTAAGAAGCAATGAATTTAAATAGATCAAGTTTTTACAAGCTGCTGAAAGCATTGCAAAAACATATTTTTCATTAATACTGACACTGTGACAGTTAAATTTTCTAGAAAATGTATTTCAAATTTCCGTTGTTAGTTTCTTTTCATGACGTACTGAATATATTTTTTATAAAATAGAAACAAGAACGAAAAATCATGAATCAAGCATACATTTTTTAAAGGCAATTTCCACTACTTCGGTTCCATTTCCCATCAATTTTCCTATTGGCTGTAACCAGCAATCATCTGTTTTCCTATTGGTCAATAAATCTTTAACTTCAATCCCCATCTCTCCTGTATATCTGAGCAAATTTCCGCCATTCTTAGCATTGAGGACGGTATACTATATGCTACCAAAACCGGTATGCTTAAAATTTAAAATTATTGGTGCTTTTAACGTTGATATTTTTACATTTTTATTACTTTACTTTACTGATGAAATGTTATTAAGTAATTTCATATTTTTTTTCTGGTACTATGAAATCGATCATAGTCTGTTCTGTAACCAAACTATTTTGTCCGTCTCTGTAAACGAACCATAAATGCTACTTATTCTATAGTCCACAGAAAACATATTTTTGCCCATCTCAGTAAGGCATATTAATTTCATGTTTGAGGTATTATAAAATCAGTAAAATGTATCGGGAACAATTTTTCCTCCATAGGCCATTGTAACTGAATTCTTCTGTGTGTTCCTGTAAACGAACTATGGAGTATACACACTTCATTTTCAATACTGTACATTCTACAGTAAAAGATAATGAAACAAAATTTTTATGGCAATCCGAGCATACTTACCAGCGTTAGAGCACAGGTAGGCAGACAAAGTAAATTCATAAACACTTTTCAACTATGTCGGAAAGAGCTAATGAAAATCGCAAATTCAGGAGTTACTCACAATAGTAATGTGTTTTACGCTAACGTTTAAAACTTTCGCTTACAGAAATATTGCAGGTATGATATTTGACTTTTTGATCTTTCTTTTTGATAATTTAAAAATAACAAGGCAATATACCCGCGTTTCCCGGGTTACAGGGTACAGGTAAAAGCCATTTTATTAATTGATAACTAGAAAAGTTTTTTTTTACTTTTAATATATTTTTTAGAATGCGCTCTTACAATACCAAAAATCATACTTATATAAAAAAAATACCAATCATGCGTTTAAATCAAGTTTTAAAATTTATTAAAAAGGATAGTTTTGTATTGGTCTCGTGCCAAGGGTTAGCCAAAGAAATCACCAAAGATCACTATTTACAATCAGTCTTTTTCTTCTGATCTTTAAGTGGTTTAAGTCATAGTTTAATTACATGTCTTAAATTTGTCTTTTACGTATGATGTTGTATTTATTCATTGATTTATTTGTGAATGTTTTAATTCCGTTATGGAATATAAGCTGGAAACAAATGCCGAGATATTTATATTAATTTAAATGCAAACGAATTTGTGTTTCGTAATCGTTTGCACGCGATAGTGATAATTAAAAAAAAAAATAATAATAATGCTTGGAACTATTTTCAAAACAATAGAAATTGAGTAAATTGCGATAAATTTTCCGAACAAATTGTGGTACAGTTTTCAAAGAATTTTCATGTGAAAGTGCATCTTTTTCTCCATATTCAACCGTGTAAAAATTTAAAATGTTCGATGTTTAAAAAAATTGCAGTAAATTTTATCGTCTGCTGTTGCATCGTGAAAATGACGTCAGCGTTACGCAAGGACACGTTTGTCCTTTATAATATAGACAAGGAATTTCATTACATTGCAACTTTCTTACATTATTTCCAATATCTTAAGATATTTCTTTCATATATTGTCACATGTTAATAAAATAATATATAATCACTACATTTGTTTATTATTCTTCACATATTCCAAAAATAATTGCGTAAAATGTTTCCTAATGCATTGCAGCAATTAAATATAATTTTTTGGAGGGTTTTCTGCCTATGCAATCAAAAATGACTGTAATATATAAAAGCAAATAAATTTTTCTCCCAGTCACAACAAATGAAAATATTTTCTGAAAAACAGTCAAAACATCTTCTCAAGGTCTAATGATGTTTGGATGGTCAAATGATAAAGTTTCTTCGACGTTTAAACCAAGTAAAGCTTTTTAAAACATTTATGGAAAAAATTTATTCCAAGTAGCATTTTTGAGGTGGCTATGAGAGGAAGTAAATTATACTTTCAGATAGAAAGAAGCTACAGTTGTAGAAAACACATGTCCGAAAATATTATTGATATTATTCCGTATGTTTGTATTCTACACCACCTTTAAAACTGATGAAAAAACTTATTAATACCATGCAATCTCATAAAATAGCACCACTAATATTTTCGAAAATATCTTTTTTATAAATCATTTTGGACTATTACACCATAGATAATCAAAATTTAAATAAATGAGATGCGAATAAACCCCAAATCCTTTGCTGTTTTGACAACTCTAACTGCCGATAAACTAAATCAGAGCTGTCGCACAAAAATAGCCAACTTCAAACAAATTGGCTTCTAAATCTATTTATACATTTATTAACAAAACAGGTAAGAAAGGGAAATTGCCTTACCTGCTTAAATATACCAAAAGCTCAGAGATCGGGCCTCCGCATACATCCTTAGTTGACCAAATTACTAATGCTATTTTATAATGTTTATACATTAATAATGTTTTATAGATGCCGTCAATCGCCCGTTTTTATTTATTTAAGGACGGGGATAGCATTGTGCTTTTTTCTGCAAAGTAAAGTAAATATTAAAATATGTAAACTTGTGTATAATTTAAGACATTCATTTTTAGTTTAAACTGTAATTATATATTTTTTTTGAAATTTACAAATTACGCAGCGCTCAAAGCCACGTCTTAGCTATACAACAAAAAATCTACATCTACACGAATTAATGTTCTAAATACATTGAAACATCTCTAAGTAGACCGCCCATTTGCCCATAAAAAATTGGTCTTTCATAGCGGTGGTCTCCGAATACAGGTGATGGGTAAAGCAAATTTTCATGAAATACATACTACAAAAAAATTATTATTGAATTAGTTTATTATATTTCATGTCTATACAGCTTTAAACAAGGAATTAATTGTAGTTTGCTTTGATTTTAACTATTTCTCATTAACAATTTTTATTTCTAAACACTCTTTGATTTCTTTAAACAAATTATTTATTTTAGTATCATCTCTTAACATTTTATTGAACTTTCTATCAATATATTGATTTCAACAAGTGTTTCTTGACATTATATAAAAGTTTTAACTGGCGGAAGCCCATCGTCTGAATCAGAATGAACTCTTAAAATTAGATTTTTAAAAAATCTCGATTGTAGTATCATTCATTTTTATAAATGACTGTAGGATTTATTTTTTAATTTAAAAATTTTTAAATCTTACCTTTGTCGACATCTTCTATAATACGATTATCCCAGTCTTCAGATAAATCATCGTAACGCTGAAGAACTTCCTCATATTCATGTGATTTGGGTCATAATCAACTTTAGGTGTGTTTGATAGCTGAATCGCTTCATCTTCTAAAGCACTGGTATCATCATTGGATTTTTCTATGGGTACATTGCTTAGTCCACAAGTTCTGAAGCAATTGGCAATTGTTTGTGTGTTTACGTCATCCATGCACATTTTATCCATCAAATAGAATCAAGTACATAGATAGGTTTCATAATGTTGGATGCATTTTTGACCTGATCTATAAGCGAAATAAGCTTTCGTAAAACAAAACGACTGTATTCCAGCTTGAAACAAGGAATAATTCCCTGATCTAACGGCTGAATTTTTGTTGTTGTGTTAAGAGGGAGAAATCGCTCTTTTCAGCAGTGCATCACACAAGAGAAATGGAGCATTATCTAAAATAAGGATGATGTTCCTACCCTGTTTGGTCATATTTTTGTGAAAGTCATGTAACCAGTTTTCAAAAATGGCGGATGTCATCTTCGCCTTTCTGTTAGATTTCTAAATTTCTCCTATTTTTGGCACATCAAATTTTTAAAGCAATGAGGCTTTTGAGCTTTCCATATTATGATTGTTTTGTCTTTCTCTCCAGTGGCATGCCCACAAAGGGCCCCAGTCGAGGCCACAGTAAGTCGCTGTTAGGCCTATTTCCCCAACACCGACGCTATTACATAGTGCGGCGACGCAATCTTGCGCGGTCAGTAAAACGAGTATCTCACAGGAAGCGATCGAGCTAGCCTTTTGCTCCGCACGTAAGATCTCGCTTTCTGACTGTGGGTTCTCCGGTTCGATCCTTATCGGCGCACACATCTCCTGCATTGGTGACCTTGGACAAACGAACACGCACTTCACCATCTCCGATCGAGTCCAACAGATGGCAGCACTGAAAACTCTCACAGCACGCAAAGCCTGTGAAACTCTCACAGCACGCAAAGCCTGTGGAACTGCCACCGCACACAAGCAGCAACCAAAGCCTGTGAAACGCTCTCAGCATGAAAAGCCTATGACAACTCTCATAGCACAAAGCCTGACACGCTGCGCATCTTCAGAGGCACACATGCGCTCGGCAGCACGACAGCATCACTCTGGCAACCGCCAGCGCAACACGAGTGAACATCGCTCGTACAACATCAACGAGATGTTCTTCTCACTGGGGGTGGAGTACTGTGGCGACGCCATCTTGCGCGGTCAGTAAAACGAGTATGTCGTAGGAAGCGATCGAGCTAGCCTTTTGTTCGGCACGTAAGATCTCGCTTTCTGACCATGGGTTCTCCAGTTCGATCGTTATCGGCGCACATCTCCTGCAATAGTATTACAAGAATAGTGTCGGTGTTGGTTTCCCTCCGTTTGCTTTGCTTCATCTGTTTTCTCCATAAGAGGTTTAGTGAGCAAGGCATGGAAGAATAATCCATTCTCATCCAGATTATAAATGTCGCGATCTAAATATCCTGCGAGAATAAATGGAAGACGAGATTTCCACTCCACTAACACCTCTTCATCTACATCGGCCAATTATCCACAAATAGATTTGAAGGCAATGTTGTTTCTATGACAAAACTTCTCCAGCCACCCATTGCTTGCACAAAAATATTTTTCCCCTGTAGCTTCTGCAATTTTAACGGCCTTCTCTTTCAACAAAGTTATACTCAATGGGATATTTTTTTACCTTGCACACTTAAGCTACTGCAATACAGCTTCGTTAAACTCACTAAACTTTTCCTTCTTTTTCTTTTAATTCCACAAGATTTGACTACCTCATATTTATTTTAACAGAAAATCTTTGTTTTTTAACATATTGTTTATTTGAGTTTTGTTACAATTAAACTGTGCCGAATATTTCCTCTGTTATGTTCCATTCTCGTGTGCTCTTAAAACTTTCACTTTGTCTTCCAAACTTAACAAAATTCTCTTAGACATCATCTAAATTGGTATACTAAGCACACAGGAAGAAAAACACGATATGCAGATGAAAGTTTATGATGCAATAGTTACTTTAAATTGCGTAGGCCTCCCCCCCCCCCCCCCACGCAGCAGTCCTCAGCGGAGCAAGTGTTTGAACGACGTAATATGTAAGAGGAAAGCTGAGTTCCGACAGCTGTATTGGTGTACAACATTTGATATGTTTTTCTTTTTAATTTCTTCTATCATTAAAAGAAAGTATTGTAATCGAATTTTTTTGTACATTCGGTTCTCGGCGGATTTACGTTTTAGTTTACGTCTTAGGTGTCAGAGACGTCGAAAAACATGCTGTTACAAAATGTCTGTGTTATAATTATAAAAATGACGTTAATGTCGCCAGAACTTTTCCTATATTTATATTATATTGCGCCAAGTATCATCTTAATAATCATTTGGATGTCTGTCTGTCCGCGCGCGTTTGTGTGTCCTCTTTGGGTCATTAAAAAGAGTATGAAGTTATGCGTAGAATTGTACTAAATTTCATATATATGTCACCGGCCAAACTAGTTTATCCTAGCGAGCATCGGATAAACTAGTTTTTCCTAGACCAAACTAGTTTATCCTAACGCCCATGGGATAAACTAGTTTTTCCTAGGACAAACTAGTTTGGCCTAACGCTCATAGGATAAACTAGTTCAGCCTGCTATTCATTGGTCTGAACTAGTTTATCCTAGGCCAATCTAGTTTATCCTAGGCCAATTCAATTTTGCGTGCTTTTATTGATACCAATACCGCTTCGGCGCCAACCTTCTTAATTTATCCTAAGCCAATCCAGTTTTTCCTAGACCAGTTCAATTTGACGTGCTTTACTTTATGCCAAGCAATGTTGAGCATGCTCACACACACACAAAAAGAAAAAAAGCGAACTAATTCAAACTTAAATTCAATTTCTTAAAAATGAGTCAAGATACGGTCGATTTCAAAATTTGTCAAACGAATCCGCTCTCAACTCAAACACATCTATGGAAGTGAGCGAAGTTCACTAAAAACTCGTTTTTTTATAAGTTTAGCGTCCAAATTAACATAATTTTGCGAGCTAGTCTTTTGGTTATTCGATGTAAGGGTTTTTACGGGCCCGCTACATTTTTCCTTTCGACACTCGGACCGGGCTTGGTTTGGGGATTACCCGAGATGGACTGAGACTCAAGACTACATTCTCCTTGAGGTCTGCACAGGCAAAAATTTCCAGTCCATTTTCCAACTCAGCTCATATGAAAATCATTTGGACCGCCAGGCGGTAGGATCTCTGCTCTGTTCAGTAAAAATATCAGTAGCCCGGCACAACTTTTTTAAAAAATGTACGTACTTTTAAATCGCTATTATTCCACAATTAAAATTTATATATTTATCATTTTCCCACCTATTCATTGCTGCTGCGAAAGGGAGGGGGGGTTCTTTCAGATGTATTATCATGTGGGGGGAGGAGAATTAGAGTGAGGAAATTTTATTACTTCACAGTGGTTTATATTTAATGCATTTCCTTAAAACAATGAGCTTTTTCAGGATTAAATGCTTTTAATTTCGAAATATAATTCAACGAAAATTAAAGAAATTTTACTTTTTTTACCAGTTTGTTAATAATTCTTAATTTTCCAAATTTTCAAAGTTTAAAGAAATTTGATAATTTATTTTTAACACAAAAAACAAACAGAAGTAGCAGTTTTCTTATAATAAATATTACTCTATTAATTGATTGACTTTATTTATAATACAATTAAACTTCGAAAAAATATTATTTTTATTACTACTAATGATTTAATTTAAGATTTTGTTATAAGCAGCATAACTGTGCAGTTATGAGTAACATTCAATTATGTTTTTATTCAAATAATAAATTTATTTTAAAAAAAGTACATTTGATTTAATAGCGATTAAAGGTTATAAGAAAGCTGCAACTAGTTAAAATTCAATTGAATTCAATTGCAAATAATATATTTTAGTTGTATACTGCAGTTAAAATAATCGCAGTTAAAATATTTTCAATTAAATTAAGAAGGAGTTGAAGCGCGCATTTAAATAAATTACGATAACATTTTAATGTCGTTATACATTTATCATCAACATTTTAGTTTTTATTCAATAAAAATCTGCCCCGCCTTCTCCCAGAACACAAAATTAAAAATCTTTAAAATTTGTAACTTTCAATTTTTTAAACATTTGGAAAAATGTTTATTGTCCTCTTCAGAGTAGGAAATCAAAAGCATATCTGAGGCGTTTTATTGGTTGAATCCGCATTTTATTCGTTTTCTGATTGGTCTATACAGCAATCTGTATTTTCCTTTACTTTCAACAGCCATGGATACGTCTGTTGCCACTATGACAAAAAAGTAATAAAAACTACAAAAAAAAAAAAATAATAATAACTCAGAAACAAATTGAGATACAGCTTTAAAACAAATTGTATTTAAAAGTACATTTTTTTTCTCCATACGACGGTGTAAAAATTAATATTGTGGGATGTTTAGAAGTTTAAGAATGAAATTTCATTTAAAATTGTTCGTCAGATTTCTTGCACTGCAAATAGAGGCGTCTTAAATTCAAACACATATGTGACTGAAAAAGCAATTAAGACACTTAAACGTCTGAAAATAAAATTTCAGACGTGATAGATGTCTAAATTTAAGACACATAAACGTCTTATTATGATCATGGCATAAATGAACTGAAAAAAATGTTAGAATTATGATTATATGTCTGAATTTAAGACACTTGCAATTTTAGACATTTCAGGAATTCAGCCATTTGAACCACTCACCAAGTAAAATGAACTGAAGTGAGTAGGTTTGTTTGTTGTTGCAAGCATGAACGGTGCGCGAGAAGAACGCGACCGGATTTGATTATTCCTGATTTGGCGGGCAACGGCTTTTATTCAACGGATTGGCGAAAGTGAATTAAAGTATCTCAGTACAGTAAATTTGTCTGAAGTGTTAAAATTGCTTTTAAATTTATCAACATTTGATAAATTATTTGAAAGTGTGACGATATATTTTTCCTCAATCCGAAATCTCTATAATGACGTTTGTTATTCACATAATAAATGGAATCGTCAATCGTCGTTGTAATCTTATAAAGCATTTAAAGTTTCTGCTTTATTTCCAAAACATTACACTGATTGAAGATTTGAACTTTGAATTCTCTTACTTGTAAATCGAAGATGAGTCAGAAAGTGGGTGTATCATCATTAATGAAGAGAAAGTAGTGACGCAGTATTTACTTTCTTTTGTGAAATAGTATGCACATCTACACCTACATTCGTTGGTGTGTTAGTCGTTAGAGAATTTTTTTTTTTAGCATAGTGATCCGATGTCTGTATTTTATATCTTTGTGTCTTCATTTTATAGATGCTAGACGAAAATTTATATTCGGTTTATTGGAATGGTTTGTCAGTACGTGCTTGTAAATGGAGATCGAAAAAAAAATCAATTGGGAATTACATTTTTCATGGAAATATAAAATTTTCAATATTTCTACAATAATTTTTATTCAAGACTCATCAAATATTCAAAAGAATAGCATGATATTTATAAAAATACAGTGGTAAAATAATATGAATACGCATATATTTTTAAAATGGCGTTCAATATCGTAAAATAATATGTCCTTCAAACTGGATTAGCTGTTACAGTTTTGGATATTTACGCCAAGGTAAGGTATTCCACAGGTTTGGAATGATAATTCACAGAACGTTCTTACATATATATTATTATTTATTTATTATTTAAATTATTCTTATTAGACTAATTTGCATTTTTAATATTTTTGTCTTTTTTTTATCAAATAAATATATTTTGTGTGAAAAGATTTGTTTGCTTATTTCTG
Source organism: Maratus speciosus (assembly GCA_963932465.1). Classification (NCBI taxonomy): domain Eukaryota; kingdom Metazoa; phylum Arthropoda; class Arachnida; order Araneae; family Salticidae; genus Maratus; species Maratus speciosus. Next base: position 504,276,827 of record OZ010795.1, on the reverse strand, counting down.
ATGCTTTTCAATGAGTGCATATGATTTTCAGTATTAATAAATATATTTAATTCTCATCTAGATCTTTACTTTATAAATTAAAGTTTCACGTAGTAAATAATCTATTTATTAAAAAGCAGAAAAACCAACGTTTAAAATGCACAAATAATATATGAAAAGCAGCAAACAGCTGTTTCGAATCTACTAGCGAGATTCTTCTTCAGTGCAAAAGGAACAGCGTGCTAGAAAAAGCAAGGCTGAGCCAAAGCCTTGGTTTTCAGCCTTGCTTTTTCTAGCACGCTGTTCCTTTTGCACTGAAGAAGAATCTCGCTAGTAGATTCGAAACAGCTGTTTGCTGCTTTTCATATATTATTTGTGCATTTTAAACGTTGGTTTTTCTGCTTTTTAATATTGTTGCACAAAGGCTTTATTTGCTATTTTTAATCTATTTATTGTTTGAATAATAACGTGAAAAATACAACAGTTTCAATTAGATTTGGTAAGATGTAAAGAAGTTTTGAAATTATAGAATTAATGTTTCCTGCATGCTATTAAAAAAGAATATTTATAATTTTGTTAATGATTGTTAAATAGCTCGTATCATCTGAGCAACATATTAAAAAAATTGTTCAGTATAAGTTTAAAAAGAAGCTAATTTTTATATAACTTTGCACAAGTAAGTTCTTTCCTTGCGAATTCCTTTATTTTATATTAGTGATATAATTTTACATACAAATTTTCATTTTTAGTGACAAGAGTGCCATTTATTTATCTTACAGAGTATATTATTGAAGTGATTTTTTTTTATATTAACAAATTTAAATTTATCTTTGAGAAAGCATGAACTTTTTATTTTTTGTTTTATATGGTGGATATAGAGTATGAAAAGAAATCTCGAAAGTATAAGGGTTTGTGTTATCGTGTATTTCGGAGTATTTGTAAACTTGCAGTTTTTCCTATTGGAAATAAATCACTCTTATTGTATTCAACTGCACGCCGATACTATATATATTTAATAATCCTTATGAAAATTTATTTCAAGATTTAATATACCTAGTATGTATTTCCTGCGTTACATCTCAACACCATACTTAAATTTTAAAACATGAAGCGATCTTGAAAGTAATTATAAACAAATTATAAAAATCGGCGTAATTAATTAAATATGTGCGAAAAATATTAAAAAAATCAGTTTAAATAACATCATGCAAAAAATTTCAATAATATGAAAAAAAAAAAAAAAAGAAGATGGGTATAAGAATTCTCGCCTATGACAGTAGGAGATATTTCTCATTTTTGTAATAAAATTTAAGACCTAAATAAACATATTGTGAAAACGCACTTCTAATGCAAGATTTCAAACAAGTATTGCCAATAATTCTGACTGATTGATAAAGTGTAACTATGCTGATATTTAATATATTTTGAAAAAGTAACATGGTTTGAAGATTAATTATTCTTATAATTATTTTTGCTCCGAGTATGTATATATTTTCATATTATTATAACATTTTTTAATACAAATTATTTTTATCGTGATGTTTATGGGAAGAAAAATGTTTTTAGAAGTGTTTTTCAACTCTCAAAGAATTTTTTTTAAGCATATCTGGGTGCTAAAAAGAATCCATGAAAATAATAATAAAACAGAAACTCATTAAAAAAAAAATTAAGGATTTTAAGTTTTATTTATTTATTTATTTATTTTTTATTTTTTGGTGCATGTGTGTGCCTGTGTTCGTTAATGACAACGTTAATATCAACACACGTTATCTTTTAAATTTAGTTTGTAGAATATTATTGAATAGTATCAACAACTGGACCTAGAATTTATTTGGAACATATTTCTTATACTGTCACAAAAATGGTAAATACTTTTTACGCTTTAGAATGTGCATATAAATGAATATACAGCAAAACCTCTGAATAGCGGACACCTCGAGAGCACGGAATTAGCCCGCTATTTGGTAGTGTCTACTTTAAAGATGTAAAGACGTACAGATTTAAAGGTGTTGGGGATAAGAAAATAAAAAAAAGAGGTGTCCGCTATTCAGCAATTTCCGTTATGGAGGTTTTACTTTAAATACACATAGTAAAACCTGCGTAACGGGCATTCCTGAATAGGGGATACGTCTGTTTAGCGAATCATAGGGCTTCTGCTTAAAACATGGGCTAAGGGTACTTGCTCCTTTTTGTTTTTTATTGGGGGGGGGGGGGTGATACAATTTTCGTAAATCTACAATTTTGAATACCTTTCGAAATTACGCTGATTATAATGAATATTTTGAACGGTTAGAGTAATATAGTATGATTTAAGAAGGTTTTCGCTACACAGAGATTTCTGGTATTCGGGAATGTTCATTAGCGGACACTTCCGAGTTCCGAATTCTGGTCACTTCTATTTAACGAACCATAACGTTGGGTTGGATTTTTTGCAGACGCAGGATTTTATTAAAGCATTAGCAAATTGGGCGATGCCCCCTTCCCTTTGTATTTTGATGGTCCCAAATTTGGTATTCTATTTTTGTAAAACTGATATTTTGAATGTCTTTCAACATTATGCTGATTAATGTGCTGTTGTCAAATGTTTCAATATTTCTTGCTTATGATAAATAATATAATAACAACAACAAAAAAAGTAAAAGTTTCATACTTTTTTTTTTTTATGTTGGGATCTCATATACCGAAAATTTTGTGTAATCTAGTGTTAGATTTTATTTAACACACAAATAAAAATGTCACTGGGAATATCTAATTTAAATGGAAAAAAAATTGAACAAAGCAGGGATAAGGTTCTTTCTGAAGGATTGAATCCTTTTTTTTTTATAAATGGGAATAATTTGTTACCATAAAGCAGAGCTGATTGCAGCATGGACAAACTGGGCTGTTTCTTTGTGCCTTTAGCTTTACGTGCTCCTACATTTGGTATGAAATTTCTATAAAGCTGATATTTTAAATTTGTTTTGATCTTATACTTATTTTAATAAATATTTTGTACTTTTAGAAAATGATTAGGTTAAGAAAAATAAATATTTATCCAAATATGTATTTGTATTTAATGGCATTGAATAGGCTTAATTTTTTTTGTAACAGTATATGTAAGGCGCGCGGGGGGGCGGGCAGGCGAATGAATACTAGATCTTTGGACTAGAATTAATTTAAAGTTCTCACTGAAAGTAATAAACGTTTTTTATGCGCGCATATATGATATCACATAAATACATTTTTAGGTGATTTTATATATATATATATAATATCCTGTTCCAAAACTACAAAATACTGATTACAATCGTCATAAGTTCAAAAGTGATTTAAAATATCAGCTTTATGAAAATTTTGTACCCAATTTGGGGTACCCTAAAATCAGGGGGCAGATGCTTCAAAGTTTTCCTGCCCTGCGATCAGCTCTGCTTTATGGTAACAAATTATTCCCATTTATAAAAAATGTTTCAATGTGGTCAAATATGGCTGCGTATGTGGCTTAGAAAGAAAAGTGGTCAAAGATGGCTTCATATTGGTGGTGGTGGGGGGGGGGGGAGGAAACCGGCTCAAAGATGGCCGCAATTAAGACATTTGAAATGTCTGAAATTCAGATGCAAGAAGTGTCTAAAAATTTTCAGACATTTTAAAATGTCTGAAAAACGGACACTCTTTTTTCAGACACTTAACTGTCTGAAATTCAGACACAAGAAGTGTCTGATAATTTTCAGACATTTTAAAACGTCTGAAAATTGAACACTGCGTTTCAGACACTTAAGTGTCTGAATTTCAGACATTTCAGTTTAGAGTGTGGGCGATGGAAAAGCCTTTTCTCGAACAGCCAATGAAATGTTTGGATAATACGTAAGTTTCAGGTGGATAATACGTAAGTTTCAGGTCGATAATACGTAAGTTTTAAGAAATCTGACGGGTCGCAGGCGATTTTTATCGCTTGCAATTTTTACGTGTAATAACACTATTAATGTTTAATTCATGGAGTACGTAATGTATAATCAACTCCGTGTGATTTTTTATGTCTTAAATTTTAGTCTTAGAAAAAATCATTTTCCAAATGGTCGTTGTAATTTGTTAAATTGATTTTATATTTTTATCTTTTTTTTCTTTATTAATAAAATTAGTGAAAGTTTTTTTTTTTTTTTTTTTTTTTTTTTTGGTTAATTCTGTCTTTTTTATTTCAATTTAGTTTGTCCTAGTTGTTTCATTTTTACTTTCTTCTATCTTCAATAAAAGAAAGTATTGTAATCGAAAATTTTTTCGACTAACGGTTTTCGACTGATTTACACGTTTTAGAAGTCAGAGATCCCCAAAAACATGTTTATAGAAAATGTCTGTCTATCTGTGTGTCCGTCTGTCCGTCTGTCTGTCGCCATTGTACCATCAAAAAGTGTATGAAGTTATGCACAGAATTGAATCAAATTTTTATTTTAAGTTTTTGGATATGACAAGTAGGTCCTCCCTGGATTTGGAAAAAAATTCGCCGGTAGGGGGCTCTGTAACAGCGATTTTTGTGCCATTTTGAATATTGTACCTTCCAAAAGTGTATGAAGTTATGCAGAGAATTGAACCAAATTTTAATTTTAAGTTTTTGGCTATAGCAAGTAGATCCTCCCTGAATTTGGAAAACATTCGCCGGTAGGGGGCGCTGTAATAGCGATTTTTTTGCGATTTTGAATATTGTACCATCCAAAAGTGTATGAAGTTATGCATAAAATTGAACCAAATTTTTATTTTAAGTTATTGGCTATGGCAAACAGGTCCTCCCTGAATTTGGAAAAAATTCGCCTCTAGAGGGCGCTGTAATAGCAATTTTTGTGCGATTTTGAAAATTTTACCATCGAAAAGTATATGAAGTTATGAATAGAATTGAGCCAAATTTTTATTTTAAGTTGTTGGAGCAGCTAGGGGGTGCTGTAATAGCGATTTTTGTGCGATTTTGAAAATTGTACCATCGAAAAGTGTATGAAGTTATCCACAGAATTGAAACAATTTTTTATTTTAAGTTGTTGGTATGGCCAGCAGGTCCTTCCTTAATTTGGAAAAAATTCTCCCGTAGGCGGCGCTGTAATAGCGATTTTTGTGCCATTTTGAATATTGTACCATCAAAAAGTGAATAAAGTTATGCATAGAATTGAGCCAAATTTTTTGTGTTTTTTTTGGTCATGGCCCGAAGGTCCTCCCTGAATTTGGAAAAATTCCGCCGAAAGGGGGCGCTATAATTGCGATGTCTGTACAATTTTTATTATTGTACCATCGAAAAGTGTATGAATTTATGTATATAATTGAACCAAATTTTTTGTGTATGTTTCTAGCTATGGCAAGCAAGTCTTCCCTGAACTTGAAAAAATTCCGCCAGAAGGGTTCGCTATAATTGGATCTCTGTGCCATTTTCATTATTGTACCATCGAAAAGGGTATGAATTTATACATAGAATTGAACCAAATTTTTTGTGCACGTTTCCGGCTATGGCAAACAAGTCCTTCCTGAATTTGAAAAAAATCTGCCGGAAGGGGGTGCTGTAATAGCGATGATTAAGCCATTTTCTTTATTGTACAATCGAAAAGTGTGTAAAATTATGCATACAATTGAACCAAATTTTTTGTGCATGTTTTTGGCTTTGGACAACAGGTTCTCCTTGAATTTGGAAATATCGTGCGGTAAAGGGGCTCTGTGATAGCGATTTTTGTATACTTTTCTTGATTTTTCGTAGTTCTATTGTCCATCGGTGGCTCGTGCAAAGGCGGGAACTCGATTCCTGCTAAGACGGCTATTCGCAAACATCTGATAACAACAGAATAAGGAAAAACTATTAATTTTAACAAATATCATGATATAGATTAACTCGTTTTTAGTTCGTTTAATTGACTGAATCAAAAATTTAAGATGAAAATCAAAGTTGGTGTAATATTGAACTAATAATATTGAAGTATTAACATGTGTAACTAGTTTTTGAAATATTAAGATGTATAAGATAGAAGAAAGTTTTGGGATTGGGCACATCCAACTAGTTTACTTTAAAATAATAATACAATGTGACCCAAACGAAGGCCACCCCCCCCCCCCTTTTTTTTTATTCTTCCAAATTATGGGACAAAGAAAAATAGCAATTGTTTACGAATTAAAAAGTTCGAGATCGAAAGAGATGGATTTGCAGACACTGAGATCGCTGAACCTGTGATAAATAGAAACACCGATAACGCTACAGTAGCAGCTCAGAGGAAGGAGGACGAGGAACCGGCAGAAGAAAAGATGTCACTTGGAAAATGTATATATTTGGCTAGAAAATTATCATATGCTTTAGAGGAATAAGACCATATTTCCGAAATCGATATTGTTCACTTATAAAATCTAAGAAAAACTTGTTAAAGAATGGCAAAAATTGAAGCAAATGAAGTTGATATCGATGTTTTGGAAATTACACAAAAATTGATTTCAGTGTTTATTAGAATTTATGTTCCGTAGAAAAAATCAATGTTTTTTTTTTCTTTAATATTTATTTTTTTCTCAGATAAACATCATTTGGCTTTGAATTAATTATGAATAAATGCACCATTAAGAATATCAGAAGTACATTTGATATTCTTTCCGAAATCTGAAATTTTCAAAACTCTGGCGAAATCCCGGTCCCGACGATGGCGAATTTTAGAGGTTATACTGTACATTATTAATCAATCCTCTAAATTCTTCCTCTCCTAAATTTTATGATAATCTCTCATCCCATTCTTCGGTCCTTCAGCACACAGTTTGTCGTACGGAACATATTTTGTAACTACTGACGACGGTGAAATGGGGAAGATAGGGGGACAGTATCCCACTCCCCATCGAATACAATATATTATACAGGGGTGACGGCAGTACTACTTTGCACAAGGTTAGCGTCGGAACGGTAGTTGGGATCAATAAAAGCAAGTCAAATTGCATTGGCCTTGATTAAACTAGATCGGCCTAGGATAAACTAGAATGTTGGCACCAGTGCGGTCTTTGGGATCAATAAAATCATGCCAAATTGAATTGGCCTAGGATAAACTAGATCGGCCTAGGATAAATTAGTTCGGAGTAATGAATCGCAGGCTAAACGAGTTTATCCTACGAGCATTAGGCCAAACTAATTTGGCCTAGGAAAAACTAGTTTATCCTATGGGCGTTAGGATAAACTAGTTTGGCCTAGGAAAAACTACTTTATCCTATGCAAGTTAGGATAAACTAGTTTGGCCTAGGAAAAACTACTTTATCCTATGCAAGTTAGGATAAACTAGTTTGGCCTAAAATCGGGTTTAGCCAGTAACATATATATTTTTGAATATGGCCAGCAGGTCCCAGTTGAATTTGGGAATATTCCGCTTGAAGGGGGTGCTGTAATAGTGATATTTGTGCCATTATTACTTTCTTCTATGTTTACAAGAAGAAAGTATTGTATTCATGAAAATTTTCGTATTTTGGTTTTTGACGAATTTACACATTTTAGGGGTCAGAGAACCCTAAAAACATGTTTTTACAAAATGTCTGTCTCTGAGTCTGTCTGTCTATTTGTGTGTATGTATGTGACACAAATTTTGTCGGCGCTCTATCTCAAGAACTAATGAACGGAATTTAATAAAACTTTAGATTCAGTTAGTCCCTGTTATAAACAAGTGTTGATTACCTTTTCCTTGCAAATCGCCGAACAGATGGCGCTGCTATGCTGCATTTTTCCGAAATAGCTATATCTCAAGAACTAATGCACGGACTTTTATAAAACTTCAGATTCCGTTAGTCTTTGATATAATTTAGTGCTGATAACTTTTTAGTGTAAATCTCCCAACAGGTGGCACTGCTATGCGCCATTATTCATGATTATCGCAATAGCTTTATCTTAAGAACTAATACACGAATTTTCACCTAACTTCAGATTCAGTTATTCCCTGATATAAATTACTCTTGTTTAGTTTTAAGTGTAAATTTTCCAACAGGTGGAGCTGCTAGGCTGCATTTATCACGATTTCCGCAATAACTGTATCTCAAGGACTAATGCATGAATTTTTATCAAAATTAGCATACCGTTAGTCCCTCATACAAATTTGTCCTGATTATATTTGGAGTAAATAGACCAACAGGTTGCTCTGCTATGTAGATTTTTTTTATGGTTCCCGCACCTCAAAAACTATTGCACGGATTTTCATGAAACTTCAGGTTCAGCTGCAGCTTGACATAAGTTGTTGTCTGCGTATAAATCACCTAACCGGTGGCATTGATATGCTTCTTTTTTCAGGAACATATTAACATGTATGAAGTAGAAGAAAGTTTTGGGATTGCCACGTCCGACTAGTTTTATTGTGTAATCAAAAAGTATATGGAGTTATGCATAAAATTGAAACAAACGTCATACATGTTTTTGACTATGGACTTCAGGTCCAAGTTGAAAATGAGGATATCGCCCTGATCCTGCTGTGATAACGATTATTGCACAATTTTCGAGATGTAATAGCGATATATCAAGTTGTTATGATGTTGTATACTAATTACTCAAAATTTGACGTCTTCGGGGAAACAACAATCTAGGTTTAATTTTTGATTTCGTCTAGGTTTTATTTCGAGTATTAACACGTATGAGATATAGAAGAAAGTATTGAGATTGGCACATCCGACTAGTTAAAACTGAAATTTTAAAATTTATGTACTTTAGTGCAGTTGAAACAAAAAAAGATTATATTCACTGTATATGGATTTTCCTCCTTTTTAGTATAAGCACGAAAATTAATGAAATATCATATATTGGAAAACTTTTAATGAACTAATATAGTGATTGTATCACTAAGCACGTAACTTTGTACAATACTTATATAATTACAATAAAAAAGATCAGGGAAGACGATTTCATTTTGACTATAACGTTTTATATGTAGATTTTTTTTTCTTTTTAACGATAATGACTTTTTCGAGCTATTTTTAAACATATATAATTATTTTAATTTTAAATATTGTATGTTGCTTCAATAGTTTTACATTCTTCTATCTTTACAAGGAGAAAGTACTGTATTCGTGAAAATTTTCGACTTCCGCTTATCGGCGGATTTATAAGATTTAGAATACCCGGAATACGATTTGACTCTTTCAGCAAATATCTGTCTGTGACTCTGTCTGTCGTTCTGTCTGTCTGTATGTGACAAAAATTTTTTGGGAACTCTATGTGAACACCTAATGCACGGAATTTAATAAAACTTTAGATTAAATTAACTTTTGATAAACGGGTGCTGAATAGTTTTTCATTATAATCGTCAACAGGTGGTCCTGCTATGCTGCATTTTTCACGATTTTCGATTTTTCACGAACTCGAGAACTAATATAATTCTCACCAAACTTCAGATTCATTTGCACATTGATATAAGTTGTTGCTAATTAGGTTTTGGTGTAAATTGCCGAAAAGGTGGCGTTGCTATGTGGCATTTTTCAGGATTTCCGCTAGAGCTCTCTTAAGAACTAAAGATGGATTTTCATAAATCATAAGATTCAGTTAGACGTTGGCATGAGATGTTACTAATTAGGTTTCTACATAACTGGTCTTACAGTTGGCGCTGCTATGCTGCATTTGTTTGATTTTCGCAATAGATCTATCTCAAAAACTAATGCACAGGTATTCGTCAAACTTCAGATTTAATTAAACCTCGAGATAAGTTGTTGCTGAATAGGTTTTGGTGTAAATCGCCTAACAGATGACGCTGCTATGCCGCATTTTGTAGGATTTGCACGATTTTAGTGATAGTCATATCTGAAGAACTAATGCACGGAATTTCATCAGACTTCATATTCTGATAGACTTAGACGTAAGTTTGTGCTGATTAAATATTCATGTAAATCATATAACAGGTGGCGCTGCTACGCTGATTTTTTACGGTTTTCGCGACAGCTGTATCTCAAAAACTAATGCACGGAATTTAACCAAACTTCATATTCTGTTACACTTGCATATAAATAGGTCCTTATTCGGCTTGGGTGTGTTTTTCCCAACAGGTGTCACTTTTGTACTCTTTGGGTGGGAATTTTGGATTCAGCTATGTAAGAAGGTGGGTGACGAAATTTAATGATTTCTTTGAAAAATGCAATCTTCTTATCTCCTTTTTTTAGTGCACACAATTCACCGAATCTACACCTTTAGAATCATCACGATGGGCATAGATTTTCGCTTAAATTTGTCACTGTGATAGCGAATTTTGAAGTGCCAACATCTATGCGACAGAACAAATTTTTAGGATTGGCACATCCAACTAGCATTTCAGGTGCCTTAATACATACAATATTATATCAATTATACATAGGTATTGTCTATTTTTAATAAAACCAAAAACTCAAAAAAGAAAAAAATCTAAAATATGAAACTTCTGATTAATTAATACAATAATCAATAGAGTGATGTATTATCTTTAAATTCTTTTTGTTAATATTTAGATTTTCTAACAGAAATCTTTTTTAGAGCTTCTGGACATATATATAAAATGATTTATGCATGAATGAAAATGCCAAATGCAACAACTGCATGTCATTAACGATTTTTATTGCTTCTGAAGTCATAAATGTCTGTAATAAATAAAAAAAAAATACAAATTTCTGCTAGACATATCAAGTGAAGATATTTTTTCTACTGAAAAATAATTTTCTGAAAAACAGGCAAATATTTTCTCAAAGTCTTTTGGTGTTTGGAATGCAAAGATTATACTGCCTTTACCGTTTTATCCAAGTAAACATTTTGAAAACATTCTTATGGAAAATGTTTCTACAAATAGTATTTTTGTGTGTGCCGAGAGAGAAAAGAAAATTTACTTCTAGGTCGGATAAAACTAGTGTTTGAGAAAACACATTTTCAAAAATATTAATGGCATCAAAATATGTTTTTACCAAACTAGTGTTTGAGAAAACACATTTTCAAAAATATTAATGGCATCAAAATATGTTTTTACCGCATCATAATTTTCTCAGCAGCTTTAAAACATGTGAGATTATATTTATTATACATGGGTATTTGCTATTTTATTGAAACTAAAAATCAACTAATCATCTAATGTTTGCATACTTTGAAAGAACTAGTAATCTAATAATAGCATAAATGAATATTAAATTCCGTTCTGCCTTCAAGCAGTTAACGAAGTTTAACTAGTAGTATGCCCTTGTTTCTTTTGATAGTAGAATTTCAAGACTTATTATCATATATATATATTTTTAATATATATGTATATATATATATATACAAGATTATATTGATTCTACGTGGATATCTCAAAAATCAATAAAACATGTAACATTTCAAAGTTTTTTGAACTTATTCTAAATTAAAATAATTATCTTCATATTCATCTGGTTCTACGTTGAATTGAATCTTGACTATGGATTTATTACTGTTCTTATTATCAATAATTTTTTAGTTATTTTAAAACATACGAAATTTTTCCTGATTGAAAACATTCATGTAGAAAACTGTTACACTTATAGTACGGGGAGTAAATAGCCTTTGAATATTATTTATTTTTAATGCAACCAAAAATCCATAAACATCTAATGTTTCAAAACTTCCAATGAACTAATATAAAGATTGCATCAAGAAGTATTTAACGTTGTTCCATTTTATCAAAATCAGTTACAGTCAGAAGTTTAGTTGTAAGTAATGCGGTTTTTCCATTATCAGAGTTCTATACATACAATAGACATAACAAGGCTTTTTTTTCCCCAACAAATTAAAGTGATTGCGATTGTTGAAAAAATCCTTTCACAAAAATAGGGTCGGGTGGTGATGAAAGAGAGAAAAGTTTCAAAAAGACCAAGAAAAAGTAGCACATTATTTAAATCTGCTATTTGTAAACTTATCATTGATTATGTACTTAATAAAGTAACGGAAACAGGTAAATAATATGAAAAGCTAGTTATGAATGCTAAAATTCATCTGAACCAATTTGTGCCTCAATTTATTTTTCTAAAGTTTGTTGGTAAAATCACTTTAAAATGTTACAAAATGAGTTGGACAAGTAATATAAAAATTTTGTTTTTAAAGTCAGTTCCTACTTAGGTCATCAAAGAGAAATTTAATGTAATCCCTTAAGTTAATATTAGTTTTTGTTGCATTAAAATATCTCAATTTGTTGATTTTCTATAAGCAAGTTGGTTTACAATGGAAGTCTATGGAAATTTGGCGAAATATTAGAGATATCGCTAAGTTGGCGTCACTTTTGGTGATATGTCGCCAAGTTGGCGACAAACTTGGCGGTATTTGGCGAAAGAATAAGGTAACCCCTATGGTAACCCTCTTATAGATATGAAGATGCATTAAATGCTTCAATAACCAATGGTTGCCATTTTGTCTCCCATGTAAAACTAAAATTAATCAATTAAAATGTAATTAATGAATTAATATTTGAAAAAGCTGTATTAACATCAATTGTTATCCAGTACAAGTTTAAAATAACTTATTTCAACTTGATAGGATGAATAATAAGTATTTTATTAACGATGGAAAATTTGAACAAGATATATAAATAAATAAATAAATAAACAAGTAATATAAAAATTTTGTTTTTAAATTCCTATTTAGGACATCAATGAAAAATTTAATATAGGGATTATATTAAATTTTAATAAGCTAATATTAGTTTTTGTTGCATTAAAATATCTCAATTTGTTGATTTTCTATAAGCAAGTAGGTTTACAATGGAACTCTATGGGAATTTGGCGAAATATTAGAGATATCGCCAAGTTGGCGTCACTTTTGGCGACTCATTTTGGCAGCCAAATTTGGCGGTATATCGCCAAGTTGGCGACAAACTTGGCTGTATTTGGCGACAGAACAGGGTCCCCCCTATGGTAAGCCTAATTGAAAGTACTTTAATTGATCTTCAACAACCAATGGCCGCTATTTTGTTTCCCATGCAAAACTAAAATTAATTAATTAAAATTTAATTAATTAATTAATATTTGAAAAAACTGTATTAACACCAATTGTCATCCAGTACAAGTTTAAAAAAATGTATTTCAACTTGATAGGATGAATAATGAGTATTTTATTAACGATTGAAAATTTGAACAAGATAAATATATAAATAAATAAATATATATAGGGAGAGTGTGAGCTAATAGTAGGAATTGAAAAAATACTAAAAAAGTTTCGCTTTTTTTTTTTTTTTTTTGATAAAACGTAAACGTACTAAATATGGGGATATGCATTATAATTGTAATAGTATAATATGCATAATTATGTGTTTTCCCTAAATTTATATAAAATAAGCTTTTAAATTGTGTGTTATACATTATAATTAGTATTTTTATGAACTACTAAAAAAAATATATTTATTTCTTTACAGAGACTAATAACATCATAAGTATTAGTAATACTAAACTAAGAATAATCGTATTTGAGACATAAAAACTATTTGTTTCATAATCATAGTCAAAAGAACTTTCAATAAATAACTGTCCTCTAAATGGCTGATAAATATATGTACATATTCGTGCCTAGCGTCCTATAGTTTGTACGTTACAAAAATGCATAAAAAACAGGCTTGACCATATAATTTCACAATTTAAAAAAATATGCATTTCAAAGAAGTCTACAAGCTAAGATTATGACCTATTTACTTGGATCATTGGTAGTAAAAAATACAAATAAACTTACTTTTTACATTTCGCCATCTTGAAAAATGAAAAATCTATAAACTCCGAAAAAAGCCTTCATTTAAGCAAATAAATATCAATCTTATGCCATCATCTGTCCAAAACAGATAAAGACATTTATAGATAATTATTTCATACAATTTTCATGTTATATATATAAAAAAAGGAAAACTATACAAATGTATTAAAATTCGAAGCGTCCCAAAAATGGGACACTAGGCATAAATGGGTTCATCATATAATACGAAATCACACAAATGATTCAATACTTAAAGGAAAATTAAACTAAAATACGTTAAAAATCGAGTACTTTCAGCTAATATTAAACCCTCATCAGGAATTTAAAATTTAAACAGTTCTTATGACCGCTAGTTATCCATTACTTACTCACAAAACCTTCGCTTGAGAACGTACATCCAGGTTCCATGGAACATAAAAGTGACTGCGATTCAATAGACCAGCTATTTCCAGACTCTACCGAAAGCAGAACATTAAAATTGATGAATTATATGTCCTCTGAAGAATTATCACGAACTAACAATCTGTGAATCTACAGTGTAAAAAAAATACTGCCAGTTTTCCGGTAGGAATCGGAAAAATAGTTGCCCTTATCGTACCGGAATAATTTCCGACCCAGCTCGGAATAAATTCCGTACAAATAAGGAAATAGTCAGTAAAACGGTATTTTACGGATTTTATTCCGATTTTACGGATTTTATTCCGAGCTGGGTTGGAAATTATTCCGGTACGATAAGGGCAACTATTTTTCCGATTCCTACCGGAAAACTGTCAGTATTTTTTTTTTTTACAGTGTACTGCAATTATAAACAGGAGTGAAAAAACATGCAGTGGCATTTTATCCAACAACGTGCCGAATATATGGAAGGGTTTGATCAGGGAGCAGTGAATTGTAAACAAACCTCTCCCTCCTCCCCCACGTTTTTTCTGTTTTTGCCGTGTTAGTGGAATCGACCATGGAACCCGGATGTGCGTTTTCAAGCTAAGGTTTTGTGAGTAAGTTATGAGCAACTAGCGTTCATAAGTACTATTTAAATTATAAAATCCTGATGATGGCTTAATATTAGCTGAAGGTACTCGATTTTTAAGATCTTTTTAATTATCATACAGCACGGTCGTGCTGTATAGTAGAGCTCAGCCGCATCTTTTACGTTTTGAAACATGATGAAAAGACAACAACTCAATTACAATCCAAACCAGAAAATATTCAGTGATGAATAATGGCTTTTTGGAAAGGTCTTAATTTAGCGATGTGCCTTTCGCAGGTCGGGTTAAAAAATATCCAATATTAAGGGAATGGCACCCATTTAAACTTTACATAGCACTGTACCTTCCGTAATTTAACATTATAGAAATATCTCCTTTTTAATTTTCTAATTAAATTGTTTCTTTTGTGTTGCCACTCTCTAAAAACCGGCACAATAATTTAAAAAAAGTGATAACACGCCTATTTTGCTTTTACGAGCCAATAAAAATTCAGATTTCTCGCTATATTTTTGCATTTTTGATATCGAAGTCATTCTAGTCAGAAAATGAAAATATTGCCCATATATATGTAGAACCTGTAACTAAACACGTGTTAGAATGACGTATGTTCATTAGAATGCTTTAAATGTTAAAAAATCTATTTTAATTTCAAGAAAACAATTTAGGAAAAGATAATAATAATAATAATAATAATAAAATCGTTTTCTAGGTATGACGTCAATTTCCGTTTAACTGACATAACTTTGTTATGACGGTTTATTCTGAAGAGAGACTCCTGATAATCTGAAATTAATCCTTATTATTGTCATCCATAAAGTGAAAGATTTATTTTTAAGTCATACGAAAGAAATTTTCGATAAATGCAAGTTCATTTGGTTGTATTTATTGCATTTTCCTGCGTTTTGTCAAGGAAATCGTGTACTCCTATTGGCATATTTCTTTTTTCCAACGGAGATTTGCCATCTCGTAACCTGATTGGTCAGAGCTTCCTGGGTCAAAGTGACTTTTCTTGGCGGGAAGGAATTGTGCTTGCGACCATGAAAATAGAGAATTTTGATAGGATGGGCGCGGGGAAAGTTGTGCATTTAAATAGACTTCTGATTTATTTATTTATTTATTTTTATTGAAATTACAGGTCAATGGCAAAAATGATTTCTAGAGAAAGAAGATAATTTCCTTTACCTAATGACAAAGAGTGTCATCTGAGAAGTGAAAAGATTCCAAATAACTTTAATAAATTTGTTACTTTTTAAATTTAAGATATTTTTCAATCTATTTTACATTATTTTTTTATTTTAAATTTTCTATTAATTTGTAATTTTACTTAATTATAAATGTATTTAATTGAATTCGTAATTATTCAAATAAATTATAAATGTTACCTTTTTTTAATGATTTTAAATTTAATAATCCTTATAATTATGAAATTCTGTAAGCTCTAATGAATATAAAATTGTCAGGAGTCGGGGAATCGTAGCAGATGTAATAAAATACTATAAAATAACAAATAGGAGAGATGATTTAAAAAAGAAGTACATATAGATATTAAACTTTGCGTGATTTTGTGAAGCAGAAATTTCAGAGGGCGGTAAATTTAAATGAAATCTTTAGAAAAAGTGAAAATCTGCGATATGCAAAAATTTTAAAACTAAAAAAAACCTGCTCAGTTTGTTATTTTGCTGAAATAACAAATAAATAATACGTCGTCTAAATTTCACTTTAAATTTCAATTTCTCCTGCCCATTTCTCAGCATATATAATACTGAAATATTTATATTTAAAAAAAATTTCAATCTTTGTTGAAACAATAATCAGTCATCTAAAATTCCCGTTTAAATTTCTGCAAAAACATTTTTACCCCCCCCCCCCCCACCCCTTTTACACACAACAAAGTTTAGTTTTCTTAAAGTTTTTTTTTTTCTTTTTTGTATGCACATATCTTTATACACAACATTTGAATGGCTATTCTGAATATGTTAAGGAAATTAATATGTTCCTTTTTGAAAATGATCCTCAAATCGCTAGCTAATTTTCTTTTGTAGAAGAAGAAAAAATAAGTTATTTGCGTTTTTTATTTTGCCTGTATGATTTTATCTAAAGAAAAATAACCTAATGCTTACAAAATTCGAATATGTTTTTCAAATATAACACAGTATTTAAGCATTTAAAAAATGGGCATCTTCTAAAACCCCTAACCTTTTTTTTACTGAAAAAGTTGAGGATCCTATTATATTATTGCCTAAAGCTGTTATATTTGTTGGATACTTAAATTAAATTAATGATGGTGAGTTTTTATTCCTTAGTTTAGTGCCTGTGTTTCCGAACAAAAATGAATTCAGAAAGGTATTTGAGAACAGTCGTGAAATTTTCTGTCACATATTTAAGAATCGAACAGTGTTTTCCATTTTTTCATAAATAAATGGAGAGTTGTAAGCGATTGTTATCACGGGACGACAGGTTTTTCTCCTTTCCCGCGCTGTCGTATCCAAAAATTCAGTTCTAAAAGCCAACTTTGTCAGTATTTTTAAAAAGATATTCTACCTTTACCAAAAAATTGAAAACACCATTCGATTACATAGTTTATTAATAAGAACACCTGTCAGTTTTATGTGTTTCCGAACAAAAATGAATTTAGGAAGGTATTTGAGAACAGCCGTGAAATTGTCTGTCACATATTTAAGAATTGAACAGTGTTTTATATCTTTTTCTAATAAGTAAATGGAGAGTTGTAAGCGATTGTTGTCACGGGACGACAGGTTTTTCTCTTTTCCCGCGCTGTCGCATCCAGAAATTCAGTTCGAAAAGCCAACTTTGACAGTATTTTTAAAAAAGATATTCTGCTTTTACTAAAAAATTGAGAACATCATTCGATTACATAGTTTATTAAAGAGAACGCCTGTCAATTTCATGTGTTTCTGAACAAAAATGAATTCAGAAAGGTATTTGAGAACAGCCGTATTATTTCAATTTTAATTGATAAACTTAACTTAGAAATTGGCCCTGACAAGGTCCCTTTTTGTTTAACTTCATATAACATAATGTGTAATTAAAAAGAATTTCTGAACGAAAAAAATCTTACACGACAAGAAACAAAGAAGTGTTTTTCGCCAAGCACGATTCCCAGCAAGAAACATCAAATGCATGCCGAAGTCTCTGACCAATCAGATTGCGAGATACAATTTAGAAGGCAAATTTCAGTTGGGAAAAAAATATGCCTCCTTTTGCAGGCGCCAAAGAAAACATGCATTTTAATTTTAAACACTGAAACACTACTAGAACTACGTCATTATAACGCCAAATGAAATTCAATTTCGCGAGTTTTAAAAAAAAATAACATTGTTGACGCGAAAGTAATCATTTAAAGAACGTAAATTTTCAAAATTACAGAGTTTAGAGAAGGCTACTTTCTCTATTTCGCTAAGGTGTCTATACTAACTATTTTATGAAATCAATACAAATATACTAAAAATAAAAGCGCAAATAAATATTGTTCAAAATTTTTTTTCAAAATCGCATTTTAAATTACATACATGAAACTGTAAGGGTCTCTTAGCAATGCACTAAACATGGCCAGTTTTGAATCTTCGACAAATGAAGTTAAAACTTAATTTTTTCTTAATAATAAAAAATATTTTCAATTAAAAAACAGTAAATTTAAAAATTTTGCATGGTTACGATTAAATAATAATTAAATCCAAAAGAGATTCGCGTTCAATAAATGGCAAGTCACAACGTTTGGCGCGGTTTGTAAAAAAAAAATTTGGTACTTTTCTGGTATAGGGGCCTTGCGTTTTTTTTTTTTTTTTTTTTAAGTTTGGCGTAATTCGGGCGTCAGAACTTTCGATTTGTTGCCAAATGATATAAACAGTAATGAAAACAAACTTGATGAATTTTTTTGTTTAGTTATGTATTTTAAATGTATGTCTATTATTAATGCTTTTTATAAACAAATTACTTCTGTTTCGATATAAAATTAGATAAATGGCGTCTTTATGTTAAATAAATTTTATAAACATTGAAAAAAATGCTTGTTTATATATGAAATGAAACAGTGAATAGGATGCCAGAAAATATGTTGCAAAATTTCCTTCTCCGCCAAGGCTACTTTTTCTATTTCGCTAAGGTGTCTATACTGGAAAAGTACTGAAAAATCTTCGCACGTTCAGGATTGAAATAAATGGTGCAATAACATACATTTTAGTCTAGAGTTGGTACAACGCAAAAGTAGCGGAAGGTCTCCAAAAAACTTTGTCCCAACTTACGCCAATTCTCTGTAAATTAGAATGTGGAATAGGTTCGCTTTAAAAACACAGAATCAATTTATTCCTTTTTTTTAAACGCGTAAGCACACGCGCTGGGGTAAATCTCATCCCACTCACATTTTTTTTTTTTTTTTTTCGAAATATAAATTTTTCGAGGGCGCTTCTGAACTTCCTTATACCTTTCAAAGTCAAGGTTGAGAAAGGTTCTGTGAAGGAATGTCTTTTTTTTGTTGTTGTTGCTGGCTAGAAGGGGAAAAGTATGCCTTTTGGAATTAAGTAATCCCGCGCGTGTACAAACGTTTCATTTCGATATGTTCATTCGTTTTGGGATAACGCACACTAAAATAATTTTACTTAAAGAGTGACATAAAAGTTACCTGTATATGTTGATGAAAGTGTGTTAAATGTAATTAATATAAAGTTTATAAAATAATTCATGTTTTAATAGGTAAAACAAATCGTTGCATATTTAAAAAAAAAAAAAACGCGATTTTTACAGAAACTGATACAAAATCGGAAAATAAGTATGAAACGCTTCATTTTTCCCTAAAAAGAAATAGTACTGATACATTTTACAATATAGAGTTGTAGACTTGCTTTTAAAACGCATTTAGCCAAAAATATAATGGTAGACAAAATGTAATAATGAGTTACCCCATGCGTGTGGTAACTTTAAAAAAATAGGTGTATGTGCTTACGTTTAAGTTAATTATGTGCTAAACGACGCCTGGCAACATGCGCCAATTGTCTGTAGATTCAATTATGTAATTTATCCGTACCAAATACGCCAATTGTCTATAGACTCGTTTACGTAATTTATCTCCTTAATTAATGCATACTTTACAAAGGACACCTACTTTCAAATTTTCCTGATTTTTTTTTTACCAATGGTTACAGTTAGATGTAAATATGTTAGTCATTATCAAAGTATTTTAGTTTGACCTAGAAATATTATTATAAATATCCAATATTAGCAATATTTCTTATATTATTTACAGGTGTATTGTATAATATTTTAAATCACTTTTAATAATTTTTCTGCATTCAGTCGTTTTCAGATTTTTTTTTAAATTTTAAATTCCTATTAAGTGCCCAAAGCAAAATTTTTCCCTTTTTATAGTTTTTTCACAGTTTTAATTCATTTCTTATGACTGTTTCTTACTCTAGCTTTTTGTGTGTTTGAGGGGTTGACATAGGATACTGCGAAGTCCCTTAATACAGAGGAGCGTGGGTACGTAGGAGAAAAATTTAAGAAATCACAGTATGCATAGAAGCCAACATTGTAAATACTGTATCAGGAGTAAACCAGTTAAATTTCAGGAGTTTTGGACACTCTTCAGGAGTAAAATGTCCACGTATCAGGAGTCATTTCAGGAGTTCCACATAGTTTTTTACGAGCTATATTTTTTACAAAATATTCTGTCTTCTTGCAGCTTTTGCATTTACAAACACAAACATAATTTAAATAAAGGTTACTTAATTTACTTTTACTGTATTAATCAAGGTACTGTATTAATCAAGGACCACTTTTATAATAAATTTATAAAAATGGACTATTTTTTTTATCCCTACAGAGCAAAAAAATCGCGATTGATATAACTGTGTGAAATTACATGACTATTTTTTCCCCTACAAAAAAATAAAGTGACTTTTTCCACAACCAATTAACAAAATTCGCGATTTTTCGCCGAGATTCACTGACGAGAATTGCGATTTTTCGCCGCGACTGACTGACGAAAACCGTGATGTTTTGCCGCGACTGACAGATGAAAATCGCGATGTTTTGCCGCGACTGACCGTCGAAAACCACGATGTTTTGCCGCGAATTGCAGACGAAAATCGCGATGTTTTTCCATGACTGACGGACGAAATCCGCGATGTTTTGTCGCGACTGACAGACGAAAACCGCTATGTTTTACCTCGACTGACGGACAAAAATTGCGATGTTTTGCCGCGACTGACGGACGAAATCCGCGATGTTTTGTCGCGACTGACAGACGAAAACCGCTATGTTTTACCTCGACTGACGGACAAAAATTGCGATGTTTTGCCGCGACTGACGGACGAAAACCGCGATATTTTGCCGTGACTGACTGACGGAAACAGCGATTTTTTGCTGCGACTGATTGACCAAAACAGCCATTTTTCGCCGCGACTCATTGACGAAAACAGCCATTTTTTGCCGCGAATGGCTAACGGAATTCGTGATTTTTTTGCAGTGCAGCGAGCGATTGACAAAATTCGCGATTTTTATCATTGGCTGATTACCGGATTTCAGGATATTTTTTCCTCAGCTGATTAAAGCAATTAGCGATATTTTGCCGCGGCTGACAGCTGAAACTAGAGTTTTTTGCAGAATGAAAAAAATTGCGATTTGTATCAACGACCTATTGATGAATTCCACGATTATTTGCAGCGACTGATTGACAAAAGTTGAAGCTTTTTCAACGATCGGTTGGCGAAATTTGCGATTTTCTACCGTGAGCGATTGTAGAAATTCGTGGTTTTATCGACTAATAGACAGTTTTCGTGATATACTGCAACAACTGATTGACGAAATTCGTGATTTTTCGCCGAGATCGATCGAAGAAATTCGCGATTTTTTTGCCTCAAATTTCCGTATTTTCTACCTTATTACCGCACTTCCGTATTTTATCCTACATTTCCGGAGAAACTCCGGAATTTCAGGAGATATTGGCATCTATGCAGTATATATAAAACTAGACTGGCGGCTAGTCCTGAGTAAAGTATAGGTCAGTATCCCATTATGGATGTTAGCTATATGTATGGGGTCATCAGAGCTCTTCAAATACACTATTGAACCAAAGTTTCTGTTAGTTTTTGATTAGGGAAATTGGCTGGGCCGGTTGATTGAGGTCATTGGTTGGTTAGTTGGGGCGGTTTTTTGGTTAGTGGCAGTTGATTGATTAAGTTCCTGAAAGGATCTGAAAAAGGTATGAAATGATATAAAAAACTGTTGGAACCAGATTGAAAAGTAAAGTTCAATCTAAAAAAAATTACAGTAAAAAATTGGCAAATAGTTTCAGTCTAAAAAAGTAAGTAGTGCGTAGAAAAGTAATGGAACCAGATTATCTGTAAAGCTCATGAAATTACCCAAATTTTTGTTGATAGCTGAAAATGTGGACTGAGCTTTACTGGTGCCTTATATTCAGAATCATATTATCCACTCAAAATGAGTACTGGGTATAGTGAACAAAATCTGTAGTTATGTAGGGGAGATGGGGGCACATGTGAACAGTTCGCATAAATATAGCTTTTTCTCATAATTGGATTAATTCTTATAAATAAAAACTAGTCAGTATAGTAAACAGAACTTTCTTTTACACATGGTATTTTTTTAAAAATCACCTGTATAGTTTTTCTTACATTTTTTAATAGTTTTATAAATTCAAATAATTGTTCACATGTGCCCCATGAGCGGGGTAGTTGTGAACACTCGTGGGGCACATGTGAACACAAGGAAAAAATATCCTTTGACATGGTTTTTCTCTTGTTATTAATTTGTTATCATAACCATTACTTATATTATCAGTTGAATTCACCATAAAGAAAAAAATTTTTTTTTTGTCTAGTTTGTGAGTGATATAACAAAAGATTTTAAAACGAAACTAAATATATATAAAGCTGTTCTGACACCATACCCAAGAATTATATTAGTTATCAATTTGAAAATTTTACATTTTAAAAATGTTACTGATATCCATCCCAATTCACATTATCCTATTCATAGCTGTTGTTTGAAAGATGGAAATAAGCCATCACTGCAAGTTTGAGACAAATGAAAAGAATAAAAAAATTACAAAATTATTTGTATTAACAATGCATAAAAAATATTGTTTTAAACCGTTTACTAAAATAGTACATAACACTTATTGCATTTTAGGAAACATTGAATTTATTTAAATTTTAATTGAACTCAAATGAGCTTTTTGCTCTTTTTGTACTTCCTGACAAATGTGGAAGTGGAAGTTTCAATATAATATCACTTTTTTGTATGACAGAAATGTCTACTATTTCAGGGAAATTATATGAATTGGATGTGAGATTCTTTCTCAGGAATTTAACATACATTTTATCATTATCAATTCTTTCTATTTGCCCAACAGAGAAAGCTTTTGATTTTTGTGAACTGTTCATATCTGCCCCGACTAGTCTGTTCACAAGTGCCCCGCATGGCTGCTAGAGTTAAATTGATAAATAATTAACATTTATCAATTTTAGGGAACAAAACAACTTTATCCAAAATATTCAATAGTGGTCATAGTATATGTTAAAACATTAAAATTCGAATAACTAACTAAATAAATAAACTTTATCACTTACCAAAGTTGAAACCGACATTTTACATTTGACATCTACAAACAGTGTTTTGGCTACTGAAGACAAACAAAATGTCAAAAAGCTTCAAAAATTTTTTATCATATGTCTACAGGTGCTGCCAACTTTGGTAATTTTTTTCAAATAAAAAAACTTATAATAACTATTCAAAAACTGCGATGTTCACATCTGCCCCTGTTCACATGTGCCCCCATCTCCCCTACTAAAAAAAATCTGCCAGGCCCAGAATTGTGGACATGATTGCATCATGTCAAGCTAAACTCCACAAAGCTAAAAGAATGTAAACCATGAAGTAATATTTTAAGTGTAACATTAATATAGTCAGGTTGTTGAGGAATTGTTGTTATTAACATTTCTGACATAACACACTAACGTAATAATTTTTCTTTCAGGTAATTACTGTGAAAAGGGAACCTTATGCCAATGGACTTACGCCAGACAAATAGTTAGCATATGGTTGAATCGTACATGCTTAGGGTTTTGGGTTTATTTGGACTTTGATCTTCCACGCTTATCAGTGACCCCTGGAATAGAATTTGGCCCATACTTCGTACTGAACGGATCTTTTAGTTTGTCGCTCATTACCAAATCAGCCTCTAACCTATTCTTATGAACCCACATTTTTAAACTGGTTATCAATGATTGGAATTTAGAATGTGTTAAAAATGCCTTTATTACCCTGATTGATTTTAAGGCACCAGTAAAGCTCAGTCCCCATTTTCAGCTATCAACAAAAATTTGGGTAATTTCATGAGCTTTACAGATAATCTGGTTCCATTACTTTTCTACGCACTACTTACTTTTTTAGACTGAAACTATTTGCCAATTTTTTACTGTAATTTTTTTTTAGATTGAGCTTTATTTTTCAATCTGGTTCCAACAGTTTTTTATATCATCTTTTAAGTATTGAACCATTTATGTAATTTTAAAATATGAATTTTTTTTTTATCACTATAAAAGTTAATAAAATAAACACTACAGTGCCGTTTCAGAGCATATAAAATTAATTCTTCGTCAAGTGTAAATGGGATATAACGCAATTACACAAGACGAAATAAAGAGAAAAATGAGTCGAGCCGGGAAGTGAAAGAGAGACTTCGGTGTGAGGACACGTGGGAGAGAGAGAGAGAGAGAGAAAACGTTCAAATGCTTGCAAATTAAAAGAGGACATTATAAAGAAACTAAAGTGATAACGGATAAAGGTAAATTGAAAGAAATAATTAACTAATTAAAGAACAATATAAAAATATATTTAAAAGACTAAATTAGGTTACAAGGAAATGGAGATAATTATCAAAAAAGAAAAATTAAATGCGTTTAAAAGTAAAAGGAAGGAAGGTGTGTTATAAGAACAGTTTTTAAACATTCGACATAACGCCGAAGATGATTAACAGAATTGTGGAATAAAAAAAAAATAGATGAGAAAAGCTTCATAAAAATCCTACTGAAAAGAGGAGATATTATTTCTTTTTCATCTCCTCGTGGATTTTCGTGAAGCTTTTTTCATCTTTGAAAATTCCACAATTGTTTTTAAGGATCTCTAATAGCCTCCGTTTATACTGAAAGCCTTGGAATAGCTTTTATAAGTCTCATACCCTCCTTTTTTTTAATTCATTTAATTATTTCTTATTTAATAATTATTTTTATCTCCTTTGATTTTAATTTAGTCTTTTAAATGAATTTTTATATTGTTCTTTAAATAAGTACTTATTTCCTTCAATTTATCATTTCCCATCATCTGTGTAACTTCTTTTTAATGTCCTCTTTTGTCTTGAATTTCCTTCATATATTTGTTCTTCTTATCTACATTCCTCCCAATAGAATCTTCCTTTCTCTTCCTATATTGTTCGATTTTTAACACTTTCCAACAAAGTTGAAAAATGTGTATGACTTCGGTTTATCTGGTCCGTCTGTCCGTATTGCCGTCTGTCCGTCTGGCCGCGCTCTAACTCCCGTAAATATATTCGGATTGCCCTGAAATTTTTGGATGTTATTGACATTTACCATAGCACGTTCCCTATTTCAAATGAAGTTTCTAGCTTGTTTAAATCATTTAAAGAAAGGGACAGTCAAAAGTGTGCCATTACATTACGGCCTATGGGAAGAAATCGTTTAAAATGATTATTAATGATGTTACACTCTTTCAAATGTAAGAAAATTGATATGCATTTATGAAGTGCACTAAAATATGCATTCTATAGAATATGCGGGGCAAAGAATAGTTATTATTCATATTTACAGGGCCACACAAAAGAATTCCGTTATATAATGATATAGGGGTGGAGGGAATTGTTTGCGGCGTATTTTAACTATGTTAAATTGTTTCACGTATAATGAAATTGATATACGTCGCGGAGGTTTACTATAACTTATTTCATGTATAATACGAAGTGCATAGCATTTACAGGGACACACAAAATATTTCAGATACTATATTACTATATTGTATCCGAAGTTCTGTACGATGATTGCTAGAAATGCATTTTTAATTACGTTATGTACTTTTATGTTTCACTATATTTATGCATAGTATATGGTGTGTATAAATGCTATAATTCATATGCAGGGCTACACCAAAGAATTCGTAATGGTTACTGGATATGAGTGCAAATTGCTTAAAAGTGGTTTTTAAATGAGTTATGCATTTTTATGTGAACTGCATTTAGCTCACTAAGAAATGTTTATAGAATATAGATAAAATGATATACAGGGTCACGCAAAGTATTGGAAATTGTATAGTATGGTCTTATGGTATTGGCCGTCTGGAAATGATAATTTCTGGAAATGTGATTTCAGTAGTTTTAAGAGTGTTTTAGTTTGAATTAAATTTAGGTAATTAGTGGCGTGTAATAAAAGTACTAGGTTAACTACAGGGCTGTACAAAACTATACAAGTATATTTCCATCTATTAGTATAAATTGCTAAAAGAAAAATTTCAACCTGTTATGCGTTTTCTTGCTAAACTAAATTTCCCCATTATATAGTATATATATCAACCTACAGATCAAATACAGGGCTGTTCAAAAGAATTGGAATACATATTTGCTATGGACGGTAACTATTGAAATCAGTTTTTCAAATGTTTTATGCGTTTTCTAAAATGTTTACTTAGTTTTCTCATATACCTTATTTCCCTAAATAACGAAGTTTTGTTAAATCATTCAGGAAGTGTTATTGCATTCATTGTAAATACTTATAGAGAAAGATGAATATTGGTTAAGAAAATTTTCGAAATGTAAACACTGATGTTGCAGAACTATTCACTGTGAAAAAAAAAAAAAAAAAAAAAAAAAAAAAAAAAAAAAAAAATCCGTTAAGATACGGAAATTGTACTGGCAATCGAGACGCCAGTACTATTTCCATATTTTAACGGAATTTTTTTAGGTAAATTCCAGAGAAAAATTCCGTTTTTCACAAAATTTACGGAAAAAAATTCCGTTAAAATACGGAAATAGTACTGGCGTCCCGATGCCAGTACAATTTCCGTATTTTAACGGAATTATTTTTTTTTCAGTGTTGGCAATTAAATAGCAAAGTAATTTTGCCAATATTAGTGCAATATCGGTAGAAAGCGGAAAAGATAATACTTCTCAACATTAAGCCATTAATTCAGTTGTCTCAACATTGCTTCGAAACAAAAAATAATTCATTAAATTTTCTCTTTAGTCTTCAGAAACGGAAAATGAATTTAGTTTCAAAGAAAGAAACATTACCGAGTTTTTCAAAGCAAAATGAAAAATATTTTACCGCAATTTTCAAAACATATTTTATTCAGATATGTTCTTTTCTTTCTGAGAAACAGCTGCAAAAAGAGAAAGAAACACTGTAAGTAATATGTTTACAAAGAAAATTAAAAAAGAAAAAATAATCGAGAAGACTTGTTGGTTCTAATAAATCTCGTTCCGCTTCAAAACTCGCAATTAATGTTTCTTCAACATTGAAGGAGTTCTTTATATTTTAATATTGGATAAAAGTTATTTTGTTTCATTAAGGAAATATAAGTGAGTATAAAAGATTGTAGCTCGAGTGAGAAAAAGCTTTTCTTTAAGTATTATTTTAAAAAGGTATAAAGTTAGAAAAGAATTTTTGAATGAGTTGAGCCTGCGATGTATTAGTTACGTATTAGTTGTGAATGATTTGGTAAAAAAATATTAAGTACATTAATTCCTCGTTAAATCGTGCATGCCAGGATATAATAAAATATCGATATAATCAAGGGTGCTATGATCAATAAAGTTAGCGGGGGTGAAAAAGTTCCACCAGATTCGTCCGGGATAGCTCAGATGGCAGAGCATTGGCGGCTTCAGCCAAGAGATCGCTTTCGAATCCTGGTCCGGACATTTTTCGCCCAGTTGGAAATTTACATCTGATACAAACAAGGGTATTGAAAAACTTAAGAAAGCGATTAACCTAGATTAATTTGTTATATTTGTTTCCAGTAAGTTAGTGTACACACTGATAGCAATTTTCCTATGGAAATTGAAGATAGATACACTTATTACAATCGGTAAAATGTCAGTTTAAACTTAGGCGGAGATGAAGTACATTGATACATGGGACACATATTTACCTTTTAAATATGGAAGAGTTGCTTTGAGAGTTGTTGCTACTATGGTTGTTGACTCGAATGATCTTATTTTTCTATTACATAATTCCATACATGTCCGGTTACAAATTTCTTCTTTTTTCCGAAATCCATACAAAAGACGACAGCATTGTTACATATCTACCATAGAACGACAGGAGTACATCTGGGAACTACATCTCAAATGCAAAATATTAGAAGAATTGAGTAAAAAGTAATAAGCAAAAATATTTGTCATTTATTTATTTTTGATACTAAGTAAATGCAATTAAATTTCTTATAAATTAGATCTGGAATGTT
Organism: Maratus speciosus; assembly: GCA_963932465.1. Taxonomy (NCBI): domain Eukaryota; kingdom Metazoa; phylum Arthropoda; class Arachnida; order Araneae; family Salticidae; genus Maratus; species Maratus speciosus. The sequence goes on along the minus strand of OZ010795.1, from coordinate 504,248,714 downwards.
TAGATAAGATTTTAACATTTACAAAATATAAAATACAGTACAATAAATTAAGTATACAGCTTTCTGTAACACATCAAAATATTAGAATAAAATTTAGATTGGTTCAAATTATTAGAATATTTTATTTTACGCAACAATATTACCTTATGAACATGAAGTAAATGGTAGTTAATATTTTGTAGCATCCCCTTTAGCTAACATAACAGCGTACAATCGATCTAGCATACTATATACAAGGTGTTTACAAAAACATTTCTATCAATATTAGCCCAAATAGACTTTATACGTGCCACTAACTCAGTTTTACTTGAAGGAGGATTTTCTTGGAGTTTTTTCTTCATTATACTTTATAAGTTTTCGATGGGATGAAGGTCTGGTGAGTTTGGTAGCCAAGGAAGTAGCTTAATGTTGCGTTGGCGGAACCAATTCTTAGTTGACACCGAGGTATGCGGTGACGCTAAATCTTGTTAAAAGATGAAATCATCTTCAAATAAATCTTCTGATGATGGAATCATCATTCCAACATTTTTTTATATGTTAGAGAGTTAACCTTTTCGTAGACGATGCATAAATTTCCAGGTCCTTCTGCACTCATGCAACCCCGAACCATGACACTAGCAGCAAATTTTACGGAACGTTTATAAGGCATTCTTTATCAAAAGCTTCTTGCTTCATTCTCTGAACTCCAATACCTTGATTACCATATGAAACAAAAAACATACTTTCATCACTAAATAGTATATTTTTCCAATCTTCTTCGCTCCATAAACGTCTTGATTTACACCAATTCAATCCTATACGCTTTTGTTTTGCAGTCGTGAGAGGTTTTGTTTTCAGTACACGAGATTCAAACTTAAATTTATGGAGACGTCTTAATGTTGTTGATGTAGAAACTTCAACTCCTTCTTTAATCCAGGCAATAGGGAATTTTACCTAGCAAAATTAATGGTAGTTCTGGAAATCGGCTTACTTTATGTTTTTTGGGTCGCAGAATCTGAATTTGTAACTTCCCACCAAAATTTCCCCCGGCAACCAAACCCCCCCCCCCCAAAAAAAAAAAAAAAAAAAAAAATTGGTAAAAAGCCCCCCAAAAAGGTTTTTATTAAAAAAATCATTGTTTTAGGGGAAAAGTATCTAGAAATTCAGAAAGTAAACAAAATTTGCAACAAATTAGATATATGACATTATGACTTAGGATGAAGGGGAAGGGGGGATCTGCCTCGGAACATGCGCGCGGTGCTGCGTGGACTAAATTGTGCAATTCCACTTAACCACTCCCACATTTACATTCGCCCTCCCATCTCCCCTCCGAATTTTCCTTATAAGGTTTACTTTAATTTTTTTTGGTCGCTGAATCCGAATTTTTAACTTACCCCCAAAATTCCCCCCCCCCAAAAAAAAAAATAGTTGTTATTAACTTAAATTTCTTACTATTTTATGGGAAAAGCATTACAAAATTCAGAAACTAGACAAAATTTGCAACAAATGGGATATATGACATTATGACGTAGGATAAACGAAGAGAGAGGGGGCTGCCTCGGAATATTCCCCGCACGCTTTTCTCAAAAACCAAATTATTTCAAAAAATCAATTTTTTGGGGGGTTGCCGGTGGGAAAGTTTGGTGGGAAGTTACAAATTTCGATTCAGAGACCCAAAAAACATAAAGTGAGTCGAAATCCAGTACTAGTATTAATTTTTCCAGGTAAAATCCTCTATTGCCTGGACTTCATAACTTAGTGCACGTAGAGCCGCAGTGCATGTTCAGAGGCAGCCCTCTCCCTTCCCGTTCATCCTACGTCATAATGTCATGTATCCTATTTGTTGGAAATTTTGTCTAGTTTCTGAATTTCGTAATGCTTTTCCCCTAAAACAATAAGAAATTTAAGTTAAAAACAACTATTTGGGGGGGGGGGGGGGGTCGGGGGGAAATTTTTGGGCCAAATTATTACACAAAAATTAAGAAAATAATTAATTTTCTGTTTCATGACCTTGTTTTGTTTTATTATGAGAGCTTTGGTCAAAGCCGCCTCAAGACTACAAGCCAAACACGAGGTTTCGTGACGTCACGACGCGGGGCTTAGATCAGCCGTGAAGAGCACATGCGTTATTTAAAACATATTAATTTTTTCCTCTATATACCAACTTATTATCACAACATATGGGAAAAAAATAAAAACGTATAGTTTAAAGACCCTAATTAAGTGCTTTTTAATCAATTTCGATCACTCGAAACAATAATAATAACGATAACACAAAAACAAAAATTATGAAATAATATCACTGTGTCAGTCAAAATGTGCACTTAATTAAAGTTACATTAAAGAAAAACGATTGGTTAATGAAAAAAAAAATCGAAGTATTAAATTTAATTTAGTGAATAGTTTTCATTATTTATTCTACTTTGAAATTTACAAAAATATCAATTATCTATTTTCTATATATTCTAAAACAAGACATTAATAAATATATATAAGCAAAATCTACAAATATGTATATAATATATATATAAACATATATATGTAGTTTTAAACACATAGAGAGAATTACTTTGCTTTCAATTATTTCATTATCAAAAATAAATAAATAAATACCAATATTCTGTCAATCAAAACCCACATTTAAAATTAAATTAAAGTGGATGAAAAATGATTGTTAAATGAAAACAAATTCAAGTTGTATGCTATTTTTATTATTCATTGTGGCTTGAAATTATACAATAAATATCCTATTAAATATTTAGTGATTTGAAACATGCAAAGGAGTATAATAAATTTAATATAAATAAATAGTAAAACTACAGAGTGCATGAAATTAGGTAACAACACAGATAAATGTTTCTTAGTGTAAACTTTACTTAGCAGAAGTGGGTAATTTTCACATAAAATCGATTAAATTGAAAAAACACAAAGCTCTCATAATAAAACAAAACAAGGTCATGAAACAGAAAATTATTATTTTCTTAATTTTTGTATTATTTTAAGATATTATGCAAGGTACAAGCAATACAGTTTTTAAAAAGTGTACTGAAACCTGGTGAGAACAAAAGAAAGAAAGAAAACACTTTCATCAATTGGAATTGAAATATTCCTAACATATATTTATTTTGTTCAGATATTCAAGAATTAAGATTTTGGACTTTGTACTATATATCATTAGAAAACTAATGATTTAAATTTTATTATAACAACTTAGTGTTACATTGTTTTCAAAAGAAATTCTTCATACACGTTTTCCTCATAACGAGTCAAGTTGAAATCATTTATTATGGACCAATTTGGGGTATTTTTTTAGACACCTTATAACATAAATAGAAAAACAAATAAAAGTTTGCAAACAAATACTCCTTTGCAACAAATCCATGATTTTTTCTACTATTATTCTACTAATATTTTTTCATAAAGTTGTGACCATCTTTTTGTGATACCCTGTATACAAATGTAAATAGTACCTGGTACGAAATTTATGCGTGCATACAATACGTATGAAGTTTAGCACTAACCACTTATGCATTATTCGCGAATAATTTCTACCGATAGATAAAAGGGGGGGTCCCAGAATGGTGCTTGCTCCGAGGACCTAGATAAACAAAGTCGGGTCCTGACTACACAGAAAAGTAAATTTATAATTATGTAACAATAATTTTATTTATTGTTATTTTTAATTAAACGTTAAAAGTTATATAAAAACACACAAAATTTTTGAGAATTCGGAAAGGGGGGGGGGGGATAAATTGTTTACAGTCATTGTAAAAATAAAGAGATTCAGACACATCATTCCCATATCCGTAATTGTCATGTATAAGCATGTACTGTGTAACAAATATTATAAAATGAATTTTTATTAAGAGTTTAAGATTAAAAAACACCAATAAATTAGTATGTATATTGATCGGGCTTTAAAAGAAATAAACAAGATAACAATGTTATGCATCCATAGAAATTATGATGAAAGTTTCTAGTACATTTAAATTTTTAAGTATGAAAATATCTATAAAAATACATAAATTTTGGTATCAAATTAAAGCCCAATCAATTCTTCCTACAGAATAATCAGAGTTATACTATTCTCACGACCAGTGTTTTCTAATAAAAGTCGATCATTAAAAGTCACTCTAATGAGAGAAAACAGAACAAATTAAAAAGATAGGAAGGTGTGACAAGTTATAAATTACATAATAATTAAGCTTGTAATTGTTGCTAAGCTGAAAATGTTTTAGCATGATTGATTAGTATCCAAGAAACTCAATCTGACATAAATTTCAGCTATCTGGTGCCAGTATTTCCGAGTAAATAAAGTCAGAAGTTTTAATCGAAATTATTGAATAGCAAGAAAGGTAAAGTTTAAACTAATAATATTTATGCTGTACTTACTGTATACAAAATTTCATCAGTTTTCAGTGGTAAATTTCTGAGTAATAATAATTTTAAAGTTTTTTTTTTTATTAATTTGTTTAAATTAAAAGAACTAATTAAAATTTCCACTTGAAAATATAATAGTTGAGGTAGAAAAATATGTCGCATAGGACATTAAAATTTCAAACTGAATTGGCCGTATAGCTTCCAAATTATAAGGAGAAATGTGTTGGCCCGAACAGAGCTGTCTAGCTCTGGCACATATTAAAATGAAGCTATTTTTACATATTTATAAAGAATATAATTAAACAATGAAAACTTTATTAATTAATAACTTTTGTGATAATTCACCGATTCACACCATTCACGCCCCAATTTGTAGCAAATTACGATAGACAGGGAATGATATAAGTCTCGATACGATTTAGTGATTTTTGCCACTTTAAATTACTGCTGTTTTTGAAATGAAACAGAAGTACAATAATACGTTTAGTTTTGAAACACGTACACGGGATTGTTGACAATACGATACTGGGATTTAATAGTTAATTTATTTTAAAGAAGTTAAAAATAAAAGATATTCTGAACACAAAAAATAGAGCTAGTACTAATAAAATATAAGTAGTTAATTTGAAAATAAAACTTACCTTCAAAAGAATATGTTCTATTAGTTAAGTAAACAACACGTGCATACGTTACATTTTAATTCTAAACAACCAGATACAAGTTTCAAAATCTCGGCATTGGCGCCAGCCCCGGGTCGTTACGTCACATATGTGGGGGGAATGAAATCGTGTCTGGCTTGATAGTCTTGAGAAGGCTTTGGGTCAGTCTACATTATGAGGACTTACGCGAAATAAAAAAGTAGTTAGAATAGTAAGGGAAGTAAAATTTTAACTTGCAGTTTATGTTTTATTTTTTTTTTATGTAAAGAAAAAAAATTGTATATTATGAACTTGCAATTTTTAACATCGGATAATCATCAATCATTTAATATAGGCCCTTTTCCAACAAAAAACACAACTTTTCAAAATTTGTAACATGGGGCTCTTTTTCTAGACAACCATTGAAATCAAAACAAAATGTTGTGAGAGGCCATTCATGCACACATCAGTAGCGGTCGCCCGAACCAATCATATGCAAGAATGCGGCGCGGTCAGTCTACATTATGAGGACTTACGCGAAATAAAAAAGCAGTTAGAATAGTAAGGGAAGTAAAATTTTAACTTGCAGTTTACTGTTTTATTTTTATTTTTTTTATGTAAAGAAAAAAAATTGTATATTATGAACTTGCAATTTTTAACATTGGATAATCATCAATCATTTAATATAGGCCCTTTTCCAACAAAAAACACAACTTTTCAAAATTTGTAACATGGGGCTCTTTTTCTAGACAACCATTGGAATCAAAACAAAATGTTGTGAGAGGCCATTCATGCACACATCAGTAGCGGTCGCCCGAACCAATCATACGCAAGAATGCGGCGAGGTCAGTCTTCATTATGAGCATTTACGCGTAATAAAAAACTAGTTAAATTAGTAAGGAAAGTAAAATTTTAACGTGCAGTTTATTGTTTTATTTTTTTATGTAACGTAAAAAAAAAAAAAAAAAAATGTGTATTATGAAATTGCAATTTTAAACTTTGGTTAATCATCAATCATTCAATATAGGCCCTTTTTCAACTTTTCAAAATTTGTAACATGGACAAATTCCAGACACCTGTTTAATTTTTTTTTTTTTTTTTTTTTTTTTTTAATGCTGTAAAAGTAATCCATGTGTCGCCGCAAACAATCATACAGAAGAATTGCGGTCCAGGTCAACCATCACTTCGCAATTGGCAAGCATAAACTTGTTTCGAATGCACGAAAGTAAAATATTGTCTGTGGATGTAATTTCCTATAACAAATTTCGTGTTTAAAATTGTAAATAACGTGATATGATAAATCTTTAAATATACAAAATCTAGAATTATGATTTATCTTTCTGAAAAGGTGCTAGAAATACCTAAAATAGGTTTTTAAAACATACAAACAGTCGAAGATGATAAAACGTTGGCACCCAAGCGCTTTCGACTAATTCAAACAGTCATCATCAGGGGAAATTTTTTTTTCATACATTATTTTTTTGAATTATTATTTCTGACTTTTCAACATGAAAACAACATTTCGCAATTTAAATTTAATCAGGTTTATAACACGTGTCTATTACTAAATCAGCTTAAAAATATTTTCTGCAAACTGTATTGGAAAATATTTTCTATGCAAGAATGATAAAATTGTATTATAATTTTCAATTATAAGTAAAATTCAGAATATATCAAATAATTTTACAGAATTCTGTGCGAATAAAATTAGTTATTTTTCATCTCTAAACTAATAAATTAACCTCTTTATAAATCAATAAAAGATATTTTAATACAGGAATTTTAAAGATATCCAGAAACATGATTTTTAATAAAGATTTTAAAGATAAAAACACTTCAGCTGTAATTGCATAAAAATTAAATTAATTTATATTATTCAATATGTTGCAGGTAAGTAATTTAAATCAGATATTTTAACTTTAAAAGCGGATATTTTTAATGAAAGTGTTCCATGTTAAAGTGTTAAATTAATAAATAACGCAATTGGAACAATTTTAATTTCAAATAAAGGAAAATTTTTGAGCCATAATTTACCAGAATCACGATATTTCGATGAATGTGAATGTTTAGTTATTGAAATATTGAATATTTCGAAATTATTAATTCTTAGAATTAACAGTCGGAAAAAATAATAATTAAATAGATAAATACTGTTATATCCCCCTATACTATTTTATCACCATATATAACTTAGAGAAAATAAAAGCCGTTCGATTGGGAATTATGTTTTAAATAAAATTATGTAAAAAAAAAAAAGAAAAGAAAAAAAGCTTAAAGTGCTGTCTGCCTATTGACATTGTAACAAATTTTATCATTTTTGATATGAGCATCTAATTTTGACATCATATTTTGATTTCTTGGTACATTTTACCTTCAGATACGAAACGGGAAGTTATACTTGAAAACTCGTAATGTTATTATTATTTTTTTTTTTCATTTTTAATAGTTGCAAAAGAAGCTGCGTAGCGGGTAGTTTTTTAACTGAAAAGCTACTTTATTGACTTGAGCTGAATTTTTGAATTTGTATAACTGAATCTTCCAGAAATCAATTTTAGTTAAAACTTTTATACACACACATATATATATATATATATATATACACACTAGAGCGCCGAGTATTGAAACTCCAATTAACCGAACTTCCAATTATCCAAACAGCCTATTTCTCTAAAAAAATTTCTTAGCAAACATCCAATTATCCGAACAATTTATTTATCTCAAAAAACAGCTGTTTCTTTCATCTTCTGGTAATCATCTGTTCTTAAATAGTGACGTAGATGACCCTGGATATTAGATTGTATATGATGATGCGATTGTGGATGAGATTCAAGATGAAAAGGGAAATGAAAACGAATGCTCTGAAAATGACCCAGGTCTATCACATAACGAAGTCCTTGAGTGTTTGGAAACAATTATGAAATGGCTCGAACGGCAGAAGAACGCTGATCCTACTCAACTAACGTATTTAAGAAGAATTCGAGATATGGTACCATTGAAAAGAATGTCTTCTTTGAAGCAAACAATCGAAAACTTCTTTGCTTAAATTATAATCGCTGGAGATCAGAAAGTGATGACCCTGGATATTAGATTGTATATGATGATGCGATTGTGGATGAGATTCAAGATGAAAAGGGAAATGAAAACGAATGCTCTGAAAATGACCCAGGTCTATCACATAACGAAGTCCTTGAGTGTTTGGAAACAATTATGAAATGGCTCGAACGGCAGAAGAACGCTGATCCTACTCAACTAACGTATTTAAGAAGAATTCGAGATATGGTACCATTGAAAAGAATGTCTTCTTTGAAGCAAACAATCGAAAACTTCTTTGCTTAAATTATAATCGCTGGAGATCAGAAAGTGATAAATAGAGAAAAACAAAATTTTAAATAGTAAACAAACAGACAAAACAGAAAAAAAATTAAACACGCCAGCACTAACTGGTGCTGCCATCCCTAAGCCTGGATAAAGTGTGAAGGTTTTAGTGTAGTGAGGAACATCCCTTAAATTGGCTGCCTATTTATCCGAACTTTTTCTTATCCGAACTAGCGTCGGTCCCAACTAGTTCGGATAATCGGCGCTCTACTGTATATACTTTTAAATTAATAATTTAATAATATATGAATAATATATTGAAGTCATAGCTTGGGATTCTATTTATTGCTTATAACTATTTGAAAAAGTAAAGAGTTCACATACCCAGTTGCAAATAGATATCGACCAATGTAATATTGGCCGGGTATGTATGATATCTGGCATGTCACTATTCACTCAAGCCGGACATCAACTTAATTATTCAGTCGCAGTGTCCTAAGTTCGAACCCTGTCTTAGATACTTTTCACTTTGTTGGGAAAATTTATTTAACGTTCACTTCCACCTAATGAATGCCAGTTATAAGATTTGATTTGCGTATATGTGAGTATCGGTGTCTGTCCCTGCGTGTGTATGTTTTTACATAAATGATAAAACTGATATATTTTATACTAATAAAAGAAAGAAATATTGAAAGAAAACTGAATGAATTTTAACTTGAGAAAAAGACACTTCTGTACTAATAAAAGAAAGTTTCGCTCTGTCTGTGTGCGTGTGTGTGTGTCCAGCGATAAAACTGATATCTTCTATATTATCTATTATATATATAAAATCCAAACGGAAATTTCGTTCCGAGCGCCTAGATTTCGAGTTCTACTGCATGGATTTTTACTGAACTTATACCGTTAGATAGGTATCGTTTCAGGGAAGGTTTTAAGCTATAACACATGATTCTACCTATATTAGTTGTAGAATTAAAACGGAAAGTTCTGTTATTTTGCACGATAAGGTTTACCATTTTATTTCTTGGCGAAATTTATCGTTGAAAAAAAAATTGAAACAGCTACTGCACCTCGAAACATAAAAGAAAAAACTGTTACTAATTTTAATTAAAAAAAAAAAAAGAAGGAAGAAAAAAATTCGTTTTAATGAGTGATAATATTAAAAAACGAAAACATTTAATTTAAACATGAAAGGGAATGTTCGTAATGCTTAAAAAAATACTCAGATAAAATATTGCAATTGAAATAAGATTTGGCTATTTATCTTTTGCGTCAGGTTAAGAAAAATGCATCTGAAAAATTGATAGGATGATATCAAGGAAGTTTCGATAAGTGCATGCTCAGAAATATTTGAAAAAATTATATAATATTCTTCTCATGAGGAATATATAGACTATTCTTCTCGTGACATATAATATGTTTATAAAAAAAAATCCGCAGAACCTGGATTTAGCGTTTGTAAAAAAATAATGAAAATTTAATTTTTTTGGCGATTTAGTGCTGTTTGGCGACACAATAAAATTTTGAATGATACTTTTTTTATGATAAATAATTTTTAAGTAAAACCTTTTTTTACTCTTCATACGAAGATAGTCAGATTAAGTTTAACGTAATAAATACATTTTTATTACTACGTGTTTTGTCATATACCTTTATATGTGTATATATTAAAATTTTATTATCGTACTTATACGGCTTAAAACAAAATTTAAGTTTATTAAATTTTTTCCAAATTCAAAATTAATGTCCGATTCGGAACATTGGCAATTTGACTTCGATATTGTTAGTGTCAGAAACAAGAAATGAAGGTTATTGTTGCCATGGAAGCATGTATTTAATATAAAATGTTTAATGGTAGCAATTTTAATTAGCCAGCTACTTTTAAAACAATTTTAAAACGGTACTACTTGATTATCCCGTCGACAAAATAACTATCGCCAAACTATAAGATAAATGCCAATAATAGCTGATCGTAAATTTACATTCACTTGACATTAAACACGGTACACGTGTTTGTTGCGTCATCAACTGATTTTTAATTTCACTTCTATTTGTAATTTTACTAATGTTTACAAATTTATTTATTCTTTCGTTGTCTAAAATAAAAATTTTGTCAATTTGTACAATTTGGCGAGCAGTTTGGCACATTATATAATTTGGCGAAGCGTTTGGCAATTTATATAATTTGGCGAAATTGGTTGAATGAATAATCAAATAGTACCCTTAAAACATTTCCAGCCGGTGAAGCCATGTAAAATTAAATAACTACTGCAACACGCAATTTGTATATATTATATACGCTTAAAGATAAAAAAAAATAATACGCTGATCTTTCGTTTAAGTTTAAATTCATTGAGTCTTAGGCATTTAAACACTTATTTAACAAGCAATTTTCAAATGCATTTAAATATCTTGCATTTGGGATGGAAACGTGTTGGCTAGCCAAATAGCGTGGAACGTTCGACTTTTTTGCGCCAAATACTCGAATATATATAGATTTTTTTCAGATTTTTACTGGGATTCCGCCGCCAAATTTGACTGATGTTTTACTACACACATGAGTAGTTTTAAAAGCATTTTTCTTTTCAAAATAATTTGAGTATGTTTTTTAAAGAGACCTTCCTTTTGGTAACAGTTTGGATTTTGATTTGTTCTTTTTTATTTCTAACTCTTCCATCATGTGACTTACAGACGAAACTAGCAGATGTAATTGTAAAAATGATGGTACTTATGATTTACATGTTATATGTTTATTTCTCATTTTTGAGTTCACTTTTGTTGCCAAACAATTTGATTTTAAGCCAAAAAGATGTAAGCGTGAATTGGGTTCAAGCGATGTTTACAATAAAGGTGATTTTGCAAGTGTACGAAAGCATTTTTTGAGTATTTTTTAAAATTCAAATGTACAATATATAAATAGCAATTAATATTTTAATAATGGAGTCAGATATTTTAATTTTAGTATAAATGTCTCCCACACACGCACATACATACTGTAAAATAATTTAATTTTAGACATTTAAAAAATTTCTCATCATACTTTACTACGAAAGCATGTCGGTTTGTTTTCCCCAAATTTGTGACTTTTATAACCTCGAAGCCAGATCAGCTAATATTGTCAATTCTTTTTTTAATAAAAAAACATATCGCCAATTTCCCTTATACAAACGTTCAATGCTTGCGATGTTAGGAAGTAAAGATTATTCTTAAGAAAATGTAAGCAATTATGCGTTATTTCTATCACGAAAAAAGACATTTTGCAATAAAAATTGCTTTCTGAAATCACTTTTCGATATTCCATTCCATTCGTCATTTATTTCTTTTTCATATCTTCCCTTCTTTTAGAAATATTATAAAAAGATATTGGATGAATCTTCCATAATCAGCCACCTTACAATAGGCGAATTTACTGTATAGTGTTGGAAGATTCGTTTATATTTGAAAGGAACCGTGGACGGTAAATCCGATTTCAGAAGATTAAGCGAAATTTTTACTTTTAGTAATTAGCGATTAGTAAATTTATGTTTTTTTAGTATGGAGCAAACGGACAAAAGAAGATTTACTAATAGATATTTTTCATGTGCAGTTATTTTACTATCATTAAAAAAGCATTAATTCGAATGTACAAAAAAAAGTTTTTCAAATGCCAAAGGTGGCCAGTGGAACAATATTTGTTCATTTAGCCTAGGTTTTATAAAAAAAGTACCTCAAATTCAATTAAAATTTCAATTATTATAAAATTTTGGCTGATGCACAGCCTGAGCAGCTGATCGTAGTGACAAATTTTAGGTTTATTTTACTATCACTAAAAAAGCATTACTTTGAACGTATATATATATATATATATATAAACTTTCAAATGCCAAAGGTGGCCAATGGAATAATATTTGTTCATTTACTCTAGGTTTTAAAAAAAAGTACCTAAGATTCAAATAAAATTTCAATCATTGTAAGGAAATTTTGGCAGATGCACAGCCCGAGCAGCTGATCATAGTCACAAATTAACGTTTTTAGTTTTATTTAGGCAACAAACTGATGAATAATGACGTGTTGAAAATAAAAGTCTTGAAAAAATATTTCTCCGTCATATTACGCTCATTAGAGAAATGCAAAAAAAATCTTCGGTTTTGGTTATTTTCCTGGGTTAATAGTTGCATGATTAAAACTGGTATGTAAAGAGAAACGGCAGTTAAAATGACATTATTTTAATTTTATTCACACAATTCCGCTTTAAATATCCAATTTTACATGATTCCCATATTTTAAAATATAAAAGTTAAATACTGTTTTGATTGTATTTACTCTACTGAAAATCGAAGATAAGAAACTGTAGAGAAAACCTGCCAAAAGAAGACGTATATTACCAAATATAATGTAACGTAGAGAGAGATAGTATTTATGTTATCAGATCAGCATAAAGTACCAAGCTGAGAAGCTCGGAGTAAAAGAACTAATAAACGAAAGTGAATAACCCGATCATTCTTTAAGTTAAATGGTCAATCTCTGCAGTTATTGTAATTCTCTCTTTTTTAGTAGTGTGGTGATATGATCGTAATGGCCGCAATTTCCCTCCCAAACTCTACATGATGTACTAAAGAGTTGCTTCTGAATTGCCCGTATTTCGTCTAACGCATCAGATAATATAATAGCGCAATTGCGTCCGATGCGCATTCAGAAAATGCGAAAGGATCTTCCAGGTGAAGGTCCATATTAATTTAAAATACAGGGTCGGATTTTCCATTTCGTTTGATTGAAGGTTTATTTGAAAAAGGGTCCAGCGCAGCGCGCTCAGCCTGCTAGTATACTAATAAAAGAAAGACATATTTAAACAAAACTGAATGAATTTTAACTTAAGAAACAGACACTTCTATACTGATAAAAGAAAGTTTCGCTCTCTCTGTGTGCGTGTGCGTCCAGCAATGAAACGGATATATTTTATACTAATAAAAGTAAGAAATATTTAAATAAAACTGAATTAATTTTAACTTGAGGAAAAGACACTTCTATTTTAACAAAAGAAAAATTCGCTCTCTAGTCTGTTCGCGATGGCTAACAAGATCTACGGCCCGTACGAGGCCGAAAATTTTTGTGGGGATAGTCAAAAGCTTATCCTGGTGCATCTGAGACACAAAATTTTAAAATTTTGTTAATTAATCGATGTATTAATCAAAAACGAGAAGGATCTATTATCAAAAATTCACTTTTATCATCGCCATCTTTAAAAAGCTCTCGCGCATCCTCACAAACCCATTTATGCATCAGATTTTACAGGTACTGACAAACCGAAAATATTTTCTTAAAGAAAAAAAAAATTCTAATCGATTGTATAATCCGTTTTAAAAAATATGAACTTTAACCCTTTCAAATACACCGCCGAACGCAGGTCTCTTCGCGCCTTACGGATACCATGTTTTTTTTACGCTAAAAAAACTAAACGACCGTACTTTAACACAATCTTTCTAGAGCATCTCAATAGACCATATTTACATCGCCTATAAAAATTTCGAAATGTTCTAAAGGGTAGAAATATTTTTTACAAAATATAATGTGGAAAAACTTTGACAAAAATAATAATATCTGAGGGATTTCGGCGCAGTTTCTCTCGACTTGGGAAAAAGTTTTCACCATTAAATATGCATATTATTTTAAGAAATTTAAAAGAAGGATTGATTAGAGTTATACATATAATCTATTAAAATTTCAGAGAATTCGGCGAAGAAGTATTTAATTTTTTATGCTAACGGAACCAATGCGAAAACAAGAAAAACAACGAGAAGAAAACACAATTTTTTTTTTTCAATTTGATTTTTTTTTTAACTATTGAAATAGACCAAGTGAAAAAAAAAACCCTTACGAGTCTTGCTACGTAAACATTGTATCTTTTAATCCTAAAATTTTTAGAGTTTGGACGTAAACGACATTTTTTAAGCATTTAAAGTACCGGAATACCCCTCACCCCTCCCTTACTTTACTTTTTCTGCATACTTCAACATAACGCATAACTCGAAAAATCAAATTACGCAGGGAAAAAAAAACAAAGAAAAAAACCGAAAAAAAAAAAAAAAACGAAATAGTATATACTCGTACCTCTAATTCTCTATCAAACACAGCAAAACATTTTAAAAAATAAGAAAATTAACCCTTTGAAAAATTCATTCACCGAAATCACTTTTGAACCAAACATTTATTTAAAAAATTCAAACCAAACATTTATTAAGAATAACTTCTTTAAACCATTTTGCTAAGATTTTCAAACTTTTTTCACGAAATTTGTATGCGGGCTGCAAAAACGTTATGTATCGTAACCGAAAAAAATTTCAAAGAGTTCGGACAAGAAGAACTATTTATTTATTTTTATTTTTAATTATGAAACTACCAACCTTGAAAAAACAAGAAAATATCACCCAACGAACGTTTTTATCACTAAAAATCAATATTTTTTCGCAATTTTTTTAATTAGGATGAGCGAAGCGAATCCTCTACTAGGCTACACAAATTACATTTTGTCGTACACTTTACAAAAAAACTATTCAGTATTTTGACTTGAAATTAAAAAAATATATATATATTATGATCTGTAGATGTGCACAATGTTTTTTTTTTTTTTTTTTTTTTTTACAGAATAACCTTAAAAAATTATTATTTTGATTAATTTATTTTACATGCTTTTTCATTACGGACGCATTATTGTAAATAAAAAATGAAACACGTAGTACATTTTCAGAAGAAAAAATAAATCATTGAGTTAGTCCTTGTAGATAGAAATATGTAGTTACACGATTTTTTTTAATGAAATTGTTAAAATACCTTTGTTATGAAAATTATAGCATATTTTTAATGAACTAAAATTTATGAAAATTCAGTTATTTACAATAATAAAAGTATTTTTCAGTGTTAAGAATTCAAATACACAGTTTATTCTTATTATGTGAAAACATTTATGCAGACGATACTTACGCATTTTAAAAGAATTATATTATGCTTTTTTTTATTTGTAATGTAGCAACAAAAGAATTCTAAACAAATAACATTAATTGTTAAATTCGTTATATCATAAACTAGCTGTTTAATACGTTCTATGGACGGGAGTTCATGAATTTAATTCTAAAACCATAATTAAAAATAAATATTCGATTTAGTCAAATATTTTACTACTACTGTGCCTTTTTTTTATGAAATTAAATTTAACATGTTACTAAGGCAGCAGACGATAAAACCGATATCTTTGAAATAAGGGAATAAAAAATTTTGTTGATGTTTGCGATAAAATATGTTTCTTTATTTTTAAAAATTTGTAATAATAAAGGGCAATTAAATAATCTCTAATTATTTGCATATGAGGTAAAAGAGTTATCGTAATACCCGCTAAAGCTTCTTATTATTGCAGCGTGGCGTAAGTAATATGTATATCTCTAATTATTTGCATGTGAGCTAAAAGAATTATCGCAATACCCGCCACAGCTTTTTGATATTGCAGCTTGGCATACGTAATATGCATTGCGTCTTGCAATAGAAAGGTTATTGTTCTGGTAAGAATTTAATTGTGAATTTTAAATTGTTGGCAGCTGCTATAAATGTTTAAATTTGATAGTAAATTGCTGAAATTTTGGTGGTTTTTAATTAATCAAAATCAAAATATAAATTATTTCGATTTCGGATTGCTTTAGTCGCCTCGGCCGTGTTATAATACACATGTACATAACGTTTCACAATTCTGGCTTCCAAACTGTGACATGTACTGTTTATTATTATTTATGCATTACATACAGACGGACAGTGAGGCAAATTTTCATTTTTATATATTAGATAAAAAATTCCGAGGAAATTCATATATATTTGACTGAATTTGCATTTCTAAAATTAAAATGCGCCAAAACATAAAATAACATTTTTGCTTAATAAAGATGCAAAATTAATGTAAAAAAATATTGTTACTTTCAAATATTAATCTTATTACTAGGGGCTGCCCACTGCAAGCTACGCTTGCCAACACCTGTTCAGACACCACAGAATGTAAAAGCACGCTAATCTGATAGGTTTTAAAAAGATTATAGAAGATTGAATTATAACGGAAAAAACCAGTAGCGATTTCCCTGTAAACGGTTCCATTCAATTCCCTTTGATTGCGAAAATTTAAGGCCGAATCAGTTGCTGTTAAGACATCCAATGGTTGTCTTCGTGTTCGATTAAAGAAGATCAGTTTAACTTTTGAAAATAAGCTAAAATAAAATGAATTAAGTAAACAGGGTCTTTGCCTCCCGGTATTTTTTAACAGCGTCATAAAACGACTGGCATAACTCAAATTACTACAATTACTACAATTCACTGCTTTAACTCCTTCAAGAGCGGTGGTTCATTTTTGGACCACTTAATTTTAATTCTTAAATACCACATAGGCACCAGAATATTGGAATGAAATTTTCCTTTTACTAAGTGAACAAAAGACTTTTCGTATTTCGAAATAAATTTGTTTGTAAATTCTGGTACCACTCACTGATTTCAACATTTTATGAACAGAAGTACCTTGCCCCTGAAAGGGTTAAACACATATTAATGTATTTAATATTTTTAAGTTTTCCTTCTCTTTTAATATCCACGCGTAAATACAATTTTCAAGACATAATTTTCAATATTTTCCTGCTTTTAACAGGTACTCATTTAATAGTAATTTTAATTTTTTGTTCTGTTTTTAATAGTCACGTGTAAATAAATTTTTAATCGTAAGGAAATATTATTCTTTGCGCTGTTTTTAGAATTTAAAACAGTCTCTATAATAATAGACTAAGTCATGTGACTATCATTAACAGTTCCGTGCAGATCCCTTCGCTTTTTATATTGCAGGCGGCCATTTTAGTACTTTAATGTTAGCCAGCCACAGAGGTGATAAGTCGTCAAATATTATTCTATCGCCATCATTTCACCTATATTATAATAGACCAAGTCATGTATCTACCATAAACAATTACGTGATTATCCGTTCGATTTTCACATGAAAGGTTTCCATTTTAATTAAAGAATCAAAATTATTTTTTCGAATAAAACTACATAAAACTTACCATGATCGCAAAGAATTCTTTGTACTTTTATGTTAGCCGAGTGCAAATCCTGCCAATAGCTTTTTTTTTTTTAACTTGCCAGTTAGCATTTTTTTTTTTTTTTTTTCGAGTGGTAAATTAAAATACTGTACTACTTGGTTATCCCGTCGACCAAAAATCTATGGCCAATTAAATACAGATAATGGTTGATCGTAAATGTCACATTCACTTGACTTTAAGGAAGTTACACGTGTTTTCGCCATCAAGTGATTTGTATTTCGACGTTTCATTTGTTTTTTTAGTAGTGTTATAATAATTTATTTGTTCTTTCGTTATTTAAAATAAATATTATATCAATTTGTATAACTTGGCGAATGGTTTGGCGATATATATAATTTGGCAAAATTGGTCGATGGGCTAAATAAGTAGTACCATTAAAACATTGCTTTGAAGTTTAAATTAAATGTCATGATTTGTCGTATTATTTAATACTAGCCGCCCTTGGAGACCAATTTCGTCTCCCTTAAATGTATACTAATCTTTGTATCATGTTGCTTTTATTCATATTTTAATTTACTGTCTCAGTCCTTTACCAAATCAGGAGATTCTGTTAGAGAAATCGAGAACTCTGTATTTTTATGTTAGCTGAGCGCGGATGATAAATAGCCAAACAATGTTCTCGTCGCATTTTTTCGTATTTCATTAAAAATATAAATCTTTCACTCATTTTATTTGAAACACTTAACTTTAATTTTAATATGAAACATTTAAAATTCACGACTTTCAATTCATAAAAAATAAAAAAAATAAAAAGAGAAAAATAACAGAAAAAGAAAAATAACACCACAAAACATGACATTTAATTTCAACATCAAAGCATTGTTTTAATTTACCATGCGAGAAACAAAAAAGTCTAACTGGATCCTTAAAAATTGTACTGGCGAAATTTGCTCCCGGCTAACATAAAAGTACCGAGAATTCTTTGCGATCACGGCAAATTTTATGTAGTTTTACTCGAAAAAATAATTTTGATTAAAAATAGCCACCTTGCATATGAAAGGCGAATGGGTCAGCCCGTATTTGTTTATGACAGTCACAGGATTTGGACTATTATAATATGGATGAAATGATGGTGATGGGACAATATTATGCAATTTATCACCTGCGCCCGGATAACATTAAAGTACCAAATGACGATTGGCATATAAAAAGCGAAGCGTTCAACGCAGAATTGTTTATGACAGTCACATGATTTAGGCTATTATTGCAGTGATTTGACACAGATGTAATATATGCCCCGGGTTTTTACGACAATTTTGCGAAAACCTCGTTTTCGAAAACCAGTTACATATGTATTTTTAAATTATTTTCTGTTATTTTTAAAATGAAATAACAATAAATAAAAAAAAACTTTAATTAATAACTATAGAATAAAACAATTTATAACTTTTTTAAATGAAAAGAAAATAAATGTAAATAAACATTTAATAATAAATAAGCAACAATAACCGGGTTTCATTGCCAGGCAAAATAATGCCATTTTGGCGCCAATTAGGTACCCCTGTGCGTATATGACATCTGTGCCTAATATTTTTCTTTTCATTTCGTAAAAAAAAAAAAAAAAAAAAAAAAAAAAAAAAAAAAAAGTGAAAGCCATTAATTTTAAATGTTTCAGTTTTAAATGAAAATTTTGTATTTTAAATAAAATGATAATGAAATACAAAAAAAAAAAAAAAAGGAAAAAAAAAATCCGACGGCAGATATGTTTGACGATTTATTACCTGCGTCAAGCTAACATAAAAATTCCGAGTTCTTGATTTCTTTATTAGAATCTTCCGATTGAACGAAAAATTGTTCAAGTAAATTGAATTATGAATAAAAGTAACATGATACATTTCTTAACATATATTTAAGGAAGGCCAAACTGGTCGCCAAATTAGTTTAAAATAATAACCTTTTCTAAAATATGAAAAAAAAATATCTGTTATGATTAAAATATGAGTTGCCATCATTAGAAAAAAGTGTTTAAAATTAGCAAAAAAAAAAAAAAAAAAAAAAAATCTCGAAAACTAATTCGAATTTAAAAATTCTAATATAAGTTTTGAGATCTGAAGATCAATTACGGATTTTTGGTGTTAATTTCATCGCATAGTATTTCATATTTTAGGAGAAATCGCCGTGAAACATAGTCAGTTGTTTATTCAGTTGTTTTATAAAATCATTTCATAAAGTCGTTTCATAAGTTCGTTTCATTAGGATTTTATATATATAGGGTAGAAATAATGCTTCGCGAATCCAAACAAAGCAGTGCTTTTGCTAGTTTAAAAATATAAATTCAGACAAAATGAAGTTAAAGATATAAAATAATACGAATTTTAGGTTCATTTAAGATTTATTTTCATGGGACCAGGCAACCCCGGGTGGGTCAGCTAGATAGAAATACAATTACAGAAATTACATTAAAATAATAATACAATTACATAATTACATTAAAATATGAATTGATTTTCTTTCTTTTCCGGTTTTCTGTAGGTTTCGGGTTAAAGTCCAGTGGATTAGGTTCGTTTTCCAGGTTGTGTGTGTGTATTTTTCCACATAAAGGATAAAACTGATATTAGAAATGCAATTACAGAGAACTTTTAGTAAGAGTAATTACTTTAATAACATGTAATTCAGAGTGATTACATAAAAATATAGATCAAATATCTTTCATTTCCGTTTCACGGTTTTCTTCAAGTTCGTTGGATAATCCCGTGTTCCGGGTTGATTTCAAATAGAATTTTACAGTTCGAATCGGTATAATTCAACCCATGACATTACTTATGAATGCAAAAAGAAGAAAAATCCTAATAAATGTCCACTGCACGTAGCTAACGCTGCAAAACTACAATAGGGATTGTAGGAAGCAAGAAGAAATGTACTCTGTGACTGGGTGCGTCATCTATCCATAAACAGAGAAATTGTGAGGACTACGCCTACAAACCCCTGTAGCTAACTAGCCCCGGTCTCCCTACATCTATTGAACTTAAGCGTATATTATTTCAGCTCAATCCTTGGAGGGTGTAATAAGTTATCAACTGATTGAGCTCTTTAAAGAACGTGACAAATTTTATCCCGAAAGAGTTCTACACACAAAACAGAATATTCTGGAAGGATTATTAGGTATGTGGCCAGTAATGTTGCCAGGTGTCCTGCGTAAATCACGCCTCCAAATACTTTGTACACCATTAATTTCTTACAGTTTATTTCGCTATGTTTAATCGCAGATAATTCTGTCATCAGTTAAAGCAAAGAAAATTACTTTAAAATGCTGGTGTCCAGAGCATTTGGAGCCCCTATTTACATGGGACACCGGTCAATACTAGTGACCAATGTTTGACCTGTATGCTGCTAGTCCAGAATCTTAAATTAGTATCTATGTGGGTCGGGTGTATCTAAGGGTACTATTTATGTCGGATAAAAAATCTCTAATATATATATATATATAAGCCGTTCTCTGGAGTATGCCTTTTATACAAATATTCAATTTTTAACTGATTTGCACGAATTTTGATGTAAATACGTTTTTGAACGTGGAAAAGACCTCTATCTACTTAAAAGAATCATCAGACCAATATTTATCCCTATTTTCTACTACCCTCCATAATTTAACATCATAGAAATATCTCTTATAAAATTTTTCTTTTACTTAACATGCTTAACTTAGTATTACTATATATATATTATATATATATATATATATATATATATATAAACCAGTATAAGATTATATTTATCCTGAACCAGCACACCCCCCCCCCCCCCCCCTCCTCACAGATAAAAAAAAATAACTATGTAAACATTAAAACTATAACAAAAACTAGGAAAAAATAGGCACAATGTTAACATGTTAACATTTGATTTTGCTATCACTGTTCTGCCCGAAACGCACAGCCACTAATGAATTTTTTATCGAATGCTCGGCTGCTTTTGAAACATAACCCACCGCCGATAAGGCCGCAGCCTATTTTTTCCTAATTTTTGTTATAGTTTTAATGTTTACATAGTTATTTTTTTTGTTCTGTGAGGGGGGGGTGCTGGTTCAGGATAAATATAATCTTATACTGGTTTATATTTAATTTATGTGTTTTACTGCAGCTGTTTGGCGCATTTCACATGAATTTATTTTGTTTTCTGTTGATGATTACTATACTTTATGTTTATAAATATATATATATATATATTATTATATAATATTATACGCCCCGAGCCCAATGTGGATAACAAGATTGCCACAAAAACACATAGGTAAAAAATATCCCTTGAAGTCGGTTAGAATTATTTTTTGAACACTTCTTTTATATGAATTAATTACTTCGGACTAACGCAATTACTGATGACTTTTACACTTAAACAAATATTTCATATAACAACTTTTTTTTTTTTTTAAATTCCATCCACATATTTAAGAGAAAAAGCACTAATAATTGCAAAAATTTATATTAACAAATGGAAAATTTATTCAGAACGTTTAATTTCCTCGATGAATAATTTGAAGTTCATTTATTTCGAGACTATCCCGATAAACTCAGATAAACTCAGGGGAAATTTCAAGAGATTTCGAACAGATTATCAGATTTACGTAAAGTCACTATTATTACTTTAGTTTCTTGAAATTGAAAATTTCCAATTATTAAAAGTAACTATATAGAAAATATATTAATTCTAGTTGTATTTTATGTATATTATAATGAAAATATTACGAAGAATTGTTTTATTAGTTTTTGAAACTGTGAAATTATATATGGTTTGAATGGAATTAAATAATCCTGACTATGTTTTTCTAACATAGTCAGGAAATAGTTTTCCTGTTTCGATTATACAGGTCCGCAAAAAATTACTTTTTTCATTTGCATGGGAAAATTTTTTAATTGTATGTTTTTTAGGGTGCTGAATCCCAAAACGACCTCCATTTTCCTCCATTACATACAGTACTGTTGCAAAACATAGTTTACATTAGAAAAGCACAACTGTGATGAAAAAAATCAATATTTTATTACAAATAACTATGTTAAAAATTATACTACAAGTTCCAAATTATATTCCCCCCTTGCTTACACTTTACATTTAAGTAGATGTTGTGTGAATCGTGGTAGAAGCTTATGTGTGTGTGTAACTATTTTTGTTCCTTCCTCAAATTCCTCGCATTTTGTATTTGTATTTCTCTTGAGTATCACACTTCGAAATATGAAATTAATATATGAAATCATTATTAGATATGGTTTTTTACTCAAGAATAGGTTACCAGATTTCAGGTTTAAAAGAGAAATTTTACGCTTCATTAAACTAAAAACATGAGTTTCTCAACGTTGAGATGACGTAATGGAATTTTTAAAATATTTTTTTCGGTTTCAGTGAGAAAAAGACCTATAAGAAACAGTCAATAAATAGTACTCAATTTTTTGGTTGCAGACCTATTTTATCTAACATAATTTACCCGAAATATGTCCATTATTAATTACATTTAATAATTATAATACATTTTTTTTAGCAGTAATTTATTTCACTGATGTAGTTTGCAGAAACTTATTTGTTAATTTAAGCTAATTGTCTTTACATTTTGATTTGATTCTTATTACATTATTTAAATTTTATGGCGTTATTTAATATAGTTATTTATATTTTCAGGCATTCTGTACAAATATTTTCGATTTTATTTTTCATTTGTTAGACAACTATAAATGTAATCAATTTCCGGTTTCCGTTTATATCTATCCGTTTACATATTAATCTTTTGCCCACATTTGACATCTATTTATGAATTTTTATATTTGTTGATAATCATTCAGTTAGACATTCTTAAAAATTTTTGTTTATTATATGTACAGGGTTTTGGAAAAATAAAGTAATATCTTGAATGTTAACTCTTAACTGATTTGACAAAAACTATCGCATATCTACCATGAGCGGTCTGTGAAACCGCTTAAACTAAACATGAATGAAAGACTACATTAACTCATAAAATACTATTTCTGTCCTAAGCTTTATGTGCAGGACTATTATATTCAAAATTCACATTTTCAGAAGTTTCTAACGATAGTACCAAGGCACAAAAAGAAACAAAATTTAACCAGTATCTATAGTTAAACTGAAAATTACAAGTTAAACTGTGGAAACTGAAAAAAGTAGACATCTGTGAGACCGCGAACAGCAGTTAAGGATCAAGAGAAACTTATTAAATAATCGTTTTTTAATAGTTTTACAACGAAACATACTTTTGTTTATTACTACTTTTAACATAAAGCAGGCAACTCGTACCAGTTATGCAATTTAATTAAAAAAAAAAAAAACGATTATTTTCTGCTTTTTTTTCGACCAGTTTACTTTATTGATAAATTAACTTAAGCGGAAAAGTAACATAAGTAAAGTAACTTTAAAATGAAGATTGTTATTTTGAAATTATTTTACATTTGTTTATGTTATTACTAAACTATACTAATTACTAAAATTACTTATTTACTTACTATTATTATTAAATATATATTAAAATTACTAAAATATGCTAAACTAGTCGGATGTACCAATCCTAAAACTTTCTTCTATTTCATACAGGTTAATACCTAAAAATTCGCTATCACAGTGTCGAAATAAAATGACAATCTATGCTCATCATGGGGATTCTAAAAATATGAAATTCCGTGCATTAGTTCTTGAGATATGAGTATCGCTGAAATCGTGTAAATGCAGCAAAATTCAGCATAGCATCGCCACCTATTGGATGATTTACACCAGAACCTTATCATCATCAACCATCATCAACTTATATCAACGTCTAACTGAATATATAGTTTAGGGAAAATCCATGTTGTAGCTTTGAGATAGAGCTACTGCGAAAATCGTTAAAAAACCAGAATAGCAGCGCCACTTATTGCGAGATTGACACTAAAACCTAATTAGCATCAACTTGTGTCAACGTCTAACTGAATCTAAAGTTAGATGAAAATTTGTGCATTAGTTCTTGAGATAGAGCTATTGCGGAAATCATGACAAATGCAGCATAGCAGCGACATCTGTTGAGCGATTTACACTAAAACATAATCAGCAGCAATATTAACCAAGGTATACTTGAATCTGAAGTTTGACGAAAATTCGTGCATTAGTTCTTGAGATAGAGCTATTGAGAAAATTGGGCAAAATGCAGCACCGCAGCGCCACTTATTGGGCGATTTACACCAACAGGTAATTAGCATCATTTCATATCAAGGACTAACTTAATCTGAAATTTGATGAAAATGTGTGCATTTATTCTTCAGATAGAGCTATTGCGGAAATTGTGTAAATCTTTCAAAATGCAGCATAGCAGCGCCACCTGTTGGGAGATTTACACCAAAAACTAATCCACAACAATTTGTATCATGGACTACCTGAATAAATTTTTTTATTAAATTCCGTGTATTAGTTATTGAGATAGAGCGCCCACAAAATTTGTGTCACAGACAGACATTTTGTAAAAACATGTTTTTGGGGATCTCTGGCTCCTGAAACGTGTAAACCCGTTGAAAACTGGATGTCGAAAGTTTTCATGAATCGAATATTTTTTTCTTGTAAAGATAGAAGAAAGTAAAAAAAGAAAATAAATGAGTCATTCAAAATTAGGTAAACTATTTTTCACATAATACTATTATGTCTTAAAAATTGGAAAATATTTTGGATAACTCTTCTATTTAAATTTATATTTAGGTCTTTTATTCTTTCTAAAATGCTTAAATAAAAGACATAACTGAGAAAACATAAATAAGATTAAACATTTATTTTAAACTTTGTTGAGAAAATTTGTATTCTATATACAATCTAGACTAGAAAATCCTTTATTTAACTAATTCTCTTCGATACGTCATATCTTATAAAATGAAAAATGCATTTATAAATATTTAGATTAATTTAATGTTTTAGTATTTTTATAAAAATACTCTGATGATGGCAATCATGCTGTTAATCTAGGGTGAAATAGTTGAAATCGGGATTTGAAAATCACTCAGTGACGTAGCTACCTTGAGCATTTGGAGAAAACAGCAAATGCGAACGAGTCATAAAAGCATAAATTAGAGAGAGCGAAAGATTTGTAAAAGTACTATATATTTTATGTTTTTGTTTTCAATAACAAGTTAATATTGGTGGATCATACTTGTTAGAATCATCCTATTCCGATAATATTTCACCATGTTTTGGATCACAATTGATTCGCTTTAAAACAAGCTTTCATATTAATTTGAAGAAGTGGTGTATCTAGACTCATCATTTCAGAGGGGGCTGAGATATGGTAAAAGTTTCTAAGAGTGAATCACAAGAAGCGGGGAAAATCCAGCTTTAAACAGTTTTTATGATGGCAGGTAACGCATTTATTACACCTGTTCAAACCTGTTAAGACAAACCTGTTAAGATGGAATCACATGGAACTGGAGAAAATTTTGTTTTAGGCGGGTTTACATATATATAATTCATAATTGCATCACATTTTTTAAAACGAAGTGGTGAAAATTATCTACCAAAAGGTATCTCAATAAATAATAAATAAAACCGAAGTAAACAGCAAATTTCAATTTATTTATACATAAGAGCTTCTCACTCTACCCCCCTACCTTCTTCAACACTCCTAATCTATACATTACCTTAAATGAAAGATTTTCAATTGATAAATAGTAAGTGAAATCCTTTTATTAATATTTTGTAAACTAATTAAAATTAACAATGCACTTTTAATCACCATATATCACGTTTTATATAATGAAACGCGTGTAAAGAGAGAGTGAGTAATATAACGGAAATTTGTCTTAAATGTCTATTTCGTGGTCTCTGCAAAATAATCTACTGTCTAAGATAGAAACCTGTCTAAAACGGAATACTTTTCTGGTTCTTTTTTAATTTTATCTTAGCAGGTTTCATTGCACTTTGTTAAACTTTCGCAATTAAACTTGATATTTTCTAGAAATTTCGGAGGGGGCTGGAGCCCCATCAGCCCACCTCCTGAATACGCCAATGATTTGAAAGAATTATTTATATTCGCAAGGTTTTAATTCTCACCGCGATTTATTTTCGCGATGCCCATGGCTACTGAATTGAGAGAAAGAAAAGAATATTCTCTACCTCATTCTCTCTCGCTCGTAAAATTGTGAGTGACAATTGTAGCACTGCTAGCCGATCATCATTGGCTTGAAAGGGTGAATTGTGATTATGGTTTCGTTTATGTAAGCTTTGCTTGTGCACTTTCGCTTTGACACTTTCTTAAACGTTTAAAATAGAACTTTTTCAGCAAAAGTACTTTTTTTTTTCTTTTTTAAAAAGATTTAAGATAGAAAACAAATCAAATTTCAGTTATTTTAGCTTCTATTACAATTGGAATATGAATTTCTAAAGTTCTATTTTTTTCAGTGCTTTTTAGCACACAGGTTAACAAAGCCTGAGAGCTAATGTGCCCACATGTTCTGTATGTATGTACATAACCGATAACTCTTGATAGCAATGTCCGATTTGCTTCAAATTTTGTAAATAGGTGCATTCTGATAAGGTGCTTCCCTATTTAGTTTCTATTGTTCATTGGTTAAGTATAAAGGGTGCACGGGGGGTTAATCCCCCTTTAATTTAAATAAATGGATTTCTCATGCAGAATTATCTGATTTGCTTCAAATTTTGCATACCGGTTTATTCTGATAAGGCGCTTCCCTGATTAGATTTGGAGGTTCCTTGGTTAAATGTAAAAGGGGGGAAAGGGGGCTAAGCTTCCCTTAATTTAGATAAATAAGTTTTTCATGCAGAATTATCCGATTTGCTTCAAATTTTGGTATACCGGTTTATTCCGTTAAAGCGTTTCCCTGATTAGATTTGGAGGTTCATTAGTTAAGTATAAAGGGAGGGAAATGAGAGCTAACCCCCCTTATTTAGATAAAAGACGTTTTCATACAGAATTATACGATTTTCTTCAAATTTGGTATTCCGGTTTATTCTGGAAAGACGCTTCCCTGATTATTTACCGTTTTTCTCAAAAATAATATGTTTTATTTTAGAAATAATACACATAAATAAAAGTATAATATACACTTAGTGTAAATAAATAGACTGTGAACTTAATGCCATGAGTTTAACTGGGCACTTTCCTCTTTATTTATTTATTTTTATTTCTTTGAAATACTTTGGAGTTAATGCGTTCCAGAATTAAAGGGGCTTTCCCAGAATCTATTACTAAACAGTAAGCTATAAAAAATAGCATTATTATTTATTGAAATTCGCTAAATAACGTCCTTCTCTTTTTCTGAGATATATTTAACACCGTACTTATTAAATGTAATAGAATAAAATCAGATAATGTTGAACACTAAGGAAGATATGTTAAATACATGTGATTCTGATTTAGCTTCAGAAAATACGTAATAAGTTGTAATATCTCGGGAAATATGATATTCCAGGATATACAATAGGGGAGACCGGGGCTAGTTGGCTACAGGGGTAAGTAGGCGCAGTCCTCATAAATTGCCTGTTTCTGGATAGATTGCGCAACCAGTCACAGAGTACCTTCTTATTGCTTTTTACAATCCTCATTGTAGTTTTGCATCGTTACCTACGTGCAGTGGACATTTATTAAGATTTTTCTGTTTTTTGCACTCATGGGTAATTTTTTGTTGCTTCATTCTTTTTCTAATTTCTAATACTTATCTTAATAATTACGATTTAACTTGTGCAGTTTTTCTTAGTGTATGATTAACAGTACCTAACCCATATGTGATTTACTTGGATTATTTATGCTTAGAGGATTACGTGTCCCTTTTGTGAAGAAATTTATTACGGGGCAAGTTGGCTCGGTGTTTGGTGTGCACTGGTAGCTTGAAAATCAGCAAACAACGAGAAAAGTGGTTGCAATGCAAGATTTTGGGCACAAGTGGCTTGCCCAAACGTAGACACTCGATTTTTTATTTGTGGCAACTGTAACTCTGATGATGATATAGAGTAGGATAGAAGTTACTCAATGTTAATGTTTTATTCATTATTTTTATGTCTGTATAATTTAGAATTTACATTGTACGGCTATAACGCCTTAGTCTAAACTTACTGGTAATAATGAAATTGATTTCGCTTAACTGCGTGTCTTATTTGAACTTCATTTAAATTTTTATAAAACGTGTGCCAACGTACTCCATAGGTATAGGCAACTTGCCCCGTGACGGGGTTGGTTGGCGCCCAATTTTTCTTTTTCTGTAGGCTGCCGCTAAACATAAACTATAAAAGCTACAAACTCAAAACTCGGGGTATTTATAGCCAAATGTCTGTTCTTTAAAAGTGCAGTTAAATTTTGTTAAAAAACTTTAAAAAATTTATAAAAATCAAAAACTAAAAACTGCGCCTACTAGCCCTGGTCTCCCCTACTGTATTTTTTAGATGAATGTAAGTATTTATGTATAAATAAAATTTAACTATTAAATTTTTGATCTAAACATATAGATATTGTGCAAGATATTTTAAATACAAGCTGTCCTCCCTTATCTTTTTCCAATAATGAATTCCTAAACCATTAGTTTCAGAGGTATATTTCCATCTTCAAAAATGCTCCAACTGAA
The DNA here is from genome assembly GCA_963932465.1 of Maratus speciosus. Lineage (NCBI taxonomy): Eukaryota > Metazoa > Arthropoda > Arachnida > Araneae > Salticidae > Maratus > Maratus speciosus. The sequence continues at coordinate 504,219,782 of OZ010795.1, read as the reverse complement.
TCCATCATATTAAATACCGTTTACGTCAAAATAGTTTCTTTGTTAAAGTTTACGAATTGTAAAATGCATGTAATTTCTGGATCCCATGACTTTTATTTAGAAAAAGTTTCTGTATTTTCTAACAAGTAAAACGAAAAAGATCCTTTCTGTACGAGAAAACCTATCGAATAACGTCACTTGGAGTTATATGAATTTTCAAAAAACTATTAATATGGCCCCGTTTTTTAGTGCCGGAAATAATTAAAATTCATAAAATTGAAAATATAGGCATACTGTGAATAAATAAATGTGCACAAATTATATAATAGGGCAATTCCATCATAACTGACATAACATTTAATCATCGAATTTTGTTTTCAAAACTATGTAGAAAATTTACTAAATGCTAAATAAATATGCTGTAACAGCGATTTTTGTGAGATTTTGAATATTGTACCATCCAAAAGTGTATTAAGTTATGCATAGAATTGAACCAAATTTTTATTTTAAGGTTTTTGGCTATGGCAAGCAGGTCCTCACTGAATGTGGGAAAATTTGCCGCTAGGGGGCGCTGTAATAGCGACTTTTGTGCGATTTTGAAAGATGTACCATCGAAAAGTGTATGAAGTTATGCATAGGATTGAACCAAATTTTTATTTTAAGTTCTTGGCTATAGCAAGCAGGTCCTTCTTTAATTTGGAAAAAAAAATCGCCTGTAGGGGGCGCTGTAATAGCGATTTTTGTGCCATTTTGAATATTGTACCATCGAAAAGTGAATGAAGTTATGCATAGAATAGAGCCAAATTTTTTGTGTTTGTTTTTGGTCATGGCACGAAGGTCCTCTCTGAATTTGGAAAAATTCCGACGGAAGAGGGCGCTATAATTGCGATATCTGTACTATTTTTATTATTGTACCATCGAAAATTGTATGAAGTTATGTATATAATTGAACCAAATTTTTTGCGTATGTTTCTGGCTATGGCAAGCAAGTCTTCCCTGCACTTGAAAAAATTCCGCCAGAAGGGGTGCTATAATTGGATCTCTGTGCCATTTTCATTATTGTACCATCGAAAAATGTATGAATTTATGCATAGAATTGAACCAAATTTTTTGTATACGTTTCTGGCTATGGCAAACAAGTCCTCCCTGAATGTGAAAAAAATCTGCCGGAAGGGGGCGCTGTAATAGCGATGTTTGTGCCATTTTCTTTATTGTACAATCGAAAAATGTATAAAATTATGCATACAATTGAACCAAATTTTTTGTGCATGTTTTTGGCTTTGCCCAACAGGTTCTCCTTGAATTTGGAAATATCGCGCGGTAAAGGGGCTCTGTGATAGCGATTTTTGTATACTTTTCTTGATTTTTCGTAGTTCTATTGTCCATCGGCGGCTCGTGTAAAGGCGGGAACTCGCTTCCTGCTAAGCCGGCTATTCGCAAACATCTGATAACAACATAATAAGGAAAAACTATTAATTTTAACAAATATCATGATATAGATTAACTCGTTTTTAGCTCGTTTAATTGACTAAAGCAGAAATTTAAGATGAAAATCAAAGTTGGTATAGTATTGAACTAATAATATTGAAGTATTAACATATCTAACTAGTTTTTGAAATATTAAAATGTGTAAGATAGAAGAAAGTTTTTGGATTGGCACATCCAACTAGTTTTTATTTATATAGATTTTGTTATGAAATATTTTCTGGAATATGTTTTAATATAATAAGAATATTGCATGTAAAAATATCTGAAAATTTTTAAATATGTTTAAAAAAAATTTAATTTTAAAATTTTAAACATAGTTAAATTTTGATATAAATCTGGAAATACTTACTCGATTTACAAAATTTTTACCCTTTTGTGTACAGAAAATGTGTCATTTTAATTTGTCTTCAGGATTTTTTAAAATATTGATTATGAATTTTATAAAAAAAAATTAAGTAAAAAATGAAGGTTTTTTATGAGTGAGTTTTGCATTAATTAGCATATTTGTCACAATTACCACTCATAATTAAAAATCCTGAAAACAATTTGTTGGAAATATAGCATAAAATCTCTGTTAAAAATTTCATACATATATCTTGCAAGGAACTTTAGATATATTCTTTTAAAGTTGACAAATCGTGAAAAAATTCATTCTGAGCTAAAAGAAGTTAAAATCAGTTAAGGTGAAGTTAAAGTGCATCGCTTCTCAAGGCAAAAGGTATTATATATCTGGATCTAATGACGATAAAAGCATGCGGTTTGCGGTATTTACCGCTAAGAACACAGTATTTTTTTGTCAATAAAAAGAAAATTGCATATTTTTAAGAATTTTTATCCCCGGAATCCCTTAAAGCCATCCGTTATGTTTTGTTTACTGAAAAATAGGTAATGTATACATATAATATTCAAGTTTAATAATAATAAAATGTTAGTACTCTGTTACTTTTTTTTTCTTTCCTCCACACTTTTTTTTTTTTTTATTATTATTATTATTATTTAAATGTAAATCATATTAGGGGCAATTTATATCGGTTTTAGGCGAAAACATACTATTAATTGCCATGAGATAATATTTTAATTTCTGTAGTTAGTACTTCATTACAATAAAAATATGAAGGATATGGATTACTTATTACGTGTTACGGTTATTAAAATTTATGATGCATATGACAGAAAATAATAGATAAAAAAAAACACAATTTTTATTTCACCTAATAAATATTTTCCATAAGCAAGCGACGTCAAAATAAACTTAAAACACTTTGTGTAAATGTTATAAAACGCAATATTGTAATTAGGACTACAAAAGCATTTAATGTAATTGAAATTGTGATCTTTTGTAAATTACGTAAACAAAATATATGTATATATATATATATACATATATATACAAACATATATATAGAAACTTCCGTAAATATAACTTTTGTTTGAAATTCATACAAACAATTCCCCCTTGTCAGTCTTACTTTGCAATATATAAATTTCTTTGTAAAATTCTGCCTTCATTTCGTGATAAAACGTGTCAATTCTTTTGATGTATTACTATCTGCATTTTGTAAAGCAGAGAAAAACTAACATTGGAAAATAAGGAAACACAAGAAAATGTATGCTTTTGAAGAATTGTATTTAAAACGAATAAAGCTACTTCCTTTTCCACACACAAAAAAATTTATTTTTCTTAATTTCGTTACACAAACATGAAACATAATAATAACAACATATACAGTTGTTATTTTTATAATATTATTGTGAATCTAAAATCAAATTCAAAAACATAGGTATGCAAAAACTGTATTATGTAGTAATATTTTCCATCAGCAAGCGATGTCAAAAGTTAATCAAAACGTTTAAAGCTAAAAAAAAAAAAACTTTGTTGTTTAAATAAAAATAGATAAAAAGTTTTGTATAATGGGTGTTTAAAAAGTTTGTTACATGGTTTATTTCTGTAAGCATAAGGGATAGATAAATAACGTAATTTAGAAAACGTTCATAGGTAGATAAATAATCAAAGAGTATACTTTCATCTCTATGGTGAGGGAGGGGGGGGGATTCTTTTATACGCAATTCAAAATTCATCCTTTTTATACGGTCCCCTGTATAAAAAAATAACCAACAACAAAAATATTCCTTGCCCTCACTTGGGATTTTGATGAAAGAATTCTGTCAACTTCTCAACACCTTAAATCTTAGAGTTCTCTAAACATTTGACATTTATATTAATTCAGTTTTCACCTATCTTTAGTGTATTCTTAAAGTTTTTTTATCGCTATTTGGCCTTAAGTATTGGTTTTTCAACTCTGGATAGCTATCATATCTCATTAAAATACTTAATCAGTATGTTACAATATTATGGATTTACTGAACCGAATGTGCATCTTAACAGAACATTTCTGCATCATAAACGTGATCTTTTTTTTTTTTTTTTTTTTTTTTTTTTTTGTGTGTGTGTGTGTTATTACAGTTATGATTATCTCTAAGCACAAACTCATAACTTTTGGACTATGGTTAAGAATTTTCGTTTGGATACTATGTTATGGATGTTTAGGAAATTTGTTTCATTAATTTTGACCAGTACTCTGTAATATACCAGACTATCTAATTTTCAAATACATTTACATACTTTGTCTTTGATAATTATCAATGTGGTTTCTTTTCAGTCATTTGTAACCTAAAATGACTATAAATACCTGTGTTATAAGGCTCTGGATAGACAAATATTGTTTTGGACTTTAATGAAATCTTCGTCTTGACAACTGATTAATCAAGCAGTCAAATGTAAATGTATAAATGACTATAATTTCTGTTTTTCTATTTATTAGTTTTAGTATAGTTTAGAGTTAATTACTTAATTTTAACCTGCTGGTTTAAACTTGTTTTAGATTACGTTTAGTTATTATTATTCTTTGCAATATATATATTGTAGTTGCATCGTATAGGCATCTAAGTCAGATGCTTTGTAACTTATTTATTTATTTATGTTTAATAATTGTCACTGATTCTAACCTGTTTTTTGGCTTTGGTGTAGCTGGATAGCGGAGGCGTACTTCCACTGGAGTAGGGTACCTGTGGGATCTTGTTCTCTTGCCCTCACATAGGAAACACACATGTGTGTTTCCACTCTAAATAAAAAAAGAGTGACTATTCACTCCGGAGGAGTGAATAGTCACTCTATCGCAGAGTCAAAATATGCCCAACCTCTTTAGAGTGACTATTCACTCTGAGCCAAAGTGAAATTTTTGACTCTCTGAAAGAGTGTATAGTCACTCCTTGAAAGTGAATATCCACTCTAAACAGGGGTGGATAATCACTCTTTCGGAGGAGTGACTATTCACTCTTGCTAAAGGAGTTTTTCACCCCTCGTAGGAGTTAATAGTCATTCTTTCATAGGAGTGAATGTTCATTTTTTTGTAGTGGGTTGTTTTTTATTTTGCTTTTATGGTCATTTTAAAAGAATCGCATCTTTTACGGCATGCAATGGAAATAAATATAAGCGTGGTAAAGATTGGAATAAAATACTTTATTAGCAATATTTATTTAATTCATAGTTTGTAACACTAATTGAACTTTTAAGGGAAAATTCAGTTAAAGTTGCATATGAATTTAAATTAGATTACTGACAGAAATAAACTAAAATATTTTATTCCAATCTTATCCTTTGTGTTGTTTACTTTTATTGCATGCCGTGTAAAGATATTACTTTTAAAGTTTTATTAATAACTTTTTAATAGGTGGATGTTATATGTTTAACAATGTTTGATCTCATTTTAATTTTGATTTTAAATATAAAACCGTAGTTTTTTCCTTAAATTATTGCTATTTTTGCAAAGTGCTATTGTTCTAAAATATTTTTAATCTTTCCATTTAAACGCAATGCTTATAAACTCTCTTCTTTTTCAAATAAGTTCTAAGCATGATTTAAATGTTAAGAATGTGTAATTTTTTTTTTATCCGCTGTGATTTGCCTTTGTTTTATTTAATATGAACATGGCGTCTAAATTTTGAGTTCTCTGGAATATGTATATTTTTTTCTTTTAAACATATACCTTAACTCAATCATAATTTTTAATTTTAGTCCATTATTGCCATAAGCCACGATAAGCCATATTTAATTTAAATTTTTTATTCGCGTAGATATTGTATTTTGTGACTATGAGCAAAATAGATTTCATATGTTTTATAGGAAAAGATTGACCTCGGAAATAGAAAAAAAGGAAACTTAAAAATAAAGTAAATGACTGCATTCGAAATATTCTTATTGTTTTTAAAACATTTTAGTGTAAAAAAAGTGGTTATTAATCTCTTTAAAAAAATATTCAGTCCTGTATTATGTAAGTCAATATGACCATTTTAAAAAATATACTAAAGCATAATGCAAAAGCATCCATAAACTTCAAAACAGGCATAAAAAACATTTTATTCCAATGCTTAAATATCATGTTTTATTGTTTAGCGCCAAAAATTACATGTATCCAAAAACGTAAAAAATGTTTTTATGATAGAAGGAAATTTAATAACTAATACAGAAAATCTATAAATAAATTATTTTATACTGCTCAGTCTCGAAATTTTAAAATTATAACCCGCAGAAAAATGTTTACATACAATTTAAAAAAATTAACATACAGTAAAACTTCCTTAATGCGATCACGAATTGGGTCATTCTGAGAGCTGGTCTTTTAATGGAGGTCATGTTTAAATCTAGATTTTAATTGTTTAAAAATGGTAACAATGTTACTAAAATTTATTTTTGACATTTGGATAAAATATAAAAATGTAAGTATCAAAATAAAAGTTAATTACATAAGTTAATTACTGCAGAGTTTTAAAAATGAATACATTGAGCTTTGCTTTAATTTTACAGTTTTATATTTTATAATTTTATTTCCAAGTCCTTTCGAAGTTCAGTAAATAAATACTTTTTTTTTTTTTTTTTTTTTTTTTTTTGTGGACCGGAACAAATAATGACGATTTCATTACTTTATCTATTTATTTGAGTGTTTTCCGACAGAATAGGGCAGATGAGTTTATTGACCGTCATTCTTAATTTGTAATCAGAGTTAAATTCATTGCCTAAAAAGGCACAAAGGGATTTAAAATCTCTTAAAAACACTTAAAAGTTACCGGGATAAAAAAAAAAAATCTAAACTTACTTTAGAAGTTTGATGAATAATGCACTCTGCGGAATTATTTTTTTAATAAAACCTTCTTCAAGCGACCAGGAAAAAACGGAGTTTATTTCATTTTCTTCAAAGAAATCGATCTCTCATGGAGGGAGTTAAACTGGGATGGTCTCTGAATGGAGGTAAAATTAGTATTGAGCCTATGGGAATAAATTTCGTTCCATGAAAAAATGGTCGTTCAGGGAGGTGGTCGCCTAATGGAGTTGGTCGCACAGTGAGGTTTCACTGTACCAACCTTTTCGTAATATCATAAACATCAAATATCATATTTAACTCCGAAAGAATAATAAATACTCTTAGCTGTATGTAAACCGAAATTAGTCATAAACAAAAAGAAAAAAAAATCTCATGTAACGGCAAATTAATGTTTCGAATGTGTGTCCTACGAAATTAAAACTTCCAGATGTCTTCTCTTATGAGTCAGTCACCCTTTCAAACGAAAGAGATAAAACTTTTTACTTTGATCGTTGGCAAAAATAATTTGCAACACAGCATTGAAAGGGAATATTTGCAGTCATTTTTTTTTTCACATTTCCCGAACTAATGATTTGCTAAGCATTGTGCGTATTAGAGGTCTTCCCGGGCTGAAATTTCCAAGCCCGTGCCCGGCTGACTCATAGAAAAAAATTCGGCTCGGCTCGGCCCGGCCCGTGGAAAAAAAATGGTCCGACCCAGCCCGGTAAAAAACTTAAAAGTTTGGCCCGAGCCCGGCCCGGCACGGAAAAAAGGTTAAAATCTCGGCTCGAGCCCGGCACGGCCCCAGTGAATTTCAACAAAACATTGATTTTTTTTTTTTTTTGAAATTTTAAAAATCTGTAAAATGCTATACAGTAAGACGGAATTGCATAGAAAAGAAAAAAAAAATCGTTATAGACAAGTTCCCTTCTTAGCGAGTGTAAATGTATTATATATTCTATTCTTATGTATTAATATACTAATTATGCAATGATCAAACGATAGTGAGTTTAAAACTGGGTTCCGTCATAGGCAGGCTCTTTTTCACACGTTTTATTATGTTTTAATTTAGCTATATTTTAATAAGCGCAGAAATCTAGTGTTCTTTAAAAAGAATAAATTTTAATGTTTAAGTATAGAATAATGGCCATTTGAAAATGTATGCATTTTTTGCAAATATTTTTGGGCCAGGCCTAATTATACTAACCTTTGAATGGACCAGGCCATGCTGAGACAATGATTTTCATACGGGCTGGGTCAAAATTAGGACTGAACATTTTGGGCCGTGAAGACTCGCAATGAATCAGTCCCGGCTTTGTACAGAAAAAAATAAGTTAGGCCCGGTCGGGCCCGGCCCCAGCCTTCAGTAAAGAGTGTGGCCCGGGCCCAGCCCGAGTTCCGTGAGTGAAAATCGGCCCGAGCCCGAGCCGGCCCGTGCAGATCTCTAGTACGTATTCAATTGTTTAAAAAAATATAACAGACAATCACTTTTGAACACTCTAACGATCAATCTTTTTCTATACAACATACACTATTTAGCTAATAATCTTAACATTCCACATATCTACACGGATAAATGCTTAAAATTAAATAAGACTTACCTTTATTTTATGTATTCCATAAAGAATAATTTTAATGATATCCTAATCTGTTAATCCTAAGATGGCGGACAAAAAAATGATCATTTTTCTTATCTTTTAAGGGTGTCGTCGCCTTGCTACTCTGATTGGTTAATAAGCAATGCATACGTAAGTAACTCTTTCAGGAGTGAAACATTTCATTCATTTCTAGAGAGTGGAAAATCCCACTCTTTAAGGAGTGTATGGGGTATGGGGTGTAAGGAGTGTATTTTTATAAAATTCACTCCCAAAAGAGTAAAAATGCCTGTCACTCTTTCAAAGAGTGAGCTTTTCACTCCTCCCAATTTTAGAGTGCACACACAAAAAGGTTATATTTAATATTTACGGATATATAAAGGCTTGAAAAAGCAAAGTTGCTTTAGGGGAACCGTATAGGAAATTAGTTTGTAATTTGTAATGAAACGAGATGAGATGAGATAGGATTTAGGTGAAACGATTATTGATTGACATGATATAATATTTTAATTTCTGCAGTTAATCCTTCATTAGAATAAAATTCTGAAGGATATTGGTTACTTATTACATGTTACGGTTATTAAAATTTATGGTGAAAATGACAGAGAAGAACACATAAATAAACACAATTTGTATTTCATGTAATATATATTTTCCATAAGCAAGCAACGTCAAAAGAAACTTAAAATATTTTGTGTATATGTTATATAATGCTATAAATGCTGCACACAATATTATAATTAGGACTACAAACGCATTTAATCCAAGTGAAAGTGTGATCTTTTCTAAATTACGTAACCAAAGAAATTGCAGAGTAAAGCAATTTTCGTGCTAAATTTACCTTTTGTTTTAAATTGATACAAACTTTGCCCTCTTGTCAATCGTCTTCTGTAATACATAAATTTCTCTGTAAAAATCTGCTTCCGTTTCGTGATAAAATGCGTCAATTCTTTTGATGTATTACTATGTGTATTTTGTAAAGCAGAGAAAAACTAACATTGGAAAATAAGGAGACATGAGAAAACGTATACTTTTGAAGAATTATATATAAAGCGAGTAAAACTATTTTCTTTGCTACACACGAAAAAGTTTATTTTGTTTAATTATTACATAATCATAATAGTAACAACTTATATAATTTTTATAATATTATTGTGAATCTCAAATGCGAAATCAAAAACATAGATATCCATGAACCGTATTTTATGTAATAATATTTTTCATCAGCAAGCGATGTCAAAAGTTAATCAAAAATATGTGTATAAATTTTACATTTAAATCTAAAAAAATATTCGTTCTTTAACAAAAAATAGTTAATTAACTTTTGTATATAGTTTATTCAAAACAGTTGGTTACTTCTGTGGTTTACTTCTGTAAGCATAAGAAAAAGATAAATAAAATAAATTAGAAAAAAGTTCGTAGGAAAATTAGATTCATAAGAAAAACGTTCGTAGAGAATCAAAGAGTATACACTGTAAAAAAAAAAAAAAAAAAAACTGCAATTCTACAGATGCAAAATTACAGAAATCCGTATGCTTACGAAATATTTATGTGTACACTGGACAGAAAATATGTAAATCTTCAAAACTAGTTTTTGTAAACATACAGAAATCCGTAGCTTTACAAAAGTATCTACTAAAAGTACAGTAATCTTACTAAACTTCTACCTGTATTCCGGGTTGCAATTACATAAAAAGTTCTAGGCATCCCACTTTTCTAAAAAAAAACCTTAGTAAACTTACAGATTTTTTGATTTACGGTACAAAAGTGTATCTGTTACTTGCGTTAAATATTTTAAGAGGTTTTTCATAATGCAGCAGAACCCCGATTTTGCACGATCCGATATTACACAGATTCAGATATAATGAGAGGGAAAACATGATCAGCAATTAAAAAAATGTTAATTTCAGTGCAATTATTATTTAAAAAAATTATTATTTTAAATTTTACTCAACTACTGCTTTTTACACGCATAAGTCAAAAGTGTACATGTACAATCACAATAGCAGTCCCCCGCTCCTTTAGATAACGAAACCAATAAAACAAGAAACCAAAAAATACTCTTGACTTTCAATATTTTTTCTTCCTGTATGCATTTACTGCATTATTTTCTTCTTGTATCCGAATACACACTTTTAAATTATAGGGATACTCTAATTTTCACAAAAAAAAAACCCAGTCAAGTGCGAGTATTACTCGCGCTCAGAGGGTTCCGTACAATAAATATATGAATTAAAAATGGATTATTATTATTTTTAATAATTTATTAATAATTATTAATAAAAATCGTTGCTAAAAGAATAATAAGACTTTGTAAAAAACTATACAACGTAGGGTTGGGTATAGCTGTATATGTTAAAAAGTATCAATTTGTATACCATAAAAGTTCAAAGAGATATTAAGCCTAAATAATATCAAATATTGCTATTCTCTATAACTATTTTTTACTTTCTTCTATCTTCAATAGAAGAAAGTATTGTAATCGAATTTTTTTTCGACTTCCGGTTTTCGACGGATTTGCATGTTCTAGGGGTCAGAGATTCCAAAAAACATGCTTATAGAAAATGTCTGTCTGTCTGTGCGTCCGTCTGTCCGTCTGTCTGTCGCCATTGTACCATCAAAAAGTGTATGAAGTTATGTATAGAATTAAACCAAAATTTTATTATAAGTTTTTGGCTATGGCAAGCAGGTCTTCCCGGAATTTGGAAAAAAAATCGCCGTTAGGGGGCGCTGATATAACAATTTTTGTGCGATTTTGAATATTGTACCATCCAAAAGTGTATGGAGTTATGCATAGAATTGAACCAAATTTTCAGTTTAAGTTTTTGGATATGACAAGCAGGTCCTCCCTGAATTTGGAAAAAATTCGCCGGTAGGGGGCGCTGTAAATGCGTTTTTTGTGCGATTTTGAATATTGTACCATCGAAAAGTGTATGAAGTTATGCATAGAATTGAACCAAATTTTTATTTTACATTTTTGGCTATGGCAAGCAGGTCCTCCCTGAATATGGAAAAAATTCGCCGGTAGGAGGCGCTGTAATAGCGATTTTTGTGCGATTTTGAATATTGTACCGTCCAAAAGTGTATGAAGTTATGCATAGAATTAAACCAAATTTTTATTTTAAGTTTTTGGCTATGGCAAGCAGGTCCTCCCTGAATTTGGAAAAAATTCGCCGGTAGAGGGCGCTGTAATAGCGATTTTTGTGCGACTTTGAATATTGTACCGTCCAAAAGTGTATGAAGTTATGCATAGAATTAAACCAAATTTTTATTTTAAGTTTTTGGATATGGCAAGCAGGTCCTCCATGAATTTGCAAAAAATTCGCCGTTAGGGGGCGCTGTAATAGCGATTTTTGTGCGATTTTGAATATTGCACCATCGAAAAGTGTATGAAGTTATGCATAGAATTGAACCAAAAAAAAGTTTTAAGTTCTTGGCTATGACAAGGAGGTCCTCCCTTAATTTGTAAAAAAATCGCTCGTAGAGGGCGCTGTAATAGCGATTATTGTACAATTTTTGTGTCATTTTGAATATTGTACCGCCGAAAAGTGTATGAAGTTATGCATAGAATTGAACCAAATTTTATGTGTTTATTTTTGGTCATGTCACGAAGGTCCTCCCTGAATTAGGAAAAATTCTGCCGGAAGGGGGCACTATAATTGCGATGTCTGTACCATATTCATTATTGTACCATCGAAAAGTGTATGGAGTTATCCATATAATTGAACCAAATTTTCTGTGCATGTTTCTGGCTATGGCAAACAAGTCTTCCCTGAACTTGAAAAAATTCCGAAAGAAGGGGGCGCTATAATTCCGATCTCTGTGCCATTTTCATTATTGTACCATCGAACAGCGTATAAAATTATGCATACAATTGAACCAAAATGTTTGTGCTTGTTTTTGGCTTTGACCAACAGGTTCTCCTTGAATTTGGAAATATTGCGCGGTAAAGGGGCTCCGTGCTAGCGATTTTTGTATACTTTTCTTGATTTTTCGTAGTTCTATTGTGCATCGGCGGCTCATGCAGCGGCGGGAACTCGCTTCCTGCTATGCAGGCTATTCGCAAACAGCTGATAACGACAGAATAAGGAAAAATTAATAATTTTAACAAATATCATGATGTAGATTAACTCGTTTTTAGTCCGTTTAATTGACTTGATCAGAAATTTAAGATGAAAATCAAAGTTGGTATAGTATTGAACTAATAATATTGAAGTATTAACATGTGTAACTAGGTTTTGAAATATTAAGATGTATAAGATAGAAGAAAGTTTTGGGATTGGCACATCCAACTAGTTTAATCTTATCCTAATCTGTTTATGATGAACTTAATTCGGTACTGACAATAAAAGTAAATGCAAATTTAAATTTCAGCATTTTTTTAGCATTTCAGAAAACTAAATTCAGCTTAGTAATATTTTTTTCTTTTTAAAGTGTAGCTAAAACAAAACCCTTGTCCAAAGTTTAAGCTTGGCATTGTGCTAAGCGCGCTTCGAAAGGAGATCGCAAAGCTACAACACCGCCTTGATCCTTGCAGCAATTTCCAAGTTAGGTTTTTAATTAACTTTTAAAGACACGGGAGGCGTACTGAGAGATCCACTCAATGCAAATTAGTCGCGAATCCCATAGTATTTATGTGATTAATTCTAATAAAATTAGTCTATTTTTAACAATTTGACGTTTATTGCTTTTATACTGATTCTGGGCCTTGCATTACACAAATATATCCCTAAAAGTTGTTATCTGGTCTTTAAAAGCCGATGTTACATTGAGTACGCCGCCCATGTCATTATGTATGTCCAAACCGTCCGTGTCTTTCGGCTAATTACCGACGATTTTTTTTCTAAAATCAGTATCAACAATGCTTTTATACTTCTGCTACGATAAGTACCTCCAGTGGTTCTCAACACATTTGCTAAATGCCTGCAAATCGAAATTTGTGTGTAACGGAAAAATGCGCTTTCCTCAAAATCTATGTGACCTAGAGTAATCGCTATAGTTTTCCTACCTGAGTTTAAATTAACGTCTACTAAATTATTTAAAAACAACGTTTAAACATACAATAAAGTAAGTTGATTTGAACAGACGTATACGTTTCGTGAGTTCTAGGACTCACATCCTCAGTGTATAAAAACTTTAAAAACAATATCTTCCAACTACATGTACGGTGAAAACCCAAATGTCAAAACACAATATCAAAAGACCATCAAGTTCCAACAGCCAATGGAATTAAAGCGGAAGTGAAGTGCCGTGACACAACAAATCCACCCAGAATGTTGAGATATGTTGTGTCACGGCACTTCACTTCCGCTTTAATTCCATTGGCTGTTGGAACTTGATGGTCTTTTGGTATTGTGCTTTGACATTTGGGATTTCACCGTACATGTAGTGTAATATTAAGTTCGATGTCGGGATCGCAGATTGATTACCAGAAAAATAAATTTAAAAATTACAATTAAAAATGCTATTGAAAAATCTGGTAACCAAAATGCCATTCCGACACCACGTATGGCCGTGATCGTAAATCGCAATTATTTACCTGGCAACTGAAAGCTAAGAATTAAGTTAATTGAATTTACTAAAGAATAATTAAGTTGCCTTAAATATACTTTATGCTGAAAAGGAAAATAAACAAAATAAACTCACTCATGGAAGAAAAACATGATGCATAAAATTAAATTATTTATTAAGAATTATGTAACTATTGAAATAGGTACTGCGCAGACCCTGTATATAATTTGCATTGAGTAAAGCCTTCAGTATTTAATATTCTATACTTTGGTACAGATAAAATTTTGCATAATTAGAATGACAAAACAATAAACAATGTAATAAATACCAAGTACAGCACATCATGAAAAAATATTAATTAAATGATTGTATATCTTCAGGGGAATGTTCGCATCATTTTAGATTTTTGAGACAGAACGTTCATTAGATAAATCGTTGATAAGAAGCTGAATCACTAGTTCAGTGCATATTCACGATTGTTCATTTTTTTATGAAGAACTTGTAGTTATGCACAAGTTTTTCCAGGTGGAAATAAACTTTCTATATAGTGACAAAAATTTTCATGGAAAAGCGAAAATATTACCAATTTTTGTAGAGACATCATTGGCACATCCTCCCAAACACCGATCAGGAGTGGAGGCAAACACATATAGGATCACAACTTTAGAATATGGTCACAGATCTTTTCTATAGCTGAGAATATCTGATGAGTGGCCCATGAAGTAAAGAAAGTGAATATAGGCCCGTTTAGCCGCATCTAATCCATTCTGAGTATTATTTATCGCTTCCTAAGTTTCAGCATTCTTCTTGAGCACGATTCAATAAATGATAAATGATTGACGCACCTTTTCGATACATTGATGAAAAATACAATCTTTAAATTTTGGTTGGAACATCGTGAATCTGCCGGAACACTGATTTCAAGAACACAGTGCCCCGGCAGAAAACACATCCTTCTTCTACAAGTTCCCAACGTGAAGAGAGAGAATAATCCCCGTAGTCTCTTTCGAAAAGGACGCTAAAAATTTACAGAACCAATCAGTGTTCACCAAAAACAATTCAGCAGCGTGCGGTCACTGAACCCGTCATGAGATCGCAACTCCCCCGAGCAAAAAATGGCTTCTTGTGCGACGTAGCGGTGTTGTCTTGCATCGGTGAAGAAACGAAATCATGGCGATTTTCAGTGCGTCTTAAAATGGATGGAGCGCGTATTTAAAAGAAGCGAAAATCAATAAAACTTAAGATTCGGATAACTCGCGATCTATAGCATAAAAATAGATGAAATTTTGTCTGCTGAAAGTAAATAATTATTTAAATTGAATAAAAATATTTTGCAATGAATTTAACGAATATTTAAGAATTTTTAAAAGGTGAATTTCAAAGACTTAGAACTTTTTGTAAACAATCTAGAAATCACTGATAAATAAATAATTTAATAGATATTAGAATCAAATTTTAGTAGTTAGAAATATTAACGTAATATAGATATTTTAAATTGTTATTTGGAAAGATAAATAAAGTTTTTGAATGGATTAATTATTTAATAATTAAATAGATAATGGTTAATAGATTTAATATTGTTAAACTAATGAAAAAGTATGATGTAACATGTAGTTGGGGGGATATTGTTTTTAAAGTTTTTATACACTGAGGATGTGAGTCCTGGAACTCACGAAACGTATTTAGCACCGGGCAACATAACACCCGATGACTAATTATAACTTCGTCGTTTACGTAATAAAATAAAATAAAACACTGGAAGCATAAACTTAAGACTCGATAAAAACTTAACAAGTGTATATTACTTAAAAATTACATTCATCGCACGTGTGTGCGGCAATACAGTAAGTATATCGTTACAGCTCAGATCCTCAACCTACTTTCCTGAGGCAGTCCAACAGTCTAACTCTAAAACGTTTCTTCCCGCCTTACCACGGAGCTAATCCGCGCGGTTTTCGGTTACGGCGGAATCGAAACAATGGATGTGGTATGAAGAAAATAGGAGTCAGTTCACAAGCTGGTTTTGGGTTGTCGGCGATGCCAGATCCCCACACTACCCCCCCCCCCCCCCCCCCCTGAGCGATAGCGAAACAATTTCCACTATCAGAGGTAGCGAGGGTTAAATCTGACACGCCGACCAGAACGTGTGGTTACAGGGTCACTTTTGGGCATGAGAGTTTCTGATTGATTTGTTGATGTCTCTAACACCGGCTGCTTCTGTGCTGCTTTTTGATTGGGAGGCTGTTCCTCGCCTGAGCACAAGAAAGCAGGCTTCACTCTGTCTATGTGCACTGTGACAGTTCGCTCAGAAATTTTAAGTGTAAAATTTTTTTCAGTTCGTTGCAGCACCAAGTAAGGCCCCTCATACGGAGCTTGTAGGCTTCTCTTAACACAGTCTCTGCGCAGAAAGACGTGTGTGCATGACTCAAGCTCCCTGCTGATGAAAATTGGACGGTTAGCTGTAGACCGAGCAGGTACTGGGCACAATTGGCATACCACCTGACGTAGCCTGCCAAGAAAATTTACCGGATCTGGATCGTCAGCTGCTGGCACCAGGAATTCTCCAGGAAGGGCAATGGTAGTACCGTATACCATCTCAGCTGCCGTTGCCTGCAAATCCTCCTTCCATGCCGTTCGTATGCCCAGGAGCACAGATGGCAATACCTTAGCCCATTCGATGGTGTTGTGCGCCATGATTGCAGCTTTGAGCTGTCGATGAAATCGCTCCACCTGACCGTTTGCAGCTGGATGGTATGGAGATGTGTGGATCTTGGTAATACCCAGGAATTGATTCAGTGCCGAAAACAGAGATGACTCGAATTGGGGACCTTGGTCAGTCGTCAGACGTAAAGGTGGCCCAAAACGGGCGATCCAACCAGCGTAGAAAGCCTCTGCTACACTTTCAGCAGTAGTGTCAACCAACGGAATTGCTTCCGGCCACTTGGTGAACCGGTCAACACATGTCAAGCAATACCGAAACCCATTAGATGGTGGCAATGGCCCAACCAAATCTATGTGCACATGCTGGAAACGAGCTGATGGCTGTTCAAATGTGCCAATAGCACTTTTCGTGTGCCGGTGGACTTTGCTTCTTTGGCAGGAGATGCAGGATCGCACCCACACCGCAACATCCTTCTGCATTCCGGTCCAAACATAGCGTTCTGCAACTAGTTTCTGTGTCGCCTTGACACCAGGGTGGGACAACTCGTGCAATTTCGGGAAAATAATCTTCCGCATGCCTGCGGGCACGAAAGGTCTAATGCGACCTGTTGAGATATCACACTGTAACTTTAATTCTGAATCACCTACTGGCATCGTTTGAAATTTTAAACTCTTGTCACTTTCTTTTGCCTGTTGAAGTGAAATATCAGTTGCCTGTAATTTAGCCATATGTTCCAAATCAACAACACCGGACTTAATGGTCGAAATAGTCACTCTCGACAAAGCGTCAGCCACCACATTTTCTAAACCACTGATGTGCTGTATGTCCGTGGAAAATTGGCCAATAAAATCGAGTTGACGAGTTTGACGAGGTGAGCTTTTGTCTGATTTTTGTCTAAATGCAAAAGTGAGTGGCTTGTGGTCTGTAAAAATTGTAAAGTTCCGACCTTCAAGCATATGTCGAAAATGTTGTACAGCGGAATACGCCGCCAAAAGTTCACGGTCGTAAGCACTATACTTCTGCTGTGCCGGTGACAAGGATTTTGAAAAAAATGCTAAAGGTTGCCAATTGTTATTAACTTGCTGACGGCGGAATCGAAACCATGGATGTGGTATGAAGAAAATAGGAGTCAGTTCACAAGCTGGTTTTGGGTTGTCGGCGATGCCAGATCCCCACACGTATACGTCTGTTCAAATCAACTTATTTTATTGTGTGTTTAAACGTTGTTTTTAAATAATTTATATTTCCACACAAGTTCTGTACTTACTAACGTCTACTACCTCTAATTGTTTCATAATTTTAGTTTCAATAGATTCGGAAATAGAGGGGTAGAGGCCCTATTTTGGCACTACATTTTGGACGATATCTCTGAAAATTTAATACCTAAAATTAAAAGAAATGTATTTTTGAGTTCAGTGTTACGAAAGCTTTCACGCGATACCCACACGATATACAAAGAAAACAATGTTTTTTTGTTTTGTTTTTTTAAAGTAAATTAACTAGCCCCTCTACATTTTTCATAAATATATTTGTGGATGTTTAATAATCTGTAAATATGTGGGTTAATAGTCATTATTAATATCCCCAATTTTAATTTTCGACGTTCCATAGTTTACAAATAAAATGGCTGTGGCAGACAGACACAGGAGTGACATAATGGTTCCGTCTTTACTTTTTAAGCACGAACCCCTAAAAACACAATGACTTTAGGTTTTTTTTTTGGGGGGGGGGGAGGGGGGTTAATTAGGTTTAAAAAATTTTCATATTACCAAAATCTTTATTATCATCAACAGGAAAATCTGTCTGAAATTAATTACTTAAATTAAAATAAATTACTTACAAACTTTTAGAACATTTTAAAATTAGACTGAGAAGTGCGATTTTTAAATTATTATAGAAACTTGATATCACTACATATTTTGATTACTGAATTTGTCTTAATCTGATTATCGTTTGTGTCATATCCCAAACCAACAAGAATCAGAATTAGTAGCGATCTTTATTAAAAGATAGCAGCACCATACAGAAAGAGTTTGAGATTTGTAAAGTTTCGCATGCAACTAGAGTATTCCACGCAGTTGTAAGAAATGACTTGATCTGAGAGCTGCGTTTAGCAACTGCTGTACATATGTAAATAAAAACTATAAGTAATCTTATAGTTATGCCTTCTTCCTTAGTTAAGAGTAATTAGTTATAATAAGAGTGCGGCGATATGAAAGTCTGCAACAAATGTATAACGTTTTCTTGTATTTTCGTTTCATAAAATTTTCAAATAATTATATCAGTTTATGTTTAAATAATGATTACATAAAGCGATGAAGAACTTTTTGAATTGGTTATGATATACACTAATTGCAACATAAAAATTCCCAAAAGGCACGAGAGTTCGGACGTCAACTTCCCCATTCACCGAAGCCAAATCGAATATTTATTCATAGATTAATTAAAGTGAGATAACTCGCGATTTGTGATAAGGTTTTGCTGTTTAAATTTTGTAAAAAAGTGAAATAACTCCCGATTTTCGGGAAGATTTTGCGGTTTGAGTTTTGTAGAAAAGTGAGATAACTCGCGATTTGTGACAAGATTTTGCGGTTTTAATTTTTTAGAAAAGTGAAATAACTCATGATTTTTGACAATATTTTGCGGTTGAGTTTTGTAGAAAAGTGAGATTAATCACTATTTTTTGACGAAATTTTGCGATTTCAGTTTTGCAGAAAAATAAAATTGACAAGATTTTGCGGTTTCAGTTTTCTAGAAAAGTGAGATAACTCACGATTTTTGACAAGATTTTGCGGTTTTAGTTTTGTAGAAAAGTGAAATAACTCATGATTCACACCTTCTATAACTTCACGACTTTTGCAGTTATTCAAACCAAAGATTTTGGATATGAATAAAGAGCAAGATAGATCATTTTTTAAATAGGATATTTTTTCTATAGGCGCCGCATAAAAAATTAATTTTGAATTTCATAGAAAAGAATCCCCCCCCCCTCCCTTGTTGATACAACTATACTCTTTGGATTGTCTAGCTGCCTATGAACATTTTTCGAATTTACATTATTTATCTCTTGTATTTACAGATACAAACTGTGTAACCACCTTTTTTGGACCGCTATATGTAATATTCAAAATTTAATAAAAATAAAATGTACCGCATAATTAATTTTTTGCTTCTGTACAGAAAAATGTAGGGTAAACGAGAAGAATTCAGGACACATATTTTCTTTATTTTTTTATTACTCTATCCGATTACCTCAGGATAAATAGAAACACTTATAAATGTAATTACATTCAATATTTATCACTCCTTTTTTTTGTATTTGCCCTGAAACAAAATGGTAGAGTTATAAAATTATTATAATGCTATAGTAATAATTAATTTTTTTTTTAATACTCTTATTCTCTTGTTCAGAACAAATAAAGTGTGACTATATTCATTATTTATGATTCATATTTTTTGTATCTGTACTTAACCAAGGCGGTAGCTTTAATAAATTATAATAACGCTATATCAAATTATTATTTATTTTTTGTAATGCTACTCTCTTGATTCCGGACAAATACAATAATTTTAGGTGTAGCTGCGTTCATTATCAATTTTTCCTACTTTTTGTATTTCTCCTGAACTAAAACGGTAGAATTTTAAAAATATAAATAAAGCACTTGTCCCCAGTCCTCTCACACAAACACATACCAGTTCATCCTATTTTTTCCTTAATTTCCTTTACAACAAAAAACAAGAGGCAATATGTAATGTTTTAATATGTAATATTACGGCGTATAAAATCAAACAAATATGCTTAATTTTTATTTCAAATAATAATATTTCTTCATGTGAAGCGACACCAAAAGAATTTTTTTTAAATTTGTATAAATGTTATAAAACAATATTGAACAGAAATAGTTTTTTTAGGGCTACAAATGCAACAAAACTGTCAGTGAAAATTAACTTTCATAAAAAACATACTTTTCTTTTATCCCCATAAAATTTGCTCGATGTGTCAATCGTCTTTATACATAAATTGCTCTTCAAAAAATCTTCATGTATTGCGTGATAAAATGTGTCAAATCTTTTGATGAATTGCTATCCCAACATTAAGAAGTAGAGAAAATACACACTGGGAAAATAAAGAGAGCTAAGTATGTGCATGCTTTTGAAAAATTACGTTTAAAGCTAATAAATATTTTTATATTAAATAAAAGTAGATGATGTTTACGTAATATTTAACTCTAATAAAATGTACTTCATAATTTATTAAGGGGGTCCGGGGCTCAATATTCTATTTTCTTTTATTTATAGAGATTTTGTTATGAAAATTTTCTGAAATATCTTTTAATATATTAAGAATATTGCATGTAAAACACTTTTGAAAAATTTTAAATATTTTTTTTATTTAAATTTAAAAATTTTAAACATATTTAATATTTGATATAACGCTGGACGTAATTTACTCGATTTACAAACTTTTTACACTTTTGTGTACAGAAAATGCGTCATTTTGATTTGTGTGCAGGATTTCTTAAAATATTGATTATGAATTTTATATTAAAAAATTTAAGTAAAAAAATGAAGTTTTTTTATGAGTGAGTTTTGCATTATTAGCATATTTTCATAATTATGCTAATAATATTGCATAACGTTATAACATTGCATATTAACGTTAATTATGCATATTTTCATAATTAACTGAAAATTAAAAATCCTGAAGATAATTTGTTCGAAATATAGCATAAAATCTCTGTTGGAAATTTCATATATATATACATATATCTTGCAAGGAACTTTAGATATATTCTTTTAAGTTTGACAAATCGTGAAAAAATTCATTCAGAGATAAATGAATTTAAAGTTCTCGTCAGTGGGCAGCTGATGCATCGCTTTTCAAGGCAAAAGGTGTTATATCTCTGGATCTAATGAATAAAAGCATGCGGTTTGCGATATTTAACACTAAAAACTCGGTATTTTTTTAAGCCAATAAAAAAAAAATGCATTTTTCTGAAAATTTTTAGCTCTGGAAAGCCTTAACAAAACATTATTTTTAATAAAGAAAGTTATATAGTTTTTTTTATGCTTTCTTTAATGTATGTTAAAGTATTACTTTTGAATGGGTGATCCAATATTCATAATTATTGTTGTTGTTGGATAAGGAATGTTTTGGTGGTATTCTACTACCAAAACTTCTGCTTTTTAATTTTGGTATTCTACTAGTATCCAGTTCATTAAAATCAAGATATATTTGTCTTCCCAACTGTTTTCTGTATTTATTATGATTATTATTAATTTGACATTCCAGTATCTAATGTTTATAAAAACTGACTAATAGGCAAAACCTTCGAAGAAGTTGTTAAGGTGCATAATGATATGATGCATTTAAAAATAATATTGTAAAGTGCAATAGTTTTTTATTAGAGACACGAGAAAAACTTATAGTGTAGTTAATTATTTGTTAAAATGGGTGATGGTGATAATAACGGGATTTAAATGAATATGAAGAATAATAAATGTTTATTACAAAAAACACTTTGAAACAAACCAATCTCACTTAATTATGCAAAATGGCGTCAATAAGAATTATATCAGTGCAATAAGTTAAGGAACAATCTCTTGAAACTCATTTTTGTTTTGTCTTAAAAAGTTATGGGTACATTCATGTTAGGCGGGACCAAATCCCTCTAATATCATTTATTTCCAAACAACAGCTTATTTTTTTGTGTGTGTAGTTTAGAAACAACGATTTAATGTTGAAATAAAAGGTTTTGTTTAATGTTATTATTATTATTATTATTATTATTATTATTATTTTGTAATTAAATTGAAATGAATAATAGGCATGTATTTTAAATTAACGTTATGTACAATGTGACAAATTTCATAAAATTATAATGCTAATGATTATTTGATTATAATCGTTATTTGATTAATAAATTTTTGAATTTCAACTTTACGTATGCGTAACTTTTGTTTGTGTTATTAAACAACTTTGTCAGTTGTATTTATCGAATGTAATAATATTTTTCGTCATGTTCTTAAATACAACCTTATGAGTAAGGAACCCCGAAAATAATTTTTGGGCACAGCGTATTATATTT
This sequence comes from Maratus speciosus, assembly GCA_963932465.1. Lineage (NCBI taxonomy): Eukaryota > Metazoa > Arthropoda > Arachnida > Araneae > Salticidae > Maratus > Maratus speciosus. The sequence continues at coordinate 504,197,320 of OZ010795.1, read as the reverse complement.
TTTATTTTATTCGTGTATATACTTTCATTTTATTGACTCGGGGGCTTTGTCCGTACGAGCTACACTCACTTCAGACACCACGGACTCTTAAAACACACTAATTTGACTGGCTTTAAAAAAATTACAGAAGATTGAATTATAATTTAAAAGCCAGTAGTTATTTGCCTGTAAACGAGTTTCCATTCATTCCCCTTTGTTTGATTAATTTTAAAACCGAATCCACTGACTGTTTTCATGTTTTATTCAATAAGACCAGTTAAAAATTTTAAAATAAGCTAATATAAATGAATTAAGCAAACAGAATCTTTGTGTCCTGGTATTTTTTAACAACACTATAAGAAAGTTGTTTTAAATAGGACATTTTAAATCTGGCTTAATTTTCGCCAAAGTTTTCTTTCTGTTTTTAATATTCACGTGAAAATACTTTTGTTGCTAGAAAGGAAATATTATTATTTATTCTGTCTTAGTTAATTGGCAATAATAGTTTAAAAGATCATCTCGAAATATGAAATACACGTATCGTCTAAATATCTCGTATTTTTAGTTTTTAATTTTAATGTCTTCAATGTTTTAATGTTGTGTGTCAAATTTAAATGTTTCAATTTTAATGTTTTTAATTTTAATGTCTCGTATTCTTAATTTTAAACTGTTTGGTAGTAGTATTATTTGGCCAATTTAAATAGGATGTAATTTTGCCCATTTACTGCTTTTAACACATATTAATGAATTTGTTATTTTAATGTTTTCTTTCTCTTTTAATATTAGCGCGTAAATACAATTTTTATGATGTAAGTTTCAATATTTTCCTGCTGTTAACAAGTAATCATTTAATTCTAATTTGAAAGCTTTTTTTCTGTTTTTAATAGTCATGTGTAAATAAGTTTAATTGAAATCAAATATTATTCTTTATGCTGTTTTGACAGTTGACAAAAATTTAAAATAATAACCCTTTCTAAAATATAAGAACTATATCTTGAAATGATGTACCTTTCTTTAAAATATTGAAAAAAACCTAAAAAAAAATTAGTAAACTTTCAAAATTAAATGCACTCTGTACACCGTAAGTTCCTGATATATAGCTTTAGAAAGAATTATTAAATTCCTATGTGTAGTTTTTGCTCCTATAAAACTTTTTTAATGGAACGATTGTGATCAACTTTATCTTTAAATAGCTTTTAAAAGAATTCTTCTATTTAAAAAAACTGTCTGCTTATGCGTGTTTGTCAAACATTTCTCTGTAATACTACTAATTTTTATATTTTTGTATGCAGTCGTTTTCTTAATATTCGCGAAGAAAAACCTCATACGCAAAAAAAAAAAAAAAAATTATTTACGGAAGCGGTGATAGCCCAAGTTACTTTTTTTAGAATAGAGAGAAACAAACTTTGCTCCCGATTTTAAATCGTTTTTCCCTACACATAAATTTTTCTTTAAAAACTTCTTCATAAATATGTCATGTCAAATCTTTTGATGTATTACTATTCCGACTTTATAAAGAACATAAATAAAAAACACATATTCGAAAATAAAAAGAGTTTATACTTTTGTAACGTGTATACTTTTAAAATATTGCATTTAAAGCTGATAATTTTTTTCCGTTAAAATAAAAAGAGATAATGTAAGGTGTCCTGGGTAAAAACGCCATGTTAAGGTTTTACCAATTTTCACGGCTTAGTTTTAGATTTTTTTTTTCAAAGAAATATAGGATTTGATACAGAAACTTATTGACTTTGTATACAAGAAAGAATATTTTAGCATATATCTATTCATAAAATATAATGGCGTGATTTCTTGACCATTGCTATTTGGCGTTATTACCCACGTACCAGTGGATGGCGTTATTACCCCGGTGTACTTATTGTGCAGTATATTTGAAACTACAAACTGCATTATGAACACATCCAAAATATTCCACAACATTTTGAAAATACATGAAATACACTACAAATTTAAGTAATAAACAAAGTATTTCCTAATAAATATATAGTCTTCAAATCACAGAACTTAACTCGCCAGTTTTAGATCGGGCTTTCACTCTTTAGTGCTGCTTCCAGGATAACGTCTACAAGTAGAACAAATTAACTTTTAGCGGTTGTTTGTGATTCAGATGACTTAGAGCCCTTCTGAAAAAGAACCCGTAGGTGGCATCTCCCGGATTCCTTCATAATTACGCGTAATATTAGCACTTGCCTTTATTACCCCAGGACACCTTATATGTAATTCTATACATCTTCAAAATAAATAAAATGTTCTGTGCAGTTTTTTTTTTTTTTTTTTTTTTGTGTTTGTGTGTATCCCAAATGCTTATTTTTCTTAATCTCGTTACATAAAACAGGAAAAATATTAAGGAACATTTTTCCAACATAGTTGAAACGTGTTTATGAATGGGTTTGTGTGTCCTTCTGTCTATCGTCTGTTTTTTCGTCTGTCTATCCATCTGTGCGCGCTCTAATAATGTTTTGCTGTTACAAACGTGATGAAATCAATATAAATTTATGAGGTGCACTAAGACATGCTTTCTGAAGAAAGCGCAAAGCATTTATCATAGGGCCGCATAACAGACTGCAGTTAAAACTGCTGTCTGATACGTTACTATACGTACAATATACTTACAGTAGAATATGATATGCATCACGTTTAATTTCATTTTCAGGTACACATAAAAATTTTCGGATACAATACTGCATACAATGTATTGTCTATTAGGGATGATTACTGAAAGTATATTTTCTGCTAGGGTATGCGATTTTAATTTTAACTAATTTTTTGCATACAGTATGGTGTATAAATTCTATAGACCATATACAGGGCTACGCAAAAGAATTTGTAAGAGTTGCTAAGAATGAGCGTCAATTGCTTAAGTTTTTTTCTATTAAGTTATACATTTTCATGCTCAAACATATTTTGTAAGATATGATTATAAAATATAAATGTAATAATATACTAGGCTGTGCAAAGAACTAGATACATGCACGGCTATGGTTGATAATTTTTTGGAATTTCGATTTTAGTAGTTTTAAGCGTGTTTTTACCTAATTTAAATTTCATCTTAGCATGTTGCGTGTATAAAAATTTGTTACTAATGTACCAATCTGAACAAAAGAATTCAAGTACATTTCAGTTTAGTGATAGGAATTGCTGAAGGTGAGTTTTCAACTTCATTATGCGTTTTCTTAATATATTAAATTTTAGCATAGTATGTATGTAGTATGTATGCAAACCTATCGAGCAGCGCAAAAGAATAGGATTACTTTTCCCGCTATGGGCAATAATTGTTGAAATCTGATTTTTAAATGTGCTATGCGTTTTCTAAAATGTTTACATAGATATTTTCTTTACTTTTTTAAACGGCAAAGTTTCGTGGAAGTTTTCTGCGAGTGTTGGAAAGTGTTTCTTAATCTATGCTTTGGTGCATGAGTTTTCTTTCTTGTTATAGTTGTTTTAGTTGCAAAACTATTTTTAATGAACCTAGGATAATATTTATGATGCTGATATAGTTTGATTTTAATTCTGATACGGTTTCCTTAATAAACAATGTTTGATGATATGCACATGCAGTGAACTCCCGTTAGTTCGGATTTCCATGGGATAATTAAGGGTTAAAATAGTCAAGTGTCCCGCATTATGCTTCCACTCCCTTCCTCTCCCGTTCAAGTTTTACATACATAGGTTTAACGATTTTCAAATCTACGATTAGTTATTTTAATTTTCCTTTATTATTTCGAAATTATTTTCCTTCATTTTCGGAAAGCAAATAGTAAAATGATCGGCTGACAGAAGATGTCTTTTTCGTTCATTTTTAATGAAAGCCGATCCCTGTTTGGAACATTTTTTTCCAAAAATAAAGAAACATTTCTACCCAATATTTATAAAAATTTGATATTTGGAAGCAGAAAATTTTTCTATTTGTGTATATATAATTTCAAATTCATATATCGCAAATATATTTCTTAATTTCTGCAAATTAGTGAAAAAAACCCAGGTTTTTTTATTTTCAAATAAAAAAGATTACATGGAACTGACCATGCAGGAGCGTGCTTCTGATTTTCAGGGAAAAAATGCGTTTTCGATCAGTTTTTAATTAACTCTGCTAATTATTAAAAAAAATTAAATTATAAGCCTCAGGTGCACCATTAGAGACCTTGGACTACCCTCACCCAAATTTTCGGCCTTGTACTTGTGATTGATTTCGGTAGCCATCTCGAACACATATACACACATATACAGACAGAGCGAAACTTCCCTTTGCTTTTTGGTGTCACTCGTGCGCAATGTAAGAAAATATATTAAACTAGTTGATTCCGCGAAGAGCATCTGCGCTAAAAATCTCACACTCCAGTCATATTTCCGCAGCTATGACCAGCCATGTTCACCTCAAATTATCAATTCACAGAGCTTCGCCTTCGCTAAATAAGTCTATTTTGCTGTTGAGCAGAACGTTTGGCTCACCTAAATTTAATAGCTTCATTTCGAATAGATCTTCTGTCAATCATTTCGTCAGCGGCACGCCATTGTATTGTGCGTATATTATAAATTTCACGCAGTAAACTCATCTTTGAAAAAAAAAAAAAAAAAAAAAAAAAAAGATTAGCGAAAATTTGGCGATTTTTACACCTTAACGTTTTCCTTCTTCCGATCGATGAATGAAATGTAAAATTCATCGGATCAAAATATTATAATCATAAGTAACTCATTTTTTCAGAATTCATGTTCACATTTTTTCAGAAATAGGCAAAATATTTCACACCGCAACAAATAACGGAGCCGACTAAAGTAAGGTTTAGCAGGTTTGATTTTCTAAGCAAACCATTCCTTGCCATCGGCAAAAAAGCAAAAAACCGAATTTTTGTCTCTACGTATACCTTAGCGTTTTATATATATAGAAGAAGAATATCTATCGGATTTTTCAATGAAAACTGATTTTCGTCTACTTTCTGTACAATGGGTAGTATATCGAGCATCTTTAACCTTGGGTAGCGCGACTTGGCATTTCTGGTGTGTATAAATGGAAATCACTTTTACGATATACCTCGAAAAATAAAAATATCTTTAGCGCAGAAAGCAAATATAACGAATAACGCTTTGGAAAGAAAAATGTATTATGTGTTCAAACGCTTCATTTTAAGTTTTTTTGAAAACTGAAAAAATATCAGTTTAAGACTTTCATAAATACCCTTAAAAAAGATTAGTCTCACAATAATCTGTTATTGAAAAAAAAAGTAGAAAAGAAAAGAGATGAAATTTTATTTCGCAGTCTAAAGTATTTATTGCTTGAGAGATACATTTATCAAGTTAAACGATTCACTTGAAATCACTGAATTTTCTTTACAACTTTTTAAAAAATAACCGAAATTCTAGAAAAACATTATGAAAATGAATTGCATGTATAAAAGTGAAATAAATTGAGGGAACTAGATGAAACATTGTCTAAAAAATTCAAATGAAAAATGTTAGTTGAAACAGCACCAAAAACTGGCGATAATTCACAATTAAAATAATAAAACTTTATACCAATCACCATAAAAACAAAGCAATTCACAGGACGCGTATAAAGCACCATAAAATCAATTGACAGGACGCTTTTACACGTCTTGTGAATTGCCTTGTTTTTATAGTGATTTATATAAAGTTTTATTATTTTAATTGAAAGATGTAAGTATCAAATACAGGGTGTTTATAAAGTCCCGGACCATTTAGATGTTTAATAACTCATAAAATAATGAAGATATAAACAGACTTATGGCATTTATTGATGGAATAACTCATATATTTTCCTTTTCAGGTTTGAATATCTTTACTTTTGTAAATATCGTCTGCGCGTGTGGTTAATTTCAGATAATTTTATTTTCCAATCTAAATATCTCTACTTTTCTAAATATCGTCTGCTTATTAATTGCATTTTTCTCTCTTTTGTTTTTGGCAACTATTGCAATGTTATGTTTACTTTTGATGTGTTTTTTCTATGTTACTTTTGTATGGGATGTTTTATTCGAGCGGTTATTAAGGAGAATGCATACACCAGAAGGGAAAGCACAGATTTTATGGTGGTTCATAGAAACAAAATCGATAGTGCAAGCACAGAGAAATTGCTGAAGAATTTACCAAAAAGATCCTCCATCCAAAAGCAGCATCTTGCGGTGGAAAAAGAATTTTCTAGAAACTGGAAGTATCACAGATAAGAAACGTTCCGGACGTCCCTGCACAAGTGATTTTGATATTGAGCGTGTCAGAGAGACATTTTTACACAATCCTAGATGATCTGTGAGATCAGCGGCAAGAGAATTGGATATGCCAATTTCGACGGTGTACAAGGTTATTAAGAAAAAAATTAAGACTGCATGCATACAAAGTTCAAATTGTTCAAGTTTTGGAAGCGGACGATAGGCCTAGGAGGATGGCCTTTGCAACAGATATGCTAAGGAGAATAGAAGATGATGCTGATTTTCTGAAGCGCATAATGTTCTCCGACGAATCATCCTTTCATGTTTTTGGCATTGTTAATCGCCATAATGTGCGCATATGGGGATCTGAAAACTCCCATGAATACCGTGAGGCAGTAAGGGATACCCCAAAGATTAATGTATGGTGTGGACTAATGCACGACCGAGTCCTTGGGCCTTTCTTTTTTACAGAAGAGACGGTCTCATCAGTCGTATACTTAGACATGTTGGAAAACGTCGTATTTCCACAACTAGAAGAGCTTCAGTCACATGTCATTTTGCAACAAGATGGCGCACCACCTCATTGGGGTACCATCGTTCGTACTTCTTTGAATGACCATTTTCAAGTATGATGGATTGGGCGAGGAGGTCCAATTCCTTGGCCACCCAGATCACCTGATATAACGCCGCTGGACTTTTTCCTTTGGGGATTTGTAAAGGACAATGTTTACAGGGATGACAGGGATGACCGCCCCGGGAACCCAGGGACAATGTTTACAGGAGGAGAGTGTCGAACATTGAGGACTTAAAAGCCAGAATTACAACCGCAATAGCCCCTGTGGATGCCGACATGCTTGCCGCTACCTGGCGTGAAATTGACTATCGACTTGATATTCTCCGTGCGAGAAGGGAGCACACGTGGAAGTTCACTGACAAGAGTCATGAAACTTTTTGAGTCTATCTAACCATTTATGTTATTAATTTTAATCTATCTTCATTATTTTATGAGTTATTAAACATCAAAATGGGTCCGGAACTTTATAAACACCCTGTATATTAATTCTAATGTCAACATCCTCTTTTCTATGCACATAAAAAAACGCAAAATAGTCAATGAGGTATCGTGCGTCAGGCTTTTGAGCACAACTTTGGAAAAGAGCACATATATGTCTTTAAAATATGTTCGATGAAAAATTAATGAAAAAACGTAACAGTAAAAAATCTGAAAGATAGCAGCGCGAAAGCATCGAACGTGTCCACTGACGTATTTCCTTATTAAATTGAAAGGGCGGAATAAAATATAATAGTCAAAGATAATTGTATAATAGTTATTTATCATTTTGTATTGTACGACTATTTATCATTCTTAGCTATTCATCGTTCTTTCCCTTTTGTGTGTCATCTATTAATAAGTTGTGCACATTTTGAGGGTGGTTTCACTCATGCTTCCTCCTATGTCACAGATGTTCGGTCAAACTCCAGTGATACCTTCCACCCTTTTCTCGTGCTGTTGTCACATTTTTTGCAAATATTGATTTAAAGCTAATTTTAAATAGTTAAAATTAAATAGACACTCTGTTATCTATTGATATAAATAGTACTATAAATCCATAAAAGCTTTTTGTGATTTTCTTTCCAGTCGCTGCAATTCGAAGCAAAAAAATATACCTAATATTACACACAAGAATAAATAAACGTTTTCCAATTAACTTTATTATACAGCTTGCAAATAATGACATCCTAATTGTTTGCAAATTTTAGATGTCACAATGTGTTACACTCTAAATAAAACAGAGTGACTATTCACTTCGGAGGAGTGCATATTCACTCTATCGAAGAGTCAAAATATGCCCAACATCTTAGAGTGAATATTCACGCTGAGAAAGAATGGAATTATTTACTATCTGAAAGAACGAAAACTCACTCCTGTGAAGTGAATATTCACTCGAAACAGGGATGAATAACCACTCTTTCCGAACAGTAAATATTCACTCTTGCTAAAGGAGTACGTTTTTTTCACTCCTGGTAGGAGTGAAAGTCACTTTTTCATAGGGGTTCATTTTTTATGGAGTGAATTCGTTTTTCTGTTGCTTTTATGGGCGTTTTAAAAAATTCATATATTTTAGAGCATGCAATGGAAACAGGTGCAAGCGTGGTAAAGATTGAAATAAAATCCTTTATTGGTAATATTAATTTAATTCATAGATTGTAACACTAATTGAACTTTTAAGGAAATATTCAATTAAAGTTGCATATGAATTAAATTAGATTACTGACAGAAATAAACTAAAATATTTTATTCGAATCTTATCCCTTGTGTTTCCTTTCATTGCATGCTCTGAAAGGCATCATACTTTTAAAATGCTCATAAGGGCAAGTAATTAACCGAAATCTTAATCCATTAATCTTATATGTTTCTTTTCAGATACCCATTAAGTTGTATTTAGTATTTAAATAATTCCCGTGATGTACGATAATTATTTTCTTTTTTTCAAGTACAATTCAAATTTTAAATATTTAGATCTCAGTATTCATTGCTAATGAATTTAAATCTAATCAAACATTGTTTACTGTATTTTAATTTCTTTTAAAATTTTATTAATAACTATGTAGTAGGTGGATGTTATTTGATTAAAAATGCGTCACTTCATTGCAATTTTCGTTTTAAATATAAAACCTTATCTTTTTACTGTGCTCTTCAGTAAACCATCGCTATTTTGCTGAGTCCTATTGTTGTAGAACATTTTTAATTTTTCTACTTAAAAAACAATGCTTATCAACTCACATCTTTTTTAATAAGTTCTAAGCTTGATCTAAATATTAAAAATGGGAAAATTTTTTTTATGTATTGTTATTTGTCATTGTTTTATGAAATATGAGAATGGAGTCTAATTTTTTATATTCTCTGGAATATATATATATATTTCTCTTAAACATATTCCTTAACTTAATCAAGATTTTGAATTTTCTTCTGCTATTGCTGAAAAACGGATATTAATACAATGGTTATTTATGGAACGACATGTTAAGCCATGTTTTAAATTTTTTTCCCGTATATATTGTAATTTGGAAATATGAGCTAAATAGATTTCGTATGTTTTATAGAAAACGATTAATCAAAGAAATAGATAAAAGAATTAAATATAAAAAGAAAAGAAATGGCAGAATATTTACTGTTCTTATTGTTTGAAAACCATTTTTAATGTAAAAAGTAGTTATTTATCTCTTTCAAATATATCCAATCTTATATTATATAAGCGAGAACTATGAACTTTTCAAAAAATATACTAAAACAGTTTTATCCATAAACTTCGTATCAATCATAAAAACATTTTAAAGCAGGCATGAAAAATACAGCACAAATCACTATCTGAACACATTTTCAAGAAATCTCAAATCACTACAAATCAATGTTTTCTGTAATCTGCATGATTCATCATGCATCCTGCGTCTGCATCATGAATCAAGATGTCTCTTGCGTCCTCATTTTAAACATGAGTTATACCACGCTTTGCTTCTGTATCCGAGCGATGTCAAATTAAAATATTTTCATCGGAATATCGAATGGGAAGAATAAAATATTTACACTTATTTATTCACAAATGCCAAACCAGTAAAGTTCTGATTATTTTTTGCTAAGAATTATTTGTTATTCAGTTGGTAAAACAATTATATTCCAAACCTATACATGAAAAAGTAATGTAACAAAGTGCATATTGCCAGGCTTTCACTCTCGTCAACGAAGTGAAATATTTCACTCTCAACAATGAAGTGAAATAATTTCACTCCATTCTAGGGAGTGGAAATTTTACTCTTTAAAGAATGTATTTTTATAAAATTCACTCCAAAAAGAGTGAAAATGCCTGTCACTCTTCTAACCGGTGAACTTCTCACTCCTCCCAATTTTAGAGTGTAACTTACTTCTTCCACTTGTCATATTTTGCGCAATCAGAATGAAACGGAATACTTTTGACCAGCCCTGTAAATGAACTATATAAAATGTACACACATTTTTAACACTTTCCAACTAAGTTGAAAAGTGTTTATGACTTCGGTTTGTCTGTCCGTCTGTAGGCGTTCTAACTCTCGTAGATATACCCGGATTGATCTGAAATTTCTGGATGTTATTCACGTTTACCATAGCATGATCCCTATTTCAAATGAAGTTTGTAGCATGTTTAGTTCATCTACAAGGACAAGCAAAAGTATTCCATAACACTACGGCCAATGGAAAAAAATCGCTTCAAATGATTTTTAATCATGTTACACACATCTAAACATAACAAAATTTATATGCATTTATGAAGTGCACTAAAATATGCAATCTGTAGAATACGCGGTGCAAGGAATAGTTATTTTTCATTTACAGGGCCACACAAAAGAATTCCGTTACATAATGATATGGGGGGGGGGGACTGTTTGCGACGTATTTTAACTATTTCATATATAATGAAATTGATATACGTCGCTGAGCTTTATTAAAAGTTATTTCATGTATAATATGAAGTACATATCATTTACAGGGACACACAAAATATTTCAGATACTATATTATATCAGAAGTACTGCACATTAGCGGTGATTGCTGGAAATGCATTTTCAATAATGGTATGCGCTTTTATGTTTCACTATGTTTATGCGTACTACATGGTGTGTATAAATACTATAATTCATATACAGGGCTACACAAAATAATTCGCAAGGGTTACTGGGTATGAGCGCAAATTGCTTAAAGGTGGTTTTTAAATGAGCTATGCATTTTTACGCAGAACTACATTTATTTTATTGAAGAAATGTTTGTAGAATATAGATAAAATGATATACAGGGTCACGCAAAGAATTGGATACATGCCGACTATGGATGATAATTTCTGGAAATGTGATTTCAGTAGCTTTAAGAGTGTTTTAGTTTGAATTAAATTTTACCTAAATAGTGTTGTGTAATAAAGGTACTAGGTAGAAAGGTAGAGAGAGAACTACGTAAGAAGAAAAATTCCAACCTGTTATGCGTTTTCTTGCTAAACTAAATTTTTCCATTATTTAATATATATCAACATATAGATCAAAGACAAGGCTGTTCAAAACAATTAGAATACATATTTGGTTATGGACGGTTACTGCTGAAATCAATTTTTTCGATGTTTACTTACTTATCTTATTTACCTTATTTCCCTAAATAACGAAGTTTTGTTAAAGCTTTCAGGGAGTGTTGGAAAGTGTTTCATAATCTATGCCGTATAAATGATTTTTATTTTTTGTTTTAAAATAGTGATCGTGCTGTAGTGAACGTCAATAACATACAAAAAATTCAGGGCAAGTTAGAGCTCGGACAGACAGACAGACAAAGTGAAGTCAACTGTCGTTTCACGAAAAACTTTTATTGAAGTATTCTTTTGAAAACAATTTCCCTAAATGTTCACTCTCTCTTTTTAACATTTCTGGGAAAACTGAAAAAGTTCAGATTAAAAGTTTCACAAATGAAATTTAATAAGCTTCGGCCAAAAAAAATATTATTAAAAAAAAAAGTCGATACAATTTTGTTTATCTGTCGAAATTATTCGTTGACTGCAGATGTATTTATCAAGTTCAAAGATTCATTCTAAATCTCAGTAAACATTTTCTTCAAAACTGTTTGATAAAGAGTTGAATTTTCAGGCAAGCGTTATAAAAAGGAAATTACATGAATAAAATAAAATAAAACAGAAAACTGGAAAAAACGCATTTTAAAAATTTTAAATGAAATTTTGCTATGTATTTCTTAAATAAATTCGTTTTTAATCCTCCGACTACCAAAAAAAAGGTATTAACTAAATGGATTCATTGAACTCATGTATAATACACAGAATTACAAAAATGGAATTAATTACTGATTTAATGATGAGTATATTAAAAAATAATGCTAGGTAATATGTATAAAACAGATAGAAAAAAATATTATAAGGCTTAGACGCTTATTATTATTTACAATATTTTCCACGCAATAAAAAAGGGTAAAAAATATTTTCGAGTCCAATAGACCCGTCTTAAAATTCTAAAGGTTAAATAAATTATTTTTAAATTAGAAAATGAAAACCACCTGTTTCACCAAAATCTTTTATTAGAGTATTACTTTGATTAATTTTATTGAATAATTAATGAATAATTTTATTATGTATGCAGAATCTCCTTTTAACTTTTCTTAGAAAACTGAAAAAGTTCATTCTAAAATGTTAAAAAATATCATATAAAATTATTAGCCCCAAAATAATCTTATTCTAAAATGATGAAATTTTTATTTAGCTGCCAAAAGTATTTTTTACCTGCAACAACAATGTTTGAGGTTAAATGATTCACTTACATTGTAAAGCAATCTCTAACACTATTTATATTGTTCAGAAATTCCGTGTTTTCATACAATAAAATTAGATAACCCAGTTAAAAATAAGTTTTTTGGAAATGCTGTCCATAGCCGGTAATGCATGCAAATTCTTTTGTGGAACCTTGCATATGATACATACATTTTCAGAAATACCATATAACGAAACTAAAATTTAAGTCAGTTAGAAAACGCTTAAAGAAGTTAAAAATGCTTTTCTAGAAATTATCATCAATAGATGAAGATGTATCCATACCAAAAGATCTACTAAAATATAGTTCAGCTGGAAAACGTATAAAACAGTTTAAAATACACTTTAGGCAAATTACACACATATACAGTAATGATTAGAAATATGCTTTTGTGCAACTCTCTATATAATCTATACACTTTATCCTCATCACGTTATAGACTAAAATTTAATTACGTTCAAAAATGGATGCCTCAGCTGAATACATACAGAAATTATCATCAATAGACGAAGATATATCCATATTAAAAGATGTACTGAAATATAGTTCAGCTGGAAAACGTATAAAACTGTTTAAAAAAGTACTTCCGGCCAGTGCCGGGAGGAAGAGGTAGCTTTCATATTCCTTATTTTAAAAAGGCCATCTTATATTATTCAAACACACGAAGCTCAATTTAGTGAAAACCGAATATAGGAGATTCAATACTAATTTTTATCAATACTAAATCATTATGAATGAGAATTTCGCGAAATTAGTCAGCTTTATCCAAGCTGCTTTTATTTAAAGTAACTTATATTTGGCTGCCAAATTCAGCGATTTTTAAAAGTGCCTGCCATTTTAAGACAACATGGTGGATGAGGCTAACCAGTGAACTTGGTCGAGGCCTTAGTAATTGCTGTGCACATGCTCACTCACATCGGAATCGATTGATATATACGAGTGCTGTCGCAGGCAAAAAATCAGATTTTTCAAAATGTCACCCACATTAGATATTGAAACTGCTATATCTGAGCCATTTTTTAAGATAAAGACAAACAAAAAATGCTCCTGAATCCTTATATCAAGGTCAAATACTTAAGAAAGAAAACTTTTTCAATTTCTAATTTTTTTGCACCTCACTTTAAATATAATTTTTTTTAATTTAATGGCCGCCATTTTGAAACAAGGTGGCTGATGAAGCTGGCCAGCGAACTTGGTCGAGATATTGATGTATACTATCCACATGCCTCCTTACATTGAAATAGGCGAATGCGTATGTTATCGCGTGACAAATACAAGATCGTTTCAAAATGTTAGCCATGCTAGAAATTCAAAGCGCTATAATTCAACCATTTTTTAAGATATAAACAAAATCAAATTTTCAGAAACAAAAACTGCTCCGGAATCTTTGTATCAAGGCCAAAGACTTAAAAAAAATCTTTTTCATTTTCCAATTTTTAATACCTCATTTTAAATTTTAAATTTATTTTTTTTAATGGCAACCCTTTTGAAACAAGATGGCGAATGAAGCTGGCCAACGAACTCGGTCGAGACATTGGTGTGTACTATGTACAGACCAAGTTACATCCAAATCGGTTCATCAATACGCCTGTTATCGCGTGACAAAAATCAGGTCGTTTTAAAATGTCAGCCACAATAGAAATTCAAAATGCTATAGCTCAGTCTATTTTTTAGATATAGACAAAACAAAAACTGTCCCGGAATCTTTGTATTAAGGTCAAACACATACGAAAAAAATCTTTTTCATTTTCCAATTTTTTAGTAACTCATTTTAAATTAAAATTTTTTTTTAATTTTTTAAATGGCCGTCATTTTGAAACAAGATGGCGGATGAAGATGGACAACGAACTCGGTCGAGATATTTGTATGTACTATGTACATACCAAGGTACATCCAAATCGGTTCATAAATACGCCCGTTATCACGTGACAAAAATCAGGACATTTCAAAATGTCAGCCACGCTAGAAATTCAAAATGCTATAACTCAGCCATTTTTCAAGATATAGACGAAACAAAAACTGCCCCCGAATCTTTTTATCAAGGTCAAACACATAAGAAAAAAATATTTTTTCAATTTTCAATCTTTTGGTACCACATTTCAAATTTAAATTTTTCTTAAAAATTTAAATGGCCGCCATTTTTAAACAAGATGGCGGATGAAGCTGGCCAATGAATTCGGTCGAGACATTGGTATGTACTATGTATAAACGAAGTTTCATCCAAATCGGTTCATAAATACGCCTTTTATCGCGTGACAAAATTCAGGACGTTTCAAAATGTCAGCCACGCTAGAAATTCAAAATGCTATAACTCAGCCATTTTTTAAGATATAGACAAAACAAAAACTGCTCCGGAATCTTTGTATAAAAGTCAAATATATAAGAAAAAATATTTTTCCATTTTCAATTTTTTGGTACCACATTTCAAATTTTAAATTTTTAAAAAAACTTTAAATGGCCGCCATTTTGAAACAAAATGGCGGATGAAGCTGGCCAACGAACTCGATCGAGACATTGGTATGTACTATGCACACATCGAATTACATCCAAATCGGTTCACAAATACGAGAGTTACAGTGCTACAAAGTCAGATATATATATATATATACGAGTATATATATATATATATATATATGTATGGATATATATATATATATGTGTGTCAATTTTGAACGGAGGGCGGTTTCGGGGTCTGGGGGTCATGATCAATGAAAATATACCAAAATTTTTTGAAATCGCTTTCCTCCGAACGGCTGCAATAGGTAGCTTTTTGTAATGAAAGGTACCTAATAAACTTTAGGCTTTTTACATACATATACAGTAATGATTAGAAATATGTTTTTGTGCAGCTCTCTGTATAATCTATAGACTTTATACTCATCACGTGATACACTAAATTTTAATTACGTTCAAAAGTGTGTGTCTCAGCTTAAAACCCATATCGCTCATAGTCAGTACTATAACTGAATTTATTTGTGTGCTTCTGTAAACAAACAATAAATTCTACGCACACTATAATATATAAAAAGCATGTTGTAATGAACCTCATACTAATGCATACCAATTTCATTCTGTTTAAAGTATCATAATAACATTAAAATATATGATAAGCGATTTTCGACATTGACACATATACTATACGTAACATATTTTTTGTGTGTCCCTGTAAACGAGCTATAAAGGCTACACTCTTCACTTCCAATAGAAAACATGCTCTAGCGCAATAAACATACTCCATAACGAATTTCGATTGCATGGAAATCCGAGTATATTTACGACAGTAAAATCACGCGCCGATCGCACATGGCATATCGACAAACCGAAGTCATAAAAATGTTTCAACTATTTTAGAAATTGCAGAAAGAGTAGGAACTCTTTTTTTTACAAAAAATAAATATTGTAAATGTATTTTGTGCATGCATGTGTGTATATGTGTAAAAAAGTATACCGTAAGATGGGGGTTACTTTGAGACTGGTGGGGTTACTTTGTGACACATGGTCAAGTTTTTTATTTCGAATATCCCGCTGCGTCCGCAATGGCAGGAAAGTAAACAGCAGTGCCACCTCATAGCACAGTATGCTACATCACCTCACTACCATTGCCCGAAGTTCTAACTCCTCGTTTGTTCTCTCTGGCCAATGTAAGATTGCAATCTGCTTCTGCGTTGTTGTCTCGAAAACCGGAAACTTTGCGTGCTGAAGCATAAAGCGTATGAGAATCACATAACACAGGTAAATATTCTTTGTTATTATTATGCAATTAGAATGGGGAGTAATATAACCTTTTTCAAGTGATATTTCAGATACAGCAGAATAAAAATATACACATCTGACAGATATTTTGTGACACATCGACTCTCTCTCGAAAATTAGCAGCACAAGGTTACCGTTTAAAAATTAAGATATATATATATTTTTGTTTTCAGTGTCAAGATAGACATGAAACAATATGAGAACGCAAGATAGTCCAAAGACAATCATTGGGGACAAGCTCTCATATAGGTATAGAATTGCTACGTCTTTGTGAGAAAGATAACATTAAGTTCGTCTCGGATTTTCTCCAAATTCGTCTCATCTCCTGCAGCTGCTTGATGTGGCCTTTTTCCGTTCTTTAAAATCCCACTGAAGGAGTCTTGTCCTGTTGGAAAAAATAAGCTTTCGTTGTAGATACACAAACATATCAAAGGACGAATTTCCGTGTCTTCTAAAAAAAACTCATATCAAGAAAAATCTGAAGTCGGGATTTCGGTGATAGGAATCTATGGGAACGTCCACTGTTACTCTTGTGACCATCAGAGCAAATTTCCATATATATTTCCAATTCTTTTATTACAAAATGTATTTAGGATAAATTTGATGCAACTACTTAAAAATACATGTACTCTACTTTCATAAACCATATATAGTTTGTAACAAAAAGCATTTTACTTGCCTTGATAATAAATGAAAATTTTGTTACTCTTGTGACCACAAAAAAACTGAATTTTTAAAAATTGCGTTTGACGCAGAAATTCTGTGAATTATATGAGACTATAGAAATAAAATTTACAGAATATAGCAGAGAAATTATATCTTTTTAAAAAGCATTAATCATTGAACTCATCTGATAACGCATGAATTAGTTACATTTGATTTTGCAAAATGCTAAGTGTTACTCTTGTGACATTTTATCCATAATGTAATTTTAGAAAAAATTAAGTTTAAATACTAAATAAAATAATTAAAATAAGATAAAAAAAAATATTTTCCATAGAGGACAACTGTTAAGGATGGTTTAATTTTAAAATAACATAAAATGATGTAAAAAATTATAAAAATAACAAACACTATAACCACATAGCAACCTCTCAGTTTCTGCTACTTAACAGAATAAGTCATTGTTTTCATTATCTATAATATCATTTGCAACTTCTCCTGTATCATGATTTACATAATGAAAAACAAATTCTTTGTACGAATCATGTTAGTGTAAGGTTTGTAGTAGATAGTGTCATTTTTTATGGTTTTAACAAATTGTATTTGTTGATTGCCCTTCGCCTTTGGTATTTTCTCGCAAAGTAATGAAATTTTATTGTTTTATTTATTTTGGCAAAATAAGCAGTATATCTTAGAATTACTTTTTTAGCACGCACTTCATTCCATATATATCATTATAAAACAATACGAAATAAATCTACAGCATCTATACCATAAGTATTTGAAAAAAAAATATGCCAATTAAGTTAATTGAGAAAGGAGTCTGATTCATTGTAGGCATATTTGCATAGTTATATTTTTGTTTAAATTGGAAAGCACAACGATCATATAAAAAAGTAAAACAGGTACATTTTAAGAAAATACAAATTCCATTAATGATGAAATGGTGAAATTTTACATACGAAAGCATTTCCAAAAAATTGGTTATGAGTTATATTGTCTAAAACGATAGCATAAGATTTTACTTTATTGGGATCATGCTACATAAAAAGCTGAAAATACAGTCGCTTGTGGATTTGACCAGTAATGTAGTATTTCATACCAAAATTTCGTCTTGGCATGAAAATAAAAGAGTTTCCAGAAAATCCACTGGCATAACTGTTCTTTGAGAAATGGTTATTTTTTTTTTGGCATTCCGAAAATAATCCCTTGTACAAGTTTCAATGGATGTGTACCACAGAAATGGATTTAGTTGCTTTCGAAAATTTTTAAACAATCAGAAATGGTTTCTTTAACTGTTACTTTTTCAAAACGTTTATCAACGTTTTGAAAAAGTAACAGTATTGATGAAGATATTGATAAAAGTTTTGTCAATAGCAAAACATCTACCAACGTTTTGCTATTTATTATTAGAATAACTTATAAGAAGTTCTGTATTATGAACTTCCGTTTCAAATAATTCTTCGATGTTATCTCCTCAAATTAGACATTTGGAATTCCTAAATTCTAATTATGATGTATCTCGGCAGACAAAGTCATTAAATCCATCACAGCAATGTTTAATGCAGGAAATACACCAGTTGCTACATTATGAATTGCTTGAATGTTTTCGTGACATCAAGAAATGGAGATATTCTGACGAGTTATTTTCTATTGTTTTATGAAACTAGGCTTTAAAACTGTAACGGAATCTCCAATTTTTCAATTTAGGAAAGCTTCTTTTAAAAAAAAAAAAAAAAAAAAAAAAAAAAAACGTATTTTCTTATTAACTGTTTCCTAGAATTGATGAAATTATGTGACCTTTTTCACGCTTAACTAACGTAGATTTAGCTGAAGAATGACCTCTTCTTAAATATTCATCGACATAAAATTCTCCAAGCGTTAGTAGCGTGGAGTTAGATTTTTTTTCCGTTACAGTATGTGAGGTTAGCTAGTTCTCTACTTTTTCCTTTTCTTAATATTTTCATTTTCTTGCTGAAGCTTTTGCTGGTTCTAAGACTTTTCTTCACCTTATCGTAATATATTTTGTTTTGTTTCTTTCTTACAACAACATATTGAATTTCATTCTTATTTTTCTCTACAATTTTTGCCGCTTAGCAGAATTATTCCTGCTCTTTAAAACAATGTCGTGTATAAGAAGCAATATTAAAATCTTTCCTTTAAAATATACTATCAGAATCCTTTCCATAAGAGGTATTATAAGAACCTCTGAAAATTATACAGCAAAATTTAGTAAACGAAGCTTTACAAAGCCTATAAAATATCTAATCAAAGACCACGTGCTTCAAACCAAAAGAAAGAACACAAAAATGACACGAGTTGAGTTGTTTTATTATATCTTTAAATACTTGTCATGATTATTTTATAATCTTAAGTATTACCAAAAATGAATAAAAATAAATCCACCGATTAAGAAAACACTAATAAAGATGTACACTAAAAACATGTTTCTGTGTTTCACGCGATTTTGAATTACTTGCTGATTTTTGAAAAGGGGGTCTAATATTTTCATATATGTCAAGCTTTTCGGCCAACAAGACAGGGTCATTTAGTTTGTCCCAACCATCTAAATAATGATTTTTATATTCTGGTGGGCACTTTTTTTTAATCTGATCAGCGATTATTAGTTCTGAGAGCTTTTCAAATGAATTAACTTCTAATTCGGATAACCAACCTTCAAAATAATTTCTAATTTCAAAGTAAAAATCTTTCCAAGTAGAATTCTCTCTTTTTTGATGTCGGCTAAATAATACCCTAAACTTCTCCGCTGTTAATTTAAATCTTTTTAACAAAATGTCACGAATATGTGCATAGTTTTTGAACATTTCTTCAGGCTCTCTTGCTATAAGTTTAGCAATGTCATTCGGAAGTACGGCGACTAATTGTAAGACCCAAAAATCTTTGGAGACATTTAACATTTTCATTTGACGTTCAAACATTGTCAAGAACAACGACATATTATCTTTTTCCGGATTAAATGGTGGTAGGATGTTTTTCATATCTATACGCATCTGGTCCATTTGATTTTGTGGGACAGTTGTCGCGGTATGGTTTTGAGCTTGCAGCTTAAGTTTTTCTAACTCATAAGCTCTTTCCTCTGCGATACGTTTGTCCTCAACCCTTTGTTCTTCTATGCTCTCTTGTTTTTTCCTATTTTGTTCTTCTATGCTCTCTTGTTTTTCTCTATCTTCCACGATAGCAATCAATGCCTCCTTTACAAATTGTTCATCGTCTTTAAAAAGGGCGCACTTCATAATTTTTTCACGCAAGACTACTATTTTATCATCTGCATCTACCTGAAGCTCTAATTCGGTAGCCAAATTATATAAATCGATTTTTTTCCCTTTAGAAAGAAACGCCATTTTCCCCCAAATCAGTTAAATTTATGCTTAAATTACAAAATTATATGCAATACGTGACCCATTAAATAATCAAATAACAAAATAACTACCTTCCCCCTTACAGGTAAATATGCATAAACTTTCATAAACAATTGATGAAACATACAAAAAATAATTTAATACCATACCCAAAATCTATCTCTAATTAAACATGAGCTCATGTAAATATTAATGCAAAAATATTATAATCAGTTAATATGCAACTTTTTTTTTCTAGTATAACTTACCGTATAAAACTGTCAGAAATATTTAAATTATAAAATTTTAAGTATATGAAATACCATCGATAATTTGATGTGAAAAAAATTTTCATTCACAAATAAATATGAAAGCAACAAAAATATCAAAATAAAGTACTTACTTACTTCTTTAAAATAAACAACATTCTAAATAATTATTGACGATTACTGAAATCACTTTTCTTTTCTAATATACTACGCTGTGCACAGTTAGAACAAATAATCATAAAATTGACTTACTCAAATAATATTGCATTGAAAGAAAAAAATATTACCAAAAGAAATTATATAAATCTCTTTTCAGAAAATTAATCTTTCATAATACTCAAAAGAACAAAAACAAAAAAAACCCACATACATAAAACAGCATTTAAAAATAAATAAACCATCAGCTGGCCAGCAATAAACAGAAAAAAAAATTCAACTTTTTACCGGTAACAAAACAAATAAAATAAAATTTATCTTTCTTTAGCTAATCACTTTTCGCTGATTCATATGGCGGTTTCAGATTTCTTTTAAACACACAGAATATCGGCGATAGTAGAACACTGAAAGTTATTTCGAAAACATTTTAGATCTGTCTAAAGGCTTTTCGATGATCACAAACAACAATTATGAAATAAACTGAAAGATTTTTTTTTTCACTTTTAACAGCACACTTTCGCCTTGAGAACTTTGAAGCTTGAAGCATACCCACAAATAATTATTCCATAAGGATGGCACTAATTACTTGATTTAATATCAAAAAGAATGCACACATTAGAAACGAAGTGGTTCTTTTTTCCATATACCATATTCTTGAAATGATGATTTCACACAATTACGAATCTAGCTGATTCTTTTTACTCATTTGCCAGGGCGGCAATACACTATAGAAGTAAAACGCTTTTCTTGAAATTAGGCTTTCACATTCACAGAATTGAGAATGGTTTCTCAAACTTTAGAATTTGGAGATTCTTTTTAATCACTTACTTTGTCAGGATGACAAATACACAATTATCCACTGTCATTATTGTCCGGATGACAATATTTTGAACCTGGTATAGCGGTTCCTTTTTATTTCGTTTTTGAAGAAGGAGATTTTTTTCACGTTGGGCGTCATTTTGTGTCGTTGTGGGTTAGGTAACTCGTTCGACACTTAAACAATCACATTTTATTAACAATCACACACAAAATATATACAATTCGCGTAAAAGCGCTATTATCTTTGAAACATACATATTTCCATGAAAAGATCTCTATGTGAGATACATTTCGAACACACGCCGGAAACTCTACTTACACCCGAACAACATAATTACATACATTCACTTCACTTCATCACTTCATGTTTGGCAAAATATCTCAGGATATTTTGCCGACAGTGGCAACAGCGCCATCTATATGCTATAAAAATAAGGGAAGGCAGTCATTCTGTTACAGTTTTTTTTTTTTTTTATTATTATTAAAAATTTTCTATGTTTTCCGTTACTCTTGTGACATTTAAATATTAACGTTTAAATACAGCCAAAAATATATTAAAGACATTATCTAAAAGATTTTATCTATGTAGATCTTAAAGATATGATAATAGTTTGTTGATTTGAATGCATAGTAATTTTATTGAATTCTAAAAAGTAAAAAAATCATACATTTCAATAAGTTTCAGCTCAAATGTAAAAGTAGTTTTATACTGTTAGTATCCAGCTCATTTTCAGTAAACACTTGCTCTTATGAAATTAAAACTTACAAATTCATATACTTCAACTCTTTAGCTTTAAATTGATGTATCACACTTATATTTCCGTTTAAAAAATGTTTTCAGCAAAAATTTTATTCTGCCGTGGACGTTCCCTTATATCAAACTATCGACAAAAGCATTATGTGCTACTCTTGTGACACAGACGATTGTTACTCTTGTGACAACTCCCCAGAGCCTATTCCATGCATAGCATAAACAAAATATTTAATGTTAAATATGTCTTATATCGCGAAATCAGAGAATTAGGAGTTTTGGGCAAAATTTTAAGTAGTTTTTTTCTATTTACACTTTTTTATGTTTTCCGTTACTCTTGTGACATTTGAATATTAACGTTTAAATACAGCCAAAAATATATTAAAGACATTATCTAAAAGATTTTATCTATGTAGATCTTAAAGATATGATAATAGTTTGTTGATTTGAACGCATAGTAATTTTATTGAATTCTAAAAAGTAAAAAAATCATACATTTCAATAAGTTGTATTTTCAGCTCAAATGTAAATGTAATTTTATACTGTTAGTATCCAGCTCATTTTCAGTAAACAAATGCTCTTATGAAATTAAAACTTACAAATTCATATACTTCAACTCTTTAGCTTTAAATTGATGTATCACACTTATATTTTCGTTTAAAAAAATTTTTCAGCAAAATTTTTTTTCTGCCGTGGACGTTCCCATATATGGAATGAAGTGCGTGCTAAAAAAGCAATTCTAAGATATACTGCTTATTTTTCTAAAAGAAATAAATCAATAAAGTTTCATTACTGTGCGAGAAAATACCAACAGCGAAGGGCAATCAACAAATACAATTTGTTAAAACCATAAAAAATGACACTATCTACTACAAACCTTACACTAACATGATTCGTACAAAGAATTTGTGTTTCATTATGTAAATCATGATACAGGAGAAGTTGCAAATGATATTATAGATAATGAAAACAATGACTTATTCTGTTAAGTAGCAGAAACTGAGAGGTTGCTATGTGGTTATAGTGTTTGTTATTTTTATAATTTTTTACATCATTTTATGTTATTTTAAAATTAAAACATCCTTAACAGTTGTTCTCTATGGAAAATAATTTTTTCATCTTATTTTAATTATTTTATTTAGTATTTAAACTTAATTTTTTCTAAAATTACATTATGGACAAAATGTCACAAGAGTAACACTTAGCATTTTGCAAAATCAAATGTAACTAATTCATGCGTTATCAGATGAGTTCAATGATTAATGCTTTTTAAAAAGATATAATTTCTCTGCTATATTCTGTAAATTTTATTTCTATAGTCTCATATAATTCACAGAATTTCTGCGTCAAACGCAATTTTTTAAAATTCATTTTTTGTGGTCACAAGAGTTACAAAATTTTCATTTATTATCAAGGGAAGTAAAATGCTTTTTGTTACAAACTATATATGGTTTATGAAAGTAGAGTACACGTATTTTTAAGTAGTTGCATCAAATGTATCCAAAATATATTTTGTAATAAAAGAATTGTAAATATATATGGAAATTTGCTCTGATGGTCACAAGAGTAACAATGGACGTTCCCATATCCAAGATGGGTAAGTACTACAGTGGCCCCCATCGACTAGTTTTTACTTAAACTAGTTTCCCAAAATTATAATTAAACATACTAAAACATTGAAATTGATTTTTAAAAATTTCGTAGATAATAAATTATTATGTATCGTTCTAAAATAAATTAAAATAAAACGTATACGAATTTTTTAACGAATATATTTTAAGCTAAATCTTTGAAAACCAAATTGTACTTTGAAAAGTACAATAGATTTTTCCACGCTGAATTATAAAAGACATCCTTTGCATACAGTAGGAACAGTTCCTATAGCACAGTGCACAGTCAATAAGATGTTCTTCTGAAACCCAGAGGGCTCAAATCAAACTGCGAGCCAACTAGAAATAAATCTTGTAAAAATTAAATGGTACAGTAATTCAAATTCAATCAAAAAATTGTAATTCATCATAAAATTCACTAATTTCGAAAAATGAATTAAATTGTTATTATTAAAAATAAGTAAATGTACAGAATTTTTATTGATGTAAATTTACAGAGTCTACTGTAAATTTGTCGAATAATTTCTCTGTTATTTAACGGAATCTCTGTTTATCTAAACTCTGTAATTTTATATGACTTAAGATAAAGGATTACCAATAGATTCTTTGTAATTTTACTGAAAATAATTTAACAGTGGGTGGGAAACATTATAACTGTATAATTTAAATTCTCTTCCCTCCATTCAATTATCTATTCATTAAATTTCTCCCCATTATTTAGAAGAATCGTTCATTTTAAAATTTAGAATTTTATAAAAGTTTTCTCATGATAAGCTTTTATGCTAGTAGCGTTTCTGGCTGGAAATTACATAACTCTGCAATTCAAACACAATTCCCACGAACGAATTTCTCTCAGGGTTTTTTTTTGTGAAATTTCTCATCAGGATAAGCTACCGCATCATCAAATTTATATCTCTCTAAAAAACTTTCTGTTGATAGGTTTTATTGTGTACATACTGCCCCAAGTGAAAATTGCATAACCACGCAATTTAAACTCACTTTTCATGAACACATTTCAATCAATTTTATATTTTCATAAAATGTTTCACATGATAGATTTTATGTTATTATAGGAAAATTGTCGACGAAATATAACGAAATTTGGAATTATTACGAAAGATACTTGAATAATTCAAATAAAACCTAGCCTATGTCATTTTCTGGGTTGTAATTCACCCATATGCAAAGGCATTTTATCATTCACTTTGACATTGACGTCAGGCATACATTTTCACACTTTAAATTTACAAAATCATTGGAAAACCAAAAAATTAGATCACCAAAGGATAAAAAAATTGTGGCAACAGGGACAAAAGGGTGAGTAGAAATAAGTTTTACTGCGTCAAGGTAACGATTTATCGTCGCGAATTGTATAAATCGTTAAAAATGGTCCAGCTATAGTGAAGGACACACCTGCGCTTACTCTTCGAAAGGCAGTGTTGCTTCTCCAGGGGCAAAACTAAAAGGTTCAATTGGAAAACCCGCCTGTCTAGATGGGTAAAATCGGAACTAATTGCCGAATCGTCAGTGAAGGCTTACTGTGGAGATTCTAAAAGTTTTGATTTCGGTTTTTTAGTCTGTCTGTCTGTTCCGCGTTTACTGCCACAAAAAGCATCCGATTAGCTTGAAATTAAGTAAGCATGTTGGTGAGGTAACCGGAATGAGCTCTATAGTTTTTGGTTACATTTGGATCATTTGTTTCGAAAATATGGAACATTTTATTTTGCACCATAATGCTTTCCTATAGCATTGTAGACGATTTTCAAATTTTTATTTCTTGAAAAAAAAAATGGCTCATTTGATTAATGGATTTAAATTGTAAATTATGGAAACTGAAATTTCCCATTACGGATCTGAAATTATTCCTATTAGTTTGAAATATTGTTAATGCATTTGTCCGATTTTTTATTTTATTTGTGTGAATTTTGGCGGATTTTTACACATGTGTTCCAATAATATGAAACATTTTGTTTTATAAATTTACATATTTGAAATGTACATATTTATTTTTTTCTTTTAACAGTTACCATAGCAACAGTAATTCTACCTAATTGCCGGAATGTCAATGAAGGCTTACTGTGGAGACCCGAAAAGTTTTTGGTTTTCGTTTATTTGTTAGTTAGTTAGTCCATCTGTCTGTTTCGCGATAACTGCCGCAAAAAGAATCCGATTAGCTTGAAATTAAAGAGTCATGTTGGTCAGGTCCCCGAATTTAGGTGTATAGTTTTCGGTTAAATTTGGTTCAGTCATTCGGAATATATAGAACATTTTATTTTGCGCCATAAACTTTTTCTATGACAGTTCAGAAGATTTTCAAATTTAAATTTGTTGAAAGAAAATGGCGCATTTTATTTATGCATCTAAATGATAAATTATGGATACTAAAATTTCCAAATAAGGGTTTTAAATTATTCCTATTATTTTGAATTTTTGTCAATATATTTTTCAAATTTTTTAAATTACGTGTATAATTTTTTTGTGGATCTTTATACATGTTTTACAATAATATAAAACATTTTGTTCTGTCATTTTACTTATTTGACATGATACATATTTCATTATTTTCTTTTGTCAGTTACCTATTACAACTGCATTTTATAGCGTATAAACAAAGATTATTTAAATAATTCCGTTTATGAAAAATTAAGCAGAAAGTCTGGTTGAGGGAAATAAAATGTTAGTTGAAATTTAATAATTTGGTGTGCAATATAAGCTTTGCGTCAAACATTAACGATGTAGTAACGTTACATTTTGAAATTTAATGTAGATACTATTAAAAGGCTGTCACAAATAAATTTTTTATAGCGACAAATCCATTTAGGCAATTGGCCGTGGACACGATGATGAATGATTATCCACTAGATTTAAAAGTCTCCAAATATGTCTATTCTTGGTGATTTTTGTATATTATTGCTATCGAGTAAATTAGAATATATTTAAACTAAAGTTTTGACATGATAAAAGTGAGAAGAAATACATTTAAAGGCAAAAATTATTTTTTTAACAAACTGATCTGCGAATATGAGAAGAGATACTTTGCAAAATTAAAAACAATAGAAAAAAATAATTCACGTTCACAGATATTAGAGCACACGATTTCAAATTACTTGAAATCTCGTGATTTTTATTTTACTACATTTATTATTTTTTTTAATTATGGAAAGTTTTTTTTAATCAATATTTATCTTTAAAAGTCGCCGATTGTGCATGCAAAACATGCAAATCAGTTTATTAAAGGATATTTATACGTTTTTAAATGTACTTTTTTTCACTTTTATTATTTATAACATTAGCTTAATGACAGTACGTGATTTTCTTGCGGAATTTTATAGCATCTATTTAGACTAGATGTTACATCTAATGATCGTGATGACTATTTTCCGGAAACAAAAATTGTGAAAAACATTAGATCCCTAAATTCGATATTAATTCAGTATTAGTAAGTTTCAGTATAAATATTATATAAAAATATTAAATATAAATATTCATATTTGGATATTACGGTAGCTTAAAATCCTTGTCCAAACTGTTGCTTATCCTAAAAAAATTAAAATGTAAAACGAAATTCAAGATACACTATAACCATTTGCCCAATTAATAGGAAATTATTAATTAAAATTTAATAAGACTACGGGGGTTCAGAAAGTCCCCATGAAGAAAGATCCCTAAATTCGTTTCATTTATAAATTCAACTCATCAGAATTTCAGAACATCATTATCACACCGGGTAAAATTTAATGCTTCTAATTTTCGAAATCTTACAAGAATTTTAAATGTTGCTAAATATTTATATTATTAACAAATAAGTCAAATACGGATTGTAGGGTGCTGCATATTATGCAACGTTGAGCTTAAAAGGTAATCACTTTCAGATCTGACGTTGAGGTTCCTGATCTGCAGATTTACTAGTACTATTATAAACGTACATAATGCATTTGTGTAATGTTTGAGTCAAGCCACCGTCAAAATGAAAAAATTAATGTCTTTGTATCTTTGAGTATAGACAGATTTTAACACAGAAATTAATTTAGACTATGTTTTACTTATTTTATTCAAATATTTTGCTTATAATTTCAAACACTCACTATTTTAATAAAGAATCAATTAATATTTTTCTATAAAATTTATCAATTTTTCTTTCGTTGCCAAAAAAATCAAAACTCGGAATAATAATTTTTTCCTAAACAATAAATTTTCAATGGAAAGATTTTCACGTGAAAAAGGGAGAGTGAAAAAAAAAATAAATTAATAAAAAAAAAAGAATATGACGTCATATTGGAAATAAAGCGGGAATGTTTAAGTATGTCGTTATAATAATGCAGATTGCTTTGAGAAAGCATGGAAAGCAAGTGAACAAGACATCATATATCGAAAATAAAACTAATCCCCGGATTTAGCTGCATTGTTTTTGGTTAAATTTGGTTCATTCGTTCGGAATATGTAGAAAATTTTATTTTGCGCCATAATAGGATTTTCAAATTTCCATTTGTTGAAAGAAAATGGCACATTTGATTAACGTATTCAAGTGGCAAATTATGGATGCTAAAATTAATAAACAAAGATTTAAAAATTTTCAATTATTTTGGGATTTTGTCAATACATTTGTCAGAGTTTTTTAACTTACGTCTATAACTTATGGAAGGATTTTATATATGTGTTCCGATAATATAAAACATTTTCCTTTATAAATTTGCTTTTTAAAATGTACGTATTTCATTTTTTTTCTTTTTCTTTTAGCAGTTGCCTAGCAATTGACTTGATCTAAAATTATCGTAAACGTGAAAATATGTATAGTTGTTTCAAGTCAAATCAACGTCAAATGAGAGGAATTAATGCCTCTGTGTCTTGGCATATAAATGGATTTTAACACAGAAATGAAGACAGGGTGTATTTTATTTATTTTATTCAAATATCTTTCCTATAAATTCAAAAATCCATTATTTTTATAAAGAATAAATTGACATTTTCCTATCTTTCTTTACCGTGGCCAAGAAAATCAAAACCCGGAATAATAATTTCTCTTAAACTATTAAATGAAAAGCTGAGTGGAAGAACAGTTTAAGTAACAAAAATTACATTTGTAGAAATTTGATGTGAAAGTTTTTGTTGTCAATTTTAATGATTTATTTTCTTTTTGATACCATGTGTTTAAATTTTAACAGGTGTGGTACTGAACTCTATAAAAAAACTTATTCATATTTAATTTTTAAATATTAAAAATTTTTAATATTATTTACATTATTAAATATTAAAATATTAATGAATAAGTCTTAAATCTTCAAGGCAAAATAGAAATTTGGTATTTTAGATTTACCATGTGATAGAATGCCTGTAACGCCCTCGTCCAAAAGATAAAATAATTTTTAAGAAAATATGCCATAACATGTTCTTGCACTCAGCTTTTCAATTTTCAATTAAAAGATTTTCACAGAAAAAAGGACGATGACAAAAAAAATTAAGAAAAAAGGATGAAGATGGCGTCATACGGGAAATAAAAAGGGAACTCTCATGTATTTCTTAATATTACAAAGTGGAAGGATTTGAGTAAGTGCTGAAAGCAGGCGAGTACGACGTCATTTATCGAAAACAAAGATATTGAAATAAAATGGTCTTTTGTTATGATATTAATTTTTATTATTTAAAGAAAATTGCTATCAACACTTCAAGATTTAAAGTCTGCGTACGGTTGATATAAAATTTTTATTTTTAATTTAAAATTTATTAATTTTAAAAACTTTCGTAAAGCAAATAGATAGTAAATGTCAAAATTATGCACCGCAAAGTTATCCATGTCGAAGATGACGTTATTATATCAGGAAATAAATATTTTCATGCTTAAAAACTAAAAATTGACTAGGTTGCTTGAAAAAATATTTTTCGAAGAGTGTTAATTCTTAAAGCCGCCCATTTCAGAAAATACGAATGAAAATTACTATTTTCTTTAAAAGGAAATTACATTTTCGTTCATGAAAAGCAGGCTTTTAAAGTGATTGCGTCAAAGTAAATCATTTTCTGTCCACCAGTATCGAAATTAAGATTCGGTTTGAAAATAATCGTACTTTGGGAAACTGATTTTCATATCACATTTCTTTTATGTTTAAAATTGAAAAAAAAAAGTTTTATCATTTTTTAAAATAGCGTTTTTAAATATTTTTGTTATGATAGATTTCTGTTAAAGTCATATAGAATGAAACGAATACATATATAAATTTCACAAATATCACCTAAAATTCTTGTAGTAGTAGTATTCTTCAACCATTGTTTATTTATTTTACGAAGAGAGATTCGCCATAAGTAGGGATAATGTAAAAACTTGTCTAAACTGTTTTACTTATCCTTATAAATCACAGTATGAAAAGATATGATAACCATTAGCACAATAAATAGAAAATTATAAATGTAAATTTAATGAGAATACGAGGGATTCAGGGGGAGGCAGAGCACCCCCTGAAGAAATGTGCTTTATTGTCTAAACAACTACCAGAATATGTAGCTCATGAGATTTCAGAATATCATTACATAATAACGTGTTTAATTTAACGCTTCTAATGTCTGAAAACTTCTAAGTACTTTGTATTCTGATAAATATTTATGTAATTTGAAAACTTTAAATTACGCTTTGTAGGAAATTCAATATTAAACAAAGTGTGTTAAAAAATGACTTGCAGAGCTGACGTTGAGGCTCCTAATCTGCAGATTTACTAGTATTATACTATTTCAAGTAAACAGAAAATTGAAAATATCGTATTGGAAAATATGATAATACTAGCAGAACTACCCGGCTTCGGCTGTGTCAATTATAAGAAGCCTTCCAGGTAAAATAAATTAAAACGAAATAATAAGCAATCGCAATAATTGAAATTTGTGCATTCGCATCCACAAGTCGTTATAAAGACAAAAAAAAAAAAAAAAAAAGGCACTATTGTCTTGCAACCATAGTAAAATCCCGGAGCTTTAATAACAGAATGCACGTTTTATTTGGCGGGTATAAGAGAAAAATATGTGATTTTCCTGACAATACGAAAAAAAAAATTTCCAAATCGCACTTAGTGAAATTCTCGTTTGTATGGTATTATCTACATTATAAAGTAAAAACACTATGTCAGTGCCCATAAATTGTGTTTCCATAAATTGTAACCCATAAAATGTACCTTTACTGCAATTTTTCTAACTTTTAAACGTCACACAATTTCATTTTTCACAATGTCGAATAAAAAAAAAGTTCTCTCAAATGAAATTTGTTTGAAAATTGTACCTCAGTTTTCTAATTTTAATGAATTTTAAAGTAATTTTTAAGAATGGATATTTTAAAAGTTGAGCGCAAC
This sequence comes from Maratus speciosus, assembly GCA_963932465.1. Classification (NCBI taxonomy): domain Eukaryota; kingdom Metazoa; phylum Arthropoda; class Arachnida; order Araneae; family Salticidae; genus Maratus; species Maratus speciosus. The sequence goes on along the minus strand of OZ010795.1, from coordinate 504,166,127 downwards.
CCGATTACGAAAGATGAACCTGTTTACACTTAATGCAATAGTATAAAGAAAAGACATGTCTATGAGTAACGCTGGTATCATATTTTCGGTGGCAACAACCTAACACATCAAATTTCCCTTTTATTTCAGTTTAACGTCTAAACATTGTACATTCAATTATTCCAACGTATTATAGAAAACAAAAGTATTTTCAGTGATATTTGTTTGTAATGTTTACCTCAATTTACGAATTTTTTATGGGTTTTAAAATATTTTTTAAGCATGCATATTTTTTAAATTTCCTTGCAACCCAAATACAAAAGATTAACTCAATTGTTTAAAAACATTGTAAATAATTCAGAATTTGTTTGATTTCGCGTAATATTCAACAACTAAATTGGCAAACGAAATTAAAACGCCAAAAATAAAATAAAATAAAACACGAATTTAACAGATATCAAATCAAACTACTCAAAATAACCTGATAACTATATACAATTCAAATGGGAATTTCGTTCCTGGTGCATATAACTTGAATTCTTTAGAACGGATTTCCATGCGACTTACACTATTAGTTTTTTAGGGAAGATTTTAGTGCGTAACATATTGTTTTCCGTTGCTTAGTCATAGAATTATAGGGGAAAGTTATTTAATCATGTGAACCCAATTATGAAGGAATAGTCTTATTAGCTGCATGAAAAATGCAGAACTATTTTTATCTCTAAGAATATTGACGGGTTTATCTACGGTAATGGGGCTGTACGGTATGGTATTCTTATTTTAATGAGTGTGCCTGACACCTATTATGGCATGCACCTTTGTTTAAAACAATATAGAATGACTTATGTTTTAAGCGACTATCTGGCATGCAACTTGATTACAAAATACTAACCTGCAAATGCTTAAGATGCTTCTCCAGTTCCCTGCTCAACAACGCGAAACTTTCTGACTCGTTTTTTGACTCATTAAACGTAAAGGCTTAAAATTTGTAGGCCTGACTATTAAAGCGATTTGGAATTGAAATGAGTTTTTCCTTTTTTCATAAATAAATTACTTATCGAGTTATGAGCGATTGTGGTTGTGTGACGGCCGGTTCTTATCCTTTATTGCACTGTTGCGTCCGAAATTCAGTTCAAAACACCAAATGAAATATCTTATACCTTTACCAACAAATGGAAACTATCTTTCGATTACATAGTTTCTAAATAAGAACTCCTGTCAATTTCATGCGTTTCTGAACAAAAATTAATTAAAAAATGTGTCAGAAAATAGCTCCTTTGGATTTGAGAACAGCCTTAACTTTATGAACAGCCTTAACTTGATGTTTATGAAAAAACTCACATTTTTAGTTTTAATTTTGGAACTCGCGAAATTTAAATTCAGATAAAGGATTTTCTTTTGACACATTGTGGTAATTTTTTTAACTTTTAAAATTAAAATACATGTTTTCTTTGGCGCGCGTAACAGAAGTATACAATATCTTCACAATACGGGGGAAAATGAGAAAAAAAACCCATTTAAATGAGGTAGTAGTTACTAAAATTTTATTTGGAAAATTTGAAATTTTATTGAAATTAAATCTACAATAATTAGATGAAATGATGTCATTTTCCATAAATTTTAAATCAAGACATCAGTCAAGATTTTTTTTTTTTTTGAAAATGTAAATAACCGCTCTCTTTTTGCTATAAATCACAGAAAATGTTAGCACTGAATCTAAACCAATACAACACTTAGCTATAAGATATGGCTGTAGTATACAATCGAAGTAGTAAGCAAAATATAGGAGCGATATGTTTACAATGAGTTTGATTACGCGTTGAAAAGATTTGATAGAATGTGTCGTCATATGTAGCCTTTTTTTTTCTTTTTGTTAAATTTTTTTCATGAAATTTGACTGTTTGTATTAAAATAGATGTTTTAATTTAAAAAAAAAAAAAATTCAAATTGAGGTGCTACGTAATCTTCCCGCTCTTATAGTTAAAGTTTTTATTATATATACAAAAAAATGTAAATTTTCTGTTTAGAATGACGTCTATATGAAACACGCAAAAATATAGCAAGAAAATCTGAATTTTTATTGGCAGATAGAAACGAAATACACGCGTTATCCTTATTTTTTTCACATTATTCTGTCATTTTTTGGGGTTTGGCAACATGAAAGAAAAGTTTGAATTAAAAAAGATTTAAAAAGAGATATTACTATAATGTTAAAATATGGAAGTGGTAGAAAAAAGGGATAAATAGTGGTCTGATAATTTTTTTTTAGACAGTGATCTTTTCCACGTTCTAAAACGTATGTACATCGAGTTTCGTGCAAATCGGTCAAAAATTAAAGATTTGTATAAAGGACATACATACAGAGAACGGTTTTTATATATATAGATATACCAATTTCAATTTTATTGTTGAATTTTTGCAATGCCATATATGTACATCGGTAACAACTTTTTAAACAAAAATCCAAACTGCCTTTAATAGCTCTATATTTTGCTAATCTCTCCGTGTGGTTTTCACCAACAGATGGATAAAACGTTGAGAGATACATTGCCATTAAGAACACAACGTATTTTTATTATGAATACTTTTTTTACGATATTTTTCGTAAATAAACAACAATCGAGATGTTTAATATTTCTCTCCCATCATTAATTTTTATAAAATACGTTATTTAGAAAAATGATATGGAAAACAAAATTCAATTGTCAATATCATAAAGTCACAAAATTATTTAATTTCGATTATGAACTTAACAATGGCACCATTTAATCAAATATTATGAATAAAAAATCGTTTCTTTAATGCACATGTGAAAAGAAAATTGGAGAATAAACACACGCAAATTATAAAAAACTTTTAATAAGATTAATAATTTGAGCAGTTTTCGCTATATTCAGTAAAAATCTTAAGTCTTTAATTAGCGAGTTTAATGTTAATATCTGTTAAAGATTGTCATAAAAAAATAAACAAAAATAGTACAAATGAATTACAATTTTGGATGAGAAATTTCATTTATTATAAAAAAAAAAAAAAAAAAAAAATTAAGAAGATTCTATTTAACTTTTATCACAAATCCAATAGTAAATTAAAAATAATTATTATGTAAGTTTAAGAAGAATTTAAATTCACAAACTTTAGGCTGCAACCTAAGAAGTTCGTTATATATGTGTGGGATTAATTGCGAGAAAGTTCTATGTACCCTAATTAGCTGAATTCCTTTTTCGAGAACATTCTATGGACTCAGATTGGTTGAATCAGGTATCTCTGCTCCTAACGTGATTTCCTAGAAATTTTCTTCAGATTCTGAAAATAAATTATTTCGCAAAATGTTGCCAAGTATATCCAGATTTCGCGACATTCCTTTACTCGGCGACAAGCTAGTGTTTTGGCATTGATAATCTTGAAAGTCAATTTTTCCGAGCAAATTTCACCTCTGTCGCCAATATTTCGCCAAATACCACAAAATATCGCCAAACATCGCCAAATTTGGCGAAATGTTGCCAACTTTGTGACTTCGTTTTCTGTCAACTGTACAGCAACATTTTGGTCATCAATAATTAAAGAGCTTAGTGGAAGACCATGTTATAATACATTTTCTCAAAAATTGTTTTGTTTTATGGATGGAAGTGTTATGATGTACTAAATTATATGGTAAAACTAAAATACTAAAATTCTACTTACAAGGGAACCAACCACTTTTGGTGCTGCTGGCGCCCAGCACCGAGACTTGGTGCATATTGTAGCCCTATACATTTAAAGTTGAGAACCGATTGCATGTTTCTGTTCAAGACATATTTTATATACTTTTGTTATACTTTTAATTTTTTATTACTGGATATTCATTTGTTTATTTCCCACCAAAAATTTGATCGCCAAATATGGCGCTACAAATTTTTCGACCTCTTTAACCCTGGAGCATGTACGGTACGTATTAGAATTAAATTAGACTGCGATTCATTTGATAATTGATAACATAAGAAACAAGAATTATTTTTTTTTTTTTTATGCAGACGATAAATGTATAAATGGTAAATATATTTATGTTAAAAGCTTTCAAGGTCAATGGAAACAATTTTTTTGTTAAATACAAAATAAGCAAACTATGTATTTTCTTTTCAATTCGGATGCAATAAAGTTTCGAATATTTAAAATGAAATGTTGTTGTATTTGTTGTGTTCTTTGGTCAAAGTAATCCTAAAGTAAATTAATATTTTTATGCAATTTAGAAAATTTACTGTGCCTAATTAGATCGGACATTACAATTTCTAGTGAAGTCCAAACAGCTGCTCACACACAACAAGCAGCTATGACATTCGGCTAGGGTTACCGGAAAGCTCTACTTTTAGAAAAACGCCAACTTTTCTCCGCCAAAAATGTGACTCTAATGTTGTAATTTTTCAAAATCAAATTCATAGGCTTTTGGAGGAATTTTTAAACTTTTTTCAATATTTTATACTTATTATTTACTAATTGTTATTTTTAAGTGATTTTCTTTTTAAAAAAAATTCTATGTTAATAGTACAGGTTTCGAAAATTGCATTTTCAGAAAGTTATGCTGTTGTGAAAAAAGAAAAAAATATTATTTTAACAGAAAAATTTTACCGATTCTCAAACTTCGTAACATAGGGCTTTAAAAAACACCAGGTCTCAATGATAGGTTCGAGCAGCTCCAAAAGTGGTTCTCTTGTTAGTATTGAAGATATGAAACAGTTTGTTTTAATTTTTAATATATTTATATTTAATAATTAAAATGGTGAAATAATTTCTAATATTTAATTATTAAATGTTAATAGTCTTTTTCTAGAAGATTTTAGTATCACGTATTAACATTCAAACATAAGCTACTAAGAAGGAATTAAATAAATAACCAAATTACAACAAAAAACTTTCACTTCAATTTTCTCGAATTCAAATTTTTGTTACATAACAAATTCTTCCACTCAGGTCTGCAATTGTTTCAACCTTCATCCCATTGAAGTGCATTGAGCCGTAGTGACTCCAAAATGACCCACTAATCGAATTTTCTCGAACATATAATCTAGCCCAATTGTTCTTCTCGTACTCGAAAATTGTAGGATATAAAATTTTGTGAAAATCGTTTGATCCGTTTTCTGGATAAAACTTACATGCACACACGCATAGATATACGCAAGATGTATATTATACTAGTATTATAATATACTAGCGGTTTTCTTGTGTAATAGTTGAAATATGCCAAGTGGTATTTGTATTGGAAGGAGTTTTCAGTTAGGAATAATTAAAAAATTGCTGATTAATCCACAGTTTGGCTACACTTCATTATTCCACTTCATTTGGCAAAAATGAAATAAATTAATAAGAAGAACTAATTAATTTAGAATGTACTTTGAAGCTTTTATATTCATTTCAGTTTGCATTTGAAGTTTTGAATTTTTTAGGAACCGTTCTTAGCACGCATTTCCACCTTAAAAGTAACCATCATGTCAAATTCCAAGCTTTACTCTAACGTCCTACCACCCCTCTGGTGGTAGTGGCACCAACATGAAATATAGCTTATGTTGGAACAGGGACTGTAATCATCAATTTGCCAATATTAATTTAGAATAATGTTTGGCATTTCCGAAGATTCCACAGAACACGTAATTTAAAAAGTTTTTGTTCATTTTACACCTTTCAATTTAGAATCTTTTAGAAAGTGTTTTTAGAGAGCATATGTATCTTATAAGTTTCTATTATACCAAATTAAAAAAATTTATCTTTAACAATTCAATAGAAATCGTAATTTAGAACATTTTTAGAATGCTTTTCGCTTATTTCCTACTTTTAAATTTCGATTTTTTTAAACTAATCTTAGAAGTCATTTATATCTTATAAGTAACTACCATGGAAAATTTCAAGTTTCCATCTTTAAAATTTCCATAAATTTCGAAATTTAGATGCTTTTTAAATCGCTTTTCACTCATTTCACCTTTTTAAATTTTTAATATTTTAGAAACAGTTCTTAGGAAGCATTTACGTCTTATATACAAAATTACTATTAGATCTATATTTTTATATACTTCTGTTGGATCTATTTTCTTACAGTACCTTTTCTTAGAACCAAATCAATTATCAGGGGTATTTTATATATGAAATACTTGTTATATAAAATACTTTTCACCAAAGAAGATGGAACAGTGCAATTTTATATAGGAATGAAAAACAGAAAGCTTTGAACTAGAATCAAAGAACATATAGCAGACATTAAATACAAAAAAAAAAAAAAGGAAAAAAGAAAAAAAAATGAAAAGAAAAGAAAAAGAAACTAGAGCTGTGGCCATATACTATTTAACAAAAAACCTTTACAGACTGATTTTTAAAATCGTGGAATAACTTATCCGTCAAGATTTTATTTGCCATTCATTATCCGAGAATCAATAAACATCTTTTTACGCAATGAGAATATATGCATTGATTCAGCCTCCACGGAGCTACCTAAAATTAGGAAAGGGATAATCAACAGAATAAGATAAAATAGTATAAAATAATTCATGTTCGCAAATATCCATTTTTACTATTGCACTTGATTTCATTATACATCAGATCGAATGATTTTTGTTTACCAGTTACAGTTTCCAATTTATTTATTTATTTATTTATTTATTTTATTTATTTATTTATTTATTTATTTATTTATTTATTTATTTATTTTTTGCCAAAATATCTCTATCATTATAGATTTTGAGAATATCATCATCTGAGTGATGAACGATTTCGATCTGAATAAATAAAAGTATTTGTCTTTAAATAAATTTATTTGCCTTTTAAATGTATTTTTATCACTTTCACCAAGCATCAACTTAGACTGATGATTTTTAAGTGATTTTGTCATATAATTTTATAGAATTCAACAAGTGGAATTAAATAAAAGAGTGTAAAACCGCGCGACATGTACGTAAAAATATATTAACCCTGAGAAAGGAAAAGTACTATACTTTCAAAAATACTTACCATTTTAAACATTTCGATTTGTTTACTAAAACGTCTAAAAGAATTTAATTTACAATTTAATTTTTTTAGATAAGCTTATCGTTCGGTATAATTGTTTAAAATCACTGAAATTAGTTGCAACCCATTACGTTCTCAAACACCTATCTATTACATTATCCAATTTTGATGAAATAATGAAAAAAAAAAAACTACTGTGAAATATTTTTTTATAAAAAGAATAAACTTTTTTTAAAAGATGACGTAGGTCGAAAAATATATATCGTTTTATAACATAATCACTTAAAAAATATATTTATTTTATCTTACTTTTAAATTGGATTAAGTTTAAACTTCATATGCTTACAGAAAAAAAAAAAAAAATAGATTTAGTTCGGTAATAAAAGATATATTACAAGAATCACTTATACATAAAATGTTTTAATCAAAGGCGCATGAAAAATACTTTTATAGAATATTATTTTTATTTAAAAAGCAAGTAATGTTTTTAAAAAGAGCTACTCAAACAACACAACCCCCCCCCCCCCCCACCAAAAAAAAAAAAAACCTGTTATAAAAGTGTGATCGCAAGAGCAAATGATTTGGCGAGTTATTTTAAGAATTTCTTTGAAAACTAACAAAGAGTAAAAGCCTCATAAAAAGATCGATCTCGAAGTAATTTTAACCTTATAAAAGGATAAAATATTGTATCCTCTTATCAAGCGAAAACATTTTCATTTTTTTTTAAGACATTCATTATGTTAAGCGATTCCCTTGAATTTCTTGCAAAATTCTTTCTTGGAAATTTGAAAATGTGATAAAAATATGTCAAAAATAAGTTTTTAATTTCCCTGTTACATTAAAGGTATTTTGAAAATAGAAACAAAGAAACAAAGGTGACATTAATTTCAAAATATATATATTTAGAAATTAGTTTTCGGAAAATATATGAATTTTGCGTATGTTTTCTAGAAACTTTAAACGTGTCAATCCAAAATACAACTCATTGACCCCCAGTGGAGTTTGAGTTATGCTTAAAAAACTACCCGCATTACTCTCTGTTTAGCGACTGTTACAGATGAATTTAACATGAGACACACATAATGTTATCATATGTTAAATAAATTTAGACCCCTCCTCCCTAACGATATCATACGTCATCATCCCACGATCCCCCCTTTCTCCTTCCCTAATGATATCGTTATCAATGTCTAAAAATTATTTTTATTTTTGCAATTTTTTTTCTTTTGTTTGCAGTGACATACAGACATGGTTCTACATTTAGTGATTCAAATGAAGAAAAGTCAATGAAATATCATATATGAAATAACATTTAAACGAAATAACTACTATATAAAAGTATTTAAAATAGCTTTCTGTTAGATGATGCATTCAGTAGTAATAATGTTTTCTTTCCTTTGTCCCCGGACGGGAGGAAGCAGACAGAACTTTTTTCAACATAATATGTGAATAACATTCTTTCTCTTTTCTTTAATACAACCATAATATGTACCGTTTCAAACATGCTTCGGACCTAATTTCTGAATAGCGGATTATATATGCATACACATATGACAGAAGAATAGGAATGCCAAATGTTGGGATATTCCACATTGTGGAATTAAATTAATTTTAATCAATTTAATTATTTTTATAATAACTTTGCATTTTTATAAAAATAGATAAAAGACTAATAAATTTAAAAAATAAAAAAAACCCGGCTGCGTAAAAAGCGAACTAATTAATTATTTCTCATCAATGTGAAACTATTTTTTATATTACTTACGTATTTTTTCATTTACTTGTATTAATGACTTTTAAGTTGTGTTTAATTGTTAGTTCCTATGTATAAACACAGTTTTGATGAGACCTATGAAGTCTATGAAGGTTAGAGTTGCAGTAAAGCTAGAGATCCTATCTACACAAATTCCAGGTTGTATAATATTTAAACGGAGCTTCTGACTGTAAAATAGTCAATGAAACATCATCTTCATTTTGAAAGACCTATCCAATGATATGCCACTCAATATGGTGCGTAATTTTTTTTTCGCCTCTACCGCCATTTTGTATTTTACGGCCGCCATTTTGAATTTATAAAAACAAAATCTAGCCCATAACCACTGGACAGTTAAGACGAATGGATAGAGACCTCATTCATTGAAATCCATCCAGCCGTTGGGATATTTCGAGGATATAAAGAAATCCACATACCCAGATACGCATGAAACACGTAACCCTTCTTAGCAGTCGGGTAAAAACATAACAGGCTTATTTTGATGTAAAAAATAAAGTACCCCCCCCCCCCCCCCCAAAAAAAAAAGAATTGTTCGGATCAAAAACGATAACGATATCGAAATTCAAATCCCACCCACTAGAGATATCTTTTGATATCATGTGCCAGAATTCCCCCCACCCCCTTCCTAAAATGATAACTTTATATATATATCCATAGCCTCAAACCTGTATAATTTCTAAAACATTTCACAGAATGATATCTCGTTTGTTATCGAAAGGAACTAGTTGGATGTGCCAATTCCAAAACTTTCTTCTATCTCATATATTTTAATATTTCAAAACGTTGTTATAAATGTCAATATTTCATTTTTATTAGTCTAATACTATATCCACTTTAACTTTCATCCTAAATTTCTGCTTCAGTCAGTTAATCGGAGTAAAAACGAGTTAATCTCGATCATGATATTTCTTAAAAACAAAAATTTTCCGTTATTCTGTTGTATATCGGCTGTTCGGGAATAATCGGCTTACGAGGATGGGAAGTTCCCGTTGCTTCATCGAACTACGAAAAATCAAGAGCATTATACAAAAATCGCTATTATAGTACCCCCTTTCCGCGGAATATTTTCAAATTCAGGGAGACATTCTTGCCATGGCCAAAAGTATACATAAAAAATTTGGTTCAATTCTATACATAACTTCAAACATTTTTCTATGCTAAAATATTGAAATTTGCACAAAAATCGCCATTACAGCGCCCCCTTCTGGAGATCGCTATTACAGCGCCCCTACCGGCGGATTTTTTCCAAATTCAACGAAGACTTCCATGATCAAAAACCTACACGAAAAAATTTATTCAATTCTGTGCATAACTTCTTACACTTCCGATGGTACAATATAAAAAATGGCACAAAAATCGCTATTACAGCGCCCTCTTTCGGCGGATTTTTTCCAAATTAATGAAGGGCCTCCTTGCCATAGCCAAAACTTAAAAAAAAAATTGGTTCAATTCTATGCATAACTTCATACACTTTTAGATGGTACATACGGTTTAGATGCGACATACGGACATACGGACACCGACGTACGGACACACGGACAGACAGATATTTTCTATAAACACGTTTTTTAGGATCTCTAACCCCTAAAACGTGTAAATCCGTCGAAAACCGGAAGTCGAAAAAATTTCGATTACAATACTTTCTTCTATTGAAGATAGAAGAAAGTAAAAATCTACCGCAGAATCCTAATATAACGTCACAATTGGGTGTTAGTATTAAAAATATTATAATTTGTTACAATTTCTATGTATTTAGACGTTAGATATCGTGTGGAGTATCGTGTGAAAGTTTTCATAACGCTGAACTCAAAAATACATTTTTTTTTATTTTAAGCATTTTATTTTCGGAGATATCTTCGAAAATGTAGTTCAAAATTATGTCCCCCCTCCACACCTCTATTTTCGAATCTACTGAAATTAAAATTATGAAAAAATTAGAGGTAGTAGATATTAATTTAAACATTGCAGGAAAACTACAGCGATTACCCTATGTCACATAGTTTTTCAGAAAAGCGCATGTTTCCGTTAAACACAAATTTCGATTTGCAGTCATTCAGCAAAGGTGTTGAGGAGCGCTGGAGGTAACTGTCGCAGCAGAAGTATAAAAACATTGTTGATAATGATTTTCGAAAAAATCGTCGGTAATTAGCCGAGATATTAACCCTTAAAGACACGGACGGTTTGAACATACATAATGACAGCGGCGGCGTCCTCTATGTACCATCGGCTTTTAAAGTCCATATAACATTTTTTAATGATATATTTGTGTAATGCAATACCCAATAGCAGTATAAGAGAAATAAACGTCAAATTATTAAAAACAGACTAATTTAATTAGGATTAATCGCATAAATACTATGGGATTCGCGACTAGTTTGCATTGAGCAGATCTCTCAATACGCCTCCCGTGTCTTTAAAAGTTAATTAAAAACCTATCTGGGAAAAAAGCGGCACGGACCAAGACGGTGTTGCAACTTTGCGACCTCCTTTTGAAGCACGATCAGCATAATTCCAAGTTTAAACTTTGAAAAAGGGTTTTGTTTTAGCTACACTGTAAAAAGAAAAGATTATTAATACGATGAATTTAATTTTATGAAATGCCAAATTAAGTTTAAATATGCACGACTTTTACTGTCAGTACCGAATTAAGTTCGTCATAAGCAGATTAGGATACGATAAAAAAAAGTCATACAGAATAGTAATATTTGATATTATTTAGGTTTCATATCTCTTTGAACTTCTATGTTATACCAGTTCATACTTTTTCAGTATATACAGCTATACCCAACCCTACGTTTTATAGTTTTTCACAAAGTCTTATTATTCTTTTAGCAATGATTGTTTTTAATAATACAGTTAATAATTCACATATTTATATTGTACGGAACCCTCTGTCTTGACCGTTTATTTTCTTTAGGATTGTGCTTTTGATCAGTATTGCCAATTTAGAGGATGTTTAATTTCAAATTCATAGCAGAAATCCTGTTTAGCAGATTTTGCTTTTCTAATGACACCGTGTGATTACCTAAAGCGGAAGGTACTATTCTGAATTTATGGTATATGAACACTTCCTTCGGACATTTAATAAAAATATTTAGTTTCGAAGCCTAAGCTGAATACATACGCAGGTTTTACATAGTTATGATTCATCTACGCAAAAATATTAAAAGCCTTTTTTATTTTATAAGAAATCAAATATTTCAAGACGTGTTTGCTTACGAAATGTCCTTAATAAGAGAACTGTGTGTGTGAGAACCGAGATAAAATTATTCTCCTGTTGTGTGCCCTCAGATAATTTTTTGCTGAAAATACTGTCCGAGAAAGTCAAAAGTTTAAGCACCAACATTTTGAGGCGTGTTTGCTTACGAACTATCGTTAAGAAGAATACTGTGTATGTAAGACCCGAGAGAAGACGTGTTTGCTTACGAACTGCGGTTAAGAAGAGTACTGTGTATGTAAGACCGGAGACAAGACGTGTTTGCTTACGAACTGTCGTTAAGAAGAGTACTGTGTATGTGAGATCCGAGACAAGATGTGTTTGCTTGCGAACTGTCGTTAAGAAGCGTACTGTGCATATGTGACACCCGAGACAAGACGTGTTTGCTTGCGAACTGTCGTTAAGAAGCATACTGTGTATGTGAGACCCGAGACAAGACGTGTTTGCTTGCGAACTGTCGTTAAGAAGCGTACTGTGTATGTGAGACCCGAGACAAGACGTGTTTGCTTTCGAACTGTCGTTAAGAAGAGCACTGTGTATATGAGACACCAGATTAAATAATTCTCCTGGAGTGCGTTCTCAGAGCATTTTTTTCCCTGAAAATAATATCCGAGGAAGTCAAAAGCTTTTGCACCCCTGATATATAGATATTTCCCTCTCCTCCACTTCCAAAAATGGGCTCTATGTTTGGAAAAACTTTTTAAAGAAATTAACTTGCAAGTTTATTTACGTTATAATCAACAATGTGCTCTATGCTTGGAAAAACATTTTAAAGAAATTAACTTACAAGTTTATTTACATTATTATCATTAATGTGCTGTATGTTTAAGAAAACATTTTAAAGAAATTAACTTGCAAGTTTATTTGCATTATTATCATTAATGTGCTGTATGTTTGGAAAAGCATTTTAAAGAAATTAACTTGCAAGTTTATTTACATCATAATCAACAATGTGCTGTATGCTTGAAAAAACATTTGAAAGAAATTAACTTACAAGTTTATTTAATTATTATCTTTAATGTGCTCTATGCTTGGAAAAACGTTTTACAGAAATTAACTTGCAAGTTTATTTACATTATTATCATTAGTAAACTAATTACATAACTACCGAAATGGTTTGTAGTACTTAATATATTAAAAGCAATTCGATAAAAATAAATATTAATAATTTATTAACTTTAAAAAAAAAATTTGGTAAAAAAATAAATGCATGAATTATTTTATGATATTTTTATTATACAGATTTTAAAACCATCGTGTCACACTTAAAATAAAATAAACTTTAAAGTTTATTTACTCAGATAGACGTAAAATGTATTACATTTTTTAAAAAGCATTTAAATAACATATAAAAATTCAACATTATAAACAATGTGACGAAAATAACTTACAAAAAATATTTACGAAGCAAATATCAAGTTTAACTTCCAAAATGCGCAAGATAAAAGATACAGTTTTCCCAAATGGCTATCATAAAAGTGTAATAACAATAGCAATTGTATGACTCAGTTGTTTTTATTGCATAATTTAGAAAACTGACAAAAGACAATTTAATTTTTTTCACGAACCCTCATAAAAAAAAAATATCAAGCTCAAAACACAAAACAATCCTATCTTTATAAAGGCCATAAGATATTATTTATTTTTATCTAACGAAAACACTTTCATTTCATACAAAGCATTCATTATGTTAAACGATTCACTATGAGCCCTTCAATTTCTTTCAAATTTTATTCTTGACAAATTCAATTTACAAGAAAAACATTTCAAAAATACATTTTCAATTTCTCCATTATGCTGAAAACTTTGAAGATAGAAACAAAGTAAGAAAGATGTCATTCTTTTTAAAATATAAATTAAATACTGCTGTGTGCAATTTTGAAGAACATTTTCTCTTATCAATATTTAATAAAAAATGAATGAATTTTAACTTTGAACAAAAGTTTGAGACACTTTATTAAATATTATACATTGGACATTTTCCCTTATACAGTTCAATTATCATAATTTAGTATATTGAATCTAATTGCACAATTATTGCAAATGAAAATTTCTTGAAGTTACTGTACTATTAGGTAGATTCCATTACAAAAATAAAGAAGCTGCCTATTGCAGCAGTTTAGATAAAAAAAATTCTGAAAAAAAAATTATATATTTTCGCCGATCATACTTCCAATCCGAAAACACACCCTCAGTCTAAATTTACATATATATATACATATATATAGATTATTATACATACATATATAGAGAGAGAGTAAAGTGACCATATTTCGTACCCCAGTCACTTTTAGGTCCTAAATGTTGTAATTTTCGATGAAAACCTACCAAATTTGGATGTTACATAGAGTGACTACCCACGCATATAGAAAAATAGGCAGATATCGTACAAAAAAATTTAACAATGTGAAAAATTGTTTTTTCAAAAGTATCTAAAACATGCAATAGACGAAACATTATCCATGCATAACGAAACATTAGCCATCTAAACATGAGAGAAAAATTGAAAAAATTGTCATGAAAAAGCTTTCCCAATTTCGTTTCCGGGACGAAAATAAAAACTACAAGGGGGACGAAATTGAGACCACGGTATTTCCTAATATGGCGGAGCTTCAGTCCCCGTAAGATGAACTGAGCATCCTAAAATTCACTGTATGCTACTGTCAGCAGCTTACCTACGTAAAATTCATGCAATGAATAAGAAATAAATACTTACAGTACAGTAAATAACGTCCTACAAACGACGTAATAAGAACTCAGGTCTTCTGAAAATAGGAAATTCGGCGTCTTTAATTTATGTATGCTTTTTGGGGAATGCAACTTTCACTACTGACCAGTTTTACCTTCCGTCCCCTGTGCCTTGCGTCATAAGTTCCGCCACTTTCGCAGAAGCGGAGAAATTAAGGGGGACGAAATATGGGTACTTTACCCTATGTGTATTTATATGTACACACATGTATGTGTTTATGTATATTTATATACATATATATATTTATATATATACAATTTTTTTCTGATACTTTGGCACTCGTATTTGATGAACCGTTTTGTATGTGACTAACCAAGTGTACAGGTCTTAGCGATGTCTCGACCGAGTTCACTGTCCCGGTTCATCCACCATCCTGTTTCAAAGTGGCGTGCACTTAAAAATTTCCAATTCAAAAAGATGTACGAGAAAACAGAAATCCTAAAAGTTTTTTAGAGAGTGAAAGAAAAGTTTTTTCTCTAAGCTAATCCAAAAAAAAAAAAAAAAAAAAATTGTAAAATTCAATATAATCCCACCATAAAATATTATTTATTTTTATCTGGCGTAAGCAGTTACATTTTCTAAACAACATTCATTGAGTTAAACAATTCTATGAAATACTTTTAAAATTCTTTATTGGAGAATCCGATTAACGAGAAAAATGTTCCGAATGTACATTTTCAAATTCCTCTTTATGTTAAAAAATTATAGCTGAAAATAGAAACAAAGTAAAGAAAATGTCATTATTTTGAAAACACGAATTAAATATGGTCGTGAAATTTTGAAGAACACTCACGTTTATCAATGTTCGAGGAAAATTGGATGAAATTTAATTTTGATAAAAGATTTGAGACACCTGATGAAATAGAGTGCATTTGACCTTTTTTTTTTATCTGGTTTAAATAAAAAAATTAATATTTTTAATTCTGCTCAGCAAGTATTGGAATTTTTGGAAATTGCGATACCATTATTATTATTATTATTATTATTACTATTACTAGCTGAAATACCTAGTGTTGTGCGGAGTTTTAAACATGTTTGATTAGAAAATCAATTTTAAAATTAAACACCGTATGGGCTATGAATCTGGCGCAAATATGCTCTCTTTTTTAATATATTGAAAACTTTGAGAAATTTTGCTTTTATACCAGTACTTAAAAAAATAATGTTTCCTAAGTCTAAATAAATATAGTCATGAGTCTTGAAAGAAAAACTGAAAAAGAAATGTAAATGCATGAAATGCCCTTCATATCACTTTCTCTTGTAAAAACTATGCATTAACCGTATATTCTTTTTAAATATGAGGTCATACGTAAATTATTCCGTATTATTCACAACTAAAAAGAAATGGCGCATCAAGTATTTGTCGAGAATTAAATAAAAATCATGCACTCGTGACATCATAATTCACTTTTATATTTTAACAGAATAATAAGGCTACTAAATTTGTGAAACGTGCTATAGCTAGTACACACGCCAGGACACATTGCCGTTATCATTATCTTTTTAGTTGTGAAGGTTTTGCTATGATACTACATTGTAAAATTCGTTAATTTCTGAAATTCAATATTTGAAAAACGGCGTAATCATTAGATTTAAAATTTATATAAAAAAAGTACAATATTTTTTACCTTACTAACGCAGTTTGTCTAACAATTTTCTGACAAATACTTTTCGAGCTATTAATTTTTTCAGTAACTTCAAATGTTTCATTGTCCGAGATTAATCTGTGGCAACGATTAGCAAAAAAGCATGTCGCCAGCAACGCATAGCTTTTTATTAAAGAGGATTATTTGCACAATTAAAAAAAAAAAAAAAAAAAAAAAAAAATTGACATGAAATTTGCTTGGCCGAACTTCATAAGTGTAAAAGAGTATTTACCAGAAAGATGACCCGAATAGTGCAGTATAAAAATATAAGAATAACAAGAAAGAAAAAAATCATGCTTAAAGCATACATTTTGAAACACTTTTCAACCCATTTAGAATAATGTAACAAAACTTCACCGTTTAATAAATTGAAACATGATGTCTAACTGAACAATTTAGAAACACATAGCATATTTAAACAAGTAAGAAAAATCATGCGTTAAGCATAGATTATGAAACACTTTCCAACACTTCCTGAATGCTTTAACAAAACTTCGTTATTTAGGGAAATAAGATAAATAACTAAGTAAACATTTTATAAAACGCATAAAACATTTGAAAAACTGATTTCAGCAGTTACCATCCATAGCAAATATGTATTCCAATTCTTTTGAATAGCTCTGTATTTGATCTGTAAGTTGATATATATGCTAATGGGGAAATTTAGTTTAGCAAGAAAATGAATAACAGTTTGAAATTTCTCTTTCAGCAATTTATACTAATAGATGGAAACATACTTGTATACCTTTGTAAAACCCTGTAGTTAACCTAGTACCTTTATTACACGCCACGATTTAGCTAAAGTTTAATTCAAAGTAAAACACTCTTAAAACTACTGGATTCACATTTCCAGAAATTATCATTTACAGACGGCCATGTATCCAATTCTTTGCGTGACCCTGTATATAATTTTATCTGTGTTATACAAACATATCTTAGTAAACAAAATGCAGTTCACCGTATAAATGCATAACGCATTTCAAAACCGCCTTTAAATACCCAGTAACCATTACGAATTCTTTTGTGTAGCCCTGTATATGAATTACAGCATTTATATACACCATATACAATGCATAAATATAGTGAAACATAAAAGCACATAACATAATTAAAAATACATTTCTAGCAATCATCGCTACCGTACAGTACTTCGGATACAATATAGTATCTGAAATCTTTTGTGTGTCCCTGTAAATGCTATGCACTTCGTATTACGCATGAAATAAGTTATAGTAAACATCAGACACGTATATCAATTTTATTATACATGAAATAATTTAACATAATTAAAATACGCCGGAAAAAATTCCCTCCACCCGTATATCATTATGTAACTGAATTCTTTTGTGCGGCCCTGTAAATGAATAATATTTATTCTTTGTACCGCATATTCTATAGAATGCATATTTTAGTGCACTTGATAAATACATATCAATTTTATTATGTTTGAAAGCGTGTAACATCATTAAAAATCATTTTAAACGATTTTTCCCATAGGCCATAATGTAATGGAAAACTTTTGACTGTCCCTGTAAATGAATTAAACATGCTACAAACGTCATTTGCAATAGGGTTCGTGCTATGGTAGAGATCACTAACATCCAAAATTTTCAGAGCGATCCGAGTATATTTACGGGAGTTATTAGAGCGCGTATAGACGGACAGACAAACCGAATGCATAAACACTTTTCAACTTTGTTGGAAAGTGTTAAAAACCCATTTCAGAAATTCTTTTGTGTAGCCGTGTAACGAGGTACAAAATTTATACACAGCAACAGGTAAAAAAGTAGTTAAATTTAAAAGCGTATATCGAAATTGAAAACGCACTTCGAGCAATTATTGCTCAAAGACTGTACCGCAACGGATTTCTTTTGTGTCTTTTTTTTTTTTTTTTTTTTTTTTTTTTTTTGTAAATGAAAGACGAATGCTATGAATACTCTATTCCAAACCAGTCATCTTCTAGTGAATTTCAGTAATTTATATCAATTTCAATACATTTGAAATAGCGTAATGTCATTAAAATACACTGCAAAAGATTTTTTCCCATTGATCATAATGTGGGAATTCTTTTGAGTGCCCCTGTAAATTAACTATTAATGCTGCACATGTCATATTCAAAACCGAACATGGTAAACATTTAACGTGTGTGTTAAAAAATTAAAAGACCACTAACGAATTGGTGCGCTTCCGTAGAAGAAGACGCAATATGCAAATATTTAGCGTGTGTATTTAAAAGTGATCGTAGAAAGTTTTCTGTCATAAATGGTACATTAAAATTTAAGTTACATTTTATTAAAATCTTCTATTTTTTTTAAAAAACATAAATAAGGTGACTGTTAAGAAATTATAAGATCACTTGTGGAAATTAGCATATTATATGTCACATCAGATTCATTATAAAACGTACGCATTTGTATATCGTGAAAGTATTCCCGAGAAGTAAAGGTGCAGGTTTAGGTAGTGTTATTTACGATATGTTTGAAGATGCCGCGGGATAAAGTGTTGTCTGCGACCGAAGTAAGAAACATTCGGTTTTATAAGGGTGCTGGTAAATCTGAATGATAAACAGCTTGGTTAATGAAGCGTCTAAAACTGCCATTCACAATGAAATAATTAGAAAAAAGGACTCACATAAAATTAAACGATCAGGAAGAAAAAGATTTTGACAGCACGCGATGATCGACAAATATTTCGATTATCAACTCAAAAAGATCTTGTAACTCGGGAAATTTCGAACCGTTTCAGCAAAAGAAGCTCACACGTAACAGTTTGGAAGAGTCTGAAATCAAATAGTAATTCAAAATGTATGAAACTGTTGAAAAAAAAAAGATGTTAGTGAAACATCGTAAAGAAGAAAGACTGAAATGGGCTAAAAATGTCATGTCGTGGGACAAGAAATGGAAACGTTATATTTTCAAATGAAAAATAATTAATCTTGACGGTCCGGATGGTGATAAACGCTATTGGCATGATTTGAGGAAGGACAATACTTTAGTCGACAAATGGGAGGAGGATAAGTAATGGTTTGGGGAACTTTTAATCATGATGGATTATGCGATTTAACCCGATTTAGGGATGTATGAACAATGCACAAGATCAGGCTATGTTATATGATCATTCGATACCGTTTGGACCTTTCTTAGGTGGTGTTAACTGTATGTTTTAGCAGGACAATGCTTCTTATCACGTGTCTAAATCCTCCCAGCAATGGTTTAAAAAAGAAAAAAAAGTTCCTGTTTTGTCATGGCCAAGTCGAATTCCAGACTTGAACCCTATGGAAAATCTTTGGGGCGTATTAAGTCGAAATGTTTATGCTAATAAAAAATAGTTTTTATCTGTCAATTAACTAGAAGTAGTCATTATAAATGAATAGCACAATATTTCTGAATCTGTACTTAATAACCTGGTCAGTTCTATGAAAAACAGAGTGTTTGAGGTTATAAGGAAATAATGGAGGACCGATATCGTATTAATTTACATATTATTTTTGTTTCTAGTCAAGTGGTCTTATAATTTGTTAACAGTGTATTTTTCAAACAATGCTTATAGTTTTGTTAACATACTTATTTATTGAATTATTCAAAATTGCAGTAGAGCGCAGATTATCCGAACAAGTCGGGACCGACCCTAGTTCGGATAATCAAAAGTTCGGATAAATGGACAGACAATTTAAGGGATGTTCCTGACTATACTAAAATCTTCAAATTTCATCCACGCTTCGGACTGACAGCACTACGCTGGCATGTTTAAAAATTGATTTTTGTCTTTTTAATTTTTTTTTTGTTTACTTTTTTATATCATTTGCTGAACTCCAGAGATTACAATTTAAGCAAAAAATCATTCGATTGTTGCATGCTTCAGAGAAGACATTCTTTTCAATGCTGCCATGTCTCGAATTCTTCTTAAATAAGTTAGTTGAATAGGATCTGCGTTCTTCTGCCGTTCGAGCCATTTCATAGCTATATCCAAATATTCAAAGGCTTTGGTTTGTGATGGACCTGGGTCATTTTCAGAGCATTCGTTTTCATTTTCTTCAGTTTCTTTTTCGTCTTGAATCTCATCCACAATCTCATCACCATTTAAAATCTGATATCCAGGTCTAATAAGGTGTTTAGATAATTGGAAGTTCGTTTTAAAAAAAATGTTGAGAGAAATTGTCTGTTTGGATAATTGAAAGTCCGGTTTAAAAATTTTTTTGGGAGAAAATGGCTGTTAGGATAACTAGAAGTTCGGTTAATTGGAGTTCGGATAATCGGCGCTCTACTGTATTACAAACTAATTTTAATAAATATGTTGTATTTTGATATATAATGCGTTTAAACTATAATTAGAACCTTTATTTACTTCATAATTTTCAAAATCAAAGCGGTTTTATAATTTCTTAACGCACTGTATATCAATTGCATAAAAACCCCAGTTTATTTGCACGAGTTAGAGCGTGGACAGACAGAAGGGCAGACGGAAATGCTGAATTCATAAACGCTTTCTAACTTTACTGGAAACTGTTAAAAATAAAAATAGTTTTTCTGAAAAACACTCTTTTATAAGCACTTGATGTTTATCTCCAAAATCACACGTCATTTCAAGATTTTTCCAAAAAAATTTCGTTTCAATGGCACCAAACTCTATAATGAAAACTTCACCATTTTTTTTTTTTTTTTTTTTTTTTTTTTACGCCTTGCAGTGAAAGCTTATGAATTTATTAAAAACTACATGACTTTTGTTAAAATAATAAAACTTTGTAAAAAATCACCATAAAATAAAACAAAACAAAGGACGCGTTTCGAACTAAAAATATTAACAGCTCGTCCCGAAAGGGGACAAGGTCAAAAATGAACATGAGGAACAAAAAACAAGTGAATTGAGTTCATTTTTGACCTTGTCCCCTTTCGGACACGTGTTTACTGTAGCTGATGACGAGCTGTTAATATTTTTAGCTCGAAACGCGTCTTTTGTTTTGTTTTATTTTATGGTGATTTTTTACAAAGCTTTATTATTTTAATAGTTTCATATCGCCAGTTTTCGGTGCTGTTTCGCTACATGACTTTTGCTTTGTATATGACTTTGTATTGACTTTTTGATTTGTATCGACTTTGCAATTGACAAGACTGTCAATTGTTTGAAGAGGTTTTTTGATACATTTTAATTGTTTATTTTCTATTCGCATTTTCTACTTTTTAGTTTTTAAAATATTTCGTTGTTGAAGTTTTCTCAAAAATGAATGAAATTAATTTTTGGGAGTTTGTTTATTGACATGATTTACAGAAAGTATGATATTTAAAAATTCCTAAATGGATCGCTTACACATATTATCAGCAATTTAGTTAAAAACCAGCACTTGTGAAATCATACTCTTCAAAGGATAATCAACTTTTACAAAACACCGCTCCAGACGGGGAAGACTGTGCCATTGGTTTTATGATACATTCTTTACATCTTTACATTGGTAAAACATTTTTGTAACATTTAAAATAAAAACAATTATAAACTTTCACATTATTTTAATAAGGGAGACTTTAGGTTTACTACGATTGTTAAAAGATATTGACCTTCATATTGAAGATATGGATTCTAATACACTACACATTCTGCATAGTACGACCGAAAATAAGTTTTTCAAAATATTTATTTGACCAAAAAAAAAAAAAAAAAAGTGTTAAATTATAAAAAGTACAGTACAAAAGATGAAATTTTTTAAAACAGTTTTTATAAAAATGTTATAACAAAAACAAATGTTTTTGTGAGCTGTTATTAACCCGGGAGAACGCACGCTTACCCATGGTATGAATGGTTTTTACTTTGTCACCAATGAATTCAAATAAAGATCGTCACCTTATTTAATTGGAGATAATTTTGCGATAAAAGAAGTTGAAGATTACTTTTATAAAGATAGTGGTGAACGTTGTAAAAACCTTACGCTATCAGGCCATTCATCATTTTAAGTAGCAAAAGACAAATTAATTTTTTTCTAGGTCGATCGTAAAAATTAGTAAATGATGATAATAATAACAAAATCAAGTTCACACTAATCTTATTATTTTAAATATAATAAAATATTCTTCTTCTTTAACTGATAAAAACATTTTGCTCTTTCTAAAAACTATTTATAATACTCAATGATTCACTTTAACCCTCGAATTCTTTTAAAAATTCTTCCTAGAAAAATTCAATTTAAGAGAAACAATTCAAAAATACATTTTCAATTTCTGCGTTACATAAAAAGTATTTGAAAATAGAAACAAAGAAACGAAGTTGTCATTCTTTTAAAAACGTAAATTAAATATTGCCATGCATTTTTGAAAAACTCTTTTGTTTGGCAATTTTTGAAGAAATTTGAGACGAAATTGTAAAGAAGTTTGAGAAACCTGGTGTAATATGGTACAATTTATATTTTCACTTAACTAGAGATAAAGGTTATAACTTAATACATTTTTAAACCTACTATTCAAATATTGATATTAGAAATTCGATAAACTAAATTTTCTTTAATTACATATGAATTATATAAAGATAATAATTATAAATAAAAAAATTAAATGTTTTCATTAAAATTCACAAAAAATGTAGGAAATATATATGTATTTTTAAATGCACTAAAAATTAGTAAACTCTTGAAAAAAAATTGCAGAAAGTTTAAATTAAATTGCGGTGATCTCGATTATGGAAGATTAGTGGATTTAAATGGGAATTTTGTGAAATTAGACAGCTATCACCAAGTTAACTTCGTATATGGCAACTTGTATTTTTGTCGCTAGATTTGGCGATATTTTGACAAGTTGGCTAAAATTTGGCGCTATTGTGATAACTCCACGGGCCTGCTATTAATACTTTTCAAAAATTACTTATTGTTGAAGTTGATGTTGATTTCTCCATAAGAAATCAAACGTAACCATTAAGTAAATTTACGCCCCCCCCCCCTTCCTTTAAGGATCGAGTTTTAAAAAATCAATGTCCAATTTATGTATTACCCCCAGGAATACATATATATATTCCAAATTTTAAAGCTCTATGCCAACAAAAAGTGACTATGGAAAATGGGTCACAAGATTTGACTGCCACTCACCAACATAATTGTAAGTTAAAAGAAACCATGTAAAAAGGTTAATTTTTAAAACTCTAAGTATGACTACATGCATACTTTAAGAAAGAGAGAAAGCAGACAACGAATTTCTTAATGTCTGGTTAATTTGGATTGAAATGTAACTTCATAAAAATACTTTTTTGTTTTAAGAGAGGTAAAGTCCACTAACTAAGGAAATTGTACTTGTTTATAATTAATATTGTAATTTTTTTCACATGTGAAGTTTTCAATTTAATTTTTAATTATTACAATTGTGTCAAATGTTACGTATATGCTCTTTAATGAAAAAATCTGGAGCCATTTTTCTCGACTTACCGAAACATTGTATTCCGAAAACGGAATGGAATCAGATGAATTCGAAACCAGAAGCTTCTCTTTTGAAGCTTGGGATATTATCTCTGAGCTAGTGAGAATTGACTACATTATGTCAATATAGAATGGTAATCCCTGTCACATTTCTTTGGTGATTTTCTTTACAGAAATGATTACAAAATGATTTGAAAATTGTTTAAATACCAAAACTTTTTGCCGATTTCTAAAGCAATAGAAATCTCGTAAAAATTCATAACTCATTTGAAAGTTCAATTTCTCTAAATACCACCTATTGGCTGAAAAATATCTCAATTACTTTTGTGCAGTCCTGCATATAATCTTAATTTGTCTATATAATTACTTCCAGTATGGTAAAATTTAACTCCATTAGCAAACGCATAACACTGTTGAAAATTCCCCTTCAGCAATTTCCATCATAAAGGAGAAATTCTTTTGTGCAGTCCTGTATATGACCTATGTAATGTATACACACTAAATGATATGTAAATTTAGTTACATTTTAAAATGTATACAAAAACTGAAAACGCAAATCCAGCAATTATTCCTCACTGTGTGTTTCAATACATGAATGACAAATGCTATAAGCGACATATTCTATAATAAGTATCTTGTAGTGCTCCACAGTGACATATATCAATTTCAATGTATTTTAAACAGTGTAGCATCATTAAAATACATTTCAAACGCTTTTTTCTCCATAAACCATAAATATAACAGAACTGTTTTGAGTCCCCATGTAAACGAACTATAAATTATACACACGTCATATACAAATCGAACATGCCGAAATTAAACTCAATTACATGGTACTCCGAGAATTCCAGAACTTAGGGTTCGGGCAGACTGACAAACAAACTGAATTTTTAAACACTTTTCAACTATACACAGGGCTGCCACGGGCGATTATTTTTTAATTCTATTTCGCACCAAATCCTTAAAACAAAAATCTTTTAGATACACTTTGATAACATTTGCAAGAGAAACATACTACAAAATGTACTTTTTAATAATAGTGGTGCAAACAGAATATTAAAATAGTCGCCTGTAGCAGCCCTGTATATAGGAGAACCTTTAAAAAAGTCAAAAGATTAAAATCGTTTTCTTTAAAACTTCGTTAAAGAATTTGCATTGCATACAGTGCGCCCGTTAAAGTCCGTTTTCACCCAAATAATTTGTGAATCGCAAGAGTTATTGTCATAAAAGTGGGGTCTAGGTATAGCAAAGTAGCCATGCGCTACTGAATGAAACCACCTACGGCGCCACCTGAGGAAAACTGCTTAGTTAATATTCCAATCTCGATAACGGAAAGAGGCGAAAAAGTTATTTACAAACTTGTAGAGCATCATCGATCTAGTACGAAAAAAGACCTTGTGGACATTAATACAAAGAATAGAACGATTGAAATGCGCATTTGTCTTTTCGTGATTTTCTACATTGTGAGGTGACAAAACGATCTTAGACAGAAAAAACAACTAATTATAACAATATACCTTTATTTTAGATGTTCTAACATCTCACCGTCAGCTGCAATGCACATTTGGATGCACATTTGTCCGAAAGATAATCATTTCTCCTTCCGTTCAAGTTTCGCGACGTCACAGTATAGTAGGTCAAGAAAAAACAAATGCGCGTTTTAACCATTCTATTCTTCGCATTAATGTCCACAAGGTGTTTTTTCGAACTAAATCAATGATGCTCTACAACTTTTTACAACACTTTTTTTTCCATATCTCTTTCCGTTTTCGAGATAGGAATGCTAACTCCGCAGTTTTCCGCCAGGTATCGCCGTTGGCGGTTTCAACCAGTAGCGCATGGCTACTTTACTATACATAATTGCTCCCTCAACGTTGAGAACCACTGGCCTACATTGTTATTTAATTTTGGCAGTGTGCTAGCGTATCTTGAAGTATTAACATGTATGAGATAGAAAAATGTTTTGGGATTGCCACATCTGAACAGTTTCTTTTTTCAACTTGCATTTTTCAGTGGGAAAAAAAATTGTTCTTGTTTTCATTAACAGACTTGCACCAAAAACCTTAACAGTGCTCTACTTATTCCATGTTAAACACTTTCAATCCGTTTTAACCTGTACAAAGCGTGATTTATAATTTCAATAAATTTTTGCGAAATTAAATTTTAAAAAATCTTGAAGCATTATTTAAAAATACTAGGTAATCCAACCTGGGTTACAGAAACGTAACTACCGTAAACCCTCTAAACGTAATCGCCGTTCAAATTATAATTTTAGCATTAATTGAAATTTAGACATTGAGTATGAGAAATAATTGAATATGAGATTATATTACATAAGAGATTATATATTAAATGTATTTATCATTAAATATGAAATATAAAATAGTTAAATGTGAAAAATCTTATGTGGAAAAAATATTCCGACATTAATTAAATGCATGAACAAAGCGCGGCAACTACAGGCATTTTAGCAAAGAACGCGTTTTAACTTACTAAGTGTCTTATTTACAAATTGGTTTAGACTTTTATGACTATAACCCTTATCGTTAAGAAATTAATGGGGTGACAACGGACTTTAGCGAGCACACTAAGTTATATAAATAATAACTTTTGATAGCAAATAAAAGAATCAGTTTTACATAATACTTCTTATTTCAAATGAAAGTCAAATTTCAAATTATTCTCTATTCTTTAAAATCTCTGAAGAAAAAAAATCCCAAGTATTAATAATACTTCTTGTTTTACAATCTCTTTGTTTTGAAGCAATTTATACTACTATGATAAAAAAGTATCCGAAATGCTTCATTTAAAATATAATATGTATAAATTCCAACAATTGCTTTTTGATCAAGAGGATAGAATTTACTATGTGGGTATTGAAATATTAAACTCCTAAACGTTGTATTCCAAATTTCGATTAATCTGAAATGCTTTTATATGCAAAAGATAATTCGGATTTCATTTCTATATGGCGCATTATGTCATTTCATATTTACATAGCAAATAAATATTTTATAGTTAATAAAAATTCATGAGTTTATCCTGTAATAACATTTAATTTGCCTACATACACTATAACATTATGTTACCGCTTTCAAATTAATTTAAATTTCAATGTTACTGAATTATTTAAATAAAACGGCTTCACCACACGAAATGCATAGGGAATTAAAATTAAGATCAATTTATTTTCGTAAAATGAAACATTTTAACGATTTATTTTGAAGAAAAGAGATGAGTAGGCAAACATTCATTTTCGGCCCCGATAGCTAAAAAAAAAAAAAAATCTTATTTCTTAAATGTTATGATTGTAAATATTGGCTCTATTCGGCCGACAAAAATTAATGCTTTTGTACTCGTCTTCTTTTTCTCGCATATATATGGTATATTATAATTATTTTAATAAATAAAAATGTATCAAAATACCACACATTATTGCAAAGATTTTATCTTCATCTATGATTTAAATTTAAACGAAAAAGAAAACTAATAGAAAACTCAAAAATGTGTTCAAAAAGGAATGTCACATTCACCTTGAGTTAGTATAGATTCATTACTGATTTACTGAAAAAGGTATTTAAATAGTATTAGAACCATTCCATTGCATATAAACTGGTCTTAAAGAATTAAAATCATTAATGTTACAGACATAAGGTAATTCGGGGGAAGACGCCACATATAAGGACGTTGTGCTTCGTAGATCCAAAATGGAAATGATAAGATAAATAAAAAATGCACCACGATGCTCTATAATAATTTAATGGTTAGGTACACTCATTAATTCTTTTCTCAGTGTTTAAATGATTGAGAAATTTAATGTTAAATAAACTCCTGTAATTGTGGCATCTTCCCCATATATACGGGGAAGATGCCACCTGTTATGGGGGAAGATGCCACACCACAGAAAATAAGAAAAATAAGACTAATATTGGAAAATTACCTGTGAATTAACAATAACTATGATCAAGCAAACAAATCTGTAAACTGGAATCATTTTTTTTCAAATTTACTATGCCAAATCTAATAATGGCACAACACTGCACAACATTTCATTTAGTGGAAATGATCACCATTGCAATCTTCGTGCAACCATTTCTTGTATTTGATGCACTGAATCCAACCAAACTTTTACCCCTTTTTTAGCGTAAAAGTATTCTTTACATACAGCACAAAAATCATCACTGTTATCCTCATCAAAACTATCACCACTGGTATCCAGAGGAATTTTTTCACTTGAGGAAGACGCACTTACACTTCTGTTTTTCTGGGAGGTTTCTTTTTACTTATTTTACCTTTTCTCGACCTTTTCTTTTATCTTTTCCCGCATAGTTTTTCTTCTCTCTGATGCAGTTAAGGTTAAGACCTCTACTGCTTGTTTCTTACGCACAGATGGTTTAGGTTTTCTGTCCTGAGGAATAGGACTGATTGCTTCTAGACAAGAAATCCCTTTTTCCATGCTGGTGGAGGCAACTGCTGGTGACAATCCACTGCCACTAGATTTACAGTTGGAAGCAACTGCTGGTGTAGGTTCACATGATCAGTTGTTGGAATCAATTACTGGTGTAAGCCTATTGTCACATGCGCCGCTTGTGGAAGCAACAGTTCTATCACTAATGGAACCCTCAGAGATATCAAACGCATGTTCTGGGATTGCTTGCGGGTTATAGGGATAAATCCCAGTAACTGAAAACCTAGAAGTACTATTTCCAACTGTGACTGCTTTGCTCCAAGCTGTATTCAGAAGAGATCAGAACAGAAGTCTTGAGAGTTTACGATGTGGCTTGCTGTGGACCCAGGCGTTTAGGGCTTGTCGTGAATATGAATTAATGGTTTGAATATTGAGTGATCAAGTTTCTGTATGTACTGTGTAATGTGATTTGGAAGACAGAAAAGAATTAATTTTTGTCTTCATTTTAGCTTATTTCTGAACCATGTTGCGTCTTTCCCCAAGTATAGGGGGAAGACGCCACACACACTTATTTCCGTATTGCTGCAAGATTATGACCGCTTCTGCTTGCCTTGTGTGTGTAACAGAATGTGGAACTCACTTATATTGCTAATATGTCATTTAAAATAAGACATCCGTTTATAAACTTTAAATATGAGCAACAGAATATTATACTTTAGGCTTTACTCACTCGGTTACATGTTCCCAAGATCCAAAAATAACAGCGATTAAAGGCGACACAGTAAGGTAAATTCACAATACACGTGCACACTGGGACAAGACTCTTCACACAAGCCGGTCATTAATTTAATCTGTTGACACATAAAAGTACTAGGAACAAATTTGCGTCTTCCCCCAGCTTGCGTCTTTCCCCGAATTACCTTATGTAAAAAGATGCTAAAAACATATGAAAAAAAAATAAGTAAAACATATGAGAAAAGAAACTATATGGAACAAATTGAAAATAGAGTTTAATTATTATCATCTTTATTAAAAATATTCTTTACTTTAAAATGTCAATGGAAAATAAACAACCGATCGAAGGCTACGTTTTTGTGCTTGCCGAAAAGAAATATTCTTATTTGATTATTAAAATAAGATGTGAAAAGCATAGTTTTAATATTTCTACACTTAAAATAAGTAACATAATTGATAAAAAAAGAAAGAGATGTCAAACTTTACATTTAACTGGAAATGCATCTTCAACAAAGTGTGTTCAGAAGAAAAAAGACTGAAATGTTGGTTCAGATAAAACATGGGAAGTTTTACTAAATGATTTATGGTTATCGATGGATTTTCTTATAACGAAAAACGTGCTAAAAAAAGGTGCAATATGAACTCGAATTACTATTAGAAATCTGTCTTAATACATTTTTTTCAAAGAAGACAGTAGATCATTTAACCCGATTTCACTGTGTTAAGTTCTTTCAGCATAAAGTTACCACCTATACCTCTAAATCTACTACTATAGTTTTAGAAAAAAATGAAAAATGAAACCAAAGTTGAGGCTATTCTATTTAAATGAAACCCCACCCAAGCCTATAGACGTCTCTCTTATGGATTATTGTTACTGTGCATTTGGACTTTTTAAACAATCTCTTGTATAAGCAACATATTAAAATTAGGTGAATTTAATCTATCATTTTGTTACTGCTGTTACGCTAATTATTACAACTAGCAGGAATGACCGAGCTAAGCTCGGTCAAAAAGAGCTTTGTGTTTATCTCGATATATTATTCCCACTAAATCATTCTTGCTGTTTTAGATACAATTAGCTTGACCCTGAGACATAGTGACCCAAAATGACGCACTAATCGAATTTTTTCGAACATGCGACCTAATACAATGCTTTTCTCGAGCCTGAAAACGATGGAATACAAAATTTAGTGAAAATCGTTAGTCATATTCTAGATAAAACAAGCTTGACCCACGTTGATTCAAAAAACCACTAACCGAAATTTATCGAAAGTGTGAGCTATTTCAATGGTATTTTTGTTCTGTGAAACGGTATAACAAAAAAAATTGTCAAAATTGTTTGAACATTTTTGAGATGGATGCCGTTAGCTTGACACCGACCCATCATCACCAAAATGACCCACTAATAGAATTTTCTTGAGCATGCGACCCAGCCCACTGGTTTTATATTGTCCAGAAACGGTGTAGTACACAGTTTTGTCAAAATCTTTTGAGCCGTTTTTTAGATAAAGTTAGCTTGATCCTGATCCATTAGGACCCAAAATGACCCATTCATTGAATTTTCTCGTACATGCGACCCTGCCCAATGGTCTTATCATGCTCGGAAACGGTATTATACAAAATGTTTTCAAAATGTTTTGAAGCGCTTTTTAAATACAATTAGCTTGACCCTGACCCATTGTGAGCCAAAATGACCCACTAATCGAATTTCCTTAAACATGCGACCTATCCCAATGGTCTTCTCGAGCCCGAAAATGATAGAATACAAAATTTAGTCAAAATCGTTTAAGCCGTTTTTAGATAAAATTAGCTTGGCCCTGACCCATTGTCACCCAAAATGACCCACTAATCGAATTTTCTCAAACATGTGACTTACCCCAATTCCCTTCTCATGCCCAGAAATCGTATAATATAAAATTTGGTCAAAATGTTTTGAGCATGTTTTTAGATTCAATTAGCTTGACTCTGGCCCATTAACCCAAAATGATCCACTAATTGAATTTTCTCGAACATGTGACTTAGCCCAAACGTCATCTCATGACCAGAAACGGCCGTATATTAAAAAAACTTGTGAAAATGTCTTGAGCGGTTTTTAGATGTAATTAGCTTGACCCTGACTCATAATGTCCCACTATTCGAATTTTCTCAAACACGTGACCCATCCCAATGGTCTTTTTGTGCCCGAAAACAATAGCTTACAGAATTTCGTCAAAATAGTAGAGCCGTTATCTAAATAAACTTAGTTGGACCCACGGTGACCCAAAAATGACCCACTAATCGAATTTTCTTAAATACGTTATCCATCGCAATGGTCTTTTCGTGCCCGAAAATTGTTAGATACAAAATTTAGTCAAAATCAATTGAGCCGTTCTCTAGATATAATCAGCTTAGATATAAATATCCTGACCCATTATGAGCCAAAATGACCCACTAATCTAATTTTCTCGAACACGAGACCCATCCCAATGGTCTTTTCGTGCCCGAAAACAGAAGGGTGCAAAATTTCGTCCAAATCGTTAGAGCCGTTATCTAGATAACTTAGATTGACCCACGGTGACCCCAAAATCACCCACTAATCGAATTTTCTCGAACATGTGACTTAGCCCAATGGTCTTCTCGTAATCCAAAACTGTAGAATATAGAGTTTAGTAAAAATAGTTAGAGCCTTTTTTTAGATAAAAATAATTGATCCACAGTGACCCAAAAATGACCCACTAATCGAATTTTCTCGAACACGTGACCCATCCCAATGGTCTTTGCTCGCTCGAAAATGGTTAGATACAAACTTTAGTCAAAATCGATTGAGCCGTTCTTTAGATATAATTAGCTTGACCCTGATTCATTATGACCCAAAATGACCCACTAATCGAATTTTCTTGAACACGAGACCCATCCCAATGGTCTTTTCGTGCCCGAAAACAGTAGGGTACAAAATTTCGTCAAAATCGTTAGAGTCGTTATCTAGATAGATTGACCCACGGTGACCCAAAAATGACCCACTGATCGAATTTTCTTGAACATGTGACTTAGCCTAATGGTCTTCTCGTAATCCAAAACTGTAGAATATAGAGTTTAGTAAAAATCGTTAGAGCCGTTTTTTAGATAAAAATAGTTAGACCCACAGTGACCCAAAAATGACCCACTAATCGAATTTTCTCGAACACGTGACCCATCCCAATGGTCCTTTCGTGCCCGAAAATGGTTAGATACAAAATTTAGTCAAAATCGATTGAGCCGTTCTTTAGATATAATTAGCTTGACCCTGACCCATTATGACCTAAAATGACCAACTAATCGAATTTTCTCAAACACGAGAGCCATCCCAATGGTTTTTTTCGTGCCTGAAAATGGTTAGATACAAAATTTAGTCAAAATCGATTGAGCCGTTCTTTAGATATACTCTTGACTCAGACCCATTACGACCCAAAATGACCCACTAATCGAATTTTCTCGAACATGAGACCCATCCCAATGGTCTTTTCGTGCCCGAAAATGGTTAGATACAAAATTCAGTCAAAATCGATTGAGCCGTTCTCTAGATATAATTAGCTTGACTCTGACACATTATGACCCAAAATGACCCACTAATCGAATTTTCTCGAACACATGACCCATGCCAATCGTCTTTTCGTGCCCGAAAACATTAGGGTGCAAAATTTCGTCAAAATCGTTAGAGCCGTTATCTAGATAAACTTAGCTTGACCCACGGTGACCCAAAAATGACCCCCTAATCAAATTTTCTCGAACATGTGACTTAGCCCAATGGTCTTCTCGTAATCCAAAACTGTAGAATATAGAGTTTAGTGAAAATCGTTAGAGCCGCTTTTTAGATAAAAATAGCTAGACCCACACTGACCCAAAAAGAACCCACAAATCGAAATTTCTCGAACACGTGACCTAGCCCAATAGTCTTCTCGTGCCCGAAAATGGTTGGATACAAAATTTGGTCAAAATCGATTGAACCGTTCTTTAGATATAATTAGCTAGACCCTGACCCATTATGACCCAAAATCACCCACTAATAGAATTTTCTCGAACACGAGACCCATCCCAATGGTCTTTATGTGCCCGAAAACGGTAGGGTGCAAAATTTAATTAAAATCGTTAGAGCCCTTCTCAAGATAAAATTTACACACACACACACACACACAATTTTTGCTCGCATTATAGTATAAGATTTCTGAATTAATATTTTATTATTGCTGTGGTCCAAAGCAGAAAAACGCCCTGAGAACAGGTGAAGTAACGGGACACACATGGCCGCCAAAAGGTCCAGCCGGACCACCTTTTGATTTTATTCCCTACCACTGTACCCCTGACACCCGGGGTGGCAGTTGGCCCTGGTACGCACTATACGGAAGGCCTAATTTCCCTATTTTTTTACTTTCTTCTATCTTTACAAGAAAAAAGTATTGTATTCGTAAAAATTTTCGAATTCCGGTTTTCGGCGGATTTACACGTTTTTGGGATCAGAGGTCGCTGTGCTGCATTATTCATATTTTCAACAATAGCTATATCTCAAGAACTAAAGCGCGGATTTTCAAAAAACTTCATATTTAGTTAGTCCTTGATTTAATATGGTGCTGATAACTTTTGGTGTAAATCGCCCAATAGGTGGCGCTGCTATGCACCATTATTAATGATTATCGCAATAGGTCTATCTCAATAACTAATGCACGGATTTACATCAAACTTCTGATTCAGTTAGCCCCTGATATAAGTTAGTGTTGTTTACGTTTTGGTCTAAATCGCCCAACAGGTGATGCTACTAAGCTGCATTTTTCACGATTTCCGTAATAGCTGTATCTCAAGAACTAATGCATGGATTTTCATCAAACTTATATTCAGTTAGTCCTGATATAAATTGATTCTGATAAGCTTTTTCTGTAAATTGCCCAACAGGTGCCACTGCTGTGCAAAACTTTCCCGATTTCCGCAGTAGCTCTATCTCAAAAAATCTGCACGGATTTTCATTAAACTTCAAATTAAATAAGAAGTTGACATAAGTTGTTGCTGATTGGATTTTGGTGTAAATCACCTAACCGGTGGCGCTGCTGTAATGCATTTTTCAGGAATTATTAACACGTATGATATAGACGAAAGTTTTCAGATTGCCATATCAGACTAGTTTATTCTATTTGTATTTATTAACATTTATGTTTATGTTGTTGTACGTCTTTCTATTTGTCCATCTACCAGCTGGGATCTCGGAGGTAGCCTTCATTCTTGGCTGGCTTTAGAGTAATTTATTGTCACCCTCACTAGTCCTCAGGTAGTAGTGATTCTCCTGTGGGTCCATGATGTGAAGGTGATTCTAAACTGGCCCTGTTCCGGCCAATCTCACTTGCGTCGGATAGGGTTCTATCGCCACGCTCAGAGTCAGTGGTTACGCACCGTGTGATTGTCAGTATTGGTCACGTACACTTGCGTAACTTATCTAAATCTTTTAGGTACTGAATTATGAATTCAAAAATTTTATCTTCTAAAGCATTTTTAATGTCTAATTGTCTAGAATGTCTAAACTACATTAGAAGATTTACATAATCATTTAATAAATTTTAGAAGTATTGAAATCCGTCGAAAACCGGAAGTCGAAAAAAATTTCGATTACAATACTTTCTTCTATTGAAAATAGAAAAAAAAAATTAAAAGACTGTGTTGCTTACAGTTTCAAATTATTTTACTCGCAAACACAACGGTTATTTCAAAAGATAATGGCACTCGTGTTGAGCTTTGGTGAGTAATAAAGAGATAAACAGATATAAAGTGATTTCACTTGATAAATAAACTGACACATCCACAATTACAAGGATATATTTTACATCTGACATTTTCAAAAGGATTATTAATATAAAAATCAAAATATTATGAAAAAAATCTTTTCTCTAAGAATAATTTCTTTTTTACTTTTGAAATCAGTATCGGAAAACTATTGCCATTGATTGCTGCTATTTATTTCAGAGTATTATTTACGATTTATTCTTTACATTTACTTTTCTGTTATCAATTTAATCTTCAAGTGAAGTTATCAAAGATACTAAATGATAAGTGACTCTTTTTCGCCGATATATTACATGAAAAATGTCCTCTTAAAGAATAGGATATAACTGTATTTTCTCCATTTTATAAATTTTGATAAATTATTTAAATTTTATATTACATGTTCGATAACATGTAGTCTTGTTGAAATTTAGAGATCAGTTCTCAAAGAATAACCAACAGAGGTCGTTGTTATACTGGGCTTTTTTTATCAATTCAAAGAAAAGCATTACAGTTCGTAAGTGTTAGTATGTAATAGAGTTATTTAAATTAATATATTTTTTTAAAAAATCAAAATGTTTGATGTCCGTAGCATGCTAGTTTTAGTTGATTTTTCCATTGAAACTCACTTGAAAAACTTATAGGATACTTCCTGTTGACCTAGAATCGTGAAATTTGAATTTTACAATCTAGGTCTTTAACCACGCTGGACAGTCTTCCCTTAATATTGTTCTTACGACTTAGTGCATTCTATATGGTAACCATTAATACTGAAACGCCCGATTGTCCTGTAAATTGTACCAACGGTATGCTGAAGGTCGTAGAGCCGCGGTTTCCAACGTGGGGCGTATGCCCCACAGGAGAACAATTTCACATTTTAGGTGTGGAATTCCAATTTTTTTACTCAACCATACGCTATCAATTCTTTTTGTCCTTTTTATTTTATTAATTTTTATTTTTATTTTGAAAAGTAATGTTGTAAACTAAAAATGAATAGAATACGAACAAAATTTTAAAAATCATTTTTTTTTTTTTTTTTTTTTTTTTTTGTTCAATTTAAAAAAAAGTGTAGAATCAAAAGTTTAAAATAGAGTCGACACCAGAATAATTAGACGAACATAGTTTATAAATATATTGCTTTTTTTTTTTTTCAAATAATTCAAATTTTTAATAAATTTCCGGTTATAAATATATTTTTCAACTTTTCATATCTCATTCCATTATACATATATTGAAATATCTAAACAAAGAACACTACCAACTTTATACAATTTATAAACTTTAAATAGCATTAGAAAAGGAAATAGGTAGATAATAAATGTTTCAAGTGCTGGTATCCTACGCAGTAAATAAATTTATATCATGACGTACACATTTTAAATTTTTTTATTGAGATAATATAAAGCAGTCAACTAACAATATTGAAAAAGGGAAAATAGAGAAAATGTATTGTGATTGTGATGGGAATAATGGCTCGTTAAGATTAATTAAAGTAAGAATATTGAAATGTTTCTAGCGTATTGTGTTATCCATAGAAAAAAAAATTTTGTCCAAAGATTTTTCACCAACTCTAAATCTATATCTATATATATAAAAGCCGTTCTCTGTGTGTATGTCCTTTATACAAATCTTTAATTTTTGACCGATTTCCACGAAACTCGATGTACATAAGTTTTAGAACGTGGAAAAGATCACTGTCTACTTTAAAAAATCATCAGACCACTATCTATCCCTTTTTTCTACCACTTCCATAATTTAACATTATAGAAATATCTCTTTTTAAATCTTTTTTAATTCAAAAGTTTCTTTCCTGTTACCACACCCTAAAAAATGACACAATAATGTGAAAAAAATAAGGATAACGCGTGTATTTTGTTTATATTTGCCAATAAAAATTCAGATTTTCTTGCTATATTTTTGCGTGTTTGATATTGACGTCATTCTAAACAGAAAAGTCACATTTTTTTTGTATACAAAATAAAAACTTTAACAATAAGAGCGGAAAAATAATGTAGCACCTCAATTTGAAAGGTTTTTTTTTTTAATTAAAACATCTATTTTAATACAAACAGTCAAATTTTATGAAAACAATTTAAGAAAAAGAAAAAAAAAGGCTAGATATGACGTCACATTCTATCAAATCTTTTCAACGCGTAATCAAACTCATTGTAAACATATGGCTCCTATATTTTGCTTACTACTTCGATTGTATACTACAGCCATATCTTATAGCTATACGTTATCGCTAAGTGTTGTATTGGTTTAGATTCAGTGCTAACATTTTCTGTGATTTAAAGCAAAAAGAGAGTGGTTATTTACATTTTCAAAAAATTCTTGACAGATTCTTGATTTAAAATTTATGGAAAATGACATCATTTCATCTAATCATTGTAGATTTAATTTCAGTAAAATTTAAAATTTTCCAAATAAAATTTTAGTAACTTCTACCTCATTTGGATGTATTTTTTTGCATTTTCCCCCGTATTGTGGGAGATATTGTATACTTTTGTTACGCGCGCCAAAGAAAACATGTATTTTAATTTTAAAAGTAAAAAAAAAATTACCACAATGTGTCAAAAGAACATCCTTTTTCTGAATTTAAATTTCGCGAGTTCCAAAATTAAAACTAAAAATGTGAGATTTTTCATAAACGTCAAGTTAAGGCTGTTCATAAAGTTAAGGCTGTTCTCAAATCCAAAGGAGCTATTTTCTGACATATTTTTTAATTAATTTTTGTTCGGAAACACATGAAATTGACAGGAGTTCTTATTTAAAAATTGTCTAATCGAAAGTTGGTGAAGGTGTAAGATCTTTCAGTTGGTGTTTTGAACTGAATTTCGGACGCAACAGTGCAATAAAAGATAAAAACTGGCCGTCACGCAACCACAATTGCTCATAACTCGATAAGTAATTTATTTATGAAAAAAGGAAAAACTCATTTCAATTCCAAATCGCTTTAATAGTCAGGCCTACAAATTTTAAGCCTCTACGTTTAATGAGCCAGAAAATGTTTCGCGTTGTTGAGCAGGGAACTGGAGAAGCACCTTAAGTATTATTGCAGGTTAGTATTTTGTAATCAAGTTGTTTGCCAGATAGTAGCTTAAAACATAAGTCGTTCTATATTGTTTTAAACAAAGGTGCATGCCATAATAGGTGTCAGGCACAATCATTGCCGAAACGTCAGTGAAGGCTTACTGTGGAGACACGAAAAGTTTTGATTTCCGTTTGTCTGTCTGTCTGTCTGTCCGTCTGTTCCGCGATAACTGCCGCAAAAAGCATCCGATCGGCTTGAAATTAACGTGGCATGTTGATGAGGTACTCGGACTTAGCTGTATGGTTTTTGGTTAAATTTGGTTCATTCGTTCGGGAAATATAGAATATTTCATTTTGCTCTGTAATGCTTTTCAATGGCAAGTCAGACGATTTTCAAATTTTCATTTGTTGAAAGAAATGGCTCATATAAAAAATGGATTTAAATGGTAAATTTTTGATGCTGAAATTTTTAAATAAGAGTAGTAAATTATTCCTATTAGTTTGCAATTTTGTCAATACATTTGTCAGAGCTTTTAAATTAGGTGTATAACTTATGATGGAATTTTATACATGTGTTCGAATAATATAAAACATTTTATTTTATGAATTTACTTATATTTCATTTTTTTTCTTTTAACCGTTGCGTAGCAACTATATCTCATCTAAAAATATCATAAATGTGAAAGTATGTATGGTTTTTAAAGTCAAATCAAAGTTAAAAG
Organism: Maratus speciosus; assembly: GCA_963932465.1. Classification (NCBI taxonomy): domain Eukaryota; kingdom Metazoa; phylum Arthropoda; class Arachnida; order Araneae; family Salticidae; genus Maratus; species Maratus speciosus. The sequence continues at coordinate 504,127,751 of OZ010795.1, read as the reverse complement.
GAATGAATTAATGAATGCCTTTGTATAGATATTTGCATATAAATTGATTTAAACGCAGAAATGAAAATAGTATTTATATACTATATAGAATAATATCTTTATTTATGTATTCAACTACCGGGTGTCCCAAAAAGGACTGACTGATTTTAAAATTCAATAACTTGCAAACGGTGACAGATATTTAAAAAATTCTTGCAGGAGGGTTATGCATAAGGTCAAAAGTTTTATTACAGTGATTTTCGATTTTAGTTCGAATTACAAACAATAGATGGCGCTGTAAGCAATAGTCGCTAAATACAGGCTCGATTTCTGGTCCTTTCTCTTGTTCCATGCTGAAAAAGGAGATGGAAATGTATTATCCGGGCCACGAAGTACCAAAAATCGAGCCTGAATTCAGCGTCTATTGATCGCAGCGCTATCTATTGTTTGTAATTCGAACTAAAATTGAAAATCACTGTAATAAAACTTTTGACCTTATGCATAACCCTCCTGCAAGAATTTTTTAAATATCTGTCACCGTTTGCAAGTTATTGAATTTTAAAATCAGTCAGTCCTTTTTGGGACACCCGGTATTTTGATTATAAAGGAAAAAGTTCGTTATTTTCATACAGAATAAACTGACATTATTCTATTAAACTTTATAAACTTTATTGTTGCCAAAAAAAAAAAAAAAAAGGGAATAACAATTTCTCCCAAAGAGTTCATTTTAACTTGTAAGATTTCCACGTGCAAAGGGAAAATGCAGCAAATTACAAATAATAAAAAAGATAAATAGGACAGGAATGAATACATATAAACATTTCACACCAAATACCACCTAAATTAATTTTTGTAGTGGTATTTTCCCACACTACGAAGAAAGATTCCTCGATCTACACGATTTTACTTGGCCTTCCTTTTCTCATTGGTTGCGATTTCATTTTCGCAATTGCGTATATTAATTGGCACAAAATTTTACATTTTTATGACTGAGGTATATGTAAGGCCATACAAATAAGAAATTCCGTATTGTTTCCTATAAAATGTGATAAAGTGTTGGTTAACTATATATGTTTCTATTAAGAGGAGCAGAGCTGCCAAGCCTCCGGCGTTCTGGATACCAGTATTTTAATACAAAATATGTTACTTTATTTAATTGAAACATTTGCGCGATTTAAAAGAACAACATTTTCTGTAAGGTAATAGTGTTGTACAAAAAGCCTGAGACTTGCCATGTCTGGTGGTGAGTGAAATGTTTTATTTAATGCATTTATCTCTATTTTAATGCTACGTGAACAACGTCCCGTGTAACAGCTTGTAGAGTGTAAAATAAATTATTAAAATAATCCCTATTACGAAAAATGAAACAAAATGCCCGGCTAAGGGAAATAAAAGGTTAGTTAACCTTTCGTAATTTGACCTGAACACAGGTGTGCATCAAATTTCAACGGTGTTTGTAACATCACGATTTTAAAATAAACGTGGATACTATTAAAAGGCTATCACAAAAGATACTTAACGGCGCCATATCACGTTTATCTATTTAGTCAATTGGAAGTGGACACGATGATGAATTATTAACCGTTAGGTTTAGAACTCCCCCTACTTTAGGGTGATTTTAGTAAGTTAATGCTATCGAGTACATTTTTAGATAGTTAGATTAGATCTTAGATATAAATATTGCAGAATGGTAATCAAAATTATTATTAGATTTCTAAATTAGATGTCTCAGTTTACATTTCCAAAAGTTCTTTATCCATTAGATACAGATGTTTGTGGTTAGCAGGCAAGTAAATACTGCTGTATGGATATTAGGATAACGTAAAATGCTTGACCAAATTGTTGCTTATCCTTATAAATCGCAGTGTAAAAATGAATCTAAGATATAGGATAATCATTAACTCAATCAATAGAAACTTACAAATGCAAAATAAATTACACAATGGGGGGTTCAGGGGGGGCACCCCCCTGAAGAAATTTGCTTTATTATATAAAAATTACTAGAATAAGTAGCTCGTGAGAATTTCAGAATATCATTACATAACAACGTGTTTAATTTAACGCTTCTAATGTCTGAAACCATCGAAATATTTTTTTCTCCTTCTATAAATGTTTGTGTAATTTAAAAGTTTAATTTTTGTTTTTGTAGAAAGATTAATATTAAGCAAAATGTGCTAAAAACAATAAGTTGCAGAGATGACGTTGAGGCTCTTGATCTGCAGATTTACTAGTTAAAATAAGAATACCCTAGCGCACAGCCCCATTACTGAAGATAAAGCCGTCAATATACTTAGAGATAAAAATAGTTCTGCTTTTTTCATTCAGCTAATAAGACTAATCCTTCATAATTGGGTTTACATAATTATATAACTTTCCCCGATAATTCTATGACTAAGCCACGGAAAACAATATGTTATGCACTTAGACGTTAAACTGTTTAGACGTTAAACTGCAGTAAAAGGGATATTTACTGTTGTGTTAAATTGGTGCCACCGAAAATATGATACCAGCGTTACTCATAGACATGTCTTTTCTTTATACTATTGCATTAAGTGTAAACAGGTTCATCTTTCGTAATCGGGTTGCACCCAACTTTAAAAATATCCATGCTTAAAAATTACTTTAAATTCCATTAAAATCAGAAAACTGAGGTACAATTTTCAAACAGATTTCATTTGAAAGACCTTTTTTTCTATTCGACATTGTAAAAAATGAAATTGTGTGATGTTTAAAAATTAGAAAAATTGCAGTAAAGGCACATTTTATGGGTTACAATTTATGGGCACTGGCATAGTGTTTTTATTCTATAATGTAGATAATACCATACAAACGAGAATTTCACTAAGTGCTGCGCGATTTGGAGGAAATTTTTTTTTCGTGTTGTCAGGAAAATCACATATTTTTCTCTTACACCCGCCAAAGAAAACGTGCATTCTGTTATTAAAGCTCAGGGATTGTACTATGGTTGCAAGACAATAACGGCATGTTTTTTTATTGTCTTTATAACGATTTGTGGATGGGAATGCACAAATTTCAGTTATTGTGATTGCCATATTATTTCGTTTTAATTTATTTTACCTGGATGGCTCCTTAGAATTGACATGGGCGAAGCCGGGTTGTTCTGCTAAGTATATATATAAAAGCCGTTCTTTGTGTGTATGTCCTTTATACAAATCTTCAATTTTTGACCGATTTGCACGAAACTCGCTGTACATACGCTTTTGAACGTGGAAAAGATCACTGTCTACTTTAAAAAATCATCAGACCACTATTTATCCCTTTTTACTACCAACTTCCATAATTTAACATTACAGAAATATCTCTTTTTACATTTCTAATTAAATCTTTTCTTTCCCGCTGTCACACCCTAAAAAATGACACAATAATATGAAAAAAGTAACGATAACGCGTTGCTATATTTTTGCATTTTTGAAATTGACGTCATTCTAAACAGAAAACGCACATTATTTATATATAAAATAAAAACTTCAACTATAAGTGCGGTAAAATGACGTAGCACATTAATTTAATTGTTTTTTTAAATTAAAATATCTACTTTAATTACAGTCAAATTTCATAAAACAATTTAGGAAAAAAAAAAAGGCTAGTTATGACCTCACATTCCATCAAATCTTTTCAACGTGTAGTCAACTCACCGTAAATAAATGGCTCCTATATTTTGTTTACTTCTTCGATTGTATGCTACAGCCTTAATCTGTTAATTTCGTGTTTTATTTTATGTTGTTTTTGTCGTTTTAATTTCGTTTACCAATTTAGTTATTGAATATTACACGAAAACAAACAAATTCTAAATTAGTTACAATGTTTTTGAACAATTGAATTAATATTTTGTAATTGGATTGCAAGCATATCTAAAAAATATGCATGCTTGAAAATTACTTTAAAATCCATAAAAAAATCTGTAAATTGAGATATACATTACAAACAAATCTTACTGAAAGTACTTTTGTTTTCTATAAGACGTTGAAACAATCGAATGTGCGAGGTTTAGAGGTTAAATTGCAGTAAAAGGGAAATTAGTTATTGTGTTAGGTTGTTGCCACAGAAAATATGACACCAGGTTACTCATAGACATGTCTTTTCTTTATACTATTGCATTAAGAGTAAACGGGTTCATTTTTCGTAATCGGGTTGCACATACCTTTAAAAATATCCATACTTAAAAAGTACTTTAAAATCTATTAAAATCAGAAAATTGAGATACAATTTTGAAACAAATTTCATTTGAAAGAACTTTTTTTCTATTCCACATTGTAAAAAATGAAATTGTGTGATGTTTAGAAGTTAGAAAAATTGCAGTAAAGGCGCCATTTATGGGTTACAATTTATGAGGCACAATTTATGGGCACTGACATAGTGTTTGTACTTTATATATATACCATGCAAACGAGAATTTCACTAAATGCTGCACGATTTGGTAGAATTCTTTTTTCATATTGTGAGGAAAATCACACATTTTTCTCTTACATCCGGCAAAGATGACGCGCATTCTGTTATTAAAGCTCAGGGATTTTACTATGGTTGCGAGACAATAACGTCATGTTTTCTGATTGCCTTTTTAACTTTTTGTGGATCGGAATGAATGCACAAGTTTCAGTTATTGTGATTGCCGTATTATTTCGTTTTAATTTATTTTACCTGGAAGGCTCCTTATAATTGACACGGGCGAAGCCGGGTAGTTCTGCTAGTAAGTTATAAAAATGAATTATAAAATGCATCAATACGTCACTTTTAATGCTAAATGTGAAGATCTCGTTAAGAAATTTTGTGAAGATAAAAATCCAGATCGTATAACACTATTCTTTAACATTGAGGTAAGTTGAAAAATAACAACAAAATTCTTTTTGACACAAAGCCTCATTGCGTTTATAGAATTACGTTCTGTACAACACATTTGTGACAGAATTTACTTGTTTGATAAGTTAAAAAATGTGAAATGAATGGTTGTTGTTAAGACTCTTTTACACTTTCACCATGTGAATAGAGTTCATCTATTAAATAATGTGAAACGTACGTTACAGAGTTAAGATGAATGGGCATAGGGATTTTACAGATGCTTTGGTGGGGCGTGGCCAATGAAAGGTTGGGAACCACTGTCGACTGTCGTATAGTATAGCAGACATAAATAAGTGAAAGGTGGCCTTTGCGTACTTTAGATGCAATTTGAGAAAACTACGGTAATTGCTACCAGAAATACTTTCAGATTTCTTTGTGAAAATATCGACAGTATATAATATTACATTGTACGACCGCAGAAGCTGCAATATGCATTGTCAAAATGTGGAAATCTTCTAAACCTATTTCAGACGATTCTCAAACTCAGATTTATATAGTAGCATTAAAAAGTATAACTATTCATAGATCTTAAAATGCAATATTAACACAACTTGTTCTTGAAATTTAAGTTGTATTATGCTGTGATGATTCGCAATAATAATTTTTAGGTTCAATAAATTACTCTTCCGTATAGAATGTTCTGAAGATAAATAGCATGTGACTCTGAAGACTGTTTACGGTAGACTTTCAACCTCCCAAATCCGGTAATCAAACTGTATGTTTTACTTGTCAATAAAACATCATAAAACATACATAGTGTCCTGACGGTTTCTTAACTGGAATAACAAGTAACCGATGATGTCTGTTAAACTTATTTATGAAGGATACTAATGTGGGACGTCAAGAATTTCCTTAGTATCCTTATTTCTTTTAGTGCCAAATGTCACTCGCAGATGACTCTGAACTGTCACAAACTCTGAAAATGATCAAAGTAACCTTAAAATTTCTAAAAACGAACATTTATTTTCACATTTAAATAGTTTAACAGAGTGAAGGGGAAAAAATAAGTGAAGTTCTATTCATGCTAACTATAAAGGTGCTATTCATTTGGAGACATCATGTCGTCATCTATCGATAAAATTTGGCACTAAAACGTATTAATCTCAAGGTATTATACTAAACAAATTTTTAATTTCACTGAAGCAAATACAAGAATAACTTTAACCTGCCACCATTTACCTTTTGTTCAATTTTGAAACTCATTAGCCCATTTTTGAAACACACTATAAAAACTTGTGGCTGTGATTCACTTGCAAAAAATAACGATCAAGATATTAGTTTTCTCTGAATAAACGTTTGTCATATGAAAAGAAAATTAAAGAAAAAATACCGGGTGATCCAGAAGTTCCAGGAGTTTTGAAATGTTAATAATTAGAAAACTGTGTACTGTGTATAATAAAAAGGTGCGGTTTTCACATATATGCTCAAAAACGTGTGGGATTTTTGTTTATAATGAAATTTTTTTTAAATAAATAATTATAATTTTTTGCAACAGATAGCGCTGCTGTACAACATCGAAAGTATTTGTACCATGTGTTATACAGTGTGTCCCAGGAGTAATGGGACACACTTTAAGGGGAGGTAGGAGACATCACACGGATTCAGATTTGCGTAGCAACCCAAGGTCGTAAACGGTTTTCTGTCGCGGTAGTGAAGATACAAAACACAAGAAAGAAAGAACTCGAACAGGGAGAGAAAACATGTTTATTATTCTTAGTACTGCAAAAATGCCGGGACAATGCTGGAAAGTGTTGAGGAACTTGTTGCACGCATCGTGGCAACTGCTGGGGAAGTCCGGGGCACTCCCAGTATTTTCGAGAACATTGGATCATCCATACACCGGAGATGCACTACCATGCATCACGGCCCGGGGTCGTAATTTCGAACACCTACTTTGATGACGATCGTTGAGCCTTTAATGTTCTTTCTTCTTTGTTTTTTGATGTACTAAGGATAATAAACATGTTTTCTCCTCTTATTCGTATCCTGTCTTTCTTGTGTTTGTGTCGTCACTACCGCGCTAGGAATGCGTTTCCGACCCTGGGTTGCTATGCAAATCTGAATCCTTGTGATGTCCCCCACCTCCCCTTAAAGTTTGTCCCATTACTTCTGGGACACCCTGTATAAGCAGATGAGTTCATTGCGCAACATCTTTCCTATCTCAGATTTCGCTTTAAGGGTGGTTTATGATCAAACGTTTTTTTTAAGGTTAAAGAAATTGCATTTAAATCGAATTTTGATACAAAATTTGATGTGTAACTGCTAAGTTTAGACATACTTTCTTTGCGTGACAAAGCCTTTGTTAGTTAAGCTGTTTTACAAAAAGGATGAATTGGCATGTTTAGCTTTGCTTTCTTATCGTACAATGCGTGGAGATAAAACTAGGAAAAGACCGATGACCGTTACAAATCTGAAGGCTATGATGATAAAAAGGTTTGAGGAAGCGGGATCATTAGAAGATTGTCAAAAATGCGGGAGAACCCAAACATCTGTTGCAGTCGTAAACAAGGTAGAACACGACGCCAATACACAATCCGCTTTATTATACCACAGAAGAAACTATAGTATAAATTGCAGCGCCACCAGTTGGCGAAAAGCATAACTGATGTAAAAAAAAAAAATCACTAAGAAAACAAATCCCACATGTTTCTAAGCATTTCTGTGACAACCACATATTTCTACTGTATATAGTTTGCTAATTATAAACAATTCAAAACTCCCGGAACTTCTGGATCACCCGGTATATAGTAAAATTAAAACATTAAAATATTGAGATACTAAAGTAAAATACTATTCCATAAACGATAAACTACATTTCGCCAAAGTTCGTCGTAGCATTAGAGAATTGATATAGAGTTAATGTAACGAAGTTATCGTATTTGAATTCATTTGTAAGCATTAGGGAAAACTCGTAATAGTACTCAGCTCAATAAATATTCAGGTGAAGCGTTACTGTTAGATTTGAAGATTAAATTTGTGTTCTTAGAACTGAAATTAAATATTGCCGTTAATTCGTTTAAATTCAAGGTTCGCTGAAATTAAAAAAATCTATCAATTCTGCCGAATTTCTAACAATATAAGTTACTCTGCCTTAGGGATCTACGAAGCGGCGATGTTTATTGAAGATTTTATTTCAACATTGCCTTTATGTTGCTGTAACATGATGTTTTTTTCTTTTAAAAACTAGGGCGCTCTGCCCCCTACGATCTACGCTCGTCAACCTTCGTTCAGACACCACAGACACTAACAGCACGCTAATTTGATCGGCTATAAAAAGATTTCGGAAGATCGAATTATAATTTGAATCTGACAATTATAATCTGTCGTAATTTTCACCAAACTTTTCTTTCTCTTTTTAATATTGAAGTAAAAATACTTTTGTTAGAAATGAAATATTATGATCATCTTAAAATGTCAAATAAATGTATCACGCAATTTTTAAATTTAAACTGCTTTGCAATATATTATTTTTTATTCATTTTACGTAATAAGTGTAATGTGACGTAAATGTGACGTAAATTCTCCTATTTAAGACTTCTAACACATGTTAATGGATTTATTATTTTACAGTATTCTTTCTCTTTTAAAATTCACGTGTAAGTATAGTTTTTATGACGTAATTTTCAATCAGTTCCTGCTTTTTATATTTTCTGTTTATAATAGTCACTTGTAAAATAAATTTTTAATTTGAAGCAAACATTATTGTTTGCGCTGTTCATACAGTTGGCAACAGTTTAAATTAATACAATTTTCTAAATTTTGTAAAAAATATCTCTCGAAATGCTGAAAATTGGAATTTAAAATAGAAATACAACCTCAAAAAATGAGTCAAATTAAAGTACTAAATGCAGTCTGCTCATCGGGAAATTCTGATGCATAAAATGATCTAAAAATGATTAAATTCCTATGTACAGTTTTTGCTCCTATAAAACTTTTTTAATGGAACGATTTTGTCCAACTTTGGCATTAAATATCTCTTAAAATAATTCTTCGATTTGAAAGCTGTCTGCATCAGCGTGTTTATCAAACATTTTTCTATAATACTACCGATTTTCATATTTTTGTTATGCAAAAGTTTTTTTAATATTAACGGAGAAAGGCCGTGCTTAAGCATTCAAATTGGATGCCGATCTGCCGGGAATATCTACGCAGATTTTCATTGGTCCATTTCCAAATCAAAACTTTCTTTTTATATATAGAAGGATATACATCTAAGTTTGTCATTGTATTTAAAATTTCATAACCTCTACAAACCTTTATCGAAAAAAATTATGAACGATCTTACATCAACAAAAATACAAAGCGACGTCTTTCATTGATAAACATTTTGCTTCAACACCAAGCTTTAGTGATTGTATAAAATGGTGATATTTTTAAGTTTTATCTATTTTCGTCATTCATTTTTATTTTCCTTTATTCCCTTTTCACATTTTCCAACATAGTTGAAAAGTGCTTATGAATTCAATTTGTCTGTCCGTTTCATTTCTAACTCGCGTAAATATAATCCGATTGCCATGAAATGGCTATATGTTATTGGGGCTTACTATAGTATGTTCGGTATTGAAAATGAAGTGAGTAGCATTTTCGGTTCATTTACAGGGCCACTCAAAAGAATTTCGATGTATTATGGTAAAAATCCTATTGGTAAAAATCCTTTGTCGTGTATTTTAATCATATTACAGTATTTTAAACATATTGAAACTGATATACATTATTGGGGTTTATTGCAAGGTTGTTACTATACACTCTATGGTGTGCATAGAACTCGTTTATTTACACGAAATGCAAAAGTATTTGGCTATAGAAGAAAATGAGTGGGAAGAGTTCCATATTGTGTGCTGGTTGGTGCGATTGGCGAAGGAATCTAAAATGGCGCCAAAAAGCCATTTTAGCATCTTATAAAAATTTTCAAGATGGCGGAAAAATATGGTCTTTAAATATTTATAAACATATATATATTTAATAAATGTTATATATGTCACATGTTAAAAAAATACGATGTTTATACTGATAGTTTATTTTTATGTATATATATTACATATAGAGATATACCTTTATACATACATAATATATGAGCTTATAAATAAATATTAGGCACTTATATATAATTTTACATATTTATTATATATGTCAAATTAAAACAAAAGTAATAAATTTTTGCTAAATGAAAAAAAAAATTGCTAAATGCAAAAAATTACGCAAAAAACATATGAATAAAGTCTATTCCAGAAGAAAAGCAACCCCAAAGGCTGAAAATCGCAACCACATCAATTCATATAATGCCAAAAAAACGCTCGCCAAAAAAACCAGCACACAAAATGGAACTCTTCCGAAATGAGCAATAATTGAACTGTTTAATACTAGGAACAATAATAGCTTGAAGTGCGTTTTCAGTTATGATACGCGTTTTTAAATGTAATCATTTTTTAAAATATTATTTGGTGTGTATAAATTGTATAGATCATATACAGGGTCACACAAAAGTTTACAACAACATCCGTTTATTGGTTGAAATTGCTGGGTGGGAATTTGGAACTGTGCTATGCGTTTAACTGAACTAACTTTTAGCATACTATGTAGTATGTAAACCTATCTGTAGATCATTAGCAGGGCAGTACAAAAAAAATCGTATATTTTAACGACTATTCATGATAATAGCAAAAATCGGATTTTTAAATGCGTTTCGCGTTTTCCAAATTGATCATTTAGACGTCATCTTTCAGCTTTGTAAATTGTGAAGTTTTGTTACAGTATTTTGAATGTTTGAGGAAGTGTTACATAATATATGCTGTACGCATGATTTTTCGTTCTTGTTTATTGCTATCTTTATTTCTAAATTTCTGCTTTAATGCACGTTAAAAAAATTTTTTTAATAAGAGCGTTTTCGATAAACTGATGCTTGTGAAATCTATAAAAAGTAAATTAAATTAAACGTCTAAAATTTCCGAACTAGTTGTTGTGGTTACTTATAGCCAGTGCCATATTTTTATTTAATTTAATTTAAGAAATATTTTATTAATTATTATTCATTTAATTTTAATATTCGCATTCTAAAATTATTTTATTAAGTTCCTTTTAAACCTTAAACTGTAAGCTTTTATTTCTTACGTAACATTTCGTTTTATTTTAAAATGATAAACATAGTTTTGAAAACTGTGCTTCCGGGAAAAGAATCCTCTAAAACATTCTACAACTTTCTAAATATGAAGTCATTTTCTCTTGCAGTCACTCCCCTAGCAAGCAAATTCAAATCAGTTTAATGCGCAATTTAAAAAATTGTAACTACCACTAATTGGCATCTTATCTTAAAGAAGTCTATAAAAATTTCCTCTAAATAAAGCAGTTTTCATATGCACAACCTGTAGCCCGCGGGCCACCAAGTGTACCACTATTTTTATGAAAAAAAAAATTCCTAATTAATTGACAGAAACTTTGCTATTAAATAATTCAAATGTTACTTTTAAATTTTTTGTGGTGGCAAACAATTTTCTGGCAAAAAAGTTGTGCAGCACTATGTTATAGCATTGCAAATTATGCCAAAGCAAAGCTCTAGTATGTTTGTCCCTGCCAATTGGCGATTTTCATTTATTACGGCAACCCTTTTTCCCTCTTCTATGCTGAGTCTGTGCGTTCTCAGTCTTATTTTGATTACAAGCGCAGAATGGTTGCGGCCTTGTCTTCTGCGAAGAATCATGTGGATTCAGCGAAAACAGTATACTGAAAGAAAATTTTTAATATTATGATGGTTTGATGGGATGCATAATTTCTTCTGCTTGCGGTAAGGTTGATAACAGTCCCGCCAACGGGGATGCAACAACAAATCGTTTATAATGCTATGTGGGTAGAATCCTGCTGGTGCTGTGTAGCAGCTGTTGTTTATTTTCAATTCGACCGGTGCTACCTTCTATGTTTTGAATCGGTGCTAAATCACATAAATGATTTGTTTTTTAAGTCAAGTGCTTCCATACTCCCCGAGAGAAATATTTATCATTTTTCTCATGTTAAGTGCATATTGAAAAAACATCGTTTGTTTACTAATTCATCCAAAAAAAATGGATCTATAAAAAGGAGATGTCCATTTTAAATATATTGTTTCAAGAAGATTCCTTATAAATAAAGAGTTTTCGACGCTGGATTCTCAGTGCATTACTTTTATTTGCATCCACCATTGTTTTGTTTTATAGGACACTTCAGGTAATACTTTTGCTTTTTTTTGTTGTTGTTGATTATCAAATATATATTAATAAAAATTTACCGAATTAAGTTTAATAATGATTGTCATGTCGGCGTGGTCTTTTGTGGCCATAACTCAGTGTATGCAATACTATATTTTTCCTAATGATCACAAGATTTTAATTAATGGAATATTAATATTATTTCATCATTAAAAAAACTATATGATAATATTATTCGCCTTTTATCATCCAACCACCATACTAGTAATACTTTGTTGACAGGTCACGAGTATATTCGTTTTCCTAAAACGATACTTTGTTCACTAAAGACGTGATCTGAATTCTTAGTACATCCTACGTAATTTTTCTTGAATAAAATATCAGCAAGCTTTCGTCCGAAAGATTACGTCTTTATACCAAACAAAACGATAAGACCGGGCTTCCCGGGTTACAGAATATAGGTGAAAACTATTTTTTTTAATTGATAACTCTTATAGAATTTTTGCATTTAATATATTTTTCCAGAAAGCCCGCCAACAATACCAATAATCATATTTATATGAAAAATACCAATTATTTGTTCAAAGGATCTTTAAAATTTATTAAAAGCAATACTTTGGTATTGGTTTCGAGTCAGGAGTTAACAGTGCAAGAAATCGCCAAAAAGATCACTATTTACCATCAGGCTTTTTGATTCTGTCCGATTCCATGGTTTAAGTCCGTACAGCAGCTTCCTTTCTCTCAGTACGCTCTACAATTTAATTATGGACACATCACATCAAAAAGACACTTCACTCTGGACTTTAGTTGAAAAGAATGTTTAATGAAACTTCTCTACTACACGAAATATTTCTATTTACAAGATGGATGTACATATTTACAAAAATGAGAATGACAGAAGAAATCCTCTCGGAGAAAACATTGACACGCGTACATTTTCACAATCTCCACCTTCTTCCCGCATCTCATAGATAACTCCGCAGGAGATAAAATAATGTAAATAGCGGAATATGAGGGGCTGCCGTCTAGTGTTGCCTCCTAGTGGTATAATCTTTAAATATAAGGTATTCGTTACACACGTACTTTAATTATATGTCTTAAATTTGTGTTTTATTTATTTACTGTAAAATGTTTTAGTTTCGCTATGGAATATAAGATGGAAACAATTGCTGAGCTAGTTAGATTAATTTAAGTGCAAACGGATTTTTCTTTAACAATCGTCTGTACGCGAAAGAGATAAATTTTTAAAAAATTATGCTTATGAATTATTTTAAAACCAATAAAAATTAAGTAAATTGCGACGTAGTTTTCTGATAAATTGAGATACAGTTTTTAAACAGATTTCCTTTGAAAGTACATTTTTTCCCTATTCGGCAGTGTAAAAATTGAAGATGTGTGACATTTGTAAGTTAGAAGAATTGCAGTAAAAGTTAAATTTAATTGTCTGCTGTTGCTGCCCTGAAAAGGACGTCAGCGTTACGCAAAGACACGTTTGTCCTTAATAATATTGATAGATGGTCATTTTTTGTTAGACAATGCGAAATTTCACGTAAAATTCAAAATTTTTCAAAATGTTTATTGATAGATAAACTCGAGAAATCTATCTAGGCAACCGAATTTCAGAAAAGGCGGGAAACTCTCGATACAAAGATTTCATGGGAAATTGTCAGGAACAATGTCTTAAAATGGAATAACTTCTAGAATTATTCTATTAACAATGATGTTTCGTCGAAACTAAGTATATTAGGGAATTACATATAGAATTAATGTTAACTAAATTACGGATTTCGCATTCACTTACGAACGTTTGGGAAAACTCATAATTGTATTCCAGTTGATCAATATTCAGTTGATGTGCCACAGTTAATTTTGAAGATGAAATAAATATAATTAGAAGTGATTTTTTAAAATTGAGAACCTAACAATTCTACTAAACTTTGCACTAAATAAATTACTAATGTAATGCGTGTAAAATTTTAAATGCAAGCTTTAAAAGTTTATTATTTTTAATATTTTAATAAAAGATGATTATATCAAATAGAAAAAGGTCCTTCCGGAAAGTACCGGGATTAAAAGGTACAGTCGTGAAAAAAATAAAGAAAGCACACCCTACTAATTCTGCAACAAATTATCGTTGAAGAATGTTACTGGCACCAAACAATTGGAAATAAAGTCTACTTTTAAATGATGTATGTAAAATTTGCTTAATATGTCACCTACATATAATAACAAACATAAACTTCATTTTTTTTTCAATAGTAATACGCAATATTAATACCATAAATAAATTCTACACTCTTCAATTGGCCCAAACACAAATTTTCATGAAATTCGTAACATTGTTTTCAGAGAAATTAATTATATTTAAATGAGCCTATTTTAAGAGCTGTATCCAAATTGAAGTTCGGTACTGGGATTTTGAAATGCTACAGAATGACTAAGTCACTTCTATTAATGTATTATTTCTTGCCAATATGACCATTTGACTCACTTAATATGTTTCGGATACTGCCATCCCAAATGTTTTAATAAAATAAGTGAAAAATGTTTTTTCAGCAGCTTTTCTACAGATCATAGGCTTAATGAGACAGTATACCTCAAAATTGATCAAAAAATCGTTTATATATATATTAAACGAAAGTTTGATTAACTGTGAATATTTTGTCACTTCATTTTCACCAATACGGCAATCATATCACGAGATATTTTAAATTTTGTCAATACACCCAGCGAAATTACCAACACAAATTAAAACTTTAATTGGCTTTTTCTCCATGTTTATATTTTCTTCACTTTCACGTTTTAGGTAGCTTTCATTACAAAAAGCTACCTATTGCAGCCGTTCGGAGGAAAGCGATTTCAAAAAATTTTGGTATATTTTCATCGATCATGACCCCCAGACCCCGAAACCACCCTCTGTTCAAAATTGACGTATATATATATATATGTATATATATATATCCATATATATATATATATATATGACCTTTGTCACACTGTAACTCTAGTATTTATGAACCGATTTGGATGTAATTCAGTGTGTACATAGTACATACCAATGTCTCGACCGAGTTTGTTGGCCAGCTTCATCCGCCATTTTGTTTCAAAATGGCGGCCATTTAAAATTTTAAAAAAAAAATTAAAATTTGAAATGTGGTACCAAAAAATTGAAAATGGAAAAATATTTTTTTCTTGTGTATTTGACCTTTATACAAAGATTCCGGAGCACTTTTTGTTTCGTCTATATCTTAAAAAATGGCTGAGTTATAGCATTTTGAATTTCTAGCGTGGCTGACATTTTGAAAGTCCTGAATTTTGTCACGCGATAAAAGGCGTATTTATGAACCGATTTGGATTTAACTTCGTTTATACATAGTACATACCAATGTGTCGACCAAGTTCGTTGGCCAGCTTCATCCGCCATCTTGTTTAAAAATGACGACCATTTAAATTTTGAAGAAAAAATTAAATTTGAAATGTGGTACCAAAAAATTGAAAATTTTAAAAATATTTTTTTCATATGTGTTTGGCCTTGATAAAAAGATTCGGGAGCAGTTTTTGTTTCGTCTATATCTTAAAAAATGGCTGAGTTATAGCATTTTGAATTTCTAGCATGGCTGACATTTTGAAACGTCCTGATTTTTGTCACGTGATAACGGGCGTATTTATGAACCGATTTGGATGTACCTTGGTGTGTACATAGTACATAGAAATATCTCGACCGAGTTCGTTGTCCAGCTTCATCCGCCATCTTGTTTCAAAATGGCGGCCATTTAAAAAATTAAAAAAAAATAAAATTTAAAATGAGGTACCAAAAAATTGGAAAATGAAAAAGATTTTTTTTGTATGTGTTTGACCTTAATACAAAGATTCCGGAACAGTTTTTGTTTCGTCTATATCTAAAAAAATGGTTGAGTTATAGCATTTTGAATTTCTATTGTGGCTGACATTTTGAAACGATCTTGTATCTGTCACGCGATAACACACGTATTCGCCTATTTCGATGTAAGAAGGCATGTGGATAGTATACATCTATATCTCGACCAAGTTCGCTGGCCAGCTTCATCAGCCTTCTTGTTTCAAAATGGCGGCCATTAAATTAAAAAAAAATATATATTTAAAGTGAGGTGCAAAAAAATTAGAAATTGAAAAAAGTTTTTTTCTTAAGTATTTGACCTTGATATAAGGATTCAGGAGCATTTTTTGTTTGTCTTTATCTTAAAAAACGGCTCAGATATAGCTATTTCAATATCTAATGAGGGTGACATTTTGAAAAATCTGATTTTTTGCCTGCGACAGCACTCGTATATATCATTCGATTCCGATGTGAGTGAGCATGTGCACAGCAATTACTAAGGTCTCGACCAAGTTCACTGATTAGCCTCATCCACCATGTTATCTTAAAATGGCAGGCACTTTAAGAAATCGCCGAATTTGGCAGCCAAATATAAGTTACTTTAACTAAAAGCAGCTTGGATAAAGCTGACTAATTTCGCGAAATTCTCATTCATAATGATTTAGTATTGATAAAAATTAGTATTGAATCGCCTATATTCGGTTTCCACTAAATTGAGCTTCGTGTGTTTGAATAATATAAGTTGGCTTTTGTAAAATAAGGAATATGAAAGCTACCTCTTCCTCCCGGCACTGGCCGGAAGGACTTTTTAAAATGCTAAGGATTTTTTTTGTATTTGAGATAGGTTTTTAACTTTTTCACACATGTTCATTATTATATATGTGATAAATCTGCACATGGAATTAGCCTTCAGGGTTTTTTTATATATTTATTTATTAAAGTATAGGAACATGTGTTAGATTTCATCATTTTACGCTATACATATCAGTGAAAAAATTATATTAAATGTAATATTAGATGTATCTAAAAGCCAATGCGCAGTCTTGTGTAATACACATTTCAAAACCTTTAAAAATAAAATTGAGCAAAAATATCAATATATAAGAACTATTAGGGATTTTAAAAAGTTAATTTTTTTTAAATTAATTAAATGCGCAGTTTTTTTTTTTTTTTTTTTTTTTTTTTTTTTTTTTTTCAAAATGTAATTTTAGTTGAACATTGAAATACAGTGAGTTGACCATTTACACTATATTTTTGAAAATAGGAAAAAATTGTTGAAAAGGTAAACTAATCTCTTAAATCAGCATCCTGAAGTTTTTTAAGCATAATTTGAGAACTACTTGGAAGAAAAAATTGAAAATTTGATACGCATAAAACGGGACATAATAAATATAAATTCATCAAATAAGTTGCAAGTTGCAATACAAAATATTTTCGAATATTAATTTCATAATTCATATTTCATATTATAAAAAAAAATCAAATTCAATGTATTTATGTTTGGGATTTTTTAGTATAATAACCATACAAAAAATTAACATATTAGGATTACAATTTTAGGAGATATTAATAAACATATGAATTTAATTTAACATTAGAAGCTCTAATTTTTTTAACATATATAATTCGAAACTTATCCAAATTACTTGAAATTTCTTATCTAGGCATAGTTTGAACAGAAGATATAAGATGTATTGTCAAACTTGGGAGTTATCATTCAAAAGAAAACGTTTTGGCTGGTTTTGATTTTTAGATGGTCCCTTAAAGAAATGTTATATAAATCCTTTAAAAGTAGACTTTATTTCTAATCGTTTCGTACCAGTAATGCTCTAAGTATAATTTTACTCAGATTTCGTAGGGGTGTTTACTTTCTTTTCCCACAACTATGCATTCCATATACATAGTTTTTAGCAATTACGCTAGTTTTCTCAAATACGCGCAAGTAAAATACGTGGTACCCGATTATAGAAGATTTCCGAGTCGTCAATATTGAGTTTGAATCAGAATTTAAAAAAATTAGTCAGTTATCGCCAAGTTGGTTTCATTTATAGATTCACTTTTTCTCATACTTATTACAAAATCAGGTTTCTAAAACATTGAATAAAACTAGAAAGTGCATATATATATTCTGAAACATAATAAGCTAAATTTTCTAAAACAAAATACTACTGTGTGGAAAAAAAGTCATTCAATGTACCCCATAATAAAATTCAGTTATATGTGTTAAAATGCGCGTCTGCCTTTGTTTATTTTATCTTCTTCTAAATCCATGGTTAATTAGAAAATTTTTGCACGAGAACATAACTCAAATATACTTGTCTCAAAAATTTAAAAAATATTCTTTTATTTTGTGCTGAAAATTCTTTCGGACATTGAACATAGAATTTAATGGAATAAAACGAACTTTTTCGACAATTACATTTATATCTAAAACAAATCACGGCCTTGTGGAAGAATAAAAGCATATGAATTACTTTTTTTTGCAGCTAAAAATTATTGCACAAATAATTGTACAAAAATTACTCTCAAGTGCATACATATAATATAAAGGTATTTAAAAGTTAAATTAAAAATATCTTAAAATAAATTAGAGAATCCCAGAAGGTTTTCAACAATTACAAGGCCGTAATCAGTAGGATTTAAATGTTGTTATTATTTTCGTGTTGTTATTATATCGTATGATATCCATAGGGTATGGAGAGATTTGAAGCATAATAGATGAAAGCTCGTTTTGTTGAAAATTTGAATAATTTTATCTGGCAGCTCATCTAACGTACAACCTTTAAATTACAATTTTTTCTTCTGGAAAATTCTCGAATAAGCGCAAAGAGAATAACAACAACATTTAAATCCTATTGATGACGGCCTTGTAATGGTTGAAAACGTTCTGGGTTTCTCTAATTTATTTTAAGATATTTTTTATTTCTATTTTAAATATCTTCATATTATATATATACAGTAGCGCTCAAAAGTATTTTGACAACATTATATTCTCTCTTATTTTATTTAATATAAAAATGTAAAAGAAAATATATTCCCTATAATTGAGAACACTATGACTGCAGTTATTCAAATGTATCAAGTTTCAACTTGACATACTACATTCGGCGCCACCGAAGAAATATGACTCCTCCTTAGCTCAAAAGTATTTTGACAATTAGTTTGCATTTAATTGTTCAAGGTGTCAGTATTGCTATAGCTTCGATTAGTGTTTATATCGACTTATTGTGATTATTTTTAAATGCCGAAATGTAAAAAATATTGAAGTGATTCTAGAAAAGCCGCTGTAAATGCACTTAAGAAAGGTAGACTGCAAGCAGAATTAGCTCGTTCTTTTAACGGGTCTAGGCAGCTTGTTATTACATGGAATAAAGTTTTTAATAAACAGAAATACATCGAAAATAAGCCTCAAAGTGACCATCCTAAAAAAACAACTTGCAATGTTGACTGTATTATAAAAATGACATCTACAAGTGATTGTCGTAAGTCCGCTGTAATAATAAAAAATGAATTGAAAGAAAATTACGGCATAGAAATACACGTTTCATCAGTCAAACGACGCCTAAACCTCTATGGTTTACATGGCAGAAGACCAGCAAAAACACGTTTCTTATCTACTAAGAACAGGAAGGCTAGAGTTGCATTTGTAAAACGGCATAACCCTTTCAGGGGCAAAACAATTCCATTGCTAAAGTGTTGAATTTAATGACTGACACTAGAATTTGAAAAAAAAAATTATTTATAAATAAGAAAAAGCTATATTTCACACACATAATAAACCGAATTTTTTTTAACCAAAATTCCGGTGTCAATCATTAATTTCAACACTTTAGCAATGGAATTGCTTTGATCCTGAAAGGGTTATGCCGTTTTACAAATGCAACTCTAGCCTTCCTATTCTTAGTGGATAACAAACGTGTTTTTGCTGGTCTTCTGCCATGTAAACCGTAGAGGTTTAGGCGTCGTTTGACTGATGAAACGTGTATTTCTATGCCGTAATTTTCTTTCAATTCATTTTTTATTATTACAGCGGACTTACGACAATCACTTGTAGATATTATTTTTATAATACAGTCAACATTGCAAGTTGTTTTTTTTTTCGGATGGTCACTTTGAGGCTTATTTTCGATGTATTTCTGTTTATTAAAAACTTTATTCCATATAATAACAAGTTGCCTAGACCCGTTAAAAGAAATAGCTAATTCTGCTTGCAGTCCACTTTCTTAAGTGCATTGACAGCGGCTTTTCTAGAATCACTTCAATATATTTTACATTTCGGCATTTAAAAATATTCACAATAAGTCGATATAAACACTAATCGAGGCTATAGCGCCACTGACACCTTCAACAATTAAATGCAAACTAATTGTCAAAATGCTGTTGTGCTAAGGAGGAGTCATATTTCTTCGATGGCACCGAATGTAAACAAACAAGTTGAAACTTGATACATTTGAATAACTGCGGTCATAGTGTTCTAAATTATAGGGAATATATTTTCTTTTACATTTTTATAAATTTAAATAAAATAAGAGAGAATATAAGGTTGTCAAAATACTTTTGAGCGCTACTGTATATGCACCTGAAAGTTATTTTGTACAATTATTTGTGCTTTTATAGGTATTTTAATTATTTAACTCAAGGTGATTATAGAGCTAGAATTTTAACTTTCATTTATTAAAAATTATTGCTACTTACGCAACGTTTTAGATTCCATATTATCAAAACACATGCTTTTCTTCTCTCTAAAATTTTTATTTATTATAATAACCATCAGATTTATTTTATGATAGTATATTAATATATATTGGTCTTAATTTATATTTATCATTAAAAGAATGTAGAGAAACATTCTAAATAAAAAGCTCATCCTTTATAAAAGCAAATTTCT
Organism: Maratus speciosus; assembly: GCA_963932465.1. Lineage (NCBI taxonomy): Eukaryota > Metazoa > Arthropoda > Arachnida > Araneae > Salticidae > Maratus > Maratus speciosus. The sequence continues at coordinate 504,106,996 of OZ010795.1, read as the reverse complement.
TTTAATAGAAATTCGTAAAAAAAAAATTCAAATACAAAAATTTGAAATGCCAAATTTCCCAGAAAGCATAACACATTATTAAATCTACCCTATCTACCCTATATATATAAAATCCTAATGAATCGAACTGAAACAAATTTATATAACGATTTTATGAAACGACTGGTTAAACAACTGATCACGTTTCACGGCGATTTCTCCTAAAATATGGAATACTTTGCAATGAAATTAACACCAAAAATCCGTATACACAGATCTCAAAACTAGTATTAGAATTTTAAAATTAGAATTAGTTTTCGAAATATTAATTTTTTTCTAATTTTAAATACTTTTTTTCTAACGATGGCAGCTCAAATTTTAATCATAACAGATATTTTTTTTTTCATATTTTAGAAAAGGTTATTTTAAATTAATTAGGCGACGAGTTTGGCCTCCTTAAATGTATGCTAAGAAATGCATCATGTTACTTTTATTCAGAATTCAATTTGTATTTCATTATCATTTTATTTAATACAAAACTGTCATTTAAAATTGAAACCTTTAAAATAAATGGCTTTTACTTCATTCTTTTTTTTAAACGAAACGATAATAAAAATATTAGACACACATGTCATATACTCAAAGGGGTGCCTAATTGGCGCCAAAATGGCGTTATCTTGCCTGACATGGTAACCCGGCTATTGTTGCTTATTTATAAATAAATTTTTATTTGAATTTATTTTATTTTTATTTTTACAAAAAAATGTTATAAATTGTTATGTTCTATAATTTGTAATTTGTATGTCTAATAATGTCTCTTTATTTATTGTTATTTCATTTTAAAAATAACAGAAAATAATTTAAAAATACATATGTAACAGGTATTTAAAAACGAGGTTTTCGCCAAATTGTCGTAAAAAAAAAAAAAAAAATCACGCCAAACCCGGTGCGTATATGAAAATGCAACAAATCATGAGATTTAATTTCCACTTCAAAACGAAGTTTTAATGTTATTACTTTTCCCGTCGACCATTTTCGCCAAATTATATAAATAGCCAAATTATACAAATTGACATATTTTTTTTTAATAACAAAAGAACAAATAAATTAGTATAACATTTATAAAAATACAAATAAAACGTCGAAATAAAAATCACTTGATGGCCTGAACATGTGTAACTTCCTTAAAGTCAAGTGAATGTGACATTTACGATCAACCATTATTGGCATTTAGTCTTATAGTTTGGCGACAGATTTTTGGTCAATGGGATAACCAAGTAGCACCGTTTTAATTTACCACTCGAAAAATAAAAAAATGTTAACTGGCGAGTTAAAAAAAGCTATTGGCGAGATTTTCACCCGGCTAACATAAAAGTACCCGGAATTCTTTGTGATCATGGCAACTTTTATGTAGTTTATTCGAAAAAATAATTTTGATTCTTTAATCAAAATGGAAACCTTTCTTCTGAAAAGCGAAGGAATCAGCCCGTTGTTTATGGCAGTTACATGATTTGTACTATTATAATATAAACGAAATAATGGGGATAGAATGATATTAGGCGACTTATCACACCTGTGGCTGGCTAACATTAAAGTACCAAAATGGCCGCCTGGAATATAAAAAGCGAAGGGATCCGCCTGGAGCTGTTGATGATAGTCACATAACTTAGGCTATTATTATAGAGATTGTTTTCAATTCTAAAAACAGCGCAAAGAATAATATTTCCTAATGATTAAAAATTTATTTTCACGTGACTATTAAAAACAGAAAAAAAAAACCTTTAAAATTACTATTAAATGAGTACGTGTTAAAGGCAGGAAAATATTGAATATTATGTTCTGAAAATTGTATTTACACGTGAATATTAACAGGGAAAGGAAACTTTAAAATAATAAATACACTAATATGCGTTTAACCCTTTCACGGACAAGGCACTTCTATTCGTAAAATCTTGAAATCAGTGAATGGCACCAGAATTTACAAACAAATTTCGAATTACAAAAATGCTTTTGTTCACTTACTTAATAAAAGGGAAATTTTCAGCCTAATATTCTGATGCTAATGTGGCATTTAAGAATTAAAATTAAGTGGTCCAAAAATGAACCACCGCCCTTGAAGGGGTTAAAGCAGCAAATTTTAGTAATTGTATTATGTCAATAGTTTTATAACGCTGTTAAAAAATACCGAGAGACAAAGACTCTGTTTACATAATTCATTTTATTTTAGCTTCTTTTCAAATGTTTAACTGATCTTCTTTAACCAAGCACGAAAACAACCATTGGATGTCTTAACAGCAACTGATTCTACCTTAAATTTTTGCAATCAAAGGGAATTGAATGGAAACCCGTTTACAGGGATATCGCTACAGGTTTTTTCAGTATAATTCAATCTTCTCTAATCTTTTTAAAACCGATCAGATTAGCATGCTTTTAGATGCTACAGTGTCTGAACGGGGGTTGGCGAGCGTAGCTTGCAGGGGGCAGAGCCCCCTAGTATATACATAAAATCCTAATGAAACGAATTTATGAAACGTGAATGTGAAACGCCTGAAATGAAACAAATTTATAAAAAGATTCAGTCGTTTGAATACGACTGCATAAACAACTGATTATGTTTCACGGCGATTTCTCCTAAAATATGGAATATTTTGCGATGTAATTAACACCAAAAATTCGTATTGATCCGCAGATCGAAAAACTGGTATTAGAATTTTTAAATTCGAATTAGTTTTTGAAATATTATTTTTTCTCTAATTTTAAATACTTTTTCAAACTCAAATTTTAATCATAACAGATATTTTCTTTTCATATTTTAGAAAAGGTTATTATTTTAAACTAATCTGGCGACCAGTTTATCCTCCCTTAAATGTATGTTAAAAAATGCATCATGTTACCTTTATTCATAATCCAATTTGTATTTCATTATCATTCTATTTAAAACGAAACTTTCATTTAAAACTGAAGCATTTAAAATAAATGGCTTACACTTCTTTCTTTTTTTTTAAACGAAACGAAAAGAAAAACATTAGACACAGATGTCATATACGCAACGGGGTACCCAATTGGTGCCAAAATGGCGTTATTTTGCCTGACATGGTATCCCGGCTATGGTTGCTTATTTATTAATAAATGTTTATTTCAATTTGTTTTCTTTTTCTTTTTTTTTTTTTTTTTTTTTTTTACAAAAAATGTTATAAATTGTTTTGTTCTATAGTTACTAAATAAACTTTTTTATTTGTTGTTATTTCATTTTAAAAATAACAGAAAATAATTTAAAAATGCATATGTAACTGGTATTCAAAAACGAGGTTTTCGCAAAATTGTCGTAAAGAAAATCACGCCAAACCCGTTGCGTATATGATAGTACAACAAATCATGACATTTAATTTCCACTTCAAAGTGATGTTTTAATGGTACTACTTCTCCCGTCGACTAATTTCGCCAAATTATACAAATTGACATAATTTTTTATTTTAATTATTAAAAAAACAAATAAAAACATTAATAAAAATATAAATAAAACGCCGAAATAAAATCATTCGATGGATAAACACGAATAACTTCCTTAAAATCTATGTGGCACAATCTGAATGTGGCATATACGGCCAACCATTACTGGCATTTAATCTTATAGTTTGGCGACAGATTATTGGTCGATGGGATAACCAAGTACCACCGTTTTAATTTACCACTCGAAAAATAAAAAAAATGCTAACTGGCGAGTTAAAAAAAAAAGCTATTGGCGAGATTTGCACCCGGAAAACATAAAAGTATCAGGAATTCTTTGCGGTCATGACAAATTTTATTTAGTTTTATTCGAAAAAATAATTTTGATTCTTTAATCAAAATAGAAACCTTTCTTATGAAAAGCGGATCAGTCCGTTATTTATGGCAGTTACATGACTTGGACTATTATAATATAAATAAAATAATGGCGATAGTATAATATTTGGTGACTTATCACATCTGTGGCTGGCTAACATTAAAGTATCAAAATGGCCGCCTGGAATATAAAAAGCGAAGGGATCCGCCTGATAATCATATGACTTAGGCTCTTATTATAGAGGTTGTTTTCAATTCTAAAGACAACGCAATGAATAATATTCCCTAACGATTAAAAATTTATTTACACGTGACTATTAAAAACAGAAAAAAAAAGCTTTAAAATTACTATTAAATGAGACCGTGTTAAAAGTAGGAAAATATTGAAAATTATGTCTTGAAAATTGTATTTACATATGAATATTAAAAGCGAAAGGAAACTTTAAAATAATAAATACATTAGGCACAGATGTCATATTCGCCCCATATTGGCGCGATTTTTTTCGGTTGCCAATTTGGCGAAAACATCAACAGCATAAACAACATAATCCAGGTTACCACATGAAGCACAATAACGACACTTTGGCGCCAGTTAAGTACCCGTTGTGTATATGACATTGGCGTCAGAAAAAAATCGCTCCAATATGGGGCGAATATGACATCTGTGCCATACATTAAAATGTGTTTAACCCTTTCAGGGTCAAGGTACTTCTATTCATAAAATCTTGAAATCAGTGAATGACACCAGAATTAGAAACAAATTTTGAAGTATAAAAAAGCTTTAGCTCACTTACTTAATAAAAGGAAAATTTTCATCCTAATATTCTGGTGCTAATGTGGCATTTAAGAATTAAAATTAAGTGGTCCAAAAATGAATTTCCGCACTTGAAGGGGTTAAAACAGCAAATTCTTGTAATTGTAGTAAATTGTATTTTGTCAATCGTTTTATAATTCTGTTAAAAAATACCGGGAGACAAAGACTCTGTTTACTTAATTCATTTTATTTTAGCTTCTTTTCAAATGTTTAACTGATCTTCTTTAACCAAACACGAAAACAACCATTGGATGTCTTAACAGCAACTGATTCTGCCTTAAATTTTTGCAATCAAAGGGAATTGAATGGAAAGCCGTTTGCAGGGAGATCGCTAAATGTTTTTTTCAGTATAATTCAATCTTCTCTAATCTTTTTAAAACTGATCAGATTAGCGTGCTTTTAGATTTTGCAGTATCTGACGGGGGTTGGCGAGCGTAGGGGCAGAGACCCCTAGCATGAATTATAAAGTTTTAAATAGTCCTTTTGAAACAACAAATTATATTCTTATTTGTATTTCTTATAATCACTTCAAAATAGAATTTTTAGGGTTATAAAACTTAGAAACAATTAGAAAAGAGAAAAAAAAAATACTTTCTCCGTATAATTTTTCTTTTTTCTTTTTCATATTATAATTTTATATATCATAGTTTTCTATTAAATTTTCTAATGACTAAAACAAAGAAGAGTAAAATTAATGAAATTAGACGAATTAAATGAATAAAAAAAAATAGAATACTAAAATTTGGAATGCCGAATTTCCGAGTAAGCATAATATGGATATTAAATATGAATTATAAAGTTTTAAATAGTCATTGTTAAACAACAAAATATATTCTGATTTTTTTCTCTTATAATCACTTCAAATAGAACTTTAGGGTTTTGAAACTTAGAAACAATTAGAAACGAGATTAAAAAAGTACTTTTCTCTGTATAATTTTCATTTTTTTTTCATTTACGTATTATAATTTGTTATTTCATAGATTTCTATCAGTTTTTTTAATGACCAAAACAAAGTAGATTAAGATAATGTATAAATTTACACAACAGCGTAATTTATGTTCATATTTTGGATGGCGATATATTAAATTTTTTTACAATAATGCAGCGCAAAAAATATATGCTTTCAAAATACACTTTTATAAACAATTCGTATGCTAAAGATTGTTTGCCCTAACACATTTTCTTCTTCAACCTTCGTTGTTTCCATGGAAATCTTAACAGAAATAATTTATTCAAAGATATTTGCTTCAAAAAATTTAAAAAGGTCTTCCTATCTTAAGTTAAAAATGTAATCGGATAATTTACGTAGAAACTGATGTAATAAAAAGAAACTTTTCAGCAGTATCATTTATATCTCGAAAAAAATTATGTCCTTTAAGGTAGAATGAAATCTCATGAATTATATTTTATCTATGCTATGTATATATATATATAAGTAAAACTTATTAATACCTAGATAATATATCTCGGTTAAAGTTTTTAAATTCTGTATAAATATATATATATACAGTATATATTTTTTTCTTTTCAAGCTTTTATTTCAAAAGTTAATGAGCTACCAACTTCATTGCATTTATGTACTGTTAAGAATTATCAAAATGTTATCTTTTTTAAAAAGACAGCATTTAACTTTTTTAAATAGTAAAAAAAATCTTAATTTATATTCCCTTTTCTGAGTGTGTTATTTATCTACACTGTTAAAAATTTTGCCGCATTCTGGCCAGTTATTCGACCTTCTTTTGAAAAAACGGTTTTATAACCATAATTTAGCTATATTCTGACCATAAAATGGCCAATAATATGGTCAGAATAGTGCTAAAATTACGGTTGTGTAACCGTTTTCGGAAAAAAACGGTCAAATGACATGCTAGAATGTTGCAAATTTTTAACAGTGTACGTAAAGTTTTGCCAGTGTGTTCAGATTCCTCCTGCCTATCTTATTTGTTGTATATAATGTATTTAACTTTTCAGGTACTTTATAACATGCAGCATTTCATATTTAAACTCCGTATTATATGTATGTATTCTCGATAAAAAAAAAAAAAAAATATTTTACAAAGTAACATTCAGTACATAAATTGTTATGAAAAGAATGAGGGAAAAATTAAAAGCTAATTAAAGTAAATTAAAGACTTTGTAGATGTACTTTAAATTTAGAGTTTCAAAGAAAAAAAATGGAATAATAAATGAATTCAATAAATGTGATTCATTATTTACTCGTATCGTACACTGTTAAAAATTTGCAGCATTCTGGCAGGTCATTTGACCGTTTTTTCCGAAAACGGGTACACAACCGTAATTTTAACACTATTCTTGCCATATTATTGGCCATTTTATGGTCAGAATATAGTTAAATTATGGTTATGAAACCGTTTTTTCAAAAAATGATCGAATGACCTGCCAGAATGCTGCAAAATTTTTAGCAGTGTACTGTGCTCCGTGTTTTAAGTAACGAATATTGTACAAGTGTTGTTTGAGTAGATTGAATATTGTACTGACTACAGTTTTGAGTTTTCATTACACAAACACAAAATACTTTCTGATTAAAAATTACAGATTTTGTTTTTTAAAGGGATAGTTACACAAGTCGAAGAAAATAATACAATAAATTTCTTTACATTTTATATTTTTAAAATTTATTTAAATTTATCAGCTATTAAACAAAATGTGGAGAATTACCATGCATGAAATAAAACTAGGCAATATGTATGTGTAGTTTGGAAGAGAAAAAGCAAATATTTTCCATAAAAATACAGTGTCAAAAAATCATTAAGAATTCTTTTTTATAATGCATATGCTAAAAGTCCGGCGTCCTCTTCTCTCTTCTTCCTTTATATATATACTTTGCTACCTGGAAATTCTTCGTGCAACTAACTTTTTCAAACATATTTGCGCCATAAATTTAAAAAAATCTTTTTTATATTCTCTGGAATTGCATTCGGATAATTTACAGAGGATCTCATAGAATAAAACAAATATCATCAGCAGCTCTAGAAAAAATTATATCCTTGGAGCTGAAAGAAAAATTCATGAATAACATTTTTTGCACGTAAAAACTGCAGCTACTGAGATACTATATCATTACTGAAGTTTCTGAAATCTTTAAATACACGCATCATTCTTCATTCTTAAAATACAAGATCCAAATCCTTTAATAAGATCGAAGAAAATTATTATTTTTGTTGTTGTTGTTGTTGTTGTTTTTGTTTTATAATGCCATGAAATGATTTATTAACAGAATGAAACAATTTGCTTTTATTTTTCTTTAACAAACAATTTCTGGTTACGGGATCAATTTCGTGTTATTATATGTCTGCATGTGTTACATTTACGTTTGTATATCACTTCTTAGAGACATTTATAAAATAAATCTGTTCATATTTAAGAATTGCATTACTTAGGAAGTTTAGACAAAAACCATATATATTAAAACGTAAAGGCGATTCTGTAAGATCAGAAAGAGCAAAACTGACACATTTGCGCATGTGTCAAGTCTTTTTAGAATTTCTTTAATTTAGAGGAATGTTGAGCGAGTCCCCACTAGCGCTGCGGTCACGAGCAGCAGTTTAAAGCTCTACTTTTTGCAGAAGAGATGGGTTGGAGCCCAACGCCCGGCAGAAAGATTTCTGCACTATTTTTGACGATAATTCTCTTCAATAGTGACATGTTTTATTAGTAGGAGAAGTTGTATGATTTTTATTTTGTTATTATTATTATTTGAATGCGTTATAATTAGTTAAAATTTAATACGCAACAATATTTTTTTTAAATATTTTATTTATTTAAAATATTTATCAATATTTAAAATATTATCAATTAAATAAATTGAGCTATCTACATATTTTTTATATTTTCTTACTGTAATCAAGAATATAGAAAAGTTTGCCATCCTTCTGATAAAAAGCAAGCATAATTGGTTGTAAATTATAAACTTATGTTTTGGTTTGTTTTTTACTTCATAGAATAGGTTAGACTGACAGCACCATCTATCGCGTTAAATCAATAGGAATCACTTATAGAACATAGAAATTTGTCACAATTTCAATAATTAATTTAAAAGCAACTAATTAAAATTTCAAGAATTTTTCTAATGAAACATTCAAGTTATTTTATTTATTGTCAAATCTTGACGTGTACTATCTAGTTTTAATTTAAAAGGAAAAAAATATATCCAAAAGTTTCTATTGAACAAATGTAGAAAATTATATAAAACATTTCTTTAAATAAATTGATGACAATAGAAATACAGGGTGTGTTCACAAAGTTTCAAGATTGGTCTGAGAAAACAAGATTTATTAAACTTTTTTATACAGCGAATTAAAATTCTTCGAAATATGACCCTTGGGCATCAACACACCGTTGCCAGCGTTTTTTCCATTATTCAAAGGCTCCCTGGAAGCCTTCGCCCGCAAGCCTGTTGAGGGACCGCGTCGAAGCTGCCTGGATCGCTGGAATCGTGTCCCTTTCTGGTGTTTCTTGATCCGGGGAACAAAAAAAGTCGCTGGGAGCAAGGTCTGGGCTGTAGGGGGGGCTTGCGGCACTATTGCCACGTTAAACATAGCCTAGCCAAAACTTCGGCGGCGGCAAGCGGCAAATCGTCTCTGATGTCCGCCCAGACATCAGAGACGATTGCATTGTTCACCACGACCATGCGCCCTCTCACACGTCGCTCGCAGTCGCCAAAGTTTTGGCTAAGTTTAACGTGGAAATCCTGCCACAAGGGCCCCTAAAGGCCCGACTTCGCTCCGATTTGACTTTTTTTTTGTTCCTCCGGATCAAAAAAAGACCTGAAAGGGAAGCAATTTGACACGTGTCTAACGATCCACGATTCCAGCTTCGACGAGCTCCCTTAACAGCCTTGCGCGCGAGGATTTCCAGGGAGCCTATAAATAATGAAATAAACGCTGGCAGCGTTGTGTTGATGCTCAAGGGTCATATTTCGAAGAATTTCAGTTCGCTGTACAAAAATGTTTAATAAATTTTGCATTCTCAAACCAGTCTTGAAACTTTGTGAACACACACCATGTACATAAAAAAAAAAGTTTAAGTTCCAGTAAAAAGTTCCGAATAAGAAATAACCCTGCTAAACATGGAGCAATATTTAATATTAACTATGTCATTTTGAGTTGACATTCTCTCACAACAAAATGTATTCTGATTTAAAACATAATAATTCAGTTTTTTTTTAAGAAACGTATTTATCTGTTACGTCAGTTAAACTCATATGCATTCAGATATTACTATATTTTTACATTGCAGACATATTACTATATTTTTATACTTTGTTTTATAAATTTTCAGAAGCAAAAAAAAAAAAAAAAAAAAAAAAAAAAGAGAGAGAGAGAATTATCATACATGATGAAAAACAGCATAATGTACAAGCATATTCTGTAAAATAACACAAGCCTGCGATGGTTATGTTTTGTAACTTTTAATAATTAATTCTTATGTATTGTCTAGCGCCGAATCCGAAAATAACCTTCATTTCTATCCATCATGTCAGGAGTTTTCGAAAATCGTAAATTTCAATGTTAAAAAAAAAAAAAAAAAAAAAAGTAGTGAAAATCTAAAACAAAAATAGATGTGACGGTTGTGTTTTTTAAATTTTGATAATTGATTTTTTTGTACTTTTTAGAACTGAATCTGAAAATGACTTTCATATTTAACCATCACGGCAGAATTTTTCGCAAATCATAAATTTCAAAATTAAATAGTAAAAAAAAAAAAAAAAAAAAAAAAAAAAAAAAAATGTGAAAATCTGACACTATAAAATAGGTGTAAAACTTTTTTTGTTCAATTATATTTTATTTAATTCAACAATTTATTCAATTTTTTAGATTATACTGTGGATTCTTACAATTAAACGGCTCAGGGATCCGATGAGGATGTGGGGGGTAAATTTAACTATGAACTTTTTAAGTTTGCAATTTACGATTTGTGAAACATCCTGACGTTATGGTTAAAAATGAAAGTCAATTTTAGATTTAGAACTGAAAAGTATTTAAAAATCAATTATCAAAAGTTAAAAAACACAACAATCACATCCATTTTACAGTATCAGATTTTCACTATTGTTTTACTTTTTCAACTAAGAAATTTACAATTCGCAAAAAGTCCTTAAGTGGTGGTAACAAATGAAGGTGATTTTCAGATTCAAAGCTACAAAATACATAAAAATCAGTTATCAAAAGCTGAAAAAGTGACACAACCCAAATTTTGCTGACTACAATGTTAAAAATTTGCAACATTCTGTGCAGTCATTCGACCGTTTTTTTCCAAAAACGGTTTCATAACCGTAATTTAACTATATTCTGACCATAAAATGGCCAATAATATGGTCAGAATAGTGTTAAATTGCGGTTGTATAACCGTTTTTGGAAAAAAAAACGGTCAAATGACTGGACAGAATGCTGCAAATTTCTAACAGTGTAGTGTAATAAGCCAAAATGTTAGATAAAAATCGTGCAAATTGGAATACGCCTTGATCAACCATTATTATGCTAAAAGTTGAGTACTGTCTTTCCTATTCGTCTTAAATATCCGCTGTTACCTAGAAATCTTAATATACTTATTCGGACATACTTGCCTCATAATTATTTCCTTACACTCGAAATGTATGACAAAAAAATCCTTAGAATTTGTACACGAGAATGTGCATTTCTTTGGTACGTGTGGTACAAAAATATATGATTTACCTTACAATACGTAAAAAAAATAACCAAATGGGTTAACATGTCGCCAATCGATATTTCGTATGGTATCTATATATATTGTGAAATTTAAAAAAAAAAAAAAAAGAAATTTTCCTTGAAAAATGTGTTACGCAAAATGTATAATAAAATAATAAAATATCAGAAATAGTTGTATTATTTGTGTAAACTTCCATAGTCTGGTTTATAACCGATGTAGGCACTGAAATCGCTAAAATAGCTCTAAAACTGTTGAAATACATGTTTAACTATTTTTTTATCGGATTGGTTTAGTTGTATTTTATGCTCCTACCTAAAACTGAAGCTGAAACATTGCAAAGTGATATAAAACTTTCGACCATTCCCCTATTTACCCCACTTATTTTGCATTTCTAATAATGCTGAAATACGCGTTTAACTATATTTTAGAAGGTTTTTTATGTTTAATTTCACGCTCTTACCTAAAACTGTTGCCGCGATATGGCAAAATGACCTAAAACTTTCGCTCCTCCCCCATTTAACCTTCCTAGAGGGTGAATTTTCTAAAATCCTTTCTTATTGCTTGATTAAGTCATAACAGCTGTCTAAATTTCGTGATCCTGACTTTAACCGTTTCAACTCTACGTCATTCAGAAGTTCCCTCTTTATTGTATAAGTACAGCTCATATTCAAAATATTAGAATAATTACTTTTTTTACAAATTGAAAATATCATTTGGTAATTCAATGCCTTTTAATGCAAATATGCAAACGTTATTTTTATTAAGAACTTATTGTTGATTAAACTTATTTATTATCTTAAAATTAATATCATTTTTGAAAAGATTAATTGAAAAAAAAAATTATTTTGAAAAGTCAAAATATTAGAATATTTATTCAAGTGATTCAAAATATTAGAATATTTCACATTAATTCTCCTCAAATTATCACCAATTCATAACTGGTTGCATCATTGGTTAAATTCAGACGATTTTATTTAAAATCAGTATTCTTTTTGTAGTTTGTTTACTTTTTCGTCAGAAAATGGGTCGTGTGAGTGATATTCCTGAATCTATTAAATTTCGTATGGTTGATTTGTATCGGCACGGTAAAAATCAATGTTATATAGTGAATTATTTACACTGTTCGCAATCAAGCGTTAGTAAAATACTAACACAATATTAAAAAAATGGAAAATTTCAAAATAATCGCCGAAAACCAAAAACATCTACTAGAGATGACAGGAAACTGAAGCGTATAGTTAAGAAAAACAGTTTTAAAAGTGTGCGATTCTTGCACCGAAAATGGAAAGAAGAAAGAGTTGAAGTTTCTACATTGACAGCATTAAGACGTCTCCATAAATTTAAGTTTGAATCTCGTGTACCGAAAACGAAACCTCTCAGTAGGGCAAAACAAAAGCATATAAGATTGAATTGGTGTAAATCAAGATGTTTATGAGCGAAGAAGATTGGAAAAATATATTGTTTAGTGATAAAAGTATGTTTTGTGTTTTATATGATAATCAAGATATTCGAGTTTGGAGAATGAAGCAAGAAGCATCTGATAAGGAACGCGTTAAATGTTCCGTAAAATTTGCTGCTAGTGTCATGGTTTGGGGTTGCATGAGTGCAGAAGAACTTCGAAAGTTATGCATCGTCTACGAAAAGGTTAACTATCAGATATATCAAGAAATTTTGGAATATTACATGATTCCGCTATCAGAAGATTTATTTGAAGATGGTTTTCCTCTTCCAACAAGATTTAGCGTCACCGCGTACCTCGGTATCAACTAAGAATTGGTTCCGCCAACGCAACATTAAGGTACTTCCTTGACCACCAAACTCACCAGACCTTAAATTCATCGAAAACTTATGGTGTATAATAAAGAAAAAACTCCAAGAAAATCCTCCTTCAATTAAAACTGAGTTAGTGGCACATATAAAGTCTATTTGGTCTAATATTGATAGAAATGTTTGTAAACACCTTTTATATAGTATGCAAGATCGATTGTACGCTATTATGAAAGCTAAAGGGGATGCTTCAAAATATTAACTACCATTTACTTCATATTCATAAGGTAATATTGTTGTGTAAAATAAAATATTCTAATATTTTGAACCAATCTAAATTTTATTATAATATTTTGATGTGTCTCAGAAAGCTGTATACTTAATTTGTTGCACTTTATTTTATATTTTGTAAATGTTAAAATCTTATCTAAACATTCCTGATTTAATTTATAAGAAATTTAATTGCATTTACTTAGTATCAAAAATAAATAAATGAAAAATATTTTTTTCTTATTACTTTTTCTCAATTATTCTAATATTTTGAATATGAGCTGTATCTTTCGTATTTTTTAGGAATTTTTTAATGACATTTTATAAGACAGAAAAAGAAAAAGAAGCACTTTTCAACGACAACTTTACATTATACGGAAGAAAGTCTGTAGTTGTCATTAGTAAACAGCCACCCTTACTGCGGTGGGCTGGAAGCAGGGACATTCTGTTTTCCAGCTTTTTCACATGACCGTAGAGACATGCTCTTTCTAACAAAAAGCTCGTTCTCACAAATATTGTTTCTTATTTTAGTAAGCTGTGGTGTAAAAAAATATGAAACATTTCTTCGGTTGATGCATTTTCCAACTTGCAGGGGAACCACTTTTGGTGCTGCTCACACCTAGCATCGAGACCGGGTGCATTTTGTAGCCCTATACATAAAAGTTGGAGAACTGATAAAATTTCTTCGTTAAAATAATATTTTATGTACTTTTTTATGCTTTTAATTTTTTATTTTTACATTTTAGTTGTTTATTTCACGACAAAAGGGAATTAAGTCGCCAAATATGGCGCTGCAATTTTTCCGCCTGCTTTATCCTGGGAGTAAGTCCAGTACATATTAGAAATATATCAGGTTGCGATTTGCTTGATAATTGATAGCATAAGAAATATGAAATAGGTCTTTTCTTTTTTTTATGCGGACGATAAATATATAATTAGTAAATATATTTCTATAAAAGCTTTCAAGATCATTGAAAACTATTTTTTAGTCAAATACGAAATAAGCAAACTATTTTCTTTTGAAATTGAATGGAATAATGTTTCGAATGTTTAAAATGAAATGTTGCTGTATTAAATGGTCCTTTGGTAAAAATAATCATAAAGTAAATTAATATTTTTACAAAATTTAGAAACATTACTGTGGCTAATTAGATCGGACATTACAATTTCTACTGAGGTCCAAAAACCACTCCTCACGTAAGACAAATGGATATGATATTTGTCTAGGTTTACCGGAAAGCTCTACTTTTGAAAAAAAAAATAATGTCAACGTTTTCCCCGCCAAAAATATGAATATAATGTTGCAATTTTTCAAAATTAAATTCGTGCGTTCTTGAAGGAATTTTTAAACTCTTTTCAATATTTTATACTTATTATTAACTAATTTGTATTTTTTTATGCGTTTCTTTAAAAAAAAAAATGTTAAGAGTCCGATAAGTGGTCTTGAAAATTGCGTGTTCAGAAAGTTATGCTGTTGTAAAATCATGAAATATTACTTTAACAGAAAAATTTTATCGATTCTCAAACTTCGTAATACTTTAACTAACTTAAACTTCATAGGGCTTTAAAATGCAGCAGGTCTCAATGCTAGGTGCTAGCAGCACCAAAAGTGGTTCCCTTGTTAGTATAAATCTGGATGTTTTACATAATTTCGCTCTATAATTTCAAATGTCTGGCTTTTTTTCGTTGCGTTGTAAAACATAATTTTAAGTTTTTGCACAAAAAATTATAAATTTGTTTGCCGATAAAACAATTTTTTCAACGTTAGGAACATTTTTTTCAACTATTTACTTAAAAAAATTATTTGTGAGTATAAGTATCTCGTCATAATTATCTTAAGTAGAAATATTTACTACATGCGTTTTAAAAAATAGTCAATTATTATTTAGATAGATAAAGTTAAAACATGATAAATTACTATATTTGCTGTATGTTAAAGATTTTTGTGCTTGATACTATTAAGCTGAATAATTTAAAAAATAATAAAATGAAAAATAGTATTTTGCAAGACAAATTTAGAGAGAATTTTGAAGATTAATAATGTGGGGTTCCGAACTATACCTGCATACCAAATGAACACATCCGGCGCCTGGTTCGCGTGTTGCTATAAGAACAAATGTAAATAGAACACCTCGTCGTTGGAATTCGACGATTGACGTGCAAAGGAATAGAACTTTTCTTCGACGTTGTGAAATGACAAATTTAACGACGTACCATTAAGAAATGGTATACACTGAGTTTCAAAATGACATGAACACCCAGTTTTTAAGCATAAAAAATAAGAAAATGTTACAAAACAAACTGAAGTCTAATCAGTGTTAGAAATAGAACAAATCGTTTAATTGTATAACAAAATATAATTGAAACAGTGATTTATACATAAAATAAGCTGCATTGTCCCATTTTGACGTGTTTCATAATGATATGAACATTGGCCAAAAATATAGATTAATAGCCAGTGTGTGCAGCAGATCTTTTAATTAATGTAAAAAGACGATCAAGCATGCTGTGTACCAATCTTTTTAATATATTTTGATCTATTTCATTCCAGTGGAAGATGATAGCAGCTTTTAATTTTGAAATTGTGACATATTGTTTTCCATTTGCGTAAAAAGCTCTAACCAGTAGGCTTCATACACTTTTTATTGGATTTAAATCAGGAGAAATAGATGGCCATGGAATTATATGTACACCATTATTAAGAAACCATTCCCAAGTGCTGTTTGCCGTGTGGATGGATGCATTGTCTCGTTGGAACATCCAGAAAGGTCTGCCAATTTCCACAGCAAATGGCAGCAAGTTTTCTTCAAGTAGATCTTAGTAGATTAATGCACTCATTCTGCAAGGGGGAAATGCAACAGTTCTTACCATCCAAATCCAAACGCAGCCCAAACCATGAGTGAACCTCCACCCTGCTGCCGTGTTGAAAACTTTTCTGGTTTCTTGCGCAAATAGTGCCAATAAGAAGAAAAACCGTCTGGACTATCCAGATTTACTTTTTTTTCATCAGAAAATACTACTCTTTCATATTCTAACTTCCAGGACATGTGATCTTTTGCCCAATCTACGCGATTCTGCTGGTGCATTTCAGTCATACGTGGTTGGGGCTTTCTTTTCTTGTACCTCATCATCTTAAACCTCTTGACTACTCTAGACAAGGTACTATTTGACACTGCTATCTGTGGATCTTTTGAAAGTTCGCCTAAAGTTGTTTTCCCATTGCTCATTCTTTTTATAATGTCTCTTTTAGCCCTTTTGGACATCCTTGGCGGACGTCCCGTAAACTTCTTTGCTCCATAATCCTCTTTTAATCGAATAAAATTTATTATTATACCTGGAGATCTTTTTATTTATTTATTTATTTATTTTTTTTTTTTTTGCGATAGCTCTGGCCGAAAGTCCCTGATTCTTAAAAGTCACAATTTGTCCTTTCTCAAAACCACTTTTACGACCCATACTTCTAGAACACACTTTGCGATCAGGTTTGGAAATTTCCTAGTCTGCGAAGTATCTTTATATGCTAAATTAAATTTCATATTTCAGTTTCTTCTTTTTGAAGTGGCATTCAATATCCCTGTACAGTTTCCATGCCCATTTAGTGATAATTTCGATCAATGTTCATATCATTTTGCAACACCATTTTTTTAGATAATTCATTTTTTCAATGAGTTTAAAGTTTGATATTTCTTTTACAGCTATCTATTATGCAAAATTACTGTATTTGTCTCAAGAATGGAGTTTTCTGATAACTGAATTTTTGCCACGATATCATAAAATTATTAGGTGTTCATATCATTATGAAACCCAGTGTATTTAATTTATAGCGTAGATTGCTAAGACTGTAGTTAAACTAAGGTCATATTAAAGTTTAACGACTATGTAATTTAGTGTGATTAATTACTATTCTATATTTTGTCCTTGTCCTAATATGTAAATAAACATGAGTGTTTGTCTTTAATTAGAGTGATATATCCACTGTGGCCTCTATTCCCATAATTTTTGGTGTTTAGAAATGTCCTTTCATCACGACTTTATAATTATATAATTCATTAATTTTTATCACTCAAGACAGATATTGGAATATTGCTCCATGCGGTGAACCTATTTTTACATATTCTATTTTTTATTTTGAAGCTAGTCGACTTCCTCGAATTGAAATTTGCGTTAAAAAATAAACGAACTAATAAAAACAAATTACTACAAAAGTTTTTATTCGACGCAGAAAGCGATCGATGGAACATAAAAAGAATACGCGATTTTGTCGGTTTTGGTTTTCAAAAAGGTATTACTCATTTCAAAAATAAAGTAGCTAAAGTTAAAGCTGATTTTTCTTTAAACGAATAATTCAGACTTTGTAATTTACCCTGCGTTTCTTATGAAGGATCCTTTGGTGATCTCACTGCTAGATTAATTATTTTCAAATTTAACTTTACTTCAAACAAACATTCTTCAGAACGAACGTGGTACTGACTCGGAGACTGAATTGAATTCAAATAATGCTAGAAATATACAAAACGATATATCGCTTGCGAGCGCTTCAAGTATTAATGCTGAATTATCTAATTCCGATAAAAATAGGTAACTTCCAGTTCAAAGTTTTATCCATCTGTTACTAACTTTAGCGTTATGGAAAGTGCTATACCTCCATTTGTTGGCAGTTCCTTTCCAAATATTGATACTTGGATCAATAATTTTGATCATGTCACTAAATTTATCTGAATCGTATAAGTTTATATTTGCTAAACGATCCTTAAGAGGAAAAGCCCTGTTATTATTACAAACCGAATTTCATAGTAATTCGTGGGACGAACAACGTCTGTTATCAGAATTCGGAACTGTTTATAATTCTGCAGAATTGTATGATATGTTAAATAAACTAAAATTACAAGAATTTGAGCTCCTTGAAGAATATTTCATTATTATGAAGCATTTATGCACACGGGGTAACATCGAGGATTCCGCATTAATGCAGTACATTTTTAATAGTATACCTGACCCTACCTTTTGAAAATGAATTTTATATGGATTTAAAACTATCGTAGAGCTTAAACAGAAGCTCAAAATTTATTATAAAATTCGACCTGATTTCGAACATACTAAATTTCGTAAAGTCAAACACCTAAAATGCAAGTCAAAGAGAAATCGTTTCTCCCAAAATCTGACCTTCTATGTTTCAACTTGGTTTAGTAAATCATAAGTGTAACCAACATAACTATAAGGCCAAATGCCCTCATTGTTTTAATTGCTTGAATTTTGGCCATAAATCGGCTCAATGCAATCAGACAAGGAAGTCTGAAGTTAAATCTGAACGAACCAGTATTTCCATTATTACGTCGAACACTTTCATGGCGAAACAAGTCACTATTCCTTCGGTAAATGTTATCGCATAAGTGGATAAAGGCAGTAAAAGAAGTTCGCTAAAAGAAAATATTTAACGCAACGCCTTATAGTTTTGAATCTTGAACATTTAACCATCACATTAACTGGTTTAGGAAATATTATAATCAAATCCTTGTTTTTTTTTTTTTTTTCTCTACGGACGTTATGATTGATGATTCTAGTTATAAAACTCATGTTTATGTAGCCCCGGATTATTCTTTATCTTTTGATTTTATTATTGATACAGATATTATACCACAAAGTTCAAAGTAATTTAACAATTTCTGGAAACAATATCTCTATGCAAAATATTGTGAAAAATGAAAATGTGCGAGATAATTTTTTTTATTAATGTAGCTCAGGTGCTAGATGACCTTAATCTTAATTTATGTCATATTACTGATGAAACAATACGTTCCCAAATTTCGCAACATATTCAAAATTATTCTCCCTGAAAAATAAAAACAACTGACGTTAAACTGTCGATTCGTCTGAAAGATGAAACACCTGCCACTTGCCCTCCCAGACGTCTAGTGCCAATATAAAAATAATTTGTCGAATAGCAAATTTCAGATTGACTTGAATAAAGGATAATAGCTAAAAGCACTAGTAATTTTTCATCACCTATTGTCCTGGTAAAAAAGAAGGATGACTCATATAGACAATGTGTCAATTATAGAAAATTAAATTATGAAACTTATAAACAATGAATTCTCTTACCAGTAATTGATGATATTATTGATCATTTTCATTCTACAAAAGTATTTACCACACTCGATTTTAAAAATTCTTTTTTTCATGTTGAAGTGGAAGAAAATAGTAGAAAATTCACTTCTTATGTTACACATTCCAGTCAATTTGAATTTTTATATATGAATTACAGGCTTTGTAATGCACTCTTAATATTTCAAAGATGTATTCCTAATGACTTTTGTGATCTCATTAATGTAAAAGTACCTATTGTTTACATGGATGACTTTATAATCACCGCTGATAAAGCAGACGAAGGACTCCAGAAATTACAATGCATCCTTACCATTTCAGCCGAGTATGGTTTAGAAATGAATCTTAAAAATACCACTTTTTACAACGAGAAATCGACTTTCAGGTTGTCACATTAAAAGTGGTCAACTAGATAACCCTAAAAAATTAAAGCTGTTTTAAATTTTACAGAACCTAAAAGTGTGAAAGCTGTACAATCTCTTGTCGGATTAACTTCATTATTTCGTAAATTCATCCAAGATTACTCCTTAAAAGCTAAACCTTTAACAGATTCCATAGAAAAAACACTAAATTTCAGTTCAGTGCAATACATTAAGTCAGATGAAGCACATTCTTTCATCTGATCCTATATTAACCATTTATAACCCTAATAGTGAAACAGAACTTCACTGTGATGCATCTAATGATGGTTACAGCCTCCTTCAAAAGTTCTCGGTTGACAATCAATTTTACCCTGTCTACTT
This sequence comes from Maratus speciosus, assembly GCA_963932465.1. NCBI lineage: Eukaryota > Metazoa > Arthropoda > Arachnida > Araneae > Salticidae > Maratus > Maratus speciosus. The sequence goes on along the minus strand of OZ010795.1, from coordinate 504,086,809 downwards.
TATGAAGGAAAAAACTATAGATGCCGACCGTGTTACTCAAGTTACTAAAGTTGCGACTTAGTTTTAGCTGTCATAGAAGCTCTAAAATGAAATTCGCATTACATTCTAAGCATTCCCTTTAGAATAATCATAGGTTGCAATGCATTTGCTCTCACTATGAATATAAAATATCTTTGCAGCAAGATAGCTCAAGAGGCTTTAATATTAGCTGATTATAGCTATACAATCGAGCTCAGACAAGGGTACACGTTGTGCCATGTTGACGCTTTAAGTAGAAATCCAGTAGGCATGATAATTCACGATAGTTTAAATTCAAAATCATACAATCACAGAATAATGTCTAATACGTACATATCACCGAAGAAATTTTGAAAACGAATCCAGCTTATACCTATTCCCTTAAAAATACATAGATAGCGTTACACTAGTATTTTACCTTTATACAAGTCACAAAAGTCTCGATAATATATTTGTTGCGGATGAAATGCAGCTAAATGTGCTCAAACACGTTCATAACAAAGGTCATTTTAGGCGTAAACATTGTGAAGGACTCCTTAATAAAGAATTTTCCATCCCTAATATGCAGAGTAAGTTTTCTAAAATTATAGCAATTTGTGTAACATGTCTTTTGTGTAATCGCAAACATGGAAAAAAAGAAAGTAAATTAAATCCTTTACCTAAATTAGAGACACCTCTCCAAGCTTATCATATCGATCATTTAGGCCCTCTCGAGACGACTAACAAAATTTATAAACATATTTTGTGTTTAATAGTTTCATTTACTAAATTCGTCTTGTTATATCCCTGTAAAACAGTGGCGTGGCGTCCGGTCATCGCTGGATGCGGCGATGACCAAGCAATATTTTAAAACTCTTAATAAGCTTTTAAAACTCTACGATCCAGTTTTAGCAGAACATTGGGAGTTCATGTATAAGTGAAGGTAAGATTTAAAGTTTCTTTTTTGAACATTCAACCATTGAATTTTAGAGTTAATAATTTTTCACCACAAACTTAAATAATTGCGATGACCACCGAAAATTTTCACGCCACGCCACTGCTGTAAAACTACTTCTGCTTCCGAAGTTATATCAAAACTACGGCAACAAAGTTGTACATTGGGCAATCCATCCACCATAATCAGTGATAAAGGTTCTGCTTTTACAAGTAAGGAATTTTATGGCTATTGAAAGATATATTCAAGAAGAAATTATCAAACACGTGAGAGTTACCACTGTCCATCCCCGTGTCAATGATCAGGTAGAGCGATCTAATTACAATGTTATTTCTGTAATTTCTAAAATGTCAAATGAGGAACCGACCAAATGGTTCAAACATGTCTCTAAAGTTCATCAAGTCATTAATTCTTTATCAACGAATCGTGCAATTGAAAAACAGTTCATGAAAGATTTAGAAGACTTCCGCAAAGAAAACAAGAAGAATTTTCTTAAAATTCAACAACAAAATCGTACTTTAAAAACCACGAAACTACAAACTTGATGACGTCTTCGGCGTTAAGAGCTATACATCAGGGCTAAAGTTGAAATCTAAATTCTTAGTTTCTTATAAAGAGACTAAAATCAAAATCAACGACACTTATTGTATTGAGGAAATCACACCCACAGAAATAATCACGATCACTTGTCCGGAGTATATGAAGCCTTGGCCCGACTAACTTTAATTTTTTGACCCATTGAACTTTTTCTTTTCGTTTTTCCTTTCGTGCATTGTGATATTTTTCGACGTCAGTGACCTCGAAGAGAATTCCCTGCGGTATTACAGTAGTTCAATCGTGCTTACGGATCTGCGTGATATTCAGATCATATTCTTATTCTTTTCTCTAAGAACAGTTACTGTTTTTTTTCTGCTTTTTTTTTTTTTTTTTTGGATTGCTGTTTGTGTTTTACGCCTTGTCGCTGAGGCATCTCCTAATGTCTAGATGGCCACGTGTGGGACTCCGAGTTATACCTGTATACCGAGCGAACACATTCGGTGCTAGTACAGTGTGTAGTAATAAGAAGAACTCTGCGTCGAGATTAAATGTTGAATGTAAATAAAACGCTGTTGTAATTCAACGGATGACGTGCTAAGGAATAGAACTTTTCTTTGATGTTGTGAAATGTCAAATTTAACAACGTACCATTAAAAAATGGAATATTTGTCGAAGAATAGTGAAGATTGCTCATACGGAAGTCAAACTACAGTTATATTAAAGTTAAAGGACGTTAAAATTAAGTGTGATTAATTATAATTCTATGTTTTGTCCTCTTCTCAACATGTAAATAAACATAAGTGTTTGTTTTTAAATTGAGTGATATCTCTACTTTGGTGTTTCTTCCCTAATAATTATCTTGTAACAGATATAAGACAAACTTTAATTTAAATAATAATAAAAAAAGATGCTATAATATTTATCTTTCAGTTGCTTCCGACTTAAGATTGAATTAGAAAATTTTATTATTTTTTAGGTTTCCGTACTTAAAAATTAAAAACGGAACCGTTATAAGTTCACTCCTATGTCTGTCACTACATTTTACCCGTAAACTATGGAACGTGGAAAGTTCAAATTGGGAGAAGTAATAAAAACTATTCATGAGAAAGCTTTAAAATTGCTGAACTCAAAAATACATATCTTTTAATTTTAAGTATATTTTCAGAGATATCGTCGAGAATGTAGTGCAGAATCATGTCCCCCTCCTCTTTTTTCCGAATCTACACTGTTAAAAATTTGCAGCATTCTGGCAGGTCATTTGACCATTTTTTTCGAAAACGGTTAAAACAACCGTAATTTAACAGTATTCTGACCATGTTATTGGCCATTTTATGGTCAGAATATAGTTAAATTACGGTTATGAAACCGTTATTTCAAAAAACGGTCGAATGACCTGCCAGAATGCTGCAAAATATTTAACAGTGTACTGAAACTAAAATTATGAAAAAAATAGAGGTACTAGACGTTAATTTAAACCTTGGAGGAAAACTATAGCGATTACCCTAGGTCACACAGTTTTTGAGAACAACGCATTTTTCCGTTACATGCAAATATCGATTTGCAGGCATTCAACGAAGGTGTTGAGGAGCGCTGGAAATACCTATCATACACTGTTAAAAAATTGCAGTATTCTGTCCAGTCATTTGACCATTTTTTGAAAAAAATGGTTTCATAACCATAATTTAACTATATTCTGACCATAAAATTGCCAATAATATGGTCAGAATAGTGTTAAATTACGGATGTGTAACTGTTTTCGATAAAAACGGTCAAATGACTGGACAGAATGCTGCAAATTTTTAACAGTGTAGCAGAAGTATAAAAGCATTGTTTATAATGATTTTCGAAAAAAATCTCAGTAATTAGCTGAGATATTAACCCTTAAAGACTCGGTCGGTGTGAACATATATAATGACAGGGCTGTCTACTCTAAGTACTATTTGCTTTTAAAGCCCAGATAACAACTTTTATCGGTTCCATCATTCACAATGCAGCGACTTCTGTACACGAACCTCTAAGCGTCATTTACAGAAATTCTACTGTTTTGAAAGCAATTATGGAAATATATACAATACAATTTACAGAAAATTTCCTGCATTTTTACGGATTTGCAATCTCAAAATGTAAATCATTGATATTTTACTGTTTTTTTTTTTTTTTTTTTTTTTTTTTTTTTTTTTTTTTTTGAAAAAAATGAATCGATTCCGTAAACTTTAAAGGAAAACTTCCTGTAATTTTACCGATTATTTACCGATAGTTTTAAATAATACGCAAAAAAAAAAAAAAAAAAAAATTACGTAGAAAATTATAACAGTACACTAAAATATCATAATTTGTAGGTTAATAAAGCAATCTTTATTATAAGCAGGGTTGTAAAAAACCCGGGTTTTTTGTTAAAAACCCAGCCCGGGCGGGTTTTATTAAAAAACCCGGGTTAAATGGGCAATTTTCCCCGGGTAAATTGGCTACTAAATTTTGGTACTTTGCAAAATTTATCCGTTGAAATTTTGGAAATTCTCAGAGGAATTACTCAGGGAAAATTTAACTTTTTGCTTAGGAAAACGCAAGAAATTTGATTGCCGAAACAAGTGGCAATCCTGATCTCAAATACAATCTTTGTAAGCAAACACTTCATAGTCTAATAGATGGGAATGACTTCATAGTCTTAATAAGGATCTCAATATTTTTCTCTTTTCTTAAAATACGTATATATTATATGATCCCTTTAATTTAAATAACAAACAAATTTTAAATTGCGAAGCTATCAATTGTGTGTTATTTAATAATAAAATATAAATATAACTTAAAAAAAACTTGCTCCTTTGAAATTATCATAAGATTAGCAAATGTTGATAAAAAATATCTTACAACAAAAATGTTTCTTATGTATATACAGGGTGTCCACTCTCAACAATGTCCAATGGCTAATTCCTAAACCGTTAGTCATACACATATAGTTTAAATATTACAAAAATGTTTTCATTTGAGGCAAATAAATATTTTAAAAGCGATTTGGGTCAGTAAAAACATTTCTTAAAAAATTACGAAATTTAAGTATTTATACAGCCCCGGTGCTATAAGTTATATTTAGTAAAATTTTCCTATTACACTGACAAGACAGACAAAAAAAGTCCCGTTCATATAACACTAAAATTGACTGAGTTATGAAACTTTAAAAATGCATGACTTATACCACTTTTCTGCATCTGAACACAAATGAGTTTGGCCATACTTTGAGGGGTCATATCCTAAGTACTTAAAGTATTCGAAGAACTTTTCATGTGTATCAGCGCTTTGAAAAAAATAGTAAAGTGTTATGATTGAGTTAACTTTTATTAAGTTTCAGATTGGCTAAAATTATTGTATTTTAACATATGTTTTATTTTGTAAGGATTTGAGACTATTTCTTTTAACAAATATTATGTTATTTTATTTAACTTCAACGATCATATGTATGTTTTCCCAGTTCAAAATTTGTAATCGAAATTTAACTCACTTTCAAGTTTCAAATATCCGATCAAGACTAAATTTTACATGCATACCGATGTAAATCCGATGACAATCTAATGTTATTATGATTTTCGGTGGTTACCATTCATACTTATTTTACAGGATAACACAAATTTCGGATAGATTACTGCCAAGAAGTTTAAGAAAAAGTTTTAGATTAGATAACACAAGATTGCGATGGTTATGTTTTTTAACTTTATGTATTTTTTAGCACTGAATCTGAGAATTACCTTAATTTTTAACCATCATCTCAGGATGTTTTGCAAATCATAAATTGTCAAAGTTAAAAAATAACAAAAATCAAGTACTATAAAATAGAGGAGACGGCTGAGTTTTTTAACTTTTGATAATGGATTTTTATGTACTTTTTAGCACTGAATCTGAAAATGACCTTCATTTTTAACCATCACGTTATAATTTTTTTGCAAATCGTAAATGTCAAAGTTAAATATAGCAAACATCTGATACTATAAAACAGATGTAAAACTTTTTTTTATTTAATTTTCCTTATGTGATGGTTAAAAATGAAGGTCATTTTCGGATTCAGCAGTAAAAAGTACATAAAAAGAATTTAATAAATATAATAAGTTTAGTAAATATAATACTCTTGAAGCTAAGTGAAAAGCTTAAATTTACATTTTAAATTAAAAGCTAAAACGTTTTAAAATTATAGGGTTCCCAATCTAAAAGTGCAAGTAAATTAGTACAAATATATTTTCTAAGATTCAAAGAAGTGAATAAATAAAACAAAATAACTATGAACAACAAAATAATTCATTTGTTCCTTTTCAGAAATACTCTTAAAAAAACCCGGGCTTTTTAAGTGGGTTTTTTATAAAAAACCCAGCCCGGGCGGGCAGCTGGGCGGGTACCCGGGCAGCTACCCACTACAACCCTGATTATAAGTATTTTATATACAGCGAAACAAAAATTTAAAATATTTATTTATAAACAATTATACATGTTAAAACTTGAGAGACAAGGTTTTATATATACTATATATATATATATATCCTTTGTTACCTAGAAAATCTTAATACATGTAGCTTATTCAAACATGCTTGTTTTAGAGGTTTTAAAAAATCCCTTTATTTTATGCGGAAAATGTACTCAGATAGTTTACATAGTTACTAATGGAATAAGGAAAAACAGTTTGAGCAGTATCATTTAGTTTTAGAAACAAATTATGCCCCTGAGGCTGAAAGAAAGTTTGTGAATTACATTTTTCTTTCAAGTAAAATGTACAGCTATATAAATAATATACGCTGCTGAAATTTCTAAATTCCTTGAAAACATATGTCGTTCTTCCTTTATAAAATATCTGCTTTTTTTAGGATTTAAAAAAAAAGGGGGGGGGGTTCTGTTAATTTTTTACATATAAGGATAGCATTTAATTTTTTAGCTTTGAAAATGAAAACTTTTGCGTTTATGTTTTGTCTAGTTCTTTGCAACAAACAATTTATTATTCGATATAAAGCCTGTTTTATATATCTATATGCATGTTTGCATAAAAAAATGCGTGAAACAATTCAAACTGTATTGGTTATCAAAACAAGTAAGAAAAATCATGCGTTGAGCAGAGATTATGAAACACTTTCCAACACTTCCTGAATTCTTTAACAAAACTTCGTTATTTACGGAAATAAGGTATATAAGAGAACTAAGTAAACATTTTAGAAAACGCATAAAACATTTGAAAAACAGATTTCAGCAGTTACCGTCCATAGAAAATATGTATTCCAATTCTTTTGAACAGCCCTGTATTTGATCTGTAGGTTGAATACTATATACTATATAATGGAGAAATTTAGGTTAGCAAGAAAACGCATAACAGTTTGAAATTTCTCTTTCAGCAATTTATACTAATAGATGGAAACATACTTGCATGCTTTTGTACAATCTTGTAGTTAATCTGGTACCTCTATTACACGCCACTATTTAATTAAAGTTTAAATCAAAGTAAAATACTCTTAAAACTACTGAAATCAAATTTCTAGAAATTATCATTTATAGACAGCCATGTATCCAATTCTTTTCGTGACCCTGTAAATCATTTTATATATGTTCCACAAACATTTCTTAGTAAACTAAATGCAGTTCAGCGTAAAAATGCATAACTCATTTAAAAACCACCTTTAAGCAATTTGCATCCATACACAGTAACCATTACGAATTATTTTGTGTATTATTATCATGTATATGAATTACAGCATTTATACACACCTTATGCTATGAATAAATATAGTGAAATATAAAAGCGCATATCATAATTAAAAATGCATTTTCAACAATCATCGCTACTACAGTACTTTAGATACAATATAGTGTCTGGAATTTCTTGTGTGTCCCAGTAAATGCTATGCAGTTCGTAGTATACATGAAATAAGTTATAGCAAACCTCAGCGACGTATATCAATTTCACTATACATGAAATAACTTAACATAATTAAAATACTCCGCAAACAATTCTCTCCGCCCCTATATCATTATGTACCGGAATTCATTCCCTGGTGGCCATGTAAATGAATAATAACTATTCTTTGCACCGCATATTCTACAGAATGCATATTTTAGTGCACTTGATAGCATGTAACATCATTAAAAATCATTTTAAAGGATTTTTTTCTATAGGCCGTAATGTAACGGAAAGCTTTTGACTGACCCTGTAATTGAACTAAATATACTAGAAACTTCATTTGAAATAGGGAACGTGCTATGGTAAACATTAATAACATCCAAAGATTTCAGGGCAATCCGAGTATATTTACGGGAGTTAGAGCGCGGACAGTTGGACAGACAAACCGAAGTCATAAACACTTTTCATTTTGTTGGAAAGTGTTAAAAAGGTCATATATTTTTGGTTATATCTTGTAAATTATATCTTAAAAACAAAAAGACTTTCTTTCTCTCAAACTACCTATGGATGATTTGCCATGTATGTCATCTATTCCACTTTTTCTTTTTCATTTATTTTCAGTGTCCCCGGAGAGACTATTTTGGCTATGGACAAAGTTTATGATTTAGCTAGCTGAAATACCTGGCGTTGCCGAGGGTAGAGGTCTGCACGGGCCGACATTTCAAGGCCCGGGCCTGACCCGACTCAGAGAAAAAAAATATCGGGCCGGCCCGGTAAAAAATTTAAAAGTTCGGCCCGTAGAAAAAAATTTATTGGCCCGGCCCTGCTTGATTTAAAAGTTAAAAGTTCGGCCCGAGCCCGGCCCGAAAAAAAGTTAAAATCTCGGCCCGAGACCAGCCCGGCTTGAGTGAATTTCTACAAATCATAGATTTTTACGTCGATTTGGTTAAAAGTTTGTCTCGTACGATGAGTTCAAGCCAAAAATATTTATCTTAACTTTTCTTTTCATGTTTATAATCTTCATTTTTATAGAAGTGCCGCAGGGTGCGATATTTATTTTTTTAATGATTTTTTTTTAATAAACCTATTTTTTGTATATAAATGTTTCAATTATCATTAATATTGTTAATCCGTATCGAAGTGTTAAAAATCTGAAAAATGCTATAGAGTAAAATCTAAGACGGAATTGCATAGAAAAGGGGAAACAAAATGCATTATAGACAAGTTCCCTTCTTAGCAAGTGTAAATGTATTATATATTCTTTTCTTACGTAGTATACTATATTAATTTTGCATGGATCAACACGTTTTTCAGTTTAAAACAAGATTCCGTCATTGACAGGTTCTTTTTCACACGTTTTACTATATTTTAATTTAACTATATTCTAATAAGTGTAGAAATCTACGATTCTTTAAAAAGAATGAATTTGAATGCTAATTGTAGAATAATGGCAATTTAAAAATGTACGCATTTTTTGAAAAAAAAATTGTGCCAAGCTTAATTTTACTGACCTTTGAACGGACCAGGTCACGCCGAGACAATGATTTCCATACGGGCTGGATCAAAACTACGAATGAAAATTTTGGGCCGTGAAGATTAGGAATGGAACCAGTACCCGGGCCTGTGCAGAAAAAATAAGTTAGGCCCGGCCCGGCCCGAACCTTCAGGAAAAAAGTAAGGCCCGAGCACGGTCCGGCCCTTAAACAGTAGTGACTAGGCCTGGCCAGAGCCTTCAGAAAAAAGTATGGATCGGGCCCGGCCCGGCCCGAGTGCCGTGAATGAAAATAGAATGAAAATAGAATAATAGTTCGGGCTTCAGGCGACTGGCAGGCCCGTGCAGATCTCTAGCCCGGGGTTTTAAACATGTTTGATTAGGAAAATCAATTTTAAAATTAAACACTGTACGGACTATGAGTCTCGCGCAAATATGTTCTCTTTTTAGGTGCGTTCGTAATTATATAAATACGTAGCACCTATAGTCGTCGTTCAGTCCGTCCGTCCGTCCGTCCGCATATAACAGAGTAAAAACTACCCAACCGAATGGTCTGAAATTTTAAATATATGATTGTTGCAAAATTTTGTCGAGCCATTTCAAATTTTATGAAAGTCGGATGCATAGTTTAATTACAGGGACATTCAAAAGTTTTTCTTTACATTACGTCCAATGGGAAAAAATATTGCAAGTGAATTTTAATGATGTTACAGTCTTCCGAATGGTCTGAAATTTTAAAGATATAATTGTTTCAAAATTTTGTCGAGCCATTTTCAATTTTATGAAAATCGGATGTGTACTTTAATTACAGGGACAGTCAAAAGTTTTCCGTTACATTACGGCCAATAAGAAAAAATTATTGCAAGTGCATTTTAATGATGTTACAGCCTTCCGAATGGTCTGAAATTTTAAATATATAATTGCTGCAAAGTTTTGTCGAGCCATTTCAAATTTTATGAAAATCGGATGTATAGTTTAATTACAGGGACAGTCAAAAGTTTTCCGTTACATTACGGGGAATGGGAAAAAAATATTGCAAATGCATTTTAATGATGTTACAGACTATGCACTTATGAAGCGCAAAAAAATATACATTCAGTACAAATGGGGTGCAAAAAATAATTATAAAACTAGTTATAGTACGAACGCACCTCATTTGCCACGTTTGACGAGCAATTTTCTACTTGTTTAATATATTGAAAGCCTTGAGAAATTTTGCTTTTATACTAGTATTTAAAAAAAAAAAAATGTTTCCTAAGCCTAAATAAATATACTCTTGATTCTTAAAAAAAATTGTAAAATAAATGTAATTTCATAAAATTTAAATTCATCGTGTAAATTCATGATATTACTTTCCCTTGTAAAAGGTATGCATTAACCATATATTTGCTTTAGATATGAGGTCATACGTGAATTAACCTATATTATTCACAACTAAAAAGAAATGGTGCATCTAGTATTTGTCGAGTATTAAATAAAAATCATGCACTCGTGACATCATAATTCACTTTTATATTTTAACAGAATAATAAGGCTACTATAATTTGTGACTCGTGCTATAGTCAGTATACACGTCAGGACACATTGCCGTCATCATTATCTCTTTACGCATGTTGGTTTCGCTATGGTACTCCATTGTGAAGTTTGGTAATTTTTGAAACTCAATATTTGACAAACGGCACAAACATTAGATTCGAAATTTATATCAAGAAAAATACAATTTTTTACCTTTCTAACGCTGTTTGTCTAACAATTTTCTGACAAACACTTTCAGAGCTATTAATTTTTTCAGTAACTTCAAATGTTTCATTTTTCGAGATTAATCTGTGGCTGCGATTAGCGAAAAAGCCAGTCGGCAGCAATGCATAAGTTTTTATTAAACAGGATTCCTTAGTATAAAATAAACCTTTTTTTTTAAATATTAAGTTACATCTTATCTAAATATTTTTAACTAGTTATTATTGAAATTTTTTTAAAAAATATTTCCGAAATGAACGTTGTGTTTTAGATGTAAGGACGTCCACGGAAGGGACATTCGTTATGCATTCATTAAAAGATTACAGATAAATATTAAAATTATTTTGTCAGAAGTGTATTTAACAGTTTTATTAAAACTTAAATGTACAGTCGTGGAAAAAAAAAAGTAAACACCTCCTACTAACTCCTCAACAAATTATCGTAGAAGAAAATCACTGGTACAGAACGATTGGAAATAAAGTCTACTTTTAAATGATGTATATAAAATTTGCTTACGGCGCCATCCACATATTAAAACGAACCATAACTTTGTTTTCTTCAATAGCAGTACACAATTCTGACAGCATAAATGAACTCTACAACCTTAAATTAGCCTAAAAACAAATTTTTATGCAATTCGTACGATAAGTTTCCGAAAAATTAATTATTTTAAAACGAGCGTATTTTAAGGGCTGTATCCAAATTGAAGTTCGGTACTCGATTGTTAACCGAGAGAGCTCCCTTCTTGATCAAGGCACCTTAAGCAGTCAATTAAGCCTGTTAGATTACAGAATAGCATAAGAAATTTCAAAATACTTAGTCACTTCTAACATAGACGGCCCCTTAAACCATCATTTTGCCGTTTTTTAAGCATAAATTGAAAACTACTTGGAAGAAAAATGTGAAAGTTTGGATTTCCATAAAGCAGGACTTAATAAATTTGAATCCATAAAAAAAACTGTAGGTTGCAATTCATAATTATTTTTATATTAATTTCATAATTCATATCAGAAAATTATACAAATTGCAAATGCAACGTATTTATGTTTGGGTATATTAGTATTATTGCTACACAAAAAACTAGAACACTAGGATCATAATTTCAGAAGTTATAAATAAAAATATGAAAATGCAATTTAACATTAGAAGCACTAAATTTTGAATGTCTATAATTCAAAAACTTATCATTGAAATGATTTGAAATTCGGTGTCTACGCATAGTTTGAACCAAAGATTTGAAATACCTCGTTGAAATTGGATATTGCCATTGAAAAAAAATGAAGTTTGAATTCGTTTTAATATGTAGATGGCCCTTTAAGCAAATTTTATATACGTCATTTAAAAGTAGACTTTATTTACAATCATTCGGTACCAGTAACTTTCGTCAACGATAATTTGTTGAGGAGTTAGTAGGGGTGTGGCAGATTTATCTGCAACATATCAATTTCACCCCCCGTTTCTCAAAATCTACTTTAAACAAGTAAATTCATTATAGTAATTCTTTTTCCTAAAACAATTCATACTTCTACATTCATTTAGTTTTTTTTTCTTTTCCTTTCACAAGGAACTTTTCTCAACACATATAAAGATTTATTGTTTCAGATATTTTGTTTCACTTATTCAAAATTCTCATTCTCGATTATTTATTTAGATTTCCATTCCTAACGCTTTTTATTTGAATGCAATCACGATCATATTTAACTCCTTACAGCTGCTCTTTCCGTTAACCGTTCATTTTTCTCGTATTTCATTTGCGCTATAAATAAACTACTCTCATTTCCTATTAGAACTTGACGGGTAAAAAAAATGAAATAAAGAAAAGATGTATTTATTGGAATTGCAGTTATAAATTATATCTTCAATTATCATTATGCTTTCTACAGTTCACATACATTGATTAAAGATTACTCAATCACATTTAACTGCAATCTGCTTTTTTTAATGTAAACATAATCGAGACTTGTTGTCGCTCTTAGTCTTGAAACATGTAGGGTTGCTTCACATCCTGTGGCTGCACCGAAAGGCGGGGCTGCTACATAATTTGTCTGCTAATCCTGTCGCCAATGCTTTGTCTTTGTAATATAGGCGTCAAAATCTTGATTAGTTGGCGATAATACAATATGCCAAGACATATGAGTTCAGTACGCATTATGTAGGAGTTCGCCCCTGACCGCCTGAGTGGAAGGTCCATTAAAGGACCGCTGTTGTTTTCCCTTTTTTCCCCCTTTTCTATGACGATCCGTAGCAGTGATGAAATGAATTTGTTTATGCACATCGAGATACCTAATGTGTCCTTCTGTGTTGCTTCATATCCGAAGCTGCATATTTATGAGATGTCTTCCTTTGTTTTTGAACCTAAATAAATAAGTGATTGTACTTTCATCGATATGTTGGAGTTTTTTTTTAATCATCTTTTCAGCGAACCCGAGAATCACCATCTGATGCGATCCCCTTGAGAAGGGGGTGTTTTTTTCCCCCGACTTTTCATATGAATTAATATATTAGGAAATTTGCTATATTTTCTAATATTTATCTTTTGGGATTGTAAAAAGTTCCTTCTCGGGAGAATAAGCGATAAGCATCATATACACTCTCAATAGCACAAAAAAAAGTAATTGAGAAAATCTCGGAATATTTTGTTAATATTTCTGAAGTAAAAAAAAAAACATATATATTGAGAAAAAAAAGTAAAAATTTAGAAGAAGAATTTAATTCATTGATAAAAAACGCCTCCAATCTTTACAATAAATATAATTCAGACTATGAAAATGCGGCAAATATTAACGTTAATATTTAACCCTTTGGGACAGTAAAAAGTTCATTTTCGTGAAAATATCCGATAAGCATTATATACACTCTCAGTAGCACAGAGAAAATGCAATTCAGAAAATCTCGAAATATTTTGTTAATATTTCTAAGTTAAAAAATATATGTATTGAGCTAAAAAAAATTAAGAAATTCAGAAGAAAAAATTAATTCATTGAGAAAATATGTTTTCTAATTTTTACAATGTATGTAATTCAGACGATGTAAATAAGGCAGGGATTATATTAAAAAAAGGCTAAGATTATTATTTGGAAATATTGGTGCTAAAAAATAAAACTTCATATGGAGGATGTTTGTCTCAAAGAAGCTGATCATTGATATTTACCATTTTCTAAGACAAAAAAAAAGAAGCAAAAAGAACAACAACAATGCATAAAATTATAAAATTAAACAATATATGTGCAAAATTTGAAGAACTATAAAAAAAATCTTTACTATAAAAATACAGCACAAAAGTACTCTTTAGAAATACTCTTTCCTTTACTTTCCTTTAATTAAAAATGCCGGAAACGGCGTGTTTTCATTCACATTTCTTCCTCTATCTCCTATGTTACCTATGAAACGAATAACTTACCCACGTATAATTGCTTCATAAATTTTTAAAAATGTCTTTATATTGCACTGAAAATATATTCGGATAGTTTATATAAAATCTAATGGAGTGCAACAAAAATTTTCAGTAGTATCATTTAAGTCTTGAAACAAATTATGCGCTTGTGACAGAATAAAATATCATGAATAGTATCTTTTGCAATTAAAATTTATAGCTCCTTAGATAATATATCGTTGTTGAAGTGTTTGAAATCTAAAAAAACATCTCCTTCTTATTTATTAAGATATTTTATGTGATTCACTAGGAAGCTTTTTCTTTGTTTTGTAATGTCAAGAGATAGTATATGATTTTTGTTAAACGTATGCAATGTTTCCGTTTATATTTTGTGTAGTTCTGTGTCAGGTAACAGCACTTAATAGGCGATCAAGCATTTTTATGTATGGATATGTGTGCGCAAACATACATTAGAACATCATATGAACAATATGTATTTATTACAGATAGACAATAAAACGGAAAACGTTGTGTATTTGAAAAAACTGTTTCATTTTTATGAAATTGTAGAAGAATAATTATACAGGGTGTCTACTAAAATCCGTTCCATCCTCTTAACTGCCGAACGGCTGCAGCTATAGCGGTGACTATAGTGGCTATGCCCTACTATATGACACCACCTACAGCGCCACTTAGTGCAAAACGACGAGTTTTGCGTTCCTATCTCGAAAACGGTACGAGATATGGGAGAAAAGTGAATTACAACGTTGTAGAGCATCATCGATTTAGTTCGAAAAGACACATTGTGAATATGAATGCTAAAAACAGAACGCTTAAAACGGGCATTTTTGTGATTTCGGAAACTGTGACGTCACAAAATTGAACGAAAGGAGAAAAGATTACCTTGTGGCCGAAAAACGTGCCCGCATCCCGGCACAACGCTCATGCGCACAAGGCAGTTCCAGTGAAGCAGTACCTGGTGGAAGCATTCGATAACAAATAATCAGGTATGGCGGTTTCGTAAGAATGGCCTCCACGTTCAAGTGATCTCACTCCAATGGACTTTTTTCTGTGGGGAAATCTGAAACAATAGGTGTATATGACCCCTCCTCCAACATTGCAGATCTCCAACGACACATCGCGAATACTTGTGCCAATGTGTCACCCGCTGTGCTACAACGTGCTCAGTGTGAAGTTCAAACAAGGGTCCAGATGTGCAATGTAACTGACGGAAAGAAGTTTGAACATGGAAAATAAAGGTATCTTGCGATAACTAGTTTTTTTTCTTTCTAAGATCGTTTCTCCCGGTCACAGAGTAGGAAATCGCTAACAAACAAATGCGCGCTTTAAGCCTTCTGTTTTTAGCATTCATGTTCACAATGTCTCTTTCCGTACTAAATCAATGATGCTCTACAACTTTGTAATTCACTTTTTCTCATATCTCGCACTGTTTTCGAGATAGGAACACTAACTCCGCTGTTTTGCACCAGATGGCACTGTAAGCGGCCTCATTTAGTTGCGCATAGCAACTTTTCTATACCTAGACACCACTTTTATGGCTATAGCTGCAGCCATTCGGAATTTAAGAGGATGGGAACGTACTTTAGTGGACACCCTTTATAAAGAACGGGACAAAATGAACTCGATTCCAATTATTAAACTTCGAATCTCAAATATTTTGTAAATGTGTGTGAAGGATAGTAGCAAGGATGCGTGTGAATGAATATTTATTAAGTAATTCGTGAAAACTTACTAATTAATATCTTGATTATTTTTCCGCTTATGCTGTAGCAGCGATTTTGCTTTAACAAAGTTTTACTATAGTTGAAACTCACATTTAATCATATCAAAAACATGTTAAATGAAAGAAACTCTGTTTTTTCAGATTGAGGAGTATTTTATTCATTCTATCTCTCAGTTTTTTTCGACTAGTAATTTTCTCATCAGTTAATCACAGAATGTCTGTCAATAAATAAAACGAAGAATACTATTCTGTTTTTGTGGCAGATAAAATTTTGAATAAAATAATCTCCACACTGTAAAAAAAAAAACGACATTTTTACAGTACAAAGTACTGTTCATCTCGCGCACAAACTCGATCACAGTGAATGTGTTGTATCTTTCTTTGGTTTCCTGACTATATAAACATGAAAAATACAGTAGTTACGTAAAATTAATAGCCAGCAGTTTGTGCTGGCGTCCAAATTGCCAGCACATTGTGCTGTTAATTTGACGCAACTACTGTATTTTCCATGTTTATATAGTCAGGAAACCAAAGAAAGATACAGCACATTCACTGTAATCGGGTTTGTTCTGGCAAATTTACAGTGGTTTTTTTACAGTGCAGCATCGCTACACTCCCTGTCAAACAAAAAGGCATTTGAAAACATGGCACATTGCAGAGAGTTGGCTTAAAATTATTATCCGTATACAAATGGTCAATATGTTGTTAAAGTTGAACTCCTATCAACTGCGACGTAACGGGCAATATAAAAAATTGCACTATGTCAATGTGTATAGTTAGGTTATAAGGATATTTGAAAACATCACTCAAGGTGACTAACTCCTTATGAAATGATACATTTGACAGATAAACCAGGTATTAGCACTATATGCAACTCTGAGACGAGATGAGATAAAACTCATATCCAGACATCTCGTAAACTCAAATTTTGCCTTTTCATCATACGCTGCGAAAAACTGTATTTTCGTCGAACATTATGCAGCTACAATCCAATGCATCCCAATCTTCCGAGCTGTAGTATCACACATAACGAATTTTCAATGGATGTGTATTTAGAAGATATCAAAGAAGACACCAACTTTACAGTGAAAGCTCTTGCCAGCAGTTTTCCAATCATCATACAACGTGTTATCTCACGCTTTTAAATGCTTGAAAGAAAAATATTCAACATGCAGTAATCCTCAAAATAAATCCGAAATCATGGTCATCACTAAAACTTTAAGAGTCACAGAATAAATCTATTTGCACCAAATATGTAATAGAAAATAGATATTAAATAGATTTAATTAATTTTAAAAACAAATGTGAACTGTAACCAAAGATTTTTTAAAAATAAAAATTGATTTCGAGGAGTTTTATGTAAACTAATCCAAGCTTACAGCTTATTCCACCAAGTAGTTTTGGGGTTATGCTTAAGGGCAGTTGGAAGGCTAATTCGTGAAAAAAGTCACTGCTTTGATTTTTTTTATATTTTGAATCCTTCATTTCCCCCCTTTCGAATGGTATATTACTTTTGTTTCTGCGACACCGGGAAGTTAAAATTTCAGTTTGTTTACATCATACATAAACTTTAAACTAAATTTTCTCAAAATGTTATAGTTTGAAAATCGATGTACCTTTTTTGAAACTGCAATATATTATCGTTTTCAATTTTGCCTGGATACTTTGCACATATCTCTGAGCAATCTGAAGTGAAATTTCTTACAAATATATGTACAAAATAAGTAAAGACATAATCTTGCTTAATGGTACACAAAACACGAACTTTAATAAGCTAAAAGTTAACTTCTACGTTTCGAACTGTTTCTACAGCCGTCTTCAAGAAAATATGATGATAAAATGGCTCAAAGTTCAGAGACGAAAGCTTCCTGTGCAAGAGATAATTAGTCGAAACTGAATAAAAAAAATTTATATTCAAATCATTGGTCAAGTTTCGACTAATTATCTCTTGCACATAGGAAGCTTTCGTCTCTGAACTTTGAGCCATTTTATCATCATATTTTCTTGAAGACGGCTGTAGAAACAGCTCGAAACGTAGAAGTTAACTTTTAGCTTATTAAAGTTCGTGTTTTGTGTACCATTAAGCAAGATTATGTCTTTACTTATTATATTTTATGGTGAAATTGTCCAATATGTGTTATATGTACAAAATGTTTATAAAATAAAGTTTATCTTTAGACAAATGAAAGTTTTTTGTTATTTAAAAGTGTTTTTTTCCAAATTAAAAATAAAATAACTGAAGAATATCTGTTTATAAATTTAACTTAATTTTATTAGGAATTATTCATATTATATATAGAAAAAATTCCTAGTAAATATCTTTGTTAGTTTCTGAGAAAAGGAACAGTAATTTAACATGATAAGTATAGGGACTTCCAACTGCAATTAAAAAACTACTCACATGGGTTTTGCAATAAATAGAAATGAATATGATGTTAAAAGTTCCAAACTTTAAACTTATATAATTGCTAACCTATTTGAACGAATAACTTCATTTTTTATATCCAACTGTTTATTACAATTTCTTTATGTAAGCGACTCCATAAGTAAGATTTAATTATAGCATTAATTAATAGATGATGCTTCTAACCGATTGGTATCAGTCACATTATTCTACCATGATTTGTTACGGAGTTAATAAAGGGTGGTGCTTTATTTTTTTCCGAGATTGTACAAATGTTGCGAGAACATTTTCCAAATGACAGAATTTTATAAATTGAAGAAGAAAAACTGACCATTGCTACACTTACTTTTTTAAATTAACAAATCTGTATTTGAATCAGCTTAATTTTGAAGGCTGTCGGAAATATTTTTTTTTATATATATATATAATTAAATGCATAGTTTTGTAAAAGTGCCTCCATAAAACATAATTTGTACTTCAACTAATGTTTGCCACTGTAGTTTTTCGGTCGTAACTACTTTACTTTCAATCTATATTTTGTTTAAACTACGAAAACCCCTAAAAAATTCCGTTTTACGAATAGGAAAATCCTACAAACATAGACTTCAGTATTAGGAACCAATGACGTAATTACATGAACAAATATATAATAAATAGTAATATAAGGCTTATATTTGTCAATTAAAGTTATAGAAATGAATTTTATTAAGATGATAATTTATTTCATATCTGTTTAGCTAAGCGATATTCGCTTTAGACAGTTTTTTTTTTTTTTTTTTTTTTTGCAATTGCTCTGTCAATTTTATTTTTCAATAGGTTATTTCGAAAGAATCATTAATGAAGTAAACACAAATTACTAAATTTTATTTGGAAATTGAGATTTTTATAATTTTTTATTCAAATGAAAAATGAAACTTTATTAAAACTGGAGTTAAGAATGTCATTTATTTTTCAAGTTAATAATTAAAATAAATTATTATTTTTTTTTAATGCTGTTTAATAAAAGAAGTACGACAGACTTTTCTGAAGAATAAACTTATCGTGATATTTTTTTTTATCCTTCATACTAAATTTCATTCATTAAATTATAATATATTTCAAAGAACTTGCAAAGATCTTGCAGAAATATTTGATAAATCATGAAACTGAAAGGATAGTTCTTCATTCTGATTTTGGGTTTGGTATAAAAAAACATTAAAGACATTTCTAACTTATATGCTGTTCTAAAATATTAGAAAAATATATTTATGAAATACACATACTTGTACATTTATCCACTATTGAAAGTGGGTACATTAGAAGATGAAAGATATTCATTATTTAGTATATTCTCGGCTTTAGTAAATCTGTGTATTTAAGTCTCGGGCGCCCGGTGGTTAGTTTATTGCGCTGTGACACTATAAGTCCCAGGTTCGGCACCAGATTTGAAAAATATATAGGGGCCCCGCTCACCAGAAAAAAAAATCCGAAAGATGGTCATTATTTACATTCTGAAAATCACAGAATAAATCTGTTTGCACCAAAACTTCCTGTTTATTTTTTATACTATTATTTTGTAGTGAAATTTTCTTGATGGGTCATCTACATACTTAAATAATATAAAACTTTAACATTTTAAAAACTAATACATAATTTTAAAATCATATTTGGATGATTCGGAAAAAAATTAACAAAACGGCTTGTGACTATGTGAGGGAGTTAGGGAATTTTACAAAATTCTGAAGTCATAATACAAGTATTAAATTTTTATTAATCTTTGCAAAAGATATTGCAATGCAGGCAGTTTTTTAAGTATAACTCAAAAAATACTTAGCAGAATGACCCGTAATAATAACGGGATTTAAACGAAAATCTTTCTAAAGAGCAGTCTTTTTCTGCTCCACTTTTTTTGAGATCGAAATCCTATGGAAAACGTTTTTATTTTCAAACTGATTATTTTACGCGTAAATATCATTATTTCTTATACAAAGTCTTACTAAAACTACAGTTAAAAGTTTAGTTTAAGATATTAAAATTTTAGAGCGTTAGCGCAAGAATAAGTATACGCCATAAGTATAAACTAGGACTTCCCTCAGAGGGATTTGTCTGAGCGCTATTGCTGAGAACATAGATTTAATAATAGCTTGTAACAAGTTAAAGAAAATGAGACACTACCTTTAATTGACCATATACTGCCACATATTCAAATGATGAAAATGTGAAAATTGAATCACCACAACAAATTTCAAATTTCTAGCACAAACAATATCACAAAAATCACAATTTTAGAACTTTTCTGCTCCTGGAGGTTGCTGTACCGACATAAAATATAACCTTTTTCGGAGCAGAGATGCTCACGAACATTTTTTTTTTTTTTTGCCATTATTATTTTTTAAATCGGCAATGTAGTTCCAAAGATGACACCCCACGAACACACAAACTGTTCCTGGGATGTCACACACTGTCACACACACTGTTTTATAATTATTAGAATAGAAGTATAGACTCAGAAGCCGTTTATCTGTTATTATATACAAACATAAATAACTTATCTAATACGTGTTAGCAGATGCATTTTTAAAAATACCTATATAAATGAATATAATCAATATAATACTTATTCAGTTTTATTTTCATACTCGTTTATATCATTTGGAAAAAGAACTTTCTTAAACCCGAATTGCATCAGGCTTTTTAAAAAAGCGCCAAAATTAATGTAACAGCGAAGTACCATGAAGGGTATTAAATACATGGTAATAAGGCACTTAGGCGGACGCAGGTAATAAATTGCCAAATATTGTTCGTATCGCCATCTTTCGCAATGCATTATTTTCATTTTAAGATACATATATCAAATACATTTAAAAAACACGACTTTGATTCATTTCCTTTAAAACACAAGTAAATAAATAAATAAAAACAATAAGAAGAGAGGGTCAGAGGGTCAGCTAGGTGGGAAGGCCTACCAAATGGCTTAAGCACTCACAAGCCCCACCCAGCGGTTTCCATCTACTACCGCCGTCACCACACACACACAAAAAAAAATAAAATAAAATAAAAAATAATAATAATAATAATAAATAAGAGGCCCGAAGGGACCTACAGGAAAGCCAATTGAGAATATTAAGATTAAATATAATATAAGTATAATAGATACACGATGGAAAGCCCAATTTTTACTGGGCGTTTACGAGAGAAATTTAGATATTTGTAATTAATAAGATCATGAGATAATAGATAATAGGATTTTTAAACTTGTTGGAGCGGCAAAAGCTCAATTACTCTGCAAAGCTGGGCGTTCTGCAAAAATACAATAAAAGCTACGTTTATGTATACTAAATTAGAAAGAGATTCATAATTTTAAAAATAATGTAGAATATAAAAAATAGGCAAAATAGTGAATAATTATGATGAATATTATATAATTATATACACACACAAAAGTTCAAAAGTCTATTGTTCTTGCAACAGTTCAATTATAGTTCAATCGTGTTGTTTGTAGCTAAGAGTTTATTTTGAATTGGTGGTATCTGTCTATTTGTTAAGATACGTTCTCATCATCATCTATAAATGGCAAAACATTTTGAAACAAATAATGGTTGTTTTCTAAAACTTTCATACATGCAATTATCTTTTGACAAAATGATAGATTTGACAAAACCACTGAGACAAAGAAATTTTTGGAGATTTTCTTATATGGTAATATGATGTAAGGGTACAGTTAAAGATATAATGCAATGATGTAGCTCGCTGACCGCATACACATAATGGAGAAGGAACCCTGTCAAATTTATAAATATATGATGAAAATGGGCCGTGGTTAGTGGCAAACAGAAAAAGATTTCTATGCAGCAGGATTCTCTTTTCCGATAATAATAGCATAAGTCAAAACATTTTATTTCAACATCAAAAAATTGCTTCTAAGTTACAAATGCGAAAAAAAAGCTGCTTTTGGCGAAAAAAATACACTTGGCTAAAGTTGAACCAGGCTAAAAAAAAGTACCGTGATTAATTAAAATATTATAGGAATAAATAATTATTAAGATGCTACTTGGCGCAGAATGATATAAATTTAAAAAGCAACGTTAAAATCGCCAGAATAAGTAAAAATTCCGCAGACTAGTTTCGGTAGTGTTTAGCGTACTGTCCTCGATGCCTGAGGACGGTACGCTAAACGCTACCGAAACTAGCCTGCGGAATTTTTACTTATTCTGGCGTTTTTAACGTTGCTTTTTAAATTTATATTATAGGAATGTTTCGTAATCTGGATTTCAAACTACGTCGTATTTTAGAAAGCATCGCTCAAAGCCAATTTAATTTCATTATTGTAAATTTTTTGGAGGGTGTGAGGGAGTAAGTGGCGATGTTGCATATATTTACATTTGAATTTAAACTTTCGTTTACTCATCTGTTGCTTGTATGAATAATTAGTACTTTGATGATCGAGATCCATTCGGAACATATTCAAAATACTATTTGTGTCGTTGTTAACTCAAAGTCAATTTTATATCGCTATCTTAACTCTCATACAATTATAGCAATGTTGGATATTATTCTTAATTGACGCCAACCTTGCTTGTGTACCTAAATGCGGATTACAGGATTTATTTTTTTATTTTTTTTGTATCATTTTCATATATAACTTTATAATTTGAAATGGCACTGTTTTCTATTTGTTTTTCTTATTATTAAAACAGGGAAGAGTATAATAAAGCATAAATTTACGAAACAGCATAATTCTTGTTGATATTTCGGATGATGATAAACCAATCTTTTTTATAATAATGCAGCGCAAAAAATATATAATTTCAAAATACACATTTAAAAACAATTCATACGCTAAAGATTGCATGTCCTAACAATTTTTCTTATTATATATCCGTTCTTTCCTTGGAAATTTTAATACAAATAACTTATTCAAAGATACTTGTTTCAGAAAATTTTAAAAATCTCCTTATTTTAAGTTGAAAATGTATTCGGATAATTTATACAGAAACTAATGTAATAAAACAAGCTTTTGTAACAGTATCATCTGTGTCTAGAAAATAAATTACGCCTTTGAGGCAGAATGAAAGCTTACGAATTCCATTTTATGTGTGTCTATAAATACATAAGTCAAAATTATTACTACGTAGATAATACATCACGGTTAAAGTATTTAAATTCTTCACCTACCCACAAAAATATGTCGTTCTTTTTTTTTTTTTTTTTGACAGCCTCCATTATAAAACATAAGAAGCCACCTATTAAAATGTATTTTTTACTATTATGAATTGACAAAACGTTCTCCTTTTTAAAAAGACAACATTGATTTCTTTAAATAGTGAAAAAATCTTGCACTTAGATATCCTTGTCTAGATGTGTTGTATCTCTCCTTAAAGTTTTTCAATGAGTTCAAATATAACCTGTGTATCTGTAGGTGTTTTATAATTACTATATGTATGTAACTTCTCAGGTACTTCATAAAATACGGCGTCTCATATTTAAGCTCTGTTTTCTATATATGTATTCTAGATTAAAAAAAATTTATTTTAAAAAGTAACATACAATACATAAACTATTAAAAAAATTAAGCAAATTAAAGACTTTGTAAATTGCATTACATTTAGAATATCACAGAAAACAAAATGGAGCAATAAATTATTCCGACTAAACTTAATGCATTATTTAATCATATTATACAGTTCCGTACACTGCGTAACGAATATTGTAAGAGTGTCGTTTGCGAACTTTGAGTAGTACAGTTTTTTCTTCACATCAATTTCAAACATTTTATATTTTAACCCTTTATTTAAATTTATCAGCTTTTAAAATTAAACGAAATGTCAAAATTATCAATCATGAAATAAAATCACGAATGTGCATGCATATTTCGCAAGATAAAAAGGAAATATTTTCTATAAAAAAAGTATCAATTAAATCATTAGGTATTATTTTTTATAAGTAATTAATATGCTAAAAGTTCGGTATCCTCTTTCTCTCTACTTTTTCAATATATCCTTTGTTATTTTTGTAAATTCTTAAAGCAAGTTACTTCTTCAAACATATTTGCGTCATAAATTTAAAAAAATCTTTTTTATCTTCTCTGGAATTGCATTTGGATGATTTACATAAGATCTCATGGAATAAAACAAATATTTTCAGCAGCATCATTTAAGTCTAGAAAAAATTATATCCTTGAGGCAGAATAAAAGTTTTTGAATAATATTTTTTGCACGCAAATATTGCAGCTACTTAGATACTATATCAGTACAGAAGTTTCTCAATTCTCTAAATACATGCTTCATTCTTTATTCTTAAAATGCAAGATCCAAATCCTTTCTTGAGAACGAAAAAAATTTTTTTTTTGTTTTGTAATGCCAGAAATTTATTACCAGAATGAAACATTTTGTATTTATATATTTTCTTAACAAACAATTTCTGGCTATGTGATCAGTTTTATATCAATACATGTAGCGGTGCCACTGGTGATTACTTTTTAGTTCTATCTCGCACCATTTTCTTCAAACAAAGATCTTTCACATACACTTTGACAACATGTACAAGAAAAATATATTACAATTTTTTTTTTTAAATAGTGGTGAGAATATAATACAAAAATGGTCGCCAGTGGCAGTCCTGTATTTACGTGTCATATATATGTGTGTATTTCGTTTCTCGGAGACATTTATAAAATAAAGCTGTTCACATTTAAAAATTGCATTAATTACAAATTCTAGAAAAAAGTTATTTTTAAAGGGAAAATTCTATCAATAATTTATTATTGAACAGATGCAGAAAATTATATAAAACGGTTCTTTAAATAAATTGAAGGCAATAGAAATATATATATATATATATATAATTAAATTCCAGTAAAAAGTCCCGAATAATAAATAACCCCACTAAACTTGGAGCAATATTTAATATTAACTATGTCATTTTGAGTTGTCATTCTATAACAACAAAATATATTCTGATTTTAAACAAAATAACTCAGTTTTTTTAAGAAACTCTTTTATGTAGCAATTTTATGCCTGTTTATATATATATTGACTTAAAAGTATGTATGTAAATACATGTAAATATATCTATGTGGCCATCCTGAATATATACTCCTATGAAGTTTCGCTTCTTATAAAAGGAACGGAGAAAAATAAACTTTTGTGAACAAATAAAATTAGTTATTGTTTAATTAGAAAAACAAATAAAAGATGTAGAAAAAAAATCGTAAAAGTAGAGTTCTACCGAAAGATTTTAAACAATAAATAAATGTCATGATAAAGCATGATAAATTATTTAATCTGATTTATTACATTATAACTGTATAACAGGAAAATATGTTCAGGATAAAAAATATTCAATGAAAAAATATTTTATAGTTATAAAATTTAGAGAAATTTACCGATACTATAATACGATAAAATTAGTCTAATACTATATTGTACTATTATGTAGTAGTATTATATAGAACTAGTATATGGTATATGCAGCTTTAATGCAATATCTTTCTTCATTTTATTATCAAATTTGTACCCTATTTTGCTATTTCAGTCAGTTTTATTAGTTTAAAAAAAATAGAAAAAGATTAAAACCATGCATAAATTCATAAAACAACACAATTCTTGTGTATATTTTGAAAGATTTTAAAGCAATCTTTTCTGTAATAATTCAGTGGAAAAAAGAATTCCATTCAAAATATTATTTTATGAACCTTATATATGATAAATATTAAATCTCCTTTTGTTCTTTTCTTTGTTGTTGCCTAAAAAATCTTAATGTATACTTGCTTCACAAATTAAGAAAATCTTTTTATGTTATGTTGGAAAAGAATTTGGTTAATTTATTTAAAAAATAATGGAATAATAAATCATTTTCAACAGTATAATTTAGATCTGAAAACAAATTATGCTCTTCATGCAGAAAGAACGTTCACGAATTTCATATTTTAAAAATAAAAATAGCAGCTACTTAGGTAATATGTATCACAATTGAAATATCTGAATTTCCTAAAATCACATATATTTATTTTGTGTTAAAATGTCATTTTTTTTATCATTCGGAAAATTTAAAAAAATCGTTATAGTTATTATTATTAAAACTTCAATGCACTGTAAAACCAATCAGCTAACAAGAGATTCTTTCATAGATATAATAATAGAGCTTTTTTTAATAAATGCATTTTGTATACAATTGTATGCCTTCATATTTTAACAATTAACACTAGAGAATGGTCGCAGATTAGAGTTCTGTACGGGCCGAAGTATATTGGTCCGGTGTAAATCTAAATGTTTGTCGAGGGCCTACTTCATTTCTACAAAAAATCCGATTTTTCTTAATATACAATTAATATATTATTTTAAAGAATAGGGTAAAGTGCCCATATTTCGTCCCCTCTCCTAATTTCGTCCTAATTCCCCTCCCCCTTGTACAAGACAAACTTTAGTTTAAACTAACAGTAAAAAAGGAACTATAGTAATTATTTTTGGTTACTTCCCACTTAAGAATAAATAATAAATCTGTAATTAACTTTTATTTTTTATGCCGTACAAACATTTTAGTTTTTAATTTAAAATAGAAAGAAAAAATATAGATGGGCATATAGATGGCCTCATAAATTGTATTGTTTTTACTGAGAGAATGTGATTTAAAACAGTTTGCATTTAAAAACATTTAGAAAATATTTGTGTATCATAAAAAGTTGTTCCAATGTAGAGCCAATATTGGCGTATCATGGAAAATAGCTCCAATTTAGAACCAATATTGGCGTTTAACGAGAAATATATTCAAATTAAAGCAAATATTTCGGTAATTTTGCTTTTTATTAAAAGTGTTTGCAGAAAAAAGCCAATATTTGACAATATTGGAGTTACTTTGAAAATATTTCTAATATAAAGACACTATTTGTAGAATACTGGCTTTTCATTGGCAATACTTGAGAGATTTTCAAGTGAAAAAAAAAAATGAAAAAAAAAATATGAATTATGATGTGATATTAGAAATCAAACGGAAATTTTCAAATATATTTTTTATAATACAAAGTGCATGAATATGAGTAGGTATGGAAAACAGACGAATATCACGTCATATATACAAAATAAAATGGATATGCTTTCATGTTGAAATAAAATGGTCTTTAATTATGGTATAATGTTTATTATTTTCTTTCTTTCTTTTACCTTATTGTATTTCACATAAAATTAGTGTATTTTACATGTATGTAAAATATGTATTTTAAATGTATGTGTTTTAAATTAAAGTTCTGTATTTTAAATGAAAAGACTAAAATAATTGCATTTTAAATTAAATAAATAAAATACGAATTATAGTGATGACAATAATACATGATGGTTTATCGTCTGCGCATGGCTAACATGAAGCTAAGTGTATTTTTGATTTAAATTTTAAATAAAAAGAAAAGAGCCCAGCTAAACGGATGTCATTGAGCTCAGAGGCTATTCACACTAATTGTATATTACACTCTTATTTCAAAGAATAATGCCCACAAAAAAATGAAGGGGGATTAGACCGCGTTCCCCCACTTTAAACTTAACCAACGATCCTCCAAATCTAATCAGGGAAACACCTTAACATAATAAACCGGTATACCAAATTTGCTGCAAATCAGATAAACCTGCATGAAAAAACCATTTCGCTAAATTAAAGGGGGATCTAACCCCTTTCCCTCCTTTATATTTAACTAATGAACCTCCAAATCTAATTAGGAAAGCTCCGTATCAGAATGAACATAGAAAATAAAATTAAAGCAAATTGGATAATTCTGCATGAAAATCCATTTATCTAAATTAAGGGGGTCTGGGACACAAAAATCTTCAAATTTTCATTTTTTTTTTTAATTGGATTAAAAATTTCTCTGCCGTTTTCTGCTTAAAATGATGTTTAAATCATGTTTCTATCTTAATTAGAACAGGAAATATTAATTTTTTCGTTTTGGTTTGTTTTCAAAATTTGCCTTTCAAGCTATGGTTGTCAAGGAAACGAGTTCGTGTGAAATTGCGTTTTTCTTCATGATAGGTTTTTTCACCATTTCTCATATTTAAATTCTTATAACTCGAGAACCGTTAAAGATACAGGGTTTAAACTCGGAACATATCTTTTTCAATTATTTTACTTTACTTTTGAGCCAGCATATTTGAAAAAAAATATTTACTTTTAAAAATATGATTTTTTTTTTTAAAAGTTGCACCACTTTTTTTGTAATTTTTTCGTTAAATATTTTTAATTTTTTTTTAAATTAATATTTTTTAAAATGCTGGCTCTAAATTAAAACATATATATTTCTGTTTATTTAAATGAAAAACAATTTAAATTTTACAAATAATATTTCGAGTTATAACGGTTTTAAGTTATACCACTTTTTTCATAAATTTTAAATTAAATTTTTTTAAAAAGCTATGAGAAGTTTTATCATTTGATTCTGTTTACAAATGATATGGTTAACCATCACAAAAAAATTCAAAATTTTAACTAATATAACTAACATAACTAATATAACTAATAAATAAAATTTTTTTGAAAATGTGTCCCGGACCCCTTTAAGGGGATTCCCCTTTTTATACTTAACCAATGAACCTCCAAATCTAATAAAGGAAACACCATATCGGAATAAACCGGCATATCAAATTTGAAGCAAATCGATTAATACTGCATGAAAAACCCATTTATCTAAATTAAGGGGGGGTCTAGCCCCAGCCCCCCCCCCTTTAAGCTTAACCAATAAACCTACAAAATTAATCAAGGCAGCTCCTTAATATAATAAACCGGTATAACAAATTTGGAGGAAATTGAATAACTCTGCATGAAAAACCCATTTATCTAAATTAAGGAGGGGGGGGGGTGCGGTTAAACCTCTTTCCCCACTTTATACTTAACTAATAAAACTCTAAATCTAATCATGGCAGTTTCTTAATATAATAAGCCGGTATACAAAATTTGGAGCAAATCGAATAATTCTGCATGAAAAACCCATTTATCTAAATTAAGTGGGGGTTATCCCCCTTTTCCCCCTTTATACTTAACTAATGAACCTCTAGATCTAATCAGGGAAGCTCCTTAACATAATAAACCCATATACAAAATTTGGAGCAAATTGAATAATTCTGCATGAAAACCTATTTATCTAAATTAAGGGGGGGATAGCCCTCTTTCCCCCCTTTTTACTTAACCAATGAACCACCAAAGCTAATCAGGGAAGCGCCTTATCAGAATGAACCTAGAAAAAAAAAATTGAAGCAAATTGGATGTTTCTATCAAGAGTTATCGCGTTACATATATACGTACGTACATACATGCATACATACATACATACATACATACAGAACCGGCGGGCACATTAGCTCTCAGGCTTTGATAGCCTATGAGCTAAAAAGTTTGAAAATAAAATTGATTTCAAATGCAATAATATGCGCGGCAAAATTATCGATGGCGAAAATGACGTCATGGTTAGCGGAAATAGTTATTTTCACTCTTAGAAACTAAACAATTTGGAAATTACACGTCAAACATGACAAATAAGGTGCGTTTGTACTATAACTAGTTTTATAAATATCTTTTGCACCGCATATTGTACTGAATGTATATTTTAGTGCGCTTCATAAGTGCATATCAATTTCATTCAGTTCGAAAGGCTGTAACATCATTAAAATGCACTTGAAATATTTTTTCCACTATACATACGATTACACTATATCCAATTACACTATACATCTGATTTTCATAAAATTTGAAATGACTCGACAAAATATTGCAACAATTATATATTTAAAAAATTAGAACATTCGGTTGGGTAGTTTTCCTCTGTTATATGCGGACGGACGGACCGAACGACTCTATAGGTTCTACGTCTTTATATAATTACGAACGCACCTAAAAAGATTAGTTTGATTGCCTCAAGAAAACAATTTTTAGTTGAAAAAAAATTGAATTAATTCTTAAAGCCCTTCATTTCAGAAAATTTTAATAAAAATTCCTTTTTTTTAAAAAAAGATAATTGCATTTTCGTTCATAAAACCTAAAGATTTGGTTTGATTGCGCCGAAATAACACCATCTTTTATCTGCCAGTATTGAAATTAAGACTCGAGGACTTGAAGTTATATCTTGGTACGATCGAGACACCTTTGTAAACCGTGGTTTGGCGACCGAATTTTAATTCGACGGTAAGAAGGGCTAACTTCCTGTTCTGAGACATTATGACAAACAATTTCGAGAAAAAAAAATGGCAATACCTAGAGTTCCTCCCATAGAGTAGTATGTGGTTGATATTTTCAAACTCAATTTTCTTTTGAATATTTAACGAATTTGCTATAATTTTCACTTATATATATATATATTAACTGTAAATTTTTTTTTAATTAAACGCAAATTCTTAATTTGATATTAGTTAAAAGTGGAACTTTAAGTAAGCTCAAAAAATAAATAATCTAGCTTCCGCCAGGCCGAAATATTGAAGCTTGGATACGCATTAACTTAAAAGATAATATTAAAAAAATATATTTTCATTATTATTGTTTAATAGTATAAAAGTAAGTTTGAAGTAACAATCGTTGAATCTTCATTTTAAAATGTTTAATTCAGTCGTCAGTTGCAGCAGGAAATGCTCAAATGCTAATCTGTCAGCAAGTGCTCCCATACTATTAATTTGATCAAGCCTGTCCTTATCGAAAAGCGTTTGAATGAGAACTTCCTCTAAACGACAAACTATGCTAAAAGTGACAATTTGTTTTATTTGACAAATCCCTTAGGCCAATGTCCACAGCAGTTTTTGATAAAGTTAAACTCTGGGATTTATGTATGGTGCCAAGGTATGCAACAGTTAAAGGTAACTGACTTCGTGAGCATGAGGCCTTCTCTTCTTTCCAATATTTACAAATAGGTTTGATAAGGAAAAATCTTCCAGTTAGAAATGACCAATGATAATCATCAAAATAAACGCATAGAAATGACCAAAACTAATAAAATGTCTGCAATTTTTTAGCTCACAGGCCATCAAAGCCTGAGAGCTTATGTGCCCGCCGGTTCTGTATGTACGCACGTATGTATGTACGTACATATGTACGTACGTAACGCGATAACTCTTGATAGAAACATCCTATTTGCTTCAATTTTTTTTCTAGTTTTGTTCTGATAAGGCGCTTCCCTGATTAGTTTTGGGGGTTCATTGGTTAAGAATAAAGGAAGAAAAGGGGGTTAGTCCAATCCCCCTCCCTCAATTCAGATAAATGGGTTTTTCAACCAGAATTATTCGACTTGCTCCGAATTTGGTATACCGGCTTATTATGTTAAGGAACTTCCGTGATTAGTTTAGGGGGTTCATTGGTTAAGGATAAAGGGGGAAAAGGGGGGTTAGTCCACCCCCGTAATTCAGATAAATGGGTTTTTCATGCAGAATTATTCGATTTGCTCCGAAGTTGGTATACCGGCTTATTATGTTAAGGAACTTCTCTGATTAGTTTTGGGGGTTCATTGGTTAAGGATAAAGGGGGAAAAGGGGGGTTAGTCCACCCCCTTAACTTAGATAAATGGAATTTTTCATGCAGAATTATTCGATTTGCTCCAAATTTGGTATACCGGTTTATTATGTTAAGGAGCTTCCCTGATTAGTTTTGGGGATTCATTGGTTAAGGATAAAGGGGGCTAATCCCCCTCACTTATTTTTTGAGGGGCATTATTCTTTAAAATAAGAGTATAATATACAATTTGTGCAAAGAGCCTGTGAGCTCAATGCCATCAGTTTAGCTGGGCACTTTTCTTTTTTATTTTTAATGTTTCTAATATTAAGAAAAGTGCAGGGTTCATAACTTGCGCACATTGAAAAGGTGATGCGTTCGCGGCAGAAAGTGGACCGCACACCGTACTACGTATTATAGAGCTCAGTGAAAATAGTAAAAAATTCGTAGTCACTTTTAAAAATATTTCTTTTTAGCTCACAGGCTATCAAAGCCTGAGAGCTAATCTGCCCGCCCGTTCTGTATGTATGTACGTATGTATGTATATATGTATGTATGTATGTATGTATGTATGTATGTATGTATGTATGTATGTATGTACATAACGCGATAACTCTTGATAGAAACATCCGATTTGCTTCAAAAATTTTTTACGGGTTCATTGTGATAAGGCGCTTCCCAGATTAGTTTTCGGAGTTCATTGGTTAAGGATAAAGGGGGGAAAAGGGGGTTAGTCCATCCCCTTAATTCAGATAAATGGGTTTTTCATGCAGAATGATTCGATTTGCTCCGAATTTGGTATACCGGTTTATTATGTTAAGGAATTTCTCTGATAAGATTTGGGGGGTTCATTGGTTAAGGATAAAGGGGCAAAAGTGGGGTTAGTCCACCCCTCTAAATTCAGATAAATGGATTTTTCAACCAGAATTATTCGATTTGCTCCGAATTTGGTCTACCGGTTTATTATGTTAAAGAGACTTCCCTGATAAGTTTTGGGGGTTCATTGGTTAATGATAAAGGGGGAAAAGTGGGGTTAGTCCACCCCTCTTAATTCAGATAAATGGTTTTCTCATGCAGAATTATTCGATTTGCTCCGAATTTGGTATACCGGTTTATTATGCTTAGGAACTTCCCTGATAAGATTTGGGGGTTCATTGGTTAAGTATAAAGGGGGAAAAGTGGGGTTAGTCCACCTTCCTTAATTCAGATAAATGGGTTTTTCATGCAGAATGATTCGATTTGCTCCGAATTTGGTATACCGGTTTATTATATTAAGGAACATCCCTAATAAGTTTTGGGGGTTCATTGGTTAAGGATAAAGGGGGAAAAGTGGGGTTAGTCCACCACTCTTAATTCAGATAAATGGGTTTTTTACGCAGAATGATTCGATTTGCTCCGAATTTGGTATACCGGTTTATTATGTTAAGGAACTTCCCTGATAAGTTTTAGGGGTTCATTGGTTAAGGATAAAGGGGGAAAAAGGGGGTTAGTCCACCTTCCTTAATTCAGATAAATGGGTTTTTCACGCAGTACTATTCGATTTACTCCGAATTTGGTATACCTGTTTATTATGTTAAGGAACTTCCCTGATAAGTTTTGGGGGTTCTTTGGTTAAGGATAAAGGGGGGAAAAGGGGGTTAGTCCACCTTCCTTAATTCAGATAAATGTGTTTTTCACGCAGAATGATTCGATTTGCTCCGAATTTGGTATACCGGTTAATTATGCTAAGGAACTTCCCTGATAAGTTTTGGGGGTTCATTGGTTAAGGATAAAGGGGAAAAGTGGGGTTAGTCCATCCCTCTGAATTCAGATAAATGGGTTTTTCATGCAGAATTTTTCGATTTGTTCCGAATTTGGTATACCGGTTTATTATGTTAAGGAACTTCCCTGATAAGCTTTGGTGGTTCATTAGTTAAGGATAAAGGGGTAATAGTGGGGTTAGTCCACACCCCTTAATTCAGATAAATGGGTTTTTCATGCAGAATGATTCGATTTGCCCCGAATTTGGTATACCGGTTTATTATGTTAAGGAACTTCCCTGATCAGTTTTGGGGGTTCATTAGTTAAGGATAAAGGGGTAATAGTGGGGTTAGTCTACCCCCCTTAATTCAGATAAATGGGTTTTTCATGCAGAATTATTCGATTTGCTCTGAATTTGGTATACCGGTTTATTATGTTAAGGAACTTCCATGATTAGTTTTGGGGGTTCATTTGTTAAGAATATACGGGGATAGAGTGCTAGTCCACCTTCCTTAATTCAGATAAATGGGTTTTTCACGCAGAATGATTCGATTTGTTCCGAATTTGGTATACCGGTTTATTATGTTAAGGAACTTCCCTGATAAGTTTTGGGGGTTCATTGGTTAAGGATAAAGGGGAAAAGTGGGGTTAGTCCATCCCTCTTAAATCAGATAAATGGGTTTTTCATGCAGAATTATTCGATTTGTTCCGAATTTGGTATACCGGTTTATTATGTTAAGGAACTTCCCTGATAAGTTTTGGTGGTTCATTTGTTAAGAATATTGGGGGAAAGAGTGCTAGTCTACCCCCTTAATTCAGATAAATGGGTTTTTCATGCAGAATTATTCGATTTGCTCTGAATTTGGTATACCGGTTTATTATGTTAAGGAACTTCCCTGATTAGTTTTGGGGGTTCATTTGTTAAGAATATAGGGGGAAAGAGTGCTAGTCTACCCCCTTAATTCAGATAAATGGGTTTTTCATGCAGAATTATTCGATTTGTTCCGAATTTGGTATACCGGTTTATTATGTTAAGGAACTTCCCTGATAAGTTTTGGTGGTTCATTGGTTAAGGATAAAGGGGAAAAGTGGGGTTAGTCCATCCCTCTTAATTCAGATAAATGGGTTTTTCATGCAGAATTATTCGATTTGTTCCGAATTTGGTATACCGGTTTATTATGTTAAGGAACTTCCCTGATAAGTTTTGGGGGTTCATTAGTTAAGGATAAAGGGGTGATAGTGGGGTTAGTCTACCCCCCTTAATTCAGATAAATGGGTTTTTCATGCAGAATTATTCGATTTGCTCTGAATTTGGTATACCGGTTTATTATGTTAAGGAACATCCCTGATTAGTTTTGGGGGTTCATTTGTTAAGAATATAGGGGGAAAGAGTGCTAGTCTACCCCATATGATTGTATTTAGGTTGGTTGTATTTATGTCGGCCAATTATCAGCACGTGGGATATAGGCCCTAAGGGGGGGAGTGCCTTCCGTGGAGGTCTTTCTAAGGGAACCTAACCCGTATTAACGCTTGGAGAACCAAGGTTCGAAGAAAACCACGAAAATTCCGAACGATTAGGCCGACGGGCGCGATTGGGATGGAACCCAGTCCCTCCCGTCTACCAGCTTCGAGAGCAAAACCTCTTGCCACTGGTGGGGCGAATGCATTTGAATAACTGAACTTTCTATACCAGTATTTTACAATTTTTTTGGATAAATTGTTTTACAAGCCTTTAGAGATCAGTTTGAAAGGAATACTACTGTTATTGGTGGGATTCAGAAAGAAATATTTCATCTGAATCTGAAGCTTTTTCACGGTCAGTGATAGTAAAATAAAGAAGCCGTGGGATATCCTTTGTCGATCCTCGCTTTCTGTTTAAAGTCATTTTCCTGAATTACTAGAAAATAGAACTTGTGTCTTTCTGTCATAGTTTTACAAAGGATAAAAAATGTGGCTTTTGTAGATTTCTGCAAGTGGTTGGATATAAATAAATATATATATATATAAAGTCAAACCTCTTTAACATGAACCTCAAGGGGGATTAAATTTTTGTTCATGTTATCCGCAGTTCATGCTATCAGTATAACAAAAAATCCAGATAACAAATATTGGGAAAATTACATATAGGGGAGACTGGGGGCTGATGACACATAGGAGCTAACTGAACAACGCTTTGTTGTAAAATATAACAGTGAAAACTTATCAGTAAATGTCATTTCTAATGTTATACACAAGAACATGCATTGAACAACTTTTTACTATTTGCTATTTACAAAGCAAAAAGCGAGATATATTTAAGCATCAAGATAATTTTTTTTATATTTAATAAATATTTGTTTTGGTCAACTGTTAAATCAGTTTTTAATAATAACTAGGGGATCGTACCCGGGCTTCCAGGGTTAAAGAATGTAGGTGAAAAAAAAATTTTTATTGAAAACTAATAGTTTTTTTTATATGCAATAAATTTTTTGGATTGACCACTTACATTAAAAAAGCATTTTTCATATAGAAAATACGAATTATACAATCAAATAAATTTTTGAAATTTATGAAATGCGATATTTTCTTATTAGCCGCATGCTAAGAGTTATTTGAAACATTTTGCCACTTATGACATCTTTTTATATTCTGATAATTCCAGAGCTTATACATGTCAGGTAAATTTGTGTTTTATTTATATTATTTTATTTATTTATTTATTCATAAGGAAGTTTTTTAATAGATATTAGCCGTGAGAAAATGATGAACTCTTTATTTTGCTTTAAGGGAAAACGGATTAATCTTTCGTAATCGAGCTCCGCGCGATATAGATAGATTAAAAAATATTTCATGCTTTAAAGTTGTTTTTAAAAGACAATCAGTAAACTTTGTAAACAAATTCCATTTGAAAAAAAATCCTATTTGATGCTCTAAAAATTTAAATTTTATGATTACAAATATGTTAGATTTGTGTTTTTTCAATATTATTCTTTTATTTGTTTATAAAAAAAGTATTAATTTCGTTAATTTGTCTTTCACAGATATCTTAGATTGGTGGTTTTTTTAATATTATTATTTTATTTGTTTATAAATGTATTAATTTCATTATGCAAAAATAGTCAGAAACAAATGCTAAAAATGTTTGTTGCTTTATTTGCAAAATGTTTATTATTATTATGTATTGAAACCGACACGTGATAAGATAAACTTTAAAAAAACATGCTTAAAAATTATTTTAGAAAATATAATACGTCAGTCAATGAATACAGTTTTTAAACAAATTGCATTCAAAAGTAGATTTTTTCCCTATGCGACGAAAATTGAAAATGTACGATGGTCAGAAGATTAAAAAATTGCAGTAAAGAAAATTTCAAGACCGAAATTTGATCGTGAAGTGTTGCCATTCGCAAAATGACATCAGCGTTACGCACAGATACGTTTGTTCTTTATAATATAGATACTTAATCAGTAAAATATATTAAAGATCAGTCATTAGGATGTGGTTATCAATTGAGGCTCTTATGCTGGAATTTCGGAATGAAAACAGCGATTTTCACCTTCTCAAAATTTGCATACGCACTTCTCATATCCATATTCATCATTTTTAAAAAATTTGTATTTTGTTTGATCATTTAAAAATCATTTTAACTTAAAACTTGAAGTCACGATTGTCAGCAACATCTTTTACGTGAACAGACGCACAATTTACTTGAGATTCTAATCTCAATTCAGGAGAGTAAAAATTTCCGTAATTTATGTTTTTTAGACGCATTTGTGTTGAAATGTTTAGTTTTATCTTAGAAAATGATCGTTTTCTTTTAAATATGACTTCATTTTCACTTAAATAAGTATTTCGCCTAGTGTCTGAAACTTAGTATCAGTACACATGCAGAAGAAAAAAAATATAGGAAATTTATGAGAAAAAATGCGTGTTTTCAAAAGCAGTATGTCATTTTCCGTTATTATGCCCCTAATATAATGTTCTGCTCCTAATTGGATTTTGATGAAAGCTATCTAA
Organism: Maratus speciosus; assembly: GCA_963932465.1. Classification (NCBI taxonomy): domain Eukaryota; kingdom Metazoa; phylum Arthropoda; class Arachnida; order Araneae; family Salticidae; genus Maratus; species Maratus speciosus. The sequence goes on along the minus strand of OZ010795.1, from coordinate 504,049,542 downwards.
TTTTCATCATTTTGACGAAATTTCATAAAATGCTTTTAAAATTAAAATATAAAAGTGGGGATATTAAAAAAAAAACAGATAGTGCTATCACAATTACAAAGGAAGAGCTTTAAGTAAAAAAAAAAAAAAAAAAGTAAAATTGTTTCAGCAGAAAGATTAGGGCAGATGACTAAAAAACACACTTATGTTTTAAATGTATAGATTGTATAAAATTAGGAAAAAATAAATTAAGCAAATTATGTTATTTTTATAAAATTATAGTAGAATGTCCTAAATATTAGCAAAAAAAATGTATTATTCGAGAGAATTATCGACAAAAACTTCAGGAACACGATATTATTTTAAACAACGAATTATTTGTTTGCTTGTCTAACTCGGCGAAGAAAATCCATCCAGGCGAGAATCATCAATTTCTGTAATATAAATCACTATTATTTGCATGTCTTCTCTCTTTTATAAAGACACTCTAAATTTTTGTAAAACCTTGCGTTTTATCAGTGTGTGACTTCGATTACATTATTTTTAAAAGTGAAGCATTTTCACCTGTGAAGAATTTCAAGGCAGCTGGGCTGTGAAAATGACGCACTTCTACAAAACATAATTCAGGTTTAAGAATTAAATTACACGCTTTTTTATAAAATGACTTCATTTTCATCCGCTAAAGCAATCCACTTTTACAATCCAGTTTTAAACTTCATCTATAGAAAAGTATGCATATGAGGTCATTATCACGGAATAACAGACAATATTCTTGACATAGCCCATATTTTAATTTCAACTTTTTTTCAGGTTTTATGAGAAAATGGCAACAAAAGATACAGTATCTCCTATTTTTGACTATTTTCCGTTTACTTTCAATGAATTTCAATAAAAATTAAGTACTTTTGTTGCCACGATAAGAAAAATGGTATTAAAAACTACAAAAAAATTAATATCTCAAAAACAAATTGAGATACAGCTTTCAAAAAAATTACATTTAAAAGAGCATATTTTTCCTTATACGACGGTGTAAAAATTTAAAATGTGCGATGTTTAGAAGTTTAAAAATTTACAGTAGAGAAAACAAAACCAAAATTTTATTTTAAATTTCAAACTGTTGCCATTCGCAAAATGACGTATGCGTTACGCACAGATATGTTTGTCCTTTATAATATAGATACCTTTTATTATGAAGCTTTTATACAATGTTTTAATTTTAATCATTTATTTTTAATCATTATTTCGTACCAGAGATAATCAGTTAATTTACAATAAGCTTAAATGCAGTGGTAAAGGATTCAGGGATACATGTGTACGTCACATAGGGCCTAATGCGAGAAAACTTTGTTTCAGACATATTTCTATTCTAATAAATAATTAAACCATTAGTTATATATTTTTGTTATCCATTAATAGAAAACTGTTACAAGTAATTGTGTAAAAAAAAGCCCTATTCTCTAGGAAAAAGGAAGCTTTCACACTTTTCTAGGCATTTTTGTTCACATTAAGCGTCAAAATCTCTCATGGGGACATCGAGAATTGTTCATATTAAGCGAAATTTCACGTTAAACGTGTTCGGGGCATTCCACGTCAAATCAGGCAGTAAAATATCAATATGTAACCCACCATCACAGATTTTAATGAAACTGCGTGTGTTTGTTCTTACTATTAAGATATGATCACCAGTATTTTTTTTTTGCTCCTTGGTGAAATAGTTTCTGAGAAAAAAATTGTCAAAATTTTGAAAAACTGCCGTCAGTTGGCATTCTTGATAGCTCGGTTTTCAAATGTAGCATGTCACATATATAATCATATTTCAATATCTACTCTACAAATCATCTTCAAATAATTTTTGCACAATATTTAGGGTATGCAGCTTATGAAAAAAATATATTGTTACGCTTATAACATTTTAAGTGTGTCTAAAAAAATATTTAAACTTTGAAGTCGTGAATTTTTTATGAAAAATAATGCATTAACAAAAAAAGCATTATCAACAAAAGGCGGTATTTTTATTAAATTTATTTTTTATGGGAGATATACTTAAAGGTGTCCTTTACCTGATTCTGAAATTAAAATAGTGGGATTTTGGGTGTTTTTGGTAGTATTTCCTATTTAAAAATATTTTGAGGTGCATTTCATATCAAATCAAGCAGAGTCATTCCATGTCAGTTCCCCTAAGCCATTTAATCACTGTCACAAATTTCAATGAAATTGGGTTTGTTTATAGCTTATTTTAAGACGTAATCACCTTTAATTTTCTTGATCCTAAGTAAAATATTTTTTAAGATAAAAAATATCAAAATTTTGAAAAATTGTTTTAAATTTTTTTAATGACAGTTCGATATTCAAAGACTGCATTAAAAAAAAAAAAAAAAAAAAAAAAAAGTCATTTTAATATAAAATCACTAAATAGGTTTCAAATAATGTATATGTGACAAATAATGTAGGCTGATTATTATTTCTTGTTTTTTATCATGTTTAAACACTAAGAGTGTCTTTTATCTTATGAATTTCTAAAATCTAGAATTTTGTCAAAAATAATGTGTTAATCAAAAATTTATTATTAACCGAAGGCAGGGTGTTATTGCTTTTTTTTAATTGTACGTAAAAATATCTTTTAAATGGTTATAAAATAAAATAGTGAACATATGAGAAAAAATTATCAAAATTTTGGAAAAATGCCACGAGTTGCCATTAATGATTGTTCAATTTTCAAAGGCCTCATTTTATATATAAAATCATATTTCAATAACTAATAAAGAAATCGTCTTCGAATAATTTAAGCAAGGTAAATAAAGTATGTAGATTATGAAAAAAATATTGCTGTAATGTTAAAAAATATTTAAATGTGTCTAAAAAATTGTATAATCTTTGAAATCAAAAATATTTTACAAAAAATAATGAAATTATTAAAAAATCTTTATCAATCAGAGGCGGAGTTTCTATGACTAATTTTTTAATTTTAAATTGTACATAATGCTACATTATAACTGGATCTGAAATAAAAGTAGTGGGATTTTGGTTGGTTTTAGTAGTATTTAAATCATATTTAAAATTATCAATATTTTCAAATGTAAAACCTATCCAATGTATTATCCCTGGAAATATTTTTATTTATACATTTATTTTATTTTTCAAATTATCTTTTATGTTCGTTTCTTAAGGAAAAAAATAAACAATGTTGTTTTTAGTAAAACTTCTAGGGCGAAGAGCAATTATCCCTTTCCAAAAAAGAGAAAAATCACTAGCTCCTCACCGCCCAATAGAAATTTTCAAAATGACAGTCCTAATCTTTAAACTCATATTTGGCTGTTAATATTGAAAATTTAGCATTGAGCTGCTAATATTGAAAAAAAATACCAAATTTCACTCTTTTGAAGAAAATTTTGACGTATTGTGCTTTAAATATATGCAAAAAATGCATAATCCATTATATTTATATCTTTCAAATAACTATATCTAAAAAAACATTTAAAACTTAATGAGTTGCACTTTTGTAACTTTATTCAGTTTCTAATGATATGTACCGTAATTTCGGGTGTATAGCCCGCAGATCAAACAATTCAGTTTGGACCCAGAAATTTTATTCAGTATTTGAAGACCAATATTTACAGTGATCTAAAATGTTACATTTTATTTTTAAAAATTTCTGGGTCGAAACACGATTGTTTGATCCGCGGGCTATACACCGGAAATTACGGTAATTTGATTTATTTCATCACAATATTGCTGAAAGATGGATTTTCAACATATATATGTGTATATATATATCCCTGTTCTCAAACAAATTATTTAAAAATTATTCATTTATGTTTAATAAAGCATATATATATTGTTTATACACTTATAGAAAATACATATAGTAAATTTTATAATATTATGTCAATAATGTCTAAAAGTAAAGAACTTATCTAATAGTATGTAACGAAAAATTTAACATCTGGTGTAATGACAACAAAATTTTATAATTGTTTTACTTAATTTGGATGAATGAAAAAAGCTTACATGTTTATATTTTATTGAAGTACAGGTGAAAATGTCACAAAGACATTCCTACCTCAACAACCACTGAGTATGTCACATTCACACTGCAGATGATTTTTTTTTCTTTTTGATCTTTCGGGTTTGATTTCAGATGGTAATGAATTAATTAGTTTTGTTAGAAGTGTCATTGCAGTCAGCATATTAGGCTCACTATTTTTTTTTATATAATTTGTTTTGATTGACTCGATGAACAACAATATTTAAAGGGACCATTTCATGACTTTTCAATTAAAAGCTGATTTATAAATTCATCATGTTGTTTAGTTATTATTATCGTCTTAAGATAATAAGTTGATATTAAAATTTTTAAATGCAGATTATTTATTATTTGAAGAGTTGAAAGTATTTTTCAATAAGAGTGGGCTGTTGATTTTAAGTCGGCTGTTGAGCAATGTAGTGTTGGTAAAGGAACTGGTACTATTTAATTTAATTTTTATTGCTGTAAATAATATTTGTTATTTTATTATTGTATGTATTATATTTAAGCAAGAGTAGAAATACACGATATCGTAGTCATTTTAGTACATCTTAGCATGAAAAGTCTCAATATTTATCATTAAACATTCACATTTTATGAAAACTTTGTTAAAATTGCTCATATTTTCACTATTTTTATTTTATAACTATTGAAAAGATATTTTTACGCACAATTAAAAAAAAGTAATAACAGCCTGCCTTCCGTTAATAATAAATTTTTGATTAACACATTATTTTTCACAAAATTCTTGATTTTAAGAATTCACAAGATTAAACACACTCTTAGCATTTAAACATGACAAACAACAATAAATAATGATCTGCCTACATTATTTGTCACATATACATTATTTGAAACTTATTTAGTGATTTTATATTGAAATGACTTTTTTTTATGCAGTTTTTGAATATAGATCCGTCATTAAAAACATTTTAAAAAAATTTCAAAATTTAGATATTTTTTTTATCTTAAAAAATATTTTACTTGTAATCACCTTTAATTTCCTTGATCCTGTCTTAAAATGAGCTATAAACATACCCAGTTTCATTGAAATTTGTGACAGTGAATTAAATGTCTTAGGCGAACTGACATGGAATGACTCTGCTTGATTTGATTTGAAATACGCCTCAAAATATTTTTAAATATGAAATACTACTAAAAACACCCCAAATCCCACTACTTTTATTTCAGAATCAGGTAAAGGACACCTTTAAGTATATCCCCCACAAAAAATAAATTTAATAAAAATACCGCCTTTTGTTAATAATGCTATTTTAGTTAATGCATTATTTTTCATAAAAAAAATCACGACTTCAAAGATTAAACATTTTGTTAGACACACTTAAAATGTTATATAAGCGTAACAGTATTTTTTTTCATAAAATACGTACCCTATTTATTATGCATAAATTATTTGAAGATGATTTGTGGAATAGATATTGAAATATGATCATATTTATGTCATGCTACATTTGAAAATCGAGCAGTCAAGAATGCCAACTGATGGCAGTTTTTCAAAATTTTGACAATTGTTTTCTCAGAAACTATTTGACCAAGGAGTAAAAAAAAAAAATACTGGGAATCATATCTTAATAAAAGGAACAAACACACGCAGTTTCATCAAAATCTGTGATGGTGGGTTACATGCCTGCCTGAACTGACATGGAATGACCCGTTCATCTTAAAGGGAGAAAAAACACTAGAATCAGTATTCATTTTGACGGGGGCAGTGGGAACGGTTCATGTTAAAAGGAGAAAAAACACTAGAATCCGTATTCATTTTGACGGGGGCAGTGGGAACTGTTCATATTAAAAGTGATTCACGTTAAGTGTGTTCACGTTAACGAGGTTCGACTGTATATATATATATATATATTAAAACAGGTTTTTTTTAATTTATTATATTAAATATATTATATATATATTATATTAAAATATTTAGTAAACATTGTTGAAATATGTATCGAATAATGTGTTACTTTATAAGTTGCAGCCATAATTCTTCTACTTTTAGTGCTATTGGCTGGAGCATCGGTTCCGGTCAAGTGGGGTGGCTAACCCTGAGATCCGGGATAGATGGTCAAAATCATTGATTAATTTTTTTCATAAAAATCGCATTTTATCTGGTATTTATATTGCAGTAATTTTTTTAAAAATCCTACATAAAATTTCGTGTAGATAGGTTAAATGTGAAACAAAGCTAAAAATGCTATAAAAGTGATGATAAAATACCTTTATTTAGATTTACGCACGTTTCATCGAACAAACGACGACATTTTCAAAAGTATTCTAGATAGAAATATTTTCGCAAACAATTTTTAAAACAGGAACTTGGTAAATAATGTCATACATACAATACAATAATCAAATCGTCGTGCGGGGTCACCCAGCATCAATGCTTGCACCGGTGTCGGATGGTATGGATGCGCACCATGTGCATGTAACAAATGCCAGACATGCTGAGGCGTGTATCCACATGCGTAGCTTATTTCCGCCGTGCTCAGTTACAGATTTAAAAGGGCGAATGCCAGCACCTCCTCCGGTGTCACTCGAACATTACACCCTGTACGTCTACTTGTTCTGGGTCGTGGTGCAACAGAGCCGGTATCTCTAAGACGGTGCAATGCATCAGCTATAGTCTCATTCGTTGGATGCCGATCCCTAGGAAAACGTTCTGAATAAACCCTCGCAGCCGCTGTGGCATACCTTTGACATTCACCATAAATAAGTATAATTTCGGCATATTGCGTGTATGTGTAGTGTGCCATCACGATCTTAGCGCTGACTAGCACATCCACTTCTAGTGACGCGTGTTTTATCCCGAGCGTGTGTCGCTGCGGTACTATTGTAATTTGCATAATCCTAATTTCCATGCTCGTTATAGCTCGGTTGGTCGTTTTCATTCCACTGCCATATATTTAGATTTAGTGAGTATGTTTTATTTTACTCATGTTGAATCTACTATCTGTTTTCGAATAGCACTCTGGGACGATACAAACTATCGAGAGGGGTGTTACGTTGACATGGGTAAGTTCTACTTTGTCGTTTTCTTGTACGCTGTCACTAAGACTGGCACTCAGCCAAACGCAGCTAAACAAACTCGACTCCCCCTGTTTTGATAAAATCAAAACTGACCGGGCGCAGGCACTAAGACTGCGTATGAACGCGTATTTTGCCTACTTCACCAGTTTTCTTGGAAAAGCTTTTGTACTGGACCCATCTGCGCTTTATTCACAAAAGAATGAGGGGATGGGTCAGGGAAAGCAATGGGTCAGGAGATAAGGAATTCGACTCTACTTGGAGGAAAGGTTCCTCTTTTGCCGGACATCATTACCTTTCCTGTTAAAGTCGTTAAAAATCAAAGACACCGCGTCGGCACAAAAAACGAAGCCGACACTGCTAACAGTTAGAAGGATGGTTCGAACGCAGCTTAAGGCTGCGTACGCACCATCTAGTTTCTTGCGATCACCCTTCGAAGTGTTTGATCCAGGCAGTCGGAGCATTTGATGTTATAATGGGATTTGCAGGACAAGGATAGGGAGTTGCATGACGAAACTAGATACTCAACTGCGTTAACAGTTTTATGACAAGTGTTTGGGGAGATAATTGCCCAGAAAACTTACACTCCTTTTGTCAATTCGATGTACTTTGGAAGTTGTCTCCTTTCCAATCCACTTAAAAAGGTTGCAATTTATTTGGCGGTGTGAAATAAGCAGAAAATGAATTTACATTTTCGCCAAGGGCGAAATGGTAGCGTCTTTTTGATCTTTCAATGAAAAAAAAAGTCCTTCCGGCCAGTACCGGGAGGAAGGGGTAGCTTTCATATTCCTTATTTTTAAAAAGCCAACTTATATTATTCAAACACACGAAGCTCAATAAAGTGGAAACCGAATGTAGGAGATTCAATACTAATTTTTATCAATACTAAATCATTATGAATGAGAATTTCGCGAAATTAGTCAGCTTTATTCAAGCTGCTTTTATTTAAAGTCACTTATATTTGGCTGCCAAATTCGGCGATTTCTTAAAGTGCCTGCCATTTTAAGACAACATGGTAGATGAGGCTAACCAGTGAACTTGGTCGAGACCTCAGTAATTGCTGTGCACATGCTCACTCATATCGGAATCGGTTGATATATACGAGTGCTGTCGCATGCAAAAAATCAGATTTTTCAAAATGTCACCCACTTTAGAAATTGAAACTGCTATATCTGAGCCATTTTTTAAGATAAAGACAAACAAAAAATGCTCCTGAATCCTTATATCAAGGTCAAATACTTAAGAAAGAAACCTTTTTCAATTTCTAATTTTTTTGCACCTCACTTTAAATATAATTTTTTTTACTTTAATGGCCGCCATTTTGAAACAAGAAGGCTGATGAAGCTGGCCAGCGAACTTGGTCGAGATATTGATGTGTACTATCCACATGCCTTCTTCCATCGAAATAGGCGAATACGTGTGGTATCGCGTGACAAATACAAGATCGTTTCAAAGTGTTAGCCATGATAGAAATTCAAAGTACTATAATTCAACCACTTTTTAAGATATAAACAAAAGAACAAATTTTCAGAAACAAAAACTGCTCCAGAATATTTGTATCAAGGCCAAACATATAAAAAAAAAATATTTTTCATTTTCCAATTTTTTAATACCTCATTTTAAATTTTAAATTACATTTTTTTTTTTAAATGGCAACCCTTTTGAAACAAGATGGCGAATGAAGCTGGCCAACGAACTCGGTCGAGACATTGGTATGTACTATGTACAGACCAAGTTACATTCAAATCGGTTCATAAATACGCCTGTTATCGCGTGACAAAAATCAGGTCGTTTTAAAATGTCAGCCACAATAGAAATTCAAAATGTTATAACTCAGCCATTTTTTTAGATGTAGACGAAACAAAACCTGTTCCGGAATCTTTGTATTAAGGTCAAACACATACAAAAAAAAATTTCATTTTCCAATTTTTTGGTATCTCATTTAAAATTTAATTTTTTTTTAATTTTTTTAAATGGCCACCATTTTGAAACAAGATGGCGAATGAAGCTGGTCAACGAACTCGTTTGAGTTATTTGTGTGTACTATGTACACACCAAGGTACATCCAAATCGGTTCATAAATACGTCTGTTATCACGCGGCAAAAATCAGGACGTTTCAAAATGTCAGCCACGCTAGAAATTCAAAATGCTATAACTCAGCCATTTTTTAAGATATAGACGAAACAAAAACTGCTCCCGAATCTTTTTTTCAAGGTCAAACACATAAGAAAAAAATATTTTTTCAATTTTCAATTTTTTGCTACCACATTTCAAATTTAAATTTTTCTTAAAATTTTAAATGGCCGCCATTTTTAAACAAGATGGCGGATAAAGCTGGTCAACGAACTCGTTCGAGACATTGGTCTGTACTACGTATAAACGAAGTTACATCCAAATCGGTTCATAAATACTCCTTTTATCGCGTGACAAAATTCAGGACGTTTCAAAATGTCAGCTTCGCTAGAAATTCAAAATGCTATAACTCAGCCATTTTTTAAGATATAGACTAAACAAAAACTGCTACGGAGTCTTTGTATAAAGGTCCAATACATAAGAAAAAAATATTTTTCCATTTTCAATTTTTTGGTACCACATTTCAAATTTTAAATTTTTTTAAAAATTTTAAATGGCCGCCATTTTGTTTCAAAATGGCGGATGAAGCTGGCCAACGAACTCGGTCGAGACATTGGTATGTACTATGTACACACCGAATTACATCCAAATCGGTTCATAAATACGAGAGTTACAGTGTGACATAGGTCAGATATATATATATATATATATATATATATATATTGATATATATATATATATATATATATATATATATCAATTTTGAACGGAGGGTGGTTTCGGGGTCTGGGGGTCATGATCGATGAAAATATACCAAACTTTTTTGAAATCGCTTTCCTCCGAACGGCTGCAATATGTAGCTTTTTGTAAAGAAAGCTACCTAAAAGTGATACATACAAAAAAAGCCAGATTGTTTGATTTTTTCAGAAAAGTGTATTATTTATTTTTCATCGCATTAATTAGTTTCTTATTTGCAAAGCAAGCAATATAAACATTTATTTTAATTATCAACGATTATTAATATTTCGTAAAATTTACACCATAATTTTATTAGTATATTCTATCATGGATATAGTTTAGGAATTTCTTTTCATATGTATTTTTACTGTTTACAATTGCTAAGCGATTAAAATTGACAATTTTTGTTATAGGTTTAATATTTAACTTTGTAGAAAAGTCCCCCCCCCCCCAGAGCTTTCTATTATTTTTAAATATATGCTTTCATAAATTTCTTAAGGGGGTTCTCAAATTCCCAAATTGTCAACAATGCGAAATTTTCTGAGACATTTTCCGATTATTTTTCTAAACGTAAATATAGAAAACAAGCAGTTGAAGTGATTTAAAATCGAATAGCGTGTTCCTTTTTTTAAATAAATAAATTACGTGTAGAGTTTAAAACGATTCTGGTCACGTGATGACAAGTTTTTTTTTCTTTATGTCACACGAAATTCGGTCCAACTCGAACAGTATTTTGAAAAAGATGTCCAGTCTTTACCAAAAAATGGAAAACGTCTTTTGATTACATTATTTCATAATCACAACACCTGTACATTTCAGGCGTTTCCAAACAAAAATGAATTTAAAAATCTGTCAAAAAATAATCAGTATTTTGCCTTAATCAGTATTTTTAATAAAGGATTTTTTAAGTAGTACGTTTTTATGAGCATAAATTTTAGAAAACTGTTTTAAGAGAAAATTTGATTAAAATTTTGTTATGAAATTAGTGTATTCAATAATTATAAATTTTTACACGTTTTTTAGGTTTTCTTGTTTTGTGTGTGTGTGCGAGTTCTATATTTGAATTATATTGCTGTAATGAAAATGTCCTATTCCTAATGACAAAAGTAAATTCTTTTCTCTTTTTCGTGAAAAAAAGAGTAATAATTCCTCTCCCCCCCCCCCTCCATCACACACACACACTCAACCATTAACTTTTTTTTTCTTCCAATGTAAATGACACAAACAACAACAACAAAAAAACAGCATTGTCGGATATTCCATGACATTTTTTCATAATTTTATTTGTTCTTTGCATCGAGCAGCCAGACAAATCTTCATCATGATTTTTGAAAATCGAATAATAATACCATAAGATATTATATTCAGCTATATTTTGTTTGGGTCCGGATGGCACAGGAGAAAAAAAAAGATTTAAAAACTGATGGAATATAAAAAATTAATATTGACTACACTCATATGAGCAAAGCTTTAGAAGCAAAAATCTTTGAATTTTATAATGAATGCATATGATTGTATTTATGTCGGCCAATTATCAGCACGTGGGATATAGGCCCTAAGGGGGGGAGTGCCTTCCGTGGAGGTCTTTCTAAGGGAACCTAACCCGTATTAACGCTTGGAGAACCAAGGTTCGAAGAAAACCACGAAAACTCCGAACGTTTAGGCCGACGGGCGCGATTGGGATCGAACCCAGCCCCTCCCGTCTACCAGCTTCGAGAGCAGAACCTCTCGGCCACTGGTGGGGCGAATGCATATGAATAACTGAACTTTCTATACCAGTATTTTACAATTTTTTTGGATAAATTGTTTTACAAGCCTTTAGAAATCAGTTTGAAAGGAATACTACTGTTATTGATGGGATTCAGAAAGAAATATTTCATCTGAATCTGAAGCTTTTTCACGGTCAGTGATAGTAAAATAAAGAAGCCGTGGGATATCCTTTGTCGATCCTCGCTTTCTGTTTAAAGTCATTTTCCTGAATTACTAGAAAATAGAACTTGTGTCTTTCTGTCATAGTTTTACAAAGGATAAAAAATGTGGCTTTTGTAGATTTCTGCAAGTGGTTGGATATAAATAAATATATATATATATAAAGTCAAACCTCTTTAACATGAACCTCAAGGGGGATTAAATTTTTGTTCATGTTATCCGCAGTTCATGCTATCAGTATAACAAAAAATCCAGATAACAAATATTGGGAAAATTACATATAGGGGAGACTGGGGGCTGATGACACATAGGAGCTAACTGAACAACGCTTTGTTGTAAAATATAACAGTGAAAACTTATCAGTAAATGTCATTTCTAATGTTATACACAAGAACATGCATTGAACAACTTTTTACTATTTGCTATTTACAAAGCAAAAAGCGAGATATATTTAAGCATCAAGATAATTTTTTTTATATTTAATAAATATTTGTTTTGGTCAACTGTTAAATCAGTTTTTAATAATAACTAGGGGATCGTACCCGGGCTTCCCGGGTTAAAGAATATATATGAAAACATTTTTTTATTGAAAACTAATAGTTTTTTTTATATGCAATATTTTTTTTAGATTGACCACTTACATTAAAAAAGCATTTTTCATATAGAAAATACGAAGTATACAATCAAATAATTTTTTGAAATTTATCAAATGCGATATTTTCTTATTAGCCGCATTCTAAGAGTTATTTGAAACATTTTGCCACTTATGGCATCTTTTTATATTCTGATAATTCCAGAGCTTATACATGTCAGGTAAATTTGTGTTTTATTTATATTATTTTATTTATTTATTTATTCATAAGGAATTTTTTTAATAGATATTAGCCGTGAGAAAATGATGAACTCTTTATTTTGCTTTAAGAGAAAACGGATTAATCTTTCGTAATCGTGCTCCGCGCGATATACATAGATTAAAAAATATTTCATGCTTTAAAGTTGTTTTTAAAACCATAGACAATCAGTAAACTTTGTAAACAAATTCCATTTGAAAAAAAATCCTATTTGATAATCTAAAAATTTAAATTGTATGATTACAAATATGTTAGATTTGTGTTATTTCAATATTATTCTTTTATTTGTTTATGAAAAAAAAGTATTAATTTCGTTAATTTGTCTTTCACAGATATCTTAGATTGGTGTTTTTTTTAATATTATTATTTTATTTGTTTATAAATGTATTAATTTCGTTATGCAAAAATAGTCAGAAACAAATGCTAAAAAAGTTTGTTGCTTTATTTGCAAAATGTTTATTATTATTATGTATTGAAACCGACACGTGATAAGATAAACTTTAAAAAAACATGCTTAAAAATTATTTTAGAAAATATAATACGTCAGTCAATGAATACAGTTTTTAAACAAATTGCATTCAAAAGTAGATTTTTTCCCTATGCGACGAAAATTGAAAATGTACGATGGTCAGAAGATTAAAAAATTGCAGTAAAGAAAATTTCAAGACCGAAATTTGATCGTGAAGTGTTGCCATTCGCAAAATGACGTCAGCGTTACGCACAGATACGTTTGTTCTTTATAATATAGATACTTAATCAGTAAAATATAATAAAGATCAGTCATTAGGATGTGGTTATCAATTGAGGCTCTTTATTCTGGAATTTCGTAATGTAAACAGCGATTTTCACCTTCTCAAAATTTGCATACGCACTTCTCATATCCATATTCATCATTTTTAAAAAATTTGTATTTTGTTTGATCATTTAAAAATCATTTTAACTTAAAACTTGAAGTCACGATTGTCAGCAACATCTTTTATGTGAACAGACGCACTATTTACTTGAGATTCTAATCTCAATTCTGGAGAGTAAAAATTTCCGTAATTTATATTTTTTAGACGCAGTTGTGTTGAAATGTTTAGTTTTATCTAAGAAAATGACCGTTTGCTTTTAAATATGACTTCATTTTCACTTAAATAAGTATTTCGCCTAGTGTCTGAAACTTAGTATCAGTACACATGCAGAAGAAAAACAATATAGAACATTTATGAGGAAAAATGCGTGTTTTCAAAAGCAGTATGTCATTTTCCGTTATTATGCCCCTAATATAATGTTCTGCTCCTAATTGGATTTTGATGAAAGCTATCTAATTTTCATCATTTTGACGAAATTTCATAAAATGCTTTTAAAATTAAAATATAAAAGTGGGGATATTAAAAAAAAAAACAGATAGTGCTATCACAATTACAAAAGAAGAGCTTTAAGTAAAAAAAAAAAAAAAAAAAGTAAAATTGTTTCAGCAGAAAGATCAGAGCAGATGACTAAAAAACACACTTATGTTTTAAATGTATAGATTGTATAAAATTAGGAAAAAATAAATTAAGCAAATTATGTTATTTTTATAAAATTATAGTAGAATGTCCTAAATATTAGCAAAAAAAATTTATTATTCGAGAGAATTATCGACAAAAACTTCAGGAACACGATATTATTTTAAACAACGAATTATTTATTTGCTTGTCTAACTCGGCGAAGAAAATCCATCCAGGCGAGAATCATCAATTTCTGTAATATAAATCACTATTATTTGCATGTCACCTCTCTTTTATAAAGACACTCTAAATTTTTGTAAAACGTTGCGTTTTATCAGTGTGTGATTTCGATTACATTATTTTTAAAAGTGAAGCATTTTCACCTGTGAAGAATTTCAAGGCAGCAGGGCTGTGAAAATGACGCACTTCTACAAAACATAATTCAGGTTAAAGAATTAAATTACACGCTTTTGTATAAAATGACGTCATTTTCATCCGCTAAAGCAATCCACTTTTACAATCCAGTTTTAAACTTCATCTATAGAAAAGTATGCATATGAGGTCATTATCACGGAATAACAGACAATATTCTTGACATAGCCCATATTTTAATTTCAACTTTTTTTCAGGTTTTATGAGAAAATGGAAACAAAAGATACAGTATCTCCTATTTTTGACTATTTTCCGTTTACTTTCAATGAATTTCAATAGAAATTAAGTACTTTTGTTGCCACGATAAGAAAAATGGTATTAAAAACTACAAAAAAATTAATATCTCAAAAACAAATTGAGATACAGCTTTCAAAAAAATTACATTTAAAAGAGCATATTTTTCCTTATACGACGGTGTAAAAATTTAAAATGTGCGATGTTTAGAAGTTTAAAAATTTACAGTAGAGAAAACAAAACCAAAATTTTATTTTAAATTTCAAACTGTTGCCATTCGCAAAATGACGTATGCGTTACGCACAGTTAGGTTTGTCCTTTATAATATAGATACCTTTTATTATGAAGCTTTTATACAATGTTTTAATTTTAATCATTTATTTTTAATCATTATTTCGTACCAGAGATAATCAGTTAATTTACAATAAGCTTAAATGCAGTGGTAAAGGATTCAGGGATAAATGTGTACGTCACATAGGGTCTAATGCTAGAAATCTTTGTTTCAGACATATTTCTATTCTAATAAATAATTAAACCATTAGTTATATGTTTTTGTTATCCATTAATAGAAAACTGTTACAAGTAATTGTGTAAAAAAAAAAGCCCCATTCTCTAGAAAAAAGGAAGCTTTCACACTTTTCTAGGCATTTTTTTTCACATTAAGCGTCAAAATCTCTCATGGGGACATCGAGAAATGTTCATATTAAGCGAAATTTCACGTTAAACGTGTTCATCTTAAAGGGAGAAAAAACACTAGAATCAGTATTCATTTTGACGGGGGCAGTGGGAACTGTTCATGTCAAAAGGAGAAAAAACGCTAGAATCCGTATTCATTTTGACGGGGGTTGTGGGAACTGTTCATGTTAAAAGTGATTCACGTTAAGTGTGTTCACGTTAATGAGGTTCGATTGTATATATATATATTAAAACAGGGGGTTTTTTTATACAACAATCACAAAACGTCGTCATAAAAGAATATTTAGGATTAATATATACTTCTATGTAAGAATATATTTTTAAACGACAAGATTTATCTTGAAACAATTTTAAAATGTTATTAACAATTTTTTACTGTATATACCTTCTATATTGGCTCTATAAAAAGAGTTTGAAATGGAGGTCAAGCTCGATTCTTTACTAGTCTTCGGTATACGGCCTCTAAGTGGAAATTTTATATTTATTCACAAAATGAAATAGGGGGGGAAAATCCTATTTGAGAATAACACGGCTAATTAGCGAAAAATTTTTTTCGAAATTCATTATCAACAATCATTTTATACTTCTACGAAAATAGGTACCTCCAGCCATATGCACCATTGCTGAAGGCCCTCAAATCGAAATTTGTGTGTAAGTGAAAAATGCGATTTTCTCAAAAACTATGTGACTTAGGGTAATCGCTAAAGTTTTCCTGCAAAGTTTAAATTAATCTCTAATAACCCCTAATATTAACAGAATTTTAGTTTCGCTAGATTCGGAAATACATCGGAGGGGGGGGGGACATATTTTTGCATTATATTTTCGACAATACCTCTGAAAATATAATATCTAAAATTAAAAGACATATGTTTTTGAGTTTTGCGTTACCAAAGCTTTCACACGATATACAAAGGAAATATTTTTTTTTTCAAGTAACTTAATTAGCCCCTATTACATTTTTCCTAAATGTATTTGTGAATGGTTAATAATCTATAAATATGTGGGTCAATCGTCTTTATTACTTCAGCCAATTTGAACTTTCCGCCTTCCATAGTTTCCGAGTAACGTGGGTGTAACAGACAGATAGATAGACACGGGAGTGATCTTATAATGGTTCCGTTTCACCAAGGGCACAGGACATTTGAATTTTCACAAAATCAGTTTTCGGTTTTTGTTTTATTTTGAATGTTTTAATATTTCTCAACAATATGCAAAAAAACTCCATTCAAAAATATGCATTGTTTCTTGAGTTACAATCATTTATAGACGGTGAGTATAATTGAATGTCCATAGATATTGAAACTTTAAAAAGCGTGTCCCAAATTAGAAAATTTGGAGTTTGCGCGCTATTACTTTTAAACTATGTAAGCTACAGCTTAAAAAATGTTTGCCAAATATGCCTTTCTTTATAGCCTACATGCTAAAACCAAACAAATTACATATTTTGGTTATTTATTTTTTTTACACTTGAAAATCTTGATTTTTTTTTTTTTTCAATTTTGGAAGTTTTTGTTTATTTTTGTGCTAAAATTAAATTTCAAACAAAACATTCTGTGTACATTTTGGTTTTAATTTAGAAGTAGGTGCGTTATGATTCTATTTTGTTCAAAAATTGTTTTCTATATGCATAATTTAGAGTTTATCATGCACCCAGCACTTAATCACGCATTAGTGAGATGAATTTTTAAATTTAAAATTTAAATATTAATTAGGTACCTACTACATTTATTTTTCTGGATAATGTAGTTAAAGATATATACGGCAAAATGGAAAAAAGATCATAATTGCATATTGTTTGTGTTTGGGTACTTTGAAAAAAAGGATATTCATCACATTGGCGATTAAATGCCAAACTAGCAACCTGTTATTCCGCTCAGTTAAAGGATCGGAGCTGCCGCTTTCTTCAAAGATAAAATTTATGGCTTTTTCTTGACGATCTTTTGCAGGATAGTCCAAACGCAGCTTAAAGGGCGGAGGTTTTTGCTTTCCGATAACAAACAATACCTACTTTGACTTTTCAATGTTATTTAACCCCTAAAATTGAGCTCAAATTTTAAGATGAAATAATCCTCTTTGGTGATATTCCGATTTGACGATACCGGCTAAAGGTGGTTTCGCCGTAAAAAAAGACATTGCACCCTGATTTTGATCTCGAATTACTTTAATTCATCTTTTAACTGATCCCTCATTGAAAGACAAAATCATGTGAAAAAATCTCAAACTTTGAAATTTAATAACTGTGTCAATTTTTGTGGTGCAGATGTCAAACTTTTTGTGCTATATCTGTTATGACATGTGTAACCTTTTACTAAATATAACTATAGGGACTGGGGGACCTTATAAAAAGTTAGATTTCGTAATTTTTATAAAATTGATTTTTTACTTTAAATAATGCCACAACAGGAATATTTACATCATTTGAAACGTTTTTGTAATTGGAACTATATTCTACGACCAACGATTGAGAAATTAAAAGCCGGCGATAGATAAAATATTGCACCCTGTATAATTATATAATTATATATGTTTTTAACTATCGGGATTGAAATGTTTCGTTTGATTAATACATTTATTCCCCTTTCATACGAGAACGACGTCACCAGTAACAGCTATTAGAGGTATATGGAACAATTGGTTCCATCACATAATCATTTCAAACACAGCGACTTGTGTTCGGAAATCTCTAAACGTCGTTTAGCAATATGGAAATATACCATATAGTTTACAAAAACGCGCAAACTTTCAGCATTATTAGGAATTTACAATTTCAAAAAATAAATTACGTATACTTTACGGTTTTTTAGAAAAGTGAAACTTTTCCATAAACTTTAAAGGAAATTTTGATGTAGTTTTTTCAGATTTTTTTTAATAGTACAATTTTAAGTATAACCAAACTAAAAAGGAGAAAAATCCAGCAGAAAAATATTAAAGTACACTAGCGTACCATAATTTGTAGATTACAAAAGCAATCTTTATTATAAATATTTATTACTCAGTGAAACAAAAAATTTTAATATTCATTTACAAACAATTAAATATGTTAAAACTTAAGAGGGTGGGTTATTTTTTTTACTGTATTCATTGTTCCCTAGAAAATCTAAATAACGCTTATTCAAACATGCTTGCAGTATACATTAAAAAAAAATCCTTTTGTCTTATGCTGAAAATGTACTCAGGTAGTTTACATAGATAGTGCTAATGGAATAAAATAAACATTTTCAGCAACATCATTTTGGTCTAGAAACAAATGATGCCCCTGAGACGGAAAGAAAGTTCGTGAATCACGTTTTACTTACATGTAAAAATTGCAGCTATATGGATGATCACTGGTGAAATTTCGAAATTCTCTGAAAATACTTGTCATTCTTCTTTTATAAAATATTATTTTCTTCATTAGGATTCAACGAAAACAATTTTTTTTTAGTTTTTTTTGTTGTTCCCTTGGTTTTTTTTTTTTTTTTTAAATAAGGATAGCATTTAATTTTTTAGCTGTAAAAAAGAAAAGTTTTGCGTTTATATTTTATCTAGTTTTTTGGAATAAACAACTTTATTACTAACGATTAAGCATGTGTTTTATATCTATCTGTATGCATGTTTGTGTAAAAAATTGCTTGGAAAAGAAAAAAAAAAAAAAAAAAAAAAAACGGGAAATGTATTGGCAATAAAGGTTTTTTTTTATATATATATAGTTTAAAATTAACATATAAGAACAAAAAGTGCATATGTATTAGTATTAACAGAATTAGGATTAAAAAAATTAAATTTAGAAGTTGGCCTAAGAAAATCTTTTAATATGTTGTTATTAAAAGATTATTATTATGTATTATTTACGCAAGATAATAACTTACAAATATAGCTAGACGTATAAAAACAATCTTCTTTATTTATTTTGAGTAAAACATACATTATATATGGTCTCCAATGTAACTATGTATTTTCAATAAAATTGCAGAATTTAATCAGCAATAAATAATATTTAATCAAACAAATATACAGAATCCGCTTAATCTAGCTTAAATAGCATATTCTGTTAAAAAAACACTTATTTGAAGTTAATTAAATATAGAGGGACTTTATTATTATTTCTAAACACGATACCAGCATTCCTTGAGTTTCAGACTATTTATAGTATTTGAGTACTGAGGTCCGCGTGTGTGGACCTCAATAAAATAATACTTTTAAAATCAAAATCTTCACAAAAAAACAAAAAGAAGTTATCTAGTGAACATTTATAATGTTTTTAGCAATAAAAAAATTATGACATCTTAATTAAAAATTTAATATAGATAAATATTACTTACTTTCACGTAATCGATGAATTGACGACATTTTTCAAAGCATCACTTGCAGCCAACGGTTTATGCATGAAAATAAGTCAAGTGTTCAAATCTGTTGGATTCGTTTTGAAGCTTAAACTATCATAAATGTGAATTCATAATCAAAATTTAGATAATTTGATTAGTTTTATTACAATAGGCTAAGATTCAAGGTCCACATATGTGGACCTCAGTAGCAAAGGGGATAGTGCCAAATGAAGTATAATGTATCCAAAATTTAGATTTTTCATAAAATATTTAGTAAACATTGTTGAAACATGTACCGAATAATGTGTTACTTTATAAGTTGCAGCCATAATTCTTCTACTTTTAGTGCTATTGGCTGGGGCATCGGTTCCGATCAAGTGGGGTGGCTAACCCTGAGGTCCGGGATAGATGGTCAAAATCATTGATTAATTTTTTTCATAAAAATCGCATTTTATCTGGTATTTATATTACAGTAATTTTTTTAAAAATCCTACATAAAATTTCGAGTAGATAGGTTAAATGTGAAACAAATCTAAAAATGCTATAAAAGTGATGATAAAATACCTTTATTTATATTTACGCACGTTTCATCGAACAAACGACGACATTTTCAAAAGTATTCTAGATAGAAATATTTTCGCAAACAATTTTTAAAACAGGAACTTGGTAAATAATGTCACGAGACTTTATGCATAATGAAAATCCGTGCAAACATAAAATAAAATGAAATTGGATATTTGTGAGCGGGGATTAATTTTTACTATTGTTACTAAAATTGCATAGCGTCTCTTTCCAAATTTTAGGTAACTCAAGAGACACTGAATCATTGCAAATACTCTTGTTGCGTAAAAATATCTCTATTGATTCCTGGATAGTGGATGGTAAATAAAATCTTGACGAATAAATTATTCTGCTATTTTTAAAACAGATCTGCAAAGGTTTTTTGCTGCGTAATCTGGCCAAATCTGTGGTTCTCCTGTTGTATTTGATGTCTGCTATATGTTTTTTTTTTAAATTCTAGTTTTAAGTTTTCTGCTTGTCATAGCTATATTAAAACTGCATTGCTTCATCTTCTTTGGTGAAAGTGTTTCATATACTCCTGATAACTAGCTTGATTCAATTGGATCAATTTTCTTGCATACGATATTTCTTAACTTCACGGAAATTTTTTCAATGAGGAGATATTGAATTTATTCAGTTTATATTTCAAACGTTCGAAGAAACCAGGAAAATATTGTTAAGTGGATAAAATGGAATTTTGTGGATTGAAATTTCTTTCCTTCTTATTCTTTAAGCTCATAATTAATTTTAGGTAGCTTTCATTACAAAAAGCTACCTATTGCAGCCGTTCGGAGGAAAGCGATTTCAAAAAATTTTGGTGTATTTTCATCGATCATGACCCCCAGACCCCGAAACCACCCTCCGTTCAAAAGTTGATATATATATATATATATATATATCCATATATATATATATATATACATATATATATCTGACCTTTGTCATACTGTAACTCTCGAATTTATGAACCGATTTGGATGTAATTCGGTATGTACATAGTACATACCAATGTCTCGACCGAGTTCGTTGACCAGCTACATCCGCCATTTTGTTTCAAAATGGCGGCCATTTAAAAAATTTTTAAAAATTTTAAATTTGAAATGTGGTACCAAAGAATTGAAAATGGAAAAATATTTTTTTTTATGTATTTGACCTTTATACAAAGATTCCGGAACAGTTTTTGTTTCGTCTATATCTCAAAAAATGGCTGAGTTATAGCATTTTGAATTTCTAGCGTGGCTGACATTTTGAAACGTCCTGAATTTTGTCTCGCGATAAAAGGCGTATTTATGAACCGATTTGGATGTAACTTCGTTTGTACATAGTACATACCAATGTCTCAACCGAGTTCTTTGGCCAGCTTCATCCGCCATCTTGTTTAAAAATGGCAGCAATTTAACTTTTTAAGAAAAATTTAAATTTGAAATGTGGTACCAAAAAATTGAAAATTGAAAAAATATTTTTTTCTGATGTATTTGACCTTGATACAAAGATTCGGGAGCAGCTTTTGTTTCGTCTATATCTTAAAAAATGGTTGAATTATAGCATTTTGAATTTCTAGCGTGACTGGCATTTTGAAACGTCCTGATATTTGTCACGTGATAACAGGCGTATTTACGAACCGATTTGGATGTACCTTGGTGTGTACATAGTACATACCAATGTCTCAACCGAGTTCTTTGGCCAGCTTCATCCGCCATCCTGTTTAAAAATGGCAGCCATTTAAATTTTTAAGAAAAATTTAAATTTGAAATGTGGTACCAAAAAATTGAAAATTGAAAAAATATTTTTTTCTGATGTATTTGACCTTGATACAAAGATTCGGGAGCAGCTTTTGTTTCGTCTATATCTTAAAAAATGGTTGAGTTATAGCATTTTGAATTTCTAGCGTGACTGGCATTTTGAAACGTCCTGAAATTTGTCACGTGATAACAGGCGTATTTAGGAACCGATTTGGATGTACCTTGGTGTGTACATAGTACATACAAATATCTCGACCGAGTTCGTTGTCCAGCTTCATCCGCCATCTTGTTTCAAAATTGCGGCCATTTAAAAAAATTTTAAAAATTTAAAATTTAAAATTTAAAATGAGATACCAAAAAATTGGAAAATGAAAAGATTTTTTTCGTATGTGTTTGACCTAAATACAAAGATTCCGGAACAGTTTTTGTTTTGTCTATATCTAAAAAAATGGCTGAGTTATAGCATTTTCAATTTCTATTGTGGCTGACATCTTAAAACGACCTGATTTTTGTGACGCGATAACAAGCGTATTTATGAACCGATTTGGATGTTACTTGGTCTGTACATAGTACATAACAATGTCTCGACCGAGTTCGTTGGCCAGCTTCATTCGCCATGTTGTTTCAAAAGGGTTGCCATTAAAAAAAATTAAATTTAAAATTTAAAATAAGGTATTAAAAAATTGGAAAATGAAAAAAAAAAATTATGTGTTTAGCCTTGATACAAAGATCCCGGAGCAGTTTTTGTTTCTGAAAATTTGTTCTTTTGTTTATATCTTAAAAAATGGTTGAATTATAGCACTTTGAATTTCTAGTATGGCTAACATTTTGAAACGATCTTGTATTTGTCACGCGATAACACACGTATTCGCCTATTTCCATGTAAGAAGGCATGTGGATAGTACACATCAACATCTCAGCCAAATATAAGTTACTTTAAATAAAATCAGCTTGGATAAAGCTGACTAATTTCGCGAAATTCTCATTCATAATGATTTAGTATTGATAATAAATTAGTATTGAATCTCCTATATTCGGTTTCCACTAAGTTGAGCTTCATGTGTTTGAATAATATAAGTTGGCTTTTTTTAAAATAAGGAATTTGAAAGCTACCTCTTCCTCCCGGCTCTGGCCGGAAGGACTTTTTCTATGGTGCTTTCTTTGCATCCAGTGTTTCTGGCAATATCATATATTTTATTTATTTCGTTCTTTAACTGCTCGGGAGTACAGACTGTAAAAGCTCTTTGAATAGAATGTCTAAATGTAGAAACTTTGTACGAAAAAGATGCTTGAGTATTATAAAAAACAATATATAGATATTAAAGTATATAAGCCAAAAAACATATAGTATACAAGAAAATAGATCCAATTGAATCAAACCAGATATCAGGAGTATATGAAATATCTTTCACCAAAGAAGATGGAGCAATATAGTTTTATATATGTATGACAAGCAGAAAACTTAAACTAGAATCATAAAACATATAGCAGACATAAAATACAACAGGAAAAGCACAGCTTTGGCCAGATTATGCAGCCAAAAACCTTTGCAGATCGACATTTAAAATAGCAGAATAATTTATGCGTCAAGATTTTATTTACCATCCATTATCCGTGAATCAATAGTGATATTGTCACGCAACGAATGTATTTGCAATTATTCAGTGTCCCTTGAGCTACCTAAAATTTGGAAAGAGATGCTATGCAATTTTAGTAACAATAGTAAAAATTAAACTACGCTCACAAATATCCAATTTCATTTTATTTTTTATGTTTGCACGGATTTTCATTATTCATGAAGTCTCGTGACATTAAAGTGTCCAAAACCAGTGTGTCCAAAGTGTGATTACCAAATTAGTGTTTTTAAAATTGTTTGCGAAAATATTTATACCTACAATGATTTTGAAACTGTCACCGTTTGTATGATGAAACGTGTGTAAATCTAAATAAAGGTATTTTATCATAACTTTTATAGCATTTTTAACTTTGTTTCATTATAAGTGATTAGCATATATATTTTTATAGGTTAAATGTGCTTTACAAAAATCATTACTATAAAAAAGAAAAATTAAAGGGGCTTAAGGAGGACAACTGTCTCTGATTACCTTATATTAGTACTTTTTTACTCAGATCAGGTACTTAAATTACACATTACTGCCCCCGCTTTTTGCATAGCCGTCCTCCAAATTAGACCCTCTGGTACTTACCAGTACAATTTGAATACTTTGCCCCTTGCACTATCCGGTTGCTATCAACGATTTGGTTATAGCCCACGACTTCAAATATGAAAATTTCACTGAAATTATCCAATTTTCTCTTAATTTATAAGGATCATCTTCGTTTGTCTGTCTTGGAAAAAATACTTCCGTTTTTAACATTCAACGAATGGATGCAGAGGGAAATTTCCTATCATTCCGGAAAAAGTTATAATTGAAACTTAAAATAGAATGTTAAAAAGACAGACATTGCACGTAATATCACCAGTATAATTACCTTGTTTTTACAGTGTACATTTCTGTGCATATGTGTGAATATGTTTAAAAATGAGTAAATATTACTGTACACTGTAAAAAAAATGACTAAAATACGGAAATAGTACTGGCAATCGAGACGCCAGTACTATTTCCGTATTTTAATGGAAGTTTTTCCCCGTAAATGCCAAAAAAATGAAATTTTTCTGTAATTTACCGGGAAAAAGATCCGTTAAAATACGGAAATAGTACTGGCGTCCCGATTGCCCGTAGTATTTCCGCATTCTAGTCCGTTATTATTACTTTTTTTTTTTTTTTTTTTTTTTTTTTTTTTTTTACAGTGCATGAATATATGATAAGCATTATATACCATCACAATAGCACGAATAAATATTATTGACAAAATCTCGGAATTTTCTCTTATTATTTCTGAAGGTTAAAAAAATGCATATAGAGCTAAGAAGAAATTCTGAAGAAGAATTTAATTCATTGAGAAATACCCGTTCTCAAATTGTACAATGTGTATAATCAAGTATATAAATGTAACACTACTCAATACAATGCATATAAATATAAATAAAATAAAGATTATTATTTGGAAATATTGGTACTAAAAAATAAAACTTCATATAGAGGGCGCTTGTCTGAAATAGGCTGATCATTGATTTTTGCCAGTTTCCATGAAAAAAAAAGAACAAAAACTATGCATAAAAATATAAAAGTAAAAAACAAGTTTTGGAGAATGATAAACCACCCTTGACTATAAAAATACAGCACAAAAGTAGTCTTCAAAAATACTCATTACTTTATAAGCAATTTCATATACTAAAAATGGAATTCCATCATTCCCTTTTCTTCTTTTCATCTCCATTGTTATCTAGAAAAAGAATAACTTATTCACGTACATTTGCCTCATAAATTTTTAAAAATCTCTTTATTTTGTACTGGAAATGTATTAGGATAATTTATGTAGAATATAATGGGGTAAAACAAATATTTCCAGTAGTATCATTTACATCTAGAAACAAATTATGCCCTTGTGACAGAATAAAATATCGTGAATAATATGTTTTGGAAGTAAAATTTACAGCTTACTTAAATAATGTATCGCTGTTGAAGTTTCTGAAATCTCAAAAAAAGTATGTCTTTCTTACTTATTAAAATGTTTTATTTTATCATTATAGTTCAACAACAAAATTTTCTTTGTTTTTGTTTCTATAAAGCAAATATATGATTTTTGTAAACATGTACAATAGTGGAAAAGAAAAAGTAAACACCTTCTACTAAATGTGCAACAAATTATAATAGAAGAAAGTTACTGGTACAAAAGAATTTCAAATAAAATCTACTTTTAAATGATGTATATAAAATTTACTTAGGGGGCATCTAAAAATCAAAACAAGACAAAACTTTGTTTTTTTTTTTTCAATGGTAACACACAATTTGATAATATATTTTAAATCTTTGGTTCAAACTATGCTTAGAACCAAAATTTCATGTCGTTTGGATGATAAGTTTTTGAATTATAAACATTCAAAATTTACAGCTTCTAAGCTTAAATTACATTTTCATATTTATATTAATATCTCCTAAAATTATAATCCTAAGATGATAATTTTTCTGCGTGGTTATAATATTAAAAAACCCCAAACATAAATACCTTCAATTTGTAATTAAAAAAAATTATAATATGAATTAAGAATTATGAAATTAATTTTCGAAAAGAATATGAATTGCAACCTAGGATTTTTTTGAAAGATTTATATTTATTATGTTCTGCTTTATGCAAATTCTCAATTTCAAATTTTTCTTCCAAACAGGAGTAAAATGATCATATTGTCAAGAAATATTACATTTGATAAAAGGGACATAGTCATTCTGTAGTATTTCACCGATCTAGTTCGGAACTTCAATTTGGATATAGACACTAAAGTATGCTCACTTTAAAATAATTATTTTCCCTGAAACTAATCGTACGAATTTCAAAAAAAATTTGTTTTTAGGCTAATTGAAGGGTGTAAAATTTATTTGTGGTGTCAAACTTGGGTACTGCTATTGAAAATAAAATAGTTTGGGTTCAGTTTAATATGTAGATGTCCCCCTAAGCAAATTTTATATAAATCATTCAAAAGTAGTCTTTATTTCCAATCGTTTGGGACCTGTAACTTTCTTCTACAATAAGCTAGTAAGGAGTGTTTGCTTTTTTTCTACGACTTACAAAGTTTTCGTTTACATTTTGTATATTTCTGAGACAGAAAATAAATCTTATGAGGTGATTAAGCATGTTTGTGTATGTATGGTTATGTGTGGGTAAAAATAGTCACTTTGATGATCTTGCATATAAGAACATCATTTGAACAATATGTTTTTATAAACTTTGTAACGAAAAATGTTATATCTCTGAAAAAACACTGTTTCTTCCTTACATGCCAGTGGTGAGGGGGTTGAATTCGGAATTAATTAGGATGAAGCTAGAAATTGTTTTAATATCTTCAGTTTAGGTCTAGAATGAAAATACTAAGTTTTCCACATCGTACTAGGTGAACTTTAGACAATATGTACAGTCGAAAAATACATTTCTTTTTATTACCGTAAAAATATCTTAAAACAGCTAACTCTATCAAAAACATTGCCTATTCAAACGCTGTAGAGCTTCATATTCTAAGTAAAATGAATATACACACTTAATATTTATATTGAAAGTAGAAGGGAAAAGCCGGTTCTGCCCCACCAGGAGGAGCGAGGAGCAAAGATGATTGACAGGTGGGCAGAGTCGAGTGATTGACAGGTAGGGGGAGATAAGAAAGTGATGGACAGGTGGGTGGAGTCGAGACAGACTGGTACCCACACGGCATGCTATAGTAGAGAGGTTAAACAAAGACAGGTAGGGGAGATAAGAAAGTGATGGACAGGTGGGAGGAGTCGAGACAGACTGGTGCCCACGCGACATGCTATAGTAGAGGGGTTAAAACAAAGAAGCGTTAATGAAAAGTCTACTGTAGTAGAGAGGGATTAAACAAAGGATAATGTTATTGAATGAAAGTCTACTGTTAGAGAGGGATTAAAACAAAGGAAAGATAATGATGAGGTGATTAGAAAAGATCGCATGCAAACCATTAAAAAAACTTACCACGGAGCAACGCAGAAACACGTCCGATCAGTATGAAATCCACAGGGCTAATGAACGAATGCTTGCTCGGAAACCGGTTTCATCTAGATAAGAGCTGGTTTCTGATTGGTCGAGAGTCGAACCTAGGTGGCAGCACCATCATTTTCACCAGAGGGCATGAACACGAGCGCCCTTTCTTGAGAGGATTTTAACTCACCTGTGATGACATCATCATCCTATTTGAAGAGATATAAAGAGGTTAATACATTTTTTAAGTTTTAACGAAATAAGTTATAATTTTTTTTTAGTCATTTATTAATTTTCCGAAACATGTTTTTAAAGCCGAATGAGTGAAATGATAACGATGTTTTTGTTTAATCATTATCATTGGAGACTTTTAGCCAAAATATAAACTTAGTTCACAATGAGTTGTTCATTTTAAGTGAACTAAGCTTACATATTGTTTCCCAGGACACACGTCGCGGACGTAAGTCTCCTTTGTGTCCCACCGCGCTCTAACATATTTACAAATTCAGGATGAAACGATAAATATATACAAATTTTCTTAGACAATGGAAATCACGCACATTGTCCATAAGTTGAATAATAAAATAAATCTTCTCTGTACAATAAAACTTGATAAAATATAAACAAAATTATTCTATGTGCAAAATAAAATATATACAAATTTCTTAGGCAATGGAAATTACGCACATTGTCCATAAGATGAGAAACTATTTACATGTTGACGATATCGCAGTGCCCATATGCGAGACTTGTGATTCCGTCTTCCAGGATATATCGTTTATCGTCGAATGGGCTCAAACCAGCCTTGTTTTGTTGCATTGTATACAACTGGTGGTTCTCTTGCCCAATTCGAACTTGTGTGACTGTGCTGGTCTTGAGTTCTTGAAGACACTTCACATAATCTTCATGCTTCATTTTTTTCGGACGATATGTGTTGTGATACCCTTCGCTCGTTTTTTTTCTTCTGTTTCGGATTTCAGGGAGTACATTTTCGCCTTTAACCCGACAAACTCCAACGCTAATTCACCGCTAAGCTCATCTATGAATTTCCCTAATACTTTTTTCTTATCAGTCGAAAACAAAGGATGCGACTGCGGATAATCAGAAAAATCGAATAAATCCCTTTTCTTCTTCATATCCGCAATAATATCCTTCTATAGATCTCATAACATAGGGAATCCGTGTCGGTGAAAAGCAAATTGGCATTATACTGATATGTTTCCTTCACAAAACCATAACGAAATTGATACATTAGAAGCTTCGAAAGCTCCAAAATGCAGAAACCAACATACATAGGACGATTAATTAATAACGATAATTTAGTGCGCTCCACCGCAACAAGATCTTCAGAGAAGATTTTGAAGGTTTTAAACGCAGGTGAAGCGACTAATTTTTTCGCCCTTTTCTCGGTATTACACAATTCCACATTTCGACGCTTTCAAAGGTTTTCTAACGTTTTTCCATATACAGCGTTGTTCAGGAGTTTAAAGAAATCTTTTTCAAAAGCAGATTTCGCCAGTTTTCGCTTATCGGTGTTAAAAGCGATATACTCCCTTAACCACGGACTTTGCTGAAATTGAATTACACGATGAATTTCTGTTAGTTTCATTCCTGATTGGATGTAAAACTTCAATGTTCTATAGTGAACGAAGTAATTTTTCTTATCTTGAAGGTTCGGGATTAGTTTAGGAGTGCCCTTGAATTTTCTATTTCCTAACATCTTCTTCGCAAAGGGTGACAACATATCTTCTTCAACAGTCATTCTTTCTGGTGCAAGAGGATACTCGTTGTGCAAGGCATGGAGTTCTTTAGGATACTCCAGATCCACCTCGAAAATATATCCTGCAGAGGAATCGTCTGTCAACTCTAATATACTATTTGCTGTAAATTGTTTCGGGTCTTCCCATTGAAAGGAACCATGGGGGAGGTACTCAGACATGGCCCACCCATACAAGTTATTGCCATCCCAGTACATAATGTAACTGGGTGATTGATCTGGATTATGTGCAGATGTGTTGGGGATGTTTGCCTTGGCATAACGCTGGCTAATCATGCTGATACCTCCCCGAATCCCATTTTCAAACATCAACAGCATGTCGATATCAGTTAATAGTTCCAAGTGGATGTTGGAACTCTTCAGGCAAGCTTGCCATGCTAGACTTGGTAGCGTATACATATGGGCGCTGTCGATATCATAGAACTGTTGACAGTTTGCGATAGCTTTCAAAGGCGTCTGCTAGCAATAAGACATCAGTCTTCAAATATAGGTCATGATATTCACCCAGATTATGAATATTAAAGGATGTCCAGACGTTTTGTGCATGTTGATAATCGCTTTCGCTAATAGGTTCATCCGTTAATGTGTTGATGAATGCAGAGGCAGGTGGGAAAACAGTTTCATCGAATTTTCCAAAATCTGTTATGTTATCATAAGGATATACCCCTTTTCGTGTTAACAGGGATATATCCTGATTTTTAAAATAATGATTCAAGATTTTAAATTGATCATTATGCAGGTTGCTTGCTAATTTTTCCAGTGATGCCGAGAGATGCTGTAAACTATCTATGAAATTTAGATGGATGGGACAGTTCTCTTTCACCATTCGAAAGCCTATATAAGTTTCT
The DNA here is from genome assembly GCA_963932465.1 of Maratus speciosus. Taxonomy (NCBI): domain Eukaryota; kingdom Metazoa; phylum Arthropoda; class Arachnida; order Araneae; family Salticidae; genus Maratus; species Maratus speciosus. The sequence continues at coordinate 504,019,235 of OZ010795.1, read as the reverse complement.
AATGTGGATGCAATCACTTCAATGGAATATTCCTTAAATTTTCCTATTGCCATCATAATATGATGAGCATCATAATGACGCAAGTTGTGAAACACAATAGGAATGCTTCTACTCTGTTTAAAGTTTAGATTGCATCCTACATGAGCAGCCCCTCTGTACGCACCTGTCACGTGATCATGATCTCTTGTTCTTTTCTTGAAGAGTTCCCGCTTGCAGATATGACAGTGTGAAGCCGATTGAAAATCCAATTCCTGCTGTGGAGAAAGTTTCATCGGCTTTACACTCTTCAGTTCTTCTCGGATGTCCTCTGTTTCAGCTATTAGCTTTTTAAGAAACTCTTCTGCAGCATTTTCTCCTCGATACAGTGTGAATCTATTCTTGAAAGGTTTTCCCTCAGGATCATTGATAACAAATGCAAAACTGCATGCTTCATGTTTTGAGATCTTCTCACAATGAGAAGTTTGAGAAGCTGGAGTTAGTGGTTTTAAGATACTTTCGAAGTCTGCATATACGATATAAGGTATTGGATGTTGCAGATGAGTCCCCGTAAAAGATAATATATTTTCCCCTATTTTAGGTAAGTTTATCCTTTGCGCGGTATGTTGTTTACAGGATTCGGTGTGAGCTGTTAACAAATCTTGTCTGCAAAATCGATGTAAACATCGGTAACAATAGTAAGTGGCATGACCACGTTTTGTCACATCCCCTAATAATCTTGAAAAGCTTCTAATAAGCGTATGGTGAAACTGCTCATCCTTTTCTAAGACTAAAAGGTTAATGACATCTGAATCTTCTTTTGGTGATACATATAAAGGATACACTTCTTGATCTTGGTCATCAAACCCAAATACGTTGATTCGCAAATTATTCAATTTTTCAATACTGGAAATACTCTTCACAGGAACTGGACACGATATCTTCCCTAACTTAATAGTATGTTCTAATGCTGTATAATGGGATACACGTTCAGGATGTTGAGATCTACCGGGTGTCCCAAAAAGGACTGACTGATTTTAAAATTCAATAACTTGCAAACGGTGACAGATATTTAAAAAAATTCTTGCAGGAGGGTTATGCATAAGGTCAAAAGTTTTGTACAGTGATTTTCAATTTTAGTTCGAATTACAAACAATAGATGGCGCTGCGATCAATAGACGCTGAATTCAGGCTCGATTTTTGGTACTTCGTGGCCCGGATAATACATTTCCATCTCCTTTTTCAGCATGGAACAAGAGAAAGGACCAGAAATCGAGCCTGTATTTAGCGGCTATTGCTTACAGCGCCATCTACTGTTTGTAATTCGAACTAAAATTGAAAATCACTGTAATAAAACTTTTGACCTTATGCATAACCCTCCTGCAAGAATTTTTTAAATATCTGTCACCGTTTGCAAGTTATTGAATTTTAAAATCAGTCAGTCCTTTTTGGGACACCCGGTATCTAACTTTAATTTGTGTGCGATTAAACACCATATTAAACATTTCGAATCGTTAAAATTTTCAATGTTCAATACAGCTCTTTTCTTTTGAAGGAATTCTGGGGATTTAATGTGACTGCTAGGTGCTAAAGGATGATAATCAGCTGTTTTAATTTCAATATGTTGAATAAGCTGGAAAATCCAACCTGATCCCAAATTTATAAATTCGTCAATTAATTTTTTTATTTTTTCAAAGGCTTCATAAATATGCTCATTTATTGTATCAGTAGTTAATTCTGTATAATTCGAACTTCTGTAATAGGTGGAAATAGCTTGAAGCTCGTCTTCTGGAGTTTTCCTTTCGAAAAGACATTTCGCTAGGATTTGCCATTTGACACCATGATGCGTATCCAGTTTTTCTTCGATGATCCGACGAATGTCTGCTGCACGGTTTTCCACGAAAACATCAACATCGAATCCTTCATCTTCGTTAAGTGTTAAAAATGTTGAAGAAAAGACATTCAAAGCTTCATTACACTGCAAATAGAGGCGTCTTAAATTCAGACACATATGTGACTGAAAAAGAAATTCAGACACTTAAGTGTCTGAATATGAAATTTCAGACATCATAAGTGTCTGAATTTAAGACCCTTAAGTGTCTTACTGTGATCATGGTATAAATGAACTGAGAAAAATGTCTGAATAATGATCATGTGTCTGAAATTAAGACATGTAGAAATTCAGACACTTATATGTCTGAATGTAATACAATTGTATCATATGTATGATGAAACGACGATTGTATATGAGGGCCCCTGCGGCCAAAGGATATAAGTGAAAAAATTTAGATTCGGAATAAATTGAATTTAACGATTAACATCAATAGTAAGTGACTGACTTAAAATATGAAGCTGTTGCTAATTTCATAGCGGTCTTTCAATTCTTATTTCAATAATTGTGGAAGGAAAGTGAAGTACAATATATTTTTTAAATTTTAAGTACAGATTAAAGAGGTTAAGTAGTTTATAGAGCTTAAGTAGTTGACCTCCGGAATGCAACACATAATTAGGAAATCTCTTATATTTTGCGTTTTAGTTTAGCAAACAAGGCAGGGGACTTCAGGCACATCTGTCCAACGTTTCCCCTCCCTACATTTTTCTTCTGAGAGCAATCATAAAAGAAATAGCCTGTATACTGATCTCAGTTTTTTCAATTTTGTCACTTATAGCCTTTCGCTTCTGGTGTCCTCATATGCAATTGTATCGCAATATATCTGGCAGCACCGTCAGAAAACGTTTTCGAATGGATGAAATGCTTTGCCATCCACTAAATTTGGTATTAGTGTATAAAATAAGCAACTTAATTTGACCATGGGGACGTCTGCCAAAATTGTAAATGCCCGTTTACTGACTTTCGAACTAAATTATTTTTAGTGTAAAAGTACAAGCTAAAGAAACTTTTCCCAAAATATAAATTTCTCAAAAACTACTTCCACTCATAGGTATGCTCATGGCTCACTCATAGGCCGTTCCCTAAATACAAAGAGATATGATTGCTCTTAGAAAAAAATGTAGAAAGGGGAGAGGATGGACAGATGTGTCTGGAGTCCCCTACCTAGTTCGCCTAACTAAAACGCAAAATATAAATATGAAATAAGCTAAACCAAGAATCTTTTGTGAGAACACCTTGTACAAGATAATTTTTATATAAAAGGAATATAAAAAAATTAACAAGTAAGAAGTATTAAATATTAAATAGATATATAAAAATAAATTTCTAACAATATTTTTCAAAATGCAGAACATTTCTTTCCCTCTAGTGGAAAGTTTTGCCCTTCTGAACACCCCTTATCTAAGACAAATTTTAAATATACGAACGTCAAAAGGAAATATTTAAAAATTGATTTCTATTAGTGGTTTAGGAAGAGAGGGGGGGGGGGGCGGTGCTCCTCTTACGAAAATTTCTTAGTCCTTTTTTCTCTTAGTGTTCAATTATGTAATCATTTCGAAGAATAAATGTTATTTTTTTAACTAGCGTTACGACGAATTTTTAATTTATAATATGTTTTTTACCCTCTTACTGAAAGAATAAAAACTGTAATAATTATATTCATATAATTTATAAGTGTAAACATTGCGAAAAACGCCAAATAAAGAAAATAAAATGCTTCTGATTTCTTCTTATACAACGTTCCACTTTTCCCGCTGATAAAAAATGTTTTAACAACTTATCATACTGTAACCCGTAGACTGACGTAATGAATAAAGCCATCTGTTTCCAATGGAAACGCTGACTCGCAGCTTTTTTTTTTTTCTTTGAGAAGCGAATCTGTGTTGTGAGTCCGGAGTCCGTTGTCATATTCAAATTTAAACGTTCTTCAACAGTTCGCATCTTTGACCGGTCCTGATTTTTTACTGTGAAAAATGTTGTCATTATGTTATTACTGCGGCTGCGTTATTAGTGGAAGCGTTATATTTAGAAGTTTCTTGCATTCTGGATGGCTGGAGGGATCTTATGTGCTTCATATATGGATATAACGACTGAAATTACATCCGGATAACTCTACAAATAGTCCCCAACAGAGACAGTATTACTTTTCATTGCTTTTCGTCAAGAATATAGTTATTCATCTCGTTAAACAAGAAAACTAACCCCAGACCTACAAACTAGTCCCGCGGGCTCTGTTTTCAGAATGGAAAATTTCCATTATTTTGACAGAGCTAGCAGGATATAGGAAGGGGTTTTCTTCAAAAAAGAAGCACGTTTTTGTCTCTCATTCACTATGACAGTTATTTTAAATCAAGTCATATCGATATCAGTAAGTGTTTTTGATATTTTGTTTATAGTACCACATAAAATGTTGCATGAAATATAACTTAGGTTTGAATGTGTTTGCGAAAAGAAAACAGCTAATTCTAGAAATATATATTTTTACATACTTGTAATTCTAGAACTGCAGCTCCAGAATTATATATCATATTTTTTGTGTGAGTGTAGGCTAATTTGATTATGTAAAAACATCAGTAATATTATGTAAAAAGTTGGTTAACTTAGAATGTCTATAAAAATAAAGCAAAAACGTAAAATTGTCGAAACTTTTGTTGAAGAAGAAATACTTTGTTTGGATTTAAAAGAAGTAAAAAAAAAAAAAGGTTGTTTTTTAAAAGGTTAATTTAGCGTTTTGATGAACATGTTGAATTCCTTGTAACGTTTTCTATCGCAGTTATAACCACATTTTATTTTAAACTTACTTTTAAATTAATTGTTTGTTCGCTATGAAGGATATGCAATTCACTCGAAGTTTAATATTTGATAAAAATTGGAAAATTAACAAACATCTATCGTGATTTATTTTTTATATAATTAGAGATGTATAATTTTCGAGGAAAACCTTTTTAGCCAAAAATCTGTTTTTGGCAAAATTGATTTGTGTTTTGAAATCCGATTTGTCAAGACTTTTTTGTGTCACCTTAAATATATATATAGATATATATTCTGCATGATATTATTTGGTTTCAAAGCAATTTTTAATTATATGGCACACCCGTATATTCTCTAAACTATACAGGTGAAAGGAAAAAAAATACTGCAATTTTGTGATTATTATATGTAAAATCAGTTTTCGAAATTTTCATTTTTTAATAGCACATTGTATAGAATATAAATTATTTACAGCTATAATTCCATTTCCTCAAAAAAAAAAAAAAAAAAAAAAAAAAAAAATCATTATTTACTTTGATTTTTTTGTTCAAAATTTTTAATTTTGGATTTGCAAAACATGAGAAATTGAAAACTAAACTTATTTTATTTTAAGGCTGTTCTCAAATCCAAAAGGGCAACTTTATGACGCAAGTTTTAATTTATTTTTGTTGGGAAATGAATGAAACTGGCTGATGTTGTTGTTCAGAAAGTATGTTATCGAACTGTTTTCTCCGTTTTTTTTTTTTTTTTTTTTTTTCAAACGCAAGAGGTCTTTTAGAAAATAGTGTCCAAGTGGGCGTTTTGAACCGAATTTCTGCGTGAAAGAAGAATAACCACTCAAGAAAGGGCGAAAAACGTGTTTGTCATGTGATCAAAATTGCTTATAACTCAATAGGTAATTTATGGATCAAAAAATGGAAAACACAGTTCGATTCCATGCTCAGGCTTTCCAATTTTATACCTTTCCGTTAAAAAATGAATTTGTAAATGTGTCAAAACGTTTTGTGCTTGTTGAGCAGAGCAGTTGAGAACAGCTTTAAGTTAAAAGGTTATTACAAGTTTAAAATGGAAATTAGAAAACAGCTAGAGTTTTGTATATTTCCATGCATAACTACATTTCGCACAAAAAATTGCAGTTTTCCTCAAAGTTCATTTATACAAACAAGGCCAAAAAAAATGTATATTTAGGCAAAATAGGTTTTGAAATTAGAAGTGACTTTTCCTGTATGTTATTATATATATGTGTGTGTGTGTGAACATGAAAACAAATCATAGAAGCATTAGAATGAAGCTATCGTGAAATTCTGAATATTTTATAATTAAATTCTCAACTTTTCTTATGGTAAATAAACCCCTCTTAAAAAAAAAAAAAAAAAAAAAAAAAAAAAAAATCGAATTTATTCTTTAAATGAAGAGTTTCATACTCATTTTTTTTTTTAAATATTGGGTTCTCATATACTGCAAATTTGGGGGAATCTAGTATTAGATTTTATTTAACACGGAAATAAAAATGCAAAAAATGCTTAAACTCGGAATTGCACTGGGAATATGTTATTTAAATAGGAAAAAAATGAACTACAAAGCAGGGATGGAATTCTTTCTGAAGGAGTGAATTCTTTTTTATAAATGGGAATAATTTGTTACCATAAAGCGGAGCTGATTGCAGCATGGGCAAACTGGGCTGTTTCTATGGGCCTTTAGCTTTACGGGCCCCTAAATTCTGTATGAAATTTCCATAAAGCTGATATTTTAAGTTTGTTTTGATCTTATACTTATTTTAATAAATATTTTGTACTTTTAGAACATGATTAGGTTAAAGAAAATGATATATTTATCCAAATATGTATTTGACGGCATCGAATAGGCTTATTTTTTTTTTTTTTTTTTTTTTTTTTGTAACAGTATACGAAGGCAGTGGGAGAAGGGGGCGAATGAATACTAGGTCTTCGGATTAGAATTAATCTGAAGTTCACTAAAAGTAATAAACATTTTTGATGCCGTAGGGCATATATATCACATAAATACATATTTATATATATATACATATAATTATCCTATTCTAAAACTACAAAATACTGATTACAATCCTCATAAGGTCAAAACTCATTGAAAATATCAGCTTTATGAAAATTTCATATCCAATTTGGGGTACCCTAAAATCAGGGGGTAGAGAAGCACCCCATTTTTCCCACGCTGCAATCAGCTCTGCTTTATGGTAACAAAGTATTCCCATTTATAAAAAATGATTCAATGTGGTCAAACATGGTTGCGTATATGGCTTAGAAAGAAAAGTGGTCAAAGATGGCTTCATATTGGCCAAAAAAAAGGGGGGGGTGTTCAAAGATGGCCGCAATTAAGACATTTGAAATGTCTGAAATTCAGACGTAAGAAGTGTCTGAAAAATTTAAGACATTTTAAAACGTCTTAAAATTGAACACTCTTGTTTCAGACACTTAAGTGTCTGAAATTCAGACACAAGAAGTGTCTGAAAATTTTAAGACATTTTAAAACGTCTGAAAATTGAACACTGCGTTTCAGACACTTAAATGTCTGAATTTCAGACATTTTATTTTACAGTGTATAAGTTTTCCTTTTTTTGGAGGATGAATTTTTCTGATTCATTTTTCTTTTCCTATTTTCATGGGATAGACTGATGTGTTGGGATTGTATGTGTCGTTACAAATTCGCTTTCGAATTAAATTTTGCGTGACAGGTGGTAAAAGGTAATTTAGACTTTCATGGCCTCTCATATGCACTGTTAGATTATCTGCTCTGGTGAACTCGATATCGCATAAGGGACACTTGAATGTTTTCTTCTCTTCATTATGTGATAATAAATGTCTCTTCAAATTTTCTTTTCTTGAAAAGGCTTTCGGGCAATGAGTGCAAGAAAATGTTTTTGAATCTGTGTTTCCACAAATCTTCTGATGTCGAGTCAAATTTCTTTTCACAGTAAAACTTTTCCCGCAAGTTTCACATGTTAGAGAATCCAAAACAGAAAAATTCTGTTTTCAAAAACACGCAACTTATAATGTTTACAATTTTTTACAAAAAGAACTTGGAAAATATTACTGTTTAACTATCTACATTGTAAGTTTTACTAAACGCATAACAAGTTACTGTTTAACTATCTACATTGTAAGTTTTACTAAACGCATAACAAGTTTACTTTATCGAAAAAACTAGGAAAAGATTTTTTTTTTTTTTTTAATTACGCACTTTTCAACTAAACCAGTACCCTCCTTCTAATGAATCCTTCAAAACCTAATTTCAAATAATGTATCATTTGAGAAGTTTAACTAGCATTAGTTCTTATTTTTTAAATCAAACAATCTCCCAAAATAGATAATTAATGTTTCAAAGTTTACCTTTACTGATGAAGAATCAACTACGCTGCTAGAATCTTGCATCATAGAAGAACTTTGTTGAGAAGGTGTTGGGTTAGATTCAGTTAAGTCACCAGTAGCGGTCATACGCTCCCATACATTCGATGTTAGACCGAGATCTTCAACAAACTAAAAAGAAAAAAATATTTGCTATCAAACATAGGATAAATTCTTAGTGTATTGTTTTAAAAACTCTTAAACATGTGATCGAATACTTTAAATAAGCGTTTAATCTTTTTAGAAAAATCTCTCAAACTATATGTTTTCAATAACATGCATTCAAAATTAATTTTTAACTAGACTATAATTCATTTAATAGTGAAAAAGAAATAACATTTTTTTTCTATACTACACTTACAAATTAGTTTAGTAACGAAAAGAAAAATAACATCTATTCATTTCTAAGTAAACGAAAACATCAAATATATTTTTAACTACTTTTGTATAACAAGAAAAATAGCATGCATAAATTTGTTAACTTCATTACACTAATAAATAATTATTGTATGAGAAAAACTTTGAATACTAAAATAAAATTTCCGTGTAAAAAAAAAAGAAAAAAATCTTTACGCGTTATTTAATTTATAACATACAGAAAATAACATCTATTCATTTCTTAGTAAATGAAAACATCAAATATATTTTTAACTACTTTCGTATAACAAGAAAAATAGCATGCGTAAATTTGTTAACTACTTTCAATATTTGTATTACACTTATAAATACTTTAACAGTGAACAAAAATAACATCTATTCATTTTTTTCGAAAAAGAAAACATGAAATACATTTTCAATTAAATTTTTTTAACTAGCCTACAAAATTAATTTAACAGTGAAAAAGCAATAACATTTTTTTTCTATACTACACTTACAAATACTTTAACAAGGAACGGAAAATAAAATTTTTTCATAATTCATTTTTTTTTTCGTAAAAAAGAAATCATCCAATTCATTTTAACTACTTTCAATAATTATTGTATAAGAAAAAACTTTGAATACTAAAATAAAATTTCCGTGTAAAAAAAAAAGAAAAAAATCTTTACGCGTTATTTAATTTATAACATACAGAAAATAACATCTATTCATTTCTTAGTAAATGAAAACATCAAATATATTTTTATCTACTTTCGGAAAACAAGAAAAATAGCATGCGTAAATTTGTTAACTACTTTCAATATTTGTATTACACTTATAAATACTTTAACAGTGAACAAAAATAACATCTATTCATTTTTTTCGAAAAAGAAAACATGAAATACATTTTCAATTAAATTTTTTTAACTAGCCTACAAAATTAATTTAACAGTGAAAAAGCAATAACATTTTTTTCTATACTACACTTACAAATACTTTAACAGTGAACGGAAAATAAAATTTTTTCATAATTCATTTTTTTTTTTTTGTAAAAAAGAAATCATCCAATTCATTTTAACTACTTTCAATAATTATTGTATAAGAAAAAACTTTGAATACTAAAATAAAATTTCCGTGTAAAAAAAAAAAAAGAAAAAAATCTTTACGCGTTATTTAATTTATAACATACAGAAAATAACATCTATTCATTTCTTAGTAAATGAAAACATCAAATATATTTTTAACTACTTTCGTATAACAAGAAAAATAGCATGCGTAAATTTGTTAACTTATTTCAATAATTGTATTACACTTATAAATACTTTAACAGTGAACAAAAATAACATCTATTCATTTTTTTCGAAAAAGAAAACATGAAATACATTTTCAATTAAATTTTTTTAACTAGCCTACAAAATTAATTTAACAGTGAAAAAGCAATAACATTTTTTTCTATACTACACTTACAAATACTTTAACAGTGAACGGAAAATAAAATTTTTTATAATTCATTTATTTTTCGTAAAAAAGGAATCATCCAATTCATTTTAACTACTTTCAATAATTATTGTATAAGAAAAAACTGTGAATACTAAAATAAAATTTCCGTGTAAAAAAAAAAAAAAAAAAAAAAAATCTTTACGCGTTATTTAATTTATAACATACAGAAAATAACATCTATTCATTTCTTAGTAAATGAAAACATCAAACATATTTTTAACTACTTTCGTATAACAAGAAAAATAGCATGCGTAAATTTGTTAACTACTTTCAATATTTGTATTACACTTATAAATACTTTTAACAGTGAACAAAAATAACATCTATTCATTTTTTTCGAAAAAGAAAACATGAAATACATTTTCAATTAAATTTTTTTAACTAGCCTACAAAATTAATTTAACAGTGAAAAAGCAATAACATTTTTTTCTATACTACACTTACAAATACTTTAACAGTGAACGGAAAATAAAATTTTTTCATAATTCATTTTTTTTTTTCGTAAAAAAGAAATCATCCAATTCATTTTAACTACTTTCAATAATTATTGTATAAGAAAAAATTTTGAATACTAAAATAAAATTTCCGTGTAAAAAAAAAAAAAAAAAAAAAAGAAAAAGAAAAAAAATCTTTACGCGTTATTTAATTTATAACATACAGGAAATAACATCTATTCATTTCTTAGTAAATGAAAACATCAAATATATTTTTAACTACTTTCAATAATTATTGTATAAGAAAAACTTTGAATACTAAAAAAAAAAAAAAAAAAAAAAAAAAAAATCTTTACGCGTTATTAAATTTATAACATACAGAAAATAACATCTATTCATTTCTTAGTAAATGAAAACATCAAATATATTAACTACTTTCGTATAACAAGAAAAATAGCATGCGTAAATTTGTTAACTTATTTCAATAATTGTATTACTTTTATAAATACTTTAACAGTGAACAAAAATAACATCTATTAATTTTTTTTCGAAAAAGAAAACATGAAATACATTTTCAATTAAATTTTTTTAACTAGCCTACAAAATTAATTTAACAGTGAAAAAGCAATAACATTTTTTTCTATACTACACTTACAAATACTTTAACAGTGAACGGAAAATAAATTTTTTTCATAATTCATTTTTTTTTCGTAAAAAAGAAATCATCCAATTCATTTTAACTACTTTCAATAATTATTGTATAAGAAAAAACTTTGAATACTAAAATAAAATTTCCGTGTAAAAAAAAAAAAAAAATCTTTACGCGTTATTTAATTTATAACATACAGAAAATAACATCTATTCATTTCTTAGTAAATGAAAACATCAAATATATTTTTAACTACTTTCGTATAACAAGAAAAATAGCATGCGTAAATTTGTTAACTACTTTCAATATTTGTATTACACTTATAAATACTTTAACAGTGAACAAAAATAACATCTATTCATTTTTTTCGAAAAAGAAAACATGAAATACATTTTCAATTAAATTTTTTTAACTAGCCTACAAAATTAATTTAACAGTGAAAAAGCAATAACATTTTTTTCTATACTACACTTACAAATACTTTAACAGTGAACGGAAAATAAAATTTTTTCATAATTCATTTTTTTTTTCGTAAAAAAGAAATCATCCAATTCATTTTAACTACTTTCAATAATTATTGTATAAGAAAAAACTTTGAATACTAAAATAAAATTTCCGTGTAAAAAAAAAAAAAAAAAGAAAAAAATCTTTACGCGTTATTTAATTTATAACATACAGAATAACTATATGTTTTCAATAACATGCATTCAAAATTAATTTTTAACTAGACTATAATTCATTTAATAGTGAAAAAGAAATAACATTTTTTTTCTATACTACACTTACAAATTAGTTTAGTAACGAAAAGAAAAATAACATCTATTCATTTCTAAGTAAACGAAAACATCAAATATATTTTTTAACTACTTTTGTATAACAAGAAAAATAGCATGCATAAATTTGTTAACTTCATTACACTAATAAATAATTATTGTATGAGAAAAACTTTGAATACTAAAATAAAATTTCCGTGTAAAAAAAAAGAAAAAAATCTTTACGCGTTATTTAATTTATAACATACAGAAAAAAACATCTATTCATTTCTTAGTAAACGAAAACATCAAATATATTTTTAACTACTTTCAATAATTATTGTATAAGAAAAACTTTGAATACTAAAATAAAATTTCCGTGTAAAAAAAAAAAAAGGAAATCTTTACGCGTTATTAAATTTATAACATATAGAAATAACATCTATTCATTTTTTCGAAAAAGAAATCATCGAATATATTTTAAACTACTTTCAATAATTATTGTATAAGAAAAACTTTGAATACAAAAAAAAAAAAAAAAAAAAAAAAAAATCTTTTCGCGTTATTAAATTTATAACATATAGAAATAACCTCTATTCATTTTTTGTAAAAAGAAATCATCCAATATATTTTTTTAATTACTTTCACATTACAAGAAAAATTGCATGCGTAAATTTTCCAACTTAAAGACACTAATAAATAATTGATTGAAAAGAAAAACATATATTAACTTTGATTTCATACAAAAGAAAAAATAGCAAAAGATAACTTAGTGTTTGTAAAATAAGTAAAACAACATTAAAATTTAGTAATGTCTTGAAATATAGATACAGTGTTTAAAAAAACTTACTTTTTGAAAATTATCCATCGCAGTTGACTAACTGTTTTCAATAAATTGTTGCACTTAAAAAAAGTCCTTCCGGCCAGTGCCGGGAGGAAGAGGTAGCTTTCATTTTCCTTATTTTAAAAAAGCCAACTTATATTATTCAAACACACGAAGCTCAATTTAGTGGAAACCGAATATAGGAGATTCAATATTACATTTTTATCAATACTAAATCATTATGAATGAGAATTTCGCGAAATTAGTCAGCTTTATCCAAGCTGCTTTTATTTAAACTAACTTATATTTGGCTGCCAAATTCGGCGATTTATTAAAGTTCCTGCCATTTTAAGACAACATGGTGGATGAGGCTAATCAGTGAACTTGGTCGAGACCTTAGTAATGGCTGTGCACATGTTCACTCACATCGGAATCGGTTGATATATACGAGTGCTGTCGCAGGCAAAAAATAAGTTTTTCAAAATGTCACCCACATTAGAAATTGAAACTGCTATATCTGAGCCATTTTTTAAGATAAAGACAAACAAAAAATGCTCGTGAATGCTTATATCAAGGTCAAATACTTATGAAAAAAACCTTTTTCAATTTCTATTTTTTTTTTTTTTTTTTTTTTTTTTGCACCTCACTTTAAATATAATTTTTTTTAATTTAATGGCCGCCATTTTGAAACAAGATGGCTGATGAAGCTGGCCAGCGAACTTGGTTGAGATATTGATGTATACTATCCACATGCCTTCTTCCAGCGAAATAGGCGAATACGTGTGTTATCGCGTGACAAATACAAGATCGTTTCAAAGTGTTAGCCATGCTAGAAATTTAAAGTGCTATAATTCAATATTTTTTAAGATATAAACAAAAGAACAAATTTTCAGAAACAAAAACTGCTCCAGAATCTTTGTATCAAGGCCAAACACACATTTTTTTTTTTTTTTTCATTTTCCAATTTTTTAATACTTTATTTTAAATTTTAAATTACTTTTTTTTTAAATGGCAACCCTTTTGAAACAAGATAGCGAATGAAGCTGGCCAACGAACTCGGTCGAGACATTGGTATGTACTATGTACAGATCAAGTTCCATCCAAATCGGTTCATAAATACGCCTGTTATCGCGTGACAAAAATCAGGTCGTTTTAAAATGTCAGCCACTATAGAAATTCAAAATGCTATAACTCAGCCATTTTTTTAGATATAGAAGAAACAAAACCTGTTCCGGAATCTCTGTATTAAGGTCAAACACATACGAAGAAAATCTTTTTCATTTTCCAATTTTTTGGTATCTCATTTTAAATTTTAAATTTTTAAACAAAATTTTAAATGGCCGCCATTTTGAAACAAGATGGCGGTTGAAGCTGGCCAACGAACTCGGTCGAGACATTGGTGTGTACTATGTACACACCGAATTACATCCAAATCGGTTCATAAATACATCTGTTATTACGTGACAAAAATCAGGACACTTCAAAATGTCAGCCATGCTAGAAATTCAAAATGCTATAACTCAGCCATTTTTTAAGATATAGACGAAACAAAAACTGCTCCCGAATCTTTTTATCAAGGTCAAACACATAAGAAAAAAATATTTTTTCAATTTTCAATTTTTTGGTACCACATTTCAAATTTAAATCTTTCTTAAAAATTTAAATGGCCGCCATTTTTAAACAAAATGGCGGATGATACTGGCCAACAAACTCGGTCGAGACATTGGTATGTACTATGTATAAACGAAGTTACATCCAAATCGGTTCATAAATACGTCTTTTATCGCGTGACAAAATTCAAGACGTTTCAAAATGTCAGCCACGCTAGAAATTCAAAATGCTATAACTCAGCCATTTTTTAAGATATAGACGAAACAAAAATTGCTCCGGAGTCTTTGTATAAAGGTCAAATACATAAGAAAAAAATATTTTTCCATTTTCAATTTTTTGGTACCACATTTCAAATTTTAAATTTTTAAACAAAATTTTAAATGGTCGCCATTTTGAAACAAAATGGCGGATGAAGCTGGCCAACGAACTCGGTCGAGACATTGGTGTGTACTATGTACACACCGAATTACATCCAAATCGGTTCATAAATACGAGAGTTACAGTGTGACATAGGTCAGATATATATATATATATGGATATATATATATATATATATGTATGGATATATATATATATATATATATATATATATATATCAATTTTGAACGGAGGGTGGTTTCGGGGTCTGGGGGTCATGATCGATGAAAATATACCAAAATTTTTTGAAATCGCTTTCCTCCGAACGGCTGCAATAGGTAGCTTTTTGTAATGAAAGCTACCTAAAATGTAACAGAGTAAGGTTTTTTTTCCCCTTAGAATTAGTTATTTATACCATTTGTTTAAGAAGCTTACATCATATAGTTGCTCTACGATTCGTCAAAAATTCAACGAATAAGACTTCAGTAAAATAACGTCACTATTCTAGAACTTAATTTCATCATCTACTGCATCGCAGTGGTTTCACTGCATTACCCAGACTCGTGAAATTGTTATCAGAACATCACCCTTTTTTCAGAAATTTTCTTCACTGGTGAAATTGAAGATGGGTATCGCGTTTTGGCAGACGGGGAAAAATCATAGATGACTATCGCATTGTTAAGATGGATACAGAGTTGTTTAGTGAAATGCAGATAGCTATCTTCCTCCAGAGTTGGGAATTACTTTACACGTTTAAATTATTACAAAGAAAAGGGAAAATTTAGTTTGAATTGTGTTTGAACAAAATAATCTTTTAACAATTGTATTTTTATCTAATTATTAAAAGAATGTTTAAACAATAACACGCTTAATTATAAACAGACTCTTTAAATAAATGAAACAGTTTAAACTAACTATTTTATTCGAATATTTTTCTACACTTTCTTTTAAAGAATAGCTTTTTTCTTTTCAAAGGTTTGACCCATACAGAAAATATTGTAGGTTTAACCAGTACAATATTATATTTTCTATTAGTGCAAAAATATATATATGTGTTTAGTTTTAAAGTTATAATTTTCAAAGAATACTTGTGTATTCAAAATATGTTATTTGAGTATTTTTTTTTTTCAAAGAATAGTTTCAAAGGTTTAACCCATACAGAAAATAGCACAGGTTTAACCAGCTAAACATTATATTTTCTATAGTGTAAAATTAAAAATATGTATTTGTGTTGAGCATTAAAAGTTATAATTTTCTAAAGAATACTTGAGTATTCAAAATATGTTATTTGAGTATTTTTTTTTTTCAAAGAATAGTTTCAAAGGTTTAACCCATACAGAAAATAGCACAGGTTTAACCAGCTAAACATTATATTTTCTATAGTGTAAAATTAAAAATATGTATTTGTGTTGAGCATTAAAAGTTATAATTTTTCAAAGAATACTTGAGTATTCAAAATAGGGTTTTTTTTATTTCGTGTAGATAACTATTTTGAATGTAGATAATTAAATATTTTTATTCGAGGATAGATTAATTTGAAACAGATGATGATATAGCTTAATTGAAACGAATATTTATATCGTTGAAAGAATAAATAGAGTGTTTAGAAAAAAGGTGTATATTGTTTTGTTAGAAATATACCTATTTTTCAACGTTTCATCGACGAAATCCAAGACACGACTAATGTGCGCGGGGTCTACATCTGCTGATGAAGGTAGCTGATAAGAGATCACGTGACCGCTATCAACCAATCAGAATTGAGCTTGCAGGTGTGACGTCACCGACAGCAACGCCATCTACATCACGTGAGTTATCCAGTTCAAGACGAGGATGACAACATCTTTTGCAATACCTGTAGACAACCTGACGCCAGTTGATTGACAGGAGGCGTGGTGGAATGTCAGGAATGCAGACAGAGTGGCGGCCACCTCCTGCGAGAAGTGAACATGTCGAAGCATGCAGCGTCTGGCTGACGCCAGATGATTGACAGGGGGCGTGGTGGAATGTCAGGAATGCAGACAGAGTGGCGCCCACCTCTAACATCTGCTCCTTTCACATGTCATGTGATTCTCTTAACCAATCACAGCCAAGTATAGGATGGTAGAGAGCGCTCGCGTCGACTTCTTGCGTGACGTCATGGTTGGTTTTATGCTGAATCATGTATCATTTTTTCTGTGGTTGTGGATGGGAACGGACGTGCAAAGACGATGGTCTGTGGTAAGTAGCGTTAAGTTTTTGTTAATAGTATTTCATGTTTACAAGACACAATAATGAGACTTTGTTTTAAATTTAATACATTAACAAGTCTATTCAATCACTTTTTTTAATTTTCGTTAGACTTCTTGAAACATTTTTTTTTCCAAAGTTTAACCTAATCCGATAATTTAAAACTTAAAGTTATTTTTGCAAAGTTTTTTTTTTCTTTTCAAAGTAAAACCTAATCTGTTAATTAAAACACTGAAAGTTATTTTCTAATTCAAAACATTGATTTCTCTAAAAATTCTTTTTCTCTGTTATCAAATTAATTAAATGTTAATTTATTTTCATTTAAAAGTAAAAAATTTGTTTTAGTTTCAATGAATTTTCAGACAAAAATAAAATTTTCAAAGACAAAATAAAGAGAGATTCATTTACAGAAAAACAAAAATGTTTATTTAGGTAGAATGTACAAAACATAGGTTTCATTGAAACATATTTTCAAAATATACATCAAAGAATTGACTATCAAAACATTTAAAAAATGTCTTTGTAAATTGACAAGTACAATTTCGACAAATGTTCTTCACTAGTTCATATAGGTTTAGATTAATCAAAGCAGAATCTTTATACATTAAAAACTTTTCCTTAGTGTCTATCATCATACAATCGTGCTTAATCTGTGAGTTGCATCTATATTTACAACCTATACACAAGGCTCGCAGTGTTCCTAAAATTTTCGCACTTTGCTACCAGTATTTTAAATAAGAATTCTTCGTGGTAGATTCCTTCAACATATGTAATAGAATTATACAATAAATATTATCGTTTTAAAATAGTGGTAGGAAAGTGCGAAAATTTTAGGAACGCTACGAGCCCTGCCTATACATTGAGAGATTTTACATGCTGAAGACCCAAATTCTTGTTCTAAACATAATAAGAAATGTGACTTAGCACTATCAAAATCCATATGGTTTAGACAAACAGGTAACTTTTTGAAAACAGCATTTGGTATCACACGAGTTAGAAGAATATCAATCATCGTTTCGGTAATTTGAGGAACTAATTCAGTCAGTTTCAAAATTTGATCTATACTTAGACGAATGCCAGAATTTTTTAAGTAAAAATCTGAATTTTTTAAATTAAACAGTTGTTGAAGGTAACAATAATCTTCATCGAGATGCATCATAAGAAGCTGATTATTTGCCACAAAAGAATCATCAGTTGAGTAAAAACTGAAATATGGTAATTTCCTACTAAAATTGTCCCATGTAGGAGCAGTCATTACAACACCTTGTTTTGTTGGATATTTATCTCCATTCTTCATTTCTTTAAAATTTCTAATATGAAGTCGTAACGAATCTTGATTTTCTAATCGAATTTGAAGAAATGTACTCTGACAGAGATTAAATTCAGCAAGAAATGGATCACAATCTTCTAAATTTTGGAAATATCTATCAAACCAGTCTTGATGATGCATAGTTAAAGGGGATTGTTCCTGCATCGTAGCAATGATTTCAGGTGAAGGTTTTTCTAGAATCACTTGTTGTGAAGAGGTTTGTTCAGTCGAACCCTCTTTGATATTCAATTCTTCATTCATTGGTGAAGACACTTCATCTGTTGAAACAGTAAAAAAATAAAGTCTTTGTTTCTTGAAAGCAGTAGACTTTGAAACCATTTTTAGAAAAGTTAAAGTTATTGTAGGTTTTTGTATATCAGGTTCTGGTAAAAGTTGACGAAAAAACAGTTCATTTGTAGGTTTAAACATGCAGATCAGCGAACCATGATTCGCATCAATGCGAATCTCATCACAATGAGGTCTTTTGAATTCTAGTGTTCGTTTTGCACCAAAACACAATTCAGAAATTGGGGCAGAATCATCTAAATCACTTATATTAGTCTTATGGTGTAATAGGCAGCTTCTTCCGCTTGGATAACGATTTAAAAGCACAAAGTTAAACGAATATCCACTTTGCTTTTCCACTTGATCTCTTAACTCTAACATCGCAGGTGTCCATTCTAATGTAGAAATGGTGGTTCCACTAAAAGTATAAGACAATTCAGAATCACCGAAAGCTAAAGCCTTCCTTTTAGGTAGATTTCGTATGAAATACTACCTATTGGGATCGTTCCTATGTTGGAATTCTGAAAAATGTTTGCAGATCTACATCGATCATGACCCCTAGAACCCAGAACCACCCTCAGTAAAAAACTTTATCTATCTATCTATCTATCTATCTATATATATATATATATATATATATCACTTTCTTCTGGACACGATAACTTTCGTAATTCTGCACCAATCTCTTCCAAACTAATACATAAAATCAATGGGCATAAAATGTCGGCCAAGTTCGTTAATGGGCAAAATCGGACCAAGGGGATGGAAATAGGGAGGGGTTTTGTGAAAACCGAAAACCCCCCATAACTTCTTAATTTTTATACATATCAAATCAGTTTAAAGTTTTTATTACTTCTAAAAATACGGCCAAAATTTTATGTACCACAGATGTTTGGTAAAGTTAAAAATGGGCTAAAGAGGCGCAAAAAATAGGGTTTTTGGGAGAAAAAAATTCATAACTTCGTCAATTCTCAAGATATCAATTCCAATTAATTTTATTATAAATCTCCTTAATATTATCTACAACTTTTATATTCACAAGTTTTTCATAGGATAAATTCGTACAGCAAAAAAAAAAAAAATTAAAAACGAAAACAAAAAGAGGATTTGAAGAAGTAAAAAATCCATAACTCCGTCAATTCAAAAGATATAAAATCCCCATGAATTTATCATATATCTTCTTAATATTGTCTACAACATCCATATAGACAAGTTTGGGATAGGACCAATTCTTACAGCAAAAACAAATTAAAAATACATAGCGGTTGAAGAAAAAAATAATCTTATTAAGGGTGTATTCAAATCCAAACTGCGTATTTTCTGACTCATTTTACAATTCATTTTTGCTCTCAAAGGCTTCCAATTGTTACGTTTTCTGACTCAGAAACTATATAATGTACCGTAATGGTCGATGTTTTGATAGAGGCAGAATATATTTAAAAAACTGCTGTTAAAGTGGGCATTTTGAACCGAATTTCCCGAAGCGGATTGTGTTGGAAAAATCATTGCATTAAGGATGCATTCAAAATCCAAACTGTTTATCTTCTGACTCATTTTTAAATTCATTTTTGCTCTCAAACGCATTTAATTGGTAGATTCGCTTATTCAGAAACTATATAATGTACCGCAATGACCCATTTTTTGATACAGGCAGAATATATTTCAAAAAATGATGTTAAAGTGGGCATTTTGAACGGAATTTCCCGAAGCAATTGTGTTATCACTTTCTTCTGGACACGATAACTTCCGCAATTCTGCACAAATCTCTTTCAAACTGATACATAAAATCAAGGGACATAAAATCTCGGTCAAGTTCGTTAATGGGCAAAAGTGGACAAAGGGGACGGAAATAGGGAGGGGTTTTGTGAAAACCGAAAAAAACCCCATAACTTCTTAATTGTTGTACATATCAAATAAGTTTAAAGTTTTTATTACTTCTAAAAATAGCGCCAAAAATTCATGCATCACAGATTTTTGATAAAATTTAAAATAGGCAGAAGGGGCGCAAAAATAGGGTTTTTGGGAGAAAAAAATTCCTTACTTCGTCAATTCTCAAGATATCAAATCCAATAATTTTATTATACATCTCCTTAATATTATCTACAACTTTTATAGTCACAAGTTTTTGATAGGACCAATTCGTACCGCAAAAAAAATTAAAAACGAAAACAAAAAATGGGGTTGAAGAAGAAAAATGTTCATAACTCCGTCAATTCACAAGATATAACATTTCCATGAATTTATCATATATCTTCTTAATATTGTCTTCAACATTTATATAGACAAGTTTTTGATAGGGCCAATTCTTACAGCAAAAACAAATTAAAAATACATAGCGGTTGAAGAAAAAAAATCATCTTATTATGGATGCATTCAAATCCAAACTGTCTATTTTCTTACTCATTTTTAAATTCATTTTTGCTCTCAAACGCATCCAATTGCTAGATTCTCTTATTCAGAAACTATATAATGTACAGTAATGATCGATTTTTTGATAGAGGCAGAATATATTTCAAAAAATGATGTCAAAGTGGGCATTTTGAACAGAATTTCCCGAAGCGATTGTGTTAGAAAAGAAAAATATTGCCCTACTGAGAAAATAATTGTTTATTAATCAAGTTTTAATTAATTGAAAGAAAAATAAAAACACAGGTCGCTTATAAATCTTTTCAAAAATCACGTCAGCATGTTTCATATTTTTTTTTTATTAAAAATGAATCTGAAAATGTGCCAGAAAATTTCGAGTTGTTGAGTATGGAAAAATATATTTTTTTAATATCGCCTTAACATGATTCTGATAAAACCAGCTATTTTATAAAAAGGAAATAAAAACTCGTCAAAAGCAGACAGATAAAACTGTTATAGTGGATTTATATCTAATAATGATTTAGTTTTTGTTGGTTAAATTAGTATACTTCGAAATATACCTCTGCCTGTAGGCCGGGCCGGCAGGGATTTTTTAACTTGATTTCTTCACCTCGAAGTTTTAACGTAAGAGTATAAAAGGGCAAGGTTTCAAGTTCACAAAATATATGATCTGCTGAATTTTCTTCAATAAAATCACGAATGAAGTGCACATTGAGTTCATTTTCATCGAAAACAGTGATAGCCATTTTCACAAATTAAAGTTCCAAGTAAGCTTTAAACAGGAAATTACATGAGATGAATCAGGGAAGCAACAGCAACAGCAGCAGCAGAGAACAATCAGAGAGGACTAATGACAGGGAATCAGCAAGATAGCACGCGAAGGCAGATCAGCAAGGTAGTAGTGAACAGCGAGGCAACTCAAAGAAAACAGTGACGAGAATACTGTGCATGCTTTTTTTATAGAGGATTTTTATCTTGCAAGGACCGTGTGCAAAACCGGATATGATAGGAATAGGAAAATCACTCTGATTGGTTCTTCACATCTAAGGGGAAGTGACATCATGCAACAGGTGCGCCATCTGTTTGAAAACATCTAACAGCTTCGAAGCGTGCGCAACTCGGAAACATTACTTGCAATTCAACACAGGAAAGATGAACTTGGAAAATAAGAGGTAAGCACCGTTTGTTAAACTTTCTTTCTTTCTTGAACCAAATTTTCAAAGTTCCTTTAGTTACTTAAAAACATACACAAATGATCATTAAAAAAGTCTATATTCATCCTATCAAAAAATGTAGGCGTATAACGACATGTACATTTCTGAAACAGGTTTTGAATGAATTCGCCCACGTTGAAATTTAATAATGCACTTTCGCTGTGCAAATTGTATTGCTGACGTAAACTGAATAATTCACATGAATGAGTAAATTCTTTAGGTCGTCTTTCTGCGCAGGAAGAACAGTCAAATGTTCGACGAACCGATCTTTCCAACTCTTGATCAAAACAGGTTAAAAAATAGTCTACTGTTTCTTCATCAGTGAAATGTGTAAAAGAACACTTTCTCAACCTTTTCAAAACAGAAAGAGGCAAAAACTTTGTTAAAAAAACTTCTATCAAATATTCTATAATTTCATAACAATTTTTCTGAAGTGTTTGAAATTGAGCTTTACTTAACACTAAAAATTTAGACTCGAAACCAATTCCTGGTTGTTTTGATTTGGAAAGTTTTTGCAAAACACATGAATCATCATTCACATAAAAAGTCATTAAATCGTTGTTACATATGAAGGTATCTTTTTTAGAAAAAAAATTAAGCTTATCAATTTTATCAGCAAACTCACCGAAAGTTGAACAGGATATCTTGAGTGCTTCTTTGGTAGGAAAGAGTTCGCCACCACTGTTCTCTAATTCCACAGATTTTCCAATATGAATATACAACTCGCAGGTTTTTCTTCTCAGTTTAATGTCAATTGCTATCCATTCACCTAAAGGCCAATACGCAGGAGTATAAATATCACACTCTGGAAATGCTGAACAAAAGTATGAAAAAGTTTCTGTGTTGTTTTCGGATGAATTCATTTTTTAGGAAAGTAGACAATTTCAGACAGGTTAAAACAACTTCAGACAAGCTGAAACAGGTAAACACAAACACACAGCAAAGCGGGCAAGTAAAACAGGACGATAACTAAAAGAAAATAATCACCGTGCGTTGCTTTTATACTGCTTCTTATCGATGCTAAATGTCAGAGATCACATGACTATATCTCATCCAATCACATGAAAGCATAATGTTCCAACCGGTCTGATGCAAGAAAGAAAGACAACTATTTCACCTGTAGACTAGCACTGCGAAGGATATGTGAAGACAACTCTTTTCGGTAAGATAGTTTTATTTCAGTTTATGTGTAGAATAGTTTAATCATGTTTTAAACAGTTCAGAAAATATAGTTTCCACATGAATATTATTCAAAAACTTCTCACTAACACATTCCACTTTGTTTAAAAATGTAGAAACTACAAAATCAAAATCGATAAGCATTAACAAAGCTTCACCTAATTGGTTAAATTTTTCTCTGTTATTAAATGCAAAACATGAGTGTAAGCTTTGACTTGCGTGACGTAAAACACATCCCATACATTCATACAATCGGTTAATAATTGTTATCATATTGTTCTCGATACATGTTTTAAGTTTTGATTGAAGAAATAATTCCTTTTCCACAGAGAGTTTTCTCATAGAACATTTCTGTTTTAAAAGAAAGGGTATTTGTTTTGAATACATATGTTAAAAGTGCATTACTTAAGTTGAAGATATTTTCTTTTAATTTTTCGAGTTGGTATTCATTCAAGTAAATTTGTAAATAATTCTTCAAATTTTTAATACGCATCATAGAATTTTGATTCAACACGAGAATCATATTATTAGCAACAAATGATGCGCTTTTGTATCTCATATTAAATGCAATTAATTTATATTGAAATTCATACCAGCTTTGAATATCCATATAGACACCATTTTTAGATGCAATTTCTTCATCGGTGAACATATCATGTTTAAATTCACGAATATGCACGAAATATTGACGATTGTTCAACTTTAAACTTAAATAGATACTGTCACTAAGTTCTTTAAGAAACACAGTCAAATTTCTCGAGTTTCCACTTTTAATATTATCCATAGACATGTTGCCGTTCTCGGTAACTGAAAAAATGTTATTGGTAGGGTTTTGGAGAGTAGAATCTTCAAACGTTGAGTTTCTTGATGGTTCTAAAGTTTGAAGAAAAGAATTCAAATATTCTTGTGCAGAAGTCGGTTCATAACAAGCATTAGGGAAAGATGTCGTATCTTCACCAAAACTAATAAACATAGGAGTTGAAGAATCCATCTTTTGTTTTTCACTAGTTAAGTCTTTGTTAGCAAAATTATTCACACATAAATTAGTCCCGTTAAAACGAAAAACTGATTGTTCATCAGGAGTTTCCAAACGTTGGTACTTAATCGAAGAAGTCATATCTTCCTGCACAGGTCTTTTATACATATTTCCGTTAAACACGATTATCAAACATCCACAAACTTTAACAGGTCCACACCCAACGAAAGTCCAAAGCAAACTGAATGAATAACTGAAAAACGGTTGTTGGTAAAGGTTAAAAACAGTGATAGTTACAGTTTAAAACAGTATTTCAAAATTTAATGATGGAAAAAGGTTTTTTTCGTTAATTAATCAGTTTAAAATGAAAGTTTCATTACATTCAGTAATAAAATAACTCAACTCATCACCTGCTGCTCAAATAGTATGACGACATCGTATAGCAATAACTAAACCGTGTGTAACACTCTCTGCATGCGAAAAGCGAGCATGTCGAAGCATGCACCATCTCGTTGGCACCAGTTGATTGACAGGAGGCGTGAGGGAATGAAAGGAATGTAGACAGAGTGACGTCTATCTCCTGCTCCTTACAAAAGTCATGTGATCTTCTAAACTAATGAGAAAAGTGTACAGGTGCTTTGGTTTATTCCCTCAGGCAAGCAGACAGAGTGGTGCCCTCCTCCACCGCCTGCTCTTAACACAAATCAGGTGATTCTCTCAACCAATGAGAGAAGAGTAGAGGGCGTTCGTGTTCATGCCCTCGGGGGAAAGCTTTCGTGCTGCCACCTAGGTTCGACTCTCGACCAATCAGAAGCCAGCTTTTATCTAGATGAAACCGGTTTCCGAGCAAGCATTCGTTCATTAGCCCTGTGGATTTCATATTGATCGGACGTGTTTCTGCGCTGCTCCGTGGTAAGTTTTTTTAATAGTTTGCATGCGATCTTTTCTAATCACCTCATCATTATCTTTCCTTTGTTCTAATCCCTCTCTAACAGTAGACTTTCATTCATTAACATTATCCTTTGTTTAATCCCTCTCTACGACAGTAGACTTTCCATTAACGCTTCTTTGTTTTAACCCCTCTACTATAGCATGTCGCGTGGGCACCAGTCTGTCTCGACTCCTCCCACCTGTCCATCACTTTCTTATCTCCCCTACCTGTCTTTGTTTAACCTCTCAACTACAGCATGCCGTGTGGGCGCCAGTCTGTCTCGACTCCACCCACCTGTTGATCACTTTCTTATCTCGCCCTACCTGTCAATCACTCGACTCCGCCCACCTGTCAATCATCTTTGCTCCTCGCTCCTCCTGGTGGGGCAGAACCGGCTTTTTCCTTCTACTGTTGAATGTTCACAACTCTATTTCAAACTGGTACCTAAACCGCTATTCAAGAGATTGAAGCCAGAGCAGGTAAAGTTATCAGTTCAATCTGCTCCAATCTTTAAATACATGTTGTTCTTTAATATATTGAAGCCTTCACAATGTTTTTGTAGTTATTTTAAGATTTTATTTTTGAGAGAGCAAATTAATAACTAAAATAATGCATTATTTCATAAATTTAAGCATATTTCAAAAAGGATACATAAAAGATGGGGAATATTGTTTGTTATTTCCAATATTGTATTTGAAAAATAGAGTAGTATTTAAGTTGTCGTAGTATTATTAGTTAGAGTGAATAAAAGTAAGTAGGTATTAGAATTAAGGTGGTAGGAATGCTGGGGGCGTGGGGGTGTTAAAGTGTAAACAAATTAGAGTACAGGAATCTTGTTTTTAGAGGGAATTCAAAGTCAACAAATAGAACGACTTTTAAATTTAGTATGTTACGGAGACGGGTAAGATATTTTAAATAAAACTGATTTTAATAGATTTATCTTATATATGTATACAACAATTTTAAGTTGTACCCATAAAAGTTTAAAAGTTTCGAAATATTGAAGAATAGTATTCATAATCTTTACGTAAAAAAAAAGAATCGTTCTTTTAAAACTAGAGTTTTAGGATGGGATAACAACTGTAAAATGACGTTTAAAACAGCTGACATTCAAGTATCGCTTTCTCGACAATTTATGAAGGGATTTCAATACTTTTTGTAATAGTTTTGGCAGCAGCTATACTATAAATTGAATTGAGCATTTGGCAAAAAAACAGAATAAAAAATGCAAATGATATGTTAATTTTAGAAGAAATATATTTTTTAATCACTTAACTATTGTATTTTTTTTCTTTCTGAAATGATCAATTTATAAATTAATCATCGAAAAAAAAAACAGAAAACATTATTTCACTACGTTTCAATAGTTTATGAAGATTTTAAATCCTCTTATTCAACAAAGTAGAAACTCTCTAAATTTAATATCTATATATATATAAGCCGTTCTCTGTGTGTATGTCCTTTATACAAATCTTTAATTTTTGACCGTTTTGCACGAAACTTGCTGTACATAGGCTATAGAACGTGGAATAGACCCCTGTCACCTTTAAAAAATCATCAGACCAATATTTATCCATTTTTTCTATCATCTTTCATAATTTAACATTATAGAAATATCTCATTTTAAATTTTCAAATTCAATAGCTTCTTTCCTATTGCCACACGTCTAAAAAACTGCTCAATAATTAAAAAAAAAATGATAACTCGAGTACTTTGTTTTATTAGCCAATAAAAATTCAGACTCGACTGCTATATTTGTACATTTTTTAAATCGACGTCATTCTAATCAGAAAATGCACATTTTTATATATTTATGTAAAAACTTTAACTAAGCATGTTTTAAAATGACCTTAGAAGTACTTTAGTTGAATGTTAAAAAATCTATTTTAATGAAGTCGTTTCAATATCAAGAATCAAATAAGGAAAATGATAATAGTAAAAAAAAAAAAAAAAATTGGTTGCTAGATATGACGTCAATGTCATCAATATAATTTCAAACTGGCTCTAAAAACTGGATGCTACAATTTATTCCCTATTTCTTTGTAATCTTTAATTATATCATTTAGATAAATGTTTTAATACCTGAAATGCAATGATAACATTCTACGATTTGTATCGAATACGGTTATATAAAATACGATTTTTGTACGATTTATATTAAATAGAAATTATAGCTACTATTTTTTAGGGTAAGCTTTTTTTCTTTTTTAAACAAAATTTCATGACTGACAGACTTTTTTGTTAGACGTTGAAATTATGGGATGCATGATGTTTAGAGATCAAATTGCAGTAAAAGCGTAATTTATGGTACGGTTAGGTTGTTGCCACCAACAATATGGTGCTAGGCGTTACTCATAGATAAGTCTTTTCTTCATAATATTGCATTAATAGCAAACGGATATATCTTTCTGAATTGGGTTACAGGTATATTTAAAAATATATCCGTGATTGAAAATTAATTTAAAATGGATAAACAATCCGTAAATTGAGATAAGCTTTTCAAAAAAAATTACTGAAAGTACTTTTTGTATTCTATTAGATTTTGGAATAATCGTATGTGCGATGTTTAAAGGTCAAATTGCAGTAAAATTTAAATTTATGGTTGGGTTAGGTTATTTCCACCAACAATATGATGCTAGAGTTACTCATAGTTCATCAATGTCTTTACTTTATAATATTGCATTAAGAGCAAACAGGTATATCTTTCGTGATTGGGCTGCATGTAGGGATGAGATTTCCACATTTTTGCACACCGGTATATTCTTAAAGAAAATGTTGTTCTCTTAAATCAAGAGAGTGTCCCGATTAAATGAAATATCATTTACTCTAACAAAATACTGGTGTGAAAAAATGCGGAAATCTTATCCCTGGCTGCATGCAAATCAAAAATATCCATGATTGAAAATTACTTTAAAATCCATTCACATGAAAAAATTGAGATACAATTTTCAAATAAATTTCATTTGACAGAAGCTTTTTCTATTCGACAGTGTGAAAAACGAAATTGTATGATGATCATAAGTTTAAAAAATTTTAGTAAAGGCAAAATTTATGGGTTAGGTCATTGCCATCATCAGTATAATGTCACAATTGGCATTGTGTTTGTAGTTTATATATGTATATATATATATATTCTGAAAATGACTCAATGAAAGAGTCGAAACATGTAAATTTTTAATATTTTTAATGTTTTTTATTATTTAAATGACGCTTTTTAAACAAATAATTGTACTTTAATATATGTTATGACATTTGTTTGGAATTTACATTATTATGGTATAGTTAATTGTAGACGCAATTAAAACTATTTTACTTATATTTCTTATCGGTCTTTTAACGACTCGTGGACGGTAATGCACCAATCTCAGTTATTGTCACTGCCGTATTATTTCATTTTAATGTATTTTACCCGGATGGACCATTATTACTGACACGAGCGAAGCCGGGTAGATCTGCTAGTCTGTAATAAAACTCTTTTTTCTCTTTTCAAGCAAGACCCGCAAGTTGTATTTTATGATTTTGTTGAAATTAATTCCCCAGATGTTTCTCCAACTTCAAAAACGAATTAAATCCGAACAGAACTCAATTAGTAGTTCAAAACATTTTAATAAGCCAATTTGTGAACTTGATTTTACTTCCGCGTTTTTTAATGACTAATATTGCATCACAAATACGTAACACTTTCTGTAACATCTGTACTTTTGATTTTCGCCTGATAACTTGAATTGTTTGTATATATTTTTATCAAGTGGCGTCGCCTCTGTGCTTTTTACGCCGCATATGTATTTTTACCACACTTCCAGTAATGTAGCTCATCTGCATACATGGAGTTTCTTATACTCCACTTCAATTATAACTTCGAAAAACCACAAAACCAAGTTGTTCTTATAGTCATAAACACACATTAATATTTATTATCTTTACAGTACCTTATGGATACACATCCGGCTTCAAGTTTTTTCCACAGAAAAGTGTTTTACTAATAGTATAGATTTTCAAGTAGCGCAAAGATAAGCTAAAATTAAGTAACAAGCAGATCCCTTGCCACGCCGATGACGATTTACGAGCTGAAGCGAAATATAGATGAATAAAGGTAAGCGATTGTTTATTTCTAACCTCTCTATTAAAATATGCAGCATACAAGCCACAAGGAGACTTACTTTTTCTATTTTGTTTAAATATGAGAGAACACGAACTCACTACCGAGAGTGGAGCGTTTTTGCTGCTTAAACTCCAACAGATTTATGTTCCACTTCGTCTAATTTTGTACATTTCAGTTCAGCTTGTCCTGTGATTGATGGTGGATTTCTGTTGCACTGTATGATGTGACAGTCAAATGATTCATTTTCCTCCATCATCCAGAAATATGCTGATTACGCCAAAGTGCACTTTAATGCGGGGGACACAGTAATTTTTTATGGTTACTCTGAAGATATTGGAGAAAAGGCTACAAAATCAGCAGAACGTATCCGATGAAAAAAAAACACATAACTGGTCATTTAATGTTTGATGAGTGGATGTCATCCACTATGCCTCAAGAAAAATTTCTATCAAATGGGAAGAAGAAGCAACAGCTTATAAGTATGTTATGTATGCAATTTCAAAAAGAAGGTTTTGTTGTGAAGTAAACTGATAACGACATTGACTATCTAACAATTAAAATTCCTTTGAAAATGGAAAACGGATTACAAAGTGCTGTGATAGTTGGTGAAGAATCGACCTCTTGATAATAAGCGCAGCTTCCACTACTTCCCAAAATATTTTCTTCTTGAAGACTGGAAGTGGTAAGGCGGAAGATGTTTCATATTGTCCAGTAACTCTGAACATTGTTCTACGTATAAGAGACGACATTTCGTTTCTCCGTGCGTTCAATGGCTGAGAAACCACATCCGCTCATTCTGGACAGGAAAAGGAAAAAAAAAGTCAAAGCTCTACACATTACTGTACTGGATGTGAACAGTTTCCGTGATGAAAATGCTTGCCCTGATAACATCGTTGAAGCAGGATACACATTTTTGATAGCCTTGCATGGGAAAAGGGCAGCGAAGAAACGTTCGATTATTTGAGATTTCGCCTTTTTTTAAAAATCAGTGATTAAAAAAAAACTTCAACTGAGCGTCTCTGCACCACACTTCAGCAGCTGCACGTGAACACCCTTTCTATGAATACCTATAGTTTCAACTTTGAGTAGATTTGCCAAACACTCTTCGGATTCGGGTTGAAAACAAAGAAACATGGGTTGTTCCCAGTTACCACCCACAAGTAGCCAGCTTCTACAGCACTTCTTCCTATGATAGCATGCAAGATTAAAAAAGGGTGTACTTTAGACTACAGTTGTGGAAAGCTGGCATCAATTGTTCTACAATTTTCTGCCACAGCAAAGGACAAGCATGTACAAACTCTCCAGCGGATGATGACATCACTACTAACTCAGCCAACAGAGAGTCAGAAATTAGTATTATGATGAAAGAAGTAATTTCAAAACGAGTTGACTTATTGGAAGTACAGTGTGAACAGGTGCAAATGCAGGAAAGTGGTATTGATCAAACTTACACTAAAGATTATGACATACCTTCAACAGTTAAAAAAAAAATAAATTGATATAAAAGTTTTGTATAATACTATTTCAAATATTATGTTAAATAACAAGTACTTAACATGATCGTTGTTGTTTTCTACCTCCCTCCGAAACATTGCTGAAGTTTTTGCGTGACGTTTTTCTCTGTTCAGCATTTGATTATGGAGGTTGGGACATGCGTCGTCCCCAAAATTGTGGTACTAGTGAATATGAAAAAAGTCATCGGTCCTAGCCCGTAATGGAAGAGGTTGAAGAAATGCAGTCTTTTCAGTTTGCGGAATATTTTATTCAAACTACCAGTAATCTGACTAGTAATCTTCTCATGGTTTAATCACGGAATGTCTGACGTTAAATAAAACAAAAAATATTACACTAAAATTGTGATAGATATTTTGAATAAAAAAATCCCATCTTAGCTACACTGCTAGTCAGACGAGAAGGGGCATTAAAACATGGTATACTGCTTAGGGATGCCTTAAAGATGTTCGCTGTCAACAATCGCGCAATATACTACTAAAGTTTAACTCTTCAGAACTACTACAGTAGGGGCAATATAAGAAATCTCAGTATGTCATTGTTTATCCTTCTGTTGTAAGAATATTTGGACCTTAATGAAAACATCACCGAAAGTGACACGCTCTCTATGTAATGTTTCAAATAAACCAGGTATTATGACCGTGTACGACCCCGAGATAAGATATGAAAAAACTTATATCCAGGCATCTAGTAAATACGAATTTAGATTTACCATCACACCGAGAGAAAAAAGTTATTCTTGTCGAACATTATACAGCTACAATCCAATGCATCCCAAACTTTCCAGGTGCAGTATCACATATAACGAATTTTCAATGGATATGCATTGTTAGAAGATGTCAAAGAAGGCACCAAGTCTACAGTGAAAGATCTTGCCAGCCGTTTTCCAGTTATCATACATCGTGTTTTCTCACACTTTTAAATGCTTGATAGAATACGGATCATTATGCAGTACCCCTCAAAATAAATCTGAAACCGTGGGCATCACTCCAATTTTAAGAGTCGTGAAATAAATATATTTACATAAAATATATCAGCAATTAAATAATCGAAAACGGATATACAGGGTGTCGTAATTAAGGGACCCTATTTTAAAGTTGTCTACAGACGAAACTTTTGTAAAGAAAGTTGTAAAATTTTGTGAACAACAGAATGAAGGAATGGGAATTTGTTTGAGCGATAAAAAATTAATTCACAATTTCGCCGCCAGAAGGCGTTTTTTAATGAATTACACATTTAGCATACGTTTACTGTAGTTTATAAATTTTATTTCAACAAAACATGTTTCATATGACGGCCATCATTTTCAGGTACCATCTATAATCGTAAGATAGCATGTACCACTGTTGGCCGTAGTATGCTCTGGGAAATGCTGTCTTTAAGAGCTGGTAAAGTATATAAACAAAATTTTTAAAATATCGTAAATATATGCTTAATTCGTTAAAAACGCCCTCTAGTAGCAAAACTTTGAAGTTTTTTTTTTTTTTTTTTTTTTTTCTTGCTTAAACATATTTCCATCCTTTTATTATATCCTCTACAAAATTTCACAACTTTCTAAACAGCAGTTTCGGCTGTAGACAACTTTAAAACAGGGTCGTTTTAATTATGAACACTTTACATTTTGAAACTAATTTTCGAAACAAATATGATTTCCAGAAAGTTTATATGTACGAATCCAAAATTAGATCACTCCTGTGTCTGTCTGTCTGGCTGTCTCCGTCTGTTACAGGCGTTTTACTCGAAAACTATATGGAACATGGAAATGTCAAACTTGCCTGTGTTTTAAAGGCTACTGGCCACATATTTATAGATTATTAGCCATTCACAAGAATTTTTAGGAAAAATTTAGGGTGGGGGGCTAATTAAGTTACTTGAAAAGATTACTAGAACGTTTGGAAATTCTCGTAACAATGGACTCAAAAATATATTTGTTTTAATTTTAGGTATATTTTCAGACATATCGTCAAAAAGCTACTTCAAAAATATGCTGCCCCTCCCCCAAATTTCTGAATCTACTGAAACTAAAATTACGAAAAGTTAGAGGTAATAGGAAAACCGTGTAAGTAAACTGTAGCAATTATCCTAGGTTACATAGTTTTTGGTAAAATTGCATTTTTAAATTACACACAAACATTACTTTGCGGGAACTCAGCAGCGAAATTTCAGGGCCCCTGGAGGTACCTATAGATGGGGTTTCATCCAAGGATTGTTGATAAAGATTTTCGAAAACATTTGTCGGTAATTATCCGAGATATCTATTTATATAAAATCCAAGTCTCTGTGTGTCCCTCACAATTCTGGTAGGACCGCCTCATTGAAATGAGTAATTGTTGAAAAATACTAATGCAGGGTTACCATAGCAGCGCCAAATGTTAGCCAACTTGGTGATAGATGGCTAATTTGGCGAAATTCCCATTTAAACCCATTAATCTTTCATAAAGGAGGTCACAGAAATTTAATTTAAACTCCGCTCTTTTAAGATATTTTTTCAAAATCTATGAGTGAGAATTTAAAGTATATCTTTACATCTTCCTCCCGATGCTACTAATAAAATAACCGCCAATAGACAACGCTATACTGTGTGAGCTCCTAACTGCGCGATTTTAATGTGCTTTAGGTACTTTTCCAGTATAGGTGCCTTGGCGAAAAAGGAAATTTGGCAACATATTTTCCGGTAACCTATCCACTGTTTCATTTTATATACACACGCATTTTTTTCGATATTTATACGATTTATTTAACATAAAAGAGCCGTTTCTCTAATTTTATACAGAAACAGATGCAATTTGTACGTAAAAACATCAATAATATACATATAAAATAAACATATAAAACAAACAAAAACGCTCATCAAGTTTGTTTTCATAGCTGTTTATATGATTTGACAACAAATCTCGATATTTTTCCGTTATACAGACACCATGCCAAAATGTATGCTAATGCGCCAACTATTTCAAAATGCTAAAAGATATTTGTAATTTTATGCCAGCAGTTTAATATGAGTTTTATTTTATTGCTTTATTTTATAACAGTTATTTGTTCACATATTTTAAGTATATATTTGTGATTTAATGAAATAGTTCGTAAAAGTCTGGAATTTTCAAATGTTATACTTTTTAAACATCGACAATGTTTTTTCTTTTGCTTTTCAAATGCTTCAATTCACGTGATTTTCATTTTGCGCCAACTATTACGCTTGGCGACAATGGCATTCGTATAACGGAAAAATACCCAAATCTCACTATCTGATGCACAGATTACACCAAGCTTTTTTTAAAAAAACGCCAAAGCCCCTACAGTGGAAAAGTACCAAACTGTCTATTATTTTGCGCTATCTGTGTTATAGTTTGTACTATATGCAAGGAGAGTGGAGCGAAGAGTTTAAACATTAAATATAAAAGTTTCGGCACAGATGTCATATACGACACTTATTGGCGCGATTTTTTTCTGACGCCAATGTCATATACACAACGGGTACTTAACTGGCGCCAAAGTGTCGTTATTTTGCTTGATATGGTAACCCGGATGTTCTTGTTTATGCTGTTGATGTTTTCGCCAAATTGACGTCGGAAAAAAATTGCGCCATATAACAACTGTGCCAAAGTTTCTATAAAGCAGTATAAGACTAAAAAATTAAGAATAAAATAAATGCAAAATAAGACTAAAGAAGAAAGAAAAATCATGCGTTAAGCATAGAATATGAAACACTTTCCAACAGATCCTGAATGCTTTAACAAAACTTCGTTATTTGGGGAAATAAGGTAAATAAGACAACTAAGTAAACATTTTAGAAGACGCACAAAAAATTTTAAAAATTGATTTCAGCAGTTACTGTTCATAGCCAATAGTATCGTTGTTACATGCCACTATTTAGCTAAAATTTAATTTAAACTACTCTTAAAACTACTGAAATCACATTTCCAGATATTATCATCCATAGACGGTTATGTATCCAATTCTTTGCGTGACCCTGTATATCATTTTATCTATATTATACAAACATTTCTTAATAAACTAAATGCAGTTTAGCATAAAAATGCATAACTCCTTTAAAAACCACCTTTAAGCAATTTACTCTCATACTTAGTAACCCTTACGAATTCTTTTGTGTAGCCCTGCATATGAACTGTAGCATTCATACACACAGTATAGTACGCATAAATGTAGTGAAACATAAAAGCGCATAACATAATTAAAAATGCATTTCTAGCAATCATTGCTTATGTACAATACTTCGGAGAAAAGTTTCTTGGCGAGAAAGAAGTTTGCCAACGTATTTTCTGACAACCTATTTACTGCTTCATACTCACAAGCAATTTTTTCCATATGTATGCAATTTATTTAATATAAAAAAGGGGTACAGATGTCATATTCGCCCCATATTGGCGCGATTTTTTTCGGTTGCCAATTTGGCGAAAACATCAACAGCATAAACAACATAATCCGGGTTACCACATGAAGCACTTTGGCGCAAGTTAAGTACCTGTTGCCTATATGATATTGGCGACAGAAAAAAATCGCGCCAATATGGGGCGAATATGACATCTGTTCCAAAAAAAGCTATTTACCCATTTTTATAAAGAAACAGAAGTAATTTTTGCACAGATGTCATATACGCATCGGGGTTGGCGTGATTTTTCTCTGACACCAATTTGGCAGAAATCTCGCTTTCGAATACCAGTTACTTATATATTTTTAAATTATTTGCTACCATTTTCAAAAGGAAATAACTATAAATAAATAAAAGTTTGAATAATATCTATGGAACAAAACAGTTTATATAATTAAAAACAGAAAACAAAAGTAAATAAACAATTTATTAATAAATAAAAAACAATAGCCGGGTTACCATAGCAGGAAAAATAACACCATTTTGGCGCCAGTTGGGTATCTTGGTTCATATCTGAAATCTGTGCCGTAATTTGTATATAAAAAAATAGTGTATATATTTAGAAACGATTTTTTATGCATAAAAGTGCATGTATAAACAAAAATAAAAGTTCATTAGATTTCTTTTCATAGCTGTTTATATATTTTGGTATCATATCTCACTTTCTGATGCCCGAATTGCGCCAAGCTTTTTTTTAAAAATGCGCTATAACGGAAAAGTACCTAAATAAATAATTAACAGAACTAACCAATTATACAAACTAAAACTTTTTATTTCGAGATCAAAGAATTGTAATTTCAATTAAAAATACATATATCCTTGGATAACTTCAATTGAAATTAGGTTCACAGCTTAATATCTCATTCCATAAACCTAAACAAACACAAGTGATTCATTCATCGTGAACCGTAAAAAAATATTAAATCATTGAGGTATTCATTCGCAAAGTAATTTCTCCAACAATCAATGGACAATATTCTAATGGCGTCATAGTAGGTAAAATGGTGGCGGTATCGTTTGTTTATGGTTTGAAATCACAAAGATTTAATTTTGCAATGTTTCTTAGTTACATTATTTTATTGTCATATTTATGAGCTCAGAACAAAAGCATATGTTTTCATTATTTAGTTACTAAAGACGGAAAAAAATTATAAATGCATGATTTGAAAAATTTAAATAATTTTCTTTCTTAATAGTAAAAAATAATATCGGGAAGTAACAACGGGTTTAAGTTGAATAAGTTTAACTGTTTAATTTTCTGTTGTAATATTCAAAATAACTGTATTTATTAGATTTCAGTAAATAACATCAGGGCCCGATGAAACTTTGAAGTTAGAGGAATTACAATGTCATTTCAGGACCTTTCTTTTGGAGAAGCTTTTCTAAATTCCACATATACAAGGAAACTCTTCAGTGTTAGAAATATTATTCCTAGGACTGACATAACATGAGAACGGCCTGCAATTTTACACAAGTTTTTGAAAACTACTTTATATCAGAAATTTTACTAAACACTGGTTCCTTTTTTGTTATAGCGGCCCACACTATTAGGATTATGACAAGTTGCAGCCAATTTCGCCAACGTCGTAACCAAGATCGTGAAGCACACACATATAATACCATATAATACCATTTCATGAAATCGTATACGATAATTTAATACTTTTTACCTTACTTCAAGTGTGTAATTTGTTTATTTTTAAGGCTTAACAATCTAAATTGTCCAATATATGAATTTAAAAAAAATGTAAACAAAGATTGAATAGACATGATCGCAAAAAGCCTCAAATCTGCATAACACTTGGAACCAAACTGAGCAGATTAGTGGTCTTCTACTGTACACAGTTTTTCATAAATGTGTTTCATTCTTAAAATGTGTTATTTTCATCTATCACTGCGCAACAAGCGAGAAAACTCATATTCTTGCACATGAGTTATATATCTTTATATCTAAATTTCCGTCATTTTTGACGGGCTATCTTTCTAGTTAGTTATAAACTTTATTAAACTTGGAAATTTTTTCCAGAGAGAAACATTCGCCTTGCATACAATATTTCAAATGAAAATCAAATTTCAAATTAATTGCTTAAAAGGCGCAAAGGCCAACCTAGTGAAAAAGATTCCTTGCCGGGACTCGAACTCGGGCAAGTATAGCGCACTGGCATTACCTACTAAACCACATGGAACGATACTCCGCCTGGAACTTCTCACTATTACAGGTTGGCAAGGCTACAAACGCAGCACAAGATGGAATATTTTTCCGTGAACCACCGACATGGAGCAAACACGAAACTTAATTAAATCCACCATGGATTGAAACTATATTATATGAATATTTTTCACTAGGTTGGCCTTTGCGCCTTTTAGCCTTTTAAGCAATTAATTTGAAATTTGATTTTCATTTGAAATAATTAAAAACTTATTCAGAAAACAGTGCATGGACTCAGGAAGCTTTCAGACTTTGCGACATTCTTTCGAAGCGCGCTTTGTACAATGCTAAGTTTAAACTTTGTACAACGTCTTCGTTGTACGACATCCGTTGTGCGCGAGTAAAACTTACACTTGACGGATTATTTTCCAAGATGTTACGAATGCTCCAAGAACATTTTCCAAATGACAGAATTTTATAAAATTATGAAGGAAGAACTAACCATTGCTGCCCTTACTTTTTATAATTAAAAAATTGGTATTGAAAATCAGCTTAATATTCTAGTCTATTGCAAGCTATTTTTTGACAAATTAAATGCATAATTATATAAACACGCATCCGGAAAATCACGATTTCTACTTCAACTAATGTTTGCCTTTTTCGTCGTAACTATTTTACTTTCAATCTATTTATAATTCGTTTAAACTACTCCACCAAGTGTAATTTCCGTTTTACGAATATGAAAATCCTATAAATATAGACTTTAGTATTAGGAACCAATGACGTAATTACACTGAAAATTCTTTATAAATAGTAATGTATTCTTTATATTTCTCAATTAAAA
Organism: Maratus speciosus; assembly: GCA_963932465.1. Taxonomy (NCBI): domain Eukaryota; kingdom Metazoa; phylum Arthropoda; class Arachnida; order Araneae; family Salticidae; genus Maratus; species Maratus speciosus. The sequence continues at coordinate 503,981,267 of OZ010795.1, read as the reverse complement.
TTAAGATGATGATTTATTTCCTATCTGTTTTGCTTTTATTTATTCTTATACATTTTTTTTTTAAATTGAGATTGCTCTGTTCATTTTATTTTCCCATAGGTGATGCTAAAGAATCATTAATTAAATAAAAACTCATTATAAAATTTTATCGAAAAATTGAGAAGACATTTTCTTACTTTTTTTTTTTTTTAATAATAGAATGAAAAAGGAAACTCTTTTAAAGCTGAAGTTAAAATTTTCATTTACTTTTACAGTTAATGATTTAAAAAATGATTAATATTTTAGATGCCGTTTAATAGAAAAATTTCGCAAGACTTTATAAAGAATAAATTTATCGCGATTTTTTTTTAATCTTTCATAATAAATTTCATACATTAAATTATATTAATATTTCAAAGAACTCTTTTTGAAGCTATATTTTATGAATCATGAAACTAAAATAAAATTTCTTCATAGTAATTTTCAATTTAGTATAAAAATATTAAAGACATTTTTAATTTAAAAGCTGTTCTAAAATATTATAAAAATACGCTTATAAAGTATACATACTTGTTCATTTACGCACTGTTGAAAGTGGGTACATTAGAAGATAAAGATATTGATTATTGATTATATTGTAGTCTTTAAATAGATCTGTGTATTTAAGTCTCCTACTCCCGGTGGTTAGTGTATTGCGCTGCCATGCTGTAGGACCAGGCTCAACTCCATATGTGGTGGGATCCAATACAGCGGCAGATTGATTTGCAATGAATTTTTGTTAAGGATTGTGAAAGTAGATAATATTTTCTGGAGCTTCAAGTACTTTTAGGTCAATAAGTTGAAAATCAACAAAATAGCAGCCATTTGAAAGAAAGCGTTTATTGCTGGCGCATATTTTCGCACTTTGGAGTGCTTCTAAAAAATGTTTATTTTTTATAAAAATGGCTGAAAGTACTACCTTTATTATTTTTTTTAAATTAGCAAGATCTTTTAATCGTTTTTGCGTTCTCATCCCGCCAGACGGGCGTGTTGCGCTAAAGCACTAAATAACTATGCGAATGATTTTTGAATTCCGCCAAATCGTTTCACTGACATAATCTACAGATTATAGGCAATAGAAAATGTAGAAAAACAAGAATCGAGTTTTTCAACCGAAAAAAAAATGCAAACCCCCTTTAAATAGATCTGTGTATTCAAGTCTCACACGCCCGTTTGTTAGTTTATTGCGCTGACATACTATAGGTCCCAGGGGCGATTCTAAATGTGAACGATATATAGTATCCCCCCCCCCCCCCAGCCCTCGACCATGAAAAAAGAAAAGAATACGAAAGGTGGTCATTACTTCCGGTCTGAAAATCGCAAAATAAATCTATTTGCACCAAAACTTTTTGTTTATTATTATATACAATTCTGTTACAGTGAAATTTTCTTGAGTTGCTTTCTACATACTTAAATTGTATCAAACTTTACGATTTCTATTACGAATATTTAATTTTGAAATAATATTTTGATTTTTCGGTAAAATTTACTAATGCGAGAAGTTATTCTTTAAAGCAGTTTAGGATTCATACAGAATTTGGAACTTTTAATGTCAAATACACATTTAACCGTTGCAAAACAGATTGCAATGTGGGCACTTTTTTAAGCATTATTCAAAAATTACTTTATGGAATAAGCTGTAATTTTGGATTTGCATGTTTAAATTTTCTAGATATTGATTTCTGTTAAACAAAACATAGTTTTCGATTCATAGTTTTTATTAAAAAGTTTTTTTTTTTTTTTTTTTTTTTTTTTTTTTTTTCTTTTTGTCGGAAAGCAATGTAAACTATAAATTATTTAACAGAAATCGATTTCTATAAGCTTCAAATAATCCAAATTTCAGATCATTTCGCCAAGTATTTTTAAGTTATGCTTAAAAATTATCTGCACTGCAATTTGTTTGCAACGATTACAAATAAATTTAGCATTAGGAGTTCCAAACTTAAAACGTACGATTTTTAAACTACTTAATCGAATCACTTCTCGTTTGGTATCCTAAAAACAGTGGCGCAGCCAGAATTCGGCTCCATTCGGTAGGGGGGGGGGGGGGGGTGTTGCGTTGTTGATAACGGTTGTCGCCTGTTATTTGAATCAGTGGCTAATCGAATCAGTCTAGATTAATGATATCAGAACGCTTTTTTTCTCGGATATTAGAGTCAGCATTTACGTAGTTATGATTCATTTAAACAACGTTTACAATATTAGTGTTACAAAACATAAAATGCATCAATGAAATAACACAAAACTATGTTAGATTTATATAAAGTGTTTAGAAAAATCATACGCAAATTTTAAAAGATGGAAGAGCACAATACAACAAACATTTTTTGCATAGAAAATCAGGGTTGCAATCCAATTTTTCAATCAAATATACCCTTGGTTTCACTCCAAAAAATCCCAAATTCTTCTTTTTAACTTTAAAAATGAAGCAATCTTAGCAAAATTTTCAATAAACATACCTTGATTTTGGTCAGTTTAATAATATCGCGAGAATTGGTAGAATTTATAATTATCCACGTCCAAACAGTGCTACGTTAGGCTTATGTATTCTATATTTTGGATAATATTAAACACGGTATAGTTGACTGAATTACTTTGCACTACCAGCACTTTAAGTGACATCAAATTTTGCATTAAAGGAAAGCAATGTAAATTTATTGAAAATTTCGTTGAAATATCTTCATTATCGTTACAGTTCTCGAAAAAATCTAGGTTCGACTTGAAGTCTTATCTATACTAATAATCTATAATAATAATTATAAAGAAGCAATGTTTGTTTGTAAGTTTGTACGTTTGTAGGGGTAATCTCTGGAGAAAGTCCCTGTAACAACATGGTCTATATTTTATGTCTGTGGTACTATCCCAAAGAGGGTTTAGGATCAAAAGAGTCCTAAAAATGCGATTTTTGTGTTACTGGAGGCCTAGAAACTTGAAATTTGTTACTTTAAGATTTAAATACTCTCAAAGGACAGTTTCTAAAATAGTCGAAATTTAAACGAGTGAACATGCGCTAAAAGCATTCTAAATTACGATTTCTATGTAATATCAGGAAATACCAAGCCGATTTCAAAAGTAATAGTTGCAAATTGATGGTGACAGTCCCAGCTAGAATATAGGCTATATTTTATGTCGGTGACACTACTACCAGGAAATTTTAGGAAAAAAAATTGTAAAATTGCAATTTTTGTGATACTAATGGGGCTAGAAAATATGAATTTGGCATGGTATTTTCTCATAAGATTTACTAATGCTCTCTAAGAGCAGTTTCTAAAAAATTACAAATTTAAAAGGTGGCATGAGTGAAAAGCATTCTAAAAATGTTTAAATTTCAATTTCTATGCAATCTCGGGAAATGACCGATTTCAAAAGTAATGGTAGTAAATTGATGGTGACACAACCTGCTCCAAAGTAGACTATGTTTTATCTCGGTCCCGCTACCACCAAGGAGTTGCAGTAAGTTGCAGTTGCCACCAAGGAGTTGCAAAAACATTTTCTAGAATTGCGATTTTTGTGATAGTGAAAGACCTAGAAACTTGAAACCGTGGTAGTTACTTATAAGATTCAAATGCTCTCTAAAAACAGTTAGTAAAAAAATCGAAATTTAAAAAGCGTAAAAATGCGCGAAAAGAGTTCTAAAAACTTTTTAAATTACGATTTCCGTGGAATTGTTAAAGATAGAAACTTTAAATTTCGCGTGACTTATAAGATGCCAATGATGTTTAAGACCAGTTTCTAAAAAATTCCAAATTTAAAAGGGTGAAATGAGAGAAAAGCGTTCTAAAAATGTTCTAAATTACGATTTCTATGGACTCTCGGGAAATACCGAACCGATTTCAAAAGTAGTGGTTGAAAATTGATGGTAACAGTCAAAGCGCGAATATAGGTTATATTTTATGTCGGTGCCGCTACCACGAGGTAGTTGATGGGACAAAAAATATTCTAAAATTGCGATTTTTGTGATACTAAAGTGGCTACAAACTATAAATTTGGCATGTAGTTACTTTTAAGGTGTAGACGCTCTCTAAGATCAGTTGAAAAAAAATCGAAATTTAAAAGTGTTCTAAAAATGTTCTAAATAATGATTTTTATGAAATTCTTAAAGAAAGCAACTTGAACTTTCTCATGGTAGATACTTATCTACTAAAAAACAACTTTTCAAAAGTAAAAAAAAAAGCCAAGCAAAAAAAAAAAAAAAAAAAAAAAAAAAAAAAAAAAAAAAAAGAAAAAAAGAAAAGAAAAAAGGGGAAAGTTGTGGCTAAAAAATAGTGTGATATCAAATTTCCAAGCTTATATTATGGTACTTATTTATCATTTGTTATTAAAAATTTACCATACGTAAGTCGAGTACCTAAGTCTGCGTTGATAGAAAGCCTTTTCTCATTTACTAAATACATCATAACGTGTTTCTGAAAATTAATTTTTTTAAAATTATGCATGATGGGCTTGGCGGCCATCTTTCCATATTTTACACAAATTTCTAAGCACACAAGTACATTGTTAAGATTGGAAATTCGAAATTGTTGCTAAAGCAAACACTTTATGCTTTTAATTTATGGAAATGAGTGCCTAGAAATTTGTGTCTTAAAATAAAGTTGAAGCAACTTCAGGTTTCATCTTATAATTCTATTTTTTTCGGAGGGGGTTAATTAATTAGTTAAAGCAGTAAAAATCATTTTTTTTCAAAATAAAAGACTTTCTTAATTCATCTGTCTGTAGCCAAAACTAGAAGTTCAAAATTCTTAATAATGCAAACATATTACGAGCTTGTCTGCTTAGAAATTTGTGTAAAATATGGAAAGATGGCCGCCAAGCCCATCATGCATAATTAAAAAAAATTAATTTTCAGAAACACGTTATGATGTATTTAGTAAAGGAGAAAAGGCTTTCTATCAATGCATACTTAGGTACTCGACTTACGTATGGTAAATTTTTAATAACAAATGTTAAATAAGTACCATAATATAAGCTTGGAAATTTGATATCGCACTATTTTTTAGCCACAACTTTCCCCTTTTTTCTTTTTTTTTCTTTCTTTTTTTTTTTTTTTTTTTTTTTTTTTTTTTTTTGCTTGGCCTTTTTTTTTACTTTTGAAAAGTTGTTTTTTAGTAGATATCAGTTCTTTTTTTAAACAGATTATATATAATTGAAATAATTCTACTCGCTAAAATTAGTCCTTGTATAGCCTTTATAAGCAGGTAACAAACACAATAGTATACATTTTGTTTACTTATCATTCATTTTTTAGAGTAACTAATAATTTAAAAGTAAGGAAAGTCAATTTCTTCTTTCAAAGTATCAGTCTTTCTCAATTTATATCTCCTTAAAATTTTCTATGAAGGATGCAAATTTAGTAAAAAACAAATAGAGTCAAAATAAAATATATATTTACAGTTAGTCTGTCAGTTAATTGTTTGTTCTAACTTTTTTTTGCTGACGCTTTTGCAAAACAAATTTACCTTTACAAATACCTACGGATAATCCGAGAATGAAGCCCCGCAGGCATCTAAAGAATCGAAGATCTGTCTAAAGAAGTAAATCTAGCAATTCTAGACATGGTGATGATACATTTTTGATAAAAAAAAATCTAAAATTGTAAAGATATAAACTGTACATATAACTTCATCTTCATTTAGATCGTGTTATAGAGAAGAAAGAATAAATATGTAATTTTACTCAAGTCCGTTTATCCATACGCATTTGCATAAATGTGAAAATACAATTTCGTATAAAAATTCCCGTAAATTGATTATCTTTAATAGTCTATTATTAAAGCCGCATAAACATTAGAATTAAATTTTTTCCAGTTAAAAATTGCCTGAAATCTACAGTCTTATCATTCGTCAAATTTGTTTTATGTTTTTTTAATACCCAGACACCTTTTCTAAACTCTGACAAAAGGTCACAGAAATACTGAAGTTATCCAAATACTTATATCTTTCTATTGTATTTCTTTTTTTGAGGGGGGGGGGGAGGGTGAGGAAGAGCGCTTAAGAACTTCGTTTTGTTCTTAGAATTCTGAATTAATCATTGAAAATATCTACCTACGTAAGTCTTGTTGCAGAATTTTCATTAGCTAAGAGTTGCATCAAATTATACATCATGTGAATATATTAAATTACTTTTGTAAAATACTAGGTGGGAGCCATTGATATTTTCAGAGCATTTGCCTACATTTTAAACTTAAGTCATTTACAACTATTCATTAATTTTCTATACGAATTAAAGAAGTCGTTGTTTCCATGGCAACTGTACCTTTCACTATTGCTTGTTTGTTTGTTTGTTTGTTTTATTGAACACATATACATCAGATCACGTGGGGATCACGGCGGGATTCGAACCCGCCCCCACCTACGCTCTCAAGCGATTATCGGCGTGGTGTCTTATCCACTCAGCCACGGTGGATTACTATTACTTTCTCTAATACCCAGATACTCAAATTTAACCAGCTGCGCTTAGAATCATGCTCATAACAGAATACATTTATATATAAGAGTGGTGACACATGCACAAGTCGTGTATTCATATTCAAGTTTTTTGTCCAAAGTACAGTAACTCATTTCTCAATAATAGACTTGGAAGATTTCGATTAAACTAACCAGAAAAGTTAAAAAACATCGGCTTCCTGATTTGATTTTATTCAAAATCGGCTTAACCAACCAAAGTTAATGTCCGGGATCTAGATAAATTTTTCTCTGTTAGTAAAATTAGATTGACCAATCAGTAGCCTCCATCCTTGCAGGCTTTTCGGTGTTTACTGCAAACATAAAAATGTTTGCAAAAATGCAGGCTTCTGATTGATCAATCTCATCTCGATAATAGCGTAAAATCTATCTTGATCCCGGCCTATTCAACGCCCTTTAAATATTCGAGAAAGCCTTGACACGTGTCGGGAAAATATCACACAAAGCAGGCAAAACAAAGAAGAAAAATCACTCATTGGCTCGTGGATATGAACGAGCCAATGAATGATTTTGTTTCTTTGCTTTGCCTGCTTTGTGTGATGTTTTCATGACGCGTGTCAAGATTTTCTCAAATATCTAAGGGGCGTTGGCTTATTTCACCACCATGAAGCTATGAAAGGAGAGGAGCAGACATGTCAATCTTCCCGTGTGAAAAACTACATACCAAAAAAAAAAACGAGTTCTTTCCTCTCTTCATTTTGACCGATAGCAGACCATTTAGCAGTCTCCAGTGAAAGATGCCGCTATATATGGCGGACGCAGGGGGAAAGGTGTTAACGCGACCAATGACATAATAAGCCAGTTCATGACGTTTAAAATTCACACGGAGTTGGATCATCTTTACACGATGATTTGTACAAAGCGGTGCGGCGATTTCTTTTGTGTCCATTGCCGTGTACAGATAATCAACTCGGTGACGTGATGAGCTGGCCACACTTTAGGAACAGCTTCAAATAACGTCATCTATATCTACTTCGAGGCAAACGAAAAAGACAGGCTACCGCGGTGCTACAGCGTCTAGAATATATAGTGTGGAAATTGGCTATCCCAGTAATACTTAAAAAGGTGCTAAAATATTGGATCTCTTAAATTTCAAACGATGCTGAAATCCAATCAGTCCATCACAGCGATATCTGCAGGATATTTCCCAAAACTCCATGACGATTTGTTTGTTTGTTTGTTTTATTGGACAAGTACATCAGACTTGTATGCTTGACAACAAGGCCCGCTTATAAGTCATCGTCGATATACAGGGACGAGATAGCACAATGAAATTTACAACACAGAGTATTTCTACATCCGGGAGCTCCACAAAGAGTGTGCAATGGAGCCAGCGGGAGTCGAATCCGACAAGCCTCTTACGCTCTAAAGCGATTAGCAACATGATGTCTTAACCACTCGGCCACGGAGGCCCCACTCCATGACGATTTGGTCTAGACGCTGTAACATTTTTTTTTTTTTTTTTTTTTTTTTTTTTTTTACGTTTTGTTAACATACATCTGACTTGTGTGCTTGGCATCAAACCCGCTGTAATAATACGATGTTTACTTTGAAATTTGAAAATATATCGCAGATGTCGCTGCCATCATCTCACTAGATTTCAGCGTCAGTGCACATTTAAGGGATACACCTTTTTAGCGATTCTTGGATAGCAAATTTCCACAGTATGTATTCTAGACGCTGTAGCGGTGCATTACACATGTCTCTTACTTCCTTAAAAAATACCCTGCAGATGTCGATGCAAATGACTGTTTGGAATTCGACATCGTTGTACATTTAAGCGATTCAATACTACCGTGCTTTTTTAAGTATTGCTGGGATAGTCGATTTCTACAACATATAATCTAGACGCTATAATGGAGCTATCGTTTCTAGAAGATATAGTTTAAAAATCGGCTTATTAAAAATGTGCTAAAAAATTGTATCCCATAAATGTTGAACGAGGCTGAACGAGGAATGTCGATTACAGCGACATATGGTAATTCCAACGTAACTATTTCAAAAGAAAACGTTTCGCTCAGAGAAGATCTAGAAAATTTTGCTCCTATCGACATTTGTCATTCAGTATTTTTCAATATTTATGGGATTCAATTTTTAGCACTTTTTAAAGCATTACTGGAATAGCCGGTTTCCACACTATGACCGTGATCTAGGTAGATTTTTCTCTGTTATCGTAACGAGATTGACCAATCAGAAGCCAGAATTTTTGCTAACTTTTCACTGTTTGCAAAAATGTACCTGTATCCCGGCCTATATTTCTACACTGTTAAAAATATCGTGAAAAATTACCTCTGTTTTTAAAGGCTGTCTATTTTCTGACCAATGACAATGCTACATAAACACCTATGGAGCGTCCTCATGGGTCAGAAAATAGATAGCCTTTAAAAACAGAGGTAATTTTTCACAATATTTTTAACAGTGTAGACACTATAACTGAGCTAAGGAATAGTACAGAAAGCAAACTCCGTATTTTAATACATTAAGGCCGGGTTCTAATTAGGAACATGTGTGTCTCTATAACGAAGTAGCGACATACGGCCAATAAATGTTTATTGGTAAAAGTGATAAAAACAAATCGTTAAAGTTCTTTGTGAGCATGTCATTATCGTCAGGCTAATGCATGTTGAATTATTTCCCTAGTCTAATAGAGATCGTCCATGCGCGTATCGTTTAATGGAGGATATCCGAAATATGGGTTCCAGGCTGAAAAAGTCACGTGGTACCGGTAATTTACCTAAAGAATTTCTAACTGATAAGAATGGAAACAGGAAACTACTACTGCTTTCTCCCATGAACTGTTTCATTGGCTAGACGGGATTTACATTACGTAGACGGAGCCTTCCCTTCTTTACGCTAGACGTTCTTGCCTTGACCATGTGATCATAACGTAGATAAAATATCCTCTATTCAAGAAAGCGGATTGCCGTATTTTCGACAAAAACTTGAAATGAGCATGCCTCCTGTGCATATATCACCACACTTACGTATAAAGGCTCTCTGTTATGATGTTGTTTCTGATACAGCGCCTAGAATACCTAGTGTGTAAATATGCTATCCAAACAGTTCTGGCCCCACCAGTGGCTGAGAGGTTCTGCTCTCGAAACTGGTAGACGGGAAGTGCTGGGTTCGATCCCAATCGCGCCCGTCGGCCTAATCGTTCGGAGTTTTCGTGGTTTTCTTCGAGCCATGGATTTCCATGCGTTAATACGGGTTAGGTTCCCTTAGAAAGACCCCACGAAGGGCACTCCCCCTCGGGCCTATATCCCTAGTGTAGATAATCGGTCGTCACAAAATCAACCAACCAACCAACCAACCAAACAGTTCTAAAAATTTGTATCCCTTAAATGTGCGACGATACTGCTAAAATTTCAAGTGTCGATCGCAGGACATCTGCGGGATTTTCTTATTACTACTATTACATTGTATAGACTAGCAATTTCTTGCAGTTGTAGAAAATATCCTGCAGATGTCGCTGCGATCTTCATATTGCAGCAGTATCATTACACATTTAAGGGACACAATATTTTAGCCCTTTTTTAAGTATTACAGGGTTAGCCGATTTCCACACTATATATTCTAGGCGCCATAGTTTCTGAACGCTGTTGGTTAAATTTCAAAATTTGTGCTTTAGAGTGAGCAATAGAGAAAAGTACTAAAACTATTGAAACAACAACTTCTTTAATATTGAAATGTATAGCAAAGGAGTTCACAATCAATGCCTTAAATAGTTCCGAATATGCACTGTTGTTATGACATCAATACCCTTCCTGGATGTGGAAATTGTGTTCAACATAATGGACCACAAGCATTACTGGCGTCATACAGCGTCACGATGAATTATAGCTAATCAGCTTCTTGATTTTTCCCACAAGCGCTCACCAAAAGCCAATCAAATACCCCAATGCTTGTGGGAAACATTGCAAGCTCCACCCAGTGCGCGTGGTCTATTGGCCGCAATCTAGATAGATTTTTCGCTGTTAGCGAAGCGAGATTCATCAATCAGAAGCTTGCACTTTTGCGAACTTTTCGCTGTTTGCAGCAATGCAGGCTATTGATTGGTGAATCTCGTTTCGCTAACAGCGAAAAATCTATCTGGATCCCAGCCTAGATTTCTATAAACATTGCACTTCATCCATGGCACTAAGAAAATGACTCAAAGCTTTTATGACATAGGCCGGGATCCAGAAACAGCAAAAATTCTCAAACATTCTGGCTTCTGATTGGTCAAACTCATTTCGCTAACAGCGAAAAATCTATCTGGATCTCGGCCATAGTTTTCTTCGATGAAATCAATGCAAAAGGATAATATAAAAGAATAGTATAATACTTCTAAAATGTTTTGGCGGGTTTATCGCTGTTTGGCATAATTTGTAAACTTTAGAATTAATTAACAGTTTTTCGCTAATTAAGAATAGAAAATTTGTGCTTTTAAAGCTGAAATTTATAAAAGCACGTAGATTGAGTAAATATCGGTCCAAAATGCAATCCTTACTTTTTTATGTCCATTATTTAAGTCTCTACCTCGATTGAAACATAAGGTGTGACGAAGAAAATAAATCGGTCATTATTAGTATCTCGACGTTATTTTAAAAACTCTATATCTCTGTTTATAATTAATTTATGAGGATGCATTTGGTCTCAAATTCAAGATCTTTTCCATTAGGTCCTTCTGGTTTTGGTTTTATTTTTCTGCGATGATTGGCTCTTTTGATATGGGAAATTTTACGCTGGCATGTTTGGTCGATTTAACATGGAGAAGTTGTCTTCAGTATAATAAGCAGTTATGGTGTCTTGCCGTTTTATTCTTGGCGTTTGTTTGTTTGGCGAGGTTAGCATTTTTTTTTTTCAGCTTGGCTTGGCAAAACGATCGTCCTGCTTGATAAGATGTAAATGCTGTTTTTAAAATATGCAAAATTTAAAAGGTAAAATGAGAGAAAGCATTCTAAAAACTTTGTAAATTACGATTTCTATGGAATCTCCGGAAATGCCAAATCGATTTCAAAAGTAATGTTGCTAAATTGATGATGATAGTACCTGTTCGAACATAAGCTATATTGTATGTTGTTGCCACTACCACCAAGTGTGTTGTAGACCGTTAGACTGGAAGCTTAGAATATATCATGATGATTACTTTTAAGACGTAAATATTTGCTAAGAATGGTTTCTAAAAAGCTCAAAAATTCAAATGAAAACTGAAATGAGTGTAAAATCTTCAAAATACATTCTAAATTGTCATTTATTTAGAATTAGTTTCAGTTCTTCTCATTAAATTGTATCATTTTCACCTAATGCAGTGTAATAAGGAAGTTTAGTCAAACTGTAGCTTACAGAGCTGCCACAGGCGACTATTTTTATATTCTATTCGCACCACTATTTAAAATAACTAAATTTTGTAATATATTTCTCTTGCAGATAATGTGAAAGTATATGTGATTTTTTTTATTATTATTTTTTTTTTAATGGTGCGAGATATAATTAAAAAAATTTCGCCTGTTGCAGCCCTGAGCTTAGTAACTCTTGAATTATCCGTAGCAGTATAATTTCGTCTAATAAAAATTGGCGCACAATTACCACTTGGCGTATTTCAATTATTACGCGAGCAAAGCCGCGGGTTTTACTAGTACCCTACAATTTTCACTGGATAAATGGATTGCAACCTGGTTTCCTACACAAATGTTGCTAATCGCTGCACCTCTTAAACATTGTCCTACCTTTTTTGAAACACCCTGTACATGTCACATTTTTTTATGTATGTATGCTTTCAATTCTTATTTCCCTTTTTTATGATTTTACGGAATATTTAGATACATTTAATTTTCTGTTATGTGTGGCATAATGAAAGATAGGTGGTACCTACCTCCGGCCACAAAAAACAGGAGAAAAAATTCAATAACGTTTTCGATAAAAGGGGGAGGTGTGCTTTCTCTTTCACTTCCCCGAAGTAGGTGGGAAAGGATCTACTTATATATACTTTTAGTTAAAAGAAAGGCATTGGAACTAAATACCTATAAGAAATGCCCGCCCCCCATCTCAATGATATTTTGTAGCTTTTACGCTTTATTTAATTTAAACAGTGACTGTAGTTTTGTCCTCGTAAAAAAATAATAGGTCATAATTTTGATGTTATGCAAGTAGCATAATTTAAGATTAATAAGAGTAGGTATAACTAATTTATTGTTTATTAATTTAAGTTGATGCATAATTATCATAAGTTTATGTGTAAGATAGGTGTTAATTTTTATTAATTCTAAGAAAGTGCTTCACATTTGATGTCTGTCTTTTGAAAGCCCTGCTCACAGGCATCTATCTATAAGTCTATGCCATTGCAATCAGTGCTTCTTACCTACGGGAAACAGGTGGCAGTGCCTTCCCGAGAGCAAGACCTCTTGGCGAAATTTCAAGCAACATTGCCAACTAATAAACTGCAATCATTAAATGCATGTACAGTCGTGGGAAAAAAAGTAAACACCCCTTACTAACTCTGCAAAAAATTGTCGTAGAAGAAAGTTACTGGTGCCGTACGATTGGTAATTAAGTCTACTTTTAAATGATGTATATAAAATTTGCTTAGGGGGCATCTACATATTAAAACGAACCATAAATTTGCTTTTTTCAATAGCAGTATACAATCCTGACAGCATAAATGAACTCTACACCCTTCAATTAGCCTAAAATCAAATTTTTATGAAATTGGTATGGTAAGTTTCCGAAAAAATAATTGTTTTAAAACGAGCGTATTTTAAGGGCTATATCCAAATTGAAGTTCGGTACTCCATTGTTGACCGAGAGAGCTCCCTTCTTGATCAAGGTATCTTAAGCGCCACTCAAGTAGTCATTTAAGACTGCTAGATTACAGGATATCTAAGAAATTTCAAAATATCTAGTCACTTCTATCATAGACAGCCCCTTAAACCATCATTTTGCAGTTTTTTAAGCATAATTTGAAAACTACTTGGACGAAAAATGTGAAATTTTGAATTTCCATAAAGCAGTACCTAATAAATCTAAATCCATCAAAAAAATTGTAGGTTGCAGTTCATAATTTTTCCGAATATTATTTTCATAATTCATAATTCATATCATAAAATTATAAAAATTGCAAATTCAACGTATTTATGTTTGGGTATTTTAGTATATTGCTACACAAACAATTAGCACATAAGGAGTATAATTTCGGGAGATATTAATGAAAATATGAAAATGTAATTTAACATTAGAAGCACTAAATTTTGAATGTTTATAATTAAAGAACTTATCATTCCAATGACTTGAAATTTGGTGTCTAGGCATAGTTTGAATTGAAGATTTGAAATATCTCGTTAAAATTGGGTATTGCTATTGAAAAAAGTTAAGTTTGTGTTCGTTTTAATATGTAGATGACCCCCTAAGCAATTTTTATATACATCATTTAAAAGCAGACTTTATTTCTAATCGTTCGATACCAGTAACTTTCTTCTGCGATAATTTGTTGAAGAGTTAGTAGGGGGTGTTTATTTTTCTTTTCCACGACTGTACATCCACCCTAGAACAATTGGTTCAAAAGAAACACTGATTGCAATTATCTGTTCAACCACAAACAAAGACAGCTTTTTATATTAGTATCTTTATAGTACCGTTTTTTTTTCTATCTTTCTCAAATGTTTTTATGCACATAACTTGGTCTTAGAAATAACTGAGTGCAAAAACGCAAAATGGGGTGTTTGAAACTGAGAAATCTCGAAAGTGTGTGTTTTACGTTTTTCTCTGGAATTTAATGGTCCATTATCGCTTCGAACATGGAATGAAGACAGAAATTCAGTTACAAAACGCTCCAGTGTAAAATACTCAAACTCAAAGCATCTGTGCAGCAGTAAATAACCACACTCTTTTCACCGCCCCCTGAACACTACGCCTGAGCGCTGACACAAAAATGGCGGCTAACGAAGGCGGATTTTTTTCAGCGTGTGTACGGTCCCTTAAATATTCCTACCAATAAATTTTTAAAGTTTTTTCAGCTTTATTTTTCTGAGTTTAAACGAGTCAGAGAAATCTTTTATAAAATACTGGTGTCTACATTTAAGGGACCGCAACTACGCTAAAAAAAATCCGCCTTCGGCAGCCGCCATTTTTGTGTCAGCGCTCAGGCCTAGTATTCAGGGGGCGGTGCTCTTTTAGCCTAAGACGTCACGAAAATGTGACCACTGCTCTTTTTCAAATCAAATGACCAAGTTTTCATGTAATGTGCGCTTTCACAGTTTAAATAAAATATTCACCGTTTAATTGAATCTGTTGAGCAGAATTTTATTCAACAAAGCCGTGGATTCCGAATAAGCCAAAAGGTTTTAATATTAACTTTGTTTTTCATTCTTAAAAGAGGCTAGTTTGATTAACTAGTGATTCATATAAGCGGCAATTATACTAATTATTTTAGCTCTGGGAGGAGTTTTAACTCCGAACTCCCCCCCCACCCCCCTTCGCTGCGCCACTGCTAAAAAAGCAAAAAATACAAATATGCTGACAAAATTCAGTTTTAATGTTAATTCTTTTTTAATCGGTTGCAATTTTTATATGTAGACTGCACCCTAAGAAAAGTTTAATTACTTTATTATTTAGTCGTTGTTATTACTTATCCACTGATAACAGGCATATTTTTATGCGATGATTTGCCGCAGAGTTAGTTGAGGGCGATAACCAGAGTCCATGCTGGCTTTTGACCAACATTAGCGATTTGGCGAATAACAAATAAAAAGCAGTAGCCAAATAATAATAATGATAAATGTTAGCAAAATAGATCCGACATGTGAAACGCTGAAAAATCTATCTTTAACCCCTTATTGTATCCCTTTTATTTCAATATATTCACATAAAAACCTAATTTTTTGCTTACAAAATAGAAATTTGACTATCCGCTACAGACACTATTAAAACTAAGTACATTCTAAATATCTCCGAAATATGTAAATGCTGCAGTTATTCTTTTAGAAGCCTAAATAAAAATTCAAAACAGCTATCTTTGATTTACCGTTATGAAAATATACATAAAAAATTACTATGAGATTTCGACTGTAACCGATAGAAAAAAATTGACTTGCAAATGATATTTTGCATACAACTAATAAATTGTATGGTAAAAGTCTAATTTCAACGTCGTATTCCAGCAAAACTTGTCTCCATTTGGCGATTGAAGCAAGGAATTTTGTTCTTTTACCGGAGTGACGCCGGCGCATAGATAGTAATTAACTGACAATAAAGATATACCTAACGCATAATCCTTCGTCTTTGGCTGTTGCTAAAGTGGATTGGTGTTGAGTCAGTATCTCTATAAACATAGTAATGTAAATGGCACGGTGCTATTGTAGCATGAAAAGCAACGTCAATCGTTCAGTAATGCTGATAAGAATCTCGACTGTATTAGCATACACACATGCACATTGTTGTAATCGTAAAAAAAAAGCAGATAGTATACGGTATAGGCAGAGGGTATGCGCGGACGTCATGAACGTTCATAGTTAGGGTATACTCTAATACTTTTATTTGATAAACAGAGGGTATACGGAGCTTCTTAAAATAATTCAGAATGCACACCGCGTATACCCCCGTATACCCTACACTACATCATTGCATATACATAATAGAGCAGAAATTGAGCACTTGCAATTTGGCGTGTCCGATTGTTCATTTACTCGGCAAATGAAGCGTTTTGTCGCGATTTAGAGCAATAGCGAGCAGTAGCGAGATCCCTGGTGTTGACTTTTTTCTCTCTGAGGACTATACATTGTACAACAATGGCCGAAAGACATGGGTTTTTTTCCCTCAGTAATTCTGAAAAAAAAAACTTCAAACAGAAAATGACGTTAGACAAGGGATATCCAAGGACATTGGTTCCCATTTTGGCATATGTCTTTTTTCATTACGAAATTATACATTTTCAAGAAAGTTTACACTAAAAAAGAAGGAAAAACTGTGTCTTATGTCCATTAGAGTTTTAAACACCCTGAGCAGTAAATACAAGGAATCTGTGCAGATTTAATAGCAAAAAAGTTGGTAATTTAAGAAGACTACTTCGATATATACTCCATACCAGTCAGAGCCTTAGCTATTTTCAAGGTATATCTGTGGAGTATAATAATGAAGAAACTGCATACTAGGATGACGAGAATGTGTAAATGGATATGGCCTTTTTATATTGGAACCAAAGGGTTTAGAGTTTTTTTTCGATTTGTGAATAAAAAACTTATTGATATAAAACAGTTCATAATAATTCATTTTAATGCATAACTTGTAATAAACTGTGTTCTTTTTGCATCCAAAAAATGTATAGGTTAATTTGAATGAAGAAAGTTATAAGCCTTATTTTTTATAAACATACGTTAATAAACTTAATACAAAAGACATTTTTTAATTGTTTTTTTAATGACGATATGATGTGCAATTACCTGCTACACTATTAATCTATGAAATCATCCATTAAACAACCATTTCCTGATTTCAGGATTTCATTAAAACCTTTAACACTGATTTTCTCGAAACATGCAAATGTGGCTTATGTACTTTGTTCCCCCGAAAGCTTAAATTATCCCACAATATTTATTCTACAAACATAATGTGTCTCAAGATTTAAACAACGTCTAATATGCAATCTTGTATCTAAAGTAACGCATTTATGAAATGTGAAGTGCTTAAAATTATAATCTGTTACTTTCAAGATTTATTTTCACAAAATCATGCGTAAAAGATAATTTAAAAGTTTCTTGTACTATTTTCTTATATACAAAAATGAAGTGTGGAGATAGAAGGAAATTGAAACATCGGATAATTTAATTGTAACAGCATTTCATAAAAGCTTTAAAGAAGACAAAAGCGAACAAATAGGAAGTAAAACTCGGTAAATCCAATTTGTGAATTTCAGGTTTTGGGAGGTTTTTTAACATTGTATGGGGAAATGTTCCATTTACTTTATTCTATTTTTAAGACCTTTTGTATTAGTTTTAGATGAACATTTTTACAAATCAACTTATTGCGATCTTATTTCGATTATATATATGCATATATTATCGACACAATATCGTTAAAATGTAATGAAAATCTTTTCATCACGATAACATCCAAAATACTGAACCAATTTACACCTAATTGGGACAGTGAATTGATCTTGCCAGTATCTTGAATTAGTTCGTAATTCAAGTATGTAGCTCTTACACTGTAAAAAAAAACCCCTCTGAAATTGACTAAAAGGCGCCAGTAGAAAACCGTTTAATTTACAGAAAATATCTGTAATTTTTCAGTGAAAGAGTTATTTTCTGTAAAAATTACAAAATATAACCTTTTTTACAGAAAAAACTGTTTTTCTTTAAAACAGTTTATTTCTGTAAAAAATACATTTTTTCTGTAAGAATTACAGATTTTTTTTTACAGTTTATAATTAGCTTACAGTAGCTCAAAAGGAAAAAAATGCAAAATTTGCCGCCACCAGAATTTCAAAATGTTGAACAAAGTCGAACCTAATATTGACAGTGTCTCACCTTGCCAGTATCTTGGAAGAATTTGTTAAGAGTAATTTACTCTAATAAATTGTTTACGTATACATACAAAATAAAAAATAAATAAAAATTTGTTATTACGATAACGTCCAAAATACTGAACCAATTCGAACCCATTTATGCAGTGTATCGATATTGCTAGTATCTTGATCAGTTCGTTAATCAAGTATTATAGCTCGTTTACAGGGATGCACAAAAGTTCATTGAATGGTGTGATTTAAAACCTCTGTTGAACGTTGGAAATGTAATGTAGCTAATATCTTTATATTTAAACCATGATTTCAAAAACATCTCAGCCTTGTTTATCTAAACGAAAAACCTTTTTTATCTAAACGAACGATCCCTGAAAACTGATATTTACAAAATAGCAAACTTAGAAAGGGTGGGACCATTTTTTTAATTAAATCTGACGTATATACATTAAAATAAAAATTAATGAAATTACTTTTACAACTGAACCGGAAGGGCTTTTTTTTTTCTTCTGACTGCAGAAACATTCTGTAATGGGGTTATATATATATATATATATATATATATATATATATATATATATATATATATAATGAAAGAAATATATATTGTATTTCTTGGTTATAAAGAATATTTTAAAATTAGTAGAATTATTATTGAATGATAAAATGCAATTGTTCATTTCAGAAACCTCATAACTCACAAAAATTCGGAAATGAGTATCATCGATTCATAAATTCTCCGAATGGTGCAGAATTCCACTAAAATAATATATCCTCAATTTTCATCCTTGAAATATTTGTTTACTACAGAAAACAAAAATCGGGTACTCCTAGGAACTTTTTCCATCTATATCAAGATCGAGATAGTTTGTTTTTAAATTTCTAATTTAGTGAATGCTTCCCCTGTTCATAACATCTTTCATAAATTTAGTTTTCTACACTATGAAAAGTAGTTTTTTTACTTCTTTTTCAGTTTAGCTGACACGTTTGATGGTCAGAAATATCTGAAAATATATTTTCATCATTTGAATTTCTTTTAATTTATTTTAATTGATCGAAATAAATTTCGGTTTTATTAAACAGTTGAAATTTGTTGAATTTCATCATTAACATCATTCACTGATATCATAAAAATAGTAAAAAATACCAAAATACCTATGCAATTTTTTTTTATTGTTGAAAACGCGTAAAAGCTAATGGGGTATTTTTCGTTTTTATCCCCTACTCTGAACATTAATGAATAATTTACCATTTCATGTAGAAAATAACCTTTTGCAGTCTGGAAAATTTTTTGGAAAACATATTTATTTTTAATCTGTTTAGATAATTTATTTTAAATATCTTAAAATTTTATTTTTTGCACTTTATTCTAAGATAAGCGATTTAATTAGTATAGCACGAATCACCTTACATTGCTTGTTGAAGCAGAGAACTGATACCGCGCAGCGCTAGATTGTTGTATGCACTGTGTCAGGAAATGAGGATAAACATGAATCACAAAGAATGGAGGAACGATAACCAATGAATTAAAAAAAAATTGTTATTTACCGTAGCAATATAATAAAACCTCTGAATAGCAGATACCTCATTAAGTCCTGCATCGGTTGTTCCTGAATTCGTTGTCCTGAATTTTCTTTTTTCGGGTCGGGATGACACTTTCTTTCTTTCTGCTGGTCGGGTTCGCTCTGGAATATTTCTTAATGGTCATATTTAAGTTTTTTGCATGTCGGGTTGTTGGGATTTTCAAAAAAAATGTTTGAGCAGGACTATGTTTCAAATGAAAATAAATGCGTTATTTATGTGTGCACGTGTGTTTTAAGAGATATAAAATGTATATAAGAAATGTTGTTATAGTAAGAACATTTTTTTCGTGTCTCGTAATATGAAAAATATTACCAACATTTGTGTTCTGATAAACAGAAATATACATGTATCGCATTTGTGATCGTTTATGCATACATACATTTGTTACAGGTGTGTAGATTGGGAGGTGTGCACTAATCAAAGATATAAGCGTACGAATATACCGGGTGTCCCAAAAATGACTGCTGGATTTTAAAATTCAATAACTTGCAAACGTTGACAGATATTAAAAAAATTCTTGCAGGAGGATTATGTATAATGTCGGGAGTTTTTTTACTGTGATTCTTGATTTTAGTTCAAATTTCAAACAATAGATGGCACTTCAAATTTTTGGTACTTTGGAATCCATTCAATACATTTTAATCTCCGTTTTTCGCATGGAAGAAGAGAGAGGCCGAAAAATCGAGCCCAGATTTGGCGGTTATTGCTTGCAGTGCCATCAATCGATGCTATTTGAAACTAAAACTATGAATCGCAGCATAAAAACTCCTGGCATCTTACATAACACTCCTGCAAGAATTATTTTAATATCTGTCACCGTTTGCAAGTTAATGAATTTTAAAATCCATCAGTCATTTTTGGGACACAAGGAAAGTTAGGAATTAAGTTGTAAGTTAGGAACGGAAAAAAATGTTCGCTAAATAGACATGTCCGCTTTTCTGGAGTGTGCATTGTGGAAATCTTATTGTATTACAGTGTAACCTGTGAATAACGATTACCCGTGGGACCGGTGAAAAGTGACCGCTCTTCAGAGGTTGGTGTTATTCAGAGATTTCATTTAAAAAAAATCAAAATTACATAAATTTAAATAGAAATACACACAATCATTTTAATTAATCATCATTGTTTTAATATAATAAGAAAATTAGTTATTTGCAGTTGCTTTTTTTTTGCTGCAAATGTCTTTCCATAGAAAAAAAAATGATTTGATTTACTATACAACTCATCATCATTATGATTTAATGAGAAATTTTGGATTTCACGAAGGTTCTTCAAATCTTCTGTATATGTGTTAATACTGCAAATTTTGAGTGATTCTATTATATATTTCCAATACCTCTCTTATCTTCCACCATTTGCTGTATGGAATCAAATATGGCAGTAACTGCCAAATTTTTTACCAGAGATACAAACAAGCTGGCCTTTATGTTAGTTATGCCTGCCGTTCTAAGAATATTATATAAAATTTCCCCATTATTATTAATGTCTTTATTTTCTGTTTCTTCACATATCAAGTATATTTTGTTTGATCTGCTTCACATTTCGGTTTGCAAATAAATATGAAATTGTATCAGGAGCTGTAAAAAATTTGTCTCGTTACTTTTGAGTGGCCGTTGTTCAGAATTCCTTATTTAGAGGTTCGTAGTAATTTTAATGCTATGGAACATGTTTGGTTCCATCAACACGTGGCCGGTGTTCGGAGGTTTTCGTTGTTTAGAGGTGGCCGTTCAAGGGGGTTTCACTGTATATAGATTTCTAACCTGAAAAATACCTTGGAGATTAATTTGAAAAATCGGGCCAACCCGAACCCGACCCGCAACGAAAAATATACCTCCAACCCAACACGCGTCGCTCGGGTCGGACCGAGGGCTGGTAACCCGATCCGATGCCGACTCTAGCCGAATTACCGAGATATATTAGAAGTGTCCATGATCCCCGGACTGTCTCGAAGCCCGAGTTTGGTGAAATTTTCGTTCATTAAGATTTTTGAGAGCTTAATTTTTATCTGAAGACTCGGGTCGGGCTAGGACTAAATTTTATTTTCTGCAGTGTTAGGACGGGTAGGAATTTCATTCTTACAGGGTCTGAGTCTTTCTTTTTTTCTGTAGATTCGGGCCGGACCGGGACTATATTTTGTTCATTAGGGGCTGTATTAGATGAGATTTTTTTTTTTTTTTTTTCCACGAGTAATGTCTTGCTAACGTCCCTTGATTATTAGTAAAAGAGATATTATGACATGTTAACGAGAAAACAGCATATCTTTCTTTCTTTCTTCCTTCTTCTTTTTTGCGTTTTTTAAATAAAAGCTGGAATATGTTTTTAAATAAAAGGCCCGCTGCCCAAAATTTAGAAGAAAGCAGACACACCGGGCCGGCATGGTATGTTTGCTTTTATAACGAGAAATGCACGGGTGTTTACCTTTTATAAACCGCCGGGCGAACAACAGTTTTTAGGTTCATACTATGTTAATTTGAACAATAAGATAAAACCACTCTTTATGTGAGCCATTCATTTATAAAGAATACCCACCAAACACTTTTTAATAAAAAGTTTAAAAGGTTTGAAATGAGCAGATGGATTTTCGCATATCTTATCTCTTCTTCAAGCTTATTTCGTATAGGCACCTAAAGATTGCGGTCAATCGAATAAACATTGAATAGAAGTGCTCACGAGTTCTATACAAAATATAAGGTATTCGGTAACATCCGGCCGTTGTGACGACTTACTGAGGTTGACTTGTGGTTGAATTCTCTCGTCTCAGATTAAGGAATAAAATTTTAATTTAATAAAAAAATAATGTAATTTGGGTATGGTGAAAAAGCGGAACATTTATCGTCTCGCGTAGGGGTTATCATGTGAAAATAAATATATATTTGAATAGAATATGAATGAGTATATATTACATTACTGCATGAGAAATAAAATGGTAAGAAGTGTGATAACAGATTATCATTTCTTTAAAAACCATTCTTTTTTCTTTCGAAATAGGAAAATATTACTAACTTTTCGTTTTTAATACGCACAATAACACATGCATCGTATTTGTGATAATTTAAGCACACCTATACGTTTCATGTGTGCAGATTGGGAGGTATTCACTATTCAAAGAGGTAAAATATACAAATATTTAAGTGCTAGGAATTGAAAAAGTGTTCACTAAATAGAGATGTCTGTTTCGGGAATGTCCACTATAGAGGTTTTATTGTATATAGATTTTTAACCTGAAAAATATTTTGGACATTCATTTGAATTATCGAGTCAACCAGAATTGGACCTGCAAGAGTCTCAACTCGAACTTGAAACAATGAAAGCAACACGCAACAAAAATATGTTATCAATTCGACCCGAACCGGGTCGGGTGCGGGTAAAAGCGGACGACCGGGCACGATGCAGGACTCTAGTAGAGGTCTGCATGAGCCGAAATTTCCAGGCCCGAGCCCGGCCAGTGAATACCAGGATATCCCAATCAAAGCGATTTGAAGAGATTTTTCTGTTATTTTAAGACATTTCTATCTTTTGACCGAGGAATTTTAGGAAGTTTTGGGCTTAGGTTCGTGGTTTTTACTTATTTTTAGATAAAAGGAAATTTATAAATTCCGTTTCTAATACAAAAAGGTGCTAGGCAGCAAAGTTGCTGGAACAGCCATGTAATTTGACGAACATGCTACTTTAGATGTGAGTATTTCAGGTAATTATTTATTTATTTATTTACTTATTTGGGGGGGGGGGAGGGAGGATGGGTAAATCAAAGCACAAATTTTCATGTTTTAATGAAAGATAATCAAGGGAGGAATTAGTTCAATTTACGGATTATTTTGAGAGCATAGAGTCCTGCGCGGTTTGGGTTATACCCGACCCGAACCTGGAAATTCTATACCCATTTAGCCTGAACCAGTTTAAAGAAAATTGACTTGAATCCAACAAACTTCGCTCCAGAACCGACAGCCTTCAATCCGAACCCAATCCCACCCCAAAATGAAAAAATAAAATCCATATTCTAATGGAATAATGGTAAAGTAACCTACAATAATATCTCTAGTATCGATTATATTTTTTTTGTAGAAAAATCAATATATCTGTGTATGTACTCGTTGATACTCAAATAATATAATTTTTCATTTTAAAATGTATTTTAGAGACTCTTTTGAGAAATCGGGTAGAATCGACCCATCCACCAGAAACAATGATAAAGTTAACACAATTCGAAATATAGAAGTCAATCCGAACCTCTCTCTGAAAAAAGATTCAGTTTAGCAGGATCCGAATCAAACCGTCCGTCGAGTTTAGTTTAGTTTGCCCAACCCGATACAGGACTCTACCCGAAACGCTATCTGAGCCCGACAAAAAAATTTCATCCTCCACATTTCGACCTGAACCCAAAATACTCCAACCACAACTAAACCCCAACTCTAAAGGATGAAAGAAAAAAAACGTACATTTTACATCCATATTGTAATGCAACTATGTAAAAGTAGTCTATCTACAATTATACCACTAGTATCGATTTTAACTTTTAAGTAAACAGTTCAATATACATGCGCTCGTTAATATTCAAATGTATAGTTTTTCATCTTAAAATAAACTTTGTAAATTCTTTTAAGAAATCGATTCATCTCGAATCAAGGACTGTAAGTGTCAACACCCAACCCGATCCTGAAACAATTAAAGTTAACCCGACTTGAATCCGACCTGCAACGACATAAGATTAGGACCAACCCGATCTGGTTCAGACCGCGAGTCGGATCATGTTCAGTTTGCCCGACCCGATGCAGCACACTACGTGCCATCCAACCCAATCTCGACAAAATAATTTTCGTCCTCCGTATTCTTAACCGAACCCAAAATACTTAAACCAAGCCGACCGTAAATCCACAATCAGTGAAAATTGGTCCTCAATCAAATATAGTTACAAAAAAATAAATAAATAAATAAAAATAGCATATGATCATAACTTCTGGATAAATTTTATATCTTATGTTGAAAAATAAACATGTCAAGAGTCATCCATTTCATCCAGTCCATATAGATTTTTATCTGAAGGAACATGGACATTTTTCCCCCGAAAAATCGGGTTCACCTGAACCCAACCTGCAAGAATCAAAATTCAATCAGAAATCGAATCATACCCGGAAGAATTAGTTTAGTCAATCCAACTTGAAAAAAAAAAAAAAAAAAAAAAAAAAAAAAAAAAAAAAAAAAAAAAAAAAGAAAAAAAGCTTCAACTCGACCCAACCCTACCGGGCCGAAATTCAACAGTCAAAATATTTTCCCCGACGACATTGAATTTTAACCCCGATGGGGGGGCCAGGTGTGCCCGACGGGGGGCATATGCCCCCCCCGGACCCCCCTCTGGCGCCGCCCTTGGTTTCTTTTGTCACCACACAAACAAACATTATTGTATTTTTTTATGTTGGGTATGTCTCCTTTTACATTTGTAAGAAACCACATTATCTGTACTTTCCTATGCATTAAATATGCGTTTTATCCCTTTTATATTATTTCAATTACCATTTACATTAATCTAATGTCTTTCTCTTATCGCAAACGTCAAGATATTTTTCAGAATTGTCAAATTCTAAGATGTAGGTATATTTTTGCATTGCAATGTATAACACACTCCTGTGTTAAAAACATGTGTTTTTGAAATAATGAACTCATGTTTCAATATTTGCCAATAATTTACATCTAACACTGCATTATGATTGATAAAATTGCCTGAGTGATTATTGTCTGATCATTATTCATATTATGTATCTGTATAAATAATATTTATCTGTATTAATATTATTTATATCGTACGAGATGATGACAAGCAATAATGGATCAAAATGAAAGAAAACCAGTGTATTTAGGTTTTCAATTTTACCTTTTATTCAAGATTATGTACAGTGTGAACCATAAGTCTTGCCCTGATTATAATAATTCATTACAAATTAACCATTGCTGTAATAATTTAACTTGTTGTATCATTGGATAGGTCAGTTTAAGACGTTTTTGGGCAATAAATGACGCGATTGCTCCAGTAAAGCGACTCAGGGAAGGAGGACTTTGTACGGAAGATATTTTCGGCCGAAATGGCGTCCATTCAAGTGCTCAATGTGTGCTTTGGTTTCACGAAACGAAATCGTCCATTAATGCTCTGAGAACATTTCGACATTGTTATGGATGTAACTCTCCTGATGCAAAATCAGTAAAGCGATGGTATGATAGGTTTAAAGAAAAAGACAACGGTGCTGATCTGCCCAGAAGTGGCAAGCCTAGTATGAGTGAAGCAGTGTTGAACGCGTTCGGCAATCGTTTTAGCGGAGTCCAACTCAATAAGCTCGGGAACTTCAAGTATCTGCTGCTAAAGCTACTGTGTGTCCTGTAACAGAAGTCATGTTAAGAACGCTTGGCGGGAACAAGAATACCGCTTAGACATTCTCAGAGCTACCAACGTTGGCTACTACGTTGGCTACTACGTTGGAGCTACTACGTTGGAATTTACTGAGCTACGTGGACTTATAAAAAATTTATAACAGTACTTACAATGTATCCAAACAAGCATATGTCTAATTATTATAGTTTGACCATAATAAATATTTATATTTAGGGCAAGACTTTTGGTTAACCTTGTATATTATCTTCGGTATGTGTCGCTATCGATATCGGTGCTGTTTCATCTAATGTGTATTGTTACCAATTAAAAAATATCTATTCAAGCCGGATGATGAGTAATGTAATAGCTCTATTCCTCTTGAAAACATGTGGTTTTGAAATAAAGAAATCTTATTTTCAAGCTCTTTCTTGAAATTTTTATTCATAGAATCATTCTGATTGATACTATGCTTATGTGAGATTATTAGAAGTGATAGGAAGAAATGAAACAATAACATAAATGCGAAAAACATACTATATTATCTTTCAAAGACCACATAATATATTGAAAACTACAACAAAGAGGTCTCGCTGGATATAGAAAGTATTTCTAATAGAGAATGTCGATTCAAACAATAATTCTTAAATCTAGAAACATGTATCTATTACATTGAAATCAGACTGTATGTTCGTATTTCACAACTACTGCTCCTAGATTTTGAAAAGCAGCATGTTGAAATTAACACAAGCTATACACGTAATGGGGGAAAGAGAGATATCCGATAATGATGTATAAGCTTTCAGAATTTGGAAATTTGAATTCGTTTCAACAATATGTATATTTTTTGTAACTATTAACGAATTTTCTCAAAAGGTGGCAACTAAATCCCTCCATTGCTGTGAAAATAAGGGTCATTTTTTTTATTGTCTGCTATCTCAAATGGTGAACAAATCTGTTAATATTTGCTTTGTTTCAATAAATAGATTAAGTTATTTTTATTTTCTATTATCATTAAAGTAACGTAATATAACGTGTTTTAACATGAGTTGCTTCCACATTTACAAAAATTACTATCAGAAAGCTAAAAGATTTTAATATTATTGATCCGTATGAAACAATATTTTCCGAATTTGTTTAACCCTTTGTATCACCATGTTGCAGATCTGCAACAAACCCAAAAGTCAAAGTCAACCCAAAATTCGTAGTAAACTTTAAAACACTATTTTATTTATTCCTCCTATTTCCCCACACATCAGTTAATATAATTTGATCATAGAATTCTCAATAGACGGCGATACTGAGTTAATTTTTCATGACAAAGTTTTTTTTTTTTTTTTTATCATGTAAGCAGTTTTACGTCGAAATTACTAAAATTAACTTCGTAAATTTTCTCAGATTGAAAAATCTGGCAACATCCGAAAATGGATTTTTTTAAGTCAATTTTATATACTTTATAATTCTGTATTAGAAAAGGAACAATATTTATAAGAAGTATATTATTTTCTGTTTATTGTAGGTGCGAAAAAATATCTTTTAGCAACTAATTTTTTCAGTTTTATGCTCTAAATTTTTTTCATTATTTTTTGCATGCTTAAAATGATGTATTCTAACATCTCAGTAATTATTTTTTAAAATCGGAGTTGTTGAGTCACAAGGGGTAATAATAAGCTCGAAGCAGCAGCGGTTTTTTTTCCTTTTCTTTTCAACCTGGTTTTCGCAAGAGTCTCGACTAAAGGGACGCAGGCAGGGACGTTGGACGGACACGAGGAATGCCGCGCTCCGCGAATTCTTCGGATGTCTTTAACTGAAACAATTTTCTTTTTAAATTTGTCCGGTTTCAATTTTCCGATTTTTTAAATTTTCAATTTTCCGGCGTTCCGCCTGTCTGTCCAACGTCCCCGCTTGCGTCCCTTTAGCCGAGACTCTTGCTGAAGCCAGGTTGAAAAGAAAAGGGGGAAAAATCGGAAAATTGAAACCGGACAATTTAAAAGGAATATTGATTAAATCAAAGACATCCAAAAGTAAGAAGGGTGGGCTCGGTGCTCTGAAGCTATCGCACGACCGCTGCTGCTTCGAGCTCAGTACTTAATGTAAATGAATGTGCTATGATAAAATATGGAGTTTTGAGCTCTGAAACTATTGCACGACCGCTGTGCTTCGAGCTCATTAATTAATGTAAATGAATGTGCTATGATAGAGCATGGGTTTTGAGGGTGCAGTCTGAACATACGTACAGGGAAAAACTTTGAAGTTGTTGTTCAAACCATAGCAAATTACACTACAGAACTTGATGATAATCGATTGGAATAGTTGGCGTAAACGAGGTGGAAAATTAAACAAGCATTAGCTTCACAAAAAGGTAATATTTTAAATTTTTCAACCAAAATACTCTCAATTATTCGGATCTCAATGCCCGTAAGTCACCATTTTTTATTAAAAGAGGCATTCTACAATAATTGCATCAAAATCACGTGACTCGAAAAATGTAATTTTCAGTTCATTTACGTTGTAAATATAATTTCTATCTTACAATATAAAATTTAACATAATTGTTACTATAAATATTATCTAAATTTAGAATTAAATTAAATTTCTTTTTTCCCCAAAAAAATCAAAAGACCTAATGCAATGCAATGTGTGAATAGATACAATGAACGAATATATATCGGAATATATGTATGAATATACATTAAGTTCTACGCTAACTAGCAGATTAGGTAAAACATAACAAAAATAAATAATCGTTTCATTTGATTGAACAAAAATTATATTACATTTGGTTATAGGAAAGTTAAATAGAAATAATCCTTAGGAAAGTTTTAAAAATTGCGTTGAAATGCTACCCCTTATATAAATCATTCTCTGTTTTAAAAATAACAAATGTGACACTGTAGTCTATAATTTATGTCATTAATTTTTGAAATGCGTTACTCTCATTCCAACTGAACATTTTCAATACCAAATACAGTGGCGGTATCATTTCAATTTCAGGAGAACGTATGAAATAAACATATAAGATTCCAGGTACGTATAATAGAAAATCTTCTTCTAATGACTCCAGTTCTTATAGTTTTTTTTTTCTAGCAAGAACCCCCCCCCCCCCCATCTTGACAGGAGTTAGAATGCATACCGCTAGCTGTACTAGAAAGTTGATTGGGCATCGGGGTCGGAAAGTCATTTATTTGTTTCTCAAGTTACAGCGGAACATTTTTAGAGAATGAGCCAGCCGTAGTAATTTAGCAGAAAGTTGACATTTCTGGCGAAAGTGAGATCTACCGTGGTAATGTTCATAGTTTTCGAACTGACGTGGAAATAGCTGAGCCCGTATTCCTCTCGAACGTTCTTTAGCATTTCGTGATTCTTGTCGGCATCTTTATTGAAATCGCCCATTAGCTCAATGGTAGTTGTGAGATCTGGTTCCATCTTAGCGATGATTTTGTTTCTTTACTCGCCGTATGAGCAAAACTGCGATCTATCGCCTATCGGGTATTCTTTTTCCAATTGGGAGTTCCAGGGTGAACGTAGACGGCAGTCAGAATGAATTTGCAACTGCTCTATGAATCTGGTTTGTATCACAGTAATCTGCACCACTGTCTCCACCCTGGGTACATCATGTGTGTTATCGGGGACTTGGCCCTTTTCCACAGACATAAAAGAATTATTGTTTGCCTCTTGGGATGCACTACCTAGGTGGTAGACGAGAGACTTGCATAACGTTTCGGTCGGCCGCTCGACCCACTTCGGTCGGACCCACTTGGGCCTGGCTGGTTTTTCCCCCAGGGCCAGTTATTTCTGCCTCAGTCGGTGCAGGCTTCTAGTATTCGTGTTGATGAGTTGGTGAACTCGATCTCGTTTGGACTTTCTTCATGGGTTTTTGCATTTTGGTCTCAGCATGATAACAAGTTTGAAGTTCTTGGTGCTGATAATTTCTAATTTCTGAAGCAATTAAAGTGAATAAATCACTCAAAGATAGGGAATTTATCGGACTATATAATGGTGCTGTTGTCTTTTCTGAATTCGTACGAACAATAGTGTTATTCAAGATTTTATTTCGATGCTCCTACACAAAATCATGATTTTGGAACCCGAACTTCAATGAGTCAGTACAAGGAGTGTTATTTATAGATCCAAATGGTTTTGTCACCTAGTGGTTTACATAACCTTGGGTTCTGGAATGCTGCCTGTTCACACTCGAGCATTGGGAAATGACTGAGCTATTGACGTCGCCGCGGAAGGTGTTTCCATATCAGGCACTTTGGAGCTCCTAGTGACGACCAAAAAAGACGTTTCATTCTAATTTCATATAAAAAAAAGATAGGAAATGAATTAACTCATTTCTAACACTGGGATATGAAACATAAGTACATATTTTGTGATATTAACAGCGCAAAATACAATTTTAGTATAATTCAAAGTTTAAGAAATGTAGATAATGATATTGTAAGGCTTTAGGTATGTAATAAAAGAAAATATCCTTTGACTAAATACTTTTATGATAGTTTTTCTACACAGCTGACAATGATAAGAATTGGAATATATGTAGTTCCTTAATTTTGTAAAGAACCGACAAGTGCACAGTAAAATTTTGTTTATGTAGAGAATTTTTGACAAAACCAGACTGTGCGAGTATGCCAGTATCACTAAGGTAATTGCTCCTTTGGTCTTTTAACTTTTCTAAGTGAATTAATACAGAATACCAACTTCTGTAAAGAAGTTTTCATAGATTCAACAAACACATTTAATCTGAGTATGTGCACCGTTTGTTTGTCGTCATTTTGATGCATAAAGACGCTGCAGATCAAATCACTTCTAAGACTTGGAGTCTAACGGTCGTATTCATCCCCCATTCAGTTAATCGCTAACACCATTTAAGCTTTCGAAATAAGTTTTTGCACTTATCTGGCAATTGAGGTAGATGGTGAACGCGAGGGTAAATGTAATGCAGACTTAGTGGGCGATGGTAAAAAGGAAATGTGAATGAAATGGGAGAACACTGGAGTCGAAACAACGGAAAAATAACACTTATTCAAATTCCAGAAATTTTAAATTTCCGCTGCTTTTCAGAGTAAGAAATTAATAGCTTTCAACTGAAAATATTTAAACATAATTATTCCAGGTTGAATCATTAAAATTACTAGATAATTTAAAATACAGACATGTTTTTTAAACACACATATAAACAGTATCATAAAAGCAGAAAATAAAACCATTCAGTAGACGTTTCAAGCTTTAAATAAGTCCCTCATAAGTACGACTATCGGTAGAGACCAAGTAATTGCTTTGGAATGACCGCATACTCCGCAGGAATCACGCAAGATTCCTTTAGAGTATATTTTTGCGTAAAACTATGAACCATCCTTCTAAAAATATTCTGTTTTTATAATTATTAGATTTAATTAATTTAATATTCCAAAAAACTGGCGCGCGGTCAAGTTCTATTTAACTTTTTCGTGATCAGTTTTAACTAGATTTGAGCGTATATGGCCAGATTTAAAACCACGCTTATGTTCTTGTGTTCGAAATTTGCATGAACGATTAGTCTTCCTAAGATATATAGAAGCACAACCTTTGCAGATGGTAATTTATAAGATGGCTTAATATATAATATATTTTGATTACTTTATTTCATAAAATGTCCTAGTTTCAAATCTCCGATTAATTTTAATAGCTTACTTTACGAGACAGCGCATCTATCATACTATTAACACAAGTTAACTATTTTTATTCTAAAATAAAATACCTTTTTCTTTTATTTCATTTAAAAAAAAAGGCGCATTGTGCATACACAATTATTTTTTGCAGCCAGTATTTTAAAGAATAAATGAATATCTTTCGAAACTTCAGTTTCTCTTTCATGAATTTGCTTAAATTATCTTCCATGCTTTGTTTTAAGAAATGTTTTATCTGTAACTTAAAATGAAAAAGAATAGAAAAGATAGATAGGAATTCGAAACTGTGTGTTTTGATATATATCATAAATCAAATAACTTGAAATAGAAACTCGAAGAAAATGCATTTCTCTTTGTATGTCATAAAAATGTTCGTTGAAAATATAACCGCAGTCCGATTTCTCGACTGCATTTTATTGAATTTATACAGTTTCTAAGTAAAGCCAAAGATCTTTTTTTGCATGATTTGCATAATTTCTGACAATTTTATGTGTATCTTGTTTGACAATACCTCATTAACATAATTTTGATGATTTACCGTAGGAATAATATTTAATATTGACAAGAAAGTTCATCAAGAAATATTTAATATTGACAAATTCAATTCAAAAAACAACAAAACAATTGCAAAAAACAACGAAAAATTAACTTTTTGTTTAATGGAAACATTTTAAATTAATTTAAACAGAATTATTCTAATTGATAAATAAATCATGTGAGTTGTAATTTTCCAAATGGACAAAAATGTCTAAGGCAGGATTTGAACCAGGGATCTCCTGACCGAAGCTGCCAATGCTCTGACAACTGAGTTATTTGGATGAATCTGCAGGTCCAAATTCACCCAGGTAATCTTATTGATCACAGCATCTGGTCTGAATCAGCTCAACAGAACAAACCGCACTTAATAGTATTCCAGAAAATGTAATTACACAAGATTAACACAATTATAATAATTTATATTTAGTCTGTTGAATTTATCCATAAATCAGAACTGGGTGAATTAAGCATCCAGGATTCATCCGGGATCGTTCAGTTGGCAGAGCATTGCCAGCTTCAGTCAAGAGATCACTGATTCGAATCCTGACCCGGATATTTTTCTTCCACTTAGAAAATATCAACTCATATTATTTATTTACCAATTAGGATAATTGTGTTAACATTAATTTAGTGTACTCACGTATCCGGCGATTTCTATAGTTCCCTTACCTGCGATTTATTCTGTTGAGCTGATTCATGTTTTACAGCAGGTGCTATGATCAATAAGATTAGCTGGGTGAATTAGGTCCTCCATATTCGTGCGGGATAGCTCAGTTGAAAAAGCATTGGCAGATTCAGCCAAGATATCTCTGCTTCGAATCCTGGCCCGGAGATTTTTCATCCACTTAGAAAATTGCAACTCATATGATTTATTTACCAATTAGAATAATTGTGTTAAAATTAATTTAGTGTACTCACGCATCCAGAGTTTACTGGAGTTCCATTACTTGCGATTGATTATGATGAGCTGATTCATATTTCACAGCAGGTGCTATGATCAATAAGATTAGCTGGGCGAATTAGGTCCTCCATATTCGTGCGAGATAGCTCAGTTGAAAAAGCATTGGCAGCTTCAGCCAAGGTATCTCTGCTTCGAATCCTGGCCCGGAGATTTTTCATCCACTTCGAAAATTGCAACTCATATGATTTCTTTACCAATTAGAATAATTGTGTTAAAATTAATTTAGTGTATTCACGCATCCAGAGTTTACTGGAGTTCCATTACCTGCGACTGATTCTGTTGAGCTGATTCATATTTTACAAGAGGTGCTATGATCAATAAGATTAGCTGGGTGAAATAGGTCCTCCATATTCGTGCGAGATAGCTCAGTTGAAAAAGCATTGGCAGCTTCAGCCAAGATATCTCTGCTTCGAATTCTGGCCCGGAGATTTTTCATCCACTTAGAAAATTGCAACTCATATGATTTCTTTACCAATTAGAATAATTGTGTTAAAATTAATTTAGTGTATTCACGCATCCAGAGTTTACTGGAGTTCCATTACCTGCGACTGATTCTTTTGAGCTGATTCATATTTCACAAGAGGTGCTATGATCAATAAGATTAGCTGGGTGAAATAGGTCCTCCATATTCGTGCGAGATAGCTCAGTTGAAAAAGCATTGGCAGTTTCAGCCAAGATATCTCTGCTTCGAATCCTGGCCCGGAGATTTTTCATCCACTTAGAAAATTGCAACTCATATGATTTCTTTACCAATTAGAATAATTGCGTTAAAATTAATTTAGTGTACTCACGCATCCAGAGTTTACTGGAGTTCCATTACCTGCGATTGATTCTGTTGAGCTGATTCATATTTCACAACAGGTGCTATGATCAATAAGATTAGCTGGGTGAATTAGGTCCCCCATATTCGTGCGAGATAGCTCAGTTGAAAAAGCATTGGCAGCTTCAGTCAAGATATCTCTGCTTCGAATCCTGGCCCGGATATTTTTCATCCACTTAGAAAATTGCAACTCATATGATTTCTTTACCAATTAGAATAATTGTTTTAAAATTAATTTAGTGTATTCACGCATCCAGAGTTTACTGGAGTTCCATTACCTGCGACTGATTCTGTTGAGCTGATTCATATTTCACAACAGGTGCTATGATCAATAAGATTAGCTGGGTGAATTAGGTCCTCCATATTCGTGCGAGATAGCTCAGTTGAAAAAGCATTGGCAGCTTCAGCCAAGATATCTCTGCTTCGAATTCTGGCCCGGAGATTTTTCATCCACTTAGAAAATTGCAACTCATATGATTTCTTTACCATTTAGAATAATTGTGTTAAAATTAATTTAGTGTATTCACGCATCCAGAGTTTTTTGGAGTTCCATTACCTGCGACTGATTCTGTTGAGATTATTCATATTTCACGACAGGTGCTATGATCAATAAGATTAGCTGGGTGAATTAGGTCCTCCATATTCGTGCGGGATAGCTCAGTTGAAAAAGCATTTGCAGCTTCATCCAAGACATCTCTGCTTCGAATCCTGGCCCGGAATTTTTTTCACCAATTTGAAAAATTTACAACTCTTATGATTTACTTACCAATTGAATAATTGTGTTAAAAATTAATCTAATATATCTATCTAGACACTGAATAATTTTTGAAGAAATTTATGCGTTTGTTCCGTTACCGTCTTCATACTCTTCCATTTACTGCCTTTTCTGGAAAAAGAATATTGCACAAATGGAAAAATCAATGGATGGAAACACCATTTTACGCATAATAAATTGTTTGTCAAATCATCGAAAATGTAATTTCGTTTTGTGTCAGAAAAAGAAAGACCGAAAATCAAGCTTGGTTTGATATCAAATTGAGCGAGTGCATTTTACATTATATCACATATGAAAAGAGATTTGAAAATATCTTGAATTTAATATGTACAAAATCTGAAAATATTGAAGATAATTTATTATGCTTAGTTGAATATTGATCAATATCTTGATTAAGAATTTTCTTGATTTTTATATTATATAATAGATTGGTGACAAAAGCACTTGAAATGCACAAAAATCTGATATACAGGGTAAGTCAAAATGAATATAGCGATTACAAACGACTATAGCTATTTAATGGAAAAGAATTTATGAATAATATTAACACAGAATGTAGACGGAACTTCAAAATTTCTTTACATAAGGCAAGTACAGTGAAGCGGAAGCCTACGCATGCGCGATTTGAAAGTTTGCAACGACAAGAAACCTGTTCATTGCGCCCGTCTCATTAGTAAAAGTGGCCAATTATGACGACAAAAATGACCGATTTCTTTTCTGTGAGGTTATGTGAAAGACAGAGTGCCTCTCATCGCCAAAAAAATTGTAGAACTCAAAGTACACATTTGTAATGTGCTTGCGTCGGTGACTGAACAAATGCTTCAGAATGTATGGCGTGAAATGGATTACCGCCTAAATAATGTTCGTGTGACCAAGGGAAGCCAGATCGAACATCTAAGACGTATGTATACAAAATTTTGAAGTTCCGTCTACATTTTGTTAATCTTATCAATAAATTCTTTTCCATTAAATAGTTATAGTCGTTTGTAATCTCTATATTCATTTTGACTTACCCGGTATATACATTCTGTGTTTCATTTTAATTTTCGTGTTTTGGAATCAATAATTCTTAATTCAGTTTTTTTTTTCATCATATTAGCATTCCATTATATGTTAAACAAGTAAAAATTCGCAAAGTTTTTCAGAATATTAAAAGAAAGTGGGTGTTTGAAGCCATTTAAAAAATATATATAGCTTCCAACATTTAAATTTTTTTCCTACCACCACGTATGAGCAGAAAAACTTGCTTTAGTTAATCCTATGTTTTCGATAATTAAATAAGACAAATTTGTCTGTTCCAAAAGTAGTGGCAGGAAAAAATGGTAAAAGCTGGAAGCAATGAATATGTTTCAACTTACCTTTTAAATCGCAATTTTTATTTTAATGGGGAGAAAGATGTGGAGTGGGAAACAATTTTTTAGCTTTCTACGTAGTAGTTAATAGCTTTTTAGGTGCGTTCGTAATTATATAAATACGTAGCACCTATAGTCTTCGTCTGATCAGCCTGTCTGTCCGCATATAGCAGCGAAAAATCTACCAAACCGAATGGTTTGAAATTTAATATATATTATCTTTGCAGAGTTTTGTCGAGTCATATCACATTTTATGAAAATCGAATCAAATCGTAAAAAGATATAATACAAGTTTTCTTCATTCTATTAAATCCTATCATACGTAATTAAATGAATGATATCCCATGACAGTTAATCATTTTAGGTTGACATGGTGACTACGTCCTATTTAAGACGGAGTTCTATCGTTTTCGTATTACTGAATTTAATACATGTAATCGTAATAAATTTTGTATTCATGGATTTTTGCTTAAGATTGCAACAGCTATTGCACCAAAATATGAATGTTTATAAAACTAGTTATAGTACGAATGCACCTCATTTGCCACGTTTGATGTACAATTTCAGACATGTTACATATAGTCTGTGTCTGTACTCTATATTTGTTTATAAGATCGTGTTTAGCGGATTAAGGTAACTACCGCTTGTCAAGATACTCTGGACTGCATATTTGGAATTAATTCAGAATCTATTTTAAATATTAATGCTCCAGACAAAATAAGTTTGAATATAAAATAAATTTCCGACTTGTTCACGTTAATTTACCTGCGATTTATTCTGTTGACTTCATTCATACACTGTAAAAAAAAATGGTAACTTTCCATGTAAAATCCAGGAACGTTTCGCCTTTTATCAGGTTTTCAGAATAATTTAGCTCTTTCCTGTGAAATTCTGGTTTTCTTATCTGAAACGTTCCTGAACAAAAGTTGGAAACAGCAAAACGCTGCGGCCGCCATTTATTATTTTTTTTTTCCTATAATCCGTTGCTCACGCGCGAGTGTCGAAAACGAATTCCTTAAATGAATGTAAAAAAATCAATATGGAATGCAAATAAATCAATAGACGACATAATCCTTTACGTCTCTATTGTCAAGATAATTCAGATGAAAATACAATACCTCTGTGACATCACTAAGAGATTATCTCTCGTACTTGTCTGTGAAATCTTTAACGAGCAGACTGTGTAAAAAAAGATACACCTATTATTTGGATCTGCATTAACCAGGGGACAATCAAATATGATTCTCACCTATTTTGATTAATTTAAAGTATGTTTTAGAGTTCTTATCTCTAATTATTCTTGTGAAAGGATTTCTTCAAATGGGCCTTAGATTTTCAGAAATTAGATGCCGAGTTTTAGCATACGTTTCAAATACCCATTAGTTTGCAGCTCTCAACGTGTCTTTCGTGGTGTGGACGCAGAAAGCTTGCACGCCACCCGTACGGCCCGGGTTCGATGCTACCTCTTGACTTTTTTTTTCTTTTTTAATTAATTTTATATTTTAACACTTTATTACAATTTGATTTAAATTTGACATATATTTAACACTTTGAATTGCTGCAAATTTGAATTTTTTTTTTTTTTCGGAAAAAATATACAATTACGTTTAGGTTTTTTTTTCATGAAAATTTATATGTATTTTATCTAACTTGTAAACTAACATAATCACTGACGAAAATCCAAAATATTTTATGTCTAGATTTTTTTTTCTAATTATTATTTACATTTATATATTTTTATATTTTAAGCAAAGTTCAGAAACAATATATCACATATATATTTACTTTATTGAATTTTAACTGAAAATTTATTTTTTCGTGTAAATTATAAATAATAATTTTGATGTCAATTTCAAAATATTTTTTCATTCTAACAAATAATGATAATAAAGCGAAAATTGTCAACTGGAAATGTAAAAATCGTCTGCGGATCCCGCATGCTGTGAAATGTCAGTAATGTCATAATGAAGGGAACGAACATCCAGAGTGAATTATGTCAGCCAGGTATTGGTCGGGATAGCCTAACAGGTAAGGCATTGGCACGGCACGCCAAGTATCCAGGTTCGATCCCTGGTCTGGACATTTTTCGCTCTTGTACTACTCCAGCCTTGAATATGTCAGTAATGTTTTGCTGTCAACAGAAATATTCCTGGTATTTCGCAGGAAACTTACTGGCTTTTCTGTAGAAAGTTTTTAACATATACAGTAAAGTACCAGTCATTTTCAAGAAATGTTTCTTGGAAATAATGGGCAACTCAGCTGCCCATTTTTTCCCAGGAACGTTGCGGAATTTTTTTTACAGTGTATATCAGGCCAGATGTTATGATCGATAAGATCAGCTGGTTGAATTAGGCCCTCCATATTCGTCAGGGATAGCTCAGTTGGAAAAGCATTAGCAGCTTCAGACAAGAGATCCCTGACCTTGGATCCTGGGCAGGATATTTTTCGCCCATTTGGAAAATTACAACACAAACATGTTATTTACCAGCAAACAGACAGTTTGCAGTTTATGTAAGAAATTTCATACGAATAAAATATTGCCGGAAGTAACTAGCTCTCCAATACTTTTAATACATCTGAAAAACTAATAGTCGGATGCAACTGTTTTAAAACATACAATTATGTACAATCGTGGGGAAAAAGTAAACACTCCCTACTAATCCTCAACAAATTATCTTAGACGAAAGTTACTGGTACCGAACGATTGGAAATAAAGTCTACTTTTAAGTTATGTTTATACAATTTGCTTAGGTGGCCATCTACATATTACAACAAATCCAAACTTCCTTTTTTTCAATGGCAATACCCAATTTTAACGAGATATTTCAAATCTTCGGTTCAAAATATGCCTAGACACCAAATTTCAAGTCATTTGAATAATAAGTTTTTGAATTATAAACATTCAAAATTTAGTGCTTCTAATGTTAAATTACATTTTCATATTTTTATTTATATCTTCTGAAATATGCTCCTAATGTGCTGATTTTTTGTGTAGCAATAATACTAATATACCCAAACATAAATACGTTGAATTTGCAATTTTTGTAATTTTATGATATGAATTATGAATTATGAAATTAATATTCGAAACAATTATGAATTGTAACCTACAATTTTTTTGATGGATTTAGATTTATTAAGTCCTGCTTTATGGAAATCCAAAATTTCACTTTTTTCTTCCAAGTAGTTTTCAAATTATG
The DNA here is from genome assembly GCA_963932465.1 of Maratus speciosus. NCBI lineage: Eukaryota > Metazoa > Arthropoda > Arachnida > Araneae > Salticidae > Maratus > Maratus speciosus. Next base: position 503,942,041 of record OZ010795.1, on the reverse strand, counting down.
CTTGAAAAACGGCAAAATGATGGTTTAAGGAGCCGTCTATGATAGAACTGACTAGATATTTTGAAATTTCTTATGCTGTTCTGTAATGTAGCAGATTTCATTGACAGCTTGAACCTCCTAAGGTGCCTTGAACAAGGTGCCTTAAGAGGGCTGGTCACTCAGATTCGGAATTCTCCTCCGTAATGTTAAGTCTATGGGCATTTGATGCATTCGTATATTTAAAATATCTCCTATGGAAATTAATTTTTTTAACTTCTATTTTTTGTGTACACTTCCTAAAAGATGTCTCTTTTTTTCTTAGTTCTCAAAATATTTCTAAAGTATAGACTTAATTTTATAGGAAGTGTTAAAATCTTACTCACAGTTCGCCCGCTTTTAACGCATACAATATTAAATTCAGCATCGATTTTAGAAATATTTTGAAAACTAAGAAAAAAAGAGACATCCTTTAAGAAGGGTACACAGAAAAAAGATGTCAAAAATATGAATTTCCCGAGAAGATATTTTAAATATACGAATGCATCAAAAGTCCACAGACTTAACATTCCGGAGGAGAATTCCGAAGCTGAGTGATCAGCCCCCTTAAGGTGCCTTAAGGTGCCTTGAACAAGAAGGGGGCTCTCTTGGTTAACAATCGAGTAAAAATTTGTTTTTTGGCTAATTAAATGGTGTAGAATTCATTTATGCTGTCATAATTGTGTACTGCTATTGAAGAAAACAAAGTTATGGTTCGTTTTAATAAGTAGATGGCACCCTAAGCAAATTTTTTATACATCATTTAAAAGTAGACTTTATTTCCAATCGTTCGGTAGCAATAACTTCCTTCTACGATAATTTGTTGAGGAGTTAATAGGGGGTGTTTACTTTTTTTTCCACGACTGTACTTCTTTTTCATGTTATTACAGTTTGTGATAACTAACTGTAAACGTACAACTTGTTTTTTAATTAGTTCACTAACTTTAAAATGTGTCTTTTAAGAAATTACTGAACTACTTCGGTTTTCTTGGAAGTTTTGTTGTTGTATTATGCAACTTAGCAGATAATTATGAGAAACAGAATAATACTTGCAGAAAATGCCAAAATATAATGAACTTGGTTACAACAATGAAAATAATTTTAATTATTTATGTTTAAAAAAAATCAATAAATTAAATGATTTATTAAATATATATGCAATTTTTGTATTATTTTTATTAACACGTGTTAAAATTAAAATAATAAAAATACATAATCAAATTTAAAAAATATATTTTTATTAATTTTTTCCACACACTAAAGTTTTTTTTTTTTTTTTTAAATATCCGTAGACTAAATTTTTTATATTCTTTTTATTTTTTCGATTATCTATTAGCTTGCATTATTATGTTGCCAAATTGGATTATGAAAAGAAGTGACAAAGATTTCTTCTGTCAGCTGAAATAGAGAAGACGGCCTAGAATCATGTAAAGTAGAATTTGCTGTCATGTAACTGATTAGTTTATAAATGTAAATAAGTGCGAATAATAAGCCAAAATTACGTCCACTACTAATCATATCACAATATTAACATAAACTCTTTTGCTGAGTCGTCTTCAGAATGTATAACAGAAAAATACAAATACAATGCCTATGAAAAATGGAAAAAAATCATCGAATATAAACAAGTAATCATATAACGCGCCCTATATTTTTGCGATCGCACATGTTCCCTCTATGTCGAGATGCCGTAAGTTGTCCAACCATTCAACCCATAAATTCAGGATACGAAAAGATAATGTATCATTACAAACTCCTCAACATCTTAAATAAATTTCAATGGACTCTCTTATAAATAATTGTAAATAAAAAATAGATCTGTAGATTATTCTACTCTCGTTAAAAAGTATGTTAATGTTCTCTATTTGATTCAGTGTGGATAAAGTCTGATATTGAATTCAATATCAGATGTAAAGAACATATAGCGGACATAAAATATAATAGAGGTAATACTGCTTTATCCAGGCTGAATCAAATAGAGAACATTAACATACGTTTTAACGAGAGTAGAATAATCTACAGATCTAATTTTTATTTACAATTATTATGTGCGAGTCCACTGGAATTTATTTAAGAGGCTCAGTACTTTGAAACGATACATTATCTTTCCGTATCCCGAATTTATGAGTTGAATGGTTTGACAACTTGCGGCGTCGCAACATAGAGGGAACACGTGAGATCGCGAAAATATAGGGCGCGTTATATGATTACTTGTTTATATTCGACGATTTTTTTTCCGTTTTTTTTATAGTCATTGTATTTGTACTTTTCTGTTATACATTATGATGACGACTTAGTAAAAGAGTTGAAACATGTAAATATAGATTTTTAATTTACTTTTAATGTGCTTTTATAACGTCTTTTAAGCAAATAAATATTTTAATATTATAATATGATTAGTTTAGCTTCAATTTTCTGAAAGGCCAGCTTTTTATCGTGTGGTTTGTTTCTATTAAACATATTTTTATCCATGAATTTGTTTTTCAGCATTAAGGATGTCTTTTCTGTAAATAGATACCAGATTAAGAAGTGTTTGTTGTCAATTGAATTTACAAAAAGTACCGCCTTTTTGTCCTTTGATTTGATTTTGAATTTTGATTTTTTGAAATGGCGATTTTTGTTTGATTTTTTTTTCAGTGTATTATACTTAAAGTATTCCATTCCAGATATTTAAAAAATTTGTATATTGTTTCAAATTCCAAATATGTATGCATTTGCTCAAAATTTATACTATTCTTTATACATTGTAAATTAACAGAGGTTGAAAATTTACACATTGAAACATATTATTTTATATCTTATTTTAAGTAAGCCTACGATTTTCTAAGAAAGTGTAACTACGATATCGCGTTGGTTATCGTACTAATGAAAGAAAGGAAATTCATAATTGTTAACATTTTAAGATTTATATCCGACTTTAAAAGACATATTTAAAATATGGGGATGTTCAATACTTTTGGATAAAGTTGTATCTTGAAATATTGAAACCGCTATCCTTTTTTCAAATTTTCATTATGGCATTAAGAACATTCAAGAAAATTTATATGACATCTCAATTAAATACTTACACATAATTAGGAGCTTTCCAAAATACATTTATGCACCAAATTTTGAAGTTTTTAATTTATTATATAACAAAATGAAAAAAATTCAATCATTAGATTGATTTTTTTTTTCATAAACACCTAAGTGCATTATTTCATATATTAAAATAATAAAAAATGTCTATCCAAGTTAAAAGTATATATCTATTTGCGAAAAAAAATTGTAAAATATAACGGAAAAATATAACAAGATGGATAGAAAATGAATTTCTATGAATGAATTTTTTATGAATGATTTTTTTTCTACATTGAATAATAAAGGTTCTTCATTTCATTAAGGATTAGGGGAGGAGGTAGAAATGGAAATTCTCCGTTTTAGCAATTATGGAGTTTCTGTTATAAAATAAATTTCTCCTGTGTATTTTCATCTGTTTTATTATTTTCATGATATTAGTGAGTTAAATCAAGGGTAAATATATATAAGCTTTTTAATAAACCTAACCATTATTTTTATCGATCAACAAATATAAAAAGTTATTATAATCAAAATTTAAATTAGTTACAAAGTATTGAAAAAAAGTTTTAACAAACCTCTGAACTACAAACACGCCAGTTAAAGTTAGGAAGAGGTAATGGAGTACTTTTTAAAATATTGAAAACAAATTATATAATTTTTTTTTTTATAAAAAAAGCATTATTTTAGAGGGTTTTTACACAAATCGAAACGTATATCAATTAACTTAAACAAAAGCAACGTTAGCTCTTTTTCAAATATTTTGTCAGAACTAACTGGTTCATTTATAGTACTAACATGCTTAAAGAATTGAATGCATAATTTAACTATTTAATACTTCATTATTATTTTATCTATTTAAGATTTAAAAAGAGCTTTGGATAACAACAAATACTAAGTTCAAATTATATTATAACAGATAAAATTAAAAAACAATTTCAATTAATAATTATTCTCATTAAACAAAATATAGTGAAAACAAGAAATATGAAATATCCTCTTGATAAATCTCAATCAAAACTGAAAATTACAGAGTTTCATTTCATGCATCTTTCTATTATTTCATATTTTTTCTCTGCACAGGAAAATGCAAAAACTAAATATTAAACTTTAAAGAATTTTCTTTCCTTTTCGCATAAATTTTAGCCATATTTCAGTTCGAAGAAATATCTCAGCGATCGATGAAAAAGTGTAATACATTTCCACTGGATCTTGAAAAGTATGATTATGGAAAAAAAAATGAAATCATTTAAAAATAAAGTTTTAACTTGAGATATTCAGTATTTCTATATTTTTAAATTAAAATTAGAAAGCTGAAATTATATATTGAATATTTATTTCTAAAGTGGCACAACTCAAAAAACAATATTTTTGGTACATTAATAATAGTATAAAACATTCAATTGCATAGCATATTTGCTATTAAAATCATGTTTAAATATCTTTAAAAGTGTCCAAATTAGGACAGTTTTTAAATTTTCGTTTATGGCGTTATAGAACGCTACTGTCTTCAAAGCTAAAGGGGATTCTTCACGCACTTGAAAACACACGCTCCGTTTTGATAATCCTATGGGCAGGTTATTTTCGAATTTCTCGTTGCAGTTTGAATATTTTTAAACCATTCTTTTTGCATAGGATAGATGAGCTCAATCTTTAATATGACTCTTTTTTACTTTTTCGATTTAGGTTGCAGGTTTTTTTTTTTTTTTTTTTTTTTTTTTTTTTTTTTTTTTTTGATACTATCAGTTTCCAAACCGCTTTCGAAACTGAAAGTACCTTTTTAAAAAAAATCTGCAACCAAAATCGAAAAAATACAAAAGAGTCATATTAAAAATTGAGCTCAGCTATTCTATGTAAAAACAATCGTTTAAAAATATTCAAATTGAAACAAGAAATTCGAAAATAATCTCCACATAGGATTAACATTACGGAGCGTGTGTTTTCAAGTGCGTGAAGAATCCCCTTAAGGGGACTGGGAAGTCCTAATTCCGCCATGTTAAATCCACCAGCTTTATGTACCTTTTTCTCAGAAATGGTGAAAGATAGAAGTCTAGAATTTTTAGAGCAGTTAGAATAACATGTTTTACGTATTTTAACACAAAATTTTCTTTTTAAGTGAAACTGAAAATTAATTATTAATTATTTATTGAAAGTCATTTTTAAATTAGCATTTTTGATAAGATTTCATTGCCTAAAATAAATAATTTTCAACAAATCATTAAATCCCTGTGTTAAAGTATACAATATAACATAATATAAATATTTAAAAAAATCTGAGTTCTTAAGTTTAATAGGTATAGAAAAAAGGAACACGAACATGAAAAATCCAAGTTTTGAGAAAAAGTCAATTAAAGATTTAAATGGCCATTAATTAAGCTGTGAAGTACCCTTAGAAAGAAGAATAATTCCAACACTTCTTTTTTTATATATATACATATATATATATACATGCGTGACACATTGTTGGAAGGATAAAAGTTTAAGCTATTTACTGATATAAAAAGCAAAAATCGATTTTTTCCCAAAATTTCTCTTAACTGGCCCCCTTAAGATAATTGGATGCAATATGATTCATATTAAAATAAATACGTTATTTTTTTATTCTTGATATATAATTTTTCTATTATTTTCTGAACAATTTTAAATAAAACACAATTTTTTTAATCTGAAAAATGTTTTTCGTTTTTTCCTAAAAAGCGAGTTGATTCTTCTTTCGAGTTGTGTCACTTTAGAAATAAACGCAATATATAAATGCATACTAAATAACAAAGTTCCGTGAATATTTAGATGAACACATTTCTTTTTTTTTTTCTTGGGGGGGGGGGATGGCAAATTATACACTCTAAAAAAAGTGCAATTAATACAAAATAGTTGAAAATATTCTCATGGTATATAGCTTGATCATAACGTAATGAGTTTTATCTCTGATAAAAGAAAAAGAATTCTCTGTTATAGTTCTTTTTGTATCAGTACTAGGCGGGCCTGTCCCCTGCTAGCTACGCTCGCCAACCCCCGTTCAGATACCGCAGAAGCTAAAAGCACGCTAATATGATCAGTTTTAAAAAGATTACAGAAGGTTGAATTATAATGAAAAAAACCTGTGGCGATCTCCCTGTAAACGGATATCTATTCAATTCCCTTTGATTGCGAAAATTTAAGGTCGAATCAGTTGCTGTTAAGACATCCAATGGTTGTTTTCGTGTTTGATTAAAGAAGATCAGTTAACCATTTTAAAAGAAGCTAAAATAAAATGAATTAAGTAAACGAAGTCTTTGCCTGCCAGTATTTTTTAACAGCGTTATAAAACAATTGACATAAAACTACAATTTAATGCTTTAACTCCTTCAAGGGCGGTGGTTCATTTATGGACCATTTAATTTTAATTCTTAATTGCCACATTGGCACCAGAATATTGGAATGAAAATTTTCTTTTTATCAAGTAAGAATATATCCAGAGTTCTTTTTTGTAAAGAAAACTGTAGAAAGCTCTGTGCTAACTATAACGTCCTTAATGAATTGTACTCGTTCATAAGATGCAAGTTTTGAACCTAATATAGGGTGGTTCTTTGGTCCTGCTGCATGGATCGTCATCAATTACTGCTGACTTGTTTTTAATAATACTAAGAATTCTTAAGTATCATAATTTGTGTCTGTAGTATGCTACAACCATTGTTTAATTTATCAGAATATACTATCCTATATAATTGTCAGATAGTGATTAGTATGTGGATGGTGGTCTTTGAGCTGGGACTTCCTGTCTTCTACGGAAGATTGGAGTGCCATTCATTTGATGATCTGAACGATGGTCATTGAGGAAGTGATATATGCTATTAAAAAGGTGCGACATTGGTGCTACAGTGTTCCGGACTTTTGAAGATGGTAGAGGGTCATTGAAGTGGACCTTTTACTGAGTTTTATTTTCGTGATGTTACATGACTATGGATATTGAAGTGTAATGATTGAACTTTGAGGGTCGTCTTCTCTGACTTTGTCTGTGAATGTGGTGCGTTAAGTTTGGGACTTTGTATAGACATTATGCATGAACTATTTATCAGTATAGACTTTGATACGTTACTGGTTGCATGTTACCCATAAACATGGGGATTATGTTATCTTAGTTTAATTTTGTTTTTGCCAGAGTTGCATATAACCTCTAAACATGCGATTTTTGTTCATTCAGGTTAGTTAATCTTGGTTTTTATTTTATATTATATTTGCATGGAACCTACAAACATGCGTTTTTGTTAACTTCTGTCGGCATACCAGGAATCTATGCTGCACAGGATTGTGCTTTTTTTATTCTATTTTATTTGATTAAATAATTGACGTTGCTAAGCCTGTTTCGGCTGATGAGGTGGAGCTGGATTGGTGGAGAGGGTTTTCCCTTTAGGACATGCGGTTCATTAGCCTAACTGTTGGCGTCCTGGCTGGGTGTCCAAGTAAGTGAACAAAAGCATTTTCGAATTTCGAAATTTGTTTCTAAATTCTGGTGCCATTCACTGATTTCAACATTTTACGAATAGAAGTACCTTGCCCCTGAAAGTGTTAAACGCATATTAATGTATTTGTTATTTTTAAGTTTCCTTTCTCTTTTAATATTCACATACAAGTACAATTTTCAAGACACAATTTTCAATGTTTTCCTGTTTTTAACACGTACTCATTTGATAGTAATTTTAAAGTTTTTTTTTCTCTTTTCAATAGTAAGGAAATATTATTATTTGAGCTAATATTACAATTAAAAACAATCTCTATAATAATAGCCAAATTCATGTGACTATCATCAACAGTTCCGGGCGGATCCCTTCGCTGTTTATACTCCAGACGGCCATTTTGGTACTTTAATGTTAGTCAACCACAGGTGATAGGTCGCCAAATATTTATCGCCATCATTTCACCTATATTATAATAGTCCAAGTCATGTAACTACCATAAACAATTACGAGCTGATACCTTCGCTTTTCATATCAAAGGTTTCCATTTTGATTAAAGAATCAAAATTATTTTTTCGAATAAAGCTACATAAAAGTTGCCATAATCGTAAAGAATTCTTGTTACGTTTATGTTAGCCGGTTGAAAATCTCGTCAATAGCTTTTTTTTTAACTCACTGGTTAGCATTTTTTGTTCGAGTAGTAAATTAAAATGGTACAACTTGGTTATCCCGTCGAACAAAAATCTATCACCAAACTATAACATTAAATGCCAATAATGGTAGATAGTAAATGTCACATTCACTTGACTTTAAGGAAGTTACACGTGTTTATGCCATCAAGTGATTTTTATTTTGACGTTTTAATTGTATTTTTATTCATGTTGTACTAATTTATTAGCCCCCGGTACGGTATGCTATTTCTTTCTTCCAGCTTAGTTTGTGCCGCCTCCAAAAAATAACGTTACCTTACAGAAGCCAGCCGTAAAACAAAGCAGAACGATTAAATACTCTATAGCAATTTTTGAAACTTCTAAGCATCGCACATTTTCAATTTTTATATCATCGTATTGGGGAAAAAAGTACTTTTAAATGCAATTTGTTTGAAAACTGCATCTCCATTTATTTTTGAAATACTAATTTTTTGTGGTTTTTTGAGCCACAAAAAACGTGCTATTTTGAAAAAAATATAAACGAATGATTTCTGCAAAACATGGAGCTATTATAAACTATATTTTATTTTAAATATCTATATTAATATTACAAACAAATGAAGGCCTAGTAATCATTAAACAGCCGGGTTTTTTTTTTTTTTCGTCGAATTTCTTTAATGACGGCATCTTTTTGCAGCATTTGTGTACTATTTCGCGATAGTGACGTCCTATGCCTACTTTACTGTAGAAGTTTAAGAGTGGATCATAAATGTGGAATTCCTAAGCGAATGCTAATGACGTCAGTTTACATAAAATAAAAACGTGTGCTTTAAGTCTTAAAATTGAAATATGTTTTGTACGATTTATACATACATTTTTTTTTTTCATCGGGATCGACATATATTCTGAAAAAGCAGGATTCCTGTTTTCTAGTTTGTTCTTTCGTTATTTAAAGTAAAAATTATGTCAATTTTCATAATTTGGCGAGTTGTTTAGCGATGTATATAATTTGGCGAAATTGGTCGACGGGATAACTAAGTAGTACTATTAAAACATTGCTTTGAATATTAGATGTAAATTTCCAACTGGGCGAAAAATGTCCGAACCAGGATTCGAACCCGGGACCTCCTGGCTGAAGCCGCCAGTGCTCTGCCATCTGAGCTATCCCGGACGATTCTGGTCGAACTTTTTCACCCAGCTATCCTTGATGATTACAGCATCTGGTCTGAAACCTGGTGCAGCTCAACAGAATAAATCTCAGGTAATGGAACTCCAGAAATCGCTGGATACGAAATTACACTAGATTAATATTAACACAGTTATTCTAATTGGTAAACAAATCATATTAGATGTAAATTTCCAACTGGGCGAAAAATGTCCGGACCAGGATTCGAACCCGGGAGCTCCTGGCTGAAGCCGTCAGTGCTCTGCCGTCTGAGCTATCCCGGACGATTCTGGTCGAACTTTTTCACCCAGCTAACCTTGATGATTACAGCATCTGGTCTGAAACCTGGTTCAGCTCAACAGAATAAATCTCAGGTAATGGAACTCCAGAAATCGCTGGATACGAAATTACACTAGATTAATATTAACACAATTATTCTAATTGGTAAACAAATCATATTAGATGTAAATTTCCAACTGGGCGAAAAATGTCCGGACCAGGATTCGAACCCGGGACCTCCTGGCTGAAGCCGCCAGTGGTCTGTCATCTGAGCTATCCCGGACGATTCTGGTCGAACTTTTTCACCCAGGTAACCTTGATGATTACAGCATCTGGTCTGAAACCTGGTTCAGCTTAACAGAATAAATCTCAGGTAATGGAACTCCAGAAATCGCTGGATACGAAATTACACTAGATTAATATTAACACAATTATTCTAATTGGTAAATATTAATCTTGTGTTAATATTAATCTAGTGTGATTTCGTATCCAGCGATTTCTGCAGTTCCATTACCTGAGATTTATTCTGTTGAGCTGAACCAGGTTTCAGACCAGATGCTGTAATGATCAAGGTTAGCTGGGTGAAAAAGTTCGACCAGAATCGTCCGGGATAGCTCAGATGGCAGAGCACTGGCGGCTTCAGCCAGGAGGTCACGGGTTCGAATCCTGGTCCGGACATTTTTCGCCCAATTGGAAATTTACATCTAATATGATTTGTTTACCAATTAGAATAATTGTGTTAATATTAATCTAGTGCATTGCTTTGAAGTTGAAATTAAATGTCTGCATTATTTAATTTTTGCACAAATATCATATACAAATGTGTTTGGCGTGATTTTTTTTTATTCTTTTTTTTATGACAATTTGGCAAAAACCCCGTTTTCAAATACCAGTTACATATGCATTTTTAAATTATTTTCTATTATTTTTAACGATGCTAAAAGAAAAACCTTTCTCTATTTCATTTTTTTTTTAAATCAGTATTATCTAAATTTATTTTTCTTCTTTCCAAAAGAAAAAGAATGCAAAAAAAAAAAAAAGAAAAAAAAAAAGTTAAACTTAAAAAAAATTATTTTTTTCAAAACATTTTTAACTATATTTCACTTGCAAAAAATATATCAGCGATCGATAAAAAAAATGTAATTAAATCTAATCGAAGCTAATTATGAAGAAAAATTAAACATATATTTTAGTTACGAATTATTATTATTAAATATATATATATATATATTAAAAAATATAAAATAAAATATTCACAAATATTCACTTTTATAAATTTCAAACAAAATGGGTTGGGTTGATTTTTGACGGCCGATTATCTTCACGAGGGATATAGGCCCGGGGGGAGTGCCCTCCGTGGGGGTCTTTCTAAGGGATCCTAATCCGTATTTACGCATGGAAAATCCACGGCTCGAAGAAAACCACGAAAACTCCGAACGATTAGGCCGACGGGCGCGATTGGGATCGAACCCAGCACCTCCCGTCTACCAGATTCGAGAGCAGAACCTCTCGGCCACTGGTGGGGCTCAAACAAAATGGAGTAAAAAAAAAGTTAAAATAAAGAGATTTATCTATGCAGATTTCTCTCATTTAATAATTTTTTCTTTGCAAAGAAGAAAATGAATAAAAAAACTGTATATTAAATTAAAAGAATTTTCCTTTCTTTTCAAAGGTATTTTTACTTCCAAAAAGTAACTCAATGATCGATTTTTAAAAAATGTAATACCTTTCCTCTGAATCTTGGAAATTCTACTTTTGACAAACATGATTTTAAGAAAAGTGTAACTTGAAAGATTGAAATTTGTATCTATATATATGCGTGCGTGTGTGATTTTAAAAATATAGCTGTAAATTTAATATTATAGAGGTTATCTCAAAAATATTGAAACGCTCTTTAATTTTTTACATGTAGGAAATATGGGTACTTTTCGGTTAGCCAGGCGCCAGTATTATATATACATATATATACGCATATATGTATATATATATATATATATATATATATATATATATATGTACTCACACACACACACACACATATATATATATATATATGTACATATATGTGTATATATATGTGTATATAACACTGGCACCCGGCTAACTGAAAAGTACCGAAATATGTAGACAGAGTAATATGTAAAAGTGTTCAAAAAAGATTGCTATCTGGCAGTAAAGTGCGGAAAGCTCCGAACTTTCACAAAATCCAACGCATCATAACTCGGTGAGTTTTGGTGGTATCTATACTAATAAATAAAAATTTCGCTCTGTGGGTGTGTCTGTTCGCGATGGCTAGTAAAATCTACGGCGCGTACGAGTCTAAAAAGTTTTGTGAAACTAGCCTTAAGGGTCTCAGGATGCAAATGATATTCAGAATTTTAAAATCCTAATAAATAGTAGAGAAATTAATTAAAAACCCCAAATTAAAAGAATGGAAAAGTATTCATAATTGAATAAAAGCATAGATTTTTATCAAAACGCAGAATATTTCTTAATAAAACTGATTTCCTAATTTAGTTGATTATTTATAATAAAGTTTAACAGAGAGGGGGGGAGGGGTATTAATAGAATTGCAGCGCTGCCGGGGCGATATATGTACTGCGCTTTTTTACACAGATCTTTATCTTAAATAATTCCGGACCTAAAAACTTGAAAATTACAGAGACAGACGCAGAAAAAATTCCCCTTTTTTTGAAATCCTAAAGAAATATTTTTATACTGCTAATCCATTAAAAATCCATTTATAAAATCTCTTTTATTTCCGTTCAAAAAAAACACAGATTTTTGAGAAATCTTTCATAGCGGGAGGCAGACGGCTGCATATGGAATAAAAACCTTAAACCGCAAATGATTTTTATACTAGGATTCTTTGGAACGCCGTCAAATTTTTTATAATACATCATTTAGACATTTAAAAGTTGTGCATCTAGCCCTATCTTTCAACGCTGTTCAATAATTAACTAAATTTTATAAAAATCTATCCACAAGTTTTTGTTTTATAAAAAAATTCAGATTTTTAGAAAAGAAGAGAAATGCTTTGTTGAAGCGCGAATCTAATATATCTACGTGTAGATTAAAATTAAGAAAATTGACGAAGTCATTTTTTTTGCTGATTACGAATAGCTAAATTTCGTTACGATCGGTTAATTAAAAGATTTGTATTTAATTATTATTTCATTAATTGGCTAATTCCTTTGAAAACTTTATTTTAAAACTCAGACACGTGATATGTAATAAAAACTACAGATACTATTGAGACTAGCATTCATTTGAAGTGTATCAAATTTTTAAAATACAGCATTTTGAGATCTTAAACTTATGCATATGTGTCTAATTTTTCAGGCTGATTACGAATAGGTAATTTTCTTACAAATTGAAAAGTAGTTTTTTATATTACCGAAAAATCGATTTTCAAAAAGAAAAAGAAATACTTGGCAACGACACATTATTCACATCCCCCACTAATTTATCTTTATTTTACTTGCGATTTTTTGGATCGATTTTAAAATTTTCGATGTTTGATAACACTTAAAAATTTTAATAAAATTGACGGAGTCAAATTTCGTGCGGAGGAGTGGGGGAGGAATTTTTATAACCGTACAGTGTTATACAAAAACGTTTGCTCACTAATTATTATTTTACGTCCGAAATTTTGGATCGATTTCAAAATTTGAGATATTTGAAAACACTTTAAATTTTTAAAAGAAGTAGGAAAAATGTATTTCAGGGGCGGAAGGCGGGGGGGGGGGGGGATTTTCCTTAAAACCGTATCGTTTTCTACAATCAGTATCCTTTATATGTTGTTTGCTGACGGAGACCTCCAAAAAAAATTACTTATTAAACATTAGCTGACCCACCCGAAGTTTCCCGAGCCCGTGGTAATATTTTTAAATGAAACTTAAATTTGTATGATTTGATATCTTTAACTCGATTTTGTCTGAAATACGTAACCGCTCACTGTGTGAAAATGGGGGAGAAGCTGCTAATTGATAAAATTTGTTAAGTCATTTTATTTTTCATAATTTTTGGAAAATGTTTGGGGTGTAGTAATGAATAAATTAAAAATCGAAGACACCGTCTACTGATGAAAAAATGATTTAAGAGGTGAGGAGTGAGTGCTTAGTAATGTGCAGGACAAAAACTTCGACACGATATGTCTCACGAAAAAATCCATTATAGCCCCTACCTAAGGAGGGAATGCCCCCTAATTGTCTTGGGTCAAAAATAGACCCCTCCAATCGAAGGCCAATGAGGAGTTTCATCTTCGGTGTCTTCAAATGAAGTCGAATCTTGGTGTAGCTTAATTGGGAACTGAGTTAGAAAACTGACCCCAGGTGAGGGGGGGGCGCAAATTTAAGTGAGGAGGAAGAAAGGTTCATAATATGAAAGTTTTCGGATCATGTATCTCATGAGGGTTTCTGAAAATTTGGAAAATCTCCTCCCTCCCGTGGGTCCACTCTCGCGGTATTTACCCATCCCCCTCTTTGAAATTTTTATATTTAATAAACAATATTTATTGGAGGTCTCCGTCAGCAAACAGCATATAAAGGATACCCATTGTAGAAGAAGCTACGATTTTAAGCAAAATTACGGCGCTCCTGCCTCCCACCCGCGAAATTAGATTTTCCCGCTTCCTTTAAAATTTTAAAGTATTATCAAAAATCTCAAATCATAACATCATTAAAATAATCAACACCCAAATTTTCCTTATGGACCACAATGTAATGCAATTTTTTGTATGTCCCTGCAAGCGAACTATGGCGTTCTACTGTGACGTTCCCGCATCTCTGCTCTAGAAGCGCCCCCTTTTTTAGAACGCGAATACTCAGCAGAACTTGAAATGACTGTGGCAAAGAAGGTCAGCCCAGAGAAAGACTTTGGTCACTGCCAGTCTTAAAATGGAACCAATCTTTTAATTATTTTATGTTTATTAGAATAACCCGTGTTGTGGTAGTACTAGATGTTGTGATGTACTTTATCTGTCTAATTAAATTGCATTAAGTTAAGAATGGCAATTAATATTCGTATCAACACCCCCACACAACCCGACCTTCCTGGACCTTCCACTGGCTTCGGAAGGAGAGGTTTGACGTAATTGGCCAATTAATTGTTATTTACTAATCCCACACAACTTGACTATCCCGGATGTTACAACTACTTATTCTATACATCTGAAAAAGCATGTTGTAGTCCATCGCTGTGATGCATATAAATTTCACTATGTTTGAAATATCATAACACCAATAAAATACGTAAATATTTTTTTCCAATTGACATTATTTACTGGAATTCTTTTGTATGTCCCTGTAAACTAACTATAAATGCTGTACTCTTCATTTTCGATGCTGAACATTCTATACTAAACACAAATAAACTATAAAACGAAAATGGCAATTCGAATATATTTACAAGAGTTAGAAAGAACATTCAGCCGACAGGCAAAACCCAATTCATAAACACTTTCAACTTTGTTCGAAGGTGTTAAAAACTATTACATAAACTATTTGTTATTTAATTAATTAAAATTATCTAAAGGATAGGTTTAAACTTCTTTGCTATCCTGCACTTTTAGTGGAATGTGCCTTGGCCCTTACACAAGTGCTTTTTTAGAAGACTTCTCGCTGCAAAAGTATCACGAGTTCTCAATTACCCCTGGACGACTTTTCCCATGGACCATAATATAATGGAATTTTTTTGTGTGTCCTTGTAAACTAGCAATAAACGCCGTACTCTTATTTTTCAATACCGAATATTTTTTACTAAAGCTAAATAACATATAAAAACTACATGGCAATTCGAGTCGACTGACAAAACCGAATTCATAAACACTTTTCAACTTTGTTGGAAAGTGTTAAAAACTATTAAATAAGCTACTTGTTATGTAATTAACTAAAATGCTTTGAAGAAGAGGTTCAAGGAGAGCTTTGTCCTGCTTTCTTTGCTATCCTGCACTTTTGCTGCCTTGGGCCATGTGGCCTTTAAGCAAATGCTCTTGTAGAAGACTTTTCGCTGCAAAAGTAACACGAGTTCTCATTTTCTTAAAGACTACATTAAAATTACCGTTTTGGTGCAAAAAATGCTTTATTTGAAAGATCAATCCTTTACTATTCCGAATCTGTTTTAATTGTATTCCTAAGTTTTCTAGAAGAAGAGTTATGGGTAATTTAATAAACAAGAAGTAATGATTCAAACACCGAAGTGGGTGTAGTAAGGCCAGCAGAAATGTAAAGAATGTTTTAATGCATTATTTTTTTAAGTGTTTTGCATAAGAACAATAATAAACCTTAATTGACTCTTTTAGATTAATTTTATAGATAATTTTATTTTTTAATATTTCATTAAAGATTGAAATATTTTATTCAGTGGCTCTGTCAAAGAACTCAAATGAAATTTAATATATTTTCTTATTATTAAAGAAAAAAGCAGAAATATAATAAAAGCAAGTTAAAAACGACAAACCGTAACTAGAAAAATGACGATTAACGATTTTCTTTTGCGTCAAATTCTTAAATTTCCTTGGAAAATATTTCAAATATGAACCTTCCAATATTTTTCAAAATGCATAGTGACATTATTTTTGTTATTTAAATGTCTATCGTATTATTCCTGGCTTGAAAAAAATTAAAACATCAGTTCAATATTTTATTCTTCTGTGATGGTTATAATGTATTTTAATAAATGAATTCTTTTCTATTTTTTAAAATTCAGTAATACATTTAAAATGGTCTACAAAAATAAAGAAATGTATGAACACATTTTTAATATATCGTTAAAAGATAAAACCGTTTATATATTGACTTCTTGAAAAAAAAAAAAACAAGTAAAATTTAATATTCTTTCTTATAATAGATCTAAAAGACGCAGAAAAATAATGAAAGCAATTTTAAAAGGAGAAACCATGACAGGAGAAATGGCGATTAATGATTCATGTGGTCTTCATATTCTGTTTGCGTTAAATTCCTGAATTTCTTTTGGAAATATTTCAAATATGAAATTTCCAAACTTGTTCAGAACTAACTCATAATAAAATATAAAATCCGTTTTGTTTATTTTAGTATGGAAATATTTTGTTTGAATAAAATTGAAATAAACGGTCAAGTACGAGCATTACTCGTGCACAGAGGGTTCCGTAGAATAAATATATGAATTTGTAATTGTATTATTTAAAAAAAAAAAAAAAAAAAAAAAAAAAAAAAAAAGTTGCTAAAAGAATACTGAGACTTTGTAAAAACTATACAACATAGGGTTGGGTATAACTGTATATATTAGAAAAGTGTAAATGGGTTTACCCTGAAAGTTCAAAGAGAAATGGAACCTAAATAATACAAATATAGATGTTCGTATAACTCTTTTTTTTAATATTATCCTAATCTGTTTATGATGAACTTAATTCGATACTGACAATAAAAGCAGTGCATAATTTAACTTCATTTGGCATTTCATAAAACTAAATCCAGCGTAGTAATAACCTTTATTTCTACAGTGTTGAAAACAATAAGAAAAATGTTTTTCGTCTTTCGTTGTTTGTGACATATACAACCAGGTGTCGCCACTATTCCGCAGTGTTTTCCCAATAACTCTAAGGAACTGAAATAACATCTCAATAATCAGACCTTCGTTTCTTTTCTCATAGAGGGCAGCACTACAAAAAAAACTTACAAGGACACTACGAACTGAAATCTTAATTTGAACTTGTCAAGAACAATAGTTTTAGCAAAGATCAGCATATTTCTTTGTAAATTTAAACTGTTCAATCAAGACGACGTGTTTATACTCTTGTAGCCCATTTTATCGCAGATCTGGGCGTAGCATCTGTGTGATAAGCACGTAATTTTTGTCTTCTCATTTTTTGCATTATTTTTAATCAGGAAGCGATGTTTAGCTCCTCAAGAATGCCTCTAATTCCAAACCCAGAACATTTAAATGTATATTACAGTAATATTCAAAAATGTACATCGTATATTAATCATTTATGTTTCTATTAAATTTAGTTAGTCTTCTTTAAAAGTGCAAGTTCACATCATTACAAGGAGTTCACCACACAATACACTTTCTAATAAAATATACGTTTCAGAGCTTCCACAGAATATAGCGAAACCAGTGTGTCTCGACGTTCCAGCATTTTTGTCCATACAGGTAAGAAGAATTTAATATTTTCTTACACATATTTATTAAATTAAAATTATTTTTAAAAACAATTAAATAAAGATAGGCCTTTGTTTAAAACTTACAACCTCTAAAATACAGTGTAGCTAAAACAAAACCTTTCTTCAAAGTTTAAATTTGGGCATTGTGCTAAGCGCGCTTCGAATTGAGATCTCAAAGTTGCAACGCCACCTTGGTCAGTGCCGCGTTTTTCCAGATAGGTGTTTAATTAACTTTTAAAGTCACTCGAGGCGTATTGAGAAATACAATCAATTCAAACTATCGCGAATCCCACAGTATTTATGCGATTCATTCTAATTAAATCTTTCGAGGGCGATGCCCTTAAAAAACGGACACCTAATTTTAATTCCAAAACAGACAAACGGCACCAAGAATATTTGATTTAAATTTTCCTTTTATCATGTACGTAAAAATAAGCATGTTCGTATTTTTCTAATAAATTCGTTTATAAATTCTGGTGTCAGTTCATTATTTCATAAGTTTATAAATAGAATTACCCCGTGCCGGAAAGGATTAAGTGGTCGCAGGACTCTTAAAGCTTCAAAATTTAAGAAATTTTAATTTTTTTAGATGTTAAACTCCTATCTTTTCTGAATATTTTGATATAGTAATTGTTTCCTTGAAATTCCCATTAGAACAGAAGTTTTGGCTTTTAGAATTATGCCCGCTCAATAGCTGAACCGGCGTTTCCAAAACTTTAAAGTCATTATTTCCCAAACGGCGTTTTTTCGGGCACAACGCGCAGGATACCTTCAAAACTTCTGAATATTTTTTCATGAAATTTTCAAAACATATATTTCATGTTAGTCTGTATAAACTGAACCTAAAATTTCCTTTTTATTGTTCAAAAAAATATTTTTTTAAGTGATTTTACTGTTGAAAATTTCAAAAATTTGTATTAGCTAAATGCAACATTGCATTAAAAATATAAAAATGCTTTAAATACAAATTTATTTAAGTTCAGGGAAATTATTACAATCTGAAGTATAAGTAAGCACCAAAATTTTCAGTCTAGTTGCAATATTTATTTTATAATTCTGCGCGTAAACTGTTATGCCAATTTTTTGTTCGACAAATGTCTAACAGTTTCGAGCCCCTATAAATACTAATTCTGTATCTTGCAATTTTTTAAATACATGAAACGAAAAAACATACTTATATCCTAATTAAAATTGTGTTTTAAAATCATATACTTTTTAAGACATTAATTGTTGAAAATTATCTTTTTTTCATTTTTTCCACTTTTTAGAGTCCCGAGACCCCTTAAATTAATGTGTTTTTAACACTTATTTAACACTTGCTTTTACACTGTTACTGGACATTACATTACACACATATATCATTAAAAGTTGTTAACTAGGCATAGAGTACGCCGCCCTGTCCTTGTGTATGCCCAAACTGACCGAACCTTTAAGGGTTAATATCTCGGCTAATTACCGATGATTTTTTTTCGAAAATCATTATCAAAATCATTATCAACAATGCTTTTATTCTTCTGCAACGATAGGTATATCAACAATTTTTCTGAATGCCCGTAAATCGAAATTTGTATTTAACAGAAAAATGCTAATTACTCAAAAACTATGTGACCTAGGTTAATCGCTATAAATTTCCGACAAGGTTCATATTAACGTCTACTACTTCTAATTTTTTTCATAATTTTAGTTTCAGTAGATTCGGAATTAGATGGGGGAACATATTTTTGCGCTATATTTCCAACAATATCTTTGAAAATATAATACCTAAAATTAAAAGGAATGTATTTTTGATTTCAGCGTTACAAAAGCTTTCACAAATACCCCACATGATATACAAAAAAAAAAAAGATTTTTTTATTTCAAGTAGCCTAATTCGCCCTTCTACTTTTTTACTAAATATATTTATGAATGTTTATTAATCTGAAAATATGTGGGTCAATGGTCTTTATTACTTCCCGAATTTTAACTTTCCACGTTCCATAGTTTACAAGTAAAATGGCTATGACAGACAGACAGACAGTGGAGTGATCTTATAATGGTTCCGTTTTTACTTTTTAAGTACGGAACCCTAAAAAAGACTGTTTGAATGTTGAATTGCCTCTAAAGGTTTTAATTCATTTCATTAGACAATTGTATTTTTGATAATGTCAGTTCTTCATTAATTTTAGTACATATATTTTTGTAATCGTCTCTTTGTTAATATTAGTATTATGCTATGAAACAAACAATTCGTGCGTCCGCGGGCGCGTGTGTGTGCGTGTGCGTTGGTTCATTATTTATGGAGCAAATTTATAATAAGTCTAGATTATTCCCATTTAATTCTGATTGCGGTGCTATTCAAGTGCCGAACAAGTAGTAGGTCCGTAATTTTTTTAAGTTGGATTTTAATAGACAATTGTGAGATATGAGTTGCCATCTAGCTAAAGTGCCGTATTCAGATTCTTAGCCAAATTAAAGGAAGCGCAGTGGAGTAGTGGTCAGCGCGCCTGTCTACTACGTTACAAGTCCTCAGTTCGACTCTGGGCGGTGAACTCGACAAGATTCACTCCACATTTTATTCTTCCGTGTTAGATAAAGTGGGTTGTGGCTTCAAGCTTGCTTGGGGACTAAACACTGAGGGTCTCGCGTTAAATTGACCACCTGGCTGTGAGATATGCTGCTTAGAACCGCAAGGTCTATGGTAAAGAAAACAGAGCTGGATCTTAAATGTATTGCCACAGTTTTAGTTTAGTTTTAATAAATATGAAGAATCTATTAATCATACTGGCAGTCGCATGTCAAAGCAGTGCCAAGCTAGGATTTACCCCCGAATAAGACCTTCATGTGATTCATTTTTAACACTTTCCAACAAAGTTGAAAAATGTTTATGACGTCTTATGTGAATGATAATTTCTGAAAATATGATTTCAGTAGTTTTAATAGTGTTTTAGTTTGAATTAAATTTAGCTAAATAGTAGCGTGTAATAAAGGTACTAGGTAAACTACACGACTGTACAAAAGTATTCAAGTATGTTTCCATCTATTAGTAAAAATTGCTGAAAGAGAAATTTCAACCTGTTATGCGTTTTCTTGCTAAATTAAATTTTCCCATAATATAGTATATATATAAACAGACAGATCAAATACAGGGCTGTTCAAAGGAATTGGGATACATATTTGGCTATGGACGTTAACTGCTGAAATCAATTTTTTAAACGTTTACTTAGTTAACTTATTTACCTTATTTCCATAAATAACGAAGTGTTGTTAAATCTTTCAGGAGTGTTGGAAAATGTTTCATAATCTATGCCGTACGCATGATTTTTCTTTCTTGTTAGCCATAATTTAAGTTCGGTATTTGCATTTACTGTAGAGATACATAACAGTTCAAAGAAAGGTTCCCAGGCATCGTAAAGTGGATATAAGTAAAGAGTCAGTGACATCAAAAAACCCCGTGATCGCGGAATTGAAAAATTTTATGTAATTCGTAAGTAAAAAGTTTATACAAACAAGTATGACTAGGTTTGACAAGTCAAAAATATGTTTAATTAAATTAATATTTATTAAAAAGCTATAATGTTTTACCGTTACCGCAGATATTGATCACTCTTAGAACATTTTAAAGACAAGTTTGCGTTCTTTCAGCGAAATCTTGGTGCGACAAACATTATTATGCCGAAAAATCCTTTCATACCTATTTTAAGGAAACGGCCCGTGATAAAAATTAAAATTTATTTTGTTATGATTTTTTTTTTACCTGTGGTGTCTTTATTTCGCGTCTGGACGCTGGTCAAGTGTCGGCAAAGATGTATTCGGATGTTTGACGGACGCGCGGTCGCCGGCTCTGCGAATTCCGGCGGTGTTCTAATAAAGTTTGACATACCACATTTTTCTGAAAGAGCACAAAATTTTTTATAAAATGTTCTAAAAGTGATCCATATCCGCGATAACAGTAAAACATTATAGTTTTTTAATAATAATTAATTTAATTAAACATATTTTCGGCTTGTCAAAGCTAGTCATACCTAGCTCGTTTTGTTCATATGACTGTTTACTTTCGATTTGCATAACAAAATTTTAATCCCGTGATCACGGGACTTTCGATGTCACCAGCACCCGGACTAATACGACTTCAGGATATGCCAAACTTGGCACGGAAATTTCAACACATATTAAATCGAATAACAATTAAATTTCAAAACAACAGCATTCAATAGAGGACATTGATGCTCTGCACTGTTAAAAATTTTGCAGCATTCTGGCAGGTCATTCGACCGTTTTCGAATAAACGGTTTCATAACCATAATTTAACTATATTCTGATCATAAAATGGCCAATAATATGGTCAGAATAGTGTTAAAATTACGGTTGTGTAAACGTTTTCGGAAAAAACGGTCAAATGACCTGCCAGAATGCTGCAAATTTTTAACAGTGTGTACAGATCTTTAAAAAAAGAACCAGCGAAAAATTTGTTTTCAGAAGTCGTGCATTATGTTTTATTGGTGGGTACACAGGAACACAAATACAAGGGAAAACAGCAAAGCGACTCTCCTGCCTCTATCCACTCTCCTGCCAGTCAGCTAATGTGACTGCTATTTTTAACCGTGTATAAAAAAAAAAAAAATGCAATGAGATACTGAATACCGCGCAAAACTCTTAGAACGCGTCTGCGAAAAAAAAAAAAAAAAAAACTAGGCTTATGAAAAAAAGATAATTATGTTAAGTTTAATTGGTCTTATAAGTGTGAACATGCATTTAAAAGTATAAAAAAAGAAATTACTTCTGACAGTGTTCTTACTTACTTTAATCCTAAGTTACCTTTAGTGTTAGCTACTGATGCTTAGATAACACTGAAAAGCCTATTGAGTTTGTCTCCAGAACTTTGAATAATGCAGAAAAACTGTATAGTGAAGTAGATAAAGAAGCATTAGCGATTATATTTGGTGTGAATTTTTTTTTTCAATATATGTATCGCAATAGGTTTACCTTATTTAATAAAAGTAAACCTTTAATGTCTATTTTTTCTCCTTCTAAAAGTATTCTTGCTTTATCGGCAGCTAGAATGCAACGATACGCAATTTATTTGCAAACGTTTCAATATGATAGCCGTTATATAAAAAAAAAACTACTGATCACGGAAATGTTGATGCTCTTTCACGACTTCCTTTACGTAGTGAAGATTTACCTCAACAATTAAATTCGAATGATGCAATTGATGAATCTGAAATTCTTCAAATTAATCAACTCCCTATCTTACCATTAACTTCGAAATCTATTGCTTCAACAACAAAATCTGATCCCCCTTTACTTCAAAATTTTCATCATCTCATTTCTGGTTCTGAAATTCCTAAAAATTTACTTTTCGGTGGTAAACAAGAATTCACTGTTCAACATAGTTGTATTTTAAAAGGATGTAGGGTAGTTATCTCTGAAATTCATAGAAACCAAATCTTAAAAGAATTACACTTTGGTCATTTTGGTATAGTTAAAATGGAGTCTTTAACCCGTACTTTTGTATGGTGGCCAGGTATAGACAAAGATATTGAAGATGTTGCATGAAATTGCCTACTTGTGTAAATTTGAAAAATAATCCTCCCAAAGTTGATACACATCATTGGAAATGGCCTACAGCTCCATGGCAAATAATTCATATTGATTATTTTAGTCCTGTTATGGGGAAAATGCTTCTTTTAGTAGTTGATGCCCATAGCAAATGGCCAGCAGTTTTTATTGTTCCTAGTACAACTTCAGAAAATACAATTACTTGTCTTTCTTCACTTTTTGCAGGATACGGTTTTCCAATTTCTTTAATATCAGATGATGCTAAACAGTTTACATCTGAAGAATTCGAGACATTTTTGATAAATCATGGTGTAAAACACAAGTTCAGTGCTTCATACAATCCAGCTACAAATAGACAGCCGGAGAGATATGGGCAAATTCTCAAACGTGGATTAAAAGCCTTAGCTTCAAAACCTGGTACTTTACAAATGAAATTAAATAGCTTCCTTTTGCAATATAGGAAGATGCCTCATGTTACAACGAGGAGAGTCCTGCATCTCTATTTCTAAAACGTCATGTAAGAACGAAAAAAGATTTGATAGTACCAAATGTTACAAATTTCGTTCATGATAAACAAGATGCGAAAAAGTCCAAAGTTAAAATAAAAGAATTTGAAGTTAACCAGAAAGTAGCTGTAAGAAAATATACTCCAGAAGCCAAGTGGAAAATTGATCGAATAGTAGCAAGTGAAGGAAAATTACTTTATAGAATTCAAGTTGGTTCGAATATTTGGAAAAGGCATGTTGATCAAATAACAAATGTAGGTTCAGAGATTTCTTTAGTTAATGATACAAATTCTGAAGAAAATGAAACAAGAAATTTCAGAAGTGAAAATGCAATTCTGAAACAAGGTGATTTCCAACCAATACAGCCTAGTGTCGCAGATCCACAACCAGTTGATCCTCATGAGCCAGGTACTCCAGGTCCAACACCAACTGACTTTCATCCTGATTCTCCAAAATCTTCTGTTCCCACTAGTTCAATAGTTAATGCTGCTGAACTTGTAAAATCTAATTCTTCTTCTCCTTCACCACAGGTACTGAGAAGATCCGATAGATACAGAAGACCTCCTCGCTGATTCATATATTAAGTAGGGGAGAGCTGTCATGTTTGAGCTTCAATTTATTAAGTATAGATGGCAGCATCAAAGTTTTCTTTCCTCCCACAATTCATTTTCAGAGAATTCTGTTCTGTTTATTTTTGTGTCATGTGACTGACGTTTGTAAGTGTTGTGATGTGTTTGTGAAGTGATTTTTAAATGTTTATCTGTCTACGATATGCCTCGTCAATTAAGAGTTATGTTAATTATTATTAATTAATTACTAAAATATATAAAACAACAGCATTCATTAGAGGACATTGATGCTCTGTATCTGTACAGATCTTTAAAAAAGGAACCAGCGAAAAATTTGTCTTCAGAAGTCGTGCATTACGTTTATGTAGGTACACAGGAACACAATGACAAGGAAAAACCGCCAACCGATAGCCACTCTCCTGCCAATCGGCTAATGTGACTGTTATACACTGCTCAAAACAATTAAAGGATATTTGAAGTTTTATATAAAATAAAGATATAAACGAAATTTTTTTTGCCGAAAATAGAAGAAGAGAATCACAAATGCAAATTTTTCTGGTTTTCAAACTGTGGAGTATGCAAATTTTGAGTACGACGTCAAAAACGTCGCTTCAGCGGCAGCGAATGAAATTTGACTTTCAACTGGATAAAAGAGAATGAAGACAAGGATGATCGGCATTCAGTGATTGCTTTGTTTCGATGAGTATGATGTCTCAGCGAAGTCATTTGACAGATTCAGAAGCTTTGAGAATTGTTGGTAGGTTAGAAGGGTGCCAAACTCAAGCCGAAGTAGCGCAAGCCATTGGAGTGTCACAAAGTGTCATTTCCAGGATCTGGAACCGTTTTTTGGAGAGTGGATGTGCAGGCCGAAGACCAGGGCAAGGTCGTAGACGGGCAACAACGCCCAATGAAGATCGGTATTTAGCGTTAACAGCTCGGAGACACCGAACCATGAACGCTACTCTTCTCCAACAACACTTTCGCTCGGCTACAGGCATCACGATTTCAACTCAGACTGTCCGAAACCGGCTCCATGCTGTAGGTCTGTATGCTCGCCGACCGATGGTATGTGTTAGATTAACATCAAGGCATCGTCGCGACCGCAGGGAGTGGGCAACCGAGCATGTCAACTGGAGGAGAAATGAATGGAGCAATATTCTGTTTTCTGACGAGTCCCGTTTTTCTGTGCATCCGGATAATAGGTGTATTTTCATCTGGAGGGACCGTGGCAGTAGGAATAATCCTGCGTTCGTGCACGAAAGTGTCAGATTTGGCGGTGCAGGAGTGTTGGTGTATGGTGGCATCTCCATTGACGGGCGCACTGACCTCTACATCATTCGAGATGGAGCTCTGATTGGTCGCCGATATAGGGATGAGATCCTCAGACCTATTGTAGTCCCTTACGCTGCAGCAATCGGAGATAACTTCATTTTAATGGACGATAACTGCAGGCCACATCGTGCAAACCTGGTGGAGGATTTCCTTTTCGAGGAAGGAATCGTTCGAATGGAATGGCCAGCGTGTTCTCCAGACATGAATCCAATCGAGCACGTTTGGGACGCTCTAGGAAGACGAGTTTCTGGCCGCCAACAACCCCCACAAACTCTCCAAGAACTGGAAAGAGCTCTTCTGGAAGAGTGGGGCAGAAAACCCCAACTCGTCATTAATAGCCTCATTGAGTCCATGCCTCAAAGATGTTCAACGTTGCTAGCCGCCCGTGGAAACCATACCCCCTACTGAAAATGATTTTCTTTGAAGAAAACACCTTTTCTTATTCTTTTTTTCTCATATGCACAAATTGTGTTTTTTTCCTTTAGTACACAAATGCGCAATAAAATGCATTTTTTTTCTGCCAAACATGTGTAATTTATTCTCATATAACCTACTATGTCTGTCGACCATGTATCAATCAGCTAAATAGTTTACCAGATACAAAATCCACCTAAAACTGCAATATCCTTTAATTGTTTTGAGCAGTGTATTTAATCGCGTATGAAAAAAAGGGTAATGAGATACTGAATACAGCGCAAAACTCTTAGAAACCATCTGTGGAAAAAAACTAGGCTTATGAAAGACAGATAATTGTCTAAAATTTAATTAAATTTGACATGGGAAATCTGAGATATCCGGAGTAGAAGAGGGAAAGTTTTGAAAAGAGAAAAGTTTAAAAAAGAAAAGTTTTTTAAGGTAGTAAATTATATGAGAAAAATACCGAAATTTAAAACAAAATGTATATATATATATATATATATATATATAATATATACTGCCTTTTTGGAAAACAGTTTTAACGATTTGAGGAAAAACAGGGATTAGGGATTTTTTGGGTCCAGAAATCGATCTGTCAAGATCTAATATTCAGGAAAATATATTTTCAGTCGTTATCCTGTCTTCGCACAAGGGGAAAATATTACATAAACACATAATAATGACTGATTCTGCACCAATATTGTTATAACAATATAGTCATAAAAATTGTTTTAATAATGAAATTACAACGATGCGTTTAGACAATCTGTCGAAACCATTTGATCAATAATGGTTACAACAAAGAAGTTGAAACTGAATTAAACAGACCATACGACTTTATTAATAGACTAGCAAACCCCGCGGCTTTACTCGCGTAATATTTGAAATATGCCAAGTGATATTTATATGTCTAATTTTTATCAAAAGGTACTAACTAAATTTTTATTTTATTAAAAGGTAATATTTTATTTTATTAAAATGTACTAATTACTTTTAGGAATAATTCAAAAATTACTATTTAAAACACAGTTTGACTAAACATCATTATTACACTGTATTAGGCAGAAATGAGACTTAAATTAATAAAATGAAATAAAACTAAATAAATGATAATTTAGAAAATATTTTGAAACTTTTATGCTCAATTAATACGCTCATTTCAGTATTCATTTGAAGTTTTGAATTTTTTAGAAACCATCTTCTTACATCTTAAAATTAACCATCATGTCGAATTCCAAGTCCTACCACCTCTGTCAACATAAAGGGCTATGTTGAAACAGGAACTGTCACCATTAATTTGCCAACATTAATTTTGAAATCGGTTTGTTAGTTCCTAATATTCCACAGAAAAGTAATTTAAAAAGCTTTTAAAGCCCTTTTTTAGAACGTTTGTTGTTCCTGTGAACCCCAGGTGGTAGAATCACCGGCATAAAATATAGCCTGTGTAGGATCAGAGACTGTTACCACTGATTCGCAACTATTACTTTTATAATCGGTTTATATTCTCTGAAATTGCATAAAATCGTAATTTAGAAATTTTTTAGAATGCTTTTCGCACCTACCCTTCGCTTCACCCCTTTTTAATTCGAATTTATTTTCGACGTTCCTTCGAGGGCATTTATATTTTATAAGTAACTACCATGTCATATTTAAAGTTTCTAGCCTTTTCAGTATCACAGGAATCCCAATTTAGAAAGTTTTTAGCTCCTGCAACCCTCTGGTGGTAGTGGAACAGACATAAAACATAGCTTATGTTTGAGCAGGTTCTATCACCAAAATTTGTCATCATTATTTTTTTAATCGGTTTGGTAATTTATAAGTTTGCTTAAAAATTGTAAATTATAACGCTTTTCATCACTTCATTTTTTTTTTTTTTGAAATTTTCTTTCGACTGTTCTTAGATCTTAGAAAGCAGTTGCATCTTGTAAGTAAATACCATGCCATACTTCAAAGTGTTAGACACATCAGTTGTGCAAAAAAATTCAAATTAGAACATGTTTTGCTTTTGCAACCCTCAGATGGTAGTGACAGCAACATAAAATATAACCTATGTTATAGCAGGAACTGTCACCATTGATTTGCAACCATTACTTTTGGAATAGCTTTGGTATTTCCTTAGATTGAGTAGAAATCGCAATTTAGAACGTTTTTAGGACGCTTTTAACGCATTTTCGCCGCTTTTTAAATTTCCAATTTTTTCGAAACTGTTCCTAAAGATCATTTATAGCTAATAAATATGTACCTTGTAATTTTAAGTTGCTAGCCCCTACCTATCACAAAAATCGAAATTTAGAACGCTTTTTTGCTCCTGCAACGTCTTGGTGATAGTGATACCGACATAAAATAGCGTCTACGTTAGAGCAGAGGCTATCAGCATCAATTTCCTACCATTACGTTTGAAATCAGATTCATTCTTCCTGAGATATTTCCGACAAATCGGCATCTAGAACGTTTTTAGAACACTTTTCGCGCATTTTGCTCCTGCATCTCCTCTGGGGTAGTGGAAACAGATATAAAATATAGCCTATCTTGGAGCAACATCTGTCACCATAATTTTTACACCATTATATTTGAAATCGGTTCAGTACTTCCTCAGATTACATAGAAATCGCAATTTAGAAAGTTTTTTATACCGCTTTTTGCGCATTTTGACCCCCTTTTAAATTTCGATTTTTTTAGGAAATGTCCTTAGATATCATTGATATCTTATAACTAACTATCATTCCAAATTTCACGATTCTAGGTCCTTCCGTAACGCAAAAGCCGCAATTTAGAACGTTTTTTGCTCCTGCACCCCCTTTGGGGTAGTGGCACCGACATAAAACATCGCCTATGTTGGAGCAAGGATTTTCACCATCATTTTGACGCCATTATTTTTTAGACCATTTTAATATTTCCTGAGATTGTGTGGAAACCACCATTAGAACGTTTTTTAGAACGCTTTTCGCGCATTTTCACTCCTTTTAGATTTCGAATTGTTTAAGAACTGTTCTTAGAAATCATTTATATCTAATAAGTAGCTAATATTTCAAATTTCATATTTCTAGGCCCTTCGGTAACGCAAAAATTGAATTTTTAGAACGTTTTTTGCTCCTGCACCCCCTTTGGGGTAGTGGCACCGACATAAAACATAGCCTATCTTGGAGCAAGGGTTGTCACTGTCATTTTGACACCCTTATTTTCACACCATTATTTTTTAAATCAGTTTGGTATTTCCTGAGATTGTGTCGAATCCACCATTTAGAACGTTTTTTAGAACGATTTTCGCGCATTTTCACCCCTTTCAAACTTCGAATTGCTTAAGAACTGTTCTTAGAAATCCTTTATATCTAATAAGTAGCTAATATTTCAAATTTCATATTTCTAGGCCCTTCAGTAACACATAAATCGCATTTTTAGAACGTTTTTTGCTCCTGCACCCCTTGGGGTAGTGGCACCGACATAAAACATAGCCTATCTTGGAGCAAACGTTGTCACTATCATTTTGACACCAATATTTTTTAAATCAGTTTGGTATTTCCTGAGATTATGTAGAAACTACCATTTAGAACGTTTTTTAGAACGCTTTCTGTGCATTTTCACCCCTTTTAAATTTCGAATTGTTTAAGAACTGTTTTTAGACATCATTTATACTTTTTAAGTAACTAATATTCCAAATTTCATATTTCTAGGCCCTTCAGTAACGCAAAAATCGCATTTTTAGAACGTTTTTTGCTCCTGCACCCCCTTTAGGGTAGTGGCACCGACATAAAATATAGCCTATGTTCTAAGTTGGACTAACACCATCATTTTGACACCAATATTTTTTAAATCGGTTTGGTATTTCCTGAGATTATGTAGAAACTACCATTTAGAACGTTTTTTAGAACGCTTTTTGTGCATTTTCACCCCTTTTAAATTTCGAATTTTTTAAGAACTGTTCTTAGACATCATTTATATCTTATAAGTAATTAATATTCTAAATTTCATATTTCTAGGCCCTTCAGTAACGCAAAAATCGCATTTTTAGAACGTTTTTTGCTCCTGCACCCCCTTTGGTGTAGTGGCACAGACATAAGATATAGCCTATGTTCTAAGTTGGACTAACACCATCATTTTGATACCATTACTTTTGGAATCGGTTCGGTAGTTCCTGAGCTTACCTCCTACAAATAAACAATTTTTTCCTCTTTATAATAGGAGTATAGATTATTTACATATTACGTTTTTTTTTTCCTTTTAGAACTTTTAAATTAAGGTCATTCAAGGCGAAAAGCATAGTTGCTATAGGCCTCAAAGCAATCTCCACTACGGTGGACTTCAATAGAAATGTCAAGACCTTTTAGACTAGTAGCAGAACAAAGTACTCACCAATAGGAACGTCGATTAAGTAATAAAAAAAAAACAAAGAAGTTTAATGGAAATAAGAAGAAAAAATAGCTAAAATACAACATCTCAACGAATCTCAAACGATGATTTTTTTAATGTTTTACTATAATTTACAATTTTGATAATTTACTTTTCGTAACATTTTTTTAAAAACGTACGGCTCTGATTAGACCTTTTCTTCCCCTATCTTCCAGCACTGTCATTTTACGTCACTGCCAATGCACATAGAGTATAGCACTCTCTTTTGAAAGCTATGCTTCAACTGATGAAGGTGTATGAGACTAAGGTAGAGTTTACAAGCTTCTGTAGTTTCCTTCAACTTGAAGTACCCCATTTTTTTACAAAAGTTTACGATTGATCAAAATATGTTAAGTGAGATTCAACAACGGGATTGCGTAGATCAGTATATTTCGTCCTACAGAATGATACTTCAATATACTTGAAGTGAAATTAAAAATGAAAGATACCGGCTGTTCTCAACAAAAACGCCGACAGTTTATGTTTATTTGGACCTTAAAGATCGAGATAGATGCATCATTCTACTCGTGCGCTCTTTGTTCTGGTCAGGTGGCGCTTTCTTGTCGTTACGCGGCGTCTTTAATCTTTTATGATTTTACAGGGAAAGTTCTGGATGTTTTGCGAAAGGGGAGAGCTTTCTTCAAGTTCGATCTAATCTTATTTCGTGACTGATTGTTAAATCCATTGTTGATCCTTCCATCCTTTTGTTAAAAACCACAAAGGGGGTTGAAAAAGAAAGGTTTTATTGCTTTACCGTGACAGGGAGCGCTTTCCTTTCTGTACGGAGCCTAACAAAGATAATATATTTTACGGTGCGTTCAAGATAATTCCACTTAGATATTTCAGATTAGAAACTAGGTAAATGCGGGCATCATGCCCCACGCAGACATTCTAAGAAGACGTTTACTTTTACTGATATTTTATAATACTGATTTATCGAAATTTATTTTGTTAATACTAAAATGAATAAATAGGTACTAAATGAAAATTCCTTAAATATTTTAGTTAAATGCAACTGTATTAGAGCCTATTTAAATATTCTTCTTAATTATTGTGTAATCTATTTATATTTCCATTAAGCACATGCTTATTAGAGACTACTAATTTAGAAATAATACTAAGGATCCAAGAGATTATAAGTTTCTAAGTCAAATTCCTGAATTTTCTATGGTAATATTTCAAGTATGAAACTTTCAAACTACTTGTGTCATCATAATCCTTCAATATATAAAAAAAAGTAACGCTTTGGAAATGGACCAATGAAAATCTTCGTAGATACCGCGAAAGGCATCTGATTGGTCAGAGTTTTCTGACGCTATAAGGGGGTTACCAAAGGAGGGTTTACCCGGCTCTGTTGCCAAACGCTGCCAAGTTCATCGCCAACTTGGCGCTATTTCCAGTATTTCGCTAAATTTCATAGACTCCCATCGAAATCCAATAGGGTTTACTTGCTTGCAGAAAATCAACAAATTGAGATATTCCAATGCAACAAAAACTAATATTAGCTTATGAATAGAGATTAATTGAACTATTTACATTATTTTTAAGCACAAACACTAACTATTTATAATATTCGTAACACAATATATATAATTTTATATTTAATAATTCTTATAATTATGGAACACTGTAAGCTCTAATGATTATGTGCTTGGAGATAAGAAAATAAAATTGTCAGGAGTTGGAGAGGAGCGCATTTTTACCAAGCGGAATCTAAAAATTGAATGCATGGAAAATAAGGGACCGCGAAGCTATCCAGAATAGAAACGCGAAACAATTACATCTTGGGTTGGCTAGAAAATAGGGATTGCTTCGCGATACCGAATGGAATCGCTAATCGATTACGGGGGGGCGGGGGGTTGGTGAGCATAGCGAGCAGGGGGGCTGAGCCCCCCTAGTGAATTAAAAAAATTTTTAATAACACATTCCAACATAGTTAAAAAATTTTAGGTTAATTAATTAGACTTGTCTCGCTCGCGTAAATGTACTCGCATTTTCATTTAATTGATCTATGTTAATGATGTTTACCATGGCATGTTCGGTATTGAAAATAAAATGTTTAGAATTAATATTTCGTTTAAAAGGGTACTCCAAATTCCTTTACATTATGGTCAATAGGGAAAAATCGTTTACAGTGAATTTCAATCACATTGCATAATTTCAAATGTATTGAAATTGATATAAATCACTGAAGGTTACTACAAGATGCTTACTACAGAACTGGGTATTCATAGTATTTATCTCTCTTTTACAGACAAAAAAAGAATTCTGTCACAGTACTGTCTTTGAGCAATAATTGCAGGAAGTGCGTTTAGAATTTCGGTATGCGCCTTTAAATTTAACTAATCTTTTTCATATTACTCTTCGTGTATCATTTTTTTAGATCATATACATGGCGGCAAAAAATAACTAACGTACAGCGGACGTAGCCGAAATTGCTGAAGGGAATTTTCAATTCTGGTTATTATTTACTAACTGAAATAATTTTTTACATATATGCAATTTATAGATACAGATCTGTATATCATATACAGGGCTCCAGAAAAGAATTTGGATTATTTTCAGATGTAGACGGAAATTTCTGAAATTGGATTTTCAAATGTGTTATGCATTTCCCATATTGTTCAGTTAGACATTATATATAACTTTGAAGTTTTTTTACGTTACTCTGAATGTGTTGGAAAGTGTTTTAAAATCTATGCTTGACGCATAATTTTTCTTTCTTGTTTCTTTTGTATTTTTTATTCTAATGTTTTCTACGAATATTATTTTGAAAATAAATCAAAATATATGCTTAATCTCATGTTGTGTTTCAAGCGAACAATACCTAATTATAATAAAACACGCATACTACAATATATATTGAAACATACATATACACATAAATAATGCCTACATGTGTATTATGTGTGTATGTGTGTTTTAATATATGTTGTAGTATGTGTGTTTTATTATAATTATCGTAAATCGATGTAATAGTAAAGTCTATTCATCGCTGTCCGGTCATCCAAGGCTGTCGTATAGATCAGGATTGTAGTGGGTAGCTGCCCGGGTACCCACCCATCTACCCACCCGGGCTGGGTTTTTTACAACTATAAGGGTTGTAGTGTGTAGCTGCCGGGTACCCACCCAACTACCCGCCCGTACTGGGTTTTTTACAACCCTGGTATATATAGCTGGTGACTTCCCCAACATGGTATATTAGTGAGAAATTGCAGACCCAGGCATCGGCCGGAATAGCACAGTGGTTAGAGCAGCAGTTTTCTATACTGTGGTCCAGGGTTCGATTCCTGGCTCTAGCTAGTTTTTCACTCCAGTTAGATTTATTGTATGTATGTCTGTATAATATTTATATATACCAATACCTAATTAGATTGTTATTATGTTAGAATTACTTTTTTTTAATAATGTCTTTTCTTATTTCCCTTAAAATATTTTTTATTCAAAGAATAAAGGAATATATGAAAAATATTTTTCAATAACATCAAGGGATAAAACCATATTTACAATAGTTACGGAGAAGTAACTAAAATAAAATTTAATATTATTTTTTTATAATAGCTATAAAAGACGCAGAAAAATAATAAAAGAAATTTTAAAACGACAAATCATAACTGGAGAAATGACGATTAATGATTCAAACCGTCGTCTTTCCCTATTTACGTGACATTCCTGAATTACCTTTGGAAGTATTTCAAGAATGAAGCTTCCAAACTTCTTCAGAACTCATCATGAATAAAAGCACGCTTTTGATTTTCTTTAATACTTTGTATATATATTGTCTTATATAAATTTAAAAAAATCTTTTAATAAATTATGCTCCAATAACAATTATAGCTTATTTTAAAGAATAAATGTAATAATTTTCCATTCTTTTAAAATTAATATTATTTTCTACAATGGTTTGCAGAAATTTATTTTGTTTGAAGTTTATTAAATACATATAAGGTACTTCTACCAAATAAAGCCTATATCTTGAAAAGACAGGTCTCGGGCCGACAAATGCACTGAAAAAAAAAACATGTAATTTTTACAAAAAAACAGGGTTTTTTGTAAGAAATATAGGTTTTGTAATTTTTACAAAAAAAATCTGTACTTTTTTAAAGAAAAGAACTCTTTTCTGTAAAAAATTACAGATATTTTCTGTAAATCAAACGGTTTTTCACTAACACCACAATTGACTGTATTTTCCCGTCATTTAAGATATTGTTTTTTACAGTGTGACAGCATATAAACTCATAGCTTATGTGTCCTCGACATGTGCGTATAGTTTCAACCACAACCGATACTGGCTTCGTCGTCATTTTCGGATAACTAAATATTTCGACATGTCGTTGTTGTAATTTATAAGGAAACTTTCACACTATCGGTGTAAATTATTGATTGAATTATACAATCTTTGCATGATGTTTGTAATATTTTAATTATGTCTTCGAATGCAAATTGAAATATTCTCTTTTTTAAATTTTGTTTGGGTTTGAAAATAAAATATGTAAAGAACTGAAATCCCTAATAAAGCCAGGCAGCATAAAGCAATGTCTTAGTAAGAGAAAATTCAGTTTCATCGTATCATATCATTACCAAATTTAATTAAAATTTTTCTGGTCAGTATTAGTAGATACTATTGAATCTATTAAAGCGTTACTAAAAAGAGCTCAATAGAGTGAAAGGCAATGTAATCTGAAGAAAAGGGTGCTTTTATGCATTACATTGGGAATGCTTAACATATGCAAAGCCGTGCAATGAATTATATTTATTAAATCTGTTTGAAATATTTTCAATAATTTCCTTGGCCTTTCGCAATTATCTCTATATTATGGAATTTTATGCATATGCTCAAAAAATATGAAAGCTTTTTCTTTATCATTTTTACAATTTTGTAGTAATACGTATGTCTTATATATACTTTTTTTTTACAGTTTCCTAACAACTGAATTGTATAACATAGAAATTTGCAAAGTGGCAGATATTATGTGAAGTGAGATGAAAATTTCTTAATTATCGTTTCGGCTTGTGGATAAATGTTTGTTAAGTCTGTTAAAATTGATCAATTTTCACATCGCAAGATTTTTTCAGTGATTTTCCCTGTTATTATCATTAGATCATCATTTAATAGCATAATTGTTATCTTAATTAAGGAAAGAACTAATAAATTAGTATAACATTATTAAAAATGCAGCGACGGCATAAGAAACACGTGTAAACGCATCTGGCAGCAATTGAATGCAACCCCACCATTATCCATTTTTGTCGTTAAATCCTATAGTTTGGCGATCTTTTCTTTTTATGGAAAGTGGTCAACAGGATAATAGACAAATACCTCAGCTGTTTCGGCGCTGCGTAAAGCATCCGCAGAATATTGTGTTATAAGGAGAACTCTTAATTTTATTCTATTTTGCAGCAATATTTGCAGGATATATGTTAATTAAAGTAAAATCCTGTATTTAGAAAATTATAGTTTATTTAAAACACAGACTCCTAATACAGCCATTTTAAAGTGTCTTTTGTTTTGAACTCTACTGGCCATAAAAAACAACTACAACAGTACATATGATTTAATATAGTACACATCTGTAGAAATATTACGTCGAGCAACATTTATAATAAAATCTTAATTCTGATATAATACAGTTTATTAAGAACTGAAACATTAACGTGGCCTTATTTGGTACAGGTACCTTATTAATTTTATGTATGATTTTCTGAATGTTTCAGTAACTATTTTTTTAATTCATTTCTTTATGTAAAAAATGAAAAATATGTTTATTATTATGAAATGAAAAATTTAACCACTGATTGTCTTCAAGTAAAATTTGAAGAATATATCTGAAATACATTGTTATAAAAGTATACCTAATTGATCTACAATTATAAACTTTTAGATAGCGATATGCAAAGAAAAAGCACTCATATTAAATAAAATTATGTATGCAACAAGTACTTTTGTTTTATATATAAAATAAAAGATATCTAATTTAAAAGAAAAAATACTTTTCTTATAAACAAATTACTTGATTATAAATATCCTGCTGTACCTGCTTCGTTCCCAGTGTTGAGATGTCCTGTATGTACTTAAATTGTTCGTGTTCTGGTATGAGATAATACATTCCAAAGATTCTGAATGCATTAAAATCAGGGTTGCGGTCTGGCTAATTCATAAAATTGATATGCCATTGCTGACCCATCCTTTTGCATTTTTTGCTAGGTGTTGTGTTGTATCATTTGTTACAAATAAAACTATATCTGAAATCTTATTTCTTTACGTTGAGGCGAGCGATCTATTGGCACCGATGGGATACGAACCATAGATCTCATGATCAGGAAGCGAGAGCGTTAGCGTCGAGCAAAAGGCCAAGCCTGTTACTCTAAGCTAGTAACTCGTTTTATACAGATCATGTGAGATCGATCGCTACACACTCACTCCCTAGTGAGAAAGGCATCTTGTTGACGTCTGACGAGCGATATGCACTCGTGAGTGATGCGCAGCATGCCAGGTTTATGTGCTGTGAGCGTTTCACAGGCTCAGTTTGCTGGAGATGATTTATTTGGTGCTGTCATCTGTTGGTTATGAGAAGAGATGATTGTTGTTGAAGGCTGCGTGTTTTTTCCGGGTCACCAATGAGGCGAGCGATCTATTGGTACCGATTGGATACAAACCATGGAATCCCATGATCAGGAGGCGAGAACGTTAGCGTCGAGCAAAAGGCTAAGCCAGTTACTCTAAGCTGGTAACTCGCTTTATACTGATCATGTAAGATGAGATCGCTACAACGTTTTTGTGTATTGTAATATAAATTCTTCTTTTATGCTATATATTTACTAATTCGAGTAGTTGGTGTCAATGTATCACATTACAAAAATTACGCAGGGCATGCATTGTGCTTGTACTACTTTCTAAATTTTTGGCAGTGTATCTGTATAGTCTTTATTTTTATCATTATTAAAAATTTTACAAAAAATGTACACAAAAAGATTATTATTAATGTCTTTTGTTTTCTAATTTTTATTTCAAAATTCTGGTGATGAACTATTGTTTTCTTTTCAAAATTATTGCTTTGTACAACCTATTTTTATAAATAGATTTCATGAACTTAAAATTTATAAATCTGCAGAAATATATACATCTGGTGTAAGAATTAATAGATTATATTCGGTCATTACTGGGACAAATGATAGTAAAAAAAGATGATTTATTGTTTCGCAGATATATTAAGTATAGATATTTATAGTTCATGATATTTCTCAAGAATCCTTGTTTAAATATTTCAAGTACTAATAAAGCATCTATTTTTTAAGAAGCAGAAAGTTTA
This sequence comes from Maratus speciosus, assembly GCA_963932465.1. Taxonomy (NCBI): domain Eukaryota; kingdom Metazoa; phylum Arthropoda; class Arachnida; order Araneae; family Salticidae; genus Maratus; species Maratus speciosus. The sequence goes on along the minus strand of OZ010795.1, from coordinate 503,904,237 downwards.
TCTGCGCATCTTTACCTTTCAAAATTATCTCAACAAATTTGCTAGCATTAAAATTAAAACCTGTAAAAAAAAAAAAAAAAAAAAAAAAAAAAAAAAAAAAAAATTATGAAAGCATGGTATCAATAAATCGCATTGTGCTGTTCAAAGTAATGGATAACAGAAATTTATGAATTTGTTTCAAAGGTATGAAGTAGTATTTCAGTAACGAAAAAATAATGTTTTTAGACAACACAAAAAATTGGTAAAATTCAAAATAACGTAACAGCTTGGCAGGTGTTCGTGCTTTAAAAATGGAACTTTTCCTTTTCTACGTGTTAGAGCACAGAGAAAGTGTTTTCTTTTTAGTTATAACTTAATCAATCAGTACAAAATCGTTGGGCCAGCCTTGACTAATTGTTGGCCCACAGTCAGAAATGTCCGCCATACGATACTATTCGCCAACAAACCATTTGTCAAAATGCGTGACAGTGATCCAACCGTTAGTTTCTAAGAATCCTGCTCATATATGATCTAAATTTGAGGGCCTTTGTGTTATAAAATTTCGTAACTGTTTAAATTAAAATTAATTAAAATAAAAACCTGTAAAATAAAAAAATATGAAAACATCATATCAATAAATCGCATTGTGCTTTTTAAATCTTCAGGTTATGGGTAATAGAAATTGATGATTTCAATACATTTCAAAGGTATGAAGTAGTATTTTGTCAACGAAAACAAAGCGTTTTTTCCGTTTTCAGTCCTTAAAACACTGATAATTAATAAAATTCAAAATATCGTAACAACTTGGCATTTTTTAGTTCTTTAAAAATGGAAATTTTCTATTTTACTTGTTAGCGAACAGCAAAGTGTTATTATTATTATTATTATTATAACTTAATGTACCAGGAACCTAACAAAGCAGTACAAAATCATTGGGCCAACCGTGACTAATTGTTGGCTTACAGTGAAAAATGTCCGTCTTACCGTAACATTGGGCAACGAACCGTTTGTCAACAAGTGCGTGACAGTGTTCCAACCGTTAATTTCTCAGAATCCTGTTCATATTAGGGCTGGGCGATGTCTAAAGTGAAATATCGTGATAATTCGGCAGCTTTATATCACGATATTCCGATATATCGATATTGCGACATATGAACAAAAAATATATGTACATTTATAATATATGTATAACTTCAATATACATTATATATTTTATTAAGGATTAAAATTAAAATATATATATATATCATTCTCAAATAGATTAATAAAAAACTATGTATAAATAAGCAAATCTAAATAAATAAATGCTAAAAGAAACTAGTAGGTGGTGTTAATGGCAACAATTTCTTCTATTTCTACTTGTTATTATTTCAAAATTCGCTATCACAGAGGCAAAATTAAATGACAATCTATGCCCTTCATGAATATTCTAAAGATATAGGTGCACTAAATTGTATGTATTTAAAAGGAAATATAAGCATCGCATCTTTCAAAAAAAAAAATCATTGAATTTCAGCACCAACCTTATTAGATGTCTGTAACCAAAATTCCTAATCTAAAAATCATAAAAGCAATACCTGTTGGACAGTATACACCCAAGCCTAAGAAGGATCTACTTATGTGAAACCGTAACAGAATAAGGTGTTTGATTAAAATTCGTGCATTAGTTTTTGAGATACAGATATCGCTAAAATTGTGGAAAATGCAGCATAGCAGTGCCACCTATTGGACGATTAACACTAACACTTAATCAGCAACAAGTTATGTCAACGTCTGTCTGAATTTGAAATGTTATGAAAATACGTGCGATAATTCTTGAGAAAAAGCTATAGCGGAAATTTTGAAAAATACAGCTTAACAGCGCCACTTATGGGCTATAAACACCAAACACTAATCAGTAAAATTTATGTCTACGTTTAAGTCTAACAGAATCTGAAGTTTGATAAATATCAGCGCATTAGTTCTTCAGACAGAGCTATTGCGAAAATCATGAAAACTCAGCATAGTACCTCCGCCTGTTGGGCCATTTACACCAAGAACTAATCAGCACCAATTTACAAGGTATAACTGAATTTGAAATTTGACAAAAATTCGTGCATTAGTTTTTGAGATAAAGTTATTGCGGATATCGTAAAAAATGCACCTACCTGTCAAGTAATTTACACTAATTTATAACGAGATATGAAAGAATCTAAAATTTTGTTAAATTCCGTGCATTAGTTCTTGAGATAGAGCGCCTACAAAATTTGTGTTACAAAGAGACAGACAAAGTTTTTTTAAAAATAGTCAAATCGTGTTCAAGACTTTCTAAACATATAAATCGGTCGAAACTCGGATGACAAAATTTTCATGAATCCAATACTTTCTTCTTGTAAAGATAGTAGAAAGTAAAAGAACTAAAAAAAAAATCGTTAACAGAGAGAGAAAAATAATAGTTTGGTTAAAGTCAATTTTTGAATTGTTTATATTTTATAATTTTTAAATAATATTTATATTGCTGTTGTGCTGTTATGCGTAAAATTGTCTTACTATGCGTCGGCGTCCCGACAAAAACTCTTAGTTTATTTTATTTCATTTTCATATTCTCCATTTATCCTTCTATATATAAAAAAAAGTTTTGATTTGGAAATGGACCAATGAACATCTGCGTAGATATTCCGGGTTGATCCGCATCCAATTTGAATGCTTAAGTATGGCCTTTCATTGTTAATATTAAGAAAACTGTTGCATACAAAAATATGAAAATCGGTGGTATTATAGAAAAATGTTTGATAAACACGCTGATGCAGACAGTTTTCAAATCGAAGAATTATTTTAAGAGATATTTAATGCTAAAGTTGGACAAAGTCGTTCCATTAAAAAAGTTTTATTTGAGCAAAAACTATGCATGAGAATTTAATCATTTTTAGATCATTTTATACGTTATAAGTTCCCAATGCGCAGATTGCATTTATTTTTCTTATTTGACGCATTTTTTGAGGTTTTATTTCTATTTTTAATTCAAATTTTCAGCATTTCGAGAGATGTTTTTTACAAATTTTAGAAAATGTCATTAATTTAAACTGTTGCCAATTGTATAAACAGCGAAACAAATTATCATATCAAATATTTCTTCAAATTAAAAATTTATTTACACGTGACTATTACAAACAGAAAAAAAAAAAACTTTAAAATTAGAATTAAATGATTACATGTTAAAAGCAGGAAAATTACGTCATAAGAACCATATTTACACTTGAATTTTACGTCATATTTAAAATGCCCAAAAAATATGGTAAAACAATTTAAATTGAAAAATATATTTGCGCGAGATATTTTGAGATAATCTTTTCAACTATTATCGTGAATTCGAAGACAGCGCAAATAATATTTCCTTCTAACAACAAAAGTATTTTTACGTGAAAATTAATAAGAGAAATAAAAGTTTGGTGTAAATTACGTCAGATTTGAAACGATACATTTAAAATGAATTATTTAAAAGAACTATCTTATAGCGCTGCTAAAAAATACCGGGAGACAATGACACTGTTTACTTAATTCATTTTACATTAGCTTATTTTCAAACAACTAATGTGTTTAATTAAATACGAAAACAGCCATTGTATCTCTTAACAGCAACAGATTTGGTCTTAAAAATCCCCAATCCAAGAAAAACGAATGGAAACCCGTTTACAGAGAGATCGCTAATGTTTTTTTTTTTTTTTTTTTTTTTTTTTTTTTTTTTTTTTTTTAATTCAATATTTTTAAAGCCGATCAAATGCGTGCAATTAGCGTGCTTTTTGGATTTTGGTGTGCCTGAACGGGTGTTGACGAGCGTAGCTCGTAGGGGGCAGAGCCCCCTAGTTTTTTAAGAAAAAATAAAACTCTGCGTGATCTCCGAATCATAATTAAATGTGTTTCAAAATTTACCTTCCCCTTAATTTCGTTCTTCAATCGTCCATGTATGCTGTGTACAAGAACCACAATAATTAACCCTTTGGACTCCGGCGTCTCTTACACAAATTTTATTCGGTCGGCACCGTTTTTATAAAAGAAGTTTCCTTCAAGTACACAATTTCAAAAATGCTAAGATTAAGTAAGGAAATTTTATTATCCTTTACTACAGGTGCGAAAAACAAATTTTGAAAGGAAAGATGGTGTCGCCACAGCGTCGACAACGGAGTGCAAAGGGTTAAATAACTTTATGCAATAGCGGATAAGGATTTTAATGAGTTACTGTCCCTTTCAACTAATTTCTTGCTATTACATTTGAAAAATCCGTGAATGTGCTAGAAATTTTTGCCTGAAATAATATTTTTTTAGAACAGCCCTAAGAATTTAAACTTAAAAATTCTGAATTTAAAAATATTTTTTTCCTAACCTTTAAGACTATTTCTTATGCTTGTTCTATCGGGGAACTTGGAGAGGATCTCCTGCGTTTCTACCAATGTCCGCTAAATGAAGAAAAAAAAAAACTAACTCCCCTCCCCCCACGCACACACACACACCGAACAATTTACGTCTCTCATCTTTTGATTGCCAGTACACAAACTTTAACTGCTTAATTTTTCTGCCCTGTTTGTTATTTTGAATTCTAGTGACATTAAATAAATATTGACATCTAAATATTCTCCCCCACTCCCCACAAACAAACAATGACAGAGGCAGTAAATACCAAATACTCACATATGCAATTTTTAAAAGACTAGTCTGTTAAGTCATATCTTACTAGAAACCACCTGAAGACCTAATTTTAGTGGTTAACTGATAGGTTTACTATTGTGTTTTCGTGCATCCAAAAGTTTGGAAACATGGAGGAATGGGTGCAGGAAAACACAATGGAAAATCCACCAATTAACCCGTAAAATCGAGTCTGTAGGTGGTTTCCAGAAAGATATGACTTGGCAGACCAGTTACATTTCAATACGCTAATCGATATTTAACTAATCCTAAAATTTCAGCCGTCAACTCGATGAGGTAATGATCTATGCAGACGCCTCCCGGTCTTTAATAAAATTTGTGGTACTTGTTAGTTATCCAGTCGACCAATTTCGCCAAATTATATAAATTGCCAAACCACTCGCCAAATTGTACAAATTAACATAAATTTTTATTTTAAATAATGAAAGAACAATTAAAGTAGTATAACATTAATAAAAATACTAATAAAACGTCGAAATAAAAATCACTTGATGACGTAAACACGTGTTAGCCAAGTGAATGTGGCATTTACGATCAATCATTATTGGCATTTAATCTTACAATTTGGCGACAGTAATTTGGTCGACGGGATAACTAACAAGTACCAGATTTGTTTTAAGGAAGTAAAAGATAGAAAGATGGACAGATAAACTGAAAGATTTGCCTTATTAAGATTTTTGTAAAAATACTAGGGGGCTCTGCCCCCTACGAGCTACGCTCGTCAACCCCCGTTCAGACACCGCAGACTCTAACAGCACGCTAATTTGATCGCCTTTAAAAAGATTTCAGAAGATTGAATTATAATTTGAATCTGACAATTATAATCTGACGTAATCCAAACTTTTCTTTCTCTTTTTAATATTCACGTCAAAATACTTTTGTTAGAAATGAAATATTATGATCATCTTAAAATGTCAAGTAAATGTCTCGCGCAATTTTTAAATTAAAACTGTTTTGCAATATTATTTTTTGTTCATTTTACGTAATAAGTGTAATATGACGTAAATTCTCCCATTTAGGACTTCTAACGCATGTTACTGAATTTATTATTTTACAATATTCTTTCTCATTTAAAATTCACGTGTAACTATAGTTTTTATGACGTAATTTTCAATGAGTTCCTGCTTTTTATATTTTTTGTTTATAATAGTCACGTGTAAAATAAATTTTTAATTTGAAACAAACATTACTGTTTACGCTGTTTATACTGTTGGCAACAGTTTAAATTAATACAATTTTCTAAAATTTGTAAAAAATATCTCTCGAAATGCTGAAAATTTGAATTTAAAATAGAAATAAAACCTCGAAAAATTATTCAAATTAAAAAACTAACTGCAATCTGCACACCGGGAAATTTTGACGCATAAATTGATCTAAAAATGATTAAATTCCTATGTACAGTTTTTGCTCCTATAAAACTTTTTTAATGGAACGATTTTGTCCAACTTTGGCATTAAATATCTCTTAAAATAATTCTTCGATTTGAAAACTGTCTGCATCAGCGTGTTTATCAAACATTTTTCTATAATACTACCGATTTTCATATTTTTGTATGCAACAGTTTTTTTAATATTAACGAAGAAAGACCTCCGGTCACAAAAAATGCAAAACCGGCGGCGGCGGCGGTGACAGCGGTAGTTACTTTTTTTTTAGAATAGAGAGAAACTACCAGGAGAAAAAAAAACGAGCTTCAGAGAAGTAAAAATTTCTGCATTAAAAAAAAAACTGGAATAAACATTAATATATATTGCTATGGAAGTATTATTTCATTTGTCCAATTAAATCTACTGTTGCAAATAAAATGTAATATTTCATTTATTTATCTCCCTGATTCACATATTGTTCATTAACAACGAACAAATATTCATTCAAAACCGCTGAAATTTAAATACCAGATTGAAAAAAAAAATACAATATCATTTGCTGTCGGTAACTGCATGAGAAAAACCAGCTGTATCATATTTATCGCCCGTCATCTGAACACCGAAACTATCCCTTTTTCCCCTTTTGAAAAACCGTATAGACTGAGAGAAATCACAGCGTAATACCATGGTAATACCATGATAATACCATGATAGTATCATGCTTATCGAAAACTGAGGGTTCGGTTAATATCACGGTTGAAGCTGGGAGAATCTTGAGGAGTGATCATGGTTTAGGGTGAAACGTATCATGATGATCGAAACCGATTATTCGGTATTTGATGTCATCATGGTTTAGGCAGGAATCATCATGGTTTAGGCAGGGATAAACTACTCCGTTAGTATCATGATCATCGTAATAACCTGCGGTTTAGAATTTTAGAATTTTGAGTACTCGAAGTTGAAAAAGCGCCGATTGCAGTTCAATGAAAAAGTATGATAATCGTGGTTTGCATCACGATTATGATAATCGTGGTTTACACCACGATGATAATCGTGGTTTACATCACGATTGCGATAATCGTGGTTTACATCACGATTACGATAATCGTGATGTACCGTTGTATAGGATTTTTTGACATCGTTATCACGATTTATAATTTATATCGATTTTATCGGTTTTATCGATATATCGCCCAGCCCTAGTTCATATATGATCCAAATTTGAGGGCCTTTGTGTCCTAAAATTTCGCAACGGTTTAAATTAAAATAAAAACCTATAAAAAATATGAAAGTATCATATCAGTAAATCGCCTTGTGCTTTTTAAATCTTCAAGTTATGGGTAATAGAAATTGATGATTTTAATGCGTTTCAAAGGTATGAAATAGTATTTTGTTAACGAAAAAAGCGTTTTTCCGGTTTTAGTAGGGTAATTCCGGGATTTATGCCGCACATTTTTTTGAATTTGTGTATAAGTCCCATGATGGACATAAAGTAAAAATAAAAAATAAGGCTGTGCTATTTAATGTTAAATATACAAAAAATTCAAAACAAATAATTAATATTAAAAAAAAAATTAAAACATTACACTGCGACGCGTCACCTGTACATTCAGGATGAGACGCCGCACTTGCGGTAGTTATGCCGCGCTTGTGATAAGAACAGAATGAAATTATAAATAAAAATATTCAAAAAAATATTCATATCTGGACTATAATTAACGATGTAATAACAAAATGAAACTAAATGAGTACAATGAAACATATTAGTAGATTCAAATTAATAATTGTTTGCCTACTTTCACTATTAAAATTATCGGCATATTTTTCTACATTAAATTTTAATTGTTATTTCAGCAACAGCGTAAAATCAATGTATTAGAGAGGGAAAAGAAAAAAAGTAAAATTGTGTTTACATAATTTATTCATTAACCCTTTCAGGACCAGTGACTTTTACAAAAATTTTATTTGGTTGGCACCACTTTTTTAAAAGAAGTTACCTTTACTTAAATAATCATAAAAATGCTCTAATTATAGAAAGCAAATATTAATCTTCTTTTTTACTGGTGCCATAAACAAATTTTGTATGCTCTTTATGAAGGTGCTTATATGCACCTATAATCCCGAATGAGTTATGAGACCTGCTTTTTCGACTACAATCTACAGAAAAGTGTCGAAAAGGTACAGTCTTTATGTAACTACATTTGACACATGATCCAACGAAGCCAATTACACTTCCTCTTTTTTGGAGTAGTTTTCTAAACATTCCTTGCAAAGAACATCTGCGTTACGCGTAATCCAATTTTTCATTATTGTCATCTTGACTTGCATCTTTCTTGCTCTTCTTACTTTTTATTTTTCCCTTTTTCTCCTTTGGTTTTAGTAAATTTGATAACATGCCTAACATGGTTAGTCTGTTCAAAAAGAAAAGGAAAAGTTAATAACACTTAATCATCTCGTATAAAAGAAACTGCGTCAGGTATACCGGAATTGCAGTGCGGCATGTATCCTATTTTGCATGGCGCAGACATCGGCCATCACAGTTACCGGCCATCGCTAAGGGGAATGGCGTAACCATATACACAGTACTCTATACAATCGCTACACTTAGTTTTGACTTCGAATTCATGCATACATTTAGTAATTAGTGTATGAAAAGTATTTAAACATAACGTGTTTAAAAGTTTGGACAGTGAAATCATGCACTTATGTCAAAATAAGGATTGTACTTCTACAAGTAAACATCGAAATAGGATTCACGCTATACATTGGTTAAAATACTCTCCTTGTGCACCTATACTGTGCGTTTGACGACCATATATCTATAATTACAAGAATTACAAAGGGGTGCGGCATCTATCCCGGATGCGGCCCCCGGAGTTACCCTACCATAAAACACTGATAGTTAATAAAATTCAAAATATGGTAACAACTTGGCATTTTTTAGTTCTTTAAAAAGAGGAATTTTCTACTTTACTTGTTAGAGAACAGAGAAAGTTTATTATTATTATTATTATTATTATTATTATAACATAATGTACCAAGAACCCTAACAAAGCACTACAAAACCGTTTGTCAACAAATGCGTGACAGTGTTCCAACCGTTAATTTCTCAAAATCCTGTTCATGTGTGATCGAAATTGGAGGGTCTTTGTGTCCTAAAATTTCTCAACGGTTTAAATTAAAATTAAAACCTATAAAAAAAAATTATGAAAATATCATATCAGTAAATCGCATTGTGCTTTTTAAATCTTCAAGTTATGGGTAATAGAAATTGATGATTTTAATGTGTTTCAAAGGTATGAAGTAGTATTTTGTTAACGAAAAAGGCGTTTTTCAGTTTTTAGTACCATGAAACACTGATAATTAATAAAATTCAAAATATTGTAACAACTTGGCATTTTTTAGTTCTTTAAAAGGGGAAATTTTCTATTTTACTTGTTAGAGAACAGAGAAAGTTTATTATTATTATTATTATTATTATTATTATAACTTAATGAACCAGGTACCGTAACAAAGCAGTACAAAACCGTTGGGCCAACCGTGACTAATTGTTGTCCCACAGTGAGAAATGTCGACCTTGCCGTACCATTGGCCGACGAATCATTTGTCAACAAATGCGCGATACTAATCCAACCGTTAATTTCTCAGAATCCTGCACTGTAAAAAAATACGACCAGTTTTCCTGTAGGAATCGGAAAAATAGTTGCCCTTATCATACTGGAAAAATTTCCGACCCAGCTCGGAATAAAATCCGTAAAATGCCGTTTTATTGATTATTTTCTCTTTTTTTACGGATTTTATTCCGAGCTGGGTCGGAAAATTTTCCGGTTCGATAAGGGCAACTATTTTTCCGATTCCTACAGGAAAACTGGTCGGATTTTTTTTACAGTGTGCTCATACAGTGAGCAAAAAAAGTATTTGCACGCAGACAATTTTTTGCATAAGTAACCATAGAAAGCAAATTTGATACTATTCTCTTAATTATTCATTTATTTAAATAAAAAGAAAAGAAAAATAACTACCCGTTTTCCTTAAACAGTAATATTACACATTTTAAAAAATAAATTAATATTTTCTCATACCTAAAAAGTATTTGCACAAGAAGCACTGACTGTTAAAAAAGGCATTAAATGTGAACATTATGCAAATGTTTAGCATATCATTCCCGCAGAACATTAGCCCCGCACTTTAAAGTCATGTCATATATTAACTCGAGCAGGGATTCTGGGAGTTTTTATTCTAATGGCGCCGAAAACGTGTGAACTGTCTGTTGCTACCCGTGAGAAGATTATATTTCTTCACAATTCTGGATTAAGTTACCGAGGAATATGTAAAAAATTAAATCTAAACTTTTCTAGTGTTCGTTATGTAATTAAGAAGAAAAAAGAAACTGGTTCGACAATAAATAAGCCGCGAACTGGGCGTCCAAGAAAGCTAAATACCAGGCAAAGGAGAACCATCATAAAAGAATCTTCAAAAAATCCTTTTCTAAGTGCTCGAGAATTGGCTGTTGCTGTCGCTTCAACGTCGGGAACAATAGTTACACCACAATCAATTAGAAATATTCTTCTTGATGCAAATATTCGAGGAAAAGCCCCTCGAAAAAAAACCATTTATTAGTGAAACAAATAGGGTGAAAAGACTTGAATTTGGAAAAGCTTATGTCAGCAAACCACTAGAGTTTTGGAAAAATGTTATTTTTTCCGATGAAAGCAAGTTCAATATTTTTGTCTCAGATGGTAAGAAAACTGTATGGCGAAAGCCAAATACTTCTCTTCAAATTAAAAACTTGAAACCAACTGTAAAACATGGCGGTGGTCATGTAATGATTTGGGGATGCATGTCTTTTAACGAAGTTGGCGAAATGACCTTTATTGAAGGCAATATGAATGCTAAACAATATATTAATATATTGTGAGATCATTTATCTAATAGTGCTCTGAAATTGGGAATTCCTAATTCATATTATTTTCAACAGGATAACGCTCCGAAACACACTGCATATATTACGAGGTTATGGTTGCTTTATAATGTAAAAAATCATTTGAAAACACCACCACAATCACCAGACATCAATCCGATCGAAAATTTATGGCATATTTTGGATTTGAAAATAAGGATGAGAATATTTCTAACAAATCAGAACTTAAGCAAGCTCTTAGGGAAGAATGGCTACAAATCAGCAGTGAAAAATTTCACAAATTAATAGAATCAATCCCCAGACGATTACAAGCTGTAATTGAAGCAAAGGGCATGCATACAAAATATTAGCACTGTTTTTAACTTATAAATAATTCCTCTAGTTCTATTTTTATTGCTAGTGTGCAAATATTTTTTTGGCAATACAAATGCTACTTTTTTTTTGTTTTCATATTTTAAATATAATTATTAGGTCAGATATTAAATATGTTTATTTGCTTTGTAAAAGTGTTGGCATTTTTAATTCTTAGTTGCTTTTTATTTATTTATACATATGCTACAACAAATTTACCTGGTGTGCAAATACTTTTTTGCTCACTGTATATGGTCCAAATTTGAGGGCCTCTGTGCAGATATGAATCAACTGCCTCCCTGTTCCTTAGGATTGAGTATTCTATCTTCTGTTTCAAAGCGATATATTTTAGTGTTTTCAGGCACTAAACACGGAAAGGAGGAGTTTTAGTGTAAGTAAACATTAAATTTTCATAAAATTAAAAAAGTTATGATTCGCCAAGACTTGACCGTAAAATAATAGGATTTTTTAATTTCCTTCTTAGACTGAATGCGACATTTTACTGAATATAAGTTATTAGAAGTTGAGGACTATATACAAAATTAAAATTTCATTTTAATATGCATACAGTCGCTTTCAAAATAAATTCCATATCAAAAACCTGTACTAGATTTGTATACTTCTTGCAGTTGGAAATCATCACGGTCTATCATCACGGTTTTAAGATGAAATCGAGGGAGCATATCTATTTTGAATCACCCGGTATAATACAATTCTGAGAAAATTTTTGAAACTTTTGCATACATTTTCTATAAAAATCGATTTAAAATAAGTAAATTTACAAATTCATGTGTTTTGATGTATACATTTATATCGAATCTCTAACCTCAAAAGAACTTTCTTAGTTTAACAATGAATTTTTTTTAAATAAATGAGCAAGTTCGGATGCTCGCCCTGAACGCTAAAAACAAAGGGGCAAATAATACATTAAATTCAAAAAATCAAAAAACCCGACTGCGTAAAAATCGAGCTAATTAATTATTTCTCATCAATATGAAACTATTTTTAATATCACTTACCTTTTTTTTATTTACATGTATTGGTGACTTTTAAGTTGTGTTTAATTATTAGTTCCTATCTACAAACACTCTTTTAATGAGGCCTATTGATGTATATTATGAAGGTTAGAGTTACAGTAAAGGTAGCGATTCAAAGTACACAACTTCCAGGTTGTGTAATAGTTAAACGGAGCTTCTTATTACAAAATGGTCAATGAAACATCGTCTTCATTTTGAAAGACCTATCCAATGGTATGCCACTCAATATGGTGCGTAAATTTTTTTTTCGTCTCTACCGCCATTTTGTATTTTACGGCCGCCATTTTGAATTTATAAAAACAAAACCCATCCTATAACCATCGGAAGGTTAAGACGAATCGATAGAGACCTCATTCATAAAATCCATCCAGCCGTTGGGATGTTTCGAGGGTATAAAGAAATCTACATACGCAGATACGCGTGAAACACATAACCCTTCTTTTCAGTCGGGTAAAAATAGGCAAAATGCTGTTTTAAAACTCAATAACTGCATTAAAAGTTATCATTCAGAGAGATGCTAACAAAATCTCGCCCAGGCCGCCATGTCTGCAAAAGCCGCCTCTGTGTAAATCCATCGCAAACTGGAAACCGAAAGATTTCAAGAATCCAATGCTTTCTTCATATGAATATAGAAGAAAGAGAAATTAAAATGGTAATACTGTTTAGGATACCATCTACACTGCTCAAAAAAATTAGGGGAGCAAGAAAAAAGTGAAGAGAGTAGTGCAAGACAGCCATGCATGGGTATAAAATTGAGAGTAACATATGCATCAATGCGCAATACAGAAAAAAAAAGCAAACAAATTTGCAAGAGAGCTTTAATTCTCTTTTTAAAAAATTTTCGGGCAATTATTTAATTGCATGTAAATGGCAAAAAAAGTGCAGTTTTATGCAAGGTATTTAATATGGCGTGTGGTCACTTCGAATAGATAAAACTGTCGCATACCTGTTTTACACGGATTCGATTACATTATCGATACGTTTTCAGGGTTCCACTCTTCAATAATTGCAGTCTCCAAGTCCCGGACAAAAAAAGGAGGCCTCAGTGTCGCTTAAATGCGTCGTCCGAGTGTGTCCCAAACATACTCGATCCGATTCAGGTCAGGAGAGCATGTTGGCTATTCCATATGCAGTATTGTTCAAACTTTAAAAATGTTCTCCACAAGACAAGCTGTATGCGATGTGGCCTTATTATGCATAGAAAGAAAGGAATCACCAATATCTGGAACATAAAGCACGACATGAGGTCTCAGTATCTCGTTTGTATAATTTTGGACCGTCAAAGTGCTATGAATATGCAGGCCTGTACGTCCACATATGCTGATTTCAATCCATAGCATCAACCCACCTCGTCTGTAATATAATCTTTCACGAACGAATGTGGGATTATTTTGAGTGCCTCTTTCTCTCCATGCCAAAGCGCATAGGATGTCACATCCAGACTGAATCAGGACTCGTCTGTAAACAGAATTTGACTCCAACAACGTTGGCTTCAAACTTGATGTTCAGTTTCCCACATTCTTTGGGCCGCAGAGTTATGTGAGGTCAATGTAATACAGAGCATTGGCTTACGTGCATAAAGACCACCCTGATGAAGCCAATTTCAGCCTGTTTGGCTGGACACCCTTCGTCCTGTGGCCAAGAACAACTGTGTTTGCAGCTGAGTAGCATTGCCCGTTCCGTCTCGACGAGCTGTTAACAGGATATATCGGTCATCAGCTTCTGAGGTAGCACATGGCCGACCTTGCCCTTGTCGATGCCTACCATCCTATGTGTCGTGAAATGGATTCCACATTGACACTTCTTCCGACTCCGACAACGTCCGCTACACTTCGTTGTGTTTCCCCAGATTCAGCTATCCCGAAAAAAGGCCAAGCCATGGATTCCAATAAATCACATTGTTGCGACATTTTTAAGTCACCTTTTTTCAAAACACAAGCTGAGCAATTGAATTTTACAACTGAGAGTGTGAAACAGACAATTCTGCAAAATCCCGATTTCTGTACTTATCTCCTTTTTTCTAGTTTTTGATGTCATAAACTTTGATTTGCATGAGAAGTTTTCTTCATCTTTTTTCTACTACGCTTCAAATTTTGGATGGTCTATTTTGCGTTACTTATCGGTGTAAATATTTACGTAATTTTATTGAAACCATCTGCTTCCCTAATTGTTTTGAGCAGTGTATATGTTAATAACCTACAAGATTAAATAAATGAGTGAAACAAAGAATATTTCCCATAATTTCTCTTTTGCGTAAAATATTAGTCTGATATGAAGAAAAAACTCGAAATTTTTTTTCAGCTCCAGGACCCTTTTTCTTCTGGGCCTCTAGGCTTCAGCCCACTCAGTCTAATGGATAATAATCCGCCTGTGCTGTGTGTCCTAACATTTCCCAACGGTTTATACAATCTGCCAGCGATTGGCCAACAATCTGTGCTACGTATGTATAAAAACTTAAATTTCTTAGCTGTGAGAAATAGCTGTTTTAACATAAATGAATTTTTATATGATGCAGAACAACACTTTTGCAACATTTTGTAACACACATTTTTGTAATTGGAACTTTATTTCTAAAACTAACGCTTTAGGAATTAACTATTTAGGAATTAACTGTACGAAGGGGCACTTTGAATAAGGAAACTCGAAATTTTATATACAACTATTTAAAAAACAGTTCACGCTTTAGATAAAAGTTGGTACCATACTGTTTTACTGTGTAAAGATATCTTGTATGAACTTTCAAGCTCACTTTTCAGACCTTTTTTTTAGTTTAGCTGTTGAAAGACGTACACACAAATACATTTTTGGAATCTTTATAACAGCTTCAGAAATTTTGCAAATAGAGATAGCAAAGCGCCATCTATTCCCTAGAATTAAAAATATATATATTACAGTGTACAAAATTTAGGAATTTCAGTGAAAGAACAATGGCGCAGCAATTTTTCGATTGTCACCACTAAATTTTATTAGTATTATTCACCTTGAAAAATCTCAGAAATTCTATCTTGAAATAAGACGAAATATTCTATTAAAATTCAGCTGTGTAAATTGATTCTCTGGTGCTATATTGTACCATGCCTGGAATTTTCTCAAGCCCATCATATTTCATCTTCATATTTATTATAATAAAAGATTTATTGAATTTTAAATACTCATATTCTTTTTGTAACACCCGGTCTTATTCAACTGTTTCACTTTATAAATAAATGTTTACTGCATTATTTTCAGGTTTACGTAACTTTTATCTTGTATATTTAAATAATACCAAGATTAATGTTTCATTTTCTCTAAATTTGCAATTTTTTAAAATAAGCCTCATTTTATGAAAGGATAAAATTACTAATTAACTTGCTTTTATCTTGGATGTAATTTGCGCATTTTATGCAGAAAAATGTAAAAAGAATAAAACTTAATCCTCTTAGGAATATTTATTTGATAGCATATATATCTAATTAACTTAGAATAAAATAAAGGAATTTTTTAGAAATATAAACGTAAGAAATATATTTACACTTAATTATTTTTTTAATAGATAGGAGGTTTTGAGATTTTGTATATTATGCTTTTATATCTGCAGTTGAAGCATTGTTGAAGATTTAATTATTCCTATACTTTAAAAAGGTACAAAATAATAGGAACATTTATATAAAATACAAAAATACACAAATGATTCACTACATAAAAGATGATTAATACAGTTAAATGATGGATAAGCAAAAGTAGTTTTCGTAACGCCTGTTTAAATCTGAAATCTTGATAATGGCTAAGTCCATAGTCGAAAGTACTTGATTTTTTTAACATCATTAAGCTGTATTAATCGTCTTTTAGGCAATTAATCATTTGTGTATTTTTACATTTTCATATTGTATTATTAAGATGAATTTTAGCATTCTGACTAGTTTATTTTATGAGAAAAAATTATATACATAATGCAACTACTTAAAACAAAAAGCTTGAATATTTATAATGTTCTATAAAAATTTTGAAAACAGAATAAACGTAAGATATATTATTGAATTTATGTAAACGTAACATTATAAAATATTGCATAATTTATTATTAACACACGATTTTCGCTATCATTTATTCATTTACTGAGATAGTTTTCGAACAATTTTTGGACTATCCCCATTTATTTTTGATTGTTTATTGTTTAGCCTGTTATTGAACCTTATAGACCCATATAAAGAATATATAAAACGTGGTAAAAAAAAATCCAATTACTTGTGACGTTATTTTAAAACTGATAAGTTAAAATTGGATTAATTAAATTCCAAAGAAATTATGTCTGAAAAGCAGACACCATAATTAGTTTTCTTTCATTGAAGGGTACGAAAAACTATTTCTGAAATGCGTGGTATGTTTGATATATTTCCTTTTATGATGATTTTAGACGCAGTGAAGAAATATTAGAATAGTTTTAATAACCTTCAGCATTACTTCATAAATGCGTATATATATATATTCTACCAGGCAATAAAAAATTGAAGTATACTCACAATTAATTAAGTTTAAATATACTGTGCTTACAAAAAATATGAAGTTTTTGTTATGTTTTAACTTTAATAATATTACACGATATAAAATATATACTGTACAAATTATAAAAAATGTTTTATACAGATTGTCTGGCTTAGACGTACAGTTTTTTTAATTATTATTATTTTTTTTAATTTATTTATTTATTTATTTTTTTTTTTTTTTTTGACATGGGAATTAAATACAGTGGGATCTTTATCATAATATGTTTTCCAAAAAATCTAGTTCAAATCAGATTTCGAATCTAGCATAAATGCATGACAACTATCCTAACAGCTACAGAGTATGGTATACAAAATATATTCGATTTTAAACAATTCAATTATCCGTGTATGAAATCAACAAAGAAAAGGATAACAAATGTCTTTAAGTTTACGGTACATTGCCTTAAAATGACAAGATTCTAAATGCGATTTGCAATTTTCTAACCGGACGAAAAATGCCCAGACCAGAATTTGAACCAGGAATCTCTTGGCTGAAATTATCAATGCTCTTCTAACTGAGCTATCCTGGACAAATCTGGAGGAACTGATTCACCTAGGTAACCTCGGTTATCTGGGTTTCTAATCCTTGTTCATAACCTGGCCTGGACATTTATCACCCAGTTGGAAAATTAGAATTCATATGATTTATTTACCAATTAGAATAATTGTTTTAAAATTAATCTAAATTTCTATATGGTTTGACCAGTACGCGGAGACAACGGTATGAAAGTTTATTTCTCTGTAGGCAACACTGTGTAGTCGTCCAAAAAAAACACTTCATGCATTTAAAACATTTAATCCTTTAAGAACAAGAATGGTAATAGTCATTAGACCTGTAAAATATTTCTTACTTATGTTTTTTTAGGGTTCCGTACTTAAAAAGTAAAAACGGAACCATTATAAGATCACTCTTGTGTCTGTCCGTCCGTCTGTCACAGCCATCAGATTATAAAAAAATCACAAATATATTTAGGAAAAATATAGAGGGGCTAATAATGTTACTTGAAAAAAAATCTTTTCTTTGTGTATCGTGTGGGATATCATGTAAAAGCTTTCGTAACACTGAACACAAAAATGCATTTCATTTTAAGCATTATATATTTTCAAAGATATCGTCGAAAATGTAATGCAAAAATATGTTGACCCGCCCCCCCCCCCCCCCCCCTATCTATTTCCGAATCTACTGAAACTTAAAATATGAAAAAATTAGAGGTAGTAGACATTAATTTAAACCTTGCAGAAAAATTATAGTGATTACACTAGGTCGCATAATTTTGAGAAAAGCGCATTGTTACGTTAAACACACATTTCGAGTTGCAGGCATTCAGCAAAGGTGTTGAAGAGCGATGAAGGTACCGATCGTAGCAGAAGTATGAGGGTCCATATCACAAAATGCGGAAATTGCAGTCCGCACAATAAAATCTCTATTTAATGTTATATAATGCAATTTCTTTTTTACATTCTAATAAAAAATATTCTTAGAAGTATTTTCAAAAGATATTATATTCATAATAACACAAAAATAAAGCAATTAAAAGACTTAAAATTTCAGATTGTCATTTTCCTGGCATGTCACATTGTGATGTGTGCAAAGTAAAAGGTTTTCTGCTGTCATGTACAAATACCTTTTACTAGTCATTTTAATTTCTAATTAATAATTATACCTTATATAACACATATATGTGGAAGGCAGCAAGTTCTGTATTTTATAAATAATTTCCCATAATTAAATATGATTGTCACTGAAAATGAATGTCATTGTCCTGGTCTGCTCATTTGTGTTCTTTATTGAGGTATAAAGGTGGGTCCGCAGAGTAATTCTTCTTGTTCCTGACATAGTTCAAGTCAGAAATAGTAAATTCAGTGCTACCAGCGAGATCTTTTAGATATTTCTTTGAAAATAATGTGTTTAAAGGCTTTGTAAAAATTGAGTAAACGTTTATTATGTCATTTTCCTGGGTTCTATAAATTACAACTGAAACTCAGCATTACATTGAATTTGAGGTACTATAGAGAAAACATGTTCCTTTAAACAAAATAAAAATGTTAGATCTAAAAATAAAAAAAACAAGTGTGTGAAAAATTTTTTAGAATGAAATTGTCATTATCCTGGCATACATATGCCAAGAAAATGACACATAATTATAATTACATATAAATGAACTTAAGTTCTTCAAACTTTAATAATTTTACATATAAATTCCTTTATTCAGCTGTTCAACCAACATTAAAAAAAAAAAAAAAAAAAAAAAAAAAAAAAAAAAAAAACAGAAGCTTTGAAACGATTTTCAAAATCTCACATTTTGTAATATTCATTCATGAAAGCATTGCTGATAATGAGTTTCGAAACAAATCGTCGGTAATTAGCGGAGATATTAACCGTTAAAGACAAGAACAGTTTTGACATACATAATGACAGGGGCAGCGTACTCTATGTACTATCGGCTTTTAAAGCCCAGATAACAACTTTTAATGATATTTCTGTGTAATGCAATGCTCAGTAGCAGTATAAAAACAATAAACGTCAAATTGTTAAAAACAGACTAATTTAATTACAATTAATCACATAAATGCTATGGGATTCGCGACTAGTTTGCATTGAGTTGAACTCTCAATACGCTTTCTGTGTCTTTAAAAATTAATAAAAAACCTGTCTGGAAAAATACGGCACGGACCAAGGCGGCGTTGAAACTTTGCGACCTCCTTTCGAAGCGCGCTTAGTACAATGCCAAGATTTATCTTTGAACGAGTGTACGCTGAATTTAGTGCTATGAAATGCCAAATGAAGTTTAATTATGCACTACTTTTATTGTCAGTATCGAATTAAGTTCATCATAAACAGATTAGAATAAGATTAAACTAGTTGGATGTGCCAATCCCAAAACTTTCTTCTATCTTATACATCTTAATATTTCAAAACCTAGTTACACATGTCAATACTTCAATATTATTAATTCAATACTATACCAACTTTGATTTTCATCTTAAATTTCTGCTCAAGTCAATTAAACGGACTAAAAACGAGTTAATCTATATCATGATATTTGTTAAAATTATTAATTTTTCCTTATTCTGTCGTTATCAGCTGTTTGCGAATAGCCGGCATAGCAGGAAGCGAGTTCCCGCCGCTGCATGAGCCGCCGATGCACAATAGAACTACGAAAAATCAAGAAAAGTATACAAAAATCGCTAGCACGGAGCCCCTTTACCGCGCAATATTTCCAAATTCAAGGAGAACCTGTTGGCCAAAGCCATAAACAAGCACAAACATTTTGGTTCAATTGTATGCATAATTTTATACGCTGTTCGATGGTACAATAATGAAAATGGCACAGAGATCGGAATTATAGCGCCCCCTTCTTTCGGAATTTTTTCAAGTTCAGGGAGGACTTGTTTGACATAGCCAGAAACATGCACAAAAAATTTGGTTCATTTATATGGATAACTTCATACCCTTTCGATGGTACAATAATGAAAATGGTACAGACATCGCAATTATAGTGCCCCCTTCCGGCAGAATTTTTCCAAATTCAGGGAGGACCTTCGTGACATGACCAAAAATAAACACATAAAATTTGGTTCTATTCTATGCATAACTTCATACACTTTTCGGCGGTACAATATTCAAAATGGCACAAAAATTGTACAAAAATCGCTATTACAGCGCCCTCTACGGGCGATTTTTTTACAAATTAAGGGAGGACCTCCTTTCCATAGCCAAGAACTTAAAAAAAAATTTTGGTTCAATTCCATGCATAACTTCATACACTTTTCGACGGTATAATATTCAAAATCGCACAAAAGTCGCTATTACAGCGCCCCCTAACGGCGAATTTTTTGCAAATTCAGGGAGGACCTGCTTGCCATATCCAAAAACTTAAAATAAAAATTTGGTTTAATTCTATGCATAACTTCATACACTTTTGGACGGTACAATATTCAAAATCGCACAAAAATCGCTATTACAGCGCCCCCTACTGGCGAATTTTTTCCAAATTCAGGGAGGACCTGCTTGCCATAGCCAAAAACTTAAAATAAAAATTTGGTTTAATTCTATGCATAACTTCATACACTTTTGGACGGTATAATATTCAAAATCGCACAAAAATCGCTATTACAGCGTCCCCTACCGGCGAATTTTTTCCAAATTCAGGGAGGACCTGCTTGCCATAGCCAAAAACTTAAAATAAAAATTTGGTTCAATTCTATGCATAACTTCATACACTTTTCGATGGTACAATATTCTAAATCGCACAAAAAACGCATTTACAGCGCCTCCTACCGGCGAATTTTTTCCAAATTCAGGGAGGACCTGCTTGTCATATCCAAAAACTTAAAATAAAAATTTGGTTCAATTCTATGCATAACTGCATACACTTTTGGATGGTACAATATTCAAAATCGCACAAAAATTGTTATATCAGCGCCCCTTACCGGCGATTTTTTTCCAAATTCCGGGAGGACCTGCTTGCCTTAGCCAAAAACTTATAATAAAATTTTGGTTTAATTCTATACATAACTTCATACACTTTTTGATGGTACAATGGCGACAGACAGACGGACAGACGGACAGACGGACGGACGGACAGACGGACAGACGGACACACAGACAGACAGACATTTTCAATAAACATGTTTTTTGGAATCTCTGACCCCTAAAACATGCAAATCCGTCGAAAACCGGAAGTCGAAAAAAATTTCGATTACAATACTTTCTCCTATTGAAGATAGAAGAAAGTAAAAAGAGTTATACAGAATAGCAATATTTGATATTATTTAGGTTTCATATCTCTTTGAACTTTTATGGTATACCTATTCATACTTTTCTGGTATATACAGCTATACCCAACCCTACGTTGTATAGTTTTTTACAAAGTCTTATTATTATTTTGGCAGCGATTTTTTTTAATAATACAGTTAATAATTCATATGTTTATTATACGGAACCCTCTGAGCGCGAGTAATAGTAGCACTTGACCGTTTATTTTTAGTTTAGGAGACTGTCTTCATAATTAAATTGTACCAAACAGAGAAATTTTTTTTACAAAAATACAAACGCCTAATTTTGCTATCATATCTGATGTTTTCGGTAAATTTAACTATTGGATACGAAACGGGAACTCATTCGATCTAGTAGTTTAGGAATTATGATCGTTTAAATTTTGGAACTCCGAATGTTAAATTGATTTGTAACCCTTGCAATACAGATTGCACTACTGGTAGCATAACTCAAAATCTACTTAGTGGAATAAGCTGTAATTTTGGGTTCGCATATTTGAAGCTAATGAAAATTGATTTCTTTTAAAAAATTTAATGTTAAAACTGATATTTTTTCGAAAATTTATTTCTAAAACACATTTCCTAAAATTAATTCTCAAAAAATATATGAAACGTAACTGATTTTTATAACAGAAATTGCTTTGTAGGAGCTTCAAATATGTGAATCCAAAATTAAAGCTCATTCCGCCACCCAAGTGCTTTTGGAATTATTCTTTACCCCCTCACTGACAAGCCCGTGTTAATACGTTCAATAAGCTCCAGGATTCACTGCAATACAAGCAATAATTAAAGTAATATAATTCTATTGATTTAATGTATTTTTAATACATAGAACATTGATTAATACTTCCAAGGATTGCATTCATATTCGTTATTAAGTTGTTTTATAAAATGTTGAAAGAATCATCTTTTTTTAGAATTTAAAACAAAATTCAGAGAAAACAACATTACAAATCTGCACTTTTCCAAGTCTGTCAGAGGGTTAAAAAAAATAGCCGCACGAATGAGTTTAACGTTGGGAGTTCCAAACTTTAAACCTCCTGATGAGGGATATTAATATAGGTTTATTTAAAAAAGTACAGTTTCTAGATAATACGAATTGAATATCTCCAACTGAGCGAAACAATGTCCAGTCCGGGAACGAACCCAGATCCTTGGCTTACAGGGCCGATGCTCTACCGTTTAAGCTAACTGGGCCGACAACCGGCGAGCATATTTCGCTCAGACAACCTTATTGTTAATAAACTTTGTAAGGATCTGGGTTCGATTCCCGGCCTGGACATCTTTTCGTTCAGTTGGAAATATTCAATTCGTATGACAACTTTACCAATCAGTGTGATTGGGTTAAAATAATAGGTTATCTACGTATCCATCATTTCTATGGAGTTCCTTTGCCTGCGGTTGATTCTGTTGAGCTGTCTATATGACAGACTAGATGTTACTACCAATAAGGTTATCTGAGCGAAATATGCTTGTCGGCTGTCGGCCCAGTTAGCTTAAACGGTAGAGCATTGTCCTTGTAAGCCAATCATCTGGGTTCGATTCCCGTCCTGGGCATTTTTTCGCTCAGTTGGAAATATTCAATTTGTATGATTACTTTACCAATTAGTTTTATTGTGTTAAAATAATAATTTTTCTAGATAATAGTTGAACAAGTAAAAATTAAATTCAAAATTACTTACTTGTATTGATGACTTTTAAGTTGTGTTTAATTGTTAGTTCCTATCTATAAACACTGTTTTGATGAGGCCTATAGATGTCTATGAAGGTTAGAGTTGCAGTAAAGCTAGAGATCCTACCTACACAACTTCCAGGTTGTGTAATATTTAAATGGAGCTTCTGAGTGTAAAATAGTCAATGAAACATCGTCTTCATTTTGAAAGACCTATTCAAAGATATGCCACTCAATATAGTGCGTAATTTTTTTTCGTCTCTACCGCCATTTTGAATTTTACGGCCACCATTTTGAATTTATAAAAACAAACCCTAGCATATAACCATCGGACGGTTAAGACGAATCGATAGAGGCCTCATTCATTAAAATCCATCCAGCCGTTGGGATGTTTCGAGGGTATAAGGAAATCCACATACCCAGATACGCGTGAAACACGTAACCCTTCTTTGCAGTCGGGTAAAAAGAGCTCATATTCAAGATATCATAATTAAACTAATTTCCATGACTGTTCACGTTACTTTCGGATCAAGAGGAATAAGTGTTGATCAAGCAATAATAAACACAAATTTGAGAATATTTCTTTTCAATTCAACATATTTTACGTATTACAAGGAGAAAATACTTCACACATTAGTATAATTCACGTATTATGTTCTGAAGCAAAACGAATTTTTTTTTTCAGTGTGTGTGTTTTTAGAAGCTCAAGAATCACTTCCGACATCCATAATTAAAAATTTTCTGCTTAATATAAGATAAAAGAACTATTTACATTTATACAAATTTAGACTTTCATAATAAATATCTTATATATGTGGAATTCGACGACCAGCCAGCCATCATACACAATTTCAAGATAATTTAAAAACTAGTAAACATGAATTCTGCTTTTTCAGAAATTAATGTCGCCCCCGATGAAAAAAAATGTATATATATATAGATACAGTAGAGCCCCGATTATCCGAGTTAATCGAACTTATATTTTTTGAATGGATTATTTTCTTCTGATGGACTGATGGCTTCTATTATTATGAAACAGACATTATAAATGAAGTGTTAGGTGAAGATAGAAGAGCAGCCGTAAAAAGTTAGAACTCTGATTTTCTGGTCAGAAAGGGAAAAAAAATGGTAAGGTAATATATATATATATTTTTAATTATGGCCATTTTTTTCCCTTCTGACCAGAAATCAGTCCATCAAAAGAAAACAACTCGGTTAAAGCGGCAACTCGGTTAATCGGGACTCTACTGTAGTTCAGTTTTAAGACTTAAAACAAGCGATTTTATTTTATATAAAATGACGTCATCCACATCCGCTGAAGAATTCTTCATTTGCGATCCAGTATTAAACAACATCTACAGTAAAGTACGCATAGGACGTCACTATCGCGGATTAATACACAAATCCAAAAAACCGTTTTCGTCATTCAAGAAACTCCACAAAAAAAAAAAAAAAAAAAATCGGCTATCTCATTATTCATATTTCTTCGTTTGTTTGTAGTATTAATATAGATACTTAAAATTAAATTTACTTTATAATAGCTCCAGTGTTTTATCAGAAATCATTCATTTATATATTTTTCAAAATAGCACGTAGCTTTATTACGGTTTTTTTTCTTCAGTTTTTATGAGAAAATGGCAACGAAGAGATATAATAATCTACTATTTTCTAACTACTTATCCTTTACTTTCTACAGAAATAGTATACTTGAGTTGCCAAAATTAAACAAATGTCGCTAAAAACTACAAAAAATTAATATTTCAAAAACAAGTGGAGATGCAGTTTTCAAACAAATTGCATTAAAAAGTACTTTTTTTTCCCCAATACGACGGTATAGATATTGAAAATGTGCGATGCTTAGAAATTTAAAAAGTTGCAGTAGAGAATATTCCGTACAGTAATACCTCTGCTTTTTTTCACGGCTGGCTTATAAAACGCAACGTTATTTTTTTGGAGACGACAGTTTATTAGCTGGGAGAAAGAAATAGCGCACCGGGTGCTAATAAAAATTACAATACTTTTTCTTCCGAAACGAAAGACCTAGTTTTTGTGGCTTACATTACCGCGTTCGAATTTACATCTACATAAAAACTAAAGAAAAAATATTTAAAATCATTTATCCACACAGACACGTGATCACGGAGCCTCGGAGACTGGCTAAGAAGTGAACAAAAAGAGATGGGAATTGTGAAAAATTACACACCTCCATAAGTCCGAAATTACTTGAGCGAATAACTGCCCCTTAGGTATTAAAAAGTAGATTTTACGGCAAAAACAAATCTGATGTCAAAGTTAGGTGTTCACATTGAACATTTCAGAGTTTGGTACAATTTTAGTATGAAGACGATCTTTAAGCTTTTTTTTATTAACGTACTTTGAAAAAGAAATTATTTGTAGTCGAATGGATATTTCCATTTATTTCTATGTCAATTTGGAGATTTAACTGTTCTCTACCATTTTTCTGGTAACTGTAGTTAAAAAAGAAAGATATCCAAACCGGAAATAAATAATTATAAAGCTGTGAGATGGTAGGTATTAAATCTAAAACTAATTCAATTAAAGCATATTTTTATTTCTAATTTTTAAAAAAAATGACTGCCATAATTAATAAATACGAGCTTACATACCGGAATTGTCTGAGCCTATTAAATATACCTAAAATCATCGATGAATGATTTTATATTTTTACTAGGGGTGGCTCTGCCCACTGCAATCTACGCTCGCCAACCCTCGTTCAGACACCGCATAATTTAAAAGCACGCTAATTTGATCGGTTTTAAAAAGATTAGAGAAGATTGAATTATAATGAAAAAACCTATAGCAGTCTCCCTGTAAACAGGTTTCCATTCAATTCCCTTTGATTGCGAAAATTTAAGGCCGAATCAGTGGCTGTTAAGACAACCAATGTTTTTTTTTTTTTTTTTTTTTTTTTTTTTTCGTGTTTGATTAAAGAAGACCAGTTAAACATTTGAAAGGAAGCTAAAATAAAATGAATTAAATAAACAGAGTCTTTGGCTCCCGGTATTTTTTAATAGCGTTATAAAACGATTGACATAATGCTATTTACTACAATTACTACAATTTACCGCTTTAGCCCTTTCAAAGGCGGTGGTTCAGTTTTGAACCACTTAAATTTAATTCTTAAATACCACATTGACACCAGAAAAATGGAATGAAAATTTTTCCTTTTATTAAGTAAGTGAACAAAAGCATTTTCGTATTTCGAAATTTGTTTGTAAATTCTGTTGCCATTCACTGATTTCAACATTTTACGGATAGAAGTACCTTGCCCCTGAAAGGGTTAAACACATATTAATGTATTTATTATTTTAAAGTTTCCTTTCTCTTTTAATATTCACGTGTAAATGCAACTTTCAAGACATAATTTTCAATATTTCCCTGCTTTTAACACTTACTCATTTAATGGTAATTTTAAAGTTTTTTTTTTTTTTTTTTTTTTTCTGTTTCTAATAGTGACGTGTAAATAAATTTTTAATCGGTAGGATATATTATTCTTTGCGCTGTTTTTAGAATTGAAATCAATCTCTATAATAATAGTTTAAGTCATGTGACTATTATCAACAGTTTCGGGCGGATCCCTTTGCTTTTTATATTCCAGGCGGCCATTTTGGTATTTTAATGTTAGCCAGCCACAGGCAATAAGTCCCCAAATATTATTCTATCGCCATCATTTCACTTATATTATAATAGTCCAAGTCATATAACTGCCATAAGCAATTAACACCCTTCGCTTCTCATAAGAAAGGTTTCCTTCCATTTTGATTAAAGAATCAAAGTTATTTTTTTGAATAAACTACATAAAAGATTCCAAGATCGCAAAGAATTCTTGGTACTTTTATGTTAGACGGGTGCAAATCTCGCCAATAGCTTTTTTTTTTATCTCGATAGTTAGCATTTTTTTTTTTTCGAGTGGTAAATTACTACTACTTGGGTACTACTTGGTTATCCCATCGACCAAAAATCTATCGCCAGACTATCAGATTAAATGCCAGTAATGGTTCATCGTAAATGTCATATTCACTTGACTGTCAGGAAGTTACATGTGTTTACGCCATCAAGTGATTTTTATTTCGACGTTTAATTTTTATTTTTATTAATACTATACTAATTTATTACGGCACAGATGTCATTTAGCACGATTTTTTTCCTACGCCATTTTGGCGAAAACATCAACAGCATAAACAACAACATCCGGATTACCATATCAAACAAAGTAAGGATACTTTGGCACCAGTTAAATACCCGTTGCGTATACGACACTGGCGCCAGAAGAAAATCGTGCCAATATGAGTCGTATATGACATCTGTGCCTTTATTTGTTCTTTCGTTATTTAAAATAAAAATTACGTCAATTTGTATAATTTGGTGAGAGCTTTGGCGATTTATATAATTTGGCGAAATTCGTCGACAGGTTAACTAAGTAGTACCATTAAAAACTTGCTTTGGATTTGAAATTAAATGTCAGGATTTGTTGCAATATTTAATTAGATTTCGCGTGTTTTTTTTTTTTTTTTTTTTTTTTTTTGTTTTTTTTTTTTGCGACAATTTGGCAAAAACCTCGTTTTCGAATACCAGTTACATATGTATTTTTAAAATGAAATAACAGTAAATTAAAAAAAAAAATTAATTAATAACAATTGAACAAAACAATTTATAACATTTTTTAAAAAAAATAAAAATAAAATAAAGGTAAATAAACATTTATTAATAAATAAGCAACAATAGCCATGTTACCATTTCAGGCAAAATAACGCCTTTTTGGCGCTATTTAGGTACGCCGGTGCGTATATGATATCTGCAATTAATATTTTTCTTTTCGTTTCGTTTAAAAAAAAGAAAGAAGTGGATTTGAAATTTATGGATTTGACCATTTATTTTAAGTTTTTCAGTTTTAAATGAAAGTTTTGTATTAAATAAAATGATAATATATTTTTTTTTTTTTCAAATGAAAATCAAATTTCAAAGTAATTGCTTAATAGGCGCAAAGGCCAACATAGTGAGAAAGATTCCAAGCCGGGACTCGAACCCGGGCCATCAGTATAGCGCACTGACGTTCTACCGACTAAACCACTTGGAACGATACCCAGCAAGGAAAATTTCTCACTATTATATGTTGGCAAGGCTACAAACGCAGCACAAGATGGAATATTTACCGTGAGCCACCAACCTGGCGCAAACACGGAATATAACCAAATCCAGCATCGATAGAAACTATATTAATACATGGAAATTATTCCAGAGGGAAACATTCGCCTTGGATACAATATTTCAAATGAAAATCAAATTTCAAAGTAATTGCTTAATAGGCGCAAAGGCCAACATAGTGAAAAAGATTCCAAGCCGGGACTCGAACCCGGGCCATCAGTATAGCGCACTGACGTTCTACCGACTAAACCCCTTGGAACGATACCCAGCAAGGAAAATTTCTCACAATAGTACTTTGCGCCTATTAAGCAATTACTTTGACATTTGATTTTCATTTGAAATATTGTATCCAAGGCGAATGTTTCCCTCTGGAATAATTTTCATGTATTGATAATAAAATACAAAAAAAAAAAAAAAAAAAGCGTTGTTCTTCGCATACATTTAAGGGAGGCCAAACTGGTCGCCAAATTAGTTTAAAGTAATAGCCTTTTCTAAAATATGAAAAAAAAAATATATGTTATGATTAAAATTTGAGTTACCATCATTAGAAAAAAGTATTTAAAATTAGGAAAAAATTAATTTTCGAAAACTAATTCGAATTTAAAAATTATAATACCAGTTTTGAGATCTGCGGATCAGTACGGATTTTTGGTGTTAATTTCATCACAAAGTATTCCATATTTTAGGAGAAATCGCCGCGAAACGTAATCAGTTGATTAATCAGTCGTTTCATAAATTCGTTACATTTCAGTCGTTTCATATATCCGTAACATAAATTCGTTTCATTAGGATTTTATATATACTAGGGGATCGTACCCGGGCTTCCCGGGTTAAAGAATATAGGTGAAAACATTTTTTTAATTGAAAATTAATAATTTTTTTACACGCAATAAATTTTTTAGACTGCTCACTTACATTAAAAAAGCATTTTTCATATGGAAAATACGAATTATACAATCAAATAAATTTTTGAAATTTATCAAAAGCGATATTTTCTTATTAGCTGAATGCTAAGAGTTATTTGCCAAGATTTTGCTACTTATGGCGTCCTTTTATATTCTGATAATTTTAGATCTTACACATGTCTGTTAAATTTGTGTTTTATTTATATTATTTTATTTATTTATTCATAAGGAAGTTTTTTTTAAACGGATATTAGCAGTGAGAAAATGATGAACTCTTTATTTTGTTTTAAGGGTAAACGGATTAATCTTTCGTAATCGAGCTCCGCGCGATATAGATAAATTAAAAAATATTTCATGCTTTAAAATAGTTTTTAAAACCATAGGCAGTTAGTAAACTGAGATGAACTTTGCAAACAAATTTCATTGAAAAAAAAAATCCTATTTGGTGATCTAAAAATTTAAATTGTACGATTACAAATATGTTAGATTTGTGCTTTTACAATATTATTCTTTTATTTGTTTATAAAAGAAGTATTAATTTCGTTAATTTGTCTTTCACAAATATGTTAGATTGGTGGTTCCTTTAATATTATTATTTTATTTGTTTATCAAGGAAGTATTAATTTCGTTATGCAAAAATAGTCAGAAACGAATGCTGAAAATGTATGTTGCTTTATGTGCAAAATGTTATTATTATTATGTATTGAAACAGGCACGTGGTAAGATAAACTTTAAAAAAAATCATGCTTAAAAAGTATTTTAGAAAATATAATACATCAGTCAATTAAGATACAGTTTTTAAACAGATTGCATTTGAAAGTAAATTTTTTCCCTATACGACGAAAATTGAAAATGTACGATGGACAGAAGATTAAAAAATTACAATAGCGAAAATTTCAAGACCTAAATTTGATCGTGAAGTGTTGCCATTCGCAAAATGGCGTCAGAGATACGTTTGTTCTTTATAATATAGATACTTAATCAGTAAAATATAATAAAGATCAGTTATTAGGATGCGGTTATCAATTGAGGCTCTTATGCTTGGTATGAAAAACAGCAATTTTCACCTTCTCAAAATTTGCATACGCACTTCTTATATGCATATTCATCATTTTTAAAAATATTGTATTTTGTTTGATCATTTAAAAATCATTTTAACTCAAAACGTGAAGTCACGATTGTCAGAAACATCTTTTATGTGAACAGACGTACCCTTTACTTGAGATTCTAATCTCAATACCGGAGAGTAAAAATTTCCTTAATTTATGTTTTTTAGACGCATTTGTGTTAAAATGTTTAGTTTTATCTAAGAAAATGATCGTTTTGTTTTAAATATGGCTTCATTTTCACTTAAATAAGCATTTCGCCTAGTGTCTGAAACTTAGTATCAGTACACATGCAGAAGGAAAAACAATATAGAAAATTTATGAGGAAAAATGCGTGTTTTCAAAATCAGTGTGTCATTTTCCGTTATTATGCCCCTAATATAATATTTTGCTCCCAGTGGGATTTTGCGACACTAAACCCTAAACAACAATTTTGAATTTTTATCAGAAAATAGCTTGAATAAAAATAAGAACACCACATTGTTTCTCTCTTGTCTACAATAATGAAAGCTATCTAATTTTCACCATTTTCAAGAAATTTCATAAAATGCTTTTAAAATTAAAATATAAAAGCGGGGGTATTTTAAAAAAAAAACAGATAGTGCAATCACATCTACAAATGAACAGCCTTCAGTTAAAAAAAAAATATTAGTAAAATTGGTTCAGCAGAATGATCAGGTCAGATGACTTGTGTTTTAAATATATAGATTATATAAAATTATGAAAAATTAAATTAAGCAAATTATGTTATTTTGATAAAATTATAGTAGAATGTCCTAAAGAATAGCATTAAAGTTTTGTTATTCGAGAGAATTTTGGATAAAACCTTCAGAAACATGATATTATTTTAAAGCACGAATTATTTATTTGCTTGTTTAACTCGGCGAAGCAAATTCATCCAGGCGAGAATCATCAATTTCTATGATATAAATCGCTTCTATTTGCATGTCGCCTCTCTTCTATAAAGACTCTCTAAATCTTTGTAAACCATTGCGTTTTATCGGTGTTTGATTTCAATTACATTATTTTCAAAATTGAAGCATTTTCACCTGTGAAGAATTTCAAAGCAGCTGGGCTGTGAAAATGACGCACTTCTACAAAACATAATTCAGGTTTAAGAATTAAAATACACGCTTTCTTCATAAAATGACGTCATTGGCATCCACTAATGCAATCCAGTCTTAAATTTCGTCTATAGAAAAGTATGCATAGGACGTCATTATCTCGGAATAACAGACAATATTCTTGACATAGCCCATATTTTAATTTCAACTTTTTTTCAGGTTTTATGAGAAAATGGCAACAAAAAATGCAGTAACTCCTATTTTCGACTATTTTCCTTTTACTTTCAATAGAAATGGGGTACTTTTGTTGCCAAGATAAGAAAAATGGTATTAAAAACTGCCAAAAATTTAATATCTCAAAAACAAATTGAGATACAGCCTTCAAACAAATTGTATTTAAAAGAGCATTTTTTTCCTTATACGACGGTGTAAAAATTTAAAATGTACGATGTTTAGAAGTTTAAAAATTTGCAGTAGATAAAATTGCAAAACCAAAATTTTATTTCAAATTTCAAATTGTTGCCATTCGCAAAATGACGTATGCGTTACGCACAGGTACGTTTGTCCTTTATAATATAGATAGGATAGATAAAAAAATCTTTTCAAATGAACCTGTTGTTGAGTTCCCCACTGCCTTTGGAAGTGTTACACTCTGGAATTTGAATGATTTTGCATTTTTAAAAGAAAATATATTCAAACGGACTAATCTCCCCCCCCCCCCCTCTTCCCTGTTATAATGACTGCAGATATAATTTCTGGCATCTAGATGTATTAAACTTTCAATTCTGACCAAAATTCCTGACAATACCTAAATAATATGAAACGTGCCATCCCTTCCCTTTTTGAAAAAGGTGAATACAATAAAGGTGCAAGTTGTGTTTCTGATGCAACGCAATAAATATCTGAGAAAGTACTGATAAACAAAAAGCCTGGCGAATTCGTGAAAGGACTTCCAAGAAATATTTTTTGATATAATAAATCATAAAATGAAATAACAATAAATAAAAAAAATAATTAATAACAATAGAACAAAACAATTTATAACTTTTTTTTTTAAATAAAAAGAAAATAAAGGTAAATCAACATTTATTAATAAATAATCAGCAACAGCCGGGTTACCATTTCAAGCAAAATAACGCCATTTTGGCGCCAATTAGGTACCCCATTGCGTATATGGCATCTGTGCCTAATATTTTTCTTATAGCTGCAATTAATATTTTTCTTTTCGTTTCGTTTAAAAAAAAGAAAGAAGTGGATTCGAAATTTATGGATTTGACCATTTATTTAAAATTTTTCAGTTTTAAATGAAAGTTTTGTATTAAATAAAATTATAATAAAATACAAAAAAAAAAAAAAAAAAAAAAAAAAAAAAAAAAAAAAAAGCATTGTTCTTAGCATACATTTAAGGGAGGCCAAACTGGTCGCCAAATTAGTTTAAAGTAATGGCCTTTTCTAAAATATAAAAAAAAAATATCTCTTATGATTAAAATTTGAGTTACCATCATTAGAATAAAGTATTTAAAATTAGAAAAAAATTAATATTTCGAAAATTAATTCGAATTTAAAAATTCTAATACCAGTTCTGAGATCTGCGGATCAGTACGGATTTTTGGTGTTAATTTCATCACAGAGTATTCCATATTTTAGGAGAAATCGCCGCGAAACGTAATCAGTTGCTTAATCAGTCGTTTCATACAATCGTTTCATAAATTCGTTATTTTCCAGTGGTTTAATATATCCGTTTCATAAATTCGTTTCATTAGGATTTTATATATATAGGATAGATAAAAAAAAATCTTTCCAAATGAACCTGATGTTGAGTTTCCCACTGCCTTTGGAAGTGTTACACCCTGGAATTTGAATGATTTTGCATTTTTAAACAAAAATATATTCAAACGGACTAATCTTCCCCCCCCCCCCCTCTTCCCTGTTATAATGACTGCAGATATAATTTCTGACATCTAGATGTATTAAACTTTCAATTCTGACCAAAATTCCTGACAATACCTAAATAATATCAAACGTGCCATCCCCTTCCCTTTTTGAAAAAGGTGAATACAATAAAGGTGCAAGGTGTGTTTCTGATGATGCAACGCAATAAATAGCTGAGAAAGTACTGATAAACAAAAAGCCTGACGAATTCGTGAAAGGACTTCCAGGAAATATTTTTTGATATAATAAATTTTAATATTTTTTTTTTTTAAACTAAAGACGTCATTAGAAAAGAAAAGGTACCCAAATTAACTGGATGTTTTTTATTTTTTATTTATTTATTTATTTTATATTTATTTAAAATTATTTTAATTTATTTATTTTTGTGTTTTGATTCTAAAACGGTTTCAAATTTTTTAAAATTGCAGAAAAATGAAAATCACGAAATCGATATTCGAAAAATATTTTATTTTAAAAGGTAAATATTAATATATTTTTAGCCGAGAACATCATTAGAAATGAAAATGTACGCAGATTAAGTGGGTAATTTTTATTTATTTTTATTTCGATTTGGAAAGAGGATTTTTAAAATCTGCAGAAAAAACGAAAACTCGAAAACGGCTCTTAGAAATATTTTTTAAAGGGTTAATATTGATATATTGTAAGCCAGACACAACGGAGGAATCTGAAAGGTACTTCTAATTACTGGAAAATTTTCGTATTTCGTTTATAAAGACGGATGCGGAATTGTAAAAACCCGCGAAGGGAAAAAAAAACACGAAATAGATGTTTAAAAAGTATTTTTTTTTTAATGTCAATATAATATATTGTTTGAACTAATAACACTCTTAGAAGAGGAAAAGTATAATGGTTAAGTGTTTTTTTGTTTTTTTTGTTTTTTTTTTTTTGACTTGTAAAAACGCGAAAAAACAAGGAACATTTTCCACTTCTTTTCCTTTTCAAAATCCCCACGCAATTTACAGACAAAGTCAACGATGCGCCATTTTGCCGTTTTTAATGAGGTTTTAATTAATACTTCTGCTAATAAGGAAAAAAAAAGAGAAATTTCATCCTCAATGTATGTGAACCTGCCTTGGACTAACCTCATCCAAATTTTCAGAACTCTACATGCAGTAGATATTCCTAGCTATCTCCGACACACACGCCCGCACAGAGAGAAAGTGAGAGAGACTTACAGACAGACATAAATATTTCTTTTATTAGTATAACTATTTCATTATTATATTAATTAAAATTTATAACGTTATGACACGATATAATTTCAATATAATGAAATTTCCGCAAACATTTAATGGTATTAATATACAAATAGCCTAAAAGACAAATTATGAGTTGATTAGCTATCTGCCAGAAACATACAGTGACCTCTCACTTATACGACTCTCAGTTATACGACTCTCTCAGTTATACGCCGAATTCTCTCGGCCCCGTCCACGCTTTATGGGAAATAGTGCTAAACTTCTCTCAGTTATACGACTGCTTCTCTCACTTATACGACGCTTTAAACGGTTCAGGTGATTTTACATTTATCACTCTAGAATTAATTTTTATAATCTTTAAAGTACAAATCATTCACGTTTTCTTACATTTATCATTTCATTATTGTTAAAGTGTTTATGAATAATGAATAACATTTCTTATCTACCTTCGTTTGTTATTAACGATGAAATCTATGGCGGGAGGGTGATTGTATGGAATTCTCTTGTGTCTGCCATTTAACAAAAGCCAAATGACTACCTGCAGATCATGTCTCTGTATGGCACTGGTGGAGAAATCAGGGTTTTTGCAAAATGCATTTTCCTGGAAAATTTTAACAGCTTTAAGGAATGCGTCGTCTTTTAGGAATGAGGTTGTTTTAAAAAAAATAGACTTTTATTTTAAACTTGACAAATCGAAAATGGCAGTTCTTGAACATCACTAGAAAAAAATACTAAAGCGAGAACATATCGAAAGCACATCCCAAGCTATAATCAGGCCAAAAGACCTATGCGCGTACAACCCGCACAGCGAAGGGGAAAAAACGCGTACGTCAAAGCAAATCGCTACAAGCTTCCGTACTAGACGCGTGAAAGGTTATTCATTTCGCTGTAATTTTTTCAGTTTGCTGCATATCGATACCTAAACTGAAAATGTCAAAACGTAAAGCATTAAGCATAAAATTCAAAGTTGAAACCATTAAGGAATATGATAAAAATTTACTGCAATCAAAGAAGGCATTAGCTGCTCTCTTCAATCTGCTAGAATCGACACTAAAAGGAATTCTGAAAAATAAAAATGTCATTATAAATGCATCAAAAAATGTCGATTCAAAGAGATCCAGGATACAATGTGGCAGATTTAAAAAATTGACATCAGCATTAATCGCGTGGTTTAACCAAATGCGAGCTTCAAATTTACCGATAGATGGTGTGATTTTAAAAGAAAAGGTTCGCACTCTTACTGAGAAGTATGGAATCGAGAATTTTTCAGCGTCTTGCGGTGATTCGAGAAGCTAAAAAAAAGACATCGACTTTTGCATCGCCGCATCACAGGAGAAAGCGCATGTGCTAATGGAAATGATGTTAGACAATGGTTTCAAAATCTACTTATGTTAATTAAGGATTAAGGGACCTAAAGACATTTTTAACTGTGATAAAACGGACTGTTTTTCAAGCTGATGCCAGATAAGACATTATCATACAAAGAAGAACCATGTCAAGGGGGCAGAAAAAGTAAAGAAAAATTAACTATCCTTTTTTGCACAAATAGTAATGGTTCAGAAAAAATAGAACCTTTAGTAATAAGAAAATCAAGAAAATCTCGATACTTTAAGAATAAAAAATAATTGCCATGTGGCTACAGAAATTAAAAAAAGGCATGGATGACATCAGAGATTTCCAATGGTTTTTTAAAAGAGATGGATGATAAATTTCAAAAACAACAAAGAAAGGTTTTACTTCTAATGGATCAATGTCCATCACATCCCGATGTAAAAGATCTGCCGTTTCTGCAGCAAATTAAATTTTAAAATTTGTTTTAGGAAATTCAGTTTTCCCACAAGACCAAACTGCTAGTTGAACGAATGAACCTGATATTGAGAGCGTATGGAATCCTTTAATAACGAAGACTCGAATAAAATGTTTATGGACGAAGGTATTAATTTCAAAGATTATGTAGAATGTGATGATAAACGTCTTCTGTCAGAATTGAGAACTGCTGAAGAAATCTTTGAGGATATTAATAATGAAGACGTGAGCAAGGAGGATGACCAAGATAAGAGCAATGTTCCTGCTGTTGTAAATTTTTCAAAAGCAAGTACCGCTTTAAATAAATTAAAGAATTATGTCCATCAAAATGATTATTCCCAAACCAGCTTAAAAGCTTTATTAGACTTAGAGAAAGACATTTTCTATTTCCATCTACGACAGAAACAAACTAATATCACTTCACTTTTTGAGAAAATCTGATCTGTAAATGAACAATTTTGTGAACTTTTTATACATATTTTATGTTTAATTTTTTAATACATTTTACAAATTTTGTTAAAATATGTTCTTAGTACTCAAAACTTATCGTTTTTAGTATAGGTAAAATAATTAATGCCTATAAAGTTTGGAACATGTATAATAAGGCGGTCTCTCACTTATACGACTCTCTCAGTTATACGACTTTTTTCCACGGTCCCTTGAAAGTCGTATAAGTGAGAGGTCACTGTATTATCGATTATATAACTTATGGTTGGTCAATATTTAGTGTCTTAAAAATATCGATTTACATTATTTTCTTTACGAAACACATTTAAATAATGTATCGAAGTTTATTCTAAGAATATAAAAATTGATCAATAATTAGTACTTAAATCGAAAATTTTCCATCGAAATAAAATTATCCAGAGAATTATAAGACTGATATTAAATACCAACGATTAATTGCATTTTTAAAAAGATCAGATTTCCAAAACAGTAGTTTCAGCTGAGGTTGTCATGGAATCTAATTATATTACAATTAGAACATGTTTTCAGGTAATTATTTTAAACAAGGGAAAAAATCATGTGTCAAGCATAGATTATGAAACACTTTCCAGTACATTCAGAATAATGTAACAAAACTACACCGTTTAATAAGTTAAAATATTATGTCTGATTCCATATGGAAACGCATAACAGATTTGAAAACCCAATTTCAATTGTTTCCATCTACAATCGAAAAATTATCGGAATTCTTTCAGAAGCCCTGTATATGACATATAGATTTGTATCTATTAACTACGTGCATGCCAAAATTTAGTTCAGTTAGGAAGTACATACCTCAGTTGAAAATTCCCCTTCAGCAATTTACGCTAATAAAGAGAATGGTACGTGAATTCTTTTGTGCAGCATATGAGGCATATGAGGTATAGAATTTATATACAACGCGTATCCCATGGTAGGGTGCGTATCGCGCGCTGGGCGGTGCGCATCCTTGGGCGATTACGGGTTGGCGACGGCTACACATGAGGAAACTCCTCCGTGAGGGATCATCTAGTGCCATGTCCGCGGATTTCTGGGCTCTGAGAAGCCTATATTGCCGGACGAAGGGTCGTCGTTACGCGGCGAAAGCTAGTTTTTATATCGAATAAATTTTTGGCAGTTTTATTGGAATTTTTCGTTGTTTTGTATTTAAAAAGATTAATAAGGGGATTTATTAAACTAATCGACTCTGTTAATTTAGACTTGTAATTAAAGAATGCTATCAAAATGCCATAAATAGCTTTTAGTGAATTTTAATCAAATAATAGAGCTACTTAAAAATTTATAAATATGACTGAAATTGGGGAAAATCATTTCATAACGATAAAATATCAAATTCCAAACTTTTATTGAAATGAATTATAATTTATTGTACGAATTATCCGAAATGTATGAGAAAATACTTGGAAAGCACACGACTTATTCTGTTCTGTTAGTTACACCAATAACAATTAGGAATTTCAAAGTACAGTCGTGGAAAAAAAAAAAAAAAGGAAACACCCCCTACTACCTCCTCAACAAATTACCGTAGAAGAAAGTTACTGGTACCGAACGATTGGAAATAAAGTCTACTTTTAAATGATAAATATAAAATTTGATTAGGGGGCCATCTACATATTAAAACGAACCCAAACTTCATTTTTTTCAATAGCAATACCCAATTTTAACGAAATATTTCAAATCTTCAGTTCAAACTATGCCTAGAAACGAAATTTCAATTCATTTGGATGATAAGTTTTTGAATTATAAACATTCAAAATTTAGTGCTTCTAATGTAAATTTACATTTTCATATTTTTACTTATATCTCCTGAAATTATACTCCTAATGTGCTAATTTTTTGTGTAGCAATAATACTAATATACCCAAACATAAATACGTTGAATTTGTAATTTTTATAATTTTATGAGATGATTTATGAAATTAATATTCGAAAAAATTATGAAATGCGACCTACAATTTTTTTGATGGATTTAGATTTATTGAGTCCTTCTTTATGGAAATCCAAAATTTCACATTTTTCTTCCAAGTAGTTTTCAAATTATGCTTAAAAAACGGTAAAATGATGGTTTAAGGGGCCGTCTATAATAGAAGTGACTAGATACTTTGAAATTTCTTCTGCTATCCTGTAATCTAGCAGGCTTCATTGACTTCTTAAGGTGCCTTGATCAACTCTCTCGGTTAACAATGGAGTTCCGAACTTCAATCTATATGCAGCCCTTAAAATACGCTCGTTTTAAAATAATTAATTTCTCAGAAACTTATGGTACGATTTGCATAAAAATTTGTTTTTAGGCTAATTGAAGGGTGTAGAGTTCATTTATCCTGTCAGAATTGTGTACTGCTATTGAGAAAAACAAAGTTATGGTTTGTTTTAATATGTATATGACCCCTTAAGAAAATTTTATCTATATCATTTAAAAGTAGACTTTATTTCCAATCGTTCGGTACTAGTAACTTTCTTCTACGATAATTTGTTGACGAGTTATTAGGGGGTGTTTACTTTTTTTTTCCGCGACTGTACATGCACTGAACATTTGGAAAATCCAACAAGTGTTAAGAGCTTATGAAAGCATTAAAAAAAAAGCTTAATCAGATAATCTGAGTTTCTGCCGCGCTTATCGGAGGGACGTTGGATTTTCTGAAATAAAAAAGTTATTTTATGTAAAAATTACATCAAGCACGCCCCGTGATAAAACAAATGCTCATTATTCAGTCTGTTTTTAAGTCTTTACATATTTTGTATAAAATGATGTGAATTTTGTAAATGTAAAAGCTTTTTTTCAAAAGTTATTAGGATAAAATCCTTGCTTAGTTAATTAATGAATCCCCCTATAGCTTATAGAACAACAGCAAAAAATATTGCTTGTTAGTTCGACACATTTTATCATTTCTAAAAAGTAAATGATTTCTTCTGAGATTTGTAAGGATCGATAAAATGGTTTTGAATTTTTTTTTTAAGTTCAACACTATGTCTTACTAGATCTATTAGACTTTTGAAAAGTTTATAGCATCACTATTAAATTATTTTTTTACTTCTAACATCTTTCGTCTATTTTTTCTTTTCTAAATTAAAATGGAATCTGTTAATGTAAATGAAATACCTTACAAAAAGAAGTGATATCTAATCAAAAACACCTCGTAGTTAATGATCCCGCCAAGCCACAAACCTAAAACGTCAGTCATAAAAGAAGTGATATCACATAAAAAGAAGTGATATAGAAGTGCATAATCTGATTGCCGTGTAAAAATCTATCACTACTCATAATGTTTCCAAAGGACTCGGAGTGAGGTACAGTATGTGAAAACTGCTTGGGTATATTTAATATATGCAGTACCTATATCAATTTCGAAAAATTGTGAAAGTCGAAAAAATTAATTTTAAATTCTCGTTATATCACTCTTATAAATAATTATAGGAGGAAGATCTGTAATAAATCAGAAAGATTTGTAATACAAGCAGGAAATGGTATGTAATTGTGTTAATCATCTATTATTACAATTACACTTTTCAATATTTTAAACGTAATTTTTAATTATACAGAATTATTTCTTAAACGTAAAATGTCGTGTTTCCAACATAAGGAATATTATACAATACTATTGTAACAGAAGCCATACTTGAACAGATTTTCCCCCTGTCATGTGCAATTCCGTTTACGCAGGCCTTACTATAATATATCTTTGTTTAGTTAACGCCTATTATTAGGTGCATTGTTAGTAATATTCATATGATCATTATGTTTTATTATTATTTTACAAACTCAAAATGTTTATTACATGTTTACTTAGAAAATTCTACTCATGAAAGTGGCCTTTCTCGTTCAAATAATGGTAAATAAAATCAACAAATCGATCCCATGATGTTAAATAAGAATGGACATGTAAACACCAAAAGCTTCAACTTTTCACAGCTTAATGGGATCCGTAAAACATGGAAAGAAAGGTTAAACAAATAGTCATATGTAATTGCAGGGAGATCAAACATTATAAAAGCCTGCAGGTCGCCAAGCAGTTTTTACATACTCTACCTCACTCCGAGTCCTTTGGAAACATTATGAGTAGTGATAGATTTTTACACGGCACTCGGATTATGCACTTCTATATCGCTTCTTTTTATGTGATATCACTTCTTTTTATGACTGACGTTTTAGGTTTGTGGATTGGCGAGATCTTTTACAGCGAGTTGTTTTTGATTAGATATATAATACCAAACATGCCTTGGTGACCCTAAATAACGTTTATCAATTGCATGAAAATCCGAGTATATTTGCTGGAATTAGAGTGTGGACAGACAGACAAACCGAATGCATAAACACTTTTTAACTTTGTTGGAAAGTGTTAAAATGATGTAATTGTTTTAAAAGATATTACATTATTATGCCTTTTAAAGGACATCGCTCAAAGTACACTCTTTTGTAGGAATCTAATTTAATTTACATTAGCAAATGAAAAAGTTGATAGACGATTAGATTAGAAAGTAAATAAAAATCATAAAATTTGAATTTTTTTTAGAGTTACTAATAACATGCACCGGGCTGGTTCATAAATATAGATTTACAACTTTTTCTTATAAAACACATTTTAAAATATTGAGGTTTGTTCTAAGCACATAAAAATTCGATTAATTGATTATTCTCAAAGCACTAATTTCTCGTCGAAAATCAAATTATGCACAGAGGCGAAAGACTAATAAATGTAAAAAAAAAAAAAAAAAACTAATAGCATTTTCATGCATATCCTATTTCTAAAGCTAATTTCTGCTGAAGCAATCATGAGATGTAAGTTTATGTTACAATTAAAAATACCCTTTAATATAATCATTTTAAAAAAAGGCTTTTCATACTTATTAAAGACATTTCATTATTATGTCATTAAAAAACATCTCTTGAAAAACTCACTTTACTGTCAATGTAATCAGCTTCACATAAGCAAATGAAGATATAAATAAATATATAGATTAGCCAATAAATGAAAATCGCAAACTTTTTGAATGATTTATGCCCACAAGCGAAAGACTAATAATTAATGTAAAAAACTAATTGTCTTTTTATGCATATCCGATTTCAAAACGCAATTTCTGATGAGGCAGCAATGGGATGTAAATTTGTGTTACAATTACAAATACCCTTTAATATAATACTTAAAAAAAAGGCGTTTCATACTTATTAAAGACATTTCATTATTATGTCATTAAAACATATCTCTTAAAGAACTCACTTTACTGTCAATGTAACCAGCTTCACATAAGCAAATGAAGATATAAATAGATAGATTAGCCAATAAATGGAAATCACAAACTTTTTGAATAATTTGTGCACAGAAACGAAAGACTATAATTAATGTCAAAAACTAATTTCATTTTTATGCCTATCCGATTTCAAAAGGCAATTTGGATGTAAATTTATGTTACGAATTACAATTTGAAAGCTACCATATAATATAATAAGCTGAATAATATTTAGTAATTTAAAAAATATCGATTTAAATCTTTTCGTTACAGAACACGCATAATATGTCGAAGTTTTAAAAAAATATCAATTAATTGTTACTTAATATGGAAATTTTTCCTCAAAAACAAAATTGTTAAACATATAGTGGTGGCCAAAATTGTGGACATTCTTTGAAATTTTCATGTTTTATAACTTTGTGTGCTTATAGAATATGTTAATTTTCACTTAAATACAAATGTTTATATATCGAATTCAAGAAAATTTAATGTAAAATTTAATTAAAAAAACAGAATTAAAATATCGGTATTACAAAAAAATTTATACTTACTTTTGTCTAAAATACAAACACAATTAGTCATGAATGCTGAAGTATATTGTAATAAAAGCTTCCTAGCTAATCACAATGACTGTTCTGAGAACCATTCAAATATCAGTAACTAAACTGTAGTATGTTTTGATTTGTAAAAGTGGTATTTTGCTGGAATGAATTTTGCAGAAGGGTGAATACTAGTGTAACTAAATATAATAATGTTTTTTTTTTTTTTTTTTTTTTTTTTCTATTTTCTTTTCTTAATGTAAATAATTTAAAACAATGTCATCAACAACAAGAACTGATATGACACATACAAAAAGAAGCAGAATTATAATATTGAGAGAAAATGGTCTCTCTTATGCTGAAATAGCAAGGCAGGTTCGTGGATCAGTCACTTTATCTGGCGTACGAAAGTTGTGCTTGCGTTATGAAGAAGCTAAATCAGTGATAAATAAGGCAAAATTCGGCCGAAAAAATGCACAAGTGCTTCTGACGATAGAAATATAAAAAGCATATGCCTCAA
Organism: Maratus speciosus; assembly: GCA_963932465.1. NCBI lineage: Eukaryota > Metazoa > Arthropoda > Arachnida > Araneae > Salticidae > Maratus > Maratus speciosus. Next base: position 503,860,961 of record OZ010795.1, on the reverse strand, counting down.
AGATAGAAAATTTGATCAGATGCTGTTAGATGTTAAATGAATGCAATGGGTATTTCAGTTAGTTCAAGAACAATAAGATTAGCAGGTTTTGAACTGAAAGGTAGAATTCCGAAGAAAAAAACATTTTTAAATCTTCAGCAATGCAAGGAACGAGTTCAGTGGGCAAAAGAACACATTAATTGGTCAGAAAATCAGTGGCAGGAAATAATCTGGAGCGATGAGAGTAAAATATCGCTCTTTTGTAGTGATGGGCGAAAATATGTGAGACGTAGAGTATGGGAAAAACTGCATCCTGATTGCACTGAAGCAACTACGAAGAACCCAACAAATGACATGATCTGGGCCTGTATGTCTGCAGATCGTGTGGGCCGCATTCAAGTGATTAATAGCATTCTGAATGCAAAAGAATACATCGAAACTGTCTTGGAACCAAAATTGATAGCTTCCATCAAGGATCTCTTCCCGAATAATGCAGCATTTATCTTTCAATTTGTATTTAAGGGAAATTTGTTAAATTCTTCAAGCACACGAAGCTATAAAACATAAAATAAAATAAAAAATGGCCACAATTTTGTCTACCACTGTAAATGGAAGACTGATATTAAATGCTAAAGATTCATTGCATATTTACAGGAATTTAATATCAACGTTTTTTTTTTTTTTTTTGCTGAAGAAACACCGATTGAATGCAAAATTATTTTACAGTTAGCACATATTTTTAATATGGTTACTTATAAAAACGTTATTTCATAATTATTGAAAATACTTCATCATTATACCATTAAAACTGTCGTTTTAAAGACGCACAATTGTTTGAATGTAATGAGATTTATATCTAAGCAAATGAAAATATAGATAGACAGATGGATAGACTTTGTCTGATAGATTTTAATTTGAGGATATACAAAAATATATAGCCTGGTAATGAATATATATAAAATTAAACAATATCGATTTACTTCTTTTCTTTAAGAAACACATTTAAAAATATGAAAGTTTCTTCTAAGAATATAAAATATTTATCAATTAATTATTACATAGAGCGCAAATGTCAAACCAAAAACAAATTATGCACAGGAGCGAAAGACTGATATTAAATGTCAAAGACTTATTGCATTTCTACAAATATCTAATTTCAAGAGATATTAAATTTTGCTGAGACAGTTACGAAATTTTAAACTATGTTACAGCTAAGATATTTTTTTATAATTGATTTTTAAAAAGAGTGTCTTGATGAATTAACATGTTTTCATTTCTTTGAAATTAAGACAAGAGCTAAGTAGCTTCGTTTTATTTAATATATTGATTATAGTCAATTAGAGAAAGCTGTTATTGAGCGAATTGAACTTTATTCTTCTAAATATTGTCATATAAAAAAGTAGATGATAAAATGTAAACAAAGTACATCAAATAAGTTACAGTTTACATTTTTAAAATAAATTTTATTATTTATGTAACTCTATTAAAGTCAGAATTTTATTTTAATAGAGCTATTTTATTTTGACTAATTGAACTTAAAATTAAGAAGTGTCGAACATGCATCAATTTCGCTATAATGTTCCAAATTGAATTTTAATTTTAATAAATTCAACAATATTTACTAGGTTATTAGTTTACATGGTGATAAATAATTTCTAAATAATACCGTCATAAAACTAAAGTATTATATTTTTAATTATGCTAAGTACTTAGGATTCGTGTTTCAATTCCGTAACAATCGATTCAGGAATTTATTTTAAAAGATCAATAACAGGTTGATGCAGAGTAGTTAATATTTTATTTCAAATACCAAACTAACTTCTTTTAACAATGATTCCTTCAGCGAGAAAAAAAATTAATTTTAATGTTAGATATTTAACTCATATTTAAACTGTAAATGATATTCAAGAACAAATTCAAATTATTTTGTTAAGTTTGGCCAAAAAAAGCGCTTAATCATTAAGTGTAAAACACCAACTGCAGCATCATAATAAATTCAAAAACTGAAAGTGTGAAACTGTATCGGTTACCAATACCTGACATGATAGAGAAGGCCGCCTATCGACGCGTAGTGTTGCAATCGAGGAAACTACCTTATGGTCTGTTGAAAAACAACCAACATTCAGCAACGAGGTATTGCTCGCCGGTTTGATGTTTCGCTTTCAACAGTGTTGTGGATACTGAACGAGGAACGCTTGCGTTCTTTTCCAATTGTTCATGAACATGTGCAAACATTTGATGCTGAGGTTTGCGGCGGTTTTAGTAGTGTTCTGCATACGATTCCGCAGCTTTCCGACTGCTTTCCCCTATCGCATCGTAAGGTAGGTTATATCTGCATATTCATTTAACGTATAAGATTCATGTTATTTCTGCAAAGTCATCTTGTCGAATGACGACCGGCTGGACATGTCAGAGAGCTTTACATGTGATCAGAAGTTGTGGATACACAGCGCCCTCTACAAAGTCATGCGTTTGTTTGAGCCCATACTTTCCTATGTGAGATTGTCTTATTTTGCTATTTTGTACCTCTCCACAAAATTTGAACGATAAATCCTGATATATCCAGTAGAATAAACTCTTCCGAGTTAACCATGATTCGAACAAAGGATCTTTATCTTTAAAAACCAATATATTTTCAGATTTAAAGAAGCACTTAAATATTTTCTGCAGCATAATTGAATTTATACATGCAAGAGTAACACAATAATATTAATTTTAATGTTAACGTTAACGTTAATTCTGCTGATTTATCATATTTGTCTTTAATAAGAAATTGGTTGAACATGAAAAATGTTTAATTGAGGATCGATAGCATCCAAAAAACCAATATTCCGGTTCAACAAAACTGATTAATATAATATAGAAAATACTCGAAATCGTTTCCGAAGATTATTGGCAGCAACATAAAGTTTGATTTTATAAATGGTTCTTTAAATCTAGAAAATATACTAGTTTTGAGATTTCTTAATATAAGGAAAGCTTTTCGCAATTATTAGTAACTCGAAGAGGTTATTGTATATTTTCTTGAATTAAGATCTATTTGTCTTTTTTACAGTCGTTTATGGAGAAATGAATCTTTAACCCGTTCGGGACCATGGGTGCATATATGCACCCTAAAAAAGAACATACAAAATTTGTTTTAATCACCACTGAAAGAGAAAAGTAATATTTAGTTTCTTTACTCAGAGCATTTTCCTGATTGTTTAAGTAAAGGTAACTTTTGTAAAAAAAATAAAACTGGTATTAACCGAGTAAAATTTTGTAAAAGCCGCCGGCCACGAAGGGGTTAATGCCCTTGTTCTCAAATCGGAATTCGGAACAGTGAGAAACTTGTCGTTCCAAGCGCCTAGAAGCTCTGAGTAAAAATATTATGAGTTAAAAATATTGTGTGTTAGAAGTTATGAGTATAACATATATATTACTAGCAAACCCCGCGGCTTTGCTCACGTATTAGTTGAAATATGCCAAGTGATATTTGCATGACTATTTTTTATTAGAAGAACACTTTTTGGAATAATTCAAAAATTACAAATTAAGCCACAGTTTGACTAAACTTCATTATAAAAATGCAAGAGGCAGAAATGAGATTTTAATTAATAAGAATAACGAAAACTAATTCCAAATAAATGATAATTTCGAAAGTATTTTGAGACTTTTATGCTCATTTCATACGCTCCTTTCAGTATTAATTTGAAGTTTTGAATTTTTTAGAAACATCTTAACTCATTTACATCTTAAAATTAACCATCATGTCAAATTCTAAGCTTCTTGTCTAACAGTCTACCACCTCTCTGGTGTTAGTGGCACCAACATAAAATGCCGAAACAGAGTTGAAATAGAATGTCTCGAAAAATGTTGAAACAGAGATTGTCACCAATAATTTGCTAACATTAACCTTGAAATAGATTAGTATTTCCTAATATTCTATAGAAAACGGAATTTAGATATTTTTAAAGGCTTTCTTGTTGTTCCTGCCAACCAGGTGGTAGTCACACCAGCATAAAATATAGCCCGTGTAGGATCAGGAATATCACTCTTGATTCGCAACCAATAACTTTTGTAATCGGTTTATTATTTCCTGAGATTCCATAAAAATCGTAATTTAGGACTCTTTTAGAATACTTTTCGCTCCTTCCCTTCATTTCACCCCTTTTTAATTTCGAATTCATTTTCGACTGTTCTTAGAGGACATTTATATTTTATAAGTAACTACCGTGCTATATTTAAAGTTTCTAGCCTCTTCAGTACCGCAGAAATCGCAATTTAGAAAGTTTTTTGCTCCTGCAACCCTCTAGGGGTTGTGGCACCGACATAAAATATAGCTTATGTTTGATCAGGTTCTATCACCATCAATTTGCAACCATTATGTTTGAATCGCTTTCGTATTTCATACGATTGCATAAAAATCGTAATTTAGAACGCTTATAGAACGCTTTTGCTCACTTCATCCTTTTAAATTCTGATTTTTTTTTCGACATTTCTTAGAAAGCATTTGCATCTTTCAAGTAATTACCATTCTTAATTTAAAATGTTAGACTCCCTCTTAAAAACAAAAAGGCAATTTAGAACATTTTTTGTTCCTGTAACCCCCAGGTGGTAGTGACAACAATGTAAAATATAGGCTATGTTGGAGCGGGGACTGTCACCATCAATTTGAAACCATTACTTCTGAAATCGGTTTATATTTCCTGAGATTGCGTAGAAATCGCTATTTAGAACGTTTTTAGAAAGCTTTTCGTTTATTAACACCCCATTTAAAGTTCAAATTTTTAAGGAACTTTTCTCGGAGAGCATTTATATCTCATAAGTAATTACCATACCAAATTTCAAGTTGCTAGCTAGTTCAGTATCACAAAAATCACAATTTAGAACGTTTTTTAAAATGCAACGCAAGGTGGTAGTGACGCCGACATGAAGTAGATCCTATATTGGAGCAAGGGCTGTAATCATCAATTTCCATCCATTACTTTTGAAATCGGTTGAGTACTTTCTGAGATTGCGTAGAAATCGCCATTTAAAATGTTTTTTAGAAATCTTTTCGAGCATTTTCAACCCTTTTAAATTCCGAATTTTTTAAGAAATGTTCTTAGACATCATTTATATCTTATAAGTAAGTACCATTCCAAATTTCATGTTTCTAGGCCCTTCAGTAACACAAAAATCGCATTTTCGAACGTTTTTTTGCTCCTGCACCCCCTGTGGGGGGTGTAGGGGCATCATGAAATGTAGCCTATGTTGGAGCAAAGGTTGTCACCATCATTTCGACAACATTATTTTAAAATTGGTTTGATACTTCTTAACATTGCGTAAAAATCGCCATTTAGAACATTTCTTAGAACGCCTTTTTGTGCATTTTCACCCCTTTTAAATTTCAAATTCTTTAAGAAATGTTCTTAGAGATCATTTAGATCTAGTAAGTAACTGTCATGCCAAATTCCATGTATCTGAGCCCTTCAGTAACACAAAAATCGCAATTTCGAACGTTTTTTTGCTGCTGCAACCCCTTTAGGGGTAGTGGCATTGACATAAAATGTAGCCTATGTTGGAGCAAGGGTTATCACCATCATTTTGACACCATTATTTTTAAAATTGGTTTGTTACTTCTTGAGATTGCGTAAAAATCGCCATTTAGAACGTTTTTTAGAACGCTTTTTGTGCATTCTCACCCCTTTTTAATTTGATTTTTTTTAAGAAATGTCCTTAGAGATCATTAGTATCTTATAGGTAACTACCATTCCAAATTTCACGATTCTAGGCCCTTCCGTAACGAAAAAACCACAATTTAGAACGTTTTTCTCCTGCACCCCCTTTGGGGTAGTAGCACCGACATAAAACATAGCCTATGTTGGAGAAAGGGTTGTCACGATCATTTTGACGCCTTAATTTTTTAAATCGGTTAGGTATTTCCTGAGATTGTGTGGAAACCACCATGTAGAACGTTTTTAGAACACTTTTCGCGCATTTTCACGCCTTTTGAATTTCGAATTGTTTAAGAATTGTTCTTAGAAATCCTTTATATCTAATAAGTAGCTAATATTTCGAATTTCATATTTCTAGGCCCTTCAGTAACGCAAAAATCGCATTTTTAGAACGTTTTTTGCTCCTGCACCCCCTTTTGGGTAGTGGCACCGACATAAAACATAGCCTATGTTGGAGCAAGGGTTGTCACCGTCATTTTGACACCATTATTTTTTTATTCGGTTTGGTATTTCCTGAGATTATGTAGAAACGACCATTTAGAACGTTTTTTAGAACGCTTTTCGCGCATTTTCATCCCTTTTAAATTTCGAATTGTTTAAGGGCTGTCCTTAGAAATCCTTTATATCTAATAAGTAGCTGATATTTCAAATTTCATATTTCTAGGCCCTTCAGTAACACATAAATCGCATTTTTAGAACGGTTTTTGCCCCTGCACCCCCTTTGGGGTAGTGGCACCGACATAAAATATAGCCTATGTTGGAGCAAGGGTTATCATCATAATTTTGACACCATTATTTTTGAAATTGGTTTGTTACTTCTTGAGATTGTGTAAAAATCGCCATTTAGAACGTTTTTTAGAACGCTTTTTGTGCATTTTCACCCCTTTTTAATTTAATTTTTTTAAGAAATGTCCTTAGGGATCATTAGTATCTTATAAGGAACTACCATTCCAAATTTCATGTTTCTAGGCCCTTCAGTAACACAAAAATCGCATTTTTAGAACGTTTTTTGGTCCTGCACCCCCTTTTGGCCAGTCGCACGGATATAAGATATAGCCTATGTTCTAAGTTGGACTAACACCATCATTTTGATACCATTACTTTTGGAATCGGTTCGGTAGTTCCAGAGCTTACCTCCAACAAATAAACAATTTTTACCTCTTTATAATATTATTAGTATATATGACTTGTACTAAATTGATTAAAAAATGTTTATAATTTTAATATTTGCTGAAATAGTAAACTTTTGAAACTTTACTTCTTTCACTGTTTTGTTTTTCGAAATCTGATGAAACTGAATGTTATTTTTTCCATAATTCTTTATTCTTTATTCAAAATTCCCCACTCCTTTATTCTTTTTCATGTTTTCCAGAGAATAACAACAACAACAAAAAAGTTTACGCATAAAAAAATGAGTTTTTCATCGATTGAGATCGATTAAATTGTTATTAGGTGACCTAATAAAAAATGTTACTTTATATTTAAGAACTGCTGAAATACGACGAAAGAAAGGTAGTTTCTATTTTTTAGATAATCACACACATTGAAGCTTTTAAATTTCCTTAACAAAAATTCTTTCTTGGTCCTCTTTAAAAATATTTGAAATAAAATTTAATACCGAGAAAAAAATATATAAAACAGTGCTGCAAAATTATATAACTTTCTATTGAATAAACTTTTAGTCGAGTATCATAGTTAATAATTTTTACTCCTTGAAATGATTTTTTCGTATGTTTAACTCTTATGTTGATTTGATTGGATTTGATTTGATTGCCTAAGAGGGACTGCTCAGACAAGGAAACCAAGTCTGTAGAGCGTGGTGCCCGGTCTTAAAAAAATAATAAAAAATACAATTTTCAGTTCGAGCTGAAAATTCAGTGTCAAGTAAATTAGAAAATAATTAATTGTGGTAAAATAGTAGCTTAGTAAATTATTAGCAATTAATTAGTTTTACTCTGGACAGCTTTTGTTGATCTACCCGTAATTGTTGCATCTAGATCAACAGCGGCTGCCCTCAACCCAATATTTGTATACCATTGGTTCCAATGGTCTTGTTAAGTTTAACTTGTTAGTCAAAAATTTTTGTTAAGTTTAAGCTCATTAAGTCTAAAGTCTTTGTTAAGTTTTGTTAGGCTCCATCTTGTTAATCATAATTAATAATGTAATAACATCTATAGGTCAGCTCTCCTTAGCCTCCCCTCACCCACCTTTAGTTAATCTATTATCCTACCTTCGTAACATCCTTACTTTAGTTCAATTTAAAATAGTAGTAAGTTAAAGAACTATTCATAGGTTAAGAATTAGCACCTATCATAATTTTATTTTTAATTAACCAATAAGCTATCAATTTATATTAGTTCATTTTCAAAATATCATAATACACTCCATAACTGTTCTTAGCTGTTATCAGAGCTAGCACCTTTAGGTTAAGTTGTTAATAAATTAGAAGTAAACGTATTGTTAATTAATATATTTTTTTACTGCCACCTCTCCTTATGTATGTACAGCATGCACGAGCTACCGGACCACCTCCAATGGGAGAGCCAACGGAGCCATTTTTTACCCAGTGGGTTACGGTAGCAATGCGGAGTTCATCCCACATTTAAGTTTGTCCCCCCCCCCCCCCAACGTTAAGTTTGCCTAGAATTTCGGCTCAAAATTAACTCGCGATGCAACTTGTCTATCTTCGGCCACTCCCCACTAAAAATTAACATTTAATTTGGCAAGTCTACACCTACAATTAGGTTTCAAAAATTCAAGGCAATTCCATTTAGATCGGCCATCGGTGGCACAGTTGGCAGAACATAGAACTCGTAGCCGAACTCGCTAGACCAAGGCTTACTACCGGCTAATATCCGCCACGTACACAAATGACGCCTGGTGCATGTAAAATCCGTCGTGGGTGCAAAATCCTTCAAGTTACCTGTGAATTATACCTCTGGAGGTGTCTTGCCAGGTGAAGGTCTCGTCATCTGATCAATGTTCTAAATTACGAGACCAACTTGAGTAGAAATGTGCAGATGCCAATCAACAAGATATAAACGTTAAGTAACAGACATAACAAAGCTCACAAGTGAAAAGTAGGCACTGCAGATAGGAAGACCAAAAAGGTGATTGTCAGATTTATTGCAGCTACGCGACAATTAATCGATCACCTGCCCCCATACCAGATACCAAACCCGTTTAGATGGGACAACCCGCCAAGTAGGGGCCTCGTCATTGGTTAGAAAGAAAGAAATCCGCCAGAAAACGTGACAGTGGGCGGTATGTCCAAAATTGTTCTTGAGAAAAGTTCTGAACCAACGGCCGGCCCTGCCAGGGAAATCCTAATCGCGGGAAGGGACAGGGTCAGACTAAGGCTTTATAGGCGCTGGCAATCGCTGCCAGAAAACATATTTTTCACGCGACACAAGGCAGTGAGGGGCATCAGTAGGCGGTGGAAACTTCTGGGTGCGCCCGTATAAAGTCCCTCCCGTTACTCTGTGAAAGTGGAACTCTCTACTCGCGACAGGTGACGGAAATTAGAAGTGTGAAATGATACTCGCGCTCCTTAGGTTAAATTACAGAGGTATGTTAAGTGTTAATATATGTTTTCGAGTTTCCTCTTAAGAATTGGGCTAGTGAGGATATTAGCAAGCCAATTTCAAGAAGGGTTATGAATATATCTGAGATGCCATTTGGCTTGTTAGGGTGCAGTGAAAATATGAATGTGACGCCGTAATTTGTTCACCACACTCGCATCGGTCTGAAGAAGCACAATGGAATTTGTAAAGGTACTGGCGAAAGGCATAATGTTTTTTCACACCTCTCACAAAAATGTTTAAATTTATTTTTTATTCGAACTCATTAGTAATTTAAAGATATTTCGAGTGCCAAAATGTATTTATTTTACACAATAAATCATAAAAATTTTTATAGAATGTTCCGTACAAATTTTAGAACATTTGAACTGCTTAATTTTATATTTTACTAAGCAATAATGCGTAAAATTTGTCTTTATCGTCAATTTGAAAGTACCTAAGCAAAAAATAGGCAATGTTATGTATCTGGAACAAAAAAAAAGGAAAGGGGGTGCATTTTTCGTGAACTGTTATTCAAAAGCCAGTTACGTCTAACTCATAAAATTTATATTACAAAGATGTTTATTTTCATAAAAATCAGAATTTTTTAGTCAGTCCCTTTTGAGATATTAATTAGTGAAAATTGCCAAAAACGCACTTAATCCAGCTTTTGATGAGGAGTAGAAGAAAAGGGATTTTCAGTGTTTAAGTTTGTAAAAAGAAATATTCCTATAAGAGATCTGTGTGAGAAAAATATATTTAAGATGAGTCTGATTCCCTTCATATGAAATAATGGCAGCGAAATGTGGTGTTTGATCTTCTATTTATCTAGCTATTAAGCATCTTTTTGGCCGAGATCTTTAAGTCTAATTTTTATTAATAACATACAATGTCCAAAATTTTATGCTGAAAATTTTTGTTTTTGATTCATCTTGATAGATAGAAAAAGAAAGCAGTTACAGCATTTTCCGTAAAACACGTTTTTCACTCAAAAATGGCTGTGTAGCTCATTAAAAATGGTCACCCCAAAAAAAACTATATGATAAAAATATGAAGAAAACTTGGTTAAAGAATTAGGATAATAAAAAACGTCGAGCCATACTACCTTGGTGATTTGAAATGCTGACCAATATACAATAATTGCAACTCTTATGAAGCGCATAATTTTGATATGAGATGCTGCACTGTTAAAAATTTGCAGCATTCTGACAGGTCATTTGACCGTTTTTTTCCGAAAACGGTTACACAACCGTAATTTTAACACTATTCTGACCACATTATTGGACATTTTATGGTCAGAATATAGTTAAATTATGGTTATGAAACCGTTTTTTTAAAAAACGGTCGAATGACCTGCCAGAATGCTGCAAAATTTTTAACAGTGTGTACCTTAGATGTACCAATATATAAAATTCAGTCTGCTTAAATTACAATGATCGGAAGAGGATAAAGGAAATTGCGAGAACGTAATTTCCTTATAAATATTTGAGCAAAAGAATGTATAAAGTGATTGAAGAAACCAAAATATATATTCAATTAAAAAAAAATCAATATTAATGATATGGCAATCTGAAATTTTTTCGAGCGCTTGAAACATTTTTGAATTGCTAAATATTATCGAGTACCTTAAAAAATAAACGAACGGCTAGCACCGGGCGAGAACTGCTGATGACATAGCATTTGCATTTTATTGATTACTTAACTGCCTCTAATTAATATTAATGAGGCTAGATTACTACGACGTCATGTAATGTCAAAGTCGATATATAACGAAGTGAATGAAGAATTCGACATATGTAATGAAATACAAAAACTCAAATGAGTTTCTTGTTTTAATTTTAACTGTACATATAAATCAGGATACCAGAAATTTGATTTGAGAGCTTAACACATTTTATTTCAGATCCTCGATATAAATGCCTAATTTCTATTTAAAAGTAGCATGAATAAAAGTAAATAAATAGCTGCCTTTTAGCGTATTATTTTTACTTGCCTCTGTGGCTAAAATTTTTATTTTTTATTTTTTCAGTTTTCACTTTTTGTTACTTTTTATCACTATACTTTTAATATAGAGTGTCACAAAACCAAAACAGTAGTTTTGCAACTAGTATTAAATGCAGATATTTTTAACTTTCTAGTTGTTTACTTCATCAAGGTATTTTGTTTAACGAGCTTATTGTAACATGTTCTAAGATTAAACAAATTACCATCATTGAATTAATTACGTATGATAGGATTTAATAGAATGTAGAAAACTTTTATTAGTGTCTTTTTAAATTTTGAATCGATTTTCGTAAAATTTGAAATAACTCGAAAAAAATCCGCAACGATTATATGTGGGAATTTCGTACGAACATTTGCATTAGACTGAATGTACCCGACTCAGTATTTCCGCTTCGAGATTAAAAAGGTAAGGAAGCTGCGTGAAGTGGGAAATGCAGAAAAAGTAAATAGAACAAGACAGAGTTCGACGACGCAGGTTTTTGTTAAAAGAAACAGAATATTTTCGATGAAATAAGATGGAAGATTTAAATGACGTACAAAAATTATAGAAATATTCAACGACGTTATGAAAATGAAGCCAAAGTTAGTTGCTTTTAAGCTAAATATAGATTGTAAAGAGAGCTTTTATCTGTATTTTTGTTTTGTCTTCGTCTTAATAAATGTCAGTGTTCGTCTTAGAAGTGAGCTATGATTTATAAATAGAGTCTCATCCCATATATGATATAAAAAACTGGTGGAACCAGAGAGAAAAGTAAAGCTCGATCTAAAAAAGTTACAGTAAAAAATTGTCAAATAGTTTCAGTTTAAAAAAGTAAGTAGAGCGTAGAAAAGTAATGGAATCAGATTATCTGTAAAGCTCATGAAATTACCCAAATTTTTGTTGATAGCTGAAAATGTGGACTGAGTTTTACTGGTGCCTTAAAATCAATCAGGGAAGTAAAGGCATTTTTAACTCATCCTGAATTCCAGTCATTCATAACCAATTTAAAAATTTGGGCTCATTGGTTAGAGGTTGATTTAGGAATGAGCGAGAACATGACAGGTATCGAAGACATGAGAGATCGTTCAGTACGAAGTATGGAACAAATTCCATTCCAGGGGTCACTGATAAGCTTGGAAAATCAAAGTCCAAAATGAGCCCAAAACCCTAAGCATGTACGATTCAACCATATGCTAACTACTTGTCTGGCTTAAGTCCATTGGCATAAGGCTCCCTTTTCACAGTAATTACATGAAATAAAAATTATTACGCTACAAGTGTTATGTCAGAAATGTTAATAACAACAATTCCTCAACAACTTGACTGTATTAATGTTATACTTAAAATATTACTTCATGGTTTACATTCTTTCATCTTTGTGGAGTTTAGCTTGACTTATGCAATCGTGTCCACATCGTTCTGGGCCTGACAGAATTTTTTTGCACATAACTACACATCCCAGACTAGTCCTATACCCAGTACTCATTTTGAGTGGATAATATGATTTTGAATATAAGGCACCAGTAAAGCTCAGTCCACATTTTCAGCTATCAACAAAAATTTGGGTAATTTCATGAGCTATACAGATAATCTGATTCCATTACTTTTCTACGCTCTACGTACTTTTTAAAACTGAAACTATTTGACAATTTTTTACTGTAACTTTTTTAGATCGAGCTTTACTTTTCTCTCTGGTTCCACCAGTTTTTTTTATATCATTTCACATCTTTTTCAGATCCTTTCAGGAACTTAATCAACCAACTTCAACTAACCAAACAACCGCCCCAATTAACCAACCAATGATCCCAATGAACCGGCCCAACTAATTGTCCCAATCAAAAACTAACAGAAACATTGGTTCACTAGTATATTTAAAGAGCTCTGATGACCCCATACTTATTTCTAAGCCCCATATTGGGATATTGACCTATACTTTACTCAGGACTGACCGCCAGACTAGTCCTTAGACTAAGTTTTATACATAGTGTGATCTTTTGAATTTTTCTGCTATGTACCTACGCTCCTCTGGTTTAAGGGACTATGCAGTATCCCAGATTGCTACTTTCGGTCCAACAATATTAATTTTTCTTTAACTAGCGAAATTGAATTTCATTTGGCGTTATAATGACGTAATTATACTAAAGTGTTTGAGCTTTTAAAATTAAAATGCATGCTTTCTTTGGCGCGTGCAATAGGAGTATACGATTTCCTACAATACGCAGGAAAATGTAATAAATGCAACCAAATGAACTAACATTTACCGAAAATTTCTTTCGTATGACTTAAAAATAAATCTTTCGTTATATGAATGATAATAATAAGGATTAATTTCAGAATATCAAGAGTTTCTTTTCAGAATAAAACATCATTACAAAGTTATGCCAGTTAAACAGAAATTTACCTCATACCTAGCAAACATTTTTTTTTATCATTATCTTTTCCTAAATTGCTTTTTTTAAATTAAAACTCCTGTATTAAAATAGATTTTTAAACATTAAAAACATTCAAATGAAGATACTGTGTCATTTTAACACGTGTTTAGTTAAAGTTTTTACATCTATATAGGAAATATTTTCATTTTCTGATTAGAATGACGTCGATTTGAAAAATGCAAAAATATAGCGAGAAAATATGATTTTTATTTAAAACAAAATACGCGTGTTATCACTTTTTAAAATTATTGTGCCGCTTTTTAGGATGTGGCAACAGGAAAGAAAGATTGAAGGAGATATTTCTATATTGTTAAATTATGGAACCCTATGTAAAGTTTAAATGGGTGCCATTCCCTTAATATTGGATATTTTTTGACCCGACCTTCGAAAGGCACATCGCTAATTTAAGACCTTTCCAAAAAGCCATTATTCATCACTGAATGTTTTCTGGTTAGGATTGCAATTGAGTTGTTGTCTTTTCATCATGTTTCAAAACGTAAAAGATGCGGCTGAGCTCTACTATACAGCACGATCGTGCTGTATGATATATTAAATTTCAAACCATAGTTTTCGGGCTGTTGTATGCGGAGAGACGGACGGACCAGACGACAATATATAGGTGCTACGTATTTATACAAGTACGAACGCACGTACAAATGAGTAGATAACACATCTGTTATTTATTTTCTTTACTGTACTTTTTTTCCCATTGGAAGTAATGTAACGGAGTCCTTTTGACCGTCTCTATAATTGAACTATACGTACGATTTTCATATACTTTGAAATTACTCGACAAAATTCTGCAAATTTCAAACCATTAAATTGGGCAGTTTCTGCGCTTTTATATGTGGACAGACAAACGGACAGACAGACTGATGGATGGACCAGACGACGATTATATGTGCAACGTATTTATATAATTACGAACGCACCTAAAATAAATGGCTGGTGAGTATTCATCATCAACGATTGCATTCGGGTAACTGAACGTCCGGAGTGGCAGATACGATCATTTCAGCAATAAGTCTTTTCTGCATTATTCCCCATAATTTCTCTATTGTATTTAAATCCGACGAATTAGCCAACCAGGGAAGTACGTTATTTTGGTATTGGCTAAGCCAGTTCTTGGTGGACACTGACCTGTGTGAAGGTGCTAAATCATATTGAAAATTAAAATCGTCACCACACAGATCTTCCGATGATGGTATCAGGAAATGCTCAAAAATTTCTTGATATATCTCAGAATTAATCCTTTCGTTAACTATACATAACCTTTTAGGGCCATCTGCAGCCATACGCAAACTCATATTATTACACTGGTTGCAAATTTCATTGATCGTTTCATGCAGTCCTTGTCATATGCTCCTTGCTTCATTCGCCATACACGAACACCTTGATCATCATATGTTACTCAAAACACACTCTCATCATTAAACAACATCTTTCTCCAATCAAGCAACTCCATAAACGCCTTTTTTGCACCACTTCACTCTCTAACTGTTCTGTTTAATAGTAATGAGGGCTTTACCTTTGGTACACGAGATTGAAATTCAAGTTTATGGAGATGTCTTACTGTTGTACAGTTACTCGCATAAAAACCGTGTTCTTTCCACTTTCGATGCAAATATTTTTCCACTACTAAAACCTTATTTTAGTAATACTCTGTAGCTTTCTATCGTCTCTCTGAGTATTTTTTGTCTTTTGGCCGCTATTCAGATGCTTGTTTTCAAAATGTCCGTCGTTAAAATACTGCTTTATTGCTCTACTAACACTTGGTTGAGAACATTTTAAGTAACTGGCGATATATTGCTGATTACGACCTTCTTTATGCACATGAATAATACTATGCTTGTTAAACTCCGTTATGTTGGACGAACGACCCGTGTTTCACGCAAAATGGAACAATGATGATACAAAGCGTTTTTATAGCTTAAGAAGAAGTCCCGCAGAAGCTAATTTTATACTTAATTTATGCAACCTTGTGAACCAATCAAGAAAATTATTAAGTATTCTAATTTTTTGAACCACCTATTTTAGTATTCTAACATTTTGAATATTGAAAATAATTTTACAAAAATACAATATTCGCTCAAACTTTCATCTTTTACTGTTTTAATTTTCTTTAATAGCATGTAAATTTATTAAAACATCAACCGATGCTCTTTTTCAGCTGTATTACACTGAAATAAAGCTAAATGCAATTCCAAATACAAATGAAATGAATTATTCTAATTTTTTGTCTTGGAACTGTATTGACGTGTAATCTATGTAAAATATTTATTATTTTTAAGTAACTACGGAAAATTTACGATTATTAAGATCACACTATCAATTCCATAGATATATTAAAAACATATAGAATTACAAAATATTAGATTTACTATAATAACATGCAGTAGCAAATCATTCAATTCGGTTTATTATTTAGAGCGTTTCAAATCATTTATGAAAAAAAGTCAGGTCTGTGAGCATACTTTCCGTGCACATTTGGTACGAACATACATAACCATAATATAAATATGCACTTTTGATAAAATATTTCTTATAATCTGGGAAAATATTGCTATGAAGTTTTGTAATTTCAAAGCGATGTAAAAACATATCATTTTTCAGAAAATTTAGAAATGAAAAAATAAGCTTCTGGCCGAATGGCCAATTTTTACCCCAAACTTCATTTGGAATACTTTTGTCCCTCATTATACAATATCGCTTGCATGGATGCATTCTTTGGTAGACAAAACATGCCATGAGCTGTTGTAAAAAGAGTATTTCACAAAAAATGTTCTATTTTCTTCAGGATACATTACAATTTATACAGTAACTTATTATTCTTTGTTAACCCATTTGTGCCTGAATTTTTGTTTTCTAAAATATTTTGGTAAAATCACTTTAAAATGTTGCAAAATGAACTGGAAAAATACTAAAAAAAATACACTTAATTTTTTTTTATACATTTATTTGATAAAATGTAAAAGAACTAAATATGAGTATTTCTAGTAGAATAATATGCATAATTATATATTTTGCCTATATTTATATTTAAAATGTTTTTAAATTGTATATTATGTACTATAATTAGTATTTTAATGAACTACAAAAAAAAAATATGTTTATTTCTTTGCAGAGACTAATAACGTTATAACTATTATTAATAATAAAATAAGAATAATGGTATTGCAGACTTAATAACAATTTATTTCATAAATATCTTCGAAAGGAGATTGCATAAATAACTGTCTCCTAAATTTCTAACAAAAGTATGTGCCCATTTGTGCCTAGAACCCTATATTTTGTACATTACAAAAATGCATAAAAAATAGGCTTGAACATTTAATTTCGCAATTTAAAAAAATACGTATTTCAAAAAAGTCCACAAGCTAAGATTATAACTTGCGATTTTGGGTCCATGATAGAAAAAATACAAATAAACTTACTTTTTACATTTCGCCCTCTTGAAAAATTAAACATCTATAAACACCGAAAAAAGCCTTAATTTAAAAAAATAAATATTCACCTTGTGCTGTCATCTCTCGGTTATAGATAAAGACATTTATAAATAATGATTTCATGCAATTTTCATGTTATACAGAAGAAGAAAATTATACAAATGCATTAAAATTTGAAACGTTCCCAAAATGGGACGCTAGGTATAAGTGGGTTCATGTTATATTTTGAAGATTATTCTTCCCACTTCCATTACGTATAGGTGTGGTGGTGATTTTATTCAAATGGCTGTTTCTGCCAAAGTATTTAATCCTGTAGTGTAAGGATGCATAAAATTTGAAATTTTCTATTCAATATGGATACAGCAAAAGAAATGCTTATTCCTTTATCCAGGCCATTGATAATTAAAGATAACATTGCTCCTACTTATGAGCATTTACTATAATAACATGCAGCAGCAAATTCTTCAGTAACATCGTTTAATTCAATTTGTTTAATAACCTGAAATACTGGATTAGTTTTTGTAGATGCAGATCAAAGTTTAATAACTTTTCCCAATGGAGTGAAAATATTTTTTGGCCAGGATTAGAATATGGGATCTATATAAAAGACAAATGATTCTCAATACATGAAAATATAATATAACTACCAACTAAAATATACAATAACACCTTCCGAGTTACCCACAATTCAGAAAACCGCTCTTTATCTTTAGAAACTTTATAAATAGGTATGTTTTCGAGATTTAAAGAAGTATTTATAAAAACAAAGTTTCTCTTGCCGTCACTGATTTTCTGAGTAGTTTTTATAGTGTATTAACCAGTTCTCTCAAACCGGTTTGAGAAAACCGTTCAAAACCGGTTTTGGGTTTTAGCTCATAGGCTATCAAAGACCGACAGCTATTGTGACCGCAGATTCTGTATGTACCTACGTACGTAACGCGACAACTCTTGGTAGAAATATTCGATTTGCTTCAAAAAAATTTCTAGATTCATTCTCATAAGGTGCTTCCCTGATTAGTTTTGGAGGTTCATTGGTTAAGTATAAGGGGGGGGGGGAGGGGACCTAATATCCCTTAATTTAGATAAATGGACTTTCATGCAGAATTATCCGATTTGTTTCAAATTTGGTATACCAGTTTATTCAAAAAAGGCGCTTCCCTGATTAGATTTGGACCTTGATTGTTTAAGTATAAAGGGGGGAAAGGGGCAGCTAATCCCCCCCTTCCCTAATTTAGCTAATTGTTTTTTTGTTTTTTTTTTCCAGAGGGGCATTATTCTTTGAAATAAGAGTATAATATACAATTAGTGTGAATAGCCTGTGTGCTCAATGCCATGAGTTTGACTGGCCACTTTTCTTTTTTATTAGGTTATTATCTATTTTCAATTAGCAACCTAAAGTAACACCAAAATTATTTTGGCAAAATTTCGATTCTTTATTTACAAGTGCACAAGGGGGAAAAAAAGACGATATTGTAAAAATTTACTTGGAATTATCATAACTGCGTCTTTTAATTTCTAAAATAATATCATCAATAAAGAGTAGGTGTATATCCGATTATTATAAGTATAGCGATACTTTAAAACAATTTAATGTTTTATAGCAAAGTGATTTATCCGAGGAATACATCTCTGTTAAAATATTGAATAAAATAATCGATTACACATGTACCAAATTAAATCAACTAACCAGATTCTCGTTTCCATGTTCTAAAAGAATAGAAGTAAAAAATTCTTCAAACTCTACCTAAATAAAATATTAATTTTATTTGATCTGTTTCTACGGCTAAAATTTAAAAATGTCGTTTCTTTGACGTTTTATAATAATTGATTTATTTTTTTTCTATTCTTGTTGTTAAAAGAAATAGCGGTTTTCTAAATATCCCTATTGATAGCGATATATTTCAAAGCTTGTGTGATTTTTCTTTTTAATACGTATACTATCAGGACGTAAGTTTCAAAACTCGCCTTATGCAACATTTAAACAAGTTGGAAATTGCTCGTCAAACGTGGCAAATGAGGTGCGTTCGTACTATAACTAGTTTTATAATTATTTTTCACACCCACATATTGTACTGAATGTATATATTTTTTAACTTCATAAGTGCATAGTCTGTAACATCATTAAAATGCACTTGCAATATTTTTTCCCCATTCCCCGTAATGTGACAGAAAACTTTTGACTGTCCCTGTAATTAAACTATACATCCGATTTTCATAAAATTTCAAATGGCTCGACAAAATTTTGCAACTATTATATATTTAAAATTTCAGACCATTCGGAAGGCTGTAACATCATTAAAATGCACTTGCAATAATTTTTCCCATTGGCCGTAATGTAAAGAAAAAATTTGACTGTCCCTGTAATTAAACTATACATCCGATTTTCATAAAATTTGAAATGGCTCGACAAAATTTTGCAACAATCATATATTTAAAATTTCAGACCATTTGGTTGGGTAGTTTTTGCTCTGTTACATGCGGACAGACAGACGGACGGACGAACGGACTGAACGACGACTATAGGTGCTACGTATTTATATAATTACGAACGCACCTAAAAATTGTGTGTTTTCTCTATGAATCTATTCTATTGGTTAACCTGCATCGAAAAAACATTACATTCTACAAAAAACTAGTTTTATCGCATATTTCTGGTATTGTAAAACTTTGGTTTGCAATGAAAATCATAGACACAGAGATTTTTCACGATTTCCCAAAATTTGATTTTCTGGATAAGGCAAGTTTTGAAACTCACGTCCTCATATATATGTATGTGTATAGTTAGATAAAGAGATAAATAGATAAGTAGATACGTACAATCTATTGTATAGTTTCTATAGTCGTTAGGTATTTTGTATAATTTTACAAGTCGATTAGTTTTACAGATTTTGTATTTCTTGTTGTCGTACATTTATGTTTAATTAGTAAAGATGTGAATAATTGTTGCTTCAATATAATCATTGTAATTAATGTACATACTTGCAGGTGAAAAATATAGTTATTTTTTTATTTTAAAGTTATTTTTTTATTTTAAGTTTTGCGAAGATTTTTTTTTTACAATAATAAACATTAAAAGTTAAATATTAATTTTATTATATCCATTTCTCATAGTTAAATTAAAAAATAATTTGTCGTTTTATGATAATTAATTATGTTTAAAAAACGCGTAAAAAGAAGAATGAAGAGCTAGAAAAACATGTTTTTCCAGCTCTTCATTTTTTTTTTTTTTTACTTTGAGTAATAGATGGTGCCACTGAGTTGTTTTTAAATCATTTATGATGTTTCTGTTGAGTTTTTCCCACTTTTAATTTAATTTTTAAAGATGTAGCATATTGATTGTTTCCTGCCGATTTATATTTTAGAAAATTTTACTTCTGGTGATGGTTTTAAAGAGTAAACCAAAACGTTGAGATTTATTTTATTCGTGTGTTTATTTTATATCATCTTTTAATTTATTAGCAAAGTGTTCGTTGGATAGCAACATCTATTTTGTTTAGTATTACATATTACAACGTAAAGTCCTTCATTATTATGGTCTAGACCTTATATTAAAATTCCATATTAACTTATACATAGGGGAGACCGGAGCACATTTTCCATAGGGGCACGTTTTCCTACTCGCTTTAGTTTTTAAATGAGCCGCTAGGTGACACTAGCAAGGGAACTGGCTGAAGTGGCAACATCTTACAGACCATCTACCAAAGTTATAGCTTAATATTTGCTGTCACTTCGCCTGGAGAGCTGTTTTTCGGCCAGGTAGTGTAAAAGTTCAAATATGGCGATAGGGCAGGTTTTCCAACAACATACGGGGCATGTTTTCCAACATGTTTCTCGTTTTAAAATGTCCCCCTTCTAAATCAACTGGGCTTACTGTATCAAAAATGTATTTATTGTGTAAAAAAATCGGCCAAATAACCATTTATACTAAGAACCCATTCGATCATTTAGTTATTTCGGCAAAACTATCAATATGAAAAACAAGGTAAATTAAAAAATATAATAAAATGTCAATTTTTCTAAAATGGGTTCATTCAATGAATCTATTTTATGTTAATTATACCTTTATAGTTATGAGCTACGACACTGTGATCGCAGTGTGTATGGACCCCTCAAAAAGCAAATTAACCGTGCTTAGAGCTGCTCACGGGCGTTAATCTACAGTCAATATTATGGTGGGTTTTAAACGTTAGTGAATTTTCCTACTTAATCCTAAAATATTTGCAGACTCTGCTTTTATGCCATCCTACTTTTCTGACAGGTCAGCTCCTGCCGCACCAAATCTTCAAAGCACCAACAATCCTGAAAAGATTTCAAATTTTCTTCAATAATCCATCCCCCCCCCCCCCCACCAAAAAAAAAAAAAGAAAAAAAAAAAAAAAACACCCAAAGCATCTAATCCTTCTACAACAACGCAGGCTAGCACTTCCAAAGAAGCTGTTCCTTAAGTTCTACTCAAAATTCCCCTATTGCTTAATGAAAAACACGTTCCTTCTACATCCAAACAAACTTTGCCTACACCAGAAGAAGTTAGGACTTTTGCGAAGGCTGCACTAAGGAGGCAAACACGGCGTGGAAAGAAAAATTGGAAGTATTGTACTGACTGATTCTCTTGTTAAAAATCATCTGAAAAGGGAAAAAAAGATTCTAAAAAAAGGAAACTGCAAAAGGAATCAGATAAAAAGGGCGAGAAAAAACAGAATCCAATCCCGGCCACGGAGCTGTTTGGACCTTCGTCTTGAAATGTAAAATGGATTAAAACTGTTTTTTATGCTACTGTTATGTTACTGTGCATTTTGTTCACAATAAAAAACACTTATTAATTAACAAGCAAGATTTATTACCTGTGTTTTACCATTTAAAATATATTAAAAAGCAGAAAAACCAACGTTTAAAATGCGCAAATAATATATGAAAAGCAGCAAACAGCTGTTTCGAATCTACTAGCGAGATTCTTCTTCAGTGCAAAAGGAACAGCGTGCTAGAAAAAGCAAGGCTGAGCAAAATCATAGACAGAGACGCGCTGGCTTTTATACCCTATGCGGGTGGCGAAGGCGCCGAAACAACCAATGAGAGAGAAGCAGTGGAAACGACTGGGTGGACAAGTAGCGACATCTACCGGAGAAGTAGAGAAAAGACACCAAAAAAAGGGGAATTAAATTAACGCTTTCCAAATACTTGGAAAATCTGGAGTACTAGATAAGTCATTGACTAAAGAGTGAGAATTTTTAATGATATGGTAAGCTTCCCAAAAATCAAGATCAAGGTTAGAAGAACATTTTTGGATAATGATGGCTGAGGAAAAATCGAACCTATGTTGAGAAAACCAAGAATGTTGAGCAATAGAAGAACGTTTGAGCTCCTGATTTTTAACATAAACTTCATGCTCTTTTAAACGAAATCTAAGAGCACGTTTAGTCTGACCAATATAAGAAAGACCACACTGACAAGAGATCTGGTAAATGCCCCAATTATCTAGGCGATCAACGGGGTGTTTGAGATTTGAAAAAGGGATTTTATTAACAGGAGAAAAAATAACTTTAAAATCAAACCTTCTTAGGATTTTAGCAACTTGCTGACTGATTTTAGGAAAAAACGGTAATACAACTGAAGTATTAGAGTTGGAATTAGAATGCTTTTCAGAATGGTTGGATTTCGTCAATTTCTTATAAATAGAATCGATAATATTAGAGGAATAACCACGATCGACAGCAATAGCTTTGAGGTAATTAAGTTCAGCACTAAGTAACTGAGGAGTGGAACAAATATTAGTAGCCCGAAAAACAAAAGTATTGAAAGCAGCGAATTTCTGGTTAGGGGGATGAGAAGAATACCTGTGAGGTGGGAGACTGACAGCAAAAGGTTTACGAAAGACGGTAGTCTGAAAGCCATTTTCACAACGAATAACAAGGACATCCAGGAAAGAAAGACAGTTATTGGTCTCAATTTCAGAGGTAAATTGAATGCAGAGATCAATGGAATTCATAATAGAGAGAATATGATTAATATCCGAATTCATTTCAGTCAGGACATAAACATCATCAACATAACGAACATAGAACGGAAATTTTAAGATTTCAAAAAGCTTGACCTCAAAATAGTGCATATAAATATCGCATAAAATTGGACTAAGAGGATTACCCATAGCCAAACCGTCAATCATACGGAAGAAATTACCATTGAAAACAAAAGTATTTTGCGACAAGCAAGCGCGAGTGAGAAGTATAAGTTCCACGATTTCAAAATAAGAGAAATGGAATTCACAAAGCCTTTTCTTGAGGCAATCTAAAGCCCCCTCAACCGGAACGTTTGTAAATAATGATTTAACATCAAAAGAAACCATCATGTGACCCTGCGGCTTAAAATTATGAAGTTTTTTAACAAAATCAAAAGAATTCTTAACAGTGAAACAGTTACTGCTCAAAAGTGGGGAAAAAACAGAAACTAAATAATTGGCAAGCTTATAAGAAGCTGCACCGATACTAGAGACAATAGGTCTAAAAGGAATGTCGGGTTTATGGACCTTAGGTAAAGCATAAAACCGGCCACAATGCGCAATAGACGGAATAAGGGACTTCTTAAAGTTAGCAGGAATAATGGAAGAAGACTTAATGGCAGACTTAATAGAGTTAATTTCACTAGTGGAAGGGTCTTTGCGGATATCCACATACGGGCCATCATTAATTAATTTATGGGTTTTTTCCAAATACGTAGATTTGTCGAGAAGAACAATCTGACCACCTTTGTCGGCCTTAGTAACAATTAAGTTTGGATCAGAACGCAAATTTTTCAGACATTGTTTAACAGGATGTTTAAGATTGGGTTTATAAACATTAGAATTGAAATCAACAGTATTGGCAATGAGATGCCTAATAGACTCTTTTTGAGAAGAAGATAGAGCGCTATGCTTAAAGGCTCTTTCAATAGGAGCAATAAGATTAGGTAAAGAAGGAATAGCAGAGACAGAAAAATTGTTATTCAATTTGAGAGCATCGAGCTGATTGTTACTTAATGGAACACTAGAAAGATTGACAACAGCATTTTGGTTAACAAGAGGCAAATTACCGCAGTTATTAGCGACAGAACTTCCACAAAGCGCATTAAATTTCTTCTTTAAAACCGAACAAAAGAAACCGATTAACCGAAATTAACCGATGAAAGCGTTAATTTAATTCCCCTTTTTTTGGTGTCTTTTCTCTACTTCTCCGGTAGATGTCGCTACTTGTCCACCCAGTCGTTTCCACTGCTTCTCTCTCATTGGTTGTTTCGGCGCCTTCGCCACCCGCATAGGGTATAAAAGCCAGCGCGTCTCTGTCTATGATTTTGCTCAGCCTTGCTTTTTCTAGCACGCTGTTCCTTTTGTACTGAAGAAGAATCTCGCTAGTAGATTCGAAACAGCTGTTTGCTGCTTTTCATATATTATTTGCGCATTTTAAACGTTGGTTTTTCTGCTTTTTAATATTGTTGCACAAAGGCTTTATTTGCTATTTTTATGCTATTTTTATAATCATTTAAAATATAGTTGGAAAACTTGCTCCTGACCATTTTTAGTAGGCTGGAAAACTTGCCCGCATACGGGGCACATTTTCCAACGTAACATGATTAGACTTAACAATTTTTTGTGAAAAAGTATATTTAGTTTTTTGAAAAATAACTGTGGCAGTTTGTACAGAAAGGTCTAGGGAATACAATGATATCCTGTAGATATTAAAATAGTTAAAAATAGAAAATACAAAAATAAAATTATAAAAAGTTGGAAAACTTGCCCCGGTCTCCACTACGTTTGGTTAGTTTATTTTTTGGTTTATACGTGATTCTTTTATTTGATAGTTGAGATTGCATCATTATAAAAATATATGTTAGCATTTTTTCATGGAAAAATTGACTTAATTCATTTATTAACACTGAAACTACCGCAACGGGTCATTTGATCTGTATGCGCAGAGCTAATTTTTTGTTTACGTGTATGGTGACACAACTTTTCTTAATATGATATTCTTCGCGTTATGTAAAATAAAGCTAAAGATGTCTAATTTAAAACAGTGGCGTCAGACACTCTTAGAGTTTTACAAATGTGCGCACATGTATGTAATGACACCGCTCGTTAGTTTTAATGATGATACTATTTTACTTTTTTCAAATCTTTCAATTAACGAAACTCTTAGTAAACAAATTTAGACAGGCAGGGCTTGTTGTACTCAAGCCATTAGGTAGGCCTCACTGTCTGGTCAGAACTTGAACTTGACAATTGTCAGCATTTTTTTTTCGGATTAATAATCTGCTATATATTTAGAGCTAAAAAATAATAATTCGAATGTCTTTTTAATTCCGAAAACAGAACCATAAAAAAATCAATACAAAATAAATTCAAGCCCAATTAATTTCAGTAGTTTTAATGATGATACAATTTTACTTCACAACCATTAGTATATATTTTTTTTTTCCAGAATAATAATATCCTACACATTTAAAGTTTAAATCAATAGTCCAAACGCGCTTTTTTTAATTTCGTAAACATTACTGTCAAAAAATCCATACAAAATAAATTCAAGCCCAATTAATTTTACAATTATGCGCACACGTATCTAATGACACGGTTCGGTAACTTTAAGGGTGATACTATTTTACTTGACAATTATCAGCATTTTTTTTTCAGATAAATAATATGCTACATATTTATTTAAAGTTTAAATAAATAGTTTAAATGCGTTTTTTTAATTTTCGAAATCAGTACCATAAAAAAATCATTGTAAAATAAATTCAAACCCTATTAATTTTACAATTATGTACACACGTATCTCATGACACGGTTCGGTAGTTTTAATGATGATACTATTTTACTTGACAATCATCAGCATTTTTTTTTCAGCATTTAAAGCTTAAATAAATAGTCCAAATGCGGGTTTTTTTTTTTTCGAAAACAGCACAATCAAAGAATCAATACAAAATAAATTCAAGCCTAATTAATTTTACAGCTATACGCACTCGTATCTAATGATATATTTTGGTATATTTAATGATGATACTATTTTAGTTGACAATCGTCGGCCTTTTTCTTTTCAAATAATTAATCTGCTACATATTTAAAGCTTAAATAAGCAGTTCAAACGCATACAACAGCGTATAAACAGCATAAAAAAATCAATATAAAATAAATTTAAGCCTAATTACTACAAATATTGTTACATGGCGAACAATTGAATGCTTTGAATTATAAATATCGCTCCCTGTAAAAAGAATTTAATATTTTACTTCAAAGTAATTTATCCGAGTAAAACAAACTGACAAATTTTTCGCCCATAAATATATTGAACAACATAATCGATTACACATGTACTAAATTAAAACAACTAACCAGAAGACACGTCTTTCCTTATTCTCAAATAATAGAAATAGAAAATTCTTTGAATTGTATCCCAGTTAAATGGTAATTTTATTTAACCCTCTTGTCAGGATGAAATTTTAAAATGCTTTGGTATTTTTATAATAATTAATTGATTTTCTGTTCATGTTGTCAGAATATTTTTTTGGTTTTTTAAATATCTCTGTTGATTACGATTTGCTGAATTTTCCTTTCTGATAGAAAGATAATCTTGGCGATCTATTGAAAAAAATTCGAGCAAATTAGAATAGTAAATTTTATTTTAAATGTCGTCTTATCGTGCATTTTTGTTTCATTAATAAAGAAATAAAAAATGTTGTTTTAAATTAATTATTAACGAGGTGGAACTAAGCGAATTTCGACGAAAGAAAACGTTTATAAAGGCACTATCCATTGAATTAATAATAAACCTACAAAATTAATTAGAATAAAAAAATCACCATGCAAAGGTCAGTCTAACACTTAAAACAAATATTATTTTAACCTAAAGTTATACCAAAACATTTTTTAAGTCTCTAAATTTACATACGCACGTTTCATATACATATTCACAATGATAAAAAAAATAATGCGCAAAAGGTTATAAAAAAATACATCTCCAAATTTGAAGTCACGTTTGTTGGCTACAACTTTTCATGCGAACATTGTGAACAATCGCGCTCTTGACCTGAGGTTCTAATCTCGGTACCGGCAAGTGAAAAGTCCAAAAATTTATGTCTTTTAGATTCATTAATGGTAAAGTGTTTCGTTTTATTAAAGAAAACGATCGTTTTTTTAAAGTATGACGTCATTTTCACCCACTGAAGTTTTTTGTCTAGTGTCTCAAAATCAGTACCATCCGTTTGATAAAATATTGGAATGTAACAGTTCTATGAGGGAAACTGTGTGTTTTTTAAAATTTTACGTCACTTTCTGTTCGAGTTTCTTTCTTTTTTTTAAAGTTACTTTGGTTTGGAATGAGAAAATGACATCAATGAGGATATAATCAGTAAAGATACATAAAACCATTATTTCTGTTTTCTCTGCAACAATAGAAGTATTCCGACTGTCACCATTTTGAAGAAATTGAATTTTTTCTTTTTATTATTTAAATATAAAAATGGGAATACTTGAAAAAAGCTAGTGTGGGCTCATCTACAAATAAACAGCTTTCATTAAAATACATATATATATATATATATATATAGTAAAATTGCTTCAGTAGGAAACTCAGGGCAAATGACTAAAAAAACAGCCTTGTTTTTTAAATATACTAGGGGGCTCTGCCCCCTACGAGCTACGCTCGTCAACCCCCGTTCACACACCGCAGACTCTAACAGCACGCTAATTTGATCGGCTTTAAAAAGATTTCGGAAGATTGAATTATAATTTGAATCTGACGTAATTTTCACCAAACTTTTCTTTCTCTTTTTAATATTCACGTAAAAATACTTTTGTTAAAATTAAATATTATGATCATCTTAAAATATCAAATAAATGTCTCGCGCAATTTTTAAATTTAAACTGTTTTGGAATATTAGTTTTTGTTCATTTTATGTAATAAGTGTAATGTGACGTAAATGTGACATAAATTCTCCTATTTAAGACTTCTAACGCATGTTAATGAATGTATTATTTTACAATATTCTTTCTCTTTTAAAATTCAGTTTATGACGTAATTTTCAATGAGTTCCTGCTTTTTATATTTTCTGTTTATAATAGTCACGTGTAAAATAAATTGTTAATTTGAAGCAAACATTATTGTTTGCGCTGTTTATACAGTTGGCAACAGTTTAAATTAATACAATTTTCTAAAATATCTACAAAATATCTCTCGAAATGCTGAAAATTTGAATTTAAAATAGAAATAAAACCTCAAAAAATGAGTCAAATTAAAAAACTAAATGCAATCTGCACACCAGGAAATTCTGACGCATAAAATGATTAAATTCCTATGTACAGTTTTTGCTCCTGTAAAACTCTTTTAATGGAACGATTTTGTCCAAATTTGGCATTAAATATCTCTTAAAATAATTATTCGATTTGAAAACTGTCTGCATCAGCGTGTTTATCAAACATTTCTTTATAATATTACCGATTTTCATATTTTTGTATGCAACAGTTGTTTTAATATTAACGAAGAAAGGCCATGCTTAAGCATTCAAATTGGATGCCGATCTGCCGGGAATATCTCCGCAGATTTTCATTGGTCCATTTTCAAATCAAAACTTTTTTATATATATAGAAGGATAGATATTTATATAGATACTTGTATAGCGAAAATATAGAAAGCCGAAATTTGTGATTAATTACTATAAATTGATGTTTAAAATTTTGCGAATTGTTTTTTTTTATTTAAAATTTTCAAACTTTAAATATTGATTTTATTTGGTCCATATCTCACTCTAAAATTAAAAAAAACTTTGTTGTTTTATAATAACTAATGGATTTTCTGTTTGTTTTATTAGAACTTTATTATTTTTGTTTTGTGAATATCCCTATGGATTGCAAAATATTCAAAATCTTGTATAATTTTCCTTTGTGATATAAATAAGTCTTTATTTATTTTTTTTTTGTTGTTAAAGTTTTACAAGCTAATTATCACTATATTTTTTGTACCCCTTATCATTAAATTCCTGTTTAAAATAAGTAAACTATTTAATATTATTATTAAAAAGCAGTGTCTAGTTTATCCAGTTTTATATAAATTCTTAGCCAATCAATATTTTCTGCTCTTGTGACATTAATATCTTGTAAAAATACTAAATTTATGTAGAAAATCAAAAGACATTGATTATCTTTATTACTATATAGATACACGTGATATTATATCATACACGTGTATATCCTCCATATGACCATCGCTCCTGTAACGATTAATTTGGCATAAATGAATTTAAAAAAATTCCTCTTTAATTGTTCTATTTTTGTATTAAAATGCTATCATTCTCTTTTTCTTTCATAAAATCTAATTGAACTTACGCGTTTTTATTCTATTTTGGTTTTGCGACAGTAATATCTTTCCCTTTCAAAATATTCCTCTTTAATTTTCCTTTTGCGAATTCTATTATTATTTCTCCAGATCATTCCTGAATTTCCTTTTTCCGACCAACATCTAATCATTTTACAACCTTTTGATAAATCTGCCGTAATTACTTCTCTCATTGGATATCCACTCGCTCATAATGCAGTAATTTGTGATCCTACGCATTTGCTTTAAAACACGTCTGCGCACGCTTAGATTGGACTATAAATGTTTTAATTTGACTAATAAAGCCACGCCACCCAGCTTTCCTGAAAAATATGTTAACTTTAATATCTATATGATTTCCAAAGATTTTGTCCGATATTACGTAAATAAATTTGTTTCAACTAACCTGGCTGCTTATTGCGAAAACCACAATGATATCGTACCACGTTTTCTTCTGCTCGACTAAGACAGCAAAAGATTGCATTATTTAGTTTTCGAAATGGCGATTCGGAAATTTTTATTATTTGAAGTAGCCAACTTAATAATATGAGATATATCCATTGTTCGTTTATTGATTTATTATCGGAATTTTTTCATTATTCAGCTTCCGTCATTATAAAAATATACTGTCTATTTCTGATGAAAAACTTGCATCATTTTATTAGTACTATGCTATTTGACAAAAATGTGCATTTTTCTTTTCAGTTTAATTTACTAATGAATGATTAACTTTTAAATAAATAGTTCAAATTCGACGTTTAAATTTTTAAGCAGTACCATTAAAAATAAATAGGAATTAAAAGTAAATAAAATTTATTGGAAATATTGTTTCCTTCTGAAACAAATTATTGCTTTACTTAAAAGCAATTTATCCGAGGAAAAGTAATGGACGTATTTTTCACTCATAAAAATATTGAATAAAATAATCGATTACACATGTACCAAATTTAAACAACTAGCCACATTCCCGTTTCCTTGTACTAAAAGAAGAGAAATAATAAAACTTCTTAAACTCTACTTGAAACAGTTATTAATTTTATGTGATCCGCTCTTCATAGTGAAATAAAAAAAAATACCATTTTATAATAATTAATTGATTTTCTATTTATATTGTAAGAAGAAACTGCGGTTTCTGAATATTTATTACGAAATATTTCAAAGCTTGAATAATTTTCCTTTCTGATTTAAAGAAAATCTTTGAGTTATTTTGAAAACTTCCTATGCTAATTAGTATTGTAGGTATATCCTTTATTTTTTCTTCTTGTACATTTAAGTTAAATAAGTAAATATATGAAATATTTTGTCTTGAAATATTCATTATAATTGATATGGATGTTTGTTAGTTTAAATTATAGAATCGCCGAAAAATTGTAATTTAATTTTTCATGTTTTTACTTTAGCGAAAAGTATGTTCATTTTCATAACACGGTGATGTACTGTAGCAGAAAATTTTATATCAAAATAATTATTATTTTTTAATATTTTAAGGAGATTTTTTTAATTATTATTTACCTACAGTGTGTTTCGGGACATTTGGAATAAAGTATATGTATTCAGAAAATTAATTCGTAATTATTCAAAAAATATTTCAAAATAACCATTTTAGTAATATGCATATTTGCATGTTCAGGATGTAGTATCACCAAACACTCCCGCGATGTCATGTCAAACACTTCGTGAGTTCATAATTATGTAATATTTCTTAATATCTTTTGTTATTTAATTTCCCTTAGATTATGTTTGCTTTTACCCGACTGAAAAGAAGGGTTATGTGTTTCACGCGTATCTGTGTATGTGGATTTCTTTATACCCTCGAAACATCCCAACGGCTGGATGGATTTTAATGAATGAGGTCTCTATCAATTTGTCTTAATGGCCCGATAGTTATAAGCTAGATTTTGTTTTCATAAATTCAAAATGGGGCCCGTAAAATACAAAATAGCGGTAGAGACGAAAATAAGTTACGCACCCTATTGAGTGGCATAGCATTGGATAGGTCTTTCAAAATGAAGACGATGTTTCATTGACTATTTTACAGTCAGAAGCTCCGTTAAAATATTATACAACCTGGAAGTTGTGTAGGTTGTAGGATCTCTAGCTTTAGTGCAACTCTAACCATCATAGACATCTATAGACCTAATCAAAACAGTGTTTATAGATAGGAACTAACAATTAAACGCAACTTAAAAGTCATCAATAAAAGTAAATAAAAAAAAATTGGTAAGTTATATAAACTAGTAATATAAAAAAAATATTTTAAGTCAATTCCTACTTAGGTCAATAAGAGAATTTTTCCCCCCATTCTTCTTTCACCTTGAGTGGCGGTTAAAATGCCTTGATCAAGAAGAGGACTCTCTCGGTCTTAAAATACCTTGATCAAGAAGAGGGCTCTCTCGATTATTGAAAATTAATTAATTTAATTTAATTATTGAATTAATATTTGAAAAAAACTGGATTAACATCAAGTGTCATCCACTACAAATTTTAAAAAATTTATTTGAGCTTGATTTGATAAATAATAAGTATTTTATTAACGATTGAAAATTTGAACAAGATATATATAGAGAGAGTGTGAACTAGTAGTAGGAATTGAAAAAAAAAAATGTTTCACATTAATGTTCTCATCATGTGAATTAATTAATTAGTAATTAATTAATTCACATAAATTAATTAATTACTCACTCTAATTAATTAGTTCGCATTTTACGCAGTCGGGTTTTTTGATTTTTTAAATTTAATTGTTTATTCATTTCTTTATCATTTAGAGTAAATAAAATTTACTTCATAATTAGTTCCTTTAAAGTATTCCTTTATACGGTACAGAGAGCGCTGTAATCTGAAACGAAATTGCTATCCATTATTGAATTGCACGACAGTATGTTTCTACAAAGATAATAATATGCGTATCATTTATTGTTCATTTATAGGGCACTCAAAAGAATCGGATTACTTTACTGCCTATGCGGCAGAAATTTTGAAGTGCGTTTTAACGATTCTATACTATTAATAGAATAAAGCATTTTATATAGGATATTGGAGAACATATTAATATCTCAAATATAGAAAATTTTCAGTTAACATAGTATACTTTTAGAAGGCTGCAAAGAAGAATATGGATACAGGGAAGAGTTCCATAACCTGCGCTGGTTGGCGCGAATGGCGAAGGAATCAAAAATGCCGCCAAAAACCATTTTAGCATCTTATAAAATTTTTCAAGATGGCGGAAAAACATGGTCTTTAAATATTTATAAACATATATATATTTAGTAAATGTTATATATGGCACATGTTAAAAAAAATACGATGTTTATACAGGTAGTTTTATTTTATGTCTATATGTAACATATAGAGATATACCTAATACATACATAATATATACACCTATGAATAAACATTATGTACTTATATATAATTTTATATTTTATTATATATGTCAAATTAAAACAAAAGTTATAAATTTTTCCGAAAACAAATAAGCTAAATGCAAAAAATTACACAAAAAACATATAAATAAAGTCCGTCCCAGAAAAAAATCAACCCCAAAGGCTGAAAATCGCAACCACATTGATTAATTTAATGCCAAGAAAAAAGATCGCCAAAAAAGCAAGACATGATATGGAACTCTTCCCTAGATACATCATCATTAATAAGCGATAGTTGCCTGAAAAATGTTTTAAAATAATATGTTTTTAACCCTAAGTAGACTGAGAATCAAATGGGTAACTTTATTACTTGTGCCACTTTTCGTATTTCCTTTACTTATGATATCAAATTGTTAAATAAAATGATTGTTACGAAAATACATATTACATTATGGCTAAACTGTGAAAAATATTTAATTTTTAAAGAAAAATTTAAAAAATTTCAAAACGTTTAAACAATTATTTTGTATTTATTTGTTTTTTATACTTACAGGAATATAAATTTAAGGATTGAACTTTCTATAAACCCATTAGTTTATGAGAGGGGGAAGGGGTAAAAAGTCCTTATTTATGCTGAAATAGGTTGAAAAAAGCAAAATTATTCCTCTATAAATTAAAGAAAATTGCATTTATACTAGTGCAAAATCCATACATAATTCAATTGAATATATCTTTTTTATACTGTAATATATATATATATTATTTTTATTATTAAACATCAGTACTTACATATTTATTGAAATTTAAGTATATTAATGGTAGCACAATTTAAAAGAAAGACTTGAACTGAGAAAGATTAAATTAAAGACTGGAACACTTATATATTTAGAGGGAAAAGGATGCAGTAAATAAATTTTTTGTAATGTCCATAATCACCTTATCTTTACGTAAGTTCACCAGAATAGGCTAAAGATATATAAATACATTTTAAGGAAAAAACTGAAAAATTGATATTCTCGTAATTTTCCGCAATGTGAAGTGTACCGTGTATTCTTAAGGTGCTTCGCTACCCTTCATTTGTAAGAAAAAGACAAAAATACCCCCCCCCCCTCCATTTAAAATATATTTAGAGATATCACATTTATTTTGGTAAACTAACCTAAAAATTCAATTAATTTAAACATATGAAAAAGGCTTTTTACTGGATCATTTTCCAATTAAAGGACTGAGAGTCAAAAAAATTTTAATTCCCTTTCCTCAGCATTTTTCTTTTCTTTTTCTTTCTTTTCTTTTTTTTTTTATTTATTTTTTAATAAATCAGTATACTTAAAAGCATAAAACTTTAACATATATTTTTTAATTTGCAATTTACTTGATTTTTTTATTATTATTGACGTACCCTATGGCGTATTTTATTAAATTATGTATAAAATATAAATATATATAAATATATATCCTTGAAAACGAGTTTCGAATCGTAAGTTCCATTTTTATTCATGATAGATTATATACAGCGCTGCACAAAATTTCTCGGGTACATTTCCGTCTATCCACGGAAATTATTGAATGCAAATTTTCAAATGTGCTTTGCGTTTCAATGAACAAACTTTTA
The DNA here is from genome assembly GCA_963932465.1 of Maratus speciosus. Classification (NCBI taxonomy): domain Eukaryota; kingdom Metazoa; phylum Arthropoda; class Arachnida; order Araneae; family Salticidae; genus Maratus; species Maratus speciosus. The sequence goes on along the minus strand of OZ010795.1, from coordinate 503,826,558 downwards.
GCATACTAAGTAGTTAGTACACATACAAATCCATCGATCATATACAGGTCTACACAAAAAAAGGGGGGGGGAGAAAATGGATATTTTTCCGGCTACTGATTGTAATAGCTGAAATTTGGTTTTCAAATACGTTATGAGTTTTTCAAATTGTTTATTTATGCATCATATTTCACCTTAATAAGCTCTGAAGTTTTGTTACAAAATCCTGAATGTGTTGGAATGTGTTACGTAATCTATGGTGGACGCATGATTTTTTCGTTCTTGTTATAATTTAATCGAGTCATCTTGTTAAAAGACGACTAACTCTTCAAATGTTTGGCTCAAAACCCATTCAACTGCATATGTACTTTAATTTTTTAAACCTTTACGATGTTCTTTACGAAGCATATCATCAGCACTCCATTCAGTGAAAAGCGTGTTTGAATAAATATCTGTTGCAAAATCTGAGAAATTTATAAGGCGTTTCAATGTTACGTATTCAATAAAATTAAATGTACTATCTATATTATAAAAGACAAACTTGTCCGGGCGTAACGCTATGACGTCATTTTGACGGTGGCAACAGCAAACGATTAAACTTTAATGTAATTTTTTAATCTTCTAAATATCGCACATTTTTAATTTTTATGCCGCGGATGATTTTTTAAAATTTTATTATGTAATTTTAATAAGGTATTATGTAATTTTCTTTATTGAAAGCAAGAAAACAATGGAGAAATTAATTTCCCGTAGTATTAAAAGAAACTCAAAAAGATATATATAAGTGTTGGGGTAACTGGATTCCATATTCACTGTTAAAAATTTTGCAGCATTCTGTCCAGTCATTTGACCGTTTTTATCGAAAACGGGCACACAACCGTAATTTAACACTATTCTAACCATATTATTGGCCATTTTATGGTCAAAATATAGTTAAATTACGGTTATGAAACCGTTTTTTTCAAAAAACGGTCGAATGGCTGGACAGTTTGCTGCAAATTTTTAACAGTGTGGTCCAGTTATCCCTGATACATGTCCCAGTTACCCTATTCTTGAAAAATTTATGGTGTAACTGGAACACTGGCCTTACATGTGAAACATGAAGTAAATATGTATACATACCTAACAATATTAATGTATTTATGTGTCTAATCTTTAAATAAAAATATTGTTTAATAAAAGTACTTACCATATTTTAATAAAAAACCGAGAAAGTTCAACCATGGACTTTTTTTTTTTTTATTATTAAAGCTCTCAATTTTCGGCAACCTGTCACAGCAAAGGCAGAGTTACACTGTAAAAAAAACGGACTAAAAAACGGAAATACTACTGGCAATCTAGACGCCAGTACTATTTCCGTTTTTTTACGGGAATTTTTACCCATAAATTACAGAAAAATTTCCGTTTTTAATCAGAAAAACGGAAAAAGAACTGTAATTTATGTGTAAAAATTTCCGTAAAAAACGGAAATATTACTGGCGTCTAGATTGCCAGTGGTATTTCCGTTTTTTAGTCCGTTTTTTTTTTTTTTTTTACAGTGTATGATTGAGTTGACACACGTTGTTTTAAGAAGTAGAGATGGGAGTGCAATGTTGAAAAAAGCTAAAACTTAGAAAACATCAGCGGTTTTTTTTACAAAATAACCTATGACCCAGTTACCTCGTGCATCCAGATACCCCAGCTTACCTTATTCTATTTTTATTGTTTTTAAAATCATTTTCAAGCATGATTTTTTTTTTCAAATTTATCTCTATCGCGTGTACACGATTGCAAAAGATAAGTCCCTTTGTTCTTAAGGCAATATAAATAGCTCAATGTTTGTTTCCAGCTTATATTGAAGAACTAAATTACAATATTCGTCATTCAATAGATAAAACAATAAAAGATAAATAAAACCAGGTTTTTAAAGACATCTAATCAAACTGCGCACTTAAACCACTGAAATGAACAGAATCAAAATGGTCGAATGTAAATAGCGATCTTCGGCGATTTCTGCGGCTGTTAACACCAGACACGATGGCAATAAAAAAGTATCGCTTTTAATAGGTTTCAAAACTTTACTTTAACTCATTGCTTCTATTTTTCATGTAAATATGACTTTTAGTACTTTGCGCTATAAAAATATATTAAATGTAAAAAATCTGTTAGAGTTATCAATAATAATAATAATAATTAAAAAAAAAAAAAAAAAAAAAAAAAAAAAAAAAAATAGGCCAGTGAGTAACTTTCTCTCCGTAATCTTATTTACTGACATGCTTTTCCATAATTTTTTTTTATTAATTGCATTTTTTTTAATGAGTAGGGGGCTCTGTCCCCTACGAGCTACGCTCGCCAACCCCATCAGAAACCGCAAACTCTAAAAGCACGCTAATTTGATCGACTTAAAAATATTTTTGGAAGAATGAATTGTAATTAAAAAACAGTGGCGATGTACCTGTTAACGGGTTGATTTCATCTTTGATTAAATCAGATCAGTGAAACATGTGAAAATAAGCTAATATAAAATGAATTAAGTAAATAGAGTCTTTGTTTTCCGGTATTTTTTAACAACCCCTATAAGAAAGTTTTTGTTGAAACAAGACATTTTAAAAGTATCGTTTTAAATCTGACGAAATTTTCACCAAAGTTTTCTTTCTCATTTTAATATTCAGATGAAAATACTTTTGTTGTTAGAAATGAAATATTATTTGCGCAGTCTTAGGATTCTCAACAATAGTTTAAAAGATTATTTCAAAATATGAAATAAATGTCTCGCTCAAATATATTTTTTTAATTTAAAATGTTTGGCAATATTATGGTTTCCCAAGTTTTAATATGACGTAATTTCCTTCGTTTACGACCTTACTTAACGTTACTTAACCCTTTAAGACCGGGAGTATTTTTGGTAGAAATTGAAAGTTGGGGGGTTTTCCCTTATCGATAGGACCGTATTTGATTGAAAAAAAAATATTAAGAAGAAATACCCGATGTCAGGTTATGACAAGGGAGGACCCGCACAATTGTGCGGGTTCGGTCTTAATGCAGCCATTTTTGGGCTAAATCTACACAATTGTGTAGTTTGGGATCATGTGTGCAAATATCTAACGATAAAAGTTTAAGCAAAAAATGTTGTTGTTTATTGAGATAATTTTCATCAGCCACAATGAAAATGTTTGAAACAATTTTTGTTTTTGGACAGACTACTACAATTTCATTTTCTGAGACGCGCTCAATGCTCGCACCCCTCTTAACCCTTCACTGTAAGTTGTGCCATATCTGGCACATACCAATAAAACTCTTCTATTTTCCTATCGATCCTAAATATAGGTTATCTGAACTTTGTGCCATATATAGAACATTTAAACAAAGAGTTTTGTACCTGTTTTTTTCACTGGATGCCGGTTCTAGATAGCTATCTATTAGATTTTCTTTAAAAAATCAGTCTGCATCGTAAACAACTCTAGAATTTGCTTCAACTTTTTCACCAAAAAATCTTAAAAGTATCGCAAGATAAAATTTTAGACATTCAAGTATATCACATATTTGTTATTTAGGTTGCTTAAAACTAAAATATTTCAGTACTTCAGCTTGAAATCTTGTTTTTGTGTTTGTGCCAGATATAAAACATAGAGCATAAAGCTCATAGTACATTCGAATGCAAAAGAGCGCGCAAAGAGCTGACACATAATGAAATCAATGCAATACTCCTTGCATCTGATACTGATGATGAATCTTTTGGACTTTCTAATGATAAGTGGGAAGATTCAACATATAACCCAGCAAAAAATAGAATTGAAAATGCTACTATTTTTTCATCTGAATCAGACGTTAACTTGCACGATAGCAACAAATGTGACCGAAGAAATTGATTCAACTGCAACAGGATGTAAGTTTTTATATTTAATATTAAAGTAATTTTAAATGCTACTAAAAGTACTATATAAAAGTAAAAAACAACAAATAAAATTTAACAGTGTTGAATTCAGACATTTTTATACGCCGGAAGTGTGTGTGTGTGTGTGGAGGGGAGGTTGGATTTCTAAACGATACAAATTTTCATATTATCTAGGGAATACATCTGAATGTTCCTGTCAAACGTCCGCGCCCCGGGGCACCCCTGAATTCACCACTGAATGTATATATTGAGAAGCATCAATTTAGAGAAAGATTGTTTTATGCTTTCAGATGCTGCAGATATTCCTGCTGAACCCAGCGTTGATAGAAAAAAGTAAAAAAGGAAAGACGAATATAAAAAAGTCCTTCCGGCCAGTGCCGGGAGGAAGAGGTAGCTTTCATATTCTTATTTTAAAAAAGCCAACTTATATCATTCAAACACACGAAGCTCAATTTAGTGGAAACCGAATATAGGAGATTCAATACTATTTTTTATTAATATAATGAATGAGAATTTCGCGAAATTAGTCAGCTTTATCCAAGCTGCTTTTCTTTAAAGTAACTTATATTTGGCTGCTAAATTCGGTGATTTCTTAAAGTGCCTTCCATTTTAAGACAACATGGTGGATGAGGCTAACCAGTGAACTTGATCGAGACCTTAGTAATTGCTGTGCACATGCTCACTCACATCGGAATCGGTTGATATATACGAGTGCTGTCGCATGAAAAAAATCAGATTTTTCAAAATGTCACCCACAATAGAAATTGAAACTGCTATATCTGAGCCATTTTTTAAGGTAAAGACAAACAAAAAATGCTTCTGAATCCTTATATCAAGGTCAAATACTTAAGAAAGAAATCTTTTTCAATTTCTAATTTTTTTGCACCTCACTTTAAATATATATCTATTTTTTAATTTAATGGCCGCCATTTTGAAACAAGATGGCTGATGAATCTGGCCAGCGAACTTGGTCGAGGTATTGATGTATACTATCCACATGCCTTCTTACATCGAAATAGGCGAATACGTGTGGTATCGCGTGACAAATACAAGATCGTTTCAAAATGTTAGCTATGCTAGAAATTCAAAGTGCTATAATTCAAACATTTTTTAAGATATAAACAAAAGAACAAATTTTCAGAAACAAAAACTGCTCCGGAATCTTTGTATCAAGGCCAAACACATAAAAAAAAATCTTTTTCATTTTCAAATTTTTTAATACCTCATTTTAAATTTTAAATTTAATTTATTTTTAAATGGCAACCCTTTTGAAACAAGATGGCGAATGAAGCTGGCCAACGAACTCGGTTGAGACATTGGTATGTACTATGTACAGACCAAGTTACATCCAAATCGGTTCATAAATACGCCTGTTATCGCGTGACAAAAATCAGGTCGTTTTAAAATGTCAGCCACAATAGAAATTCAAAATGCTATTACTCAGCCATTTTTTTAGATATAGACGAAACAAAAACTGTTCCGGAATCTTTGTATTAAGGTCAAACACATACGAAAAAAATCTTTTTCATTTTCCAATTTTTTGGTATCTCATTTTATTTTTTTAATTTTTAAAAATTTTTTAAATGGTCGCCATTTTGAAACAAGATGGCGGATGAAGCTGGCCAACGAACCCGGTCGAGACATTGGTATGTACTATGTATAAACGAAGTTACATCCAAATCGGTTCATAAATACGCCTTTTATCGCGTGACAAAATTCAGGACGTTTCAAAATGTCAGCCACGCTAGAAATTGAAAATGCTGCAACTCAGCCATTTTTTAAGATATAGACGAAACAAAAACTGCTCCGAAATCTTTGTATAAAGGTCAAATACATAAGAAAAAAATATTTTTCCATTTTCAATTTTTTGGTACCACATTTCAAATTTTAAAATTTTTAAAAAATTTTAAATGGCCGCCATTTTGAAAAAAATGGCGGATGAAGCTGGCCAACGAACTCGGTCGAGACATTGGTATGTACTATGTACACACCGAATTACATCGAAATCGGTTCATGAATACGCCTTTTATCCCGTGACAGAATTCAGGACGTTTCAAAATGCCAGCCACGCTAGAAATTCAAAATGCTATAACTCAGCCATTTTTTAAGATATAGACGAAACAAAAACTGCTCTGGAATCTTTGTATAAAGGTCAAATACATAAGAAAAAAATATTTTTCCATTTTTAATTTTTTGGTACCACATTTCAAATTTAAAATTTTTTAAAACATTTTAAATGGCCGCCATTTTGAAACAAAACGGCGGATGAAGCTGGCTAACGAACTCGGTCGAGACATTGGTATGTACTATGTACACACCGAATTACATCGAAATCGGTTGATAATTACGAGAGTTAGAGTGTGACATAAGTCAGATATATATATATATATATATATATCAATTTTGAACGGAGGGTAGTTTCGGGGTCTGGGGGTCATGATCGATGAAAATATACCAAAATTTTTAGAAATCGCTTTCCTCCGAACGGCTGCAATAGACAGCTTTTTGTAATGAAAGCTACCTAAAACTAATTTGGAAGAATAAAAATCTGAAAATTCCTGAAGCTCAAATAAAATATAGAGGAAATAACTTCTTAAGTGCTGAAATTATGGCTTTGGAGACTTCCTATCAATTTTTCTCTTTTTTTTTTGAACCATGAACTTTTGAATCTTATTTCCGAAGAGACACATAGATACATCATACAAAAGGATTCTTCTCAACCTTTACAAGTTTTCATTACGGATATTCAACGTTATATGGGAATTTGTTATTAAATGTCACTTATGCATTTACCATCTGCAAGAGATTATTGGAGTGATATTTTAGGTAACCAAACAATAATGAGAAAATGTCTGTCAAAGAATTTGGAAAAATCCGACAATTTTTACTTTTTAATGACAATACTAAAGAAATTGTTAGAGGCATGAAGGGCTTTGATAGATTATTCAAAGTAAGACCTCTAATAAGGTGTATCAGAAAACGTTTTATGCAAGTTGCTATGGAAGAGTGTTTGTCAATAGATGAACAAATTTGCGCAACAAAGCATTTTGAAACAGTATTTTCCCAAAAAACCGCATAAATGGGGCTTTAAATTCTTTGTTTAAAAGTGGTTTTGCCCATGATTTTAAATTATATAGTGGAAAGGAAAATGTTGACATATTACCGCCAAATGAGCCAGATTTAGGGTTTGCATCAAATGTTGCTGTGTGTCTCAGTAGATTAATTCCGTGAAATCAAAACCAAAAGTTGTTTTTTGATATTTACTTCAATTCATTGCTTTTACTTGAATTTTCATCACAGAACGAAATGCTTTCATTGGCCACAGTAAGACGCAATAGAATTCCTAACTGTAAGCTTCCTTTGGAATCTGAGATAAAAAAAGGAAAAATAGGATATAGTTTAGAACAAGTAGCATGCATTAACAGTACACAATTATCATGTGTTACATGGTTGAGTAATAAGCCAGTTAATTTCTTGTCAAAATTTGCTGCGAGTCTCTCTATAAAAAATATTTCTCGATTCGATAAAAAGGTAAATCAAAAGACTGATATAGCTTGTCCTTTTGTGGTAAAACAATACTATAAACACAAGGGTGGGGTGGACTTACTAGACAGCCGTTTAGGAAGATATAGAAAAAAATGAGATCTAAAAAGTTTGAGGTTTCTACCATCTACTGGATGTTGTTATGATAAATTCATGGATCTTATATTAAAAAGAGATCTTATATAAAATTCCTTAGAAAAATGACCTTGGCTAAATTCAGGGAAGAGGTTGTAATCTTCCTTTGTAAGATTGGAAGCGAAACACCAAATGCTAAAAGACGACGCCCAAGAATGTCTGAATTAGAAAGGGGAATTATAGCCAAGAAACATAAAGGTCCTGTATCTGCAATGCTATATTCAAATGAAAATCAAATTTCAAAGTAATTGCTTAAGAGGCGCAATGGCCAACATAGTGACAAGATTCCATGCCGGGACATGAACCCGGGCCATCAATATAGTGCACTAACGTTCTACTGACAAACCATATGGAACGATACCCACCCTGGAAAATTTCTCACTATTATATGTTGGCAAGGCTACAAAAGCAGCACAAGATGGAATATTTATCGTGAGCCACCGACCTGGGACGAACACGAAACTTAATTAAATCCAGCAGGTATCGTTCCATGTGGTTTTGTCGGTTGTGGTTTTGTCGGTGTGTTCACCTCTCTGTCACCCGAAAGTCCTCATGTGACTCTAATGTGACATTATTTGATAACTTATCACAGTGCAGCGTTCACGATGACTTTGAAATTGAGTCTACAGATAACAGTCACGTGAGAGTCACAGTGTAACTACATTGTAAAGTCACATGGTGACTCGTCACAAAGCAGCAGTCACAGTGACGACTCAGTGGAGTCACATATAGTGATCATTTGATACTCATAATGAGATGTATGGAATTTCCTATTTTTTTATTTCACGGTAGTGACTGTGACACTTGTGACCATGTGTGATATGAATGAAATGTTATATGGACTAGCTGTGCTGTAGAGATAGTAATTATTCGAATTATATTATTTCCTTTTGAGTATTCGCGTACTTGAAAATTAGCATTTTGTGATTGGTCCTTAATTTTGGACACCAGAGTATTTATAAGGTCTTCAATGGAATGCATTCGATAAATTAAAAAAATTATTTTATATTTAGTTTCAAATATTATATTTGACACCATGCGTATTATTTCTTTTTTTAAGTAATCTTGCTTTTACAGGTAATTGAAGATTGATTTATTGTTTAAAAACATGATGAGATGCGTGAACTGTGGATGCATGTGTTTTGATTAAATGCACGGTTATATAAGAAATATAATATTCATATATTGGCTCTCACAAAATATTGCACTTATTCAATTTCCAAGAGCGCATTTTATGATTTAATCGAGGTGTCAAAAGATGAATAACGCTTCTGAAAATGCAAAGTCAAATTAACTAACTGAAAACAATGAATAGTAATTAATTTTAATATTTTAAAGTGTATATCAGCACACATAGTTTAGTGAAAAGCATATTTATATAAATAACAGCTGCAGAAGTATATAAGGAAGTATATAAGGCTTTTCAATGGTAAACATTGAATAAATTCTCATATTTATTTTACAACGCATTTTAAGGCAAGAAAGAAAGCATCATGCTTCAAGCATAGATTATGAAACTCCTTCCAACACATGCAAAATAATGTAACAAAACTTCATCGTTTAATAAGCTGAAATAGGATGCCTGATTGAACCATTTGAAAAGACATAGCACATTTGAAAAGCCAAGTTCAGCAATTTGCATCTACAATCGGAAAATTATCCGAATTCTTTGAGAATCCCTGTATTTTATATATAGATTTGCATCTATTAGCTACATGAATGCAAAAATTTAGTTCAGTTAGAAAGTACATACCACAGTTGAAAATTCCCCTTCAGTCATTTCCAGTAATAAGGAGAATAGTACGTGAATTCTTTTGTGCAGCCCTGTATACCAGGTATAGAATTAACATACAACGAGTTACGTGCAAAAAGTAGTTAAATTTAAAAGCGCATACCGAAATTTAAAACGCACTTCCAGCAGTTATTACTGAAAAACAGTATTATAACCGATTTCTTTTGCGTGTCCTTGTAAATGACGACAAATGTTATGAATGCCCTATTCTATTGTAATCATCTTGTAGTGATATTCAGTGATTTATATCAGTTTCAATAGATTTGAAAGAACGTGATGTCATTAAAATACTCTGCAAACGACTTTTCCTTATATATCATAATGTAGTGGAATTATTTTCAGAGTTCCCGTAAATTAGGGGTGCACAACCTTTTTTAGAAAAGGGCCACTTACAAAAATATCTGGGTTGTCGAGGGCCACATCAGTAACATGGAGAGAATTCTATTTTGGGGAGGCGATCTGTTTCCTATAATCAGATAAAAAATATGGTTTCAGTGTGTGTGTGTGAGGGGGGGGGTTACACCTCTAGGTTTCCCTACCCAGTCAGCATATCTAATTCAGTTGCCAAGGATATATCAACAGTTTACGTTTGTATGTATGTAACACAGATATAAGGATTGTTTTCAAGGGATGATAATATTACTTAACTTTATTCGGCAGAGTAAATTTTGTTTTATTATAAGTGCTAAAAAACAAACATAGGCATGAAAGTGGCTAGTGCCGAACAAGAAAATGCAAACTTTATGAACGAAGAGGAGAGAAGGAGCCAATCAACGAGGTTTGATATTTTTCCGCAATGAAATGCGCGATTTTTCTGCGCCCAATCAAAAAACTTTGCGATTTTTTACGTGCCTGATCGACAAGCCGATTGACAAAATTTGCGATTTTTCCGCATTCGATCGTCATAATTCGCTATTTTTCCGCACCCGATCGACAAAATTTGCTTTTTCCGTGGCTGATAAACAAAGTTTTCGATTTTTCCGCGCGTGACAGACGAAATTTTCAATTTTTCCGCGCCTGATTGACAAAATTCGCAATTTTTTTCGCGCGCGACCAACGAAGTTCGCGATTTTTCAGGACCCGATCGACAAAACTCGCGATTTTCTCGTGCTCGATCGACGGGATTTGTGATTTTTCTGCATCTGATCGACGAAATTTGCAATTTCTCCGCCCCTGATCGACAAAATTCCGTACCTTTCCTGCACATAACCGTCAAAATTCGCTATTTTTCCGCGCCTGATCGAGGAAATTTGCTTTATTTCCGCGCTCGATAGACGAAATTTTCGATTTTTCCGCCTCTGATCGACAAAATTCGCGATTTTTCTCAGACCCTGATCGAAGAAATTCTTCATTTTTCCACGCTCGATCAATGACTTTCGCGATTCTTAACCGATTGACGAAATTTGCAAGTTGTTTCAGGCGGCAAATTGACGAAATTCGCATTTTTTCTAGTGATAATCTGACGAAACTCACGATTTTTCCGCATCTGATCTACAAAATTTCCGATTTTTCCGTACCTGGTCGACGAAATTCGCGATTTTTTTCGTGCCCAACCAACGAAATCAGCGATTTTTCTTAAACTGAACGACAAAACTCGCGATTTTTCCGAGACCGATTGAGAAAACTCGCGATTTTCACGCCCGTGATCGACGAGATTTGTGATTTTTCCATGCCCGCTAAACGAAATACGCGATTCTTAACTGGTTTACGAAATTTGCAATTTTTTTTATGCGACAAACTGACAAAATTCAGGTTTTTTTTCGCATGATAAACTGACGAAACTCACGATTTTTCCGCTGCCGATCAACGAGTTTTGCAATTTTTCCGGGCATCACCGACAAAATTCGAGATTTTCCGCGTATGATCGACAAAATTCGGGATTTTTTCGTGCCCGACAACGATATTTGAGATTTTTCTGAGCCCGATCAACAAAACTTTCTGATGATCGGCAATTTTTCTGATACTGATCAACGAAATTCCTGATTTTTTACGAACCCTATCAGCAAAATTAGCGATTCTTAACTGACTGACGAAATTTGCAATTTTTTTCTGCGGTCAATTGGCGAAATTCGCTGTTTTTCTCGCGATTGACGAAACTCGCGGTTTTTCAAAAATATTTTCAATTGTTCCGTGCATCATCAATAAAATCGACGATTTTTCCGTGCCCGATCAACGAAATTTACGATTTTTCCAAGCCTGATCAACAAAATTCGCGATTTTTCCTTACCTGAACGAAATTCGCGTTTTTTCCGAGGCCGATCGACGCAAATACTCGCATTTTTCCGTGCCCGATCAGCGATTTTTCCGAGACTGATTGACGAGCAAAATTCGCGATTTTTTTTCTCGCGTTTAACAGACGAACATGCGATTTTTTTCGCAGCCGAGGAAAGAAATTTGAGTTTATTCCTCTCTTAATCGACAAAATTTGCGATTTTTCCGCACCCGATCGACGAAATTCGCGGTCTTTATCGCGACTGACAAAACTCACGATTTTCCCACCGCCGATCAAAAAATTTTGAATTTTTCCGCGCATCATCAACAAAATCGACGATTTTTCTGTGAACGACCAACGAAATTCGCGATTTTTCCGAGGCCGATCGACTCAAAAACTCGCATTTTTTTCCGTACCTCACTGACAAAATTCGTGATTTTTCCGCTCCTCATTGAAAATATTTGCGCTTTTTCCATGCCCGATCAACGAAATTCGCAAATTTTCCGCGCCTGATCGACAAAATTCGCGATTCTTAAATGGCTGACGAAATTTTCAATTTTTCTCGCGGCAAATTGACGAAATTCGCTTAATTAATTTTTTTCCTGCGACCTGTAGACAAAAATTGCAATTTTTTTCAGTTTTAAATTGACGAAGTTCGCGGGCCACACGCTAACTCATCGCGGGCCACAGGTTGTGCATCACTACCGTAAATGAACTATTAATGCTACACACTTCATATGCAATACCGAACATGCCATGGTAAATACCATTAACATTTTCCAATTGCATGAAAATCCGAGTATATTTACGTGAGTTAGAGCGTGGACTGACGGCCAGACAGCCATACAGACAGACATACTAACAGAATTTATAAATACTTTTCAACTTTGTTGGAAAGTATTAAAAAAAGAAGGTAATTTTGTTCATACTTTCATGTGAGTATATTAATAAAAATGTCTCAAGCCGTCATTTATAAAATAAGTCAAATTAAAAAATACTCGTTTTTATTATAAGATAAAAGAGAAAATTATGTAAAACACATGGTATTTCGTACACTGTAAAAAAAAAATATGCAGTTCTACAGATGTAAAGCTACATGCTTACTAAACTTTCATCGTATAAAAAAAACTGCAAATCTACAAAACTAGTTTTTGTAAAGCTGCAGAAATTGTAACTTTACAAATGAATCTGCTAAAATTACAGTAATCTTACTAAAATTTTGTCTGCAACACTGGTTGTAGTTACATGAAAAGTTCTAGGCATCCCAGTTTATTAAAAATTTTTAGTAACCTTACAGATTTTTTGATTTTCGGCCAGATTTTACAGATTTTTTGATAGTGTGTCTGTTACATAAATTTTTGTTGTTGCCGTTACATAAAAGTTCTAGGAATCTCATTTTCCTAGAAAAACTTTAGTAACTTACAGATTTTTTTTTACAGTGTACACTGTTAAAAATTTCTGTAAAAACACAGAAAAAAAAGCGAGACTCTCTGTAAATTTACAATAGTTCTCGGTTAAATGCATTCGATTGAGTTTCTCGATCACTATTTTACAGACATTTCCCTTATCGTATATCTAATTCCCTGTAGGGATTTCCATGTCTTTATTTAAAGATATTTTTATCTTTGTTAAAACTTATAATTCAAAATACACAACTTTAAAATTCTTTCCCAATAATATTAGACATTTTAAAGAAGAAAATTCAGTTTAATTTTTTTTTTTAACTTAGAATAATTTAGAAAGGGAAAAATCATCTCCTCGGAGTTAGTGGGGATTTTTATCGGCAATCACATTGCCGGTGTTCCCTTCACCATATATCAGAAACTTGGCAATATTAAAAGTAAATTGCGTAGTATTATTTTAAAACTGTTGTTATCATTACAATACTATTATTATTATTATTTCATTGGTAAATGCGTCATAAAAAAGGAGTCATAAAAAAATATATTAATCTTTTACAAACATATTGCACAAAATTAATAAAATAATAAAAACGTAAAGAATCACTTTTAAATAATAAATTATAGTTATTCTGTTTATTTTCCTCTTATTTCTTACTAAAAAATTCTTTTAAAAAATATTAGCACATTAAAAAATAAATAGTATGTGTCAATTTCGAAAAATTCTCTAAAACATTATTGTTGTAAAAAATGAATTAGATTCATTTTTTTTTTTTTGTATTACTTAAACTAGTTAAAAATTAAAATTGATTAAAAACAATAATAGGTATTATGTATCGGTCTAAAATAAATTAAAATAAACCGTTTACGAATTTTCTAACGAACGTATTTGAAGCGAAATCTTTGAAAAGCACAATAGATTTTTCCTTGCTGAATCATAAAAGACATACTTTGTACTCAATGACGACAGCTCCTATAGCCCAGACGGTAAGGTGTTCCTCTGCTATCTGGAAGGCCCTGGTTCGAACCCCAGGACGGCTAGAATCAAGTTGTATAAGTGTTAAATGACGCTGCAGTTCAAACTTACTGGAAAAATTCAATTTCTTTGAAGCTCACTAAAAACTGAGTGATTCGCAAATTTTGAAAACCAAATTAAATTATTATCATTAAAAATAAATTTACAGAGTCCTGTGTATTTTTAACGATGTTAATTTACAGAGTCTACTGTAAATTTACCATATAACTTCTCTGTAATTTAACAAAATCTCTGTTTTCATAATCTCTGTAATTTTACATAAGATACCCGTAGATTCTCTGTAATTTCACAGAAAATTTTTTAACAGTGTAGAAAAGTTTATTTTGAAATGAACTAACTCAGAAATTGTAACATGGTAGTAAATGGCATAAGAAGTATGTTTAAAGGGAAAATAAGTGAAAGTCGCTTTCTCTTAAAAGTTAGTAAACATGGACTGGTTCTTCTTACGTTCAAAGATCGATAAGAATTTTATAGCAACATAGAAATAGCCGCTAATAATGTAAGGAAACCACCGAACTATGTTGATAAAGAATATGCTTTTTAATGCGAAACAGGTGAACTTTTTATAAACGAAGGTGTCTGTAATTTAAAACTACGAACATGCATCTATTGACAAAAGATCGATTCACTCGAACAAAAGCTAAAAGCATAGGACAAAAAGAGCAAAAAAACGGAGAAGCGTTCAAATTAAAATGACTTTATGCTTCCATTTGCGCATATAATCTTTTACGTATACCGTGTTTTTAATAGAATTTTAATATTTCTAATGTAAGTAGGCAACTGTTTGTTAAATATCTTTAATGTTTACAATTTCTGTAACTATGTTAATCTTAAGCACGTATAAAAAATTAAAATTTAGAATAGCGAATATTCATCATTGTTTGGAAAAAATTACCTGGTCCATGTTTTTCTTTAGAAGGACATTTTTTGAACAGTGGGATTTGTTGCTTCAAGTAAATTTTAAAATTAAATGCCTTCAGCTATGCTTCATAAAAAAAAAAAATAATAATAATAATAATCTTCTTATTACCTCTCACGGCGAAAGAGGCTAATGATAAATATTTAATAACATTTTTTCTGTTAGAGAAATTTTTAAATATTTGAGAATTTTAAAAGTATTAAAGGTAAAAATTATAATTTAATAATATTTTACTCTTGTTTTCGAATTTTTAATTTATTTATTTTTTAGATAATGGGAACGATTTTGTCCTAAATGAACGCAAAAAATTATACATCCATCAAAATTTACTATTTTAATTTACTTTCGGTACAATTACCTATATAATAACATTTCCTTTGAGTTATAAAAATCTTTTACAAAATTTCATTTTCTGGGATTCTAAAACATCTCTGAAAAAAAAGCATGTATTTAGAAATTTTATTACAATTTCTATTTGAAAATAATATTGGCACGTAAAAAGCTTATTTATGTAGGATTGCAATTATCATTATCCATTTAGAGATTAACTCAATTCTTACCAAAATTTTTAAAATACACTGTTAAAAATTTGCAGAAAATTCCAGTCATTCAACAGTTTTTGTAAAAAAAAAAAGTTGCAGAACCGTAATTTAGCTCTATTCTGACGATAATATGGGCAATAATATAGCAGTAAATTATAATTAATCAATATAGCAGTAAATTATAATTATGTAACCGTTTAAATAAAAACGGTGTATGATTGGACAGTTTGTTGCAAATTTTTAACAGTGCACTGTTAAAAATTTGCGGCAAACCGTCAAACATTCTACCGCTTTTATAGAAAACGGTTACATAGCCATAATTTAACTCTATTCTGACTATTATATGGGCTATAATATGGTAAAAATAGCATTAAATTACATTATGCAACTGTTTTGTATAAAAACGGTCGATTAACTGGACAGTTTGGGTCCAATTTTTAACAGTGTATTAACGCCATGTGCGATTTCCAGACTCTGAGATTTTCATCCATAGTGTGAGAAAAACAAGTCATTTTAATCTATTTTTAGGTAGATTTCGTATGAAATACTACCTATTGGCGTCGTTCCTATGTTGGAATTTCTGAAAAATTTTTGCAGATCTACAGCGATCATGACCCCTAGAACCCAAAACCACCATCAGTAAAAAACTTTATATATATATATATATATATATATATATGTGTGTGTGTGTGTGTGTGTGTGTGTGTGTGTGTGTGTTGGTGTGTGTGTGTGTGTGTATGTGTATCTATATATATATATATATATATATCTTTCTTCTGGACACGATCACTTCCACAATTCTGCGCAAATCTCTTCCAAACTGATACATAAAATCAAGGGGCATAAAGTCTCGTTCAAGCTCGTTAATGGGCAAAATTGGGCCAATGGGCTGGAAATAGGGAGGGGTTTTGTGAAAATAGAAAAAAACCCATAACTTCTAAAATTTTGTACTTATCAAATCAGTTTAAAGTTTTTATTACTTCTAAAAATAGGACCAGAAATTTATGTATCACAGATTTTGGAAAAAATTTAAAATGGGCTTAAGGGGCGCAAACAATAGAGATTTGGGGAGAAAAAAATTCATAACTTCGTCTATTCTCAAGATATCAAATCCAATTAATTTTATTATACAAAAGTTTTTAATAGGACCAATTCGTGCCGCAAAAAAAAAGTAATAAATAAAAACGAAAACAAAAAAAGGGGGGTTGAAGAAGAAAAATTTCTAAAACTCTGTCAATTCACAAGATATAAAATACCCATGAATTTATCATATATCTTCTTAATATTGTCTTCAACATTTATATAGACAAGTTTTTGATAGGACCAATTCTTACAGCAAAAACAAATTAAACATACATAGCGGTTGAAGAAAAAAACCATCTTATTAAAAATGTATTCAAATCCAAACTGTTTATTTTCTTACTCATTTTTAAATTAATTTTTGCTCTCAAACGCATCCAATTGATAGATTCTCTTCTTCAGAAACTATATAATGTACCGTAATGATCGATTTTTTGATAGAGGCAGAATATATTTAAAAAAATTATGTCAAAGTGGGCATTTTGAACAGAATTTCCCGAAGCGATTGTGTTAGAAACGAAAAATATTGCCCTACTGAGAAAATAATTGTTTATTAATCAAGTTTCAATTAATTGAAAGAAAAATAAAAACACAGGTCGCTTATAAATCTTTTCAAAAATCCCGTCAGCAGGTTTCGTATTTTTTCTATTAAAAATTAATCTGAAAATGTGTCAGAAAATTTCGAGTTGTTGAGCATGGAAAAATATTTTTTTTTAATACCGCCTTAACATGATTCTGATAAAACCAGCTATTACATAAAAATGAAATAAAAATTCGTCAAAAGTGGCCGGATAAAACTGTTAAAGTGGATTTATATGTAATCATGATTTAGTTTTTGTTGGTGCAATTAATATACTTAACTTCGAAATCTACCCCCGCCTGTAGGCCGGGCCGACAGGGATATTCTTCTTCTTCTTCTTCTTTTTTTTTTTTTTTTTCTTAAATCGAAGAAAACCTTAAGGACGGACCTCGAGGACTATAGTGAGAAACGCTAGCGCTTCTGACTATTGTGAGTATTGTTCGCTATTGATGACTGGACGGTTTGCTGAAAATTTTTAACAGTGCAGCGTTTCTGACTATAGTGCTCGAGGTCTGTTCTTAAGGTTTTCTTCGATTTAAAAAAAAAAGAAGAAGAAGAAAATAAATTAAAATGATTTTTTTGTCTTACAATATGGATGAAAATCTCAGAGAAATGGAAATTAAATGTGGCGGGAATACACTGTTAAAACTTTGGGTCAAAAAATCCTGTCATTCGACCATTTTTATAGAAAACAGTTGTATAAACGTCATTTAATGCTATTGTGACCATATTATAGCCCATATTATGGTCAGAATAGAGTTAATCGGTTGAGTTAGGCGAATGATTGGGCGGTTTGCTGCAAATTTTCAACAGTGTAGGATGATTCGCAGAATATTCTGCCTTATGTGCCAAAAATGGTTGTGAAACGCTTGAAAAACGCTTGAGAAAGATTGATTTAAAATATTACAATAAGAAATTACTTGGCGCAGTACGATATAAATTAAAAAAACGTTTAAAGCGCCAAAATACTTTATTTCTTGTATTCTTTATTTCTTGGCGTACCGCCATAAGTGCAAAATATGATTGCTCAGACAGGAAAATTGCTGAAATATATGTAGGAGCAGCGGATTCAGAGTTGGGTAAATTTTTAATTCTAATTATGTGCAATGTAGTTACAGTTTAATTGTATGTATTTAATTATAGTTAAAAATACATGCCGTAAAAAATTCTTGCAGCACTGTAAAAGGGAACCGACCTCATCCCATTATTTGACAAAATTTCTGTGCTTTTAATGCGTGTAATTATAATCAATTACATGCAATTAACTTGTAATTACACTGCGAATAATTGAGATTACAAATTTGCCCAACTCTGAGCGGATTCAATGATAAAGTTTATTAACAAATAAAATTACAGGAAATTTTAGGAAAAATTAGTAATTTTAGGATTGGCTAAAACTTTATCATTGAATCCTACACATATTTCAGCAATTTTCTTTTCTGGGCAATCATATTTTGCATTGATGACGGTACGCTATGGCTATTGAAACTAGTTTGCAACAAGAAATAAAGAGTTTTGGTGCTTTAATCGTTGTTTTACATTTATAATAATTTAAAATAGCCAAATATATAAAAAAAAGAGATTAAGTAGATTATAAAATAATAGTTTAAATCGTAGTTACCATTATTTGCGAGGTACCTAAAAAAAAAAAAAAAAAAAAAGCTTGATTTCATGTTATTTTATCACAGATTGTCTCATTCATCTGATATTTGTGTCTACCTTCTGAATATTAATGCATTTTTCGTTGTATACATATTAAAAGAGTCGTATAAATATTAAAAATGTTACTAACTTTGAATTTCAATTGGGTAACACAAGTTAAAGTTAGTAACATTTTTAATATTTATACGACTCTTTTAATATGTATACAACGAAAAATGCATTAATATTCAAAATTAATTGAATTTCAATTGGGTAACACAAGTTAAAGTTTGTCACGTGAATTTAACATTTAGCAACCTGAAAATTTGAAATCTTCTGCTACTATGACGATGAAAAAAAAAATATATTAACTACACCTTTTTAAGTAATCCAAGGAATTCCAATTTGGTGTCATAAGTGCATGCTATCATTTGAAAATTAAAATTTAGTGCAATTTTTAATATGCAGGTATCCCTTATTTCAAAAATAGCATTGATGCGCAGAAGCATAATAAGCACAATACCAAGTAGAATGATTCCACTCGCATTTCTTTGCGAAATTTGATGATGGAGTAGCAATAGGCAGTGCGTTTTTGTTGTTGTTGTTGTTGTTGTTGTTGTTGTTGTTGTTTTTGTTTTTTTGTTTTTTTTTTTTACTTTCCTCTTTCTAAAGACGAAAGTATTGTAATCAAAATTTTTTTCGACAGATTTACATGTTTTAGGAAAATATGTTTATACAAAATGTCTGCCTGTCTTTATGCCCGAGTGTGTGTATGTCCATTTTGTATCATCGAAGAGTGTATGAAGTTATGTATAGAACTGAACCAAATTTCATGTATATATTTGGGCTATGGCCTGAATGTCCAGTGTGAATTTGGGAACATCTGCCGGAAAGGGTACACTGTAATAGCGGTTTATCTCGATTTTTCCTGGTTCTGTTGAACATCGGCTGTTCATGCAGCGACTTGCAATTCGCTTCCGGCGATCCTCAGGCGCATGATGTACAACGAGATTACGAAAAATATTGGTTTTATTAAATATTATGATCGAGATTAACTCGCTTCTACTCCGATTAGTAAACTGACGCAGAAACTTAAGAGGAAAATCAAAGTTGGCTTAGTATTGAAGTAATAACACTGAAGTATTAGCATGTTTAACAACTTTTTGAAATATTAAAATGTATCAGAATGAAGAAAGTTTTGGGATTGGCACATTCGACTAATTTTTTTTTAGGTAGATTTCGTAAGAAATACTACCTATTGCAGTCGTTACCATGGTGCGACTTTTGAAAAATTCCTTCATAACTTTTCATTATAGGACCCCAGGAACCCCAAACCACCCCCACCTAAAAAGTTTATATATATATATATATATATATATATATATATATATATATATATATGTATGTATGTATGTATGTACTAAATTTTGTCCGCACGATAAAAGTCGCAATTATGCACGAATCGTCTTCAAACTCGCCAACAACTTTGAGATGGCTAATATCTCGGCGGGGATTGAAAATGGGCGAAATCGGCCAAAGAGGGTGGAAATGGGGAGGGTTCAAAATTTTGAATACTGTCTTAGCATGATTCTGATAAAACCAGCTCTTACACAACAATGGCAGGAAAAAAATAAAAGTTTTTCGTTATAACAGTTGCCAACAATTAAAAAAAAAACAAATAATAAAATTCTCACCACAACAATTACTTTTCTTTTGCAAAATTTTCACGTGTAAAATTAAATAGTTTGACAAATTGAAAACAAATTGAATATTACGTCATAAGTTTCCTAGAGCAAGATTTCAGCATGAAAACTCAAAATAAATAGTTTGACGAATTAAAAAAATATGTATATTGCGTCATATTGGAAATATAATGGACCTCAGCAGGTGAATATGTAACGCCATGTAAGTTTGAAGAAACGTATTAAAACATGATAAAAACCCGACTATGGAAATATTAACATATTTCAACACTTTAAGGTTCTCTGAATTTGCTTTAGCCATTTTTAAACCTATTCCATATACATGCGTGTGTGTATTCGTGTATATTACAATTTTCACAAAAAATTTAGCTCCCTACAGCTCGCTCTTTGTGAAGAAACTGGGTTTTATCTCTAATCTTGATTTAAGTTTTGTTGGAGAATTTAGTACTTAACATCGAAATCTACCTCCGCCTGTAAGCCCGAGCCGGCAGGGATTTTTTTTTTTTTTTTTTTTTTTTTTTTTTTTTTTTTCTAGGACTGTATATAAACATTAAAATGTGAGAAGACAGTTTTTTCGCAACACATTTACAAACGAAGAAGGGCTTTAAAATCCTAATAGTAATTTTATTTCTCAAAATATTTACAAACGAAAAACGGTTTTAAAATTATTGTATTACTTTTATTTCTCGAAAAAGTATAGATGGAAATACATTTCAAAAATCCCAATATATTTTTTAATACTTTACTGTTACAAAACGTAACAAAATGATATAAATTATAACGAATTCGGGAAAGAAAATTCTGTAGATATATAGTTTTATTTTTTAAAACTGGGATAACAGAAATAGAAATTTCTCATTACTGTGTAATCTGATGCAATGCAGCTGTCTTAGCAATTCAAATAACTGCATCGCATTACCCATGCATGCTGCATTAAGTAGGTGAAAGAAATGTGCATTGAATATACTTTTTTAAATATTAAAATTCACGAGGTAATTTCAAACTTTCTCAACTGAAAAATATTAGCACTATTTCGATAAATTATTTAGAAATGTAAAGGGTTCAAGATTATCTAACAGATGTGTTAAATGAAACAAAAATATCGTTAATTTTGTATTTAAATCCATTTCGAATGTTACATTAGTTCCAATCGAAAGAATCTGGCGAATTATAATCATCAGTATTAATATATATTAATTATGTAATAAATTATATGCATAATCTCGGAAAAAAAATGTGAACCATCATACTCTATTTTATCATTAAATTATGGTAGAGAGGAGCGAGAGATATCATTAGACTGCGAAATGTGCATTATTTTAAAATATGAAAGAATTTTTTTAAATAAAGGTCGACTAAGGATTAAAAAATTACCATCTTTCATTTTTAGGTGCGTTCCTAATTATATAAATACGTAGCACTCGTAGTTGTCTGGTTCATCCGTCTGTAAGCATATAATATCGCAAAAACTACCCAACCGAATGGTTTGAAATTTATTATATATAATAGTTGCAGAATTTTGTCGAATTGTTTCAAATTTTATGAAAATCGAATCAAAACTTAAAAAGATAAAAGTTTAAAGTTTATAAAAGTTTTCTTCATTCTATTAAATCTTATTACACATAATTAATTCAACGATATCCCATGACAGGTAATGATTCTAGGTATTCATGATGATTATGTCCTATTTAAGATAAAGTCCTATTATTTCTGTGTTACTGAATTTATATATAATCGTAATAAATTTTGTATTGATGCATTTTTGCATAAAAGTGCAACAGCTATTGCACCAAGATCTGAATATTTATAAAACTAGTTATAGTACGAACGTACCTCATTTGGAACGTTTCACGTATAATTTCCACTTGTTGATATAGCACATGCACTTTTGATACTTTATTTGAATTGTTATCGCCTACAGAAACTATATAGTTTAAACTGGATTTTTCTATACGGAAAAAGTTCCATGATATAAAAATCTACTGTCTACAAAAACTGGTAAGGTGATTTATACATTAAGATTCGTGTTGGGGATACAAAAATTATTCTTAGAAGAAGTTAACCCTTATCAGTTATTGAGTTTATGCACTAAAATACATTTCACCTCGTATTTGCAGCTGGGTTTTTTAAATTTTTTTTTGTATTATTCATTTGATTTTAAATTAAAAACTAACAAATCTGAGCGTATGTTTAGCAAACTTGAAGTTTATCTTGTTCAATTACAAAAATTAAAAAACATTCAGATTCAAATGTACAAAATAGTTTTTGATCCCTTTGAAAATCAAATACTCCACCCAAATTGAATTAGGTAAATAAAGCACTTTTTTTCTATATAGAAAATTATCTCAGAGAAAAATGTTATACACAGGGAGCATTAAACACAGGGAAACACTATGTAAAATAGAACTATTAAAAACCTCCAAAACACGGATTTAAAAACAAATTTAACCCTCTAAGTGATGTCGCATGTGGTGTTTCAGAATTAAATTAATATTTCAACGAGAGTATGCATAACTTTATTTTAGTGGGGTTTTGCAGCAGCCGAAGCGTATTATATATATACTTAACAAAATCAATATTAGCTCGTTTCAAATGTTTTTTCAGTTGTAAGGTGTATGAAATAAATGATTTAATTGAGATTTCTTGGATCAAAGTAGCAGGGAAAAATATATTATTAGACTTTTTCTGAAATCTCTATAGAGTTATAAAAGAAAATGTGTTAAGAATTTATCCATAAATTTATAAAAACAAAATTAAGAGCTGATAAGGAAAAGTCCCGAGAACATCCAGATAGTAATGAAAAAAATTCTAAAAATTTTAAATCTATACTAATATAATAAAGAGAGAATTCCTGACTGACTCATCAACGCAGAGCTGAAACGACTAAAGCAAGGATCACAAAATGTAGACATAGTAGATTGCTGTTATGATCTAGACAAGCAATAAGAAAGGATTTTGGAAACTTAAGGGTGTTAGTTAATGGGGGGGGGGGGGGTCGAAAGTTTTAGGTCTTTTTGCCATATCTGAGCAGTAGTTTTAGATAGGAGTGTAAAATTCAGCATGGCAAATCTGCTAAAAAAAATAGTTAAACACGTATTTCAGTAGTTTCAGAGCTATCTACTTAAGCTATTTCGTTACCAATATCGTCTATGAACCAGATTATGGAAGATTAGATCAATTAGAAAAGTATTGCTGATTTTTGATTAGATATTTTGCGTAAGACATTTTTCCAAAGAATTTTTTTAGACGCCATATGAAATAGAGTTTCGGTAAATGCTGTGCCATTTAGTTGTTTTTTTTTCGTATTGTCAGCGGAATCGTATATTTTTCTGTTGCATATACGAAAGAAAATGCACATTCTCATTCATAAAGCGGGGCTTTTTTCTGTGATTGTGTCAAAGTAACTTAATTTTTTCCTGATAGTCTTTTAACCATTTACGTGCGGGAATGCACTGTCATTGTGCTCGCCATTTATAGCCTTACCTGTAAGTCCCTCATGGTTAACAAGGGGCAAGCCAGATGATTCTGCTAGTATAGAATAAACTAACTTAAACTTTTTTTATATATAAACACTACGGACTACGTCTGAATACATTCATAATTGTAATTTTTTCCCTCCAAAATTACAGGCATAACATTACACTAAATTTAAAAGATATAAGCACTAAAAACAATTTAAAAGAATTAACAAATTCGGTAGCATTCCGTATTGCAAATGTATTCAGAGAAGATTTCACATTTTTTGAAACCATTTGGCATTCATATGTCCTTCATCCCACAAAACCAACTTAAGCATCTTTTAAGCAATTTTAAACATAGATATCCCAGCTCACAGTTTAAAGATGTTATTTATGGAATTCCGTACAAACAGTGTATTGCAGTCTACATAGAAGAAACCAGCCGTGCACTTGAAACAAGACTTAAGGAGCATAAACATAATTTTAGGAATAAAAATTTAAATTCTAAAATTGTTGATCACGCCATGAAAACTGATCATTTTCCAAGTTTTGAGAATGCTTTTATAATTAGACCCTACTGCAGCATTTATGAAAGTCGTATTGTTTTGGAAGCTTGGTACACTAGAATTACTGATTTAGCAATTAACGAGGCTGCATCTCTACCAATAGAATATTTAGTTTTTTTTTTTTTAACTATAATTTTCCCTTTGGAAACTTGATGTAATACTTTTCTGTTTGCAGAACTTTAACACCTAAGTGTAACTTTTAAGTTAGGAATTAGCTGATGAGGGTTTCAGAAGGAATCCGAAACGTCCGGTCCTTTTAAATTGATTTTAGTGCTTTTATCTTTTTAATTTAGTGTAATATAATGTCTGTAATTTTGGGGGGGAAATTATAACTTAAAGTAAAGGAAAATGTTAAGGAAGTATTTTAGTCACCTCCTTAGATATTCCTTTTGTGCGTCGTGTACAGGGCTGCGGAGTCGGCGAAAAAAAAAATGGACGACTCCGACTCGGGAAATTTAACAGTTCCGACTCCGACTCTTTCACTCAAAAATTGGCCGACTCCTACTCCGACAACGCAGACCTGCTTGTACAATGGACGTCTCCGACTCCAGGAATTGTAACAGATCCGACTCCGACTCCGCAGCCCTTGTCGTGTGTGCAAGGAGAAGGTACTTTAGGTCGTCGAAAAGTAAAACCTTTCTATATCTCGAAAACGAATAATTGGAATGAGATTTAAGGAGCACATAGACATGTTTTCGACAACGCTTATTCTTTTTATATAAAAATCAATGTCAGTCATGATTCATAATTTTTTAATGGGAATTTATTAGAGTAAACGGTTCAAAAACGGTCTACCACTTTGATTTTGGTACCTACAGATTTACCTTATTACTCAAAATGGTTAATTTTGATGTTACTTGCTTCTAAAAACTGAACTGGAGGTGAGGGTTCAAATCGCTAATAACCAGTCTTAATTTTCCAAAATCATTTTACTTTAAACCTTAACCGGAAACGTACGTCTATGTGATGTTAGCGCCTACAGATATGTCCTTAATATCTTCTCTCTCCGTCATTCCAAACTTATTTTTATGCTGTTATATTAAAAAATTGGTCCTATTAATGCATTACAATTAAAGATTAAGTGTTTAAGTTCACTATTTGGTAAATTATTAAGTGTTCTGTTTGTTCACGGGATTTTCACGTTTCCGGGTAAGGGTTAAAAAATTGAAAATGACTGTATATTTCGAGGGGTAGTGTGGTCCAAATGTGAGCCGCTTTGTAATATATCTCATAATAAAGTAAAAAATACCAAATTTTCTTCAAAAACCTTTAAACTACTGTTTTGGATATTTAAGCAATACAAAAAAATATTTTCTTCATTTTGACTTCCTTTTATCTTCAATAGAAAAAAGTATAATAATCGAAATTTTTTTTCAACTTATGTCTTTCGACGGATTTACACGTTTTAGGGACCAGATATCCCAAAAGACATGTTTATTCACTGTAAAAAAAACCACTATAGATTTGCCAGCACAAACTGCTGGCGTCGGAATTGCCAGCACATTGTGCTGTTAATTTTACGCAACTACTGTATTTTTCATGTTTATATAGACAAGAAACCAAAGAAAGCTGCAGCACATTCGACTGTGATCGAGTTTGAGCGAGAGATGAACAGTACTTTGTACTGTAAAAATGTCGTTTTTATTTTTCGGTGTACAAAATGTCTGTCTACCGTCCGTCTGTCCGTGTGTCGCCATTGAATCATCGAAAAGTGTATGAAGTTATGCATAGCATTGAGCCAAATTTTTTGTGTATGTTTTTGGCTGTGGCAAGCAGGTCCTCCTTCAATTTAGAAATATTCCGCCGGAAGGAATCGCTGAAACAGCGATATTTGTGCCATTTTCAATATTGTACCACTGAAAAGCTTATAAAGTTATGTATAGAACTGAACGAAATTTTTATTTTCTTCTATCTTTACAAGAAGAAAGTATTGGATTCATGAAAATTTTCGAATTCCGGTTTTCGCGGATTTACACGTTTTAGGGGTCAGAGAACCCGAAAAACATGCTTTTACAAAATGTCTGTCTGTGTATGACACAAATTTTGTGGCGCTCTATCTCAAGAACTAATGCACGGAATTTAATAAAAATTCATATTCAGTTAGCCCCTGATACAGATTGATGCTAATTAGTTTTTGGTGCAAATCGCTCAACAAGTGACGCTGCTATGGTGTATTATTTACGATTTCTGCAATGGCTCTATCTCAAAAACTAATGCACGGATTTTCATGAAAATTCAGATTCAGTTACTCCTTGATATGACTTGATGCTGATTACATATTGGTGTGAATCTCTCAACAGGTGGCGCTGCTATGCTGTATTTTTTATGATTTCCGCAATGGCTCTATTTCAAGAACTAATGCACGGATTTTCATGAAACTTCAGATTCAGTTAGTCATTGATATGAATTGATGCTGATTACATGTTGGTGAAAATCGCTCAACAGGTGGAGCTGCTGTGCTGCATTTTGCGCGATTCCCGCAATAGCTCTATCTCAAAAACTAATGCACGAATTTTCATCTAACTTCATATTTAAATAGATGTTAACACAAGTTGCCGCTGATTAGGTTTTGGTGTTAATCGTCCAATAGGTGGCGCTGCTATGCTGGAATTTTCATGATTTTCGCAATAATTCCGTCTCAAAAACTAATGCACTGATTTTCCGCAAACTTCAGATTCAGTTAGACTTTGACATAAGTGATGCACGGAATTTCATATCTTTAGAATTTTTATGATGGGCATAGATTGCCGTTTAATTTTGGCAATGTGATAGCGAATTTTCAAGTATTAACATATATGAGATAGAAGAAAGTTTTGGGATTGCTACATCCGACTAGTTTGTGCATGTTTTTGGCTATGGCCAGCAGAACCTTCTTGAATTTTGAAACATTCCGCAGGAAAGGAGCGCTTTTTCGATTTTTGTATAATTTTCTTTATTTTTCGTCGTTCTTTTGTCCTTTGGCGTCCCGTGCAGCGACAGGAACTCGTGTCCTGCTAATACGGCTATTCTCAAACAGCTCATGACAACAAAAAAGAAAAATTATTGATTTTAATAAATATCATGATCTAGATTAACTCGATTTTACTCCGATTGCTTGACTGAAACAGAAATTTAAGATGAAAATCAAAGTTGATATAGTATTAATCTAACAATATTGAAGTATTAACATATCTAATTACTTTCTGAAATATTAAGATGTATGAGATAGAAGAAAGTTTTGGCATTGGCACATCCAACTAGTTTACTTTAACCCATTTGTGCTTGAATTTTTGTTTTCTCAAATTCGTTGGTAAAATCACCTTAAAATGTTGCAAAATGAACTGAAAAAATATAAAAAAAAATACGCTATTTATTTTTTATTTTTTTGTGTGTGTATTTAATTTCTGAAATGTGAACGTACTACACATGGGAATATGCATAATATTTGTAATAGTATAATATGCTTAATTATATGTTTTGTCTAAATTTATATAAAATAAGCTTTTAAATTGTATACTATATACTATAATTAGTATTTTTATGAACTATTAAAAAAATATGTTTAATTCTTTACACTAATAACATTATAAGCATTAGTAGAGGAGAAGGTCCAAATACCGGCTACTAGGTGTTCTGAGAACTGAGCGCAGCGCAGCCTAGCGGTGAGAGGCAGAGTTTGTAACTTTAATTGAGAGAAGAAAGTTACGAAAATTACGTCGTTGAAGTCTGTGTCATTTACAAATAGTAAATGCAAAAGTGTCGAATCTACGTAATCTGGTACATCAAAAGTTTTTCAGATGTGTGTTTCTCATTTTTTTTTTTTTTTAAATATACTGATCGTATATTGGCTTGAATTATTGATTAAGTTATTTTCTAGACATATTTAGCTCTCAATTGCCACGCGCACAGTATTGATATTTTATTATATGAATGAGTAATACCGGTTTTAACTTAAACATAACAGTGGTCTGAATACCGGCTTACTAACTTAGACCTGAATACTAACTTAGACCACTCTATAGAGTGGTCTAAGTACCGGCTACCCGGTATTTGGAACTCTCTCGGTTGCTCTGCTTGAAGGGGAGGAAAATAAATTAATTTAAATAGCTCCATAATTAATAAATTAATTTAAATGGTTCAGAAATAGTCACCGTCCCATTTCGCAATAGGAAAAAAGCAACCATGGCCGTAATTCGTCAGGACCGACACTGGTTACCGGGTCACTTTCCAAAAAAGAGCAGTTGGGCACTACAAAATTGCCTGTAATAAATCTGAAGAGAAAGAAAAAAATGACGGAGTAAATCAGGCAAAAGAGGCAGAAATTTGATTTTAACCCTCTCGCTGCGCAACCCGAGATTTCCTCGGGAATGCATTTTCTCCGTCTTATTAACCCTCCTTGATTATTCCCACCAGTTATTTTTTTATTGCAAATTATGCCTTATTTTATCTGAGCATTTTCCCGGTTAAATTAGACAAAAACTTTTGTTTTTAAAAACCGGTCACAAAAGAATAAAAATTCTTAAAAGACACTCGTCGCGAAGGGGTTAAATACGCAATTTTTTAAGCTATTTTGATAAAACAATTGCGCAGCGAGAGGGCTAAAAAAGTGAAAAAGGAAAATATCCAACAGAGGAAGATGATAAATTTCTGTCTTCTGCATGGGTGCTTTCTCTGTGGACAAGAATGGGGGAGGGGATTCTGGGTTCAATGTTAAGAATGAGATATGTGGGTTCATAGGGACTATACCGACGCAGAGAGTGATATTATGCTTTTGATTTTTCAGATAAAATAATTCTCATTTCAATCAGCGAGCTTTTTTGTTTGTTTGTTTTACACGTTAAAAAACAAAATTAGAAACATAATGGGAAGAAGACTGTGAGAGATAGCCGTAAAGAATTTTAGAAATTTGACAAAAATACTTATTTACTAAAAATTGCGTATTTTTTCCGTGCAAAAGAAATGTTGTTAATCAATACAATTTAATAAAATAATATTCTTATTGCTTAATAATTGTCAGTAGCTCTATTTGTGTGATCTTTTGGAAAAAAACTTATGTAGCCGGTATTCAGACTCCATTTTAAAAACTCAAAATTTGAAGACTTTCGGAATTTTGCTTCTTATAAACAGAAAACTGCTTTTAAACTGATTTTTTTTTCTTTAAACAGGTGTAAGACGTGTCAAGGTACCCTGCTGTCACTTTTTATTTCATTAATTTTGAAAATTGTATGATCTAGACTGAAAACAAAAGTGGTAGCCAGTATTTGGACCTTTTCCTCTAATAATAAATAAGAATAATCGTATTTGTGGCTTAAAAACAATGTGTTTCATAATCATCTTGAAAAGGACTTTACATAAATAACTCAGGCCCCCCACTCGGTCCGTTTTTTGAACACTACTATTTTTCAAAGAAAAATCTTCTTTATAAATTTCGTAGAAACTTGCCCAAAACGTCGTTTTTCTTGCAATTGTTGCAGAAACCTACCATTAATTTTTTTCTGAAATTTTACTGGTTTTCAAAAAGCGGACCAGTAGGAGACCTGATAACTGTATATTAAATAGCTAATAAAAATATATACCCATTCGTGCCTAGCGCCCTATATTTTATACGTTAAAAAATGCATAAAAAATAGGCTTGAACCTATAATTTCCCAATTTAAAAAAATACGTATTTCAAAGAAGTCTAAAAGCTAAGATTGTGACTTGTTTATTTGGTATTCTGGTTTAAAAAAAAAAAAAAAAAAAAAAAAAAAAAAAAAAAAAAAAAAAAAAACACAAATGAATTCACTTTTTACATTTCACCATCTTGAAAAAGGAAATATTTATGAACTTCGAAAAAAGCCTTTATTTAATTCGAAAAAAATATTTTTCCATCCTTAACAGCTCGAAATTTTCAGAGTCATTTTCAGACTCATTTTTAAAAGTAAAAACATGAAACTTGCTGAGGTGATTTTTGAAGAGATGTGCAATGCAAGAGGACGTGTGATTTCATTTTGCAGTCAATTAATTAAAATTTGATTTTTAAACAATTATTCTCTCAGTATGACCATTTTTTTTTTCATTCCCAGATCTCCCGCTTCGGAAAATTCGGTTCAAAACGCCAACTTTGAGAGCATTTTTTGCAATATTTTCTGCATTTATCAAAAAATCGACAAGCAAGGCACATTGTGTAGTTTCTAAAAAAGAGAATTTGCCAGTTTGATGCATTTGAGAGCAAAAAATGAATTTAAAAAATATTTCAGAAAATAAGCAGTTTGGATTGGAATACACTCTTAACCCTTTCCGGCACGAAATAATTCTGTTTATAAACTGATAAAATAATGGACTGACACCAGAATTTATAAACGAAGTTATTAGAAAATATGAACTTGCTTAATTTCACGTACATTATAAAAGGAAAGTTTTAATTAAATATTCTTGGTGCCGTTTGTCAGTTTTGGAATTAAAATTAGGTGTCCTTTTTCAAGGACACCGCCTTCGAAAGGATTAAGCAAATAAAGATCCATCTTATGCGCTCATCTCTCGGTAACAGATAAAGATATTCATAGATAATCACTAATAAACAAAAATTGACTTTTTATCTTTTTTCTTAAATTTAAAGCTAATATTCCAAATATATAAACTCCTGAGTAAATAAAAATGATATTAGAAATTTTTATTTGGTTCTTATTTTTTTTTAAACGAAGGATTTGTATTTATAGGTTATTACCATATATGACTATTTAGGAGATAGTACAATAATGCATAATAATAATACATAAATGTTAAATTTGCCATTAGTATACTTGTACATTGTTTATACATATTTTCCACATATTTTACATACTTTTAGCGGAGTTGAACACAATTTCAGTGTATTAATTTGAGTACATTAGTACCTACTGTTATGTTTATATTTATGTTCAGTTCTGTCTTGATGAACCGACAATAATCGGCAAGCATTGCTGCATTCCATTGCAATATATAACGAGACTCCATAGTAGAAATTTGTTGCTGAAATCGTTCATTATTCGTCGGCGTCGTCAGTTGTTCCCATATGATCTGAGGAAAAGGTAAGTGTGAGAGTGCAAGAAATGAAGCCTTAATGACACGTGACAATTTAACTTTTTAAAATTGTTTATCATATTTTGAACTATACACTTTTAATTTGCAGCTTTCTTATTCCATAAGAAATTATGCACAACATCCTTGAATAAAAGCCATCAAACTTCAGGGACCTTTATAAATACTAGGGGATAGAACCCGAGCTCCTCGGGTTACAGAATATAGGTGAAAACCATTTTTTTTTAACTCTAATTATTTTTTTACATGTAATATATATTTTGGATTGTCCACTAACATCAAAAATAATTTTTACATGAAAAATATCAATCATGCAATCAAATAAAGTTTTGAAATTTATTAAAAGCGATACTTTCACATGTCACCGCATGCCAGGGGTTATTAATCCAAGATTTTGCGACTTACGTCAGTCTTTCCGATCATTTCGGGGCATAAGCGCGTGGTTCAATCACTTGTCTGTTAAATTTGTTTCTTATATGCATTAATTTATTTATTTTTCTATAGAGGAAGTTTTAATTTTGTTATGGAACGTTAGATGGAAACAAATGCTGAACTTTTTACATTATTTTAAGGGCAAGCTGATTAACCTTTCGTAATCGAGCTACACGTGATAGAGATAAATTAAAAAATAATTTATGCTTGAAAATCTATACATATATATTACGCTATCGTACGTAGCTCAGAAATCGCGATTTGTTAATTGTTTAAGGGCAACGCCCGAATGAAACGTATCTCATTGGTTATTGTGTAATATTTTTAAAAAGGGAATAACAATAAATAAATAAAAAGTTTAATTAACAACTATAGAACAAAACAATTTATATAAAAAAAAGTAAATAAACAATTTAATAATAAATAAACAACAACATCCGGGTTATCATATCAAGCAAAATAACCACACTTTGGCGCCAGTTAAGTACCCCGGTGCGTGTATGACATTGGCGTCAGAAAAAAGTCGCACCAGCGTAGTGCGTATATGACAGCTGTGCCGTCTTTTATTCATCTAATTTAAAATACAATAAATAAATGAAGGTACTTTTCCAGTATAGGTACTTGGCGAAATAGAGAAAAGGTCCATGGCGAGAAAAGACATTTTTTTCTGGCAACCGATTTAATCAAAATATTTTTTTCAAATAAAACTACATAGAAGTTGCCATGATTGCAAAGAGTTCGTACTTTTATGTTAGCTGGACGGAATTCTCGCCAATAGCATTTTTTTAACTCGCCAGCAGCATTTTTTATTTTTCGAGGGGTAAATTAAAACAATGCTTTGATGTTGAAATTAAATGGTTTATGGTATTATTTATTCTTTTTCTTTTCTTTCTTTTTTTTTTTTTTTTTTTTTTTTTTTTAAGTGAAAGTCATGAATTTTAAAGGTTTTATTTTTAAATTAAAGTTATCCATTCTAAATAAAATGAATAAAAGGATTATATTTTAATCTGAATTAACGAAATATGGAAAAAAATGCGACGGGTACAATGTTTGGCGATTTATCACCTGTGCCCGACTAACATAAAAGTAGGGAGTTCTCGATTTCTCTATTAGAATCCTCCAATTTGACGAAGGATTGAGCAAGTAAATTAAATTATGAATAAAAGTAACATGATACAATGGCTAGCATACATTTAAGGGATACCAAACTGGTCGTCACGGGCGGCTAGTTATTTTAAAAACCATAATAACTCAGTCAATTAAGATACAATTTTCAAACAAGTTGCATTTCAAAGTAGATTATGCTCTCTATTTGACAGTTTAAAAATTGAAAATGTGCGATATTTAGAAATTTAAAAAATCTGTGACATAACACGTATTTTAATTTCATTTTTTTAAAACTTTTTATGAGAAAATGTCAATAAAATGGTACAGTAATATATTATTTTCTTTCCTCCGTGCTTATTTTCCCTTTACTTTCACCCCTCCACGACTTTCAACAGAAATGGAGTTCTTCAGTTGCCACAATTAAAAAAAATGTATTAAAAACTACAAAAAAATTAATATCTCAAAATAAAATTGAGATACAGCTTTCAAACAAATTGCATTTAAAAGAACATTTTTTTCGTTATACGACGGTGTAAAAATTTAAAATGTGCGATGTTTAGAAGTTTAAAAATTTGCAGCAGAGAAAATTGCAAAACCAAAATTTTATTTCAAATTTCAAAGTGTTGCCATTCGCAGAATGACGTATGCGTTACGCACAGATATGTTTGTCCTTTATAATATAGATAGGGACTATTTATGTTTTCGTGTAAATCGCCAAATAGGTGGCGCTGCTATGCTGAATTTTTCGTGATTTCCACAATATATATGAGGCATTCTCACAATCTTTTGACTTTTGGGGGAAAAAATCTGGCGAAATTAATCTTTCTAAAATAGCATTTCAATCTGATAGACGAATGCATTAATGATTCAAAATAAAGAAAAAATGGTCAGCAGCGAAAAAAAAAATTATTTAACTGAGGTTTAAGTTAAACTTGCCAGTTTAACTTTCCTTACCATTTTAACACTATAACTTTTTATTTTCTTCTAAATTTTTACTTATAATGAATCTGCATAGTACCCACAGGACATTCAAATAAAAAATAATGACAATGTAGTATTTTTAGTACAAAACTTTTGAATAACATTCTCTTAAAGGCGTGTTAAAGAAGGAACGGTAATGTAAAAAAGTGGATGGTATAGGAAAAAAGGGACGAAATGGGGAAAAAAGGGACGGTAAGGATGGAATAGCAAGGAAAATAACTACCTATTTTAGGCAGATTACGATAAGACTAAGTGGTAGCCAAAATGTTCATTGATTTTTAGAAAGTTATTTACATTGGATTAAATTAAAAAAAAAAAAATTACCTCGAAAAGTGCAGGAATAAACCTTGCGGACGCTGAGACTCTAATAAAGCCACGATGCTTGAAATTGATATTTAAATGCTGATTTAAATACTACAGTAAATTTCCTGTCAAAGAATTTTAGACATTATTTCTCTAGCATACTTCTGCATGAGAAAAAACTTGAAAAAAATTCTGTGGCTGCATCTGAAAGGATTTTCTGCATAATTTTAGAAGAGGGATGGTAAAAAATCTAAAACTTAGGGACAGAGTTTAAAAAATAATAACAACCCTAAAAATGTGTGCAGGCTAATTTTTAGCTACTTATTTATATAAAACAATAGTTCCAGTTTCAGAAAAAAATTACATCGAATTATTTTTATTGAAACAATTTTATCCAGGCAGCTCCAAACTTAAAAATCAGTTTCAGGGACACGGGACGGTATAGGAGTTTTCCAGGTGTTTGAACCCCCAACATCGTCCAAAACTTATTTATCTCGTTAATATTGTTGTGAAATCATGCAATGGGGCGTTCCCAAGTATATGAAATAAAAAAACACAAAAAAGTGTATTAATATAAAAATTATTATACAGGGGCATGAAAGTCAGAAGATTGTGAGAATGACCCATATATCTCAAAAACTAATGCATGTATTTTTATCAAACTTCAGATTCAATCAGACGTTAACACCAGTTGTTGCTCATTAGGTTTGAAATGTAAACCACTCAACAGGTGGCGCTGCTATGCTGCATTTTGCAAGATTTACACTGTTTTAGCAATAGTCATATCTCAATAACTAATGCGCGGAATTTTATAACTTTAGAATCCTCATGATGGAAATATATTGCCATTTAATACTGACACTCTGATAGTGAATTTTGTTGTATTAACATGTAGGAGATAGAGGACATTTTTGGGATTGGCATATCCGACTAGTTTTTTCGTCTCCTGCATTTGTTATTTACAATTATTTTCTGAATTTCTACTGCCACACGATGAACTCCCTCCCCCCCTTTCCGGCCATTTGAATGTCTGAAAGTTTTATTTACAAAAATGAAACCCTTTATTAAAAAATGCATATTATTATTTATTAGTTTATTTAATTTGTAGGTCCGTATTTTTTTTTTTTTTTTTTTTTTTTTTGTCTTTGAAAGTCCTTAAAATTCCTTGATACACTGCTCAAAACAATTAAAGGATATTGCAGTTTTAGGTGGATTTTGTATCTGGTAAACTGTTTAGCTGATTGATACATGGTCGACAGACATAGTAGGTTATATGAGAATAAATTACACATGTTTGGCAGAAAAAAATGCATTTTATTGCGCATTTGTGTACTAAAGGAAAAAAACACAATTTGTGCATATTAGAAAAAAAGAATAAGAAAAGGTGTTTTCTTCAAAGAAAATCATTTTCAGTAGGGGGTATGGTTTCCACGGGCGGCCAGCAACGTTGAACACCTTTGAGGCATGGACTCAATGAGGCTATTAATGACGAGTTGGGGTATTCTGCTCCACTCTTCCAGAAGAGCTTTTTCCAGTTCTTGGAGAGATTGTGGGGGTTGTTGGCGGCCAGAAACTCGTCTTCCTAGAGCGTCCCAAACGTGCTCGATTGGATTCATGTCTGGAGAACACGCTGGCCATTCCATTCGAACGATTCCTTCCTCGAAAAGGAAATCCTCCACCAGGTTTGCACGATGTGGCCTGCAGTTATCGTCCATTAAAATGAAGTTATCTCCGATTGCTGCAGCGTAAGGGACTACAATATATCTGAGGATCTCATCCCTATATCGGCGACCAGTCAGAGCTCCATCTCGAATGATGTAGAGGTCAGTGCGCCCGTCAATGGAGATGCCACCATACACCAACACTCCTCCACCGCCAAATCTGAGACTTTCGTGCACGAACGCAGGATTATTCCTACTGCCACGGTCCCTCCAGATGAAAATACGCCTATTATCCGGATGCACAGAAAAACGGGACTCGTCAGAAAACAGAATATTGCTCCATTAATTTCTCCTCCAGTTGACATGCTCGGTTGCCCACTCCCTGTGGTCGCGACGATGCCTTGATGTTAATCTAACACATACCATCGGTCGGCGAGCATACAGACCTACAGCATGGAGCCGGTTTCGGACAGTCTGAGTTGAAATCGTGGTGCCTGTAGCCGAGCGAAGGTGTTGTTGGAGAAGAGTAGCGTTCATGGTTCGGTGTCTCCGAGCTGTTAACGCTAAATACCGATCTTCATTGGGCGTTGTTGCCCGTCTACAACCTTGCCCTGGTCTTCGGCCTGCACATCCACTCTCCAAAAAACGGTTCCAGATCCTGGAAATGACACTTTGTGACACTCCAATGGCTTGCGCTACTTCGGCTTGAGTTTGGCCCCCTTCTAACCTACCAACAATTCTCAAAGCTTCTGAATCTGTCAAATGACTTCGCTGAGACATCGTACTCATCGAAACAAAGCAATCACTGAATGCCGATCATCCTTGTCTTCATTCTCTTTTATCCAGTTGAAAGTCAAATTTCATTCGTTGCCGCTGAAGCGACGTTTTTGACGTCGAACTCAAAATTTGCATACTCCACAGTTTGAAAACCAGAAAAATTTGCATTTGTGATTCTCTTCTTCTATTTTCGGCAAAAAAAATTTCGTTTATATCTTTATTTTATATAAAACTTCAAATATCCTTTAATTGTTTTGAGCAGTGTATATATTTTTTTAAGAAATGTAACCTTCTATTATTCTATCCATACATATCTATTTCTGCTTTCTCCTTCCGCTGTAAAAAGTATAGAAAGTTAAAATAGGCCATATGAATTGGTGCTGATTATGTTTTTGTGTAAATCACCCAACAGGTGGTGCTGCTGTGCTGCATTTTTCACATGGACGAAACACATCTTATTGGCGCCTAGATGTATTATAAGTAGCAGATACTTATTCACTTTCAGGGACAGTAGAAACAAAGTACTTTAAAAGGCAATAAAATAACATAATGAGATATATTTAAACACAGATATCTCTCTAACGGAAACCAACTTCACCTTTTTGGGAATATTTCATAAATTCACAAGGGTATGGTTACTTAAATCTGTTGAAAATTTCCAAGAAAAAATTTCTTGTTTATCAGTGTAATTATTTCATACAATTTTCATGTTATAAAGAAGCAGATAATTATTCAAATTTATTAAAATTCGAAGCGTCCCAAAAATGGGATAATAGGCATTTATCGGTTAAGAAGTCACATCTTTTTCCATTCCTGCCCATTCTGAATGTGCCGAAACTCCACACTTGTAGCTAGCGTTGCCCGATTTACGCAGCATGTCCCAATTTTCAGGCGTTCCAAGAGCTGTCCCGCGTAATTAGTGCGCGGGACGCCATAAGTCCCGATTTTTCATGATGCAAAAAATCTTTTAAGTTTCTTTCAGTACCATGATATTCGTTAGTCTACATCGAGTACAACTTAATACAGTCGAACCTGTGAAGACCGAACCTGTTTATAACGGAAAAATTGTATAGTCCTTTCCAAAGGAATGCCTTACAAATCTACTTGCCTAAGTGAAAATCTGTCTAAAACGGCATTTTTTGAGATTGTTAGCGGTTGTGTTTTTACAAGTTTTGCCGTATTTTATTCTGTAAACCCTGTGTAAACATAACCTGTTTATAAAGGAATTCCGTTTTAAAAGTAAAAATTTCATTGTCCCTATGATAAGTATACTATAGCATTACACCTTCTAAATTGGAACTTTGTAGCGATTCGGCTTCCACGAGTTTTACTATATAAGATTGTTGTGTTTTTAATATAAAACCTGCTATGACCGAATTGCAAAGGACAGGAAAATATTCCGTTCGCCTTCGCAGGTATAATTGTATTGTATTCCAACCGTACGGTCAATGAAGGTTTTACATTTAAGAGAGGATTTTGTTATAGACAAGTTCCGTTATTATGGGGTTTTCTGTTATTTTATATCACAATTTGTAGCAACTGTCTTGCAGTTTTGTCTACCTATCCCGCTTTTTTGTCTACCTGTCCCATTTTTAGGGACACTGGACCTGGCAACACTACTTCTAGCAGTACATGCAAACTTCCTTTCCAATATCATCTGAAAACAGTCCATCGCATAAAATGCATTGACATCACCGAGATTATACCCCTTAGGAGCCGCCAACTTGTCAGGGTCATTATCGTCATTATGGCATCCACTACTATTAAAAAGAAATTTTTTAATCAGATGCTTTCCTGAGAGGATATAAATTAAAGATATTTATGTAGGTGGAATATTATCATCCTCAAACATTGACCCCTTCTAACTTTATGAAGATACAAAGAAAAGTTCATTAACTACTACATGTTTTTCAGAATGTTTCGAATCAAGGAACTCAAAAAGTAAGTTTTACTATTCGTAAAATAAGAATTTGTACAACTTTTATTATCTAGATGGCATTTATTTC
The DNA here is from genome assembly GCA_963932465.1 of Maratus speciosus. Taxonomy (NCBI): domain Eukaryota; kingdom Metazoa; phylum Arthropoda; class Arachnida; order Araneae; family Salticidae; genus Maratus; species Maratus speciosus. Next base: position 503,787,793 of record OZ010795.1, on the reverse strand, counting down.
AAAAAATGTATACATATTCGGAAAGAAGGAATGATCTCCAGTCGGATTGGACCTCTAGGATTCATCTGCAATAAATTTGGAGATAAGAAAGCACAGGCTGTTAAATTTTTGCTTTTTTATCCTACGACTGTACCATACTAGAAATTGATAAAGTCTTAGGAAATAGGTATTTAATAGGTATTTAACGAATAGGGCCGCCAACGGCGACTATTTTTTAATTCTACCTCACACCACTTTATCAAAACAAAAATTACTGACATGCTGTTCGAGAACATTTTCAAGACAAATATACTACAAAATCTGTTTTTTCTTTTTCTTTAATAGTGGTGCGAACAGAATATTAAAATAGTAGCCTGTGGCAACCCTGAAAGAAGAGCATCTTTTGTTTCATACTGTTCATGCATCATAAATCTATTGATATGTATTGATTCGTTACGAAAGAGGGGTATCAGTAACTACAGAAAATTGTACTCGATGTATGATTCAAAGCCCCTTTTTAGGTGCGTTCGTAATTATATAAATACGTAGCACCTATAGTCGTCGTTCAGTCCGTCCGTCTGTCTGTCTGTCTGTCTGTCTGTCTGTCCGCATATAACAGAGCAAAAACTACCCAACCGAATGGTCTGAAATTTTTAATGTATGATTGTTGCAAAATTGTGTCGAGCCATTTCAAATTTTATGAAAATCGGATGCATAGTTTAATTACAGGGACAGTCAAAAGTTTTTCTTTACATTACGGCCAATGGGAAAAATTATTGCAAATGCATTTTAATGATGTTACAACCTTCCGAATGGTCTGAAACTTTAAATATATAATTGTTTCAAAATTTTCTCGAGCCATTTGAAATTTTGGGAAAATCGGATGTATAGTTTAATTAGAGGGACAGTCAAAAGTTTTCCGTTACATTACGGCCAATGGGGAAAAAATATTGCAAGTGCGTTTTAATGATGTTACAACCTTCCGAATGGTCTGAAAATTTAAATATATAATTGTTGCAAAATTTTGTCGAGCCATTTCAAATTTTATGAAAATCGGATGTATAGTTTAATTACAGGGACAGTCAAAAGTTTTCCGTTACATTACGGGGAATGGGAAAAAAATTATTGCAAGTGCATTTTAATGATGTTACAGACTATGCACTTATGAAGTTAAAATATATATATAATTAGTACAATATGGGGTACAAAAAATAATTATAAAACTAGTTTTAGTACGAACGCACCTCATTTGCCACGTTTGACGAGCAATTTCCGACTTGTTTATTATATTCATGGCTTATATATTAGAATTTTTTCTACACGCAATAGTTGTAGAAACGTCTGTTCAAGCTGAATCATGAATGTATGAATAAATGAATTTATGCATGGATCCATGTTAATGTGCTATATAAGTGCGTGACTTCAAAACTCGCCTTATTCAAAATAAAAAAATTGAGTTTTCTCTATCAAGCTAAACTACTGGTAAACGTGCATCGAAAAAATTCTACAATCTGCAAAAAAACTTAGCGGGTATTTATGGCACTGTAAAATCTTTGTTTAGAATAAAAGCCAATGGACGCAGTCAGTGATTTTTCGCCATTTCCCAAAATTTGATTTTCTGGATAAGGCAAGTTTTGAAACTCACATCCTCATATGTAAATATACATGTATGTATGGATCCATGCAGGTATGCATGTATGTATGTACGTATGGTTAGCGATAAATGTCACAAAAAGCATTCAGTTAGGTTGCTATTTTCAAAATATATTTGTGAAGTACACTGAATTAACTATACATATTTTAGTATGATTTGGACTTTCCGTTTGTTTATAAGCATGCTCGTAATATTTCGAATATAATATAATCTATGTAAGATTATTGTTTGAAGTTCGTTTTAGTAATGTTACACTACTTCCATTATGAAGAATCTGTATACGTCGCTACACCATGCTTTTAATTGACAATGGTGTGCATAGCATATATTGTTCATTTACAGGAGCATTAAAAATATGTTGCCATCATTGTATTTCAAGTTTTTTTTAAAGAAACGCATCACTCGCATTTTTTATATAAAGCAGATTTCGTGCATTTTTATTTGTTTTTTTTTATTAAATAAACAAAATTTCAACTCTTTTGTAATACAGAACTACTGTGGTTCAGATAGTGTACTACAAGTGATTGCATTTGCTATGTTTTAATAATGAATAATAATTATAGCTAGCTTTGACCACGATTCTGGCGAAATATTTACAATAATATTTTCTACTTTTACTAGCTACTCATAGTGAATTACTCATAACGGTTAAACAAAAAATGAATGCATAAATATCCCCGTGTCTTTTTTCATCAAAGAATTAGCTAATTCCATTAGAGCTCAAATAATCTCCTGAAAGAAATGAAAAAGAATCGCAAACCCTTTCTACTCGTACATCAGAGAATCCGCTACAGACTATGTGCGAACAGAAACCGAACTTTGTACCCACCTTCCACAGAACTTTTAACAGTGTAGCTGTACGAGGGTGAGTCGAAAAATAAGTTTCCCCTGGCAACTGTGGACAGAGGTGTGTATGAAAGACAAAAAATGTAATGAAACTTTAAAGATAAGACGTAACTTTATTTTTCTACATAAGTGCCAAGTGAGTTGAGACATTTGTCATACCCGTTTATAAGCTTCAAAAAGCGCTCCTTGAAAAAATCAGGGTTCTGCATCATTCTGTTCCCGGTAGATATGGAGAGAAAGTGCGTTGTGAATTCGTGGTCAAAGGAGGAAGTGAGAGCGGTTGTCCGCTGTGAATGCACACGTGGAGTATCGGGAGCAAAAATCCATACCCGTACGTGGGAGTCTATGGGCCAGATGTGATGTCAAAACAAATGGTGCTGCCAATTCAGTGAGGGGCGTCAGCAAGTGTTGGACAGACAGAGACCTAGACGGACGTACACGGCCACTACAGACGAAAGCAATGCTTGACTACTTCTTTGTAAGCAATGCTGAAGTTACACAAGCCGTTTAACACTTCTTTTGTATGCAGAGCCCTGTTTTTTCCCTAGAGGGCTTTGTGAAGCTTATAAAGGGTATGACAAATGTTTCAAATCACTTGGCACTTAAGTAGAAAAATAAAGTTGCGTCTTATCTTTAATGTTTCATGACATTTTTTGTCTTTCATACACACCTCAGTCCACAGTTGCCAGGGGAAACTTATTTTCCGACTCACCCTCGTATAACTTCGTTTCTCCTGAAGCTATTATACTTGCTTCTGTACTTTAAATATATTTAAATATATTTAATAAAAATATTGTTTTAAACTTAATTAAGGAATGCAATTAATTTTAATGACTTTCAGTGACTCCACACGTATAAAAACGACACGAGTGCTTTACAAAAATCGTGAGCGGAATCTTCGATAGATCACATTGGATAACATTTTCCGCTATCGTCACCTGCACCAAAACAAATTCTTGATTCATTGCTGAACACCACTTTGTTCTGGTCATCAAAAAACCAGTCTCAGTGTTATTTTGCTCATCGTAATCTGGCCTGTTTACGCCGTAATGGCAGGCAGATTTTTGGACCTGTTGGCTAACGTTCAGCTTGATACCTCGGCTATGGATGTTTTATTCCATTTAATAATCATATCTTCAGGTGCTTTCTTTATTTTATTCTAGTATTTTCTTTTAGAAAAGTACGATCTTGGCATGCTGATACCGTTCGTACGATCTACCGGAAAGGATAGAGTTGTTGGTTTCGAAATTTTCGAAACAATAATCGGTAAACACGATAACATCTTTGCTACATCTTACGGCAATTTATCTTGCTTTTCTTAATAACTGAGAATTATAGTGATATCGAAACCTCCTGGTGTGATGTGGAATCACATACATTTTTCTTAAATTATTCCTTGCCTCTAAATTTCAGCTAAAACTAATCTTTAATTACTTATTCATTTTATGCTAACTTTTATTTCAGTTGCCATTATATTTTTCCTCCAAAAGAAAAGAAAGAAAAGATATTTAACACATGCCTTTATCATCAAAACGGCTCTCACATAGATTGAATTCATCTAGATGATTATTCACCCCCACTAGATGTAAAAAAAAGAATAAAGATCGACTTTGCTTTCGGTCAGTAGAAATAACGCTTTTCTCTCTTTAATTTTTCAGATTAACTTCCTCGTTAATTCATAAACATTTCCAGTACATGCGGTCTGTTTTGTATTTCACGCTATGTTTCCAGAAACTTTGCCCCTAAAGTACGAATTGGCGCTCGAATTCTTTTTGGCTTACTTTTTAGGCCTACTGTTCTGGTTGCCCTGACACGAAATTCAAAGTTCTCTTAAATGCTTAAAGCTTAACAGATAATTTTTGCTCAGATGATATCATTCATTTTTCATGTGCTCTTTTCGCCAATTGTGTGATGCCAATGTGTGTATTACAGAATGATTAATTCAATTGCTGGCTCTCTCTTCATAAATTCAGTCATGAGCATATGCCGATGATCTTCTTCTAATTATTTTTGGCCAAACAAGAAGACAGTTGGAGCAGATGGGAAGAGAGGTACTACAAATAATAAGTGATTAGGCGAAACAAACGGATATGAAGTTCTCATATGACAAATGTGTAGTGTTAAATCTTCGAAGACCACGTTTCCTGAAGAGAGGACCAATATATAAATTGGATGGGCACTCCCTTAAATCTGAAAATACAATAGACTACTTGGGCTTAACATTGGATAAAACACTGTCTTTTCTTCCGCACCTGAATAAAAAACGTATAGAAATTAATCAAATATCACAAAATCTTCTAAAATTCGCCGCTGCATATGGAGGCCTTTCGAAGCAAATTTTAAAAATCTGGTACTTACAAATATTAGAAAAAAAATATCCTATGCCGCTTCATGTTGGTTTCCACACCTACCAGTCTCACATGGCTACAGGCTACTATCGGCAATTCAGACACAATGCCTTTTGCTTCTGTCGAGAGCTTATAGAAAATCATCAACGGCAGCTTTGAATGTATTGTGCGGTATTCAACCATTGGCGATCCAATTAAATTAAATTTCAGGACAGGTCCTACGTCTGGGGATTCCAATAGAGGACAACTTTCCAGTCTTCTATCAACCGAAAATATCCTCATCCATACCTTCCCCACATCAAGATTATCTTTTACTACAAGAAGGAGTTCTATCCACTTCAACAATAAATATATACACTGACGGCTCAAAATCAGATGCTGGCACAGCGTATGCTTTCTGTGTTTATAAAGTAGGGAAATGCATCCATACTCATCAAATAAAGTTACAAATATCAAATTCAATCTTTCAAGCTGAACAACTCGCCATATTAGATGCAATATTATGGGCAGACTCCTCAGGGGACGGGAACTTCGTCATTTACACAGATAACCAGTCAAGTCTTGCATTATTGGAGAACGTTTTTAGTACAGATTTTATCACATCAAAAATTATAATAGCCTTACAGAAAACATCTAAATCAATTAAATTTCAATGGGTTCTGGGACATACAGGTGTTAAAGGAAATGAACATGGAGATCAACTAGCCAAAGATGCAATAACAAATATTAAAGTACGAGAAATATTTCATCCATACCCAGCTTCACACCTTAAAAAGAAATTGAAAAAAGAAGCCATAGACAAATGGCAGCAACAGTGGGATTATGGTACCACTGGCAGATTTACTTACAAATTATGTCCAAAAGTATCAACAGACTTCATGTTAGTACAATAGAAACCTGTATATCTTCTCAACTAATCATGGACCCTTCCCGTCCTACCTATTCAAAATAAATAAAGCTCCGTCGCCACTGTGTACCTGTGGTGAAATTGGAAACTCTCTTCACTATGTGCTCAGCTGTCTATTAACATCAACCCTCCATATCCGTAAATCAGCCACAATAGAACATCACCATTGGTTCAAATTTGTGCTGAAAACACCAATGCTATATACTAAAATAATAGATTGTGTGCGGTTACTAGAAAACAATCAAAAAATTTTTCAAAACCCACAAATGCCAATAGATGAACAAGATTAGCACTAATGAACAGAAACATGAACTTCAGGCCAAACAGTGCCTAACTAAATCGAGAATATAAAATTTAGAAAACTCTTGTACATAGAACAGCCATACACTCAGGTTATCCATAACCTTAAAGTTATCTCACAACAAAACACTTGAACTCATGATAATAACTATTAAACTAATGCACCTGAGAATATGTGGAGCTTAAGAACATTTTATTCATCTGCTGCTATTTGTAATTAATCAATCATATTCGTGTTGAAAATAATACACATTTTCGTCTGTAAAGCGCTCAGCTCATCTGTTCTATTTTTACTTTTATTATTATATTTATAATTACTATTATTATTATTTGTACTATTACCTTTATTTCTTATTGTTAAAACTATTGTTAAATATTGTATTTTTTTTTTGAATAAACTTGCAACGCGGGATCTGGAAGCCTATACCAATGGTGGGTTATCCCACGTTGTAGAAAATGTAAATGTGAACAACGTCTTTGAGAAATGCTATCAGGCACCATCCCTATTCATTTCTGTATGGACTTTTTAATTTTACATCTTTACTCCGAAAAAACTATGATACTAATGCATAATTTTAGAGTGTTTATTGATAATAAAACGACACACTCCGCCAGAACATACCGGTCGATGCCTTAATCTTATTGTTCAGTGCTAAACTGATTAAGAATCAAATATAAGATTTTAGTTATTCTGTTTGTTGACAGATGGCAGCACTATGCATTCTGTGCTGTTGTGAAATCTTAATTATGACATCATCAGTGAGTTGATGTTTGGTTTCCTGAGAGTGTGCTATGGAGAATGTTGCTCCTGCTGCATTATTGTATTTCTTTATTCTATTTAACTAGTAAATCTGCAGATCAGGAGCCTCAACGTCATCTTTGCAAGTCATTGTTTTTTAACACTCATTGCATAATATTAAACTTCCTACAAATTGCTTTTTAAAGTTTTCAAATTACATAAATATTTATGAGCATACAAGATACTTCGTAAAGTTTCAGAAATTGAAAGTGTTAAACAAGTGGTTGTACATTGATGTTCTGAAATTCTTATGAGCTACTTATTCTGGTAACTTTTTAAATCAAAAATTGCATTTCTTCAGGGGGGCTCTGCCCCCTGAACCCCCCGTAGTCTATTTAAATTTACATTCGCAATTTTTTATTGATTGTGCGGATGGTTATAGTATATCTTAGATTTTTTTTACGCTGTGATTTATCAGGATAAGCATAAGTTTTTTTTTTATAAATTAATAAAATTTAAATTTAAAATAAAATATTCATGTTCACACAGACAATAAATCTTGAAGTGACGCCAAAAATGTAACCCTAAAATCCGCTACATTCGGCACAACACAACGACGTGCTTAAAAAAAAAAAAAAAAAAAAAAAAAAAAAACGGATGAAGTCAAAGAATTTGGTACCTGTTCGACCTGCTTGTTTTGTTTGGGTCGAATGAGGGCATTTAAATCTGAGCGATAACGCACATCGTATTGCAAACTGTTTTTACGGCATACTGCATCTCCATCTATCTCTTTCCTCCGTGAATAATAGTTAATTTTATTTTATCCAAGATCTTTTTATTCCAGCATCTTTGTTTTCGATAAATGACGTCTAATTCACCTGCTATGAGTACTTACTCAAAACTTTTCATCTTGTTATATTAAGAAATACTCGAGTTTTCTTTTTATTTTTAATATGCCGCCATATCAATTTTTCTATTCTTAATTTTATTTTTCATTTTCCAGTTTCACGACGAAACATTTCAATTGAAAATTGTTTAAAAGAAAATATTATTCCGGGTTTTGATTTTCTTGGCAACAAATTAAAGAAATATTGGTAAATGTTATGGAAAAATGTTACGTTATTCTCTATGAAAATAATGAACTTTTGTATTTTTAAGCAAAATATTTCAATAAAATAAATAAAATAAATGAAATATTGCCTATTTTTATTTCTGGGCTAAAATCCATCTATATGCAAAGATACAAATGCATTAATTCATCCGTTTTGCATTAATCATGCAATTATACTAATATTATTAGGACCAAATACGTTGCTAGGCAACAGAGAAAGAAAAGGAAAAAAATGAAATATGCATTATGTCAAATTGATAAAACAAAATCCTTTATATTATTGGAAAACATGCATAAAATTCCCCCCAATATTATAAACCTAATTTAAAAAATCTCGCAAATATATTGACATAATTTATTGGAATAATTTAATGTTATTTAAAAATTTCAGCATCAAAAATTTACCATTTAAATCCATTTTTCATATGAGCCATTTCTTTCAACAAATGAAAATCTGAAAATCGTCTGACTTGCCATTGAAAAGCATTATAGAGCAAAATAAAATGTTCCATATTTCCCGAACGAATGAACCAAATTTAACCAAAAACTATACAGCTAAGTCCGGGTACCTCATCAACATGCCCAGTGAATTTCAAGCCGATCGGATGCTTTTTGCGGCAGTTATCGCGGAACAGACAGACAGACTAACAGACAGACAGGCTAACAGAAACCAAAACTTTTCGTGTCTCCACAGTAAGCCTTCGCTGACGTTTCGGCAATTATCTGCACCCAGTTTAGGCAGGGGATATATTTTTATAATGTAATTTAAGGCTTTCATGTGATGAAAGCATACTAATTAGAGTGTTAATTTTAACTAGAGAAATTTGATTCTGAAACCAGAACTGTATGTTTCATTGTGTGTTAAGTTTTCGTGAATGTCAAGATTTGTTTTTGTGTTGTGAAATAAAAATAAGAAAATTTCAAGGATTTCTTTCTTCAAATTCTCTACATGAAGAAAATTGGAGGCACCGGCGAGATATGTGAGTACTTACTTTGTTTTGAAATTGTTCTTTGATGCTAAAGCTTAATTTTTTCTACTGAAGTTGCATTTAGCAAGATATTATTTTAGAATATGAGAACAATTTAGTATCTTCTTTATTGAATTGATAAAATAAGAAAAATAGTATTCTACAATATTATGTTTTGATAGTTCTTGAAAAAGAAAATTGTTCTGAAGTTTATTATGATTTATTTACTTGTTGTTCTCAAGAACATTATGATTTATTTGCTTGAAATATTTGAATATTTAATTATTATGGTGAATTATTATTTTACATTGAAGAAATTTGAAGATTTTTAATTTTATGCACATTTGAGAACAGAAAATTCTATTGTTTGTATGAAAGAATAATTATGAACATTTTATAGTAGTTCTGTTTTTGACTTTGATTTGTTCTGTTTTTGAATTTAATTCAGTTACTTCTGTTTTTGAACTTAATTTGATTAGTTTTGTTTTGAAGCAATTCTGATTACTTTTGATTTTGAAGTAATTTTGATTAGTTTTGTTTTGAAGTTATCTGATTAATTTTATTTTGGAAATTATTCTTATAAGTTATTGTGTAAAATGGAGGATTATGAGAAAAAATCTGCTCAAATTAAAATTGAGAGAGGTAGGGTGAAAGGCTCTGTAACTAGATTAGAGAATAGTTTTGATAATGTGAATACTAAGAATGAAATTTTGATTAGATTACAAAGATTAGATGATTTACTTAAAGAGTTCTTAAGATTAGATTTTGTTTAAATGATGATGATTCTGAATTAGCAGAATTTGAAGACAGGTATTTTCAGTTAAAAACTAAATATCAAAACAAACTAGATTCTTTGAATCCTTCAGAAGTTGTCAATGTTGCAACACACAATTCTGTGCAAGGTTCTTCTGTTACTATTCCTAATCAATGTAATATTAGACTACCAAAATTGAATATTCCAGTATTTTCTGGAAAGTTTTCAGAATGGACAAATTTTAAGGATATGTTTGTTTCCACTGTCCATTCACAAGTAGGTTTAAGTAACATTCAGAAATTCCAGTATCTTAAAGGGTTACTTTCTGAAGAACCAGCTACATTAATTAAGCATATTCCCCTTTCTAATGAATCTTATCAAGAAGCTTGGGAAAAGTTATTAAATCGATATGATAAAAAGAAACAAATTGTTAATTCTTTGATTAAATTATTTTTAGAACAAAAATCAGTTCTGCATCCTAATAGCATAAATATAAGAAATTTGCTGAATACTAGTGATGAAGTTATTAGGGGTTTGAAAGCTGTTGGTGATGAAGGTACAAATAGAGATCCATGGTTAATATATTTGTTATTTCAAAAATTTGATCCGGAAAGCCGAAAACTTTAGTCCATTGAAAGTACAGAAAATGAATTTCCCACTTTGAAAGAATTTTTTGATTTCTTAAGTGTAAGATGTTCTTCTTTAGAGCTCATCTCTAACAATGAAAGTGGTATGAAACATTCCAAAAGTTCAAATTTTGTTGGTTCCAAGTACAGTTCTAATGATAAGCAATCAAAGGTGTGCTTAAAGTGTCAAGGAATACATCCGCTCTATAAATGTGTTAAATTTAAATCCATGGATGTTGTTGCTCCAAAGAACTTTATTAAGCGTAATAACTGTTGTTTTTTATGTTTAAACTCTCATAAAGTTAAGGAATGTCCAAATTCTCATTTGAAATGCTTTAAATGTGAAAGTAAACATAATACACTCTTACATGAAGAGAATAAAAGTAATAATGCTTGTACTGCTAAGTTTGAAAATAAAGTTTTTCCAAATTCATCTGAGAATAAAAACCACCATTCAAATAAAGAATTTGTACAGGAGTCAACATCTCACGAATTACAAATTAATTCTAGTGCTTCTTTCAATAATTCTAAATGTGTTTCTTTATTACCTACTGCTAAAGTTCTCTTATATAATAATGAAAATAAACCTCACTCTTTTAGAGCTCTACTCGATTCTGGTTCGGAATGTTCTTTTGTTAGTGAAAATGTCGTAAGAACTTTAGGGTTAAAGAGAAAGAATGACAGAATTCGATTAAATGGAATTGCTGGAGTATTGGCTGGACAAACTCGGGGTTCAGTAACTCTTACAGTTGGTTCAAAGCCTTCTAATGAGTCCTTAAAGGTTCAGGCATACATCCTGCCTAAAGTGACATCTCAATTACCTTCGGAATTACTTGACACAAAAAATATAGAGTATCTTAAAAATATTACGTTAGCAGATGAAGATTTCATGAAACCACAAGAATGTGATATTATTTTGGGATCTGACTGTTTCTTTACTATTTTAAGATATGGTAGAATTGTTAGTACCGAGAATGAGCCAATTGCCCAAAACACTATGTTTGGTTGGGTGGTAGCCGGAAAATTGGAACCTAAATGTAAATATTCTTCTAGTATTCAATCCCATTTTCTTAGTGTTGAAAACGAATCCAATGTTGATCTATTATTACAAAAATTTTGGCAAGCAGAAGAAATAGATGTTAATAAACCCCATTTGTCTGAGAAGGAAGAATTTTGTGAACAACATTTTTGTTCAACTTACAAGGTAACACTAGAAGGTAGATTTGAAGTTAAATTGCCAGTTTATAAAGATGTGATGTCATTAGGCGATTTTAAATCCATAGCAGTGTCACGTTTGTTTGCTATGGAGAAAAAATTTCAATTTGATAAAAATTTTGAAAATGAGTATAGAAATTTTATGATGCAATATGAAGACCTTGGTCATATGACACTTATCGACAAAAACTCAAATCCTGCAAGCAACAAAGTATATTATCTTCCGCATTCTGTTATAAAAAGCGACTCTATTTCAACAAAGTTACGTGTGGTGTTTGATGGTTCATGCAAACCTCCTAATGCTAATTCATTAAATTCTGTTTTAGCAGTTGGACAAATTCCACAACCAAATCTTTTCACCATTTTGATAAGATTTAGAACCAATCCTATTGCTTTTACCGCTGATATTCAGCAGATGTATAGACAAGTTTTGATTGCTCCAAAAGATCAAGATTTACAGCGTATTGTTTGGCGTGACTCAGCATACTCAGCTATAAAGGAATACAGGCTACGAACTATTACATATGGTACATCATCAGCTCCATTTTTAGCTACTCGTTGCCTATTTCAAATTGGAAAGGATATAGAAAAGGATTATCCTGTAACAGCTTCAATAATTAAAGATAGTTTCTACGTTGATGATTGTATGTCCGGTTCAATCTCGAGTGAAGAGGCTATTAGAATTATTGAAAAACTTTCACTGGCTTTAGAAAATAGAGGTTTTCATTAACGGAAGTGGAGATCTAATTCTTCTGATGTAGTGAATCATTTATCTTCAAATTCTCTTGAGTCAACAAATTTAGAAATTCATCCTGATGACTGTTCCAAAGCCTTAGGGCTTATTTGGGATTCTTCAAATGATGTTTTTGTCTTTAAAGTTAATTTACAATTTGATGATAACATAACTAAAAGAAAATTTCTTTCACAATCTGCCAAATTATTTGATCCATTAGGATTTTTGGCTCCATGTACTGTCTCTATAAAAATGTTTTACCAGCAATTGTGGTTGATGAAGTTAGACTGGGATACTGCTCTTCCTGAAAATTTCCAAGCAAATTGGAAGAAATTCCAAGAGGAATTTGAACAAGTTTGCTCTATTAGAAGTCCCCGATGGATCCAAGTTTCCAGTAAAGAGCTCATTTTACATGGATTTAGCGATGCATCAGAATCAGCATATGCCGCCATCATATATGTGGTTCAACCTGGTGAAGTGAAGTCAAAGGTGACCATTTTAGTTGCTAAAAGCAAGGTAGCACCCCTTAAATCAGTTTCCATTCCAAGGCTGGAGCTCAATGGTGCTTTACTACTTTCCAGACTATATTCTGCATTAGTGACTATTTTGAATACCTTCATTATTAAGTTTTATGCTTGGACCGACTCGCAAGTAGTTCTATCATGGCTGTCATCTCATCCTAGGTGTTGGAAACCTTATGTGGCCAATAGAACCTCAGAAATTCTAGACTCTGTTCCATCTGACTGTTGGAGGTATGTTCCAGGCAAGGAAAATCCAGCTGACATTGCTTCTAGAGGTTTATCTCCTAAGGATCTTCCCGATTGTTCCCTTTGGTGGGAGGGCCCAAAGTGGCTTTCTTTAAGTCAAGAACATTGACCTGAACAACCTCAAATAAAAACTAATTTAGACACTGTAAATAAAGAGAAAAAGAACTCTAAATTTTGTTTTCCAGTAACTGTGAATAATTCTTTGATTGATTTACTTTTTGAAAAATATTCTTCTTTTACTAAAATTGTTGATGTTTTAGCTTTTTGTATTAGGTTTGTGAGAAATTGCAAACAGAAAGTTGGCAAAATGAACACCAGTCCTTTGAGTAAAGGTAAATTTCTTCCTTTATCGACAAACGAAAGAAGACATTCAGGTAATTTGATTATTTCTTATATTCAGCAGTTATATTTCACAGATGAAAGTAGTTGTATTAGATCAAACAGACCAGTTTCTAAAAAAAGTTCTCTTTTTTCACTTTGTCCTTTTATTGATAGTGATGGTTTACTTAGGGTGGGAGGTAGGCTGAGAAATTCACCCCTCCAGTACAATGCAAAACATCCTGTCATTTTGCCAACTCAACATAAATTAAGTGTGTTAATTGTTAAATATTTTCATGTTATGCATTTTCATGCTGGGTTAAATTTGTTAATGGGTATCATTAGACAGAGTTATTGGATTGTACGTGCCAAGAAGATAATTAAAAATTGTATTCATAAATGTGTTACCTGCTGTAGATATAGAGCAGCTTCTTCCAAACAGTTAATGGGAGATCTTCCTCTTAACAGAGTCACTCCTAACAGGCCATTTTCTGCATGTGGAATCGATTATGCAGGGCCTATTAATATTTTGAAATATCGAGGTAGAGGAGCGAAAACTACTAAATGCCATATTGTTCTATTTGTTTGTTTTGCAACTAAAGCTCTACATTTAGAGTTGGTGAGTGATTTAACATCCGATGCATTTATTGCTTCATTAAACAGATTTTGCTCTCGAAGAGGAGCTCCTCGACATATGTATAGTGATAATGCCACAACATTTGTAGGTGCTAAAAAGCAACTCTCAGATTTATATAAATTTATTTGTTCAATTGAAAGAAATGAAAAAATTTGTTATTTTTTGTCTCAAAAAAACATTGAGTGGCATATGATTCCTCCAGTGAGTCCGCATTTTGGTGGGCTGTAGGAAGCCGCTGTTCGTTCGGTAAAATTTCATATCAAACGTGTAATTGGAAATACTAATTTAACTTTTGAAGAACTTTATACATTTTTAACTCAAATTGAAGCCATCTTGAATTCTAGACCATTAGTGGCAATTGATAGTGATAGCAATTCAGATGGTATAAATATATTGACTCCATCTCTTTTTTTAACTGGTGATGTCATAACTTCCCCAGCTGAACCTTTAAATGAGGAATATTTGTCTTTACGATCTCGTTGGGATATTGTACAAAAATTGAAATTATGTTTTTGGAAAAGGTGGAGTATTGATTATTTGAGTACTCTGCAAAATAGAAAAAAATGGAGAGTAAATACTGAAAATTTTAAAGTAAATGATGTAGTAATTTTGAAAGAGGATAATGTTCCTCCTTCTGTTTGGCCATTAGGCAAAATTATTGAAATTCATCCAGGTGAGGATGGTATAGTCCGTGTAGTAACTGTTAAAACCGCTAGGGGTATTTTTAAGAAACCTATTGTAAAACTTTGTTTACTTCCTTTGCATCAAGAATAGCTTCTTGATGGGTGGGAGTATGTTCAGTGCTAAACTGATTAAGAATCAAATATAAGATTTTAGTTATTCTGTTTGTTGACAGATGGCAGCACTATGCATTCTGTGCTGTTGTGAAATCTTAATTATGACATCATCAGTGAGTTGATGTTTGGTTTCCTGAGAGTGTAATATGGAGAATGTTGCTCCTGCTGCATTATTGTCTTTCTTTATTCTATTTAATTATCTGCACCCAGTTTAGGCAGGGGATATATTTTTATAATGTAATTTAAGGCTTTCATGTGATGAAAGCATACTAATTAGAGTGTTAATTTTAACTAGAGAAATTTGATTCTGAAACCAGAACTGTATGTTTCATTGTGTGTTAAGTTTTCGTGAATGTCAAGATTTGTTTTTGTGTTGTGAAATAAAAATAAGAAAATTTCAAGGATTTCTTTTTTCAAATTCTCTACACTTATCGAATTCAGCTTTTAAATTTTTCCGGTGAAATCTTCCGTGATCGGGTCCGCTACCGTACCGGTCTGTAACCGAAGTAAAGCTACCCCCGAATCCAGCGTGCGCCGCCTTTTCCGTGAAGATTTTCCTGCTTGTTTATTTATGGAGTACTAAGGCTTAATATGTTTCTATAAAATAACCATTAAAATAATATTTTCTATAAAACAATCTATATAAATTCACATGTGTGTCTATAAGAATGCGTAATCACGCACCTATATTGGTTATTTTGATTAGATTAGCTCAATATTGCCTTCATCTGAAATAATTCTAATGAAGTACCAATATCAGTTAAATTTTGGCTTCATATTGACAACATTTCCAATTAAAAGCTAATATTGCTGAAATACTAAATCGCACTAGAAATATTGGCAATGTACAGGTTAAATATTTCTTTCCAATATTATCTCCTTGATTTTGGGACAAAGTTGTAAATAATATAAACTCTATGATTTATCAGGAAGTATCCACAAATTACTAATACTATCTCTATCTTTAAAAAATATATATATTTAATATTTTAACACAACAATACATATATTTTCTAAAAGTAGACAATAAATAATAAATAAAAATCATTTTTTAAGATCCTTTACACTTAATTTTGTTTTAAGGTCGTAGAAACAAATAAAAAATTCTCTCTGCTTCATATTTTAGGTTATTTATAAAAGCTCTTATAAATCGAAAATTGAAAAATGAAACATGATTCCATCAGAAATAGGCTTTAAAAGATTTCAAGATAAGCTATAGATCAAAGTTTGATTTTGTAAACCAAGTTAGTATGACAGCATTACAGAATTTCATAAATATATATATATATATATGTATTCCATCAGGTGTAACTCTACAAAAAACATGAAAAGCTTTCGGAGAATTTGATTTACTTTATAATATTTTGCTATTTGATATGGAAAACGATGTGAAAAATTTTAATCCCACACTTTTGAAAAATTCAAAGGATTTCTTAGGGTTTTTGTGACAAAAGAAAAATAAATATTCTTCTCTCTATATATGATATTTCTTTCCAGTTTTAAAAGTTTTCGAACATATACCCATTTCTTTAGTTATGTATTATGTATCGCTTGTCTTTAAAAATAAAGGTTTTAAAAAAAGAACAGTGCATCGATCTACGAACGTTACATTTTTACGTACGGAAATTATATTTTTGCGAATATCTCTTTTAACAATATTCTGTGAACATTAAAAAACTTTATTTTATATCAATCTAATATAGAGGAAGTTCGGGTATTATGGAATACCATTTACATTTTTATTTGTAAGTCAAAGTACAAAAATTCAATTACGTTAAAAATTAGTAAAGAACAAACTTTGGCTATTTCTTAACACATTATTAATGAGTTTTAAAGTAGAAGAAATAAATACATATCAATATTTAGCTTTTTAAAAAGAGTTACACTTTTCGGTTAATGACCACTAGTCGGGCAGTATGGAATAGTGTTATAATTTACAAGAAAAAGAACGATTTAAAAGAATAACCAAATTTATTTAATGAGTGAACCTTAGTACATCATCTATAAATCATCATATTTTTTGAAAAATTCTAATAACTTTTATAATCGCCTTGAAACAGTTGTCTAGCTAATATTCCGTGTTACCCGACACAATATCGTGAAAAACACAACTTCTCGCTCGTCAACAAGTTGGCATAGAGGAAAACTGACTAACACAGCAATAAATATAACTGTTCTACTTTACACTGAACTTGTTTAATTTCACTGACAAAGAGATTTTATAATTAATACGAATTTTATAAAATTTATCTTCAAAACCTGCAAAAATTGAGAAAAAGATTCTTAAATATACAAAAATCAAAATTATAATTTATCTTACTAATAAAATGAAAAGAAAAGTGCCCAGTTAAACTGATGTCATTGAGATCACAGGCAATTCACACTAATTGTATATTACACTCGTATTTCAAAGAATGTTACCCCTCAAAAAATAAATTAAGGGGATTAGCCCCGTTTCCCCCCTTTATACTTAACCAATGAACCTCCGAATCTAATCAAGGAAGCGCCTTATCAGAATAAACCTGCATACCAAATTTGAAGAAAATCAGATAATTCTGCATGGAAAGCCCATTTCCCTAAATTTAGGAGGGTATTAGCTCCTCCATTTCCCCCGTTTATACTCAACCAATGAACCTCCAAATCTAATCAGGGACGCTCCTTATGAGAATGAACATAGAAATTTTTTTTGAAGCAAACTGGATAATTCCGCATGAAAACCCATTTATCTAAATTAAGGGGGGGGGGGGGGGGCTTGCCCCCTTTTATATTCAACGATGAAATTCCAAATCTAATCTTGGAAGTGCGTTATTGGAGTAAACCGGTATATCAAATTTGAAGGAAATCAGATAACTCTGCATGAAAAACCAATTTATCTGAATTAAGGGGGGGAACTAGCCCGCTCTTTATACTTAACCAATGAACCTGCAAATCTAATCAAGGTAGCTTCTAAACAGAATAAACCTGTATACCACATTTGAAGCAAATCGAAAAATTCTGCATGAAAAATATATTTATCTAAATTAGCGGAAGACTACCCCCTTTTATACTTAACCAATGAACCCCCCCAAAGTAATCAGGGAAGCGCCTAATCATAATGAACCTAGAAAATTTTTTTGAAGTAAATCGGATTTTCCTATGAAGAGTTATCGCGTTACGTACATACATACATATGTACTACATACAGAATCTTCGGGCACATTAGCTTTCAGGCTTTGATAGCCTGTGAGCTAAAAAAGATGCTAAATATTCATAAAATAGGTTTTCAAAACATAAAAATCGTTGAAGATGTTAATAAATATAAGATATGGGTAAACTTATTTAAGTATTAGATAATTATATAAGTATAAAGTTTTAAGTTTAAAATTTTAAAATTCATGAAAAGGTTAATAAAGATTTTTATAGTTACATTGTTTTAATTTACTCCATATTAAGATTATAGTTGTCATCCCCCTCCAAGACCTAAGAAATAATATAAAATGTCAATTTAGAAAAAAAAAATAAAAAAGAAAAGTGCCCAGTTAAACTGATAGCATTGAGCTCACAGGGTATTCACACTAATTGTATGTTATACTCTTATTTCAAAGAATAATGCCCCTCGAAAAATAAATAAAAGGGGATATCCCCCCGTTTCCCCTCTTTATACTTAACCAATGAGTCTCCAAATGTCATCAGGAAAGCACCTTATCGAAATAAGCCGGTATAACAAATTTGAGGCAAATCGGATAGAAAAACCCATTTATCTAAATTAAGAGGGGTATTAGACCCCATTACCCCCTTTATATTTATCCAATGAACTTCCAAATCTAATCAGGGGAGCGCCTTATCAAAATAAACCGGTATACCAAATTTGAAACAAATCGAATACAAAAACCCATTTATCTAAATTAAAAAGGGGATTAGATTCCATTCCCCTCTTTAGACTTAAACAATGAACCTCCTAATCTAATCAGGGAATCTCGTTATACGAATTAACCTGTATACCAAAATTTGAAGAAAATCTGATAATTTTACACGAAAAACTCATTTATCTAAGTCAAAGGGGGGGGGGTGATTAGCTGACCATTCTCCCCCTCCCCTTTATACTTACCCAATGGACCCCCAAAACAGCAGGATTTGCTAATGGTCAGGCTAAATTAGCCCTGATTAGCTAATCAGGAAAGCGCCTTATCAGAATGAGCCTAGAAAAAAAAAAATAAGGAAATCAGATATTTCTATCAAGAGTTATTGCGTTACGTACATAAATAGACATGCATACGTACGTACATATATACATACATACAGAACCGGCGGGCACATTAGCTCACAGGTTTTGATAGCCTGTGAGCTAAAAAGTAAACTTTAACATCCTAGATGTTAACTTTTTAACACCTTCGACGGCTTTTAGGTTTTAAAAGCATATTGTTATGGTTTTATGTCTTTATGTTTTAAAAACTTATATTATGTATCCTTAGCATTTTTTTAGTAAGATAAATCATAATTTTGATTTTGGTATATTTAAATATATAATATAATCTCAAGGTGAACATGATGTTTAAAAAATTACAGTTAAACTATATTTTATTATTGAGAATAAGATTTTATTTCACCGTGTCGCTCTAACAACAGTTATCCAAACAAAACTGAGCGCAGTACCTTCGGAGACTACTGACCAGGCCCCTACCTGTCGGGGTTAATCCAGCTGAACTGGTTTGTAATTGCCTGGAAAGCAGGGCGATGCATTATGAGTACATACGCCAGATCGTCGCAGGCGGCGGACCACACCGCGGTGACCACACCAGCAAGCACCCGGGCCGACTATACTAAGCCAAGTTGATGAGTCTAGGTTGTTTATTGCACTTTGCAAAACTATGATTGTTGCCGCACACCACGTACTTGCCATGCCAGTTGGAAAAGGGCTGAATTATTTTTGATGCCTAAAAGGTGGTAAACTTCTTAGCTGTAGAAGAGGGCAATTTTGAGGGAAAATTAAAATTAAAATGGCCGAAAAGCTAAGATTTACCGCTGTAAGGATAATTTTGGGCCGAATTGCAAGGTAGACGAATCGCTGCAGAGGAAGACGGAAATAAACCCGACATCATTGCCTCGATCGTCATCCTATCTGCAGTGCCTACTCGTTTGTGTTTACTTTGTTTTGCCGGTTCCTTAACGTTATATCCTGTTGATTGGCACCTGCACATTGCTACTCGAGCTGATCTCGTAATTTAGAACCTTGATCAGATGACAGACCTTCACCTGGCAAGGCACCTCCAGGGGTTTAATTCACAGTGCCTTATGAAAGTACTAGGAAGCCGTATGGCAGATTTACACTTGGCTGTAACATCGCATGCGCCAGATATTGAAGTACAGTAAAGTTCCGATTGTCCGAGTTTTCGCTTTAACCGAGTTATTTTCTTCTGATGGACTGATGGCTTCCATTATTATGAAACAACCATTATAAATGAAGTGTTAGGTGAAAATGAAAGAGCAGCCGTAAAAAGTTAGAACTCTGATTTTCTGGTCTGAATAGGGAAAAAATGACCATATTTTTTTTTAATACAAAAATTATGGCCATTTTTTTTCCTATTCTGATGATGCCTCACCACCACTACCTCTTTTCAAATTTTCACTGCACTGAAAAATCCAAACAGTAACCAAAGTTTTAGTGTATGAGGAATAGATGTTATAAAATTGGGGTCATTATTTTGTAAATTCAAAGGAAATTGAAAAAAACTGAGACGCATGAAACTGCGACGCAAAAATCTTGAAATGTTAGTATCGTAATAAAATATACTTTTCAAAAAAATAATAATAATAATATATCAAAAATATTAACCGACTTAAAAAAAGCGCTAAAAAGAATTAAATCTTTAAAATTCTCTAATGACGAAACGTTATCCAATAACCACACATCGGATATCATGTATTGGCATAAAAACGTTAAATTTAATATGTAGAAGAATTTAGTAACCACCAAACATGGATTTTCTAGAGAATATTTTTTACAAGAGATTAATTTACTCATTTATGATTTAATTTACAAATATTTACGTATAAAAAGTAATCAATTACTTTTTGAAGTTGGTGCCAAACTATCTTAAGTATAGTAGAATCGTGACTATAAAATCGTGAAAAATCGTTGCATCTATCACTATGAATAAAACGATGATGGAAAATATTATACAAAGTAAAAAAAAAAAAAAAAAAAAAAAAAAAAAAAAAAAAAAAAAAAAAAAAAATGCTCTATCTCTTCAAAAAAATTATTTGTTTAATCATTTTCGATTATGAATGTTTATCACCAACTTCAAAAAGTAATTGATTACTTTTTATATATAGTATATATTCGTAAATTAAATCATAAATATGTAAATTAATCTCTTGTAAAATATATTCTCTAGAAAATCCATGTTTGGTGGTTATTAAATTCTATATATTTCATTACGTTTTTTGCCAATACATGATATCCGATGCATGGTTATTGGATAAGGTTTCGTTATTACAGAATTTTAAAGAATTATTTAATTCTTTTTAGCGTTTTTTTATGTCGTTTAACATATATATATTTTTAAGTTTATTTTATTTCCTACTTTCTAGTTATTCATAACGTAATACATAATTATCCTGATTTCAATATCTACTGAATAAATAATTAATTTATAATAGAAATTATAATTTACAAAAATTATTTATTAAACAAATAGTTTTTAATAAATTCTTTGTATCATTCGAAGTATTGATTTTATAAGCATTTAATACTTATGATAATTTTTTAAACAAGTACATTGTATACACAAAAGTTTACATTCAAGAATTATTTTTTGTAGGACTCCGTTTTCAAGAAGCAAAATTCAGACTATGTATTAAAGTTTGTATTGACACTTCACGTATATTGGCCAAATCCAGATATATTTTTCGCTGTTAGCGAAATGAGATTGACCAATCAGAAGCCTGCATTTTTGCGAACTTTTCGCTGTTTACTTCATACCGGCAAAATACAGGCAACTGATTGGTCAATCACATCTCGCTAACAGCGAAAAATCTATCTGGATCCGACCTCAAGTGCAGAGTTGCCAAGCCTCTGGTCTTTAGGATATCTGTAATTTTTATAGAGTATGTCCTTTTAAATTGCAAAAATTCTTCTATCAAACAAAACAAAATTTTCTGTACTAAAATACTGGCATCCAAAAGGCTGTAGACTTGTTAGGTTTGAAAATGTAGTCCAGGACTCTACATTATTATTATCTGATAATCTCCATCAATTGTTTCCTCATGTAAGATGCCTCTATATGAGAGTGGTGACATACAATGCTCAGACTCTGTTTATACATACGTGTTTGTCTAATATGGTAAAACTATGCATTTTCTATTTCAGAATTTGGCGACACTCGCTTTGACAAGTTTGATTATACGAGGGGCGAAAAATTTAACAATTATTAGTTTGGAAAAAATGGAAGTTCGTCAAGATTCATGGCGAGAGCTTTTGAGAATCTAATAATCAATATTTTTTTTTCGTATGTCGCCATTCTCATGCGAATACTCCCTATCCTTAGGCAGTAAAGACATCAGAAATGAGCGCAATGATTAGGTGTTTAGTCCGAATCTGATAACCGAAGACAGTGCTGCTACACATAAGAAGGAACTTTACTGTGTACAGGCATATAGAGGCACTTTTATGTGTACTGAGATATGGAGGCACTTTGCAGTGTACCGACTAAGGAAGACACTTTGCTGAACTCGATGTATAAGGTCATTTTGCTATTGGATTGTAAGCTTTTTGATACCCAATTCCAATGTCGGTTAGCATCGTTTTAGGTATTTGGGTTTTTCTTAATGCGGTAACTTTTCTAGACAAGATCTCGCACTTCGGAAAGTTACCGCATCCAGTAAACTTTAAGGTCCACATCGATACCTACGGACATCGGAATTAGGTGTGCAAAAGCTGACAATCCATAAGTAAAGTTAAACATTAGAGTGCGGCAAAGTGCTTTGAGAGATACTTTTGTCCGAACTATAGCAAAACTAAGCATTTTCTATTGCATAACTATAGCGTCTAGAAGATATAGTGGGAAAATCAGACAACCAACAAATGTTAAAAAATTGTATCCCATAAACGTAGAATGATGCAGAACGGAAAATGGCGATCGCAGTGTCATATGGTAGTTCAAACGTAAACAGTGTATAAAGATTCAACTGAGATAGCGTTTCGGCCTGTGTAGAACTAGCAGATGTCGCTGCGATCTATATTTGTCTTTCAGTATCGTTTGATATTTATTAATAGATATTTATAATTTTTTTAACACTTTTTAAAGCATTAAGTCGGTTTCCACACTATATCGACTAGATGCCGTATAACTTGGCGATAGTCATCTGAACGAATTCGATTATACGAGTAAGAGAAGTTAACATGCTTGGCGGTAGTGACTGTCTCACCAAGATGCTTGGTGATTTGCTTTACTCCAGAATCATCTCATCCAATCAAATATTGTACTCCATATGTCGTCACTCTCATATCGAGGAACCCTGCCTAAAAAAAAAATCTGAAGTGATTCTGACAACCAAATCTGGATCTAAAGACAGTGGCCGGGATCCAGATACATTTTTCGCTGTTAGCAAAACGAAATTGATCAACCAGAAGCCTGCATATTTGCAAACAGTGTAAAGTTTGCAAAAATGCAGGCTTCTGATCGGTCAATCTCGTTTCGCTAACAGCGGAAAATCTATCTCTACCACGGCCACTGTTTCTACACATGGTAATGCACCTCACTGTGCTCTGACATATGGAGGCACTTTTTGTCTGTGGCACAATGGAGGATATTCCACTTACGTCATGATCACGTGGTCAAGGCAAAAACGTATAGCGTAAAGAAGGGAAGGTTCCGTAGACGTAATGTAAATCCCCTCTAGCCAATGAAACAGTTCATGCGGTAAAGCAGTAGTAGCTTCCCTTCTTATCAGTTTTAGAAGTTCTTTGGGTAAATTACTGGTACCACGTGACTTTTTTCAGCCTCGAACCCATATCTGGAATATAGTACATAGGCACCTTCGACACAGGCACTAGTGCTCTGATATATGAAGATATTTTACTGGTGAATTTTCATCTTTTCAACACCTACTTCCGATGCCGGTGGTATCGATGTGGAGCTTCCAGCAAGAACTTGTTCAGTTAAGATTTCGCACTTTGGAAAGGTCATGCACTTTGGAAAGTTACCGCACCCAGCAAACCTTGAAGTCCACATCGATACACTGTTAAAAATCTGTAGCTTTTGGTGCATAGTCACTGCACCGCTTTTATAGAAAACAATGGAGGATATTCCAAATATGGGTTCGAGGCTGAAAAAAGTCACGTGATACCGGTAATTTACCCAAGGAACTTCTAACTGATAAGAAGGGAAGATATTACTACTTTGCCTCATGAACCGTTTCATTGGCTAGCGGGGATTTACATTACACGTCTACGGAGCCTTCCCTTCTTTACAATAGAAGTTTTTACCTTGACCACGGGATCAAAATGTAGATGGAATATCCTCCATTACTTGACGATATTATGAGGCATTCTCATTGGTCAGAATAGAGATATTCTATAAAGCGGTGGAGTAACTATGCAGCAAAAGTTGCAGATTTTTAACAATGTACCTACGGACATCGGAATGGACTTTATTCCGAATCTGGGTTCAAGGCTGAAAAAAGTCACGTGATACCGGTAATTCACCAAAGAACTTCTAACTGATAAGAAGGGAGGGTACTACTGCTTTATGCATGAACTGTTTCACTGGCTGGCGAGGATTTTTCATTACGTCTACGGAGCCTTCCCTTCTTTACGCTAGACGTTTTTACCTTGACCACGTGATCAAAACGTAAGTGGAATATCCTCCATTGGTTGTTGAAAGCTGACAATCCATCACTAAAGTGCACTTACACATCAGAGCGCGGTTAAGTTCTTCCATGTGTCGGTGCACAGCAAAGTGACTCCATATGTCAGTGCACAATACTTTCTTATGTGTACTCAAAAGTACACCCCTTCAGTAAAAAAAAAACTAAAAAGAAAAATGCTAGTAAAACCACACCATGCTTCAGTAAATAAACTGCAGCTGTCTACTACCTATAAAAGAAGTAATGGCATCGAGAATAATTGGTGATGTTTGGATGTTGAGTCCGAATCTGTAAACTTGAAACTGACGGCCTCTATGTGAGAGTGGCATAACATTCGATGATCAGATTGTGCTTTGATAGATGCTTTTGTGCAAACTATAGAAATCATGAACATTTTCTATTTCAGATCATGACGATGGTTGCCTGAACGAGTTCGGTCATACGAATGAGGAAATTTAACAAGCTTGACGGTAATGGCAGGCTCACTAAGATGCTTCGTGGTGACAAAAAAAAAAACGGATTTTGATGACGAAAAAATGAAATAAAAATACTGCATGATGAGGAAAAAAACAAAAATTAAAAATCGCATTTGTCTAGATTCGTCTCAACCAATCAAATATCTCCGTATGACGCCACTTTCCTATCGAGGAATTTTACCTGAAGAAAATCTGAAATTCTGATATCTAATTCGATAACCGAATCTGAATCTAAAGACAGTGTCGCTACACATAGCAATGCACTCTACTGTGTATTGACCATATAAAGGCACTTTGTGACTTCAACACAACAGGCATACTCATACTCAGGCACTTGTGCTACAGCGCCTAGAATACCTAGTGTGGAAATATGCTATGCAAACAGTGCAAAAAATTTGTATTCCTTAAATGTGCGACGATGCTGCTAAAATTTCAAGTGTCGATCGCAGCGACATCTGCGGGATTTTCGTATTACTAGTATTACATTGTACAGAACTAGTATTACATTGTGCAGTTGTAGAAAATATCCTGCAGATGTCGCTGCGATCTGCATATTGCAGTAGTATCATTGCACATTTAAGGGATACAATATTTTAGCGCTTTTTTAAGTATTACAAGGATAGCCGATTTCCACACTATATATTCTAGGCGCCATACTTGTGCTCAGATATATGAGGAAACTCGATGATTTTTAACTTTTCGACATCTACTACCGATATCGGTTAATATCTATGTGGGCCTTCCGGTTTGATGAATGATAGGACTTGGGCCGAGATCCAGATAGATTTTTTGCTCTTAGCGAATCGAGATCGACTAATCAGAAGCCTGCATTTTTCCAAACAGCGAAAGGTTCGCAAAAATGCAGGTTTCTGATTGGTCAATCTCGTTTCGCTCACAGCGAAAAATCTATCTGTATATCGGCCCTTGTTCAGGTAAGTTTTCGCACTTTGAAAAGATCTCGTATCTCTCTAAGACGGGCCTCCGTGGCCGAGTGGTTAAGACACCACGCTGCTAATCGCTTTAGAGCGTAGGAGGCTTGTCGGGTTTGACTCCCGCTGGCTCCATTGCACACTCTTTGTGGAGCTCCCGGATGTAAAAATTCTCTGTGTTGTAAATTTTATTGTGCTATCTCGTCCCTGTATATCGACGATGACTTATAAGCGGGCCTTGTTGTCAAGCACACAAGTCTGATGTATGTGTCCAATAAAACAAACAAACAAACAATCTCTCTAAGAGTAACAGCGTGAAAGACGAGCGCTTATAATGGACTTTATTCCAAATGTGGGTTCGAGACTGAAAAAAGTCACGTGATACCGGTAAGTTACCCAAAGAACTTCGAACTGATAAGAAGGGAGGCTACTACTGCTTTCCGCATGAACTGTTTCACTAGCTGGCGAGGGTTTTTCATTACGTCTATGGAGCCTTCTCTTCTTTCGCTAGAAGTTCTTACCTTGGCCACGTGATCAAAACGTAAATGGAATATCCTCCATTAGGCGACTGCTTCAAAAAGGATTTCAATTTTAAAGTTTTTATTAAAAAATTTGTTATAATCATCAGATTTTGATGAAATTGGAATGGGACAACACGGGTGACTTACACTTTCTAACAACAAAAGAATTATCAAAATCGGCCCATATTTGCAGAAGTTATGCGTGAACAGGACCAAAACATACATACAGTTGGAATTGATAACCTCCTTGTTTTTGAAGTCTGTTAAAAAGATGACCCTTCCTTGAAAAACTGCAATAAGCGAAGTTCAGAATAACTTAATAAACTATTTATCGCATTTATCTTAATTTGTCATTTTTTTATTTACTAGCTGACCCGCCCGGCGTTGCCCGGGCAGAAACTGGGCCAGAACTGTCATTGGAAAATATAACACTGGAGTGGACTTAAAAAAAAAAAAAAAGACTGAATAATATTGATATGGCACAGATGTCATACACACACCACATTGGCACGATTTTTCTCAGATGCTGATTTGGTAAAAACCTCGTTTTCGAATACCAGTTACATATATATTTTTAAAAAGGGAGTAACAATAAATAAAAAAAGTTTAATTAATAACTGTAGTACCAAAAGTATGACACTTACTGTTAAAGAATGAAAAGGTGAGAGAAATTCTTTAGGTTGAACATAAATGGCATATTGGTGTAAGATCGACAGAGACCCGGAGCCGAACAATTTTTGATGCTCCAGCTCCGCTCCTAGATAAAATACTGTGGCTCTGCCTCTGACTTAGCACTTTTGAGTTGCAGATTTAAATTTACACATTTAATTTTTTGCTCACAAATTCTTTTTTCCTTTACCTTCATTAAAAATCTGACAAAATGCATTTTTCTTCTCATCAAACTTGAAATGCTTATTCAGAAAATATGACATCTTTTAACGTTTGCTTTTAAAATAGAAAGTTTGGTGGAATTTTATGGAAAGTAGAAGTAAAATAGTGTTGTGATGTTTTGAGAAGTTTTCCATCTCTAATATAAAAAAAAAACCCTAAAAAATGATAAAATTAAAATACTGAATAATGATGTAATTAAAATATTTTAAGCCTAAAAATGTAAAAGACTGAAAAAAAAAAAAAAAAAAGATTTAAAAGAATATTAAAAACTAAAAGAGCCCTGGAGCAAGGAAAAATGTAGAGCTCCAGCTCCTGGGAAATGCTAATATGATGCATTTTAGAAAACTTCATTATAAGTACAATTAAATATATCTGCAGTAGGAGAAACGACAGTTATAGAGTCAAAAGATCTAACTCTAGAAAGACCAACATATAATTGTCCATGGCTAAACACAGGTTTTGATAAATCCAAGCATATTTTATCAAAAGTTTGTCCTTGGGATTTATTGATTGTCATTGAAAATGATAAACGAACAGGGAACTGCTTACGTTTGAATTTAAACGGCATAGTGACATCAGATGGAGTCATATATATACGGGGAATCAAGAAAGTTTCATTATTATTGCCATCAATATGTTTTGCCTCAATAATATTCTTCTGTAATTTAGTTACTATAAGTCGTGTACCATTGCATAATCTTTTAGATGGAACTAAATTTCTGAGCAACATTATTATGGCTCCCTGCTTAATTTTAAGTGCGTGAGGTGGCATACCAGTTGGAGTTAAGCTATTTAAAAATTCTTCAGGATAGGTAAGCTTGTCTTGTGGATCATCACTTACAATGCTATCAACACTATTATAAATAACTTCACTTGAAGGTAGACAATGTAATACGCGGTGATTAATTTGTAAAGATAAATCGTTAGTTACAGTGAGAATGGCACGTGTTTTAAGTTGTTCAGGGGTGACGGTTGTGAAATCTATATCATGATAGAGTTGTTTGACAGGATCCTGTACTGAAGGATAACATATTGCAGGCAAACTAACTTTGTCTCCACTCTTCCCTTCCCCAACATCAAGCAGCCAATTTGCAAAATCTCTTTCATTTTCAAGAGCACGCATGTTTTCCGTCAGTTGCATCACTTGAAATGTTGACCAAAAACGATGTTTTTTTAAGCAACTCGCAACTGTCAGTGATCTGGACCCCCTTAGTATTACAGGCAATACTTGCCGAAAGTCTCCACCAAGTAAAACAACTTTTCCGCCAAATGGTTCAGGACATTTTGTGAGATCTTGAAGCAATCGGTCAACCGCTAAAAAAGCATGAACATGCGTCATTGGAGCTTCATCCCATAATATAAGTTTAGTTTTCTTTAATAATTTGGCTTCTGTTGAATTTAGATTTAAACTACATGTGGAAGTTGCTGTAAGATTTAGAGGTATTTTGAAGACAGAATGAGCAGTTCTTCCACCTGCTAACAAAGTAGCTGCAATTCCAGTTGATGCGACAGGTGTTGCATGATGACTCTTTCCTCGTATGATATGCAATAAGGTTTCATATACAAAAGTTTTCCCTGTTCCTGCAGGCCCATCTAAAAAGAAACACTTTGAGCCAGTGCCTTGATTTGTATATATTGCATTTAACACAGTGTCTACTACAAATTTTTGTGAAGCATTCAATTTTTCCGAATTAATGCGAGCTTTGTTTTGTTCTGCTAAAACATCAAAGGAAGAAGGAAATAAATGATCTGTTGGTAAAGTTATTTGAGGAAGTTTAAGTTTCTCAAGAGTTAAACCATATGCTTTAAGTAGATCACTGATATCTGCTAAGGCATATTGAACAGCTGTTTCTTCAGAGTATCTATGTACAAAATCCTCACACAAAGCAATTTTATGCTGCTCCCAAAGATCAGGAATATTTTGCACCTCCCCAAAGCCGCAAATGATGCAAAATAAGACTCTTAAATAACTTGGCATTCGAATTCTTGCAGCATCCGATAAAGTCTCATGCCAATGTTCGTCTCCCTCAAGGAAACCGAGATGTTTGCATGCTAAGTGAAATGTTTCGTATTCAATACCATTAACAGTTTTTAAAACGTTAAAGTTTGTAGGGCCAGGTCTGTGTAGCAGTAACATTCGAAGGTAATATCGTTCACTATCTTGAATTGAAACTGCTGGTAACCTACCAATTACTTTATCTCCGCCTCGCTGCCTATTCGTCCACATTGTTGTTTTTTTATCAAAGACATAGTAATTTGGAATATCAGGGTAAACATAGTTTCTTGCTTCTTCGTCAACACTATTTAAGTGAAACCATGCAGTTAGATGTGTATATTTTGTTGATGCTCTTGCAATAGCTTGTTCCTCACGACCTTCTTGAAAAAAAATCTGCTGCTGTTCTGGTAAGTGTACAGCTAATCTGAATACAGTATGGGATTTTTCAGACATGCTGAACTCATTCAAGCGCCACAAAGCCTCAGGAGCACTGACGTACCTACCATCTAAAAAAGTTAAAATTTCATCATGATTGAGAACATCATCTTTCTGAAGTTTAACAGAAGCTGCATCATGTCCCTTATATACATATTTGTACAGATACTTAACACTTTTAACTGATGCGCATACCTCAACATTAATATGAGCATTAAATTTTTTTAATAGCCAAGGATTATACGGTACAACCCATCGATTATCAATATCATACGAACCAGTTTTCACTGGGTCGATGGATCGCCTTCTGTATTCAGGATATCCGTTGATATTTTCTTCTGTCATTTGCCTCACTTCTTTTGGAAATAGCTTGCTGCATCCAGTTGCTTCCTTCATACATGGAGAATTAGGATTTACTGTCCCACAGTGACCATGTATCATACATTTTGTCACAATTTCAAATAATCTTGGATTAATATCAATATTTGGTAACTCTGCACTGACATATTTATCAATATCATCCTTTGTTCGTATTTTAAAGTTAGAGTCTAACGTTAATAAAATATGAGCATGAGGTAAGCCTCTTTTTTGGAATTCAATTACATAAACATAAGCAATTACAACACCAAATATTTTACGTTTCAAAATATCATCTAATAATTCTGATAACTTCATTTTAAAGACTCTAACAACAATATCTGGTCTATTTTCCGGTCTTTGAGGGCGTTCTATGGCATCCAATATTTCAGGCCAAGCTGGATTGCACGTAAACGTGATAAATAAATCAGGTCTCCCAAATTTACGAACTATCGCCATGGCGTCTTGGTAATTTTGTTGCATGTATCTAGCACTTCCCTGAAATGTAGAGGGCAGTATAATTAACTTACCTGTTCTTAAATTGTTATTTTCTGAATTTGAACGTAAGGCATCTAAAAGTCCACTATAAAGATCGACTCGTAAGCTGTTTTGGTTGTTTCGAATAAAATTTAGACGTGAACCTTCGGTTTTAACATATGAATCAACAATATATTGTTGAAACAGTTTTCCACTGCTGTGCAAAATACTAAAACCACTACGTACTGAAAGCCTATATGCATAGTATTGCAGCTGTGTAACTCGCACTCGTTTTGCTGAGCGCCTCTCTTCCACATGCTCCATTCCAGAATGCCAACCTCGTTCCCCTGCGAGGAAAAGTAATGGGTATGTCATGGGATCACAACACTGATTCATTGGAGATATATTTTTCAAACTATCATTCTTTGGATAGATGCAGATGTCTCGATTAACTGGAGGTTCACCATCGTCTCCAACAAATATCGCAGCAACATCTGTTGAGGAAGTAGGTGCATTGTACCTACGCAAGTCCAAATCAGGATGTTCCATAAAAATCATTTTAACATTCATAGTTAAATTTTGATTCACTAATTCATGCATTTGTGAATATGATTCAGCAAATGGATTAATGTTTCGTAGAAGAGCATCTAATTTTTCCATAACATTTCTTAAACAGCCTCTGTTAGTTTCCATTCGATAATTAGTAGCTTCACTGCAGTCAAATATGTATAGCTGTCCATAGCCGGGATTTCTGTTATCATCAGTGTACAAAGGAGAAATCCTGTGATATATCTGACCATGTATCCGGAAGCAATATGGCCCTGCTCCAGAAGGCAATTTGATTTCTGCTCCCATTGAGGCAAAAGAAAAAGCGGCGTTATACTGCCGAATATGCTCTCTATAGTTTTTGGCTTCAAGTGAGTTTTCACAGAGCAAATCTTTTATCAAATCGGGAGTTTCTGATAAGGGAGGCAAAATTACTTTACCGTCATGACAACAATTTGTAAATTTTTTGCTGCTGTTTAATTCCAATTTCCAATAAAGTGCTTGGCAGAAATTGCACGTTTCGCTCAAAGTGCCACAGTTATGCTCCGGAACATTTAATTCAGTAATTTGAATAATTTCAGAAGCAATGCGTTCGCGTTCGCCCATGCGACGGTTATTAAGCCTATTTTGGCGATCGTTTATACTCTGTGATTGACGCCGCTCACGATCCAATCTATTACGATTTTCTCTTCTTACTGCGGCTTCTTCTTGACTTTCAAGCATTCGCCGAGATCTTTTACGGGAATTTCTAATTATATTCTGAAGTTCCATAATTGCAGCGAAAGAGAGAAACGTGATACTACGAATGTAAACAAACCGTATTTATCTCCTCTGCCTACATCCTGCCATAGGACTTTTACAATAACCAATGAGATGCGTTCTGTTTGGGTGTTGCCATTAAGCAATAACAAATAATCGCGATTTCTGTGCCACGTACGTTAGCGTAATATATATATAGATTAGCAATTGCATTAAAATATTCTTCGTTCATTAAATTTAAATAACAATAAAATGGAAACACATCAATTGGTTCTCAATTGGTTCTATTTACCCATAAAAGAAGAAAATCTTATAGATAAAATCTGTTGTTAAATGAAACAATATCGCTTACGTTATTGGATTTATTTTCTCTACTGAAAGAAAACGAGTAAAATAATCTTTATTTCGCGAAAATGAGGAGATTTACAAAAGAAAATATGTGAGAAGATATTGATGTTCTTATTTGGTATTAAAAATAAAAATAAATTTTATGTATGAACAAAAACATATTTTGTTAAACACTTGCTGGAAATTTTCTGTTCGAATGCTTGATATTTTAAATGAAACTATGCTTTTTTAGTTAAATGCTAGTAAAAATTTCAAACGCATTTAACATTTTCTTAAGTGATCTATTACATAAATATCAAAAGTTTGATCAAGTTTAAAACCGTGTTATTTTTTTAAATTATTAAACCTACTTCCACAGAATTTAAAATGAATATCTTAAGAACTTTACATTTTTTTAAGAAATAAAATATATTATTCAGTTTGTTCACCAAATTCCTGTCCATCTCCATTAATATCAGAACGTCGACAGCATAAACGTTCTGTAGATATAGAGAAAGTTCGGGTATTGTGGAATGATCGTACAATATGGAATACTTTAATGTATCTCGCAAATGGTGTTGCAGCCAAGCGTAAAACTGCCAAATGACTTCCTAGTACTTCCATGAGGCACTGTAATCAGTTCTGTATGGATACCTGTTGTTGCGACGAGGTGAAGTAACATCCTATTCTCAATTTTTACATTTTTAAAGTGAATTTTATAAAATTCGTATTAATTATAAAATCTCATTGTCAGTGATGTTAACCAAGTTCAGTATAAAGTTGAACAGTTAGATTTATTGCTGTTCAGTCAGTTTTCCTCTATGCTATCTCGTTGACGAGTGAAGAGATTATGTTTTTCAAGACGCAGTGTTTCGGGTGAAGTAGAAGGAAATGCCCGAACTTGATTAGAAAACTATATCATACATTAATTAAAAATTTTACAATAAATTATTTACAAAGCAAAAAACACAGAACATTAAATCTTCCTGGCGCCGTAAACATTATTCAACTCGGATGTACACAAACTCTAGCATGGATATAAACATCGGTTGGTTGTGTTTATGACGGCCAATTATCAGCACGAGGGATATAGGTCCTAAGGGGGCAGTGCCCCTCGTGGGGGTCTTTCTAAGGAAACCTAACCCATATTAACGCTTGGAAATCCAAGGTTCGAAGAAAACGACGAAAACTCCGAGCGATTAGGCCGACGGGCGCGGTTGGGTTCGAACCCAGCACCTCCCGTCTACCAGCTTCAAGAGCAGAACCTCTCGGCCACTGGTTGGGCGATATAAACATCGGAGGAAAGTTATTTGAATTCTTCTGAATTATCGTCTGCAGATGAAAACGATCGAATAATACAACATTATGTCTTTCGCTTCGCCACACGAGTAATATGGAATATCAGCTAGACAACTATTTCAAGACGAATTCAAAAGTTAAAACATTTTTTCAAAGAATCTCATAATTTATAGATGATATACTAAGTTTTATCTATTAAATAATTTTGGTTATTCTTTTAAATCTTGGTTTTTCTCGCAATTTTAGTATTTCTTATAACCCTATATTCCGTATTACATGACTGGTTACCATTTTCCGAAAAGTGTAACTTCTTTTTTTTTAAAGCTATTGATATGTATCTTTTTCTTCCACTTTAAACGCATTAAATGTGTGTTGATGTAGTCAAAGATTGTTCTTTACTAACTTTTAATGTATCTGAAAAAAATTTTGTTGACTTGCAAATAAAAATGTAAATGGTATTCCATAATACCGAATTTCTTCTACATTAAAGTTAAGATGCGCTAGGCGATAAGAGTGCTTACAGCAGCATCTGGCGGTAAACTACGGAGTTAGCGCTCTTATCTCTAAAACGGTATGATATACGGGAAAAAAGTCAATTTCAAAGTTGCACAGTGTCCTGGATTTTGTATTAAATTATTAAATGAAAAAATAACTTTATTAGAAGCCCTAAAATGTAAATTCATTATTCCTATTATCAGGTTAAATACGCCACATTTTGTATGCAGATGTCTAGAAAGAAAATAAAGGATGACATAAATGCACATTTTTTTAAATAAAACTGACAAATGTATGCAAGGTACGGTTTATTTCAATGAGAAACGAAATTAAGTGATGTTTGCGTGTCAAGCACAATGATGGGTTCGAAATATAAAATTACTCCAACTTGTTTTGCTGATCGCGAAATTTATTTATCTTCTTTAAAATAATGAAAACAGGACATATGGATGTTGAAATTGATAGTTATGCGCATATTTACAAAAATATAGATTAATTTTACCTTAGAGGGATCACCGTACTGTTTCAGAAAAAAAGATGATTCTAATATTTATTGTATTTACTATATATTAATCTCGCCATGCTATTTCTGTTAAATTGAAGGAGTATTCTAAAAACTCTCTGTTTATTTATTTATTTATTCATTGAATAACAAACATACGACTTGTGCGCTTGACATGAAAGCCCGCTTATAAGTCGGAGACAAGATAGCACAAGGAAATATTACAACACAAGAAAAATACTCTCTGTTTATTTATTTATTTATTGAATAACAAACATACGGCTTGTGTGCTTGACATGAGAGCCCGCTTATAAGTCGGAGACAAGATAGCACAAGGAAATATTACAACACAAGAGAAATACACCCTGGGAGTTCCACACAAAGCGTGTGTGCAATGGAACCAGCGGGAATCGAACCCACAAACTCTTACGCTCACATGCGATTAGCAGACTGGTGCTTTGAACATTCAGCCACAGAGTCCCCAATACTCTCTGTTCTCAATAGACGATACAAAACCATAAACACTAGAAAAATTCCTTTTTTAATCTAAAACACAAAACAGATGCCAATTGTTATTTCCTAAATTTTAACCCGCTCTCGTTAGATAAAAACATATAAAAGAAAACGAAAATGAAAACCATAGCAACGAGCCGCGTTTAACAAATAAAATAAAATAGCAAAGCGGCATTTCCCAAAAGCTGTTCGTATAAATAAAATATTAATTTACCAACTCCTAACAAGTATGGTCAGTGTGACCACCATCCCAACACATATAGTATGCTGGATGCACTTCTGACTGGTGACACATTATGCATGCTTAACTTTCTTTTCTTATTAAAATAAACTAACTTGCTTACGTGTGTTTGTTTAATCAGTAAATGTGGGCCTGCCTTATAATGGCACACTTCTAAAAGCAATTAGAGGAGTTTTAAGATGGTCATTGGATATAAAAACATTTCAGGGCTTCTAATACATTTATTTTTACATGTAAGACATCATTTCCTACTAAATCGTGGTAGCTCTTTAACTTTGAAAAGGACTTTTTCCTGTATCTCACAGAGTTTTCGTGATGGAAATTCCATCCACACTGCAAATTCGTGAAACACTTTTGCAACACTAACTGAACATAATAATTAACACTTCTATCTAAAATCATTTACGATTATGTTGTGGATGTGTTGCGAATGTGTTTTGCCAAATTAAAGGATTGTGCAAAATGTGTTGTTAAAAATTACAAGAGGAGAAAATGTGTTTTCAAAACATTCATTTTTAAAATTGTGTTATAAATATTTAATAAATTGTATGTTTTAAGTGTGTTATTTTAAAGGCACCATGTAGAACGTGTTTTGAAAGCGTTTTACGGGTTTTTTTTTATAGTGTCCTAAATTGTGTGGCGTTTAGAATGTGTTGTTAATTTGGTGACAAAGTGTTGTGCAGCACGACACTATTGTAAGAAAATATTTTCATCAACACTATTTACAACACGATTTCAACATAATTAACAACACATTTTTAGCTAGCAACAATTTTGCAACATATTAAGAACAGATTTCAAGATAGCAATACGTTTGCAACATATTAATAACACAATCACAACACAAAAAATATTTTGTATATGAAGTTTTCTAGTTCACAAAACGTTAATGTGTTGTTAATTTGATGGCAAAAAGCGTTGTAAAATGTGTTTATTTTTGTGTATGAAAATTCATGTGCAATTTCGCCGTAATTTGTGTCTTCGCATAGCGCATAGTCAGTTTCTTATATCTAGATATCTTATTTATGAGTATAGCTGTCAAAGTTTTAGAGTCAATGGGAGTGGACAAAGCTTTAATGGACACCATGTAAATAATTAATAAAAATATGCATTATTTTCAACAATTTTAGCATTGTGCACAGAATAACATTCGCGTATTTTAGAGATAGGTATTTTTGAGATAAAATGCAATTACCATTTATTAAAATAAGATTTTTATTTTTTTTTCAATAATTAAATATAAATATTTCACAAAAGTCGGATATTCGGAGTCACTTAAAAAGCATAAAAACTATATTATAAAAATTTATTAACTGAAAAACAAAATTTTTAGTCATTTCATACATTTTTTTTAACATACAATATGTTAAAATGTCATGAAAAGCTGTCCCTCCATTTTTTGCAAAATCGTGCTCGTAAGCAGATACATTACAATTTTGAATAAAATTATAAAAATAAATTAATACTGAGACCTTACATATGAATATTCCTTATGCTGCATATGGGTATAACAAAAATTCTTTTTTATCATAGCTGTTATTCTAACATAACGATTTTGAATGTGGTTTTCTTTAAAGTATTAAAAATCAATCAACTTTTAATATAAGTGTATAAAAAAATTTCAATTTCTTGATCAATTAAAAGCTACCTACTCCTTTATTATTTTTTTTCTTTCAAGATAAATATCGATTTATAAGAAATAAAAATTTATTCTAACTACATTTGTAAGGAAAACGTTTATAGTATTTTTAATGCTACCAAGATCAATAAAATAATTTCTGAGTATTTTCTGCAGCACGTTTTCAACTTTGAGAAAAACATATAAAATTTAAAGGATTTTTTTTTTAAGTGTTGCAAGTATTTTCTAACACAATATAACCTAAATTTCTTGTTAATTGTCATAATTTTTAAAAATTAATAATAAATTGAAAACATTATTAAATGTCTTTCAGCTGATTAGTAGACATCTGTTAAACATAAAATTGGAAATAAAATCCCTTTAATTTAAATGTTCAAACGAGGAAATTTTTTATAAGCATAAGTAATAGATTTTTTTTTTTTCATTTTGAAGAAAACATTAAAAAATAATTAAAATACATTCTTATTTGAAGTATTCGTTAGTTACTGATATTTTATCATGTTTTAATGAATACTAAATTTTTAAAATGTAAAGAAATAACGTTTTAATAATTTGGAGTTCTTTTAAATTATATAATCATAACCATTATACTATAAAATGAAACACATCTTACTAGTTACTCAATCGATATGTTGCATAAGCATTCGTTTCTCAAAATAATATTTACTTAAAAGTGAAGATTCACGACCTAATCTTAAGTTTCATTTTATTGATTTCCTGTGTTTCGTAATTTTCTTTGACAACATAAAATGGTTTTAGAAATATGTGTCAAATTATGAAACTTTATCTTTCGATAAACAAAATTTAATATGAGGTCCTGACACAATCACTTTCCCTCATGTTTTGATTTTACTTAACGTGTGCTATTTATGGGTAATATAAAAGAAACTAAATTCGTTAAAAAGTAATTTCATTAAATTTTAATAATATTGTTTCATTGTGATACTATTAAAATGTCAGTTTTGCTAAAACATAAACTGCATTCAATAACAGAGTTAAGAAAATTTTCTGTTTTACGATCAGCTAAAAGCTGCCTAATGCCGCCTTTTTTTTCTTTCAATATAAATATCAGTTTACATTGAAGGAAAATGTATTCTAACTAGATTTGTAAAGAAAAGTTATATAGTATTTTCAATGCTATCAAGATCAATAAAATAATTTCGTGGTTTTTTCTTAAGCATCTTTTTAACTTTCAGAAAAATTTATAAAATTTAAAGGATTTTTTTTTGTAATGTTACAACTATCTAATAAATTATAACCTAAATTTCTTATTCATCTTCATATATTTTTAATAAGTTGAAAATAACATTAAATGTTTTTCAGTAAAATGGGAAATAAAATCCTTTAATTTAAATATTACAAACAGCAAAAAATTTTTATAAACATTTTGTAACAGATTTTTTTCTTTAATTTTGAAAGAAACATTTAAAAATAATAAAAATGCGTTTTTATTTGAAGTATTCGTTACTTACTGATATTTTATCATGTTTTAAAAAATGCTAAATTTTTAAAATGTAATGATATAACGTTTTAATGATTTGGAGTTCTTTTAAATTATATGATCACTATACTATCAAAGGAAAAATATATTACAAATTACTCAATTGATATGTTGCATAAGCATTCATTTCCCAAAATATCATTTACCTAAAAGTGAAAATACTCGACTTAATCTAGTTTCATTTTATTGATTTCCTGTGTTTCATAATTTTCTTTGACAACATAAAATGGTTTTAGAAATATGCGTTAAATTATTAAATGTTATCTTTCGATAAACAAAATTTAATACGAGGTCCTGACACAATCACTTTCCCTCATGTTTTGATTTTACTTAACTTGTGCTATTTATGGTATATATAATCATCTAATATAAAAGAAACTAAGTTCATTAAAAAAATTATTTTTTTTTTAATTTTAATAATATTATTGTTATTGAGATACGATATAAATGTCAGAAATTTATGAAATATAAGTATTTATTTTTTATAAAGTTTCTGGGTTTTTTTTATTTATTTAAGAAATTTTATTTAACTGATGTATCTAAATTGAATAAATTTCATGTTTGAGATTGAATAAATTTCATTTTAAATAATATTTAAAAAAATCAAAGCACGCCTTATTAAAAAAAACATGTAGTAGTAAAAAATATGTATTTTCTAAAACATCAAGTGACGGTTTGCCATAGAGACGAAATTTCTTCTTAATGATTTCAGAAATATGCGTCAATTTATGAAACGTTATCTTTCGATAAACAAAATGTAATACGAGGTCGTGACACAATCTCTTTCTCTCATGTTTTATTTTACTTAACTTGTGCTATTTATGGTATATATAATCATCTAATATAAAATAAACAAAATTCGTAAATAAAAATTTAATTTAAAAAATCAAAAATCCCGACTGCGTAAAAAGCGAACTAATTAGTTATTTCTCATTAATGTGAAACTATTTTTTATATTACTTGCCTATTTTTTTTATATACTTGTGTTGATGACTTTTAAATTGTGTTTAATTGTTAGTTCCTATCTATAAACACACTGTTTTGATGAGGCCTATAGATATCTATGAAGGTTAGAGTTGCAGGAAAGCCAGAGAGCTTACCTACACAACTTCCAGGTTGTGTAATATTTAAACGGAGCTTCTTACTGTAAAAAAGTCAATGAAACATCGTCTTCATTTTGAAAGACCTATCCAATGATATGCCACTTAATATGGTGATTAAAAAAATTTTTCGTCTCTACCGCCATTTTGAATTTATAAAAACAAAAGCTAGCCTATAACCGTCGGACGGTTAAGACAAATTGATAGAGAGTTCATTCATTACAATCCATCCAGCTGTTGGGATGTTTCGAGGGTATAAAGAAATCCACATACCCAGATACGCATGAAACACATAACCCTTCTTGGCAGCCGGGTAAAAATATATTAAATTTTAATAATATTACTGTTATTGAGATGCGATTTAAGTGTCAGAAAACTATGACATGTAAGTATTTATTTTTTTTTTATAAAGTTTGTGATTTTTTTTTCAGAAATTTTATTTACCTTTTTATGTTTAACTGATGTATCTAAACTGAATAAATTTTATGTTTGAGAGAATTTTAAATAATACTAGCGAAAGCCATGCTTTGTTTGGATTCGCGAAGCATTATTTGATAAGATAAATATTTAAAAATAACAATATCTTTTATATTATTTTTGCATCATTATTAAGCAAAAACGTTATTTTATGTTTTCGCGCATTTTAATTTTAGAAATGTAAATTCAGCCAAATAACTAAGAATTTCCTCGGAATTTTTTATTTACGATATAAGACTGGTATAAATAAAAAAATATTTCCGAAGCAAAATTTTACAAAATATTTTTAAATTTTCAACTAAAATTTATTTTAAAGGTATTTTTACATCTTCCAATAGCCTCTGGTGTTTTCTCAAATGGTTTGAAATAGTTATGTTTCCAATCTTTGCAATTCACATCAAATAATCTTTGATAGCAATCTTAGAATAATATATTCGAAGAGAGCTTGAA
This sequence comes from Maratus speciosus, assembly GCA_963932465.1. Classification (NCBI taxonomy): domain Eukaryota; kingdom Metazoa; phylum Arthropoda; class Arachnida; order Araneae; family Salticidae; genus Maratus; species Maratus speciosus. The sequence goes on along the minus strand of OZ010795.1, from coordinate 503,747,317 downwards.
GAAAGTTACTTCTTCAAAATACTATTTTCTGGAAAAACATTTAAAATCTGCTCTCGTTGATACTAAGAATTATAAACTTATTATAATTTTTGTTATTATTCAACCTTCGAATTCGATTAACACTTTATATGACGAATCTAACAATTAATTTTATTTGCTTACAATTCTTTTGTTGCCACTTTACAAAAAAATCATAATATAAGTCTTTTAAAATGCGTAAGTATCGTCTGCGTAAATGATTTCACATAATAAGACTAAATTGTGTATTTGAATTCTTAACCTGAAAAATACTTTTATAATTGAATGTAAATAATTGAATTTTCGGAAATTTTAATTCCTTAAAAATATGCTATAATTTTCATAAAAAAGGTATTTTAAAAATTTCATAAAAGAAATCGTGAAACTATTAAATGTTTAAAAGGAATGAGTACCAAAATATGCACCATTTCCAACCAATCTTGATAAAGTTTTCCATTAAAATGTATATTATCCTTTTATATAATATGCACTTTTATTATAAGAAAGTTTAATGTTGTTTTACATTTTGAAGTATAAATTCTGGAGTTATTTTCAATATTTAAAATATTCCTAACTTCGAAAAATGCAGATATATAGGTTCCTTTCCTTATTTAAATAATTTTAAAAATGACAAATTTTAATGCAGCGATAATATTTCACATACTTAATCATTTATGACTTTATTTATTTTTACTGACTCGATGATTTTTATTTACTGCGAGAAATACGCAGGTTTCATTATCGTTTACAAAAATACATCCATATTATGGAAAAATATATTCAACAAAATAATAAAATATGTTTTTTGTTAAATCATTCTATAAAAAATAATATTGTCAGAATGTACAGATCATATTTTATTTCTATCACGTCCAAAAAATATTTATATCCTTAATTAAATTTTAAAAACAGCTTTTGAGATATTTTCGCGAATAATGAAAATGTATTTTTTTATTTATTGAATCATGATTCTATCTATAAATAGTAAATTTGTAGATCAGGAGCCTCAACATAAGCTCTGCAAGTCATTGTGTTTTAATCTCGCGTTGCATAAAATTCAACATCCTTCAATCCGCATTTTATTATTATTCTTTTAATTACATAAATATTTTTAAGAATATAAAATTCTTGGAAGGTTTCGGATATTAGAAGTGATAAATTATACACAGTGTGATAATGATATTCTGAAATGCTGACGAACGGCTTAGTCTGGTATTTTTTTAGATGAAGAAGTACGTTTACCCTCATTTTCTCATTAAATTTAAATAAGTAATTTCTTAATGATTGTGCGAATGGTTATAGTATAGCTCGGAATTCGTTTAACATTGTGATTATTTAGGATAAGCAAGAGTTTGAACAAGGATTTTATGTTATCTTAATATCCAAATAGAAATATTTAATTAAACTGAATCTATTATATAGAATTTAAAAATCTAATATTAAAAAAATAATTGATTCTGGAAAACTTTTTCATGGTCATAGATGTAAGATCTTATCTAAATGGATTCTGTAAAATTACATAAGAAAAATAACTTATTATCATTAAACTAAATTTATAGCATGATAAAAGGGAAAAAAGTATATTTAAAGGTATATAAGCAGTTTTCATTCCTTAGGCTAATGTCAAACGAACGTCTATTTGCACGTTTTTTGTTTCAACATGAAAAAGAAACACCTTAGCCAACAGAGGTTTCTTTTTCATGTTCAAACAAAAAACTTGCAATTAGACGTTCGTCTGAGATTAGCATTAATCGTCACGTCCAATACATTCACGGGCATTTTGACTGTAAAAGTATCGGGCAGGACGATTAAAGAGTTGATAAACTGATGTACAAGTTATATACGCAAAAACACCGAATTTATCGAGATCAATATTGATAAAAAAAAATTATTGCAGCATTAAAAAAATGAACTTAAAAAAACAAAAATCATTAGATTTAGTGAAATGAGGTACTCTAATAAGAAGGGACATCTGTGAACCTGACTTATTTTATCCCATTCTTTTTAATTTTGAAAGGCATATCTTTGGATATTCTCATATCTGTTTATTAACAAGAAAGAAAATCATGCGTCAATCATAGATTATGAAACATTTATCAACACTTCTTGAATACTAAAATATATATATATATATATATATACTCTGAAGTTATTCTCAGTAATGCTTACAGATTCTTTTGTGCAGTCCTGTATATGGTATATATAATTTATTTACACCAAATAGTAAGTAAAAATTAATTAACTTTGAAACATATACCATAATCGAAAACGCTCTTCAGCAATCATCCCTGATAGACAATACTTCGGATACAGTATTGTATCCAAATTCTTTTATGTGACCCTGTAAATGAATGATATATGCGATGCAAATCATATTCCATTGCAAGCTTCTTGCAGTAAATCTCAGTGATGTATATCAATTTCATAATGTTTGAAATGGTGCAACACAATTAAAATAAATTGTGAAAAGTTTTTCCCCGTAGACCGCATTATATAACCGACTTCTTTTGTTTGACCCTGTAAAAAATGATATATGCTTTGCACCCTTATACTTCAGAACGGCTGTTTTAATGCATCTCAGAAATCCATATCAATTTTATTAAGTTTTAAATAAAGTACCATCATTAAAATACGCCGCAAAATATTTTTCTTCATAGACCGTAATATAATGAATATTTTTGAGATCCCTGTACGCGTGCCGTAAATGATTCACATAAGATATTTTATAGTAAGCATGTTCTAGTGCACCTTAATAATGTATATAAGTTTAATTACGTTTAAAATTGTGTAACAATATTGGAATACACATCAAATGATTTTGTCTCATAGACCATAATGTAACGGAATACTTTAGAGTGTCCCTCTAATTGAGCTATGTATGCTACACACTTTATTTTCAATACCGGTCTTAATATGCAAACAACAGTAACGTATATTAATTATATGTAATTCAGATTATATTTACGCACGTTTGAGCACGGACAGATGACGGAAGGAAGCAGACAGACAAACCGAAGTCATAAACATTATTCATCTATGTTGAAAAGTGTTAAAAAGCATTTATATGCGATTAAATGCACTTTTTATTACTGTTAGCATGTTGAAACATTAGTTTAATTGCATCCTAATATACCCGCTAGCAACAACATACTAAAATTACCCAAAATAAGCACATTTGGAGACCTTTAAATCTATTGGATAATCATTCCATATCGTATACACTATTAATTGCATATGGCGCTGTAAAATAGTTGTGTGATAGCTTTTTAATAGTATCTACATTCAAATTAAAACCGTAATTTATTAACTTTGTTCATATTTGATGCAAAGCTAGAATTAAGACCATACGTATTACGTATTAATACTAAAGATTAACTAATCTTTCATTTACCTCAGCAAGATTTTTTTCTTAATATTTCGTACTTGGGATTATTTGAATAATTTTCGTTATAGGCTACGAAATGCAGTCGCTAGACAACGGACAAAAGAAAAAAAATTAAACGTGTATCATGTCAAACATGTAAATTGATGAAACAAAATATTTTATATTATTGGAAATCATGTATAAAGTTTCGTTCAAAAATTATACACGTAATTTTAAAAATCTGACAAATTTATTGACAAGAATTCAGAATAATAAAAGTAATTTAAAATCCTTATTTAAAAATTTTAGTATTCATAAATTAACATTTAAATCAATTAATTAAATGTGTCATTTTGTTTTAACAAATGAAAATTTGTCTGACTTGCCAAAGAAAAGCATTATGAAGCAAAATTAAATGCTCCATATTTTCGGGATGAATGTACCAAATTTAACCAAAAACTATACAGCTATGTCCGGATACCTCACGAATATTCCCAATTAATTTCAAGCTAATCGGATGCTTTTTGCGGCAATTATCACGGGACAGACAAGCAACAGACTAACATACGAAAACCAAAACTTTTCGTGTCTCCACAGTAAGCCTTCAGTGACGTTTCGGCAATTACTGACTCCATGATTTATTTTTTTTTTCTGAAAATGTACGTGTTTCATTTTTTATTTGCAAAAATGCGTTCGTAATCGAAAAACATGTAAAATAAATTAATTAAAATAATAATTTTGTTAAGGTTATTCTGTAAAAGAAATAACATTGTGCAAATCTACAGGTCATAATTTATTTTTATGTTTAATTTCAAGTCAAAATATTGAATAGTTTTTTTGTAAAGTGTACGACAAAATGTAATTTGAATAGACTAGTAGAGGATTCGCTTCGCTCATCCTAATTAAAATAAATCAAGGCACGACTTATTAAAAAACCATGTAGTAGTAAAAAACATATCTTTGCCAAAACATCAAGTGAAAATTTACCACAGAGATGAAATTTCTATTTAATGGTTTCATAAATATGCGTCAATTTATGAAATTTTATCTTTCGATAAACAAAATTTAATGCGAGGTCCTGACACAATCACTTTCCCTCATGTTTTGATTTTACTTAACTTGTGCTATTTATGGTATGTATGGTCATTTAATATAAAAGAAACAAAATTCGTTAAAAAGATATTTCATTAAATTTTAATAATATTGCTGTTATTGAGATACGATTTAAATGTAAGAAAATTAAGACATCTATTTAGTTTTTATAAAGTTTCTGATTTTATTTATTTAAGAAATTTTATTTACCATTATATGTTTAACTGATGTATTTAAACTGAATAAATTTTGTATTTGAGAGAATTTCAAACAATACTAAAAATTCAAAGCAAGACTTATTAAAAAATCATGTAGTAACAAATAACATATATTTGTACAAACCTCAAGTGAATGTATACCATGGAGACGATTCTTTTTTATTTGTCAGTATGTGTGTGTGTCATGATAAATGCCGCAAACAGCATGGAATTTGTTTGATGTCTGGTAGATACGAGGGCAAATAAAAAAATAAGTTACAGTTCCAAGTTATGGCCGTTTATTAAATCACATATACATAGGCAACACGGCTGTGACAACATACATTGTAAGTTCACTTTTCCACATAGTCCCCAAGAGACTGTAAACATTTCTCGGAACAGTCAACCAACCTTTTCGATTCCGGATGCGTAGAAATCTCCTCCAGTGCTATGTAACCACCCGGAAACAGCGAAATCCGAGGTGCTCGTGAACGATAGAGAACACACTGCCGTACGAAATGTTCAGCATGCTGGCAATTTCCTGGAGTTTATACGCCGATTATCTTTAATGATCGCATCCACACGGTCAACATTTGCAACGGTACTGGACGTTGTGAGCCTGTCTTTGCGATATATATCCGTGATATCCGTGCATACTGAACATTTCGTACGGCAGTGTATTCTCCATTGTTGAAGAACATCTTGGATTTCGCTGTCTCCGGGTGGTTACATAACGCTGGAGGAGATTTCTACGCATCCGAAATCAAAAAGCTGACTGACCGTTCCGAGAAATGTTTACAGTCTCTTAGGGACTACGTGGAAAAGTGAACTTACATTGTATGTTGTCATAACAGTTTTACCTATGTATATGTGGTTTAAAAAATAGCCATAACTTGAAAGTGTAAATTATTTTTTGATTTGCCCTCGTACATCTGTACTCAGAATTAGCTAAGTGGTTTTTGATTTAATTTAGTTGATCCATTCGAAAACTTTCTTTCCTGTCGTAATGCTTTTCTACACCAAGTCAAGCAATTTTAAAGGTTTGTAATTTATTGAAAGGAAAATGGTACATTTGAATTATTAATTTATTTATTTATTAACATTAGAATTATTAATTTTTTTATGTGTATGTGGTTTAATAAATAGCCATAACTTGGAAGTGTAACTTATTTTTTGATTTGCCCTCGTACATCTGTACTCAGAATTAGCTAAGTGGTTTTTGATTTAATTTAGTTGATCCATTCGAAAAATTCCTTTCCTGTCGTAATGCTTTTCTGCACCAAGTCAAGCAATTTTAAAGGTTTGTAATTTATTGAAAGGAAAATGGTACATTTGAATTATTATTATTATTATTATTATTATTTTAGCATTTGAATTATTAATTTATTTTTTTAACATTTGAATTATTATTTTTTTTATGTATATGTGGTTTAATAAATAGCCATAACTAGGAAATGTAACTTATTTTTTGATTTGCCCTCGTTCATCTGTACTCAGAATTAGCTAAGTGAGTTTTGATTTAATTTAGTTTTGATCCATTCGAAAAATTTCTTTCCTTTTGTAAAGCTTTTCTACACCAAGTCAAAGGGAAGGGGGGGGGGGTCAGAGGAGCAAACCACCTAAAAATATAAACTTTTAATTTAAAGAAATTGCAACAAAAAGCAGTTCCAGGACATCATTGCATGAATTTGTGTTTAATGTAACAATTCATAAAGGTTAAAATTATTTAACCTTAGAGAAATTTTATGCTTAAATATAATATGCAAACTAAAAAAATAAAATGCGGCTTATAATATACTAGCAGCCTTCGGCCGCTACGCTGGTCGGTTTCTCCAAACGAAACTTTAATCAAACGAAACATATCGGTGTATTTGATCTTGTATTTTATAGAAATATGTACATTTTATCTCCAATGATCTTCCGCATTGCTGGAAACAACATGAACGCCATTACGGTTTTATATCTTCTAATGTCACAGACAAAATTTGGACTGTTAAGAAGCAAATTTTTTAGTTGATTATTTACAATTGAATATGGAAAAAAACGAAAGAACAATATGTACCATATTAAAATCATCCCTGAAAGTTTAAAAATGCAAATCTCATCAAAATCCGTTCAGTGGAACCTTCTAACAAGACTAATTTTTCATAATCGGGTTCACCAGATTATAGAACATTCACCTATAATTCTATAGCAAAGCAATGTAGAAAAATATGTGTTATATACTAAGACCTTTCCTGAAAAATTATCTAACAAGCAATGCTAATTCCATAGAACTGAACTCAGTAGAACCTTTTAAAAAGTCTAATCTTTCAAAATAGGATTCGCTGATTAAAGAGCTTTTACACATAATTCTACAACAAAGCAACGTAGAATGATATGTGTTATATACGAAACCCTTTCTTGAAAATTTATCTAACAATGCAAGTCTTCTCAAAATCCATTCAAAAGAACTCAAGTTATAAGTGGTCGGACCGAAATTGCTCTTTGTATTTTATATGTGAAGTAGATAGTTAAATACTAGTATTAAAAAATGCTCTGACGAGCACCAAAAAAGGCTAATATGTTTTTAAGTATGAAAAAGGGTTTGACAAGTGCTTCTAATTGAGCATGAAAAAGGACATGGGGTACCTTCTTGGCTGCAGCTCGCTGTCAATGCCAACTTTGAAAAAACCATATTTGCGCTTTTTTCATACAAAATATATTCGCAGTACTTTAGTAAAACTTTCCGTCCTGCTTTACATGTTAACTGCACTGTTCTACTACTGTACTGCACATGCGTCTGCAATGCAACTTTGTACAGTGCACTGTGTACTATTATTTCTCTACAAACTATACTACACTGTACATTCCTATTATGCTTTTGAACCATCACTGCACACTCACATTGTGCTTTTGTACTTACGTATTAAAGGTGTATGCGTCTAATGTTCGTTTATAATTTACATATGCACTGTTGTTCTGCATATTACATCTTACAGCCACAGCCACTTGGATATAATTTCAACAATCAATGAATGCATTATACTGTTATGCGTGCGCATGTGGAATTGTTCCTGTGCAGACTGCTGCAACAGTCTGCACTGCACTACAAATCAGTTTTCTGTACGGTTCTACACTGCGGGCATGCTTGGTGGCACTGCATGAGTGTAATACACTGCAGGAACTAAGATTTTTGGTACTATGTCGCCTTATATTCATATTTAATCAAACTGCGTCTTTACTGGCTGTGTCTTTACTCTACACATTTTTATCGTAACTGTGGCTGATTTTTTTTTTTATATGGAAAAAGCGCAAATATGATTTTTTCAAAGTTGGCATTGACAGTGAGCTGCAGCCAAGAAGGTACCCCATGTCCTTTTTCATGCTCAATTAGAAGCACTTGTCAAACCCTTTTTCATACTTAAAAACATATTAGCCTTTTTTGGTGCTCGTCAGAGCATTTTTTAATACTAGTCATTTAAATTTTTTGATAATTATATACTGAATATAAATAAACCTGAGTTGCTTTTAAATATTCCCAATACTTATATCTTATTTCGCACAATAATGCACTATTTAACTAAGTGATACACACTGTTTTAAGAGGTTAAAAGTTTTTAAATCAAATTCACGTTATTTTTATTCATAATTTAATTTACTTGGGCTCCCTTAAATATGATTAATATAATTCCTTAAACTGATATTAGTTTTTATTGCATTAAAATATCTCAATTTGTTGATTCTCCCTAAACACTATTGGTTTACAATGGATGTCTATAGGTATTTGGCGATACATCGCCAAGTTGGCGACAAACTTGGCGGTATTTGCGACAGAACAGGTTCCAGCCTATGGCAACCCCCTTTAATTATTTATTTAACTGAATAACAAACATACGACTTGTGTGCTTGACATAAAGCCCGCTTATAAGTCGGAGACAAGATAGCACAAGGAAATATTGCAACACAAGAGAAATACACCCTGGGAGTTCCACACAAAGTGTGTGTGCAACGGAACCAGCGGGAATCGAACCCACAAACTCTTACGCACAAGCGATTAGCTGACTGATGCTTTGACCACTCAGCCGCAGAGCCCCCTTATAGGTATAGAGATGCATTAAATGCTGTTCTATAAACAATGAGATGCGTTTCATTCGAGCGTTGACATTAAAATTAAAAAAATAATCGCGATTTCTCTGACACATACGATAGCGTAATATATATATATATATATATATATAATATAGATTATCGTGGAAATTGAAGGTTTTGGCCACATCGTATTGTTTAGCTAGACCGATTATACTAACATCGTTCTCATGTTTTCCTACAATTTCTTTTATTGAACAGTAATTCGCTTAAGCTTCTTACTACTGCTATCACTAAGCACTTTTTCATTGTTAGAAGCCATAATGAGAGCTAATATTAGCGCAAACCTGAGTAAAAGTAAAACAAAAAGTTAATTTTTATACAGTAATAAAGGTACACAAAGCACTCTGATATGCACACCTTACTCCAAACATGACTAATAACAACAGTTATGTGAGGGTTGCCAACTTCACTATTCGGCAGCCTTGGTCGTGAACCGAGATATTGCACGCCAACCGAGTCAAATTTTGATCATCGAAGTTGAACATAAACCGAACTGGTCGTAAACAGAGGTGGTCGTGAACCGAGGTTCCACTTATATTTTGACCTATAAGTTTGCAAATATGGCATTATTTATATATTCAATGTCGATGATCATTAAGCATCTTGGCGATGAAACTCACCGATTTCAAAGTAACGTTCCGAAGTGTACTTGAACCGCCACAGATGTCATATGAACATCACGTTGACGCGATTTTTTTCTGACGCCAATGTCATATACGCAACGGGGTACTTAACTTGCGCCAAAGTTTTGTTATTTTGCTTGATATGGTAACCCTAATGTTGTTGTTTATTTATTAATAAATTGTTTATTTACTTTTATTTTCTTTTTTTAAATTATATAAATTGTTTTGTTCTATTGTTATTAATTAAACTTTTATAAATTTATTGTTAATCCCTTTTTAAAAATATATATCTAACTGGTATTCGAAAACGAGGTTTTCGCCAAATTGGCATCAGAAAAAATATCGCTCGACCGTGGTGCGTATATGACATCTGTGCCATACTTGGTACAACTTCATTATCCTGTCGACCAAAAAATTATCACCAAACTATAAGATTAAATGACAATAATGGATCATAGTAAATGTTACATTCAATTGACATTAAACACGATACACGTGTTTGTTACGTCATCAAGTGATTTTTAATTCAAGTTTTGGCACAGATGTCATATACGCCCCATATTGGCGCGATTTTTTTGACGCCGCCAATGTCATATACGCACCGGGTACTTAACTGGCGCCAAAGTGTTGTTATTTTACTTGATATGGTAACCCGGATACAGATGATATATTAACGAGGTTTTCGCCAAATTGGCGTCGGAAAAAATCGCGCCAATATGGAGCGTATATGACATCTGTGCCCAAGTTTTTATTAGTATTTTTATTAATGTTTTACTTATTTATTTATTCTTCCGTTATTTAAAATAAAAATTATGTCAGTTTGTATCATTTGGCAAATAGTTTGGCGAAATTATTCGACGGGATAATCAAGTAGTACCGTATATTTTTGCTGTACATTTTCGACAATATCTCAAGCAAAAGTACATAAAGTTAAATGAAACCCTAATTATTTAAGGCACAGATGTCATATACATAACGGGTTTGGCGCGGGGTTTTTTTCTGACGCCAATTTAATGAAAGCCGCGTTTTCGAATAGCAGTTACAGATATATTTTTAATTACTTTCTATTATTTTAAAAAGGAAATAACAATAAATAATGAAAAGTTTAATTAATAACTATAGAACAAAACAATTTATATAATTTTAAAAAATAAAATAAAAGTAAATAAAAAAATAATTGATAAATAAACAACAATAGCTCAGTTACCGTATCAGGCAAAATAACGCCATTATCGCGCCAGTTATGTACTCCGGTGCGTATATGACATCACTTCCTTATTAAAAATAGATGGAATGGTATTTTTTAAGGTATGCTTAGTATGTGAAGTATTTATATTACTGCATAACTATCGCTTGTGTAAGTCAGGATGTTATGATGATAATTAAAAAAACCCCTAACGTTTAGCTCCTGAACAGAAGCTTTAGATCTACCCTATTTTTCTTTTTCCTATCAACTTGTTTGTGCTCCATTGTGTATATTACTCCAGTTCAAAATGCTAATCCAGAAAGTTTATATATATATTTATGAAAATTATGCATTATCTGCTTAGGTTGACATCGTTTTCAAAAATACAAAAATCTGTCAATTGAATTTCAATTTTTATTGACTTATAAAAACAAAAGTACACGTGTTATCCTTTATTTAAAATTATTGTACTGCTTTTCAGGGAGTGGCAACACGAAATAAATTATTGAATTAGAAAATTAGAAAATGAAAAGGAGAGATTTCTATAATTTTATGGGGACATTATAAAAGACAATTTCGATTTTCTTAGCGACCGTCAAACATACAAAGATGAAAAAAAAACCTATTCTAAGTTTTAACAAAAGGATCAAAATAAAACAAAAACGAAGTTAATCCACCCACTGGAACGTTAGCTACACTTTGTTGAATTTTGTGTCTTCATTTTTTCGTTTAAGATTAAATAAAAAACTACTGAAAGCTACAGTAATTTTTTGAATGCTATCAGTTTATTCGTCTCGTCGAGTTCTATCTTTCAAAAGAAAAATCATTGTCGTATGTCAACTGGTTCGCCAGAAATTTAAGAAAGTCGTTTGCATTTTCTATTTCTTAATCATATTATAGCTTAACGCTACCGCGTTTGCTATGATATCTTTCATAATCAAGTTAACACATGATTGTAGTACTTTCAGGAATGTAGCGTAAGGCTATACGCTGTAGACTGTCGGGAATTTTTTAGAAACTCTGCACCTCCTCCATAGCTATAACATATATAATCTCTAGCATATATCCTCTTTCTGTAGATGTTATCCTACATTTTGTTACAACTACACCACTGAGAATATTCCTAAAAATGTAGAATGATATGTTAAATAATGAAACAATACCTGAAATATTATCTAACTGTGCAACTCCAATCAAAATACGTTCAGTAGAACTTTAAATAAAAGTTAATCTTTCACAATCGAGTTCACCCAGTTTTGGAACTTTCTCTTGTAATGTGATTTTCTGCAATCTGATTTGTTGTCGAGTTTGTGCTTCAGAAAAACTAACAAGGAAGACTAACAAGCAATCCCATGAATAATTACCCAAAGAAAGGTGCATATATGACTTTTGTGATACTTTTTTATTAGTCGAGCGAAAGTAATAAATCAACGAAGATTGTTACGAAGAACAACGAAGAACAATACCTTATTCTTATTTTATAATTTTCATTCAAAATATAAACGTTTCACTCATTTCATTTAAAATACATGCCTTACACTAATTTCATTGAAAAAACTGAAAAGTAAAACAATAATAGGAAATAATGCCATAACTTAAAACAAAGAATAGTTTTTAATTTACATATGCGAAATGTAACTACTGCTATTGGCAATTTTAAAAAGGCTAATGGCGAGATTTACACACGGCTGACATAAAAGTACCCATTTTTTCTTCTTATTTATTTATTGAACAACATACATATGACTTGTGTGCTTGACATGAGAGCCCGCTTATAAATCAGAGACAAGATAGCACAAGGAAATATTACAACACAAGAGAAATACATCCTGGGAGTTCTACACAAAAGTGTGTGCAATGGAACCAGCGGGAATCAAAACCACAATCTCCTACGCTCGCAAGCGATTAACAGCGAGGTTCTTTGAGCACTGAGACACAGAGACCACGTTTTTATTCTTATCCAGGAGCAAATGGTAAATCGCGATGTATTATTTCAATTCCAATTTCTCCATTGAAAAAGTGGTACTTACGTATTATTCGGACCATGAGATAAATCGCCAAAAATGGTTGACAATTGCCAATCTTGTTTATCGTTTGCCAATTACTTTCAAAATAGTAATTTAACATTCTTAAATACATAGCCTTGTTAAAAAGACAAATTGTTTAGAGTAAATAAATTAATAAAATATATAACATAAAACTACATACTATAAACTATAATTAAAAAAATTATAAAAATAAAATTAATTAAAAACTATAATAAATAAACTATCAAATGGGCAAAAAAATAAGGGTTGCTGAAATTAGTGTAATTGTCGCCATGCTTGGCGCAGTTGTATCTGACATGGCCCGGATATACGTACCCCCCAAAAAAATTTTTAAGTCGTACAAACATTGCTTTCATTTTTAAATGTTATCGTTTTATCATGATAATTTCTCAGTGGATCACTTCCTTGTATATAAAATCAATATATTTTTTTCCTTTCTTCAATTTCGTTTGTATTTATTTTTTTTTTCAAACTCATATAGCCGTTTTAATCCTTTAACCAAAAGAATTAACAAAAAGATTTAATTTGAATTTCTTCTGTTGCTACAGTAACGGATGCACAATATGAATGAATATGGATGAATTATCACTTCCAATGTTAGATATTACGAGGTTGTGGTGTCAAAGACATCGCCAAATTAGAAAAATATGAAATATCTCACGAACTATTGCACTTGAAAGAATTTTGTTAGAACCATTCGATTCAGCATAAAAAAATACACTAAAACATGTTATCAGTTGAAAAATATCTATAAAATCAGATTTTTAAGGATTTTTTTTTAAGTTCGTTCTCTTTTTTACACCCCTAGGGGTAGAATTTTAGGAAATCCTTTCTTAGCGGCACTTTATGTCATAAGAAGTATTTTTACCGCAATTTTCAAAATTTTACGTTCAGCAGTTTGGGCTGCGCGTTGATTAATATAAAATACAGACTTTCTTTTATATATATAGATTAGATGTTATGGCAAGTATGATGAAAAATAAAAGTCGAAAATTGTACGTCAAACGTGGCAAATGAGGTCCGTTCATACTATAACTAGTTTTATACATTTCAGATCTTGGTGCAATAGCTGTTGCACTCTTATGCATAAATGCATGAATACAAAATTTATTACGATTCTATATATTAAATTTAATAATACGGAAATAATATGACTCCATTTTAAATAGGACTTCATCAACATGACAACCCATAATCATCCATTGCCTGTTATGGGATATCATTGAATTAATTACGTATGAAAAGATTTAACAGAATGAAGAAATCTTTTATTAATATCGTTTTAAGTTTTGATTCGATTTTCATAAAATTTGAAAAGCGTCGACAAAATTCTGCAACAATTATATATATCAAATTTCAATCCATTCGGTTGAGCAGTTTTTGCGCTGCTATATGAGGACAGATGGACACAGAGACAGATGGACGGACCAGACGACGACTATAGGTACTACGTATTTATATAATTACGAACGTACATAAAAATGACTTTCAGAACTGACGCCATCATAATCTTGAGATCCATAGTCTGAAGATTTACTTGTACAAAACGAAAACATGTACAGTCGTGGAAAAAAAAAAGTAAACACCCCTTACTAACTCCGCAACAAATTATCGTAGAAGAAAGTTACTGGCACCGAACGATTTTTAAATAAAGTCTACTTTTAAATGATGTATATAAAATTTGCTTAGGGGGCCATCTACATATTAAAACGAACCGTAACTTTGATTTTTCAATATCAGTACACAATTCTGACAGCATAAATGAACTCTACACCCTTCAATTAGCCTGAAAACAAATTTTTATGCAATTCGTACCATAAGTTTCGAGAAATTAACTATTTTAAAACGAGCGTATTTTAAGGCTGTATCCAAATTGAAGTTGGTTTTTCGATTGCTAACCGAGAGAGCCGCCTTCTTGATCAAGGCACCTTAAGCAGTCAATGCAGTTTGTTAGATAACAAGGCAGCAGAAGAAATTTCAAAATATTCACTCACTTCAATCATAGACGGCCACTTAAACCATCATTTTGCCGTTTTTTAAACATAATTTGAAAACTACTTGGAAGAAAAATGTGAAATTTGGGATTTTCATAAAGCAGGACTTAATAAATCTAAATCCATCAAAAAAATTGTAGGTTGCAATTCATAATTTTTTCGAATATTAATTTCATAATTCATATCATAAAATTATAAAAATTGCAAATTCGGCGTATTTATATGTTTGGGCACATTAGTTTTATTTCTAAACAAAAAATTAGCACATTAGGAGCATAATTTCAGAAGATATAAATAAAAATATGAAAATGTAGTTCAACATTAGAAGCACTAAATTTTGAATGTTTATAATTCAAAAACTTATCATTCAAATGACTTGAAATTTGGTGTATAGGTATATTTTGAACCGAAGATTTGAAATATCTCGTTAAAATTGGGTATTGTCATTGAAAAAAATGAAGTTTGGGTTCATTTTAATATGTAGATGACCCCTAAGCAAATTTTATAGACGTCATTTAAAAGTAGACTTTATTTCAAATCGTTCGGTACCAGTAACTTCCGTCTACGATAATTTGTTGAAGAGTTAGTAGGAGGTGTTTACTTTTTTTTCCACGACTGTACCTAACTAATTTTGAATTCATAACTGTGGAGGCAAGGGCATCTGCCATCTTTTTTGTTTTAATTGCACATTTATCCAGTTTTAAATATTGCTTAATATCAATTTTTATACCATCTAACAAATAAAAAACTTTTAAATACAATTTCTGTTAAATCTGCACCTCAATTTACATATTTTTATGAATTTATAAGCAATTTTCATGCGTAAGTCGTTTTTTAGGTGTGTTCGTAATTATATAAATACGTAGCAACTATAGTCGTCGTCTTGTCCGTTCATCTCTTTGTCCGTCTGTCCGCATATAACAGCGCAAAAACTACCCAACCGATGGTTTGAAATGTAATATGCATAATAGGTGCATTTCAAGTTATTTTATAAAAATCGAATAAAAACTTTAAAATATATTAATAGAAGTTTTCTTCATTCTATTAAATCCTATCATACGTAATTAATTCAATGATATCCTAATATAGGTAATGATTCTAGATTGCCATGGTAATTATGTCCCATTTAAGATGGAGTCATATTATTGTATTTAATATATATATATCATCGTATTAAATTTTGTATTAATGCATTTTTGCATAAGAGTGCAACAGCTATTGCACTAAGGTATGAATATTTATAAAATTGGTGTACAGTACGAACACATTTGCCATGTTTGACGTGCAATTTCGACTTCTTTATTATTATTATTATTATTATTACTAGAAAACTGGAATTCTGCTTTTTCGGAATTTAGTGTAGCCACCGATGAATATATATATATATATATATATATATATATATATATATATGTATGTATATGTATATAAATATATAGATAATACAAAATATATTTCAGTTTTAAGACTTAAATCACATGCTTTTATATTTGAAATGGCGTCATTCGCATCCGCAGGAAAAATTCCTCATTTACGATCTAGTCTTAAACAACATCGACAGTAAAGTATGCATAGGACGTCAAGACTATATTGCTAAATAATACACAAATCCAAAAAAGAGAATGTCGTTATTTAAGAAACTGGAGACAAAAAATCGGTAATCTAATGATTCATATGCCTTTATTTGTTTGTAATATTAATATAGATACTTAAAATTAAATGTAGTTTATAATAGCTCCATGTTTTATCAGAAATCATTCATTTATATATTTTTACAAAACTAGCACGTATTTTAATTACATTTTTATTTCAGTTGTTATGGGAAAATGGCAACAAAAAGGTATAATTACTATTTTCCAAATATTTTTTCTTTACTGTCTACAGAAATAGAGTACTTGAGTTGCCAAAATTAAATTAATATTGCTAAAAACTACAAAAAAAAATCTCAAAAATAAATGGAGATGCAGTTTTCAAACAAATTGGATTTAAAAGTACCTTTTTTCCAATTCAACGGTATAAAAATTGACAATGTGCGATGCTTAGAAGTTTAAAAAATTGCAGTAGAGTTTTTATCAGTACATTGATATATCTGATTTGTTTTACGGCTGGCTTGTACAACGGAACGTTATTTTTTTGGAGACGACATTTTAAATGCTGGCCGGAAGAAATAGAATATCAGGGACTAAAAGTCTTACAGATACAACAGTGTATTGCATTTTTGGATATAGTAAATTCCCGAAAGAAAAAGTGGTAAAAGCATACCAGATCAAAATAACCATATTTACGCGAGTTAGAGCACGGACAGACGGCAGACGGCCAGAAAAACCGATTTAATAAACGCTTGTCAACTATGTTGGCAAGTGTTAAAAAGTAACTTTATTAACTTACAAGGGAACCACTTTTGGTGCTGCTTGCACCTAGCATTGAAACCTGGTGTATTTTAAAGCCCTATATTATGAAGTTTGAGAATCGATAAAATTTTCCTGTTAAAATTTCTTGATTTTACAGCAGCACAACTTTCTGAAAATGCAGTTTTCGAGATCACTATTAACATTCAATTTTTTTTAAAGAAACGTATTGAAAAATACAAATTAGTTAATAATCTCTCTATTCTAAAAAAAAGTAACTACCGCTGTCACCGCCGCCGCCGCCGCCGCCGGTTTTGATTTTTTTGTGACCGGAGGCCTTTCTTCGTTAATATTAACAAAAGTAATGCATACAGAAATATGAAAATCGGTGATTTTATACAGAAATGTTTGATAAACACGCTGATGCAGACAGTTTTCAAATCGAAGAATTATTTTAAGAGTTATTTAATGCTAAAGTTGAACAAAATCGTTCCACTAAAAAAGTTTTATAGCAGCAAAAAGTATACATGGCAGTGTAATCATTTTTAGATCATTTTATACGTTAGAATTTGCCGGAGTGCAGATTGCATTAATTTTTTTATTTTGACTCATTTTTTCAGGTTTTATTTCTATTTTAAATTCAAATTTTCAGCATTTCTAGAGATATTTTTTACAGATTTCAGAAAATTGTACTAATTTAAACTGTTGCCATCTGTATAAAAAGCGCAAGCAATAATGTTTGCTTCAAATTAAAAATTTATTTACACGTGACTATTATAAACAGGAAAAAAACTTTCAAATTAGAATTAAATAATTACGTATAAGAAGCAGGAACTTATTAAAAATTACGTCATAAAAAGTATACACGTGAATTTTAAAAGAGAAAGGATATTGTAAAATAATAAATTCATTAACATGCGTTAGAAGTCTTAGGAGAAATTACGTCATATTTACGTCACATTATAGTTATTACATAAAATGAACACAAAATAATATTGCAAAAAAGTTTAAATTTAGAAATTGCGCTAGACATTTATTTAATATTTTGAGAATTAATTTAAAATGTCTCATTTAAAAGAACTTTCTTTTCGCTTTGTTAAAAAGTACCAGGAGACAAAGACTCTCTTTACTTAATTCCTTTTATATTAGCTTATTTTGAAATGTTGTTACACGTGTATACGTCATCAAGTTATTTTTATTTCGACGTTTTATTTGTGTTTTTATTAATGTTGTACGAATTTATTTGTTCTTTCGTTATTTAAAATAAAAATTATATCAATTTGTATAATTTGGCGAGTGGTTTGGCGATTTATATAATTTGGCGAAATGGGTCGACAGGATAATCAAGTAGTACCGCAGCGGATTTGGCGTTAAAATTCCCCAATCAAAGAGAAATGAATAGAAATTCGTTTATAGGGAGATCGCCACTGTTTTTTAAATTATAATTCAATCTTTCGAAATCTTTTTAAAGCCGATCAAATTAGCGTGCATTTAGAGTCAGCGGTGTCTGGACGGGGGTTGGCGAGCGTAGCTCGTAGGGGGTGGAGCCCCCTAGTAAGTATAAAATATTGAAAAAAAAATTAAAAATTCCTTTAAAAACCCACGAATTTGATTTTGAAAAATTGCAACATTATATTCATATTCTTGGCGGGGAAAACGTTGGCATTTTTTTTTAAAGTAGAGCTTTCCGGCAACCCTAGCCGAACGTCATATCTGTTTGTCTTGCGTGAGGGGTGGCTTTTGGACTTCAGTAGAAATAGTCCGACATAATCAGCCACTGTGATTTTTCAAAACTGTGTAAAATTATTAATTTAATTTATGATTACTTTTGCCAAAGGACCATTTAATACAGCAACCTTTCATCTTAAACATTCGAAACTTTATTCCATTCGATTTCAAAAGAATATACCGGGTGTCCCAAAAAGGACTGACTGATTTTAAAATTCAATAACTTTCAAACGTTGACAGATATTAAAAAAATTCTTGCAGGAGGGTTATGCATAAAGTCAAAAGTTTTATTACAGTGATATCGATTTTAGTTCGAATTACAAACAATAGATGGCGCTGTAAGCAATAGTCGCTAAATACAGGCTCGATTTTTGGTCCTTTCTGTTGTTCCATGCAGAAAAAGGAGATGGAAATGCATTATCCGGGCCACGAAGTACCAAAAATTGAGCCTGAATTTAGCCTCTATTGATCGCAGCGCCATCTATTGTTTGTAATTCGAACTAAAATCGAAAATCACTGTAAAAAAACTTTTGACTTTATGCATAACCCTCCTGCAAGAAATTTTTTAATATCTCTCACCGTTTGGAAGTTATTGAATTTTAAAATCAGTCATTCCTTTTTGGGACACCCGGTAGTTTGCTTATTTCGTGTTTCACTGAAAAATAGTTTTCAATGATCTTGAAAGCTTTTATAGATATATATTTACTATTTATATATTTATCGTCTGCATAGAAAAAAAAAAGAAAAGACCTATCAATTATCAAACAATGGCAATCTGATATAAATCTAATATGTACTGTACTTACTCCCAGGATAAAGCGGGCGGAAAATTGTAGCGCCATATTTGGCGACTTAACTCACTTTTGGCGTGAAATAAACAACTAAAAATGTAATAATACAAAATTAAAAGTATAAAAAAGTATATAAAATATTATTTTAATAAAGAAATTTTATCGATTCTCTAACTTTTATGTATAGGGCTACAAAATGCACCAGGTCTCGATGTTAGGTGCGAGCAGCACCAAAAGTGGTTCCTTTGTTAGTAGGACGATTGATTTTCATCAAGAATTTCATTCTTTTGTGTTTATTCAGCATTGTCAAGTTTAATGATACTTCGTAATCGGGTTCAAAGCTAATTGATGCATTTTTACAAGAACTTTTTTATTGAAAATAATAAATATGTGTTTGACCAACGAGGAATCCGTAATGTTTAAACTTTGACGGCAGAGGGCAAATGAGCAGAGAGAAGGAAGGTCATTACACTGACAAGGAAGGTCGCCATACGGGCATACTCCGAAAAATCTGAAAAAATATATAGAACATTATTTTACGAGGATACATATATTTATTAAAAAAAAATTCGGTAGATACTCGATAGAGTGTCAGTAAAAAAATAATGAAAATTTTGTCATTTGGCGATTTATCAACGGTTGGCGATGGAATAAAATTTCAAAAAATACTTTTTTATGTCAAATACTCTTTAAGGTAAAAATGATTCATGTTGAACTTATTTAAATAAATCTAATTTGAATAACTTTAGTTTTGTCAGTTTTAGTTTGTTTTAACTATAGTTTTGTCCTATATATATCTTTATGATAACTATGAAATTTTATGAATTAAAACAAATTTTATGAATTAAAACAAAATTTAAATTAAAATTGTTTCAGTTTCAAAATTAAGTCCAGTTGATCACTGTCGATTCAATTTTGTTTCTATGGAAACAAAAACTTCTCCGATAGTGGAATGTATAACTGCAGCAGTCTTTATCTGGCTTTTATTTTGCAATACGCTTAAATATATGAAAACATATTTTTCAATACAAAAATATTTTATGTATATGAAATTATCTTAACAGTGGTAAAATTAAATAACTGCAGCAACAATCAAATCAAATCATATGTAATATAAAAAAATATACGCATTAAAATCTCTCATTGTTTAAGTTTAAGTCCGTTAAATACTATTAACGGTCATTCTAAAAATCAATTAACAAGCAATTTTCAGATGCATTAAAATTGTTTGCTTTTGGCGAGAAAAAGAGCTACTCGCCAAATTGCGTGACGCTTTCGTCTTTTCTCGCCAAATACTCTAAAGTATTTTTTTTTTTTTTTTTTTTGTTTTTTTTTTTTTTTTTTTTTTTTTTACAGTCTTTCTACTGTAATTCCGCCGCTAAATTTGACTGATATATTATTACATACATAGCAGTGGCGTGGCGTCCGGTCATCGCTGGATGCGGCGATGACCAAGCAATATTTTAAAACTCTTAATAAGCTTTTAAAACTCTACGATCCAGTTTTAGCAGAACATTTGGAGTTCATGTATAAGTGAAGGTAAGATTTAAAGTTTCTTTTTTGAACATTCAACCATTGAATTTTAGAGTTAATAATTTTTCCCCACAAACTTAAATAATTGCGATGACCACCGAAAATTTTCACGCCACGCCACTGATACATAAGTAGTTTAATTGGTTTTTTTTTTTTCAAAATATTCTGAGTATGCCCGGTAAGGTTGGTTGTATGAAGTTTTATGGCGCAAAATCCTTTAAGGGACGTGCTGCACCAAATGAGACCTTCCTTGTGAGTAACTGAGGAATTTTTTTTCATCGGTTTCCTTGGCACAGTTGTTACATTTCATGGGTTGGATGTTTTAAATGGAAATTCCACATTCTTTAATCACGTGTGTTCAAAATGCTTTCAAATTATTATTTTATTTGGTGCTAATTTTGCTTCTGCTGTTACTAATTTATTTATTTTTATAACTTTTTCTGCTAATAATTCGTTTCTCCAGAACTAAAATTTTCTGAAGATGTTTTAAACAATCATCATTTGCACATTTTTACACCTTTAATGTAATCAATGTTGCTTGCATACTGCCATAGAAACTCCATGGTTATAATTTTATTTTTGTGCAAGTGACCACGAGCCATGATAAAGTTGAGTTTTCTGGAAGGAAAAAATTCTTTCAATTTTTAAAGCTTTCAAATTTGAAACCTAATTTAGTCTCTTTTTAATCTGTCCAAAAATTTGATTTTTTGCAAAAGTTTTATTGAATTCCTGCTAAATTATTAAACCTAATACGGACGAAGTTTAAAATATGTCGCAAGTAAGAAGCACATCAACAGATATCGAAAAAGCAATTTTGAAAGCCATTCGTCATCTTGATCAAACTAGAGGATCCTCTTCAGCTGAAATTCTGCAATATTTGTCGTCCAAGAAACTCCTGAATATGGCGAATTCTGAAACCATCGTCCAGTCCAATCTTAATAATGCTGTTGAGAAAGGGCTGCTGAAGAAGTTGACTAATGGAAAGTACAAAGTCAATGAAACTGCAAGGCGCAGGAAATCGCGTAGTAGAAGTCGCTCAAGAGCCAAGCCTAAACGCAGGTCCAGATCCAGGAAACGGTCTGGAAGTAGGAGACGTCGGCGTTCCAGCAGTGGCAAAAGACGCAAGCGTTCCAGCAGTGGCAGAAGACGCAAGCGTTCCAGCAGTGGCAGAAGACGCAAGCGTTCGAGCAGTGGAAGAAGACGCAAGCGTTCCACTTCCCGGCGACGACGATCAAGACGACGTACAAAAACGACTGAGGAACAGGAATAACTTCTTCAAGATGGCTCCTCCAAAATTTGCAGAAGCTTATTTATCATAAATCATACATTATTAATTTGTATAAAAGTTAGATTAGTCAGATCAATGTGATAAAGTAATAAAAGTAAGAATTATATTTTGCCAGCCTGTTTTTTAATACTTGTATGATGGTAATAAGTTATCTTTATTACTTATCTTCGTATCTTTTAATTAAGTTTTGGCATTTTCCAGATTCATAATACGGTAGCTTATAGCTATTTATGTAAAATTCTCTTTAATTTACAAAGCATTTCATTTTCTAAAATTATTAACAAAATTGCTTCTAAGTGCATTTGTAATTTTTTATATAATTTGGGTACTATTTAGTTATCCCGCCGACCAATTTCGCCAAATTATATAAATCGCCAAACCACTCGCCAAATAATACAAATTGACATAATTTTTATTTAAAATAACGAAAGAACAAATAAATTAGTATAACATTAATAAAAATGCAAATAAAACGTCGAATTAAACATCACTTGACGACATAAATACGTGTAACTTGCTTAAAGTTAAGTGAATGTGACATTTACGATCAACCATTATTGGTATTTAATCTTGTAGTTTGGCGATAGATTTTTGGTCGACAGGATAAACAAGTAGTACACTTGTTTTTATTTATTGTTATTTCCTTTTTTAAATGATAGAAAATAATTAAAAAAAATATATGTAACTGGTATTCGAAAACGAGGTTTTCGCCAAATTGGCGTTAGAAAGAATTTGTGCCAAACCCGGTGATAGCCGTATGTGACATCTGTGTTCCATGTATTTACGCCATCATAAAAAAATTTGCAAGATTCTAAAACGGCCTTTTGGCGCCATTTTGGATTCCTTTTCCAATCGTGCCAACTAGAACAGGATATGGAACTCTTTCCACTAAAGTCATTTTAACGGCATTTTGAAAAAGAAAATTAAAGAAATATTAAAAATAAAAAAAGGGCACAGATAACATGCACGCACCACGTTGGCGCGATTTTTTCTGGCGCCAATTTGGCGATAACCTCGTTTTCGAATAACAGTTACATATATATATTTTTTTTTTAAGGGAATAACAATAAAAATAAATAAAAATAAAAATAAAATAAAAAAATAAATTACAACGACCATTTGGAAAATGCTTTTTCAAAGACTAAAATTTAAGACATAAAAAATCGCACCGAGTTGATCGTACATTACGTACGCCATGAATTAAACATTAATAGTGTTATTACTACGTATTATCCACCTGAAACTTACGGATTATCCAAGCATTTCATTGGCTGTTCGGGAAAAGGCTTTTCCATCGTCAGATTTCCAAGAAATCTGACGTCACATTTTAAATGAAATTTCATTCTTAAACTTCTAAACATCCGACAATATTACTTTTTACACCGTCGGATAGAGAAAAAAAAAAACAGTGGCACTCCGGGAGTGCCAATAGAAGTGAAAACTTCAACAATTACGTGTGTGTTTTTTTAATCGTCAGGAAATATTTTATTGTGCAGGAAATACTTTTAAATGTAGTGTTTTTTATTCATTATTATAAACTATTACTACCAAAATTATATTACAATTTTCATAGTAGTATAATTTAACTATAAATTACATATAAATAAACAATAATTTGTAGTATATATTATTATATTAAATTATACATGTACATATAAATAAACAAATTTTCGTACAAAAATTCTCGTATTGCATTTAAAGATTTATCCGGTGAAATATAAACGGCAACCATTGCAATTCAATACTATCCAAATATTGAAATCCATACTCCAATTCAATACTATCCATAAGTATTTTTATTAATGAATACAATACCACAATTATATTACGCTTGGTGCGCTAGTGTCTATGTGCCAAAATGCTAGCATGTCGGTTACGTAACAGTGTCTCCAAATCAGTGGTTTTTCTCCATCTCAAAAAAAGCTCAACGCGCCTAAAGAAGTTTTCACTTCGAAAATGTACTTTTAAATGCAATTTGTTTGAAAGCTGTATCTCAATTTGTTTCTGAGTTATTAATTTTTTTTGTAGTTTTTATTACTTTTTTGTCATAGTGGCAACAGAAAGTATCCATCGTTGTTGAATGTAAAGGGAAATACAAATTACTGTATAGACCAATCAGAACACGAATAAAAATGCGGATTAAACCAATAAAAACCTTCAGATATGCTTTTGATTTCCTACCCTGACAGAGAACAATAACCATTTTCCCAAATGGTTAAAAAGTTTCATTAAATTAACTATAGAACAAAACGATTTATGGCACAGATGGTATATACGCACCATATTGGCGCGATTTTTTTGACGCCAATTTCACGATAACATCAACAGCATAAACAACAATATCCGGGTTACCATACCAAGCTAAATAACGACACTTTGGCGCCTGTTAAATACCCGTTGCGTATATGACATTGGCGTCAGAAAACAATTGCGCCAATATGCTGCGTATATGACATCTGTGCCATAAATTGTTTTGTTCTATAGTTATTTTAATGAAACTTTTTTTTTTATTTATTGTTTAATATTTTAATAAATAAACAACAACATCCGGGTTACCATATCAAGCAAAATAATGGAACTTTGGCGCCACTTAAATACCCCGATGTGTATATGACACTGGCGTCAGAAAAAAATCGCGCGAACGTGGTGCGTATATGAGATCTGTGCCAAAAAGTGTTTTAATTTCCATAAATTTAGTATCTAAATGTAGAAAATCAAATCATATGATTCATTCAATAATAATGACGATTTTTTTTACTTTTAATAGTTGGAAAAACAGAGCACAGATGTCATATACGCACTGGGTTTGGCATGATTTGTTTTACACCAATTTGGCGAAAACCACGTTTTCGAATACTAGTTACATATAGCGTGCTATAATAGTATGTTATTTTTTTTATTTCGTATGAAAATAAAATAAAGTGATAATAATTATTTTTATTATTGGTATTACTTGATGTCGTCAAACGTCGACCAAAAAACTATCGTCAAACTATAAGATTAAATGCCAATAATGGATGATCGTAAATGTCACATTCACCTGATATTAAACACTTTACACGTGTTTGTCAGGTCACGCAGTGTTTTTATTAATGTTCACTAATTTATTTGTTCTTTTGTTGTTTATAACTAGCCGCCCTTGGCGACCAGTTTGGTCTCCTTCAAATCTATGCTAAGCATTGTATCATGTTATTTTTATTCACAATTGAATTTACTTGCTCAATCCTTCGCCAAATCGGAAGATTCTGATACAGAAATCATGAACTCGGTATTTTTATGTTAGCCGAGTGCAGGTGATAAATTGCCAAACATTGTACCCGTCGTATTTTTTCTTATTTCATTAATTTCATTTAAAATATAATACTTTCACTCATTTTATTTAAAATACATAACTTTAATTTAAAACTGAAATGATTAAAATTTATGACTCTCAATTTTCTCTTATTTCTTACAAAAAAAAAAAAAAAAAGAAAAAAAAGCAACAAAAAAGAATGAAAAGAAAAGAAAAAAAAAGTAATAAATAATACTATAAACTATGACATTTAATTTCAACATCAAAGCTTTGTTTTAATTTACTTCGCGAAAAATTGTTTATATGACAGTCGCATGCGATGGACTATTATAATACTGATGATATGATGGCGATGGAACAATATTTGGCGATTTATCACCTGCGCCCGGCTAACATTAAATTATCAAATTGGCTGATTGGCATATAAAAAGTGAAGCGGTCAACCCGGAACTATTGATGACAGTCACATGACTTAGGCTATTATTATAGAGATAGAAGGCGCTCTGCGGCTGAGTGGTCAAAGCACCAGTCAGCTAATCGCTTGTGCCTAAGAGTTTGTGGGTTCGATTCCCGCTGGTTCCATTGCACACACACTTTGTGTGGAACTCCCAGGGTGTATTTCTCTTGTGTTGTAATATTTCCTTGTGCTATCTTGTCTCCGACTTAAAAGCGGGCTTTAAGTCAAGCACACAAGTCGTATGTTTGTTATTCAGTTAAATAAATAAATAAATTTATAATAGAAAGTATGTACATTTGGGTACTTTTCGGTTAGCCGGGCGCCAGTGTTATATTTACAGTCATATATATATATAAATATATATATGTACACACACACGCATAAATATATACATACATATGTATATTTATATTTACATATATGTGCATATATATGTATATATGACTGTAAATATAACGCTGGCGCCCGGCTAACCGAAAAGTACCTAAATGGGTATAATTTGGCGAATAAATTGGCGATTTGCATAATTTGGCAAAAATGATCGACGAGATAATCCACTAGAGCATAGATGTCATATACACACCACGTTGGCGCGATATTTTTCTGACGCCAATGTCATATACGCACCGGGGTGTTTAAATGGCGCCAAAGTGTCGTTATTTTTCTTGATATGGTAACCCGGATGTTGTTGTTTATTTATTAATAAATTGTTTATTTACTTTTCTTTTCTTTTTTTTCAATTCCTACTATTAGCTCACAGTCTCCCTATATTTATTTATATATTTATATATTTATCTTGTTCAAATTTTCAATCCTTAATAAAATACTCATTATTCATCCTATCAGGTTGAAATAAATTTTTTTAAACTTGTACTGGATGACAATTGATGTTAATAAAGTTTTTTCAATTATTAATTAATTAATTAAATTTTAATTAATTAATTTTAGTTTTGCATGGGAAACAAAATGGCCGCCATTGGTTATTGAATTGCAATGAAAGTATTTTCAATAAGGGGTTACCATAGGGGGGGGACCCTTTTCTGTCGCCAAATACCGCCAAGTTTGTCGCCAACTTGGCGATATATCGCCAAATTTGGCGGCCAAGATGAGTCGCCAAAAGTGACGCCAACTTGGCGATATCTGTAATATTTCGCCAAATTCCCATAGAGTTCCATTGTAAACATACATGCTTATAGAAAATCAACAAATTGAGATATTTTAATGCAACAAAAACTCATATTAGCTTGATTATATTAAATTTTTCTTTGATGGCCAAAGTAGGAATTGACTTTAAAAGCAAAATTTTTATATTACTTGTTTTAAATTATATAAATTGTTTTGTTCTATAGTTATTAATGAAATTTTGTTTTATTTATTGTTATTCCCTTTTAAAAAATATGGTACTTGTTAGTTATCCCGTCGACCAAATTACTGTCGCCAAATTGTAAGATTAAATGCCAATAATGAATGATCGTAAATGCCACATTCAATTGACTAACACGTGTTTACGTCATCAAGTGATTTTTATTTCGTCATTCTATTAGTATTTTTATTAATGTTATACTAATTTAATTGTTCTTTCATTATTTAAAATAAAAATTTATGTTAATTTGTACAATTTGGCGAGTGGTTTGGCAATTTATATAATTTGGCGAAATTGGTCGACGGGATAACTAACAAGTACCAAAAATATATATGTAACTGCTGCCAAATTGACGTGAGAAAAAATTGCACCAACGCGGTGCGTATATGACATCTGTGATTCAAGTAATATTTAAAAAAGGAAATTGCAATAAATGGTTCTTACGTATTATGCGGGCCATGTCATATAGTACAACTACGCCAATCATGGTGACAATTATATTAATTACAGTAACCCTTATTTTTGTAGCAATTTTATAGCATATCATATGTCATACGAACTATAACATAAAATAATAATGCGTAATATAGTTTAATTATTTATTACTAGCTGCCCTTGGTGACCAGTTTGGTCTCTCTTAAAATTTATATTTGAGAAAGCATGCTAAGCATTGTTTCATGTTACTTTTATTCACAGTTTAATTTACTTGGACTCCCTTAAATATAATTAATATAATCCCTTAAGCTAATATTAGTTTTTGTTGCATTAAAATATCTCAATTTGTTGATTTTCTGTAAACAGGTAAACACTATTGGTTTACAATCGAAGTCTATGGGAATTTGGCGAAATATTAGAGATACCGCCAAGTTGGCGTTACTTTTGGCGACTAATTTTGGTCGCCAAATTTGGATATATATCGCCAAGTTGGAGCCTAACTTGGCGGCATTTGGCGGCAGAACAGGTTTCCCCCTATGATAACCCCCTTCTAGTTATGGAGATGCATTATATGTGTAATAGATATATATGTTTTTTGAAAGAGTTGGTCAGCTCCACCTATGGTACAGTGGTCAGCACACGAACCTTCCATACAGAAGGACCCTGGTTCGATCCTGGAACCGGCGAAAGATCATGGGATGCAATGATAAGCCCGACTCCACGTGGCGCATCCTGGGTAACGCTAAGAAGCTTATCAGCGGTGGCGTCTGTGTCAAAGAAGATGGCATAGGGAATATTCCCACTGCATATTTGTTTTTCCAACCAAGTTTTGCCATCTCGTAATCTGATTGGCCAGACCTTTTGTCTTCACTGTGAAAATTATTGGCAGGAATTGCATTTGGCGTAAAACACCGCAGTCCTTGCATCACGGGAGAGACTGAGAGAATTGGAGAAATTACAGTATCATAAAAAAAAAAAAAAAAAAAAAAAAAATGCAATTTAACAAATTACAACGACCATTTGGAAAATGATTTTTTCAAAGACAAAAATTTAAGACATAAAAAATAGCACGGAGTGGATCCTACATTACGTACGCCATGAATTAAACATTAATAGTGTTATTACTCGTAAAAATTGCAAGCGACGGAAATCGCCTGCGACTCGTACGTATTATCCACCTGGAACTTATGTATTATCCAAGCATTTCATTGGCTGTTCGGGAAAAGATTTTTCCATCGTCAGATTTCCAAGAAATCTGACGGCCAATTTTAAATGAAATTTCATTTTTAAACTTCTAAATATCCCACAATATTACTTTTTATATCATCGTATAGAGAAAAAATGTACTTTTAAATGCAATTTGTCTGAAAGCTGTATCTCAATTTGTTTCTGAGTTATTAATTTTTTTGTAGTTTTTATTACTTTTTTGTCACAGTAGCAACAGATCTCTGTTGAAAGTAAAGGGAAATACATATTACTGTATAGACCAATCAGGAAACGAATAAAATGCGGATTAAACCAATAAAAACCTTCAGATATGCTTTTGATTTCCCATCCTGACGAGAACAATAACCATTTTTCCAAATGGTTAAAAAATTAATAGAAGTATGTGATATTTGTTTTCTATTTGAAATTTTTTTTATTCAATCGGTTAATGATAAGCATTTTCATGTGTTGTCTGATCATTTAATGTGTAAATTGCTCCCCCATCCCCCAATGAACAAAAAAAAAAGATAATTTGTATGATCTAAAGCGTCAGGTTTGTGGAGATCTTCTGCGTTTCGATGACTTCTGCTTTTAAAAAAATCGTATCAATCAGTGTGTGTGTGCGTGGGGGGGGGGGGGGGGTTGTAGAAGAATATTTGCCGAAACGTCAGTGAAGGCTTACTGTGGAGACACGAAATGTTTTGGTTTCCGTTTGTCTGTCTGTCTGTCTGTCTGTCTGTCTGTCCGTCTGTTCCGCGATAACTGCCGTAAAAAGCATCCGATTATCTTAAAATTAAGTATGCATGTTGGTAAAATCCCCGGATTTAGCTGTATAGTTTTTGGTTAAATTTGGTTCATGCGTTCGGAATATATAGAACATTTTATTTTGCGACTTAATGCTTTCCTATAGCAATTCAGACGATTTTTCCATTTTTATTTGTTGAAAAGAAATGGCTCATATGATTGAAGGATTTAAATAGTAAATTATGGATGATGTAATTTCTAATTAGAACCATACATTATTCATATTAGTTTGAAATTTTGTGTATACATTTGTCAGAGTTTTTAAATTCGGTGTTTAACTTATGGAGGTATTTTATATACGTGTTCCAATAATATATGTTTTTATAAATTTACTTTTTTTCAAAGCACATATTTCATTGTTTTATTTTCTTTTAACTGTTGCCTAGCGACGGAACTACACCTAAAAATATCGTAAATGTGAAAGTATTTGTAATTGTTTGAAGTCAATCAAAGTCAAAAGGGACGAATTAATGCCTTTGTGACTTTACATATAGATGAAATTTACCCCAGAAATAAAGAAAGACTATGTTCTGCTTATTTTGTTCAAATATTTTTTCTTTTAAACTAGTAAATCTGCAGATCAAGAGCCTCAACGTGATCTCTGCAACTTATTGTTTTTAGCAAATTTTGCTTAATATTAATCTTTCTACAAAAACAAAATTTAAACTTTTAAATTACACAAACATTTATAGAAGGAGAAAAAAATATTTCGATGGTTTCAGACATTAGAAGCGTTAAATTAAACACGTTGTTATGTAATGATATTCTGAAATTCTCACGAGCTACTTATTCTAGTAATTTTTATATAATAAAGCAAATTTCTTCAGGGGGGTGCCCCCCCTGAAACCCCCGTTGTGTAATTTATTTTGCATTTGTAATTTTCTATTGATTGAGTTAATGATTATCCTATATCTTAGATTCATTTTTACACTGCGATTTATAAGGATAAGCAACAATTTGGTCAAGCATTTTACGTTATCCTAATATCCATACAGCAGTATTTACTTGCCTGCTAACCATAAACATCTGTATCTAATGGATAAAGAACTTTTGGAAATGTAAACTGAGACATCTAATTTAGAAATCTAATAATAATTTTGATTACCATTCTGCAATATTTATATCTAAGATCTAATCTAAATATCTAAAAATGTACTCGATAGCATTAACTTACTAAAATCACCCTAAAGTAGGGGGAGTTCTAAACCTAACGGTTAATAATTCATCATTGTGTCCACTTCCAATTGACTAAATAGATAAACGTGATATGGCGCCGTTAAATATTTTTTGTGATAGCCTTTTAATAGTATCCACATTTAATTTAAAATCGTGATGTTACAAACACCGTTGAAATTTGAT
The DNA here is from genome assembly GCA_963932465.1 of Maratus speciosus. Taxonomy (NCBI): domain Eukaryota; kingdom Metazoa; phylum Arthropoda; class Arachnida; order Araneae; family Salticidae; genus Maratus; species Maratus speciosus. Next base: position 503,716,060 of record OZ010795.1, on the reverse strand, counting down.
GCACACCTGTGTTCAGGTCAAATTACGAAAGGTTAACTAACCTTTTATTTCCCTTAGCCGTGCATTTTGTTTCATTTTTCGTAATAGGGATTATTTTAATAATTTATTTTACACTCTACAAGCTGTTACACGGGACGTTGTTCACGTAGCATTAAAATAGAGATAAATGCATTAAATAAAACATTTCACTCACCACCAGACATGGCAAGTCTCAGGCTTTTTGCACAACACTATTACCTTACAGAAAATGTTGTTCTTTTAAATCGCGCAAATGTTTCAATTAAATAAAGTAACATTTTTGGTATTAAAATACTGGTATCCAGAACGCCGGAGGCTTGGCAGCCCTGCTCCTCTTAATAGAAACATATATAGTTAACCAACACTTTATCACATTTTATAGGAAACAATACGGAATTTATTATTTGTATGGCCTTACATATACCTCAGTCATAAAAATGTAAAATTTTGTGCCAATTAATATACGCAATTGCGAAAATGAAATCGCAACCAATGAGAAAAGGAAGGCCAAGTAAAATCGTGTAAATCGAGGAATCTTTCTTCGTAGTGTGGGAAAATACCACTACAAAAATTAATTTAGGTGGTATTTGGTGTGAAATGTTTATATGTATTCATTCCTGTACTATTTATCTTTTTTATTATTTGTAATTTGCTGCATTTTCCCTTTGCACGAGAAAATCTTACAAATTAAAATGAACTCTTTGGGAGAAATTGTTATTCCCTTTTTTTTTTTTTTTTGGCAACAATAAAGTTTATAAATTTTAATAGAATAATGTCAGTTTATTCTGTATGAAAATAACGAACTTTTTCCTTTATAATCAAAATAGTTGAATACATAAATAAAGATATTATTCTATATAGTATATAAATACTATTTTCATTTCTGCGTTTAAATCAATCTATATGCAAATATCTATACAAAGGCATTCATTAATTCATTCCTTTTAACTTTGATTTGACTTTAAAAACCATACACACTTTCACATTTATGATATTTTTAGATGAGATATAGTTGCTACGCAACGGTTAAAAGAAAAAAAAATGAAATATAAGTAAATTCATAAAATAAAATGTTTTATATTATTCGAACACATGTATAAAATTCCATCATAAGTTATACACCTAATTTAAAAGCTCTGACAAATGTTTTGACAAAATTGCAAACTAATAGGAATAATTTACTACTCTTATTTAAAAATTTCAGCATCAAAAATTTACCATTTAAATCCATTTTTTATATGAGCCATTTCTTTCAACAAATGAAAATTTGAAAATCGTCTGACTTGCCATTGAAAAGCATTACAGAGCAAAATAAAATGTTCTATATTTCCCGAACGAATGAACCAAATTTAACCAAAAACCATACAGCTAAGTCCGAGTACCTCATCAACATGCCACATTAATTTCAAACCGATCGGATGCTTTTTGCGGCAGTTATCGCGGAACAGACGGACAGACAGACAGACAGACAGACAGACAAACGGAAATCAAAACTTTTCGTGTCTCCACAGTAAGCCTTCACTGACGTTTCGGCAATTAAGAAGTTCATTATTTTCATAAGGAATAAATTGACATTTTGCTATAAATTTAACAATCTTTTTTTTTTTTTTTTTTTTTTTACCGTTGCCAAGAAAATCCTATCCCAGAATAATAATTTATCCTAAACAGTTAATTTTGATTTGAAAGATTTTCATGTGCAAGAGGAAAATGAAATAAAAAATAGACATGAATACGTCTTCATATTGGAAATAAAACTAAAATACGAAAAGAAGGTGAATTTGATCTCATATATCAAAAATAAAACTAATATGCTTTGAGGTTGAAATAAAAAGGGCTTGTGTTATGATATTAATTCTTATTATTAAAAGAAATGTTACTAATATCTCATGGTTTATCGTCTGCACACAGCTAACAGAAATGTTAATTTTTAATCGAAAATTTCAATGAGAAAAAAAAAAAAAACTTTTGAAAATCAAATATATAGTAAATGTCAAAATTTTACACCGCAAAATTATCGCTGTCGAAAATGACGTCATTGTATTGGGAAATAAATATTCTCATCCTTAAAAACCAAGCATTAACTAGATTACCTAAAAAAATATTTTATGACGAGTGTTACTTCTTAATGCCGTCTCATTTCAGAAAATATGAATGAAAATTATTTTATTTTTAAAAGGAAATTATATTTTCATTCATAAAACCTAAACTTTTAATATAATTGCGTCAATGTGAATCATTTTCTGTCCACCAGTATTGAAAATTAAGGCTCGGAAGTATAAAAATAAATTTAAGATTTGCGATAACCATTAGCGCAATAAATAAAAAGTTACATATGTAAATTAATGAAACCACGGGGAGTTCAGGAGGCGAGCCCCCCCCCCCCCCTGAAGAAATCTGTTTTATTATTTAAAAAAATATCAGAATTAGTAGCTCATGAAAATTATTTCAAAATATCCTTCCATAACAACGTTTTTAATTTAATGCTTCTAATGTCTGAAAACTTCGTATTTTTTATTCTTATAAATAATTACATAATTTGAAAACTTTAAATTGCGGTTTGCATGAAATTGAATATTACCAAAGTGTGTCTAAAAACAGTGACTTGCAGAGCTGACGTTGAGGCTCCTGATCTGCAGATTTACTAGTTATTTAGTACTATCCGCCCTTGGCGACCAGTTTGGTCTCCTTTAAATGTACTAAGCATTGTACTAATAATACATAATACATAATATACTAAGCATTGTATCCTGTTACTTTTATTCATAATTTAATTTACTTGCTCAATCTTTCGTCAAATCAGAAGATTCTGATAGAGAAATTAAGAACTCGGTATCTTTATGTTAGCCGGACACGGTGATAAATTGCCAACCACTGTTCCCGTCCCATTTTTTCGTATTTAATTAATTGCATTTCTCATTTTATTTAAAATACAGAACTTTCATTTAAAACTGAAACATTTAAAATTCATGGCTTTCACTTATTTATTTTTGTTTTTTTTTAAAACAAAAGAAAAGAAAGATAACTGGAAAGCAGGAATTCTGCTAATTAGTACAAAACATATTTCAATTTTAAGACTTGCAGCACATGCTTTTATTTTATGTAAAATGACGTCATTCGCATCCGCATAAGAATTCCACATTTACGAACCACTCTTAAACATGTACAGTAAAGTACGCGTAGGACGTCACTATCGCGAAATAATACACAAATGCAGAAAAAAGATACCGTCATGTCGACAAAGAAAAGGGATGTCTAATGATTCATAGGCCTTCATTTGTTTGTAACATTAATATAGATACTTAAAATTAAATATAGTTTATAATAGCTCCATGTTTTAACAGAAGTCATTCGTTTATATGTTTTCAAAATAGCACGTATTTTAATTACATTTTCTTTCGGTTGTGATGAAAAAATGGCAACAAAAATATATCTCTATAATAATAGCCGAAGTCATGTGACTGTCATCAACAGTTCCGGGTTGACCGCTTCACATTTTATATGCCAAACAGCCGATTTGGTAATTTAATGTTAGTTGGGCGCAGGTGATAAATCGCCAAATAGTGTTCAATCGCCATCATATCATCAGTATTATAATAGTCCAACTCATACGACTGCCATAAACAATTTTTCGCGAGGTAAATTAAAACAAAGCTTTGAAATTGAAATTAAATGTAATAGTTTGTAGTATTATTTATTACTTTTTTTCCCTCTTCTTTTCATTCTTTTCTTTTCCTTTTCTTTTCATTCTTTTCTTTTTTTTTTTTTTTTTTTTTTTTTTTTTTAAGAAATAAGAGAAAATTGAGAGTCATAAATTTTAAGTATTTCAGTTTTAAATTAAAGTTATGTATTTTAAATAAAATGAGTGTAAGTATTATATTTGAAATGAAATTAATGAAATAAAAATAAAAAATACGACGGGTACAATGTTTGCGATTTATCACCTGCCCTCGGCTACCATAAAAATACCCAGTTCATGATTTCTGTCTCAGAATCTTCCGATTTGGCGAAAGATATTGAGCAAGTAAATTAAATTATGACGAAAAGTAACATGATACAATGTTTTGCATAGATTTAAAGGAGACCAAACTGGTCGCCAAGGACAGCTAGTAATTAATATTTTACAACTATTTTTTCTTTACCTTCTACAGAAATGGAGTACTTCGGTTACCAATATTAAGCAAATGGCTCCAAAAACTACAAAAAAAAAATAATAATAATATTTCAAAAATAAATGGAGATGCAGTTTTCAAACAAATTGCATTTAAAAGTACGTTTTTTTTTTTTCAATACGACGGTATAAAAATTGAAAATGTGCGATGCTTAGAGAGTTTAAAAAATTGCTACTGAGTATTTAATCGTACTGCTTTGTTTTACGGCTACCTTTTGTAAGGTAACGTTATTTTTTGGAGACGACACAAAATAAGCTGGGAGAAAGAAATAGCATACCGTACCGGGAACTAATAAATAATACCGATATTTAATTTGAACATCAAACCATTTGTTTTGATTTACCACACGATAAAATAAAAAATGCTAACTGGCTAGTTAAAAAAGGCTGCAGGTAAGGTGCCCGGCTAACATAAAAGTAACAAGAATTCTTTGCGATCGTGACAACTTTTATGTTGTTTTATTCCAAAAAAAAAATTCGTTTTTTAATCAAAATGGAAACCTTGAAGCACATGAAAAGCGAAGGGGTCAACTCGTAAATGTTTATGACAGTCGCATGACTTGGACTATTATAATACAGATGAAATGATGCCGTTGGAAAAATATTTGGCGATTTATTACCTGCACCAGGCTAACATTAAAGTACCAAAATGGCCACCTGGCATATAAAAAGCGAAGCGGTCATCCCAAAACTATTGATGACAGTCACATGACATAGGCTATTAGTATAGAGACTAGCCACCCTTGGTGACCAGTTTGATGTCCTGTAGATGTATGCTAAGCATTGTATCATTTTACTTTTATTCATAATTTAATTTACTTGCTCAAACCTTCGCCAAATTGGAAGATTCTGATACATAAATCATAAAGGCGGTATTTTTATGTTAGCCGGGTGCAGGTGATAAATCGCCAAATGTTGTTCCCATCGTATTTTTTCGTATTTCATTAATTTCACTTAAAATATAATACTTTCACTCATTTTATTTAAAATTTATTACTCTCAATTATTTCAAAAAAGAAAAAAGAAAAGGAAAAAAAAAGAAAAGAAAAGAAAAAAGAAAAGTAATAAATTATACCATAAAACATAACATTTGATTTCAATATCAAAGCTTTGTTTTAATTTACCACTCGAAAAATTGTTTATTACAGTCGCATGAAGTGGACATAATACTGATGACATGATGGCGTTGGAACAATAGTTGGCGATTTATCACCTCCGCCCGGCTAATATACCTGGCATATAAAAAGCGAAGCCGTCATCCCGGAAATGTTGATGACAGTCACATAACATAGGCTATTATTATAGAGATTATTATTATTATTAATTTCAACAATGAACATTCTTTTATTACAATAATGTAAAGTAACATTTGTAATAAATAATAATCTGGATATACCTCTATTCTAAAAAAGGAAGTAACTAACGCTGCTGTCCTCGCTGTTCTTTCCACTGCTGCCGAAACTGAATTTATTGTGACCGTTTGATTTTCTCGTATCACAATAAAAAAAAACTGTGGAATATCAAAATATGAAAGCTGGTAGTTTTATACAAAAATATAATAAACACGCTAAAGCAGAGAGTTTTTAAATCAAAGAATTATTTTAATGGCTATTTAATGTTGAAATTGGTCGAAGTAGTTCAGTTAAGTATATTTTATACAGAGTTGGACAAATTTGTAATCTCAATTATGTGTTATATAATTACAAGTTAATTGCACGTAATTGATTATAGTTACACGCATTCAAACACAGAAGTTTTGTCAAATAATTGGATAGGTGCGGTTCTGGCTACAGTACTGCAAGAATTTTTTACGGCATGTGATTTTAACTATAATTAATTACACACTATTAAACAGTAATTACATTGCAGATAATTGCAATTACAAATTTGCCCAAATCTGGTTTATATGATCAAAATCTATGCATATCAATTTCACCACCTTTTGCAAGCATATACGAGATTAGACTGTGGTGTACAGCGTCTAATAATTTTTTAATTTTGTCTATTTTTTAGTTCGTTTTATTTCAATTTTTAGTGGAAAATTTCAGTATTTCAATCGCGATTTATTTCATATTTTGAAAAAGTTTAACGTAATATTGCCAAAATTTAAAAAAGTACAACTAATAATACTTTCAAACATTTTACAAATGGAAAATATATCTACACGTTAATATTAAAAGAGAAAGAAAACTTTAAAATAATTAAAAAAGAATCAAATAGAGAGAAACTACGTCATAAAAGTCCAAATAGTAATATTTTCAAACACGATGTATTATGTATATACTATGTACACACCAATAGGTACATCAAAATCGGTTCATAAATACGCCGGTTATCGCGCGACGAAAATCAGGTCGTTTCAAAATGTCAGCTACGCTAGAAATTCAAAGTGCTATCACTCAGCCATTTTTTAAGATATAGACAAAACAAAAACTGCTCCGAAGTCTTTGTAACAAGGTAAAACACGCGAGAAAAAAATATTTTTTAATTTTAAATTTTTTGTCTCCACATTTCAAATTTTAAATTAAAAAAAAATTAAATGGCGCCATTTTGTTTGAAAATGGCGGATGAAGCTGGTCAACGAACTCGGTCGAGACATCGGTATGTACTATGTACACACGAAATTACATCCAAATCGGTTAATAAATACCAGAGTTACAGAGGACAAAGATCAGATATATATATATATATATATATATATATATATATATATATATATATATACATCAACATTTGAACGGAGGGTGGTTTCGGGGTCATGATCGGTGAAAATATACCAAAACTTTTTGGAAATCGCTTTTCTCCGAACGGCTGCAATAGGTAGCTTTTTGTAATGAAAGCTACCTAAAAAAATCTGAATTTGATCTGTAAGCACGCACTCAGTCATATTTGAAATTCTGTAATTTTAACTGAGTATAAGTTTGCTGGCAGTATAATATAGTGCTAATGAAAGACGACGAATGATACCTATACCATAATTAATTTGAAATCAAACTGTGATATATAATTGGATCAAAAATTTTATTTTATAAAGGAAAATACAAATCAATGAAAAGCTCTTTTCAAATAACGCCGACATTTAAAATTTTGATGAGTGCGAATTTACATTAGTGTGGAGTCCAGGAATTAAGAAAAAAATGAATTAAAAATGATTTTTATTTGAAAAAATGATTTTAAATGACTGTTTTTTTTTTTTTTTTTTTTTTTTTTTTTTTTAAGCATCAACGAATTACTAGTGAAACATATATTCTTTTTTTTTTTTTTTAATGAAAAGAAAAAGGAAAAAAAGCGATTGATTTGTTGCTGGAATATTTTGGCACAGTCATTGTTTCTAGAGACCGCGTTTAAACTTTTGTAACACGCAGCACTTGCTCCTGTACAGTGCGACAAGAATCTATATCTTTTATACATGTTAAGGGGTCTTTGGAGTCTTACATCTTCAAAATTTTCAAAATTTTAATTTTTTTATATGTTAAACCCCTATACTTTCTGAAAATTTTTATATAATTGTTTCCTTGAAATTCCCATTAGAACAGAAGTTATGACTTTTATAATTTTATCCCCTCAATAGCTGAAGCGGCGTTTCCGAAACTTTAAAGTCTTTTTTTTTTTTTTTTTTTTTTTCCCTCAAAATCAAATTTTTTGGCATAACGCGCAGGATATCTCAAACATTTCTCAATATTTTTTCAGGAAATTTTCAAAAATATGTTTCATGTTAGTCTGCATAAACTGAACCTAAAATTTCTTTTTATTGTTCAAAAAAATATTTTTTTAGGTTGTTAAAATTTTTAAATTTTCAACATTTTGTATTAGCTAAATACAACTTTGTATTAGAGATATAAAAATGCTTTAAATGCAAATTTATTTAGATTCAGGGTAATTATCATAATCTGAAATTTAATTAATCACCAACATTTTTATTCTAGATGCAAAATTTATTTTGTAATCCTGCACATAAGTTGTCATGCTAATTTTGTGGTAGACAAATGGCCGGCAGTTAGATGCCCCCTATAAATATTAATTCTGCATGTAGTAATTTTTCAAATATATGAAATTAAAAAAATATTTATATCTTTCATTCCTCTAAAAATTGTATTTTGAAATCATGTACATTTTAAGTTATTAAACGTTGAAAATGGTCATTTTTTTTTTCATCCTTTAAAACTTTTAAAACAGTTTTGAGTCAACATTCAAGAAATATCAGACATTCAGAATATACATGATTTTTTTTTTTTTTTTTTTTTTTTTTTTTTTTATTATTTAAACCGAAAAATTCTCGTCTTCTTAATATCTTTGCCATTAACTGCGATGTACAAGTTCAATGTGTAGTCGTAAGGAAAAAAAAAACTTCCGCCCTTTTTTCAAATATTAACTACTTGAATAGAAACACAATCAATCATTGATTATGACAGGATGTGTATCCATAAAAATTTGACTCTTTTTAGCCACCTCTGTTATTTAAAATGATAGATTACAAGAAAGACTAATGGGAATATTTTGTGTATTTAGTTATTTGTCACTATCGTTTATTTCTTCTTAAATGTATTTTGACACTGTCATTATTAATTATTTTTCTGGTTAAGAAATTCAATCTTACAAACTATATTAACCATAAAAAATAAAAACAATTAAAGATTATAGCACATTTTACGAAAAAAAGAGAAAGTTTTAGAAGGTATACATTTTAAATTGTACCACTCAATTTAAATATCTTAAAATTCCCATTTATTAAGAAATTATAATTTTTTAAAAAATTATAAACTGCATTTAACTGAGCTTTATCATCAATAAACAAGTAAGAAAAATCATGCGTACAGCATAGATTATGAAACACTTTCCAACACTCCCTGAAAGCTTTAACGAAACTTCGTTACTTAGGGAAATAAGATAAATAAGATAACTAAGTAAAAATTTAAAAATCTGATTTCAGTAGTTACTGCCCATAGCCAAATATGTATTCCAATTCTTTTAAACAGCCCTGTATTCGATCTGTATGTTGGTATATATACTATATAATGGAAAATTTAGTTTAGCAAGAAAATGCATAACAGGTTGAAATTCATCTTTCAGCAATTTATACTAATAGATGGAAACATACTTGAACACTTTTGTACAGCCCTGTAGTTTACCTAGAACCTTTATTACATGCCACTATTTAGCTAAAATTTAATTCAAACTAAAACACGCTTAAAACTACTGAAATTACATTTCCAGAAATTATCACCCATAGACGGCCATGTATCCAACTCTTTGCGTGGCCCTGTATATCATTTTATCTATATTCTACAAATATTTCTTAGTACACTAAATTCAGTTCAGCGTAAAAATGCATAAGTCCTTTAAAACCCACTTTTAAGCAATTTATGCTCATACTCAGTAACCTTAACGAATTCATTTCTGTAGCTCTGAATATGAACTATAGCATTTATACGCACTTTATAGTATGCATAAATATAGTGAACAAGTAGGTAAATGTAATCACAGATTGCACAGAGGGTTTCGTTTAATATTCCTTTCAAAACAATTTATCCTTTTGAAAAATCTGTTAGTTCCACATTTCGCAACCAGGGGCGCACTCTATTCTAAACAAACCTCTATCCGAACGAAACTCCTTTTTATATACTATCCGTAGATATATTAGTCGAGGGGATTGGGCCGATAGCACCCGAGATAAGTAGGCGTCCCTGGTGGTAAAAAGTGGAACTAAAATATGTAAGGCTATGGTGCATAATATGAAAGAATGATCAAAGGGGTGTCAGCAAAAGTTGGAAATGTGCTCCCCGGGTGAAAAGGGCGGAGGTTAGAAAAATTGCTTAAAATACAAAAGTTAGAGCCCGAGAAGTAAATAATGTAAGACTTTTTGAAAATTTTATGATTTGCCGTATGGTCTGAGGTATTCAGCTATACGTATGCAAAAATTCATGTCTCCGACTTAATTAGGGGCTCTCTTAGAAGGAATTGCTTAAAATACATATGTGGTAGCTCAAATGGTTAAACGTAAGACTTTTTCAAGATTTTATGATTTGTCGCCTGGCCTCAGGTGTTCTGCTATAAGTATGCAAAATTTCAAATCTCCAATTTAATCAGGGGCTCAGTTAGAAAGAATTGCTTAAAATACGCATGTGGGAGTCCAAAGGGTTAAATATACGGCTTTTTCAAAATTTTATGATTTGTCGTATGATATGTGGTGTTCAGCTATAAATATGCAAAAATTTCACGCCTCCAACCTAAATATGGACTCACTTAATAAGAATTATTTAAAATACACATGTGGGAGCCCAAAGTGTTAAGTGTACGACGTTTTCAAAACTTTATGATTTGTAATTTGATGTGGAGTGTTTAGCTATAAGTATGCAACATTTCACGCCTCCAGCCTAATTAGGGCTCACTTAGAAAGAATTGTTTAAAATACACATGTGGGAGCCCAAAGGGCTAAATGTACGACTTTTTCAAAATGTTATGATTTGTCGTATAATGTGTGATGTTCAGCTATAAGTATGCAAAATTTCAAGTCTCCAACATGTACAGTTTCTGAGAACGGGCTCTGTGATAGACGGACAGACAGACAAACAGAGGAGCGAGACGAATAGGGTTTCGTCAGATGAACGAAACCCCAAAAATGCGCATATCATAATTAAAAATGCATTTCGAGCAATCATTACTAATATACAGTAATTCGGATACAATATAGTATCTGAAATCTTTTCAAATACACCGCAAACAATTTCCCCTATACCATTATGAACGGAATTCTTTTGTGTGGCCCTGTAAATGAACAATAACTATTGTTTGCACCACATATTCAACAGAATGCATATTTTAGTGGGCTTCATAAATGAATATCAATTTTACTATGTTTGAAAGAGTGTAACACCATTAAAAATCATTTGAAACGATTTTTTCCCATTGGCCGTAATGTAACGGAAAACTTTTGACTGTCCCTGTAAATGAACTAAACATGTTATAAACTTCATTTGAAATAGGGAACGTGCTATGGTATAGGTCACTAATATCCAAAAATTTCAGAGCGATCCGAGTATATTTACGAGAGTTAGAGCGTGGACAGTCGGACAGACAAACCGAAGTCATAAACACTTTTCAACTTTGTTGGAAAGTGTTAAAAATGAGTATAACACAAATATAACTAAATAAGAAGGCAATATCATGAACATATTTATCTTCGCTGTTTTAAATCTGTATAAATTATAAATTCGAGAAAAATATCTGCATATTTTGCGAATTATACGAATATTACGTATAAATAACATAATGTACGAATCGATTCCATTTTATTGAAAAAAATAATATCTTTTAAGAAACACCAGTTTAAAAAAATACTTCACTTTCCTAAAATATTTCGGAAATTCCCGCACAAAGGAATTAACAGAAAAAGTTACTTAAGGCGCTTCTGAAATTCCGTGCTCAACAACGCGAAACTTGCTGGCTCACTTTCTGACTCATTTTTAATACTTTCCAACATAGTTGAAAATAGTTTATGTTTGTCTATACTCTAACATTCTTAAATATGCACGGATTGTTCTGAAATTTTTTCTACTTTATTGACGTTTACTATAGCATGATCCCTATTGAAAGTGAAGTTTGTACCATATATAGTTCATTTACAGGGACTGTCAAAAATCCGTTACATTACTGCCAATGGGGGAAATATCGTTTAAAGTGCATTTTAATGATGATACACGCTTTCAAACATAATGAGATTGATATGCATTTATGATGTGCACTAAAAAATGCATACTATTGAACATACTGTGCCACGCAACAAAAATCAGTTGTATAATAGTATAGGAGTAAAAATTGTTTGCGGCGTATTTTAATTATGTTAAACTATTTGATATATAATGAAATTGATATACATTACTGTGGTTTACTACAAATTATTTCGTGTATACGAGGGTTGCCTTTTAAGTTTTTTCAAAAAGTAGGAAGAAAAAGAATTTTTGGGGAACAAACTGTTTTATTGCTTTTTAAAATACTCACCTTTAATATTTATACACTTTTCCATCCGTTCAAACCAATTCTTGAAACAATTTTTCCACTCTGAAGTTAATATCTCAGAAACATAGTTTTGGAAGGCATCACCAGCTTGAGATGATAAAAATCGCTGCCCACGCATTTTTTGTTTGACATAAGGGAACGACGTTACGCGACAAATCAGGAGAATACGGGCAATGAGACATTAATTCGATACTTTTATCCTTCAAATTATCAATTGTTTCACGTGCTGTGTGGGCGCTGGCGTTGCCGTGATAAAGAATGATGCGGCGTTTTTTGTAGTTTTTCCTGATTTCGTTGATGACTTTTGGCAAACAAATTTCTGTATACTATTTAGCGTTAACAGTTTTTGATCCTCTGAAGGAATGGTGCGATATCTCCTGTAAGGCCGAAGAAACAAGCAATCATTTACTTGGAAGTAGTTCGTGAACTTTCGTAAGATTCGGTTCATCTGGAAACACCCAAACAGTGGATTGTTGTTTAGTTTCCGGCTCATACGAATATATCCAAGTTTCGTCATCTGTAACAATGTTGTATACGGATTTTACAGTTCTAAATTTGAATTTTTTTTAGTATTTCCTTACATCAATTTGCACGAGCCTCTTTTTGAGCTTCTGTCAAATTGTGCGGAATCCATCTGGAACAAATCTTTTTAACAGCTATATACCCGTGAAAAATCGAATGTATCGCAGTCTGTGATATGCCAAGGGATGCTTCTATTTCACGATACGTGACATGCCGATCTTCTTCAATCACCTTTCGCACAGCATCGATATATTTTGGAATCACTAACGATTTTGCTCGTTCTTCACGAGATTCATTACTGACAGAAGCACGACCACGACGAAATTCTGCAAACCAATTGTAAACAGTCTTTTCTGATTGTGCTTCATTGCCAAAAGTTTCACGAAGCAATACTAAGCTTTCTCGTCGAGTGATGCCTTTCTTAAAATCATAAAAAATCATCCAACGGAAACCTTCACGAGTTATTTCCATTTTTTTTCACTAACACTGTTTTTAGCACACTGTAAACAAAATACGCAGACAATTTTTAAGATGCCATGATTCCAAGATTAAATAAATGTGAATTTTACGAATGTCCTAAAGACAAATTTCAGTAGCGCCTTCTATTGATCGTTTGTAAAAGCATAAAAGGCACCCCTCGCAATATGAAGTACATAGCATTTACAGGGACATAGAAAAGATTTCGGATACAATACGGTATTCGAAGTACTGTATATTATCAATGATTGCTGGACGTGCATTTTTAGTTATGGTTGGCGTTTTAAAGTTTAAATAAATTTTTGCGTACTGTGGGGTTAGCTTGAATTAAATTTTATCTAAAAAGTAACGTGTATATAAAGGTAGTAGGTAAAATACTTGACTGTACAAAAATATTGAAGTATGTTTCAGTCTATTTTTATAAATTGCTGAAAGTGAAATTTCAAAATGTAATGAGTTTTCTTGCTTAACGAAATTTTCGCATTATATAATATACATACCAAGCTATAGATCAAATACAGGGCTTTACAAAGGAATCGGAATGCACATCTGGCTATGGATGGTAATTGCCGAAATCAGTTTTCAAATGTTTTAGGCGTTTTCTAAAATGTTTACTTACCAATCTTATATACCTTATTTCCCTAAGTAACGAAGTTTTATTAAAGTTTTCTGGAAGTGTTGGAAAGTGCTTCATAATCTATGAGTAACTCGTGATTTTTCTTTCTTTTTAAAATGTAAGGCATAGTAATGGAAGGCCGGACTATTGAAGTTATTTTAAATCGGATGCTCTTTTCTAGTTTTTGATTAAAAAAAAAATTACTTATCGAGTTACAACCCTTGCCACAATGTTTCCGATCAATGTTGTCAAAATTATGATTTTCACATTTCGAAACATATATTTTGCGTATTCATGAGCATAAGGACGTTTTGCAATATGGAGAATAAAAGAACACGTATTAAAATATAAATGGAAATTAAATTCAATATAACAATCATATCATGTATATGAGCCATTCTCACAAAATTTTAACTTTCAGGAATAAAAATCTGGTGAAATTAAACCTAGTAAAATAACATTTTAAACTTATAGACGAATGCCTTGATGATTCAAAATAAAGAAAAAATGTTTTTTTTTTTATTATTTAACTGAGGTTTAAGTTAAACTTGCGAGTTTAATTTTCCTTACCGTTTTACTTCTCTATTTTTTTATTTTCTTATAAATGTTTACTTATAATGAATTTGCAGAGTATCCGCAGAACATTCCAATAAAAAATAATAACAATGTAGTATTTTTAGTACAAAATTTTGGTATAACATTGTCTTAAAGGGGTGTTAAATAAGGGACGGCAAGGGAAAAAAGGGGACGGTAAGGAAAAAAATATGTACTAAAATAAATGTACTGTATATGTACTGAATATGTACTAAAATGAAAATTATTATTCAGGGACTTAAAAGTCAAAATTATGTGAAAATGCCTCATATATTATATACTATAGGCAATAATGCTGACACTTGAGAAAAAAAAATATCCGATCAAGGCAGCAATTGGAAAATGGTAATCGATTAAATTTGCATATCGAAGACTGATACGAGTGCCTGCGCATTTGTACAATATCTAAATGATATTTAAAAGAAGAAACCTTCCAGATGCGAGATCAAAATTATCTCTGAAGCACTGAGAATGGCTCGTGTGAAAAAGCTGTTTCGTGGTTTAAAAACTCATGTGATTAAACTACTGCAATATGGAAATTCACAAAGAAAAGTAGCTGCTTATTAAGTTGTGCTCAGTGCACGGTATGCGACATTTGGAAAAAAATCAGCTGACTAATAGCGTGAAAAATTTACCTCGAATGGGATGTCTATGAACAACGAAGCCTATAGAGGACAGAAAGTTTGTTGAAATAGCTAATAAAAGCGGCGAGCAACCTCAAAATAACCAAATGCAGATTGGTCTAAGTATAACGTAAAGGTATGTGACCGTACTGTGCGTAATCGTCTGAATGCAATATGATTTAAATTCTGTAAAACCAAAACTAAATCTTACTTGACAATGAAGTATAGAAAGATGCGATTATAATGGTGGAAAAATCACGTGCACTCGCCACTTCATAAGAGGAATAAAGTTATTTTCAGCCATATCTCTCGAAACAGGTGATGACTGCGGAACACTTGTATGGAGGACAGTTGGTGAAAAGTTCAATCATAAGTGTGTCAGTACGAAAGCTAGATTTTCACCTGCATTAACAGTTTGGTGTTGTATGACATCATAAGGTGTCGGTAAATTGTGTATTGTGTTACCTACACTAAACGCTGAAGTTTACATCGACATTTTGGTGATTATTTTTATTCCCAGCATCGATCAATGGTTCGAGGTTTCAAATGACTGCCTACTTCAAGATGGCAACGCGTCTTCACATCGTACCAAAGCAGTGAAGGAGTATCTACAAAATGTAGGTACTAATCCAATTCAAGCCATGTCGTGGCCGCCCAATAGTCCGGATCTTAATCCCATCGAAAATGTGTGGAATATTTTAAAAAAGAAACAGTGATTTTCGAAGAGTCATAAACCCCATGGCATTGCGTAAAAATATCAGGGAATACCGGTGTGAAATTGCTCTCACTGAGTCTTAAAACCTTATTGAGTCCATGCCACAAAGAATTTCAACTGTCATCAAGGCTAAAGGGGAATTTACTAAATACTGATTAGAGTGATCGGTTATTTTTTTTTTCCAAACCATGAGTGACTGGATAATTTTTTCTTTCATTATTAAACTTCAATCACCTATTTTCTGTGTATAAATTTGTGTGCAATGCTTTTTCTCTATTGCATATTATTGTCCATTATATATATGCAAATGTATTATTGCTAAAAATTGTTCAATTTCTACTTTCTGTAATGAGAATCAAAAATAATTTCTTGCATAAAATGATAATGTTCTTATGGTAATCGGAAAGTTTTTGCCAAGAATTGTATAAGCGATTGTTGTCACGTGATAACTGTGTTTTCCCTTTTCCGCGATGTCGCGAGTGAAATTTCGGTTCAAAGTATCCATGATGACAGTTATTTCCTGAAGTATATTCTACCTTTACCAAAAAATTGAAAACTCTATTTGAATACACGGTTTCTGAATGAGAACACCGGCCAATTTCATGCATTTCCGAGCAAAAATGAATTCAGAAATATGTCGGAAACTAGCTCTTTTGAATTTGACATAGCCTTAATAACAAATTTTATAATAATGAGTTTAAGAGCTATTAAATAATAAAATGAAATGAATACATCAGGAACAGTGATTTGTTAGTTTTAGCATACGCGGTAATTTTTATAAGTTCGCAAATTCAAATAAACTGCAAAGCTTTAAAAATTTTTATCAAAACTACATCACTAATTTTAAATATTAAATACCATAAAACGGAATTTTATATATTTAAAGGCAACAAAAGTTCAACTAAAGTAACAACTAAACTATAAAATAATGGAAATAAATAGGCTTTCGTAAGATTATGAAAAATATTCTAATTATGTAAAAACTCTAAAAATAATATAAATAGATAACATCTAAAATAATTTTACGCTGACAAAATAATGAAGTTTTTCACATCACGAACTTCTTTCAAAAATTACCTATTTTTAATATTGTTTGGGTTTTTGAATAATAAAAAAAGATAACTCTCTTAAAACATAATAAAGCTATTTCAAAAATTGACACGCGGAAAAATATTATGTATAACATTGTTGCAGATAGTTAGAAAAATGTTTAATATGTTGATTTTTGTATAGCTTTCATTTTAAGAAATAATTTATTTAAAAATGGCCAATATCTTATAGAAAATAACAGATAAGAATTAAAAATGAATATTTATTGACTACTATGTGACAAAATTAACACAAAGTTTCAGTAATTATAGCGTGAAGCTGCTGAAGACAAAATTAATAAATAGTTTTAAAAACATCACAGTAGCAACAATTGAATTAGAATCTTGCATCGAGGCAGATAACGCAATTTGACTAGAACACGAGCCGACCACGCGTTAGTATCGGGTCGGGTTTTTTCATTGCTGATCAGGTTCGGATCGAGTTTACTTTAAATGTTTCCGGTTCCGATTGGTTTCGGATTGAGTTTTGATTCTTTCATGTCGGGGTCGAGTTGAACTGATTTTTTAATCAGTCCTGCATATTTTTCAAGTGAAAAATCTATATATTCGAATAATAATGAGTTTATATATGTGAACTGTGGTTAGACATTCCCACGGAAACACACTTAGCAATAAGATGCATTCGGCGATTTCTGAAGAGAAAACTCTGACGTAAGAGACCCAACCCAAAGGAATATGCTGATGCATAGTTTTGAGCAAATCTGGCCTAACAGAATGTTAAAATTCTCGTCAGAGTTCCATTTCGTGATGACCTCGACAGACTGTCCAGCCAAGTTCTCGTATCTCCTACGTTGTAATGATTGATATACTTCAGCAAAAGCCCTTTTTCTACTAAACTTGTAAATATTAACTTCTATATAAATTGTATCGAAGTGTAATGTTAATCTACATCTACATTAAACTCTTATTATTACTATCTATTAAGTCTGTCCCCTTCTCACATATATGTTGATTTTTATACCAAAAAGATAAAACTGATATTAGAGCCATAATTGTAGCTATTTTCCATAATTATATTAAAATATGAATTAATTTTCTTCCGGATCGGTTTTGGCTTGAGGCGAGTCGGGTTCGAATAGGTTTTTGGATTGTCAAAATTTTTTGTCGTTTCGGTTTGACTTTAAGCAGAAGTTTTGGTTTTGGATCAGATATAACCTGATACGTAACAGGACTTTAACTTGAATCAGCTGAAACGTTGTGAAAATAATACAATGTATAAGATGTTTTTTAAAATTCGATTTGGAAAAAATAGATCATGTTTATTAAGCGCAGTTGGAAGACCCCATACCTACCATGTTACATTAATGTACTTTTTCTCAGAAACTATCAAAGATATTCACTTGAATTTTGTTATGTACATAATATGAAAAATTCATAATAAAATGAAGTCAATTTTATAAACAGATATTCTTTAGTTTTTTTTTTTAAAGAATCTGGAATAAAAATCACTTTTAAACAACAAAAAATTTGCATTTTTTCAAAGAAAAACTTTTTTATAAAAATTTTGTACAAATGTTTGTAACAAAAGTTCACTTCAGATTAATCGGGAATAGATGCGAAATATTCTGGCAAGATTGCAAACAATAATATGTGGTAGTTTCTATAAAAAGGTACATCGAAGTTCAAAAAGCCGCGTTTTGAGAAAATTGTGTTTTAAGTTTACGTATGTTATGTTTATGTTTGATGTAAGCAAACTGAATCACTTAAATTTTTTTAACTTTTTGTTGTCGTAGAAACAAAAGTAATGTACCATTCGAAAGAGCGAAAACAAAAGATTCAAAATATTAAAAAATTAAAAAACGACTTTTTTTCACAAATTTGACTTCCAATTGCTCTTAAAGTAGGATGCCTCTATAAGAGAGTGACAAGATAGGGGCAGTATAATTTAATTGGTCAAAATGATTTTGAACAGAAACAAATCGCCAAGCATTTTAATGAACCTGCTACAATTCGTCTAAAGTTTCATTCACATGTACTTTCATGCGATATAAATATATGCTACTATCTCTCGATTCATTTGAGTGGCTTATTCGCGCTGTAAGTAGGGTTTTTTTGAAGACCGAACGGAATACGTTAACATAAGAACAGGCTGAACGTTTCGCGAGTAATCACTTTTAACCCTTAAATGCCGGATGTTGCTTTTCGGCAACATGCCCAATTTAGGCTCTAAAATACTATTAGAATAATATTGAAGCTACAATGCCTAATGTTGCCAATAAAATACATTCTGAAAATATTATTAAATTGATTTTTAACATATAGATGGCAACACTTGTGCTGTTAAAGAATAACGATAGATTTATTTTTTCAATTGTTCCTACTTGTTCTTCTGTTTTGTTTGGAAGCTCGCGAAATATCCTATTTTGTTCTGCAGTAAGCAAGTAAAATTTATTTCTTATTATAGTTCCTAACATTCTTGTGTGTTTAATGTTATAGAATTTTATCAAGGAAAATTATTTTTTCAATTAAAAACCAGTATTGCCGATTAGTAACAAACTGTTTTTTAGCCGTAAACCATACTTAAAACAAAATATGATTTTTAAAGTATTTTTCCCATGATTTATTTAAAAAATGAAAGCCGAAAAACATTATTATAATGATTTTTGAAAAATCAGGTATTTAAGGGTTAAGTATTTTAAAAAGTTGTATAAAGTCTGAGAAGAACTGAGAAATGTTTTTAGAAAGTTCTAATTGGTGGAGTTCGAGTTGATATCTATCGTAAGTTGGTTGATGGTTGATTGGGATTTTATGGCGCAAATTCCCTTTAGGAACATGCTGCGCTAAGACAAAGTCATAATGTAAAAATTATATATTACCCAAAAATTTGAGCAAAACTAACAAAAAGATGAGAAAAACAATAAATGAGAACCTAGTATGTATATTTAAAACCATTTAAGAGAGTCAAAGGTTGATAATTAAAATACCAAAGTATTCTGATTAAAAACTGTGTAGTTAAAAAGCAATAACCGTTAAAATATAAACAAAGTCCAAGATGACGTACAAATACTACATAAAAACAAATTTAAAATCACAGAAATAAATAATAAACATAATTAATTAGGTACAAATTCCTCAAAAGCTGCAATTTCCTCATCAGCACTTGATTCCAATTCCATTTCTTCATCCAAGTTTTGCAGTTGTTCTCGATTCTTTAAATTACTAACTGATGGGTTTAGGCTTTTGTTATTGTTCTTTTTTTCACAATGGAAAACTGTGCAGAACCCCGGATTGTCTTTTTCTCTTTCTGTATACAAGATTTTTTTGCTTGGTTTGTCAGTTTTACTAGTATTTGGTCTATGTGATGTTTTTGCAGATGTAACAGCCTTAGTCTGAAGTTCAGGTGACTTTTTGGATTGACTTGGGGATTTTTTAGACTGATTGATTTGGTATATTATTTTAACAGGTTCTCAGGAAGGTTGCCAGCGTTCTGATAGTGGGGTTGCATAGCATTTACTACCATAACTAACATCACGGGTTTCTCTATTTGAAGTGCTTGTTGATTGTGCTTTAGCTGAGTTACTTGTTGGAAAGGAGGTGTCGGTCTGGGTGCTTATGTGCCTTACAGAATTTTATTGTTGCTTGAGTAGACTAGAGTAGGAGACTCCGACTGACGGAGTCCTGGATTCAACAACTTTGCGGGCTTCAGGGTAGGAGAGATTTTGAGTTACTTTAACAGCAAGGATTTCCTTCTCACGTATCCAGTTTGGGCAGGAACGGGAATATGCTGTATGATCACCCTTGCAGTTTATGCAGCGTTCAGAGTTTTGACATGAATTACCATCGTGGCCAACTTCTGCACAGCGTGCACAGGTAACGGAACCTCGACAGGTAGTTGTGGTGTGACCATAACGCTGGCATTTAAAGCAACGGAGGGGATTAGGAATGTAAGGACGGACAGGACAATTCAAGTAAGCAGCTTTAATTCTTGAAGGTAAATGAGGACTATTAAAAGTCAGAATGATGTGCTTCGTAGGAAGCACCTGCCCATTCCGACGGATAGTTATACGACGTACATCTATGATATCTTGGTCTTTTAAATTTTGTAAAAATTCGTCTTTAGTAGAAAATAAAAGATCTGGCTCGGATATTACACCACGGCTTGTATTTAGAGTTTTATGTACTTCAACAGAAACTGAAAAACAGCCTATTGTAGAGCAATTTGAGAGAAGATGTGATTGTTTGGCTGAAGAAACCTCAACAAGCAAATCCCCAGATTGTAATTTTTTGAGAGAATGACCATCCCCCAAGACAGACTGGAATGTTTTTGCGATGAGAAATGGTGAAGTTTTTTTGAAAGAGCTATCAGAGAGACTATCAGTACGTTTAATGACAAAAAAACGAGTGTATGAGGAATTCTGTGCAATTTGTTGCTCTCCACATGGTAGAGAAATGGAAGTAAGTATGGAAGTAAGGATATCTATCACAGGAGATTAAAATAGCGATAAGTTTAATAAACAAGCTAGACATTTACACAATGAAAAAGTTTCAATATTAACGAGAAAATAAAATACATCACAAGTTTACAAAATGGTGTATACAGAATGTTGTAAAGTTTTAAATTAAACAAACATTAAATTAAAATTATAACGATCGACATTTCTGTCATTATTTATGACCATCTTCAGGAAAGAGTTGTTACATTGCTCAAGTTTTAATGAACTGAGTCGAACCGTGTTGAATAGAAAAGTTCGTTAGGTTCCCAATCTATTATTACTTCTACCAATCATAAGAACCGACTATGCAGTGGCGGCATCTATCGAACGAAAACTGAATAAAAATTTTAACGAATTAACGACAAAATATGCAGTGGTGGCATCTATCAAATGAAAACAGAATATAAGAAAAATCGAATAAACGATATGGCATCCAGTATAAAATGATGACAATAATTGCAAAACAAAAATTAAAAACAGAAAAAAGCAAGAGATGAACTTTGCTTGAAACATAAATAGCTATACTTCGCCAAACGTTAAAATAATAGGATGAATATAAATGCAGTAGCATATGATCATTTTAAGATGCACATCCAAAGTTTAGAAATAATAAATGAGAGTTATCATTACATACTTCGTCATTGCTAACCATAATTTCAATGGATTCTTTCTGTAGACCTTCAATAACATTATTACATGGCATTTTTATCTTGGCATTTCAAATTCAAGACGGCTTGACTCTCTTCATTGAAAATTTAAAAGCAATGTAACAACCCTTTCCTGAAGATGGTCATAAATAATGACCGAAATGTCGATTGTTATAATTTTAATTTAATGTTTGTTTAGTTTTTAACTTTACAACATTCGTATACACCATTTAGTAAACTTTTGTTATTTATTTTATTTTAACGTTAATATTTTATAAGTGTTTCATTGACGAATTTACAAGAGGTAAATTATCAGGCGGTATGCTTCCAACTGTTTCCCAATCAAAAACCTATTTATAAAGAAATATCTTATATTATCTCCAATAGAATAAAGTGTGATCTCATCCTAACCAAACTCATCCAGACAAGTAAAATGGTTATTTGCGCTGCACTATGAGGTAATCTCTGTGCCCTCTAGCGATAAATTTTGAAGTTAGAGATCTACCCCAAAAACAACAGGATATACGATAGAACAAAATTTTAGGCCATCATCGATTTAGTAAGAAAATGTACACGTATGCAAATACCGAAATACCGAAATTTTTTAAAGATGTTTTGTTTCAGAAGAATTAATAATGTCAGACTATACGTCCATTTTGCAATTATAAAGTTACGTTTTCAGAAAGAAAAACAAAATTCTAAAAATTCATATATAAAAGTAACACGTAGTTTCTTTTATTTCCTTGTTTGTACTACGTCATTGTAATTTCTTCATATTTGCATGCAGTAGTATTCTGATTCGATGAATCTGCATTTGCATACTACATTTTAAAAACAATTCTTGTTTTACTTTCGAAAAATATCTGTGTTTTTGATACGGAAAACGTCTCGGGATAATGTCCAATATTTTGGTCAAGAATTTTATCATATTCGCGATTTTATCATACACGTTTTCTTTCTAAATCGATTATGCTATACAATTTTATCAATGCAGTTTTGCTCGCAACTCCTGTAGTTTTTATGGAAAAAATCTTTAACTTTCGAAATATACAGTGAGGGGTTGTTGCCCGATAGTTCCTGATATAGGGTGCGGCCTTTTAATGTACTCAGATACCACATCCAATTAGGGTTTTCGCTGACTTTTTACCAACATTAGCTGTTGTCATTTAGCAAAAAGAAACTGCGGCTAAATGAAAAATAATAATAATAATTAAATAGATTCGTCGTGAAACATTAATGCTAAAACTATTCTTTAACCTCCAGTTCCTTAATCCTCATTTTTAAAAAAGTTTCGGCACCTGGTGCGGAACATCCCAACACAAAGTCTTTGACTCATGGTAAAATGAAGCTGTGTTGAACAATACATCTCTAAAAAGTTGTATGAATAGCCATACCGAAAAAAATAGAAAACTAGAGAACAGGAATTCTGCTTTTTTAGAATTTAGTGTCGCCCCCGCCATTTCCATTACTTCCTTTTCTTCTGATGGACTGATTGCTTCTATTATTATGAAACAGCCTTTATAAATGAAGTGTTAGGTGAAGATGAAAGAGCAGCCGTAAAAAGTTAGAACTCTGATTTTCTGGTCAGAATGGGGGGGGGGGGGATGGTCATAATTTTTTTTTCGGTTGCTCTTTTATCTTCACCTAACACTTCATTTATAATGGCTGTTTCATAATAATAGAAGCCACTAGCCCATCAGAAGAAAATAACTCGGTTAAGCGGGACTCTACTGCAGTACAAAACATATTTCAATTTTAAGACTTAAAGCACACGTTTTATTTTATGTAAAATGACGTTATTCGCATCCACTTAAGAATTCCACATTTACGATCTACTCTTAAACATCTACAGTAAAGCATGCATAGCACATCACTATCGCGAAATAATGCACAAATGCAGCAAAAAGATTCCGTCATTCAAGAAAATCGAAAAAAACACCGGCTATCAATGATTCATCAAGCAGGACGGTCGTTCTGCCAAGCCAAGCTGAAAAAAAAATGCTAACCTCGCCAAACAAACAAACGCCAAGAATAAAACGCAAGACACCGTAACTGCTTATTATACTGAAGACAATTTCTCCATGTTAAATCGACCAAACATGCCAGCATAAAATTCCCCATATCAAAAGAACCAATCATCGCAGAAAAATAAAACCAAAACCAGAAGGACCAAAAGGAAAAGATCTTCAATTTGAGACCAAATACATCCTCATAAATTAATCATAAACAGAGATATAGATTTTTTAAAATAACGTCGAGATACTGAAAATTACCGATTTATTTTCTTCGTCACACCTTATGCTTCAATCGAGGTAGAGACTTAAATAATGGACATAAAAAAGTAAGGATTGCATTTTTGGAGAGATATTTACTCAATCTACGTGCTTTTATAAAATTCAGCTTTAAAAACACAAATTTTCTATTCTTAATTAGCGAAAAACTGTTAATTAATTCTAAAGTTTATAAATTATGCCAAACAGCGATAAACTCGCCAAACTATTTTAGAACTCTTATACTATTCTTTTATATTATCCTTTTGCATTGATTTCATCGAAGAAAACTATGGCCGAGATCCAGATAGATTTTTCGCTGTTAGCGAAATGCGTTTGACCAATCAGAAGCCAGAATGTTTGAGACTTTTTGCCGTTTCTGGATCCCGGCCTATGTCATAAAAGTTTTGAGTCATTTTCTTAGTGCCATGGATGAAGTGCAATGTTTACAGAAATCTAGGCTGGGATCCAGATAGATATTTCGCTGTTAGCGAAACGAGATTCACCAATCAATAGCATGCATTGCTGCAAACAGCGAAAAGTTCGCAAAAGTGCAAGCTTCTGATTGATGAATCTCGTTTCGCTAACAGCGAAAAATCTATCTAGATTGCGGCCAATCATGTTGAACACAATTTTGCATTTCCACATCCAGGAAGGATATTGATGTCATAACAACAGTGCATATCGAAACTATTTAAGGCATTGATTCTGAACTCCTTTGCTACACATTTCAATATTAAAGAAGTTGTTGTTTCAATAGTTTTAGTACTTTTCTCTATTGCTCACTCTAAAACTCAAATATCGAAATTTAACCAACAGCGCTCAGAAACTATGGCGCCTGGAATATATAGTGTTGAAATCGGCTAACCCTGTAATACTTAAAAAAGCGCTAAATTATTGTATCCCTTAAATGAACAATGATACTGCTGCAACATGCAGATTGCAGCGACATCTGCAGGATATTTTCTACAACTGCAAGAAATTGCTAGTCTATACAATGTAATAATAGTAATACGAAAATCCCGCAAATGTCGCTGCGATCGACACTTGAAATTTTAGCAGTATCGTCGCACATTTAAGGGATACAAATTTTTAGAACTGTTTGGATAGCATATTTCCACACTAGGTATTCTAGGCGCTGTATCAGTAACAACACCATAGCAGAGAGCCTTTATACATAAGAGTGGTGATATATGCACAGGAGGCATGCTCATTTTAAGTTTTTGTCGAAAATACCGCAATCCGCTTTCTTGAATAGAGGATATTCTATCTACGTTATGATCACATGGTCAAGGCAAGAACGTCTAGCGTAAAGAAGGGAAGGCTCCGTCTACGTAATGTAAATCCCCGCTAGCCAATGAAACAGTTCATGGGAGAAAGCAGTAGTACACTGTTAAAAATATCGTGAAAAATTACCTCTGTTTTTAAAGACTATCTGTAATCTGACCAATGAGAACGCTTCATAGGCGTTTATGTAGTGTTCTCATTGGTCAGAAAATATTGAACCTTTAAGAACAGATGTAACTTTTCGGGATATTTTTAACAGTGTAGTTTCCTGTTTCCCTTCTTATCAGTTAGAAATTCTTTGGGTAAATTACCAGTACTACGTGACTTTTTCATCCTCGAACCCATATTTGGAATATCCTCCATTAGAAGATACGCGTATGGACGATCTCTATTAGACTAGAGAAATAATTCAACATGCATTAGCCTGACGATAATGGCATGCTCGCAAAGAACTTTAACGATTTTTTTTTATCACTTTTACCAATATACATTTATTGGCCGTATGTCGCTACTTTGTTATAGAGACACACTTGTTCCTAATTAGATCCCGGCCTTAATGTATCAAAATACGGAGTTTATTTCTGTACTATTCCTGAGCTCAGTTATAGTACAGCGCTTAGAAGATACAGTGTGGAAAATGGCTACAAAATAGTGCTAAAAATTTAATCCCATAAATGTACAACGATGCTGAATAACAAGATGTCGATCGTAGCGCCATCGTAGTGATTTAAAAACGATAGTCATTCTAAAAGAGACTCTTTAACCTATTTCGCATCATTCCTTAACTAAATTAACTTATAACAGACCAAAATATCTTATATTTATAGTTTCCGATATTTAACATTCTATAATTTTTGAAAACACAGTGTTTATATTGGAAAGAGTTAGGAGATGGCGCTCGTATCAGCATATTGCCGCTGAGCATTGTTAAAGATTTATGGGATACAAGTTTTTAGCACTTTTTAAAGCATTATACACTGTTAAAAATATCGTGAAAATTACCTCTGTTCTTAAAGGTTCTCTATTTTCTGACCAATGAGAACGCTACATAAACGCCTATGAAGCGTTCTCATTGGTCAGAATACAGATAGCCTTTAAAAACAGAGGTAATTTTTCACGATATTTTTAATAGTGTAGGAATAGCCGTTTTCCACACTGTATCTTCTAGGTGCTGTAGTTATAGCGTCTAGAAATATAGGCCGGGATCCAGGTACATTTTTGCAAACAGTGAAAAGTTAGCAAAAATTCTGGCCTCTGATTGGTCAATCTCGTTACGATAACAGAGAAAAATATACCTAGATCACGGTCATGGTGTGGAAACCGGCTAAAATGTTACAGCGTCTAGACCAAATTGTCTTGGAGTTTTGGGAAATATCCTGCAGATATCGGTGCGATCGACTGATTGGATTTCCACACTATAGATTCTGGACGCTGCAGCACTTCGGTAGCCTGTCTTTTTCGTTTGCCTCGAAGTAGATATAGATGACGTCATTTGAAGCTGTTCCTAAAGTGTGGCCAGCTCATCACGTCACACGGAGTTGATTATCTGTACACGGCAATGGACACAAAAAAAATCGGCGCACCGCTTTGTAATCATCGTGTAAAGATGATCCAACGCCGTGTGACTTTTAAACGTCATGAACTGGCCTATTATGTCATTGGTCACGCTAACACCCTCCCCCTTACGTCCGCCACATATAGCGGCATCTTGCACTGGAGACTGCTAAATGGGCTGCTATCGGTCAAAATCAAGAGAGAATAGGGCAGAAGAGGGGGAAAGAACTCATTTTTTTGGTATGTAGTTTTTCACACGGGAAGATTGACATGTCTGCTCCTCTCCTTCCATAGCTTCATGATGGTGAAATAAAGCAACGCTTCCTAGATATTTGAGAAAGTCTTGACACGCGTCACGAAAACATCACACAAAGCAGGCAAAGCAAAGGAACAAAATCATTCATTGGCTCGTGGATATGAACGAGCCAATGAATGATTTTTCTTCTTTGTTTTGCCTGCTTTGTGTGATATTTTCCTGACGCGTGTCAACGCTTTCTCGAATATTTAAAGGGCGTTGAATAGGTCGGGATCAAGATAGATTTTACGCTATTAGCGAGATGAGATTGACCAATCAGAAGCCTGCATTTTTGAAAACTTTTTTATGTTTGCAGTAAACACCGAAAAGCCTGCAAGGATGGAGGCTACTGATTGGTCAATCTAATTTTACTAACAGAGAAAACTTTATCTGGATCCCGGACATTAACTTTGGTTGGTTAAGACGATTTTGAATAAAATCAAATCAGAAAGCCAATGTTTTTTAACTTTTCTGGTTAGTTTAATCGAAATCTTCCACATCTATTACTGAAAACTGAGTTACTGTACTTTGGACAAAAACTTGAACATGAGTACACGACTTGCCCATATGTCACCACTCTTACATATAAATGTGCTCTGTTATGAGCATGATTCTAAGCGCAGCTGGTTAAATTTGAGTATCTGTGTATTAGAGAAAGCAATAGTGGCTTACCGTGGCTGAGTGGATAAGACACCACGCCGCTAGTCGCTTGAGAGCGTAGGTGGGGGGCGGGTTCGAATCCCGCCGTGATCCCCACGTGATCCGATATATATGTGTTCAATAAAACAAACAAACAAGCAATAGTGAAAGGTACAGTTGCCATGGAAACAATGACTTCTTTAATTCGTATAGAAAATTAATGAATAGTTGTAAATGACTTAACTTTAAAATGTAGGCAAATTCTCTGAAAATATCAATGGCTCTCATCTAGTATTTTACAAAAGTAATTTAATATATTCACATGATGTATAAGTTGATGCAACTCTTAGCTAATGAAAATTCTGCAACAAGACTTACGTAGGTAGATCTTTTCAATGATTAGTTCAGAATTCTAAGAACAAAACGAAGTTCTTAAGAGCTTTTCCTCACCCCTCCCCCCCCTCAAAAAAAGAAATACGATAGAAAGATATAAGTATTTGGATAACTTCAGTATTTCTGTGATCTTTTGTCAGAGTTTAGAAAAGGTGTCTGAGTATTAAAAAAAAACATAAAACAAATTTGACGAACGATAAGACTATAGATTTCAGGCAATTTTTAACTGGAAAAATTTAATTCTAATGTTTATGCGGCTTTAATAATAGACTATTAAAGATAATCAATTTACGGAAATTTTTATACGAAATTATATTCTCACATTTATGCAAATAGGTATGGATAAACAGACTTGGTTAAAATTACATATTTATTCTATCTTCTCTATAACACGATCTAAATGAAGATGAAGTTATATGTACAGTTTATATCTTTAAATTTTTAGATTTTTTTATCAAAAATGTTTCATTATCATGTCTAGAATTGCTAGGTTTACTTCTTTAGACAGATCTTCGAATCTTTAGATGCCTGCGGGGCTTCATTCTCGGATTACCCGTAGGTATTTGTAAAGGTAAATTTATTTTGCAAAACCGTCAGCAAAAAAAAGTTAGAACAAACAATTAACTGACAGACTAACTGTAAATATATATTTTATTTCGACTCTTTTTTTTACTAAATTTTCATCTTACATAGAAAATTTTAAGGAGATATAAATTGAGAAAGGCTGATACTTTGAAAGAAGAAATTGACTTTCCTTACTTTTAAATTATTAATTACTCTAAAAAATGAATGATAGGTAAACAAAATGTATACTATTGTGAATGTTCCCTGCTTATAAAGGCTATACAAGGACTAATTTTAGCGAGTAGAATTATTTCAATTATAGATAATCTGTTTAAAAAAAGAACTGATATCTACTAAAAAACAACTTTTCAAAAGTAAAAAAAAAAGGCCAAGCAAAAAAAAAAGAAAAGAAAAAAGGGGAAAGTTGGGGCTAAAAAATAGTGTGATATCAAATTTCCAAGCTTATATTATGGTACTTATTTAACATTTTTTATTAAAAATTTACCATACGTAAGTCGAGTACCTAATTATGCGTTGATAAAAAGCCTTTTCTCCTTTACTAAATACATCATAACGTGTTTCTGAAAATTAATTTTTTTTAAATTATGCATGATGGGCTTGGCGGCCATCTTTCCATATTTTACACAAATTTCTAAGCAGACAAGCTCGTAATATGTTTCCATTATTAAGAATTTTGAACTTCTAGTTTTGGCTACAGACGGATAAATTAAGGAAGTCTTTTATTTTGAAAAATAACAAACAAATTGATTTTTACTGCTTTAACTAATTAATTAACCCCCTCCAAAAAAAAGAATCATAAGATGAAACCTGAAGTTACTTCAACTTTATTTTAAGACACAAATTTCTAGGCACTCATTTCCATAATTTAAAAGCATAAAATGTTTGCTTTAGCAATAATTTCGAATTTCCGATCTTAACAATGTACTTGTGTGCTTAGAAATTTGTGTAAAATATGGAAAGTTGGCCGCCAAGCCCATCATGCATAATTTAAAAAAAAAATTAATTTTCAGAAACACGTTATGATGTATTTAGTAAAGGAGAAAAGGCTTTTTATCAACGCATACTTAGGTACTCGACTTACATATGGTAAATTTTTAATAAAAAATGTTAAATAAGTACCATAATATGAGCTTGGAAATTTGATATCACACTATTTTTTAGCCACAACTTTCACCTTTTTTCTTTTCTTTTCTTTTTTTTTTTTTTTTTTTTCTGCTTGGCTTTTTTTTTTTTTTACTTTTGAAAAGTTGTTTTTTAGTAGATAGATACTTACAATTAAATATAGTATATAATAGCTACATTGTTTTAACAGAAATCATTCGTTTATATTTTTTTTCAAAATAGCACGCATTTTAATTACATTTTCTTTCAGTTGTTACGGGAAAATGGCAACAAAAATGTGTAATTACTATTTTAAAATTATTTTTCCTTTACTTTCTACAGAAATGAAGTACTACCGTTGCCAATATTAAGCAAATGGCTTCAAAAACTACAAAAAAATTAATACTTCAAAAATAAATAAAGATACAGTTTTCAAACAAAATGCATTTAAAAGAACATTTTTTTCCCAATACGACGGTATAAAAATTGAAAATGTGCGATGCTTAGAAGTTTAAAAAATTGCTAAAGATTATTTAATCGTAATGCTTTGTTTTACGGCTAGCTTCTGTAAGGCAACGTTATTTTTTGGACACAAAATAAGCTGGGAGAAAGAAATAGCATACCGTACCGGATGCTAATAATCAAACTTCCATCTGGTACCACCATAAACTTACGATCACGAGAAGTCTTCGATGTGCGACAAACAGTCTTCAGTGTAAGTAGAGGGTTGCGAATCTTCAATCTTAAGGGGTCTCAGGACTCTTAAAGCTTTAAAATTGTCGATATTTTAATTTTTCTAGATGTTAAACTTCTATGTTTTCTGAACATTTTGATGTAATTGTTATCTTGAAATTCCCATTAGAACAGAAGTTATGGCATTTAGAATTATACTCGCTCAATATAGCTGAAGCGGTGTTTCCAAAGCTTTGAAGTTATTCTTCTCCAAATGTCGTTTTTGGGCATAACGCGCACGATATCTCAAAAACTTATGAATATTTTTTCATAAAATTTTCAAAACATATGTTCCATGTTAGTCTGTATAAACTGAACCTAAAATTTCCTTTTTATTGTAAAAATAAAATATTTTTGTAGGGGTTTATATTGTTGAAATTTTCTAAATTTTGCATTAGCTAAATACAACTTTGTATTGAAAATATAAAAATGATTTAAATACAAATTTATTTAGGTTCAGTGTAATTATTATAATCTGAGGTATAAGTAGACTCCAAATTTTTCATTCTACTTGCAAAATTTATTTTGTAATCGTGCGCGTAAGCTGATATGACGATTTTCTGCTCGTCAAATGTCTGACAGTTTAGAGCCCCCTGTAAATGCTAATTCTGCATCTTGCAATTTTTCAAATATTTGAAGTGAAAGAACATACTTGTACCTTTCATTCCCATTTAAAATTGTGTCTTAATATCAAATACATTTTAAGATATTAAATGTTGAAAATGGTCTTTCATTTTTTCCAATTTTAAGAGTCCTGAAACCCCTTAAAGGATGGAGATAGAACTGGTATAAGTAAATTGTCATTATGAGGGACTGGTTTTATTGTAGAAGGTAAGCTAGGGTATTTAACTGTGTGTTTAATCGTTGGATTTATGCCTTTTGTTGGAGTAAAACGAAAATAGCAGTTCGAAACATGATCTCTTTGCTCAGTCTAAATCATGGGAATAGTAAACGGCATATGGAGTTATCCTTTGTTCCCATGTTATGCAGCAAATATATTTGGTCCAAGGTTTTTCTTGCTGAACCACCGAAAAAGAAAAATAGTCGCGATAACATTTCAAAATAAGATCTTCGAGGCTGTTCATGTGCATTTATCGCGATAATATCAAACATGAACTTAACCTTATCACAAAAAATATGATAGTGAATGAAAGAGAATAATAGCAGTTTCGTAATGAAACTGTTAATCAGTGCAATCATAGTAAGTGATAATTAATAGTAACTTTCAGCAAAAACAAAGAAATTTGTTTTGAGCAAACAAAATATTAGTTTTTAAAAATATATATCAAGTATTTATGTGAAAATAGTTTCAGAAAGTTATGCAAAAATTTTAGCATAAATATAAGAGCTAAATATAAAACTTAGCATGAAGTTTTAATAAATAATTTATTGTAATGAAAATATCAGTTAGAGTATATAATAACTTATAATAACCTTCTACAGCTATAAACAAGACAGCAAAATCATGTAGCGAAGCAATGATTATGAAATATTTTCCAACACTCCCAGAAAACTTTTACACAACTTTGCCGTTTAAAGGGTAAGGGAAATATCTAAGTAAACATTTGACAAAACGCTTAATACATTTGAAGACCAGATTTCAACAATTACCGCCCATAACGTGAAATGTAATCCTATCCTTTTGTTCAGCTGTGATCTATAAATTTCTATATATACTAAGTATGCTAAAATTTCGTATAAGAAAACGCATAATACAGTTGAAAATTCACCTTCATCAATTTCTACTACGTAACGGAAATCTACTTGAATTCTTTTGTACAGCCCTGTACATTAGCAAAAAATTTTCATACACGCTACATGTCAAGATGAAATTTAATTCTGGCAAACTTCCAGAATATTATGATTCATAAGCACCCATATATCCAGTTCTTTGCATAGCCTTGTATATTATTATATTTATATTTTACAAACATATCTTTCTAAATATAATTGGGCTTTAAACTGCATAACTCATTTAAAAAAAAAAACTCAAACTTCTTAACGGTCGCATTAAATTACGGTTTAAAAATTCAAATTGCTTCTTGGCACCACTTTAAAAAAAAAAAGAAATATTCATCTTATTTAATGGCAAGAAAAATGATATTATAATAAAGCCAATTACACTATTTCATAAAACTGTTGGGAATCAAACAATCTGAATAAAAGACACAGCCCGTGAATATCACGGAAGCAAAAATTAAGGGGTAAAGGAATTCACGCTCTTTTCAGCAATTCATACGAATTCTTTTGCGTAGCCCTGCATATAATCTACAGAATTTATACATACCATGTACTATTCAAAAATTTAGTTGAACTTAAAAACGCATATCATAGCTGAAAACGAACTTGCAACAATAGTGCCTAAAAGAAATACCTTGTATACAGTATTGTATCCGAAATCTTTTATGTGTCCCTGTAAATGAAATTAAATGCGACGCGCATCACCTTCTACTGTAAGCATCTTGTT
This sequence comes from Maratus speciosus, assembly GCA_963932465.1. Taxonomy (NCBI): domain Eukaryota; kingdom Metazoa; phylum Arthropoda; class Arachnida; order Araneae; family Salticidae; genus Maratus; species Maratus speciosus. The sequence goes on along the minus strand of OZ010795.1, from coordinate 503,682,799 downwards.
GCAAACCTCAGTAACGTATATCAATTTCATCATGCCTGAAATATTGCAACATAATTAAAATACTCTGCGAGCAGTTTTTCCCGCAGACAATAATAAAACTGAACTCTTTTGTGTGACCCTGTAAATGAATAATAAATGCTTTTCATTCCCCTACAAATAGTTCTCCTCATAAATTCATATCACTTTCATTACGTTTATAACAGAGAAACATCATAAAAATACACCGCAACCAATTTTTCTTCATGGGCCATAATATAAAGGAATATCTTTTGAGTTGCCTCGTACACGTACTGTAAGTGCTATACATGACATATTTTATTGAAACATCTTCTAATGCAACTCAATAAAGTTCATAAATTTCATTATGTTTCAGACAGTTTAACATCATTAAATACACCGCAAATTGTTTTTCCCCTTAGGCCATACTGTAACATAATATTTTTGAATGCCCTTGTAAATGAAGTATAAATGCTACACACTTAATTTTCAATACCGTAGATGCCATGGTAAACCTCAATAACATATATCAATTTCATAGTTTTCCAAGTATATTTATGTGAGTTAGAGAACGGACGGACGGACAGACAAACCCAATTCATAAACAATTTTCAACTATGTTGAGAAGTGTTAAAAAGCATATGGGTAAAAAATGTGTTTTAAATTTAATTAAATGGATGTAATAAATATGCATTAATAAATATTACTTTAAGATTAACAGTTTCCTTAAAATTAATATGAGATATTATCAATATAACTATTGTATTATCAGCGATATAAGAGATAATCAGCACAATCTCTATTTCGAAACATGCGGTATATTTATATATAATATAAATGATTATGTATAAAATATAATAATGTATAAAACAATGTATTTTTTTTTTAATGCAACCATTATTTCAGTGCATGCGACTTTTAAATTAAAAATTTCTCTTATTGTTAAAGGAAGAATAATAAAATCTTATTTACCGTTTATTTACATTGCTTTAATCTTTTCTGTAGAAAAACTTACAATCTGTAGCAATCGGAGATACATTCTTTGGTTTCTTTACGAAGAAATAAAGGTTTTCTATTACAAAAGCTTTCTAGCTCTGACAAATACCTTTCGTTTCAGTAGAAAAAAATTGTTTTTCTTGCGAAAGTAAGTATTTGAGTGCATACCGGAAAAAATTATGACATTTTCAAATTACCTTTTTCTTTGATACTTTAGTTCTATTTAAAGGGGCGGTGGACGTTAAAAATTTATTTTCTTAATTTTCACCAGAGAGATATGAAATTTTGTGGAAATATGCATTTTTCCATAAGTATATAGAACACATTAAAATAAATTTCAAATCTTATTATAATTTTAACATTTAAAAAAAATTCAAACTTTAAAACGATATTTTAAAATGCTCCTTGCGTCTTTATTTTTGTGATATTTCGTCCATTTTGCACTTTAATCACTTAAAAAACTATTACAAACAAATATGTGTATCGATTTTTTTATCCCTTGGATAGCTAATTTTTTAGGGATTTTTTTCTGAATTTCATATCGATTTTTATCAAAATTTAGCCTTTTAATAAGTTAAAAATCAAATTTAATAATCATAAGGAAGTTGGATTTTAAAACACATACACAGTTTCTTTGTAAGAAACATCAGGATTCTTCCTTATCAATTTCATAAATTTTTATCTCAAAATTAAGACGAATGGAGCATTTCAAAAATCTAAAAGCGTTGAAAAATCAGTCTTGAGGAAAATAGATTTAAAATACATTAAAGGGTCGAAAATAATTTTTGTGTACATAATTCACACGCTTGTAACTTTGCAAAAAAAAAAAAAAAAAAAAAAAAAAAAAAATCGCATCTGCATGCGGTTTTTTCCAAATGGCTCAGAAGAAACTGTGGAATAGTAATTCGTACAAAAATAACTTCGATTTTTGCTCAAAAAATGGTCCACGGTCTTCTTAAATGGTTTGTTCTTCTTGATAAATAAATTACTCAATTTTCAATTTTTTCTTTTTTTTTTAACTTTCTGTAATAATCATATTTCATAGTCAAGGTACAGCCAAAGGTTTAAAATGAAGAAAGAATGTCAATTAATTTTTTTAATATTATTATCTACATTATAAATGAAACAAGTTTGAAATTGCTCGTCAAACGTGGCAAATGAAGTGCGTTCGTACTATAATTAGTTTTATAAATATTTTTTGCACAGCATATTGTTCTGAATGTATATTTTAGTGCACTTCATAAGTGCATATCAATTTCATTCTTTTCGGAAGGCTGTAACATCATTAAAATGCACTTGCAATAATTTTTCCCCATTGGCCGTAATGTAAAGGAAAACTTTTGACTGTCCCTGTAATTAAACTATACATCCGATTTTCATAAAATTTGAAATGACTCTACAAAATTTTGAAACAATTATATATTTGAAATTTCAGACCATTCGGAATTCTGTAACATCATTAAAATGCACTTGCAATATATTTTCCCATTGACCGTAATGTAGCGTAAAACTTTTGACTGTCCCTGTAATTAAACTATACATCCGATTTTCATAAAATTTGAAATGATTCTACAAAATTTTGAAACAATTATATATTTAAAATTTCAGACCATTCGGAATTCTGTAACATCATTAAAATGCACTTGCAATATATTTTTCCCATTGGCCGTAATGTAGCGTAAAACTTTTGACTGTCCCTGTAATTAAACTATACATCCGATTTTCATAAAATTTGAAATGACTCTACAAAATTTTGCAACAATTATATATTTAAAATTTCAGACCATTCGGAATTCTGTAACATCATTAAAATGCACTTGCAATATATTTTTCCCATTGGCCGTAATGTAGCGTAAAACTTTTGACTGTCCCTGTAATTAAACTATACATCCGATTTTCATAAAATTTGAAATAACTCTACAAAATTTTGAAACAATTATATATTTGAAATTTCAGACCATTCGGAATTCTGTAACATCATTAAAATGCACTTGCAATATATTTTCCCATTGACCGTAATGTAGCGTAAAACTTTTGACTGTCCCTGTAATTAAACTATACATCCGATTTTCATAAAATTTGAAATGACTCTACAAAATTTTGAAACAATTATATATTTAAAATTTCAGACCATTCGGAATTCTGTAACATCATTAAAATGCACTTGCAATATATTTTTCCCATTGGCCGTAATGTAGCGTAAAACTTTTGACTGTCCCTGTAATTAAACTATACATCCGATTTTCACAAAATTTGAAATGACTCGACAAAATGTTGCAACAATTATATATTTAAAATTTCAGACCATTCGGTTGGGTAGTTTTTGCTCTGTTATAAGCGGACAGACGGACTGAACGACGACTATATAGGTGCTACGTATTTATATAATTACGAACGCACCTAAAAAGTATCCATGTGTAACACTGACGTCATTTTACCAATGGCAACAGCAGACGATCAAATTTTGATTTTACTGCGATTTTTAAAATTTTTTTAAACTTCTAAACATTGCACATTTTCCATTTTTACACCGTCGAATAGGGAAAAATACGTACTTTCAAATGCAATTTGTCTGAAAACTATTTCGCAATTTGTTTGAAAACGGTATCGAAATGTACTCAATTTTTATTGTTTTTTAAATGATTGTCACTCATGAATTTTTATCAAAACTATCTCTATCGCGTGCAGAAGATTGCAAAAGATAAATCCCTTTGCTCTTAAATTAACATAAATAGCTTATCATTTGTTTCCAGCTTATATTCTATAACGAAATTGAAACATCGATTAATCAATAAGTAAAACAATAAAATATAAATAAAACACAAATTTAACCCATGTTATAATCTACGTTCGCGCTTCAACCACTGAAATAAACAGAATAAAAAAAATCTGATTGTAAATAGCGATCTTTGGCGATTTCTTCGGCTGTTAAATCTTGATGGGAGACCAATATGAAAATGCCGTTTTTAATACATTTCAAAGCTTTATTTGAACGCTTTATTGCTGTCCTTCATATAAATATAATCAGTTAATGTAATATCAGTGCAGTATTAATAATACTTTTAAAGGACATTCTAAAAAATATATTAAATGTCAAAAAATCTATTAGAGTTATCAATAAAAAAAAAAAAATACAGTAGATGCGTTCGGGGCTTTCTTTGAGGTTATTTGTTGATACTTTTTTTCATTAACTAGAATATATTTTTTTAATCAAACATCGCGTTTTAAAGATATATAAGTTTATAGTCCAAGAGCCGACAACACAAAAACCTATGTTATCAAGCACAAGAAAAAAACCCCTTTATTTTATGGGAGAGTAGAAGCAGAGGAATCTAATGATCCATGTCTGCCGGAAGTGAAGTGGTGCATAAGGCAAAAATTAATACCACCAGTGGTTGACTCGTATGTTTATCATTGTGTTTGTCCTACAACTGTCCTCCATGTTTTTATACCTTTTTTGTAGGACAAACACAATGATAAACCTACGAGTCAACCACTGGTGGTATTAATTTTGGGCTTATGCACCACTTCACTTCCGGCAGACATGGATCATTAGATTCCTCTGCGTCTACTCTCCCATAAAATAAAGGTTTTTTTCTTGTGCTTGATAACATAGGCTTTTGTTCTGTTGGCTCTTGGACTAATACTACATCAAAAGCCGCTTGCAGAATCTTCCGAAAAATACCTCATTCGTCGCTGTACCTTTAGTATGTGCAGAAAAAATGGATTTTGATACCAAATGACGGTTTTAACCTGTATTCTGTAACCCTGGAAGTCCGGATTTATACCCTAGTCTATCTATACTATAAAGGACAAACATACGCAACGCTGACGTCATTTCGCGAATGGCAACAGAAGACGATCAAATTTAACTTTTATTATTTATTTTTTTTTTGCGATTTTTAAAATTTTTGAATATTGCATTTAAAATTTTTACACCGTCGAATAATGAAAAAAAAAATTTGCTTTCTAATCCAATTTGTTTGAAAACTGTGTCGCAATTTGCTCTATTTTTATTGTTTTTAAAATAATTTTCAAACATAATTTTTTAAAATCAATTTATGTCATTTGCAGACAGACGATTACAAAAGATAAATATTTTTGAACTTAAATTAATATAAAGGAAATATTTCAGCATTTGTTTCCGGCTTATATTCCATAATGAAATTTAAACTTTATGAATCAACAAATAAAAAAATAAATAATAATAATAAAATTCAAATGTAAGATATGTAAACGAAACACACTGAAATTATCAGAATGAAAAATACTAACAATCTTTGGCGATTTCTTTGACTGTTAAATCCTAGCACGAGGTCAATACGAAAGTATCGCTTTTAATAAATTTCAAAATTTTGTTTGATTACATAATTGATAACATATAAAAATGATTATTGGTATTGTTAGTGAAAAATCTAAAAAATATATATTAAATGTAAAAAATTTATTAGAGTTTTCAATTAAAAAAAAACATATATGGTTTTCACCTGTATTCTGTAACCCGTGAACCTCGGGTTGGAACTCCTTGTTTTTATAATGTATGAACCTTTTAGAATGTCGTAGAGTTGGTCCGATAGGAAAATTCTAAAAATTACAGTCGTACGATCCGTAAAGTTTAAGTCTCGGATACCACACTGTTAAAAATATGCAGCATTCTGGCAGGTCATTCGACCGTTTTTTGAAAAAACGGTTTCATAACCATAATTTAACTATGTTCTGACCATAAAATGGCCAATAATAGGGTCCGAATACTGTTAAATTACGGTTGTGTAACCGTTTTCGGAAAAAACGGTCAAATGACCTGCCAGAATGCTGCAAATTTTTAACAGTGCAGCGATACCTGAGAAGCGAAGGCAAAACTTTAAACTCAATTATCTGGAAACACTGTTTCTCAGTTATTTTGCCACGATAACTTTTGGACACGTTAAGACTGTTCTCAAATCCAAAGGCGCTACTTTCTGACACATTTTTAAATTCATTTTTGTTCGGGAACGCATGAAAATGGTAGGTGTTCTTATTCAAAAACTATTTCATCGAAAGACGTATACCATATTTTGGTAAAGGCAGAAGATCTTTCAGAAAATATTGTCAAAGTTGACAATTTGAACCGAATTTCTGGACACGACGTCTTGAGAAAGGAGAAAAAAACCGGTCGTCACGTAACCACAATTGTTTATAACTCGATAAGTAATTTATTTAAAAAAATGGAAAACTCATTTCGATTCCAAATCGCTTCAATTAAATAATGAAACTTTGTATGAATCACCATAAAATAAAAGAACACAAAGTACACGTTTCGAGCTGGAAATTCTAAAATTAGTCTGGATTTTTTTTTTTTTTTTTTTTTTTTTTTGGAGCACTTTTGTCTTCTGCATGTGCTCCTCTGTTATTGGAGTTTATCTTTCAAATCGCGCAATCTGTCACATTCTTTGTAAGCTCTCCTGTCTGCCTTTACTGTTCATTTGTAACCTTGTCCCTTTACGGACACGTGTTTACATTGGCTGATGACGGGCTGGTAAAATTTCCAGTCCGAAACGTGTCTTGTGTGTTCTTTTGTTTTATGGTGATCCATTCAAAGTTTTATTATTAAAAGGGACTTGGTACCTATCACTTTGATAAAAAAATTACAAAAATGTCGAATTTCAGATTTTTATTTTTAAATGAACCTTAGTATTCTTAGAACATTCTGTCCAAATTTCAGAACGGTTCTATAAATAATAAAGGAGGTATACTTAATTTCCCCAAGCCTTTGATGACGGGCTGTTGAAATTTCCAGTCCGAAACGCGTCCGTTTTTTTTTATGGTGATCCATACAAAGCTTTATTATTAAAGGGGACTCGGTACCTGTCATTTTGATAAAAAATGACAAAAATGCCGAATTTCAGATTTTTATTTTAAAATGTGTCTTATTATTTTAAGAGCATTCTGTCCAAATTTCGGAACGATTCGATAAATAATAAAGGATATATACTTAATTTCCTTAATCCTTCCCGTTCAACGTCCCTTTACATGCCAATGTTTATACTCATTTTTCTCAGTTCGCAAATTTTTATATTTCATTTTAATCGAAATTCTGAGGCTTCTACATAAATTAAATAAATTGTCTGAAATTTTTTAAAAAGTATCTTCAGACCCTGTATGTGATAACCAAGTATCGGATTTTTGATAAATTTGTAACTTAAAATCAAAATCTTAAAAACATGCTATTTTTCCACGTTTTTTTTCGATATACATTCCCTTTTTTTTTTTTTTTTTTTTGCTGATCTAATGGACTAATCAAAAATCCGATACTTAGATGTATAGAAAAAATAACTCGGAATAAAGAGTAAAAAAATCTATTTCCAAACATAAGGAATAAAAAAGAAGAAGGAATTTTAAAATTGTTATTTTTTTTAATTCAATTTTTTTATTATTATTGCTATAATGAGAATTTAACACTTTTTATGATCTATTATGACTATGCTTTATTCAAATATGAACCTAAAAATATAATATAGGTAGCAGTTACAAAATAATTTTTTTTGGTACCAAGTCCCCTTAATTACAATATTTAGATCCCGAGCCAAAGATACTGTTCGTTTTTGAAAGCCGCGCCTAGCACTCTGGGTCGGTTCTACTATCCAAAGGGGTGTTATGCTGAGATGAGCATTTTCCGAACCTCTCATTTGCGTTGTCGCTAAGATTGGCGTTTACTTATTTGTTATTTTTTACATCCGATCAAAGTGTAAAATTCTATTAATATCTCGTTTTAATTCAAATTAAAACTTCTACATTTAGTGTTCAAATGGCCAGTTCGAGTAGAAATAAATCTTTCAGGAGTGGTAGTAAGAAAATTATATATAATGTCATTCAATTTTGTGATCAAGAAGCAGACAAAGGAGAATTAATTGTTCTGATAGCTCATTCTACAAAACGAGCGAGTCAAATTGCCGGGGCTTCTAGTAGCACTATTGAAAAGATTCGCCGAGAAGAAGGAGATAGCCGTAATCCTGTTTTTTGTTCACCTAAAAAAAGAGTTAAAAAGAATGTCTTTGAAAAAACAGATACATATGATTTCCAGCAGATAAAGAGGATAAAATGTAAAGGCATATTTTAACCCCTTCGGGACGAGCGTCTTTTACAGAATTTTTAATCTTTTATCACCGATTGTTCAAAACAGAAATTTTTGCCCAATTGAATCGGAAAAATGCTTTGATTAAATAAGACAAAATTTACAATAAAAAATTTACTAGTGAGATTAATCACTGATTCTAAGCACATTACACGTATATCGGTACGTATATCGGTCGCTCGCCCCCAAGGGATTAACAAGTAAGCTTTTTTAATGTAATTTCAAAAATAAAATATAAATAAATAATTTTTTTTCGCAATAAGCAAATATGTTGCATAACTTTTTACAATTTTTAAGAGTTTTCGTTTTTTGTAAATATTAACCACAAAAACATTTTTACATAACTCGATTTTATTTCCCCCAAAATGGCATTCTTCAAAAATGCAGCTAAACAATCTCCGCTCACCCCTATTTTGATAAAATCAAAGCAGACCTGACGTATGCGCAGTAGCGCGGAGGGTTTTGCTATGCGAAAACAAACAGTATATCGGCATGAATCCTGCATTTTAATTTTGAATTTCGTATTTGTTGAATACGTCATTTCGAATAAATGGAAATTTTTTATAATAAACTGCTTTAGTTTGAACGTTTTGTTTTAATATTTGAATTCTAGAATTAAAGTCCACAATACTTGCAAAATGTTATTTTACTAATAGGAATAACATTGTTTAACATTTAGACAAAGCAAATTTCTGAAACATCAACATTTATTCTGTAAAAATTGATAAATAAATTAAATACATTTCACTTATAAAGCATTTAAAAAATCGGAATGTTTCTAGGAATAAATTCAAATTGATGTTATTAAATTACTAGCAGTTGTGTGCAAATAGTAACTATAATAATAGTGAATAGTGATAGCGGTAATAGTGAAAATAGTAACCATATAACTTAGAAATAGAAAACGCTCACAGATTGAAGAAAATTCGAAGAGATTCTATTATCATGGAACAAAAAATATATATATATAAATAACATGAATTGACATTTTAATTTATCCAGATTGTCTTTTCTTCTTTTATGTAGCTATTCAATTTAAATAATTGATTGAAAATGCAGCCAACCACATTAATTCGCTGATATTTTATTTTTCGCCGAAGAATAAATGCAAATACCAGAACATAATTTCGGAATGCCTATGCAAAAGGAAAAAGATTAAAGTTAAAGATCATGTGATAAATTCGATTATAAAAATCATTAAATTCATTTTCCGTTAAGAATATTTAACTTTTCTTCAGACAGTTGAAAAAATGATCGATAATCCTATTTTTTCTTTTTTTAACGATCTTCTAATTAAAATGTATTTATATATATATAAAAAAATCATATCCGTGTGCGAAAGGGCGCACATTATAACGTGGATATTTTTCCATTGAAAAGCACCACAAATTGAAATTCAGAATCATTCGATAATTTTCAGCATGAAAGTATTTTATGTTGCTACACCAAATTTTTATAGGTGCGTTCGTATATATATACGTATATATATATATAGATATAAATACGTATCACGTATAGTCTTAGTCTGGTCCGTCTGTCCGCATATAGCAGCGAAAAAATACCCATTTGAACCCCAAAAATACCCATTGAAATTTAATAGACTGTGACTTCAAAAATCCGTCATTCAGAAATCCGGCAACTTCAAAAATCCGGCATCAAAACCATCTTTTCCCTTCCTTTTTCTTTTACACTTTCAAGTTATGCGAGAAATAAAATAGCAATTCTTTATGAATTAAAAATTTAAATATTGAAAGTAAAAATGAAGAAAAAGAATATTTGGCTTTTTTCTTCCTTTATCAGAGGCGATTATTTTCTGAACAAATTTTCTGTGAGCTGCACACTTACTTAGAAAAGGAACAACTTTGGCGACAACTTTGGTGAATGCATGGCACAATACTATATGGCCGGAACGAATTTTTGGCAACGGCGACATCAAGGATGAAGAAGAATTTTCAGGCTTTCCCATTTCCCGTGAAAAGACCGCAATTTATGAGCTGATTGAACGCGCAAAATCCGAAAAGGAATTAATTGTCGAAAAAAGAAATATAGAAGATTGGTTAGATATTGACGAAAATGCATCAAAAACGAACAATTTAACGGACAGCGAAAACGCTGACGCTAAATGGAACCGCTGATAATTCTAGTAACAGCTCAGAAGACGAGGATGAACAACAGGCAGAAAAAAAAGTTTCGCTAGAAAAATGAATAAATTTGACTGGAGAAGACTGTAGAGAAAAAAGACTGTATTTCCGAAATAGATATTCTTCATTTGTATACATATACAGGGTATCCAGTCTCAACGGTGTCCAATGGCTAATTCGTAAACCGTTAGTCATAGACATATAGTTCCAATTACAAAAATGTCTTAAATGAGGTAAAGAAGTATTTTGAAAGCGATTTGGGTCAAGAAAAACATATATTTAAAAATTACGAAATTTAAATTTTTATACGGTCCCCCGGTCCTATAAGTGATATTTAGTAAACTTTTCCTATTCCTCTAACAAGTACGGCAAAAAAAGTCCCATTCAACTAACACTAAAATTGACCGAGTTATGACATTTTCAATTTTATGACTTAAACCACTTTTCTGTAACTGAAAACAGATGAGTTGGACCAAGCTTTCAGGGGTCGTACGCGAAGTGCTTAAAGTATTATAAAGGGCGTCCACTCCAAACGATGTTCAATGGCTAATTCCTAAACCGTTAGTCAAAGGCATATAGTTCCAATTACAAAAAGAATTTAAATAATATAAAGAAGCATTTTTAAAGCGATTTAACAGAAGGCGCTTCCCCCGTATAAATATTACGGTAGTGTTAATTTTTAGTAATTAACTTTCAGATTGGTTAAAATAATTGAAGAAGTGAGTTTCAAAAAAACTTGCCTTAACGAGAAAATCAAATTTTGGGAAATCCCGTAAAACCTTTAAATGCGCCCATTGGTATTCATTGAAAATTTGGAGATTGCAGTGTTTGATTGGTACAGTTATACCAATAGAATAGATTGATAGAGAAACACGATTTTTTAAATTTCGGATAAGAGCAATTTCGAAACTGATGTCCTCGATAATTTAATATATGTTTTGATTTAACAATATTTTTTCCCTAATTTTTAATTAAAAAATAATTAAAAAAATAACTGATCTAATGAATATTTGCTGAGGGGAGAGACAGTGGAATTTTCAGAAGGGGTAATGTAAAAATAATAATAATAATTATTATTATTATCGTTACAATAAAATGACAAATGGAACAAAATCTTAAAAAAAGAAAAGTTAATTAAAAAGAGAGAATGTGGGCGGTTATATGATGTCCGACCTTTAATGGATAAATCTGTGCTCTATTAGAACAAAATATTAAAATATTGTAACAATTTTGTTATGTTTATTTAAATCATTGAAGTAATAGCGCAGGTTGAATCATATAATTCAAATAATTGATGTTTATTGTAAAAGAAAATAAAAGTGATACGAGGATCATTTTCAAAAATGGACATATTAATTTCCTTAGCATATTCAGAGCAGCTGTTCAAAAGTTATGTATAAAAATATAGGCTCGTTATGAAAAAAAAAAAAAAAAAAACATTAAGATGGTACAAACACATTACTTACAAATTGAGCTTTCTTGTATTGGGACGGAAAGGATGGGGGAGGGGGATGTAACAAAATTTGGACCGGAGATTTCAGGGGTAATTGATACGGTTGTTTAGTGTTCATTACTACAACATATATTGCTGCATAAAAAAAAAAAAAAAAAAAAAAAAAAAAAAAAAAAATGTAGTTTTCAGGATTATAAACTTTGTGTGTATGAGAGCCAGTAACGGAAAAATTTAAATTGCAATTTCAGGTGGAATTTAGATTATGGATTACTTATTGCAGCAATAAAGAAGACTGAGCCTTTTTTTCCCAAGTTTTACAGCGTTATAATTTTTTGCACATGAGTAGATTTTCGCTTTTTTTGAAGACGTCATCTAAATTAATCGGCGCCTTAAATTTCTACTTCCCCACTTTTTGCTTCACCTGCACGCAAAGTTAAAAATCTATAGAGGTTTATATATTTTTTTTTACTATTCTACTCTATTTGTCTAAATAAATAATGCATCTTCTAAAACCCCATGCCCGTTAAAAATTTTATTTCCCATTGTCTTAATTAAAACACTTAATTATTAGAGCATAAAGAGGTAATAATTTTAAAAAATATTAAATTTAAAATCATTAAAAAAAGATTCAAATTTATAATTTATGTAAGCAATTATAGATTTCAATTATAATTTTATTTAAGTATAAATTACTGATTAAATTAAAACTATGTAGACATACTCTTAAATTAAAAAATATAAAAAAGTATATTAAATTTTAAATTATTAAAATTAATAACTTTATTAAAATGTTAGGAAATTTTCTACTTTGTCTTTGTAGTTAGCCGTTACTTTATAGTTATAGTAAGTTACTAATTCAATCCTACCTAAAATTTATAACCCACCCCCACCCCCCAACTTTTGCTCGGCCAATACATACTATCTAAAATTATGTATGTATTTTTCCCTATATTTTATTTTATTATGCAAGAAATTACTAACCAATCTACCACATCAACCCCCCTAAAAATCCTACTCTCTCTTCCCCCAACTCACGCGAAAACACCCGTTCGCTATTGTTAATCCCATGGAAGTATTTTCTTTGCAGAATATCCCCCCCCCTCCTTCTGTTGTAGATGATACAGATTACCTTTTTTTGTTGTTGTTCGAGCGTGGAGGCGATATTTACACATTAAAAGTTCAAATAACGCAAGTTAATATTTAGAAGTGATTGATTGGATAAAAAAAAAATCCAAATAGAAAAGTAATTTAATATAATTCTATTAATTCTAAGATATTTTAGTTTTTCTAATTCTCCTGGTCCTCATACGAATCTCTTTTTTTGTCGAAACTCTATCCTCTGATGGTTTTCGTCAAGCACGATTCCCGCCAAGAATTGTTACTTTGACGCTGAAAGACCAGTCAAATTACGAGATACAGCATAAATGGCAAAATGTGGTTGGAAAAAAAAAATAATATATATATATATATATATATTGTTTTAATATGTGAGAATGAACAAAAATCTCAAAATATATTTGTAATGTTAATTTACTATCAATGTTTAATGTTAAATTTTATATCTGACGATTATTTTTATTTCTAGTAAATTTGTGACTGACCTCTATTTTGCAGCAAAAGAGATACTCCAACTTTAAACATCTATTACTCGGTCAGTTTTAATCGCAGAGGAATGGGACTTTTTTTGTCTTAATTGTCAGTGAAATAGGATATTTTTACTAAATATCACTTATAGAACCTGGGGACCGTATAAAAATTTAAATTTCGTAATTTTTTAAAAAATGTTTTTCTTGACCCAAATCGCTTTAAAAATACTTCTTTACCTCATTTGAAACATTTTTGCAACTGGAACTATATGTTATGACTAACGGTTTAGGAATTAGCCATTGGACACCGTTGAGACCGGACACCCTGTATATATATATATATATAACAAAACTTCTTAAAGAACGGAACAAAAAAATTGAAACAAACAAAGTTGACATCGATGTTTCCGAAATTACAAAAGAAGAAATAAAGCTACTCTTTAAAAATTTTTTCTGCAACATAGAAAATATCAATTAAGGCAATTTTTTGTTTTATATTTAATTTTCTCGTTTTCTTACATAATTATCACTTAATAATGAATTAAATTATAGCTAAAGGCACCATTAAGAATATGGTGCTACTATTGATATTCCTAGTTACTCTTTTTATATTCCTTCAAAATCCGGAATTTTCAAAAATCCTGCATAGTCCCTCCCGGTCCCGATGATGCCGGATTTTTGAAATTATACTGTATATAGAATCTTTGTATAATTGTGTCGAGTCATTTCCAATTTTATGAAAATCGAATCAAAACTTATAAAGATATAAATAGGAATTTTCTTCATTCTATTAAATCCTATCATACGTAATTAATTCAATGATATCCCATAATAGGTAATGAAGGATTCTAGATTGTCATGTTGATGACGTCCTATTTAAGATGGGGTCCTATTATTTCCGTATTACTAAATTTGGTACTTGTTAGTTATCCCGTCGACCAAATTACTGTCGCCAAATTGTAAGATTAAATGCCAATAATGGTTGATCGTAAATATCAAACTCACTTGATAACACGTGTTTATGTCATCAAATGATTTTTATTGATCACGTGAATATTTAAAAGAGAAAGAATAACTTGGTCAAAATTACGTCAGATTAAAAACGATTAATTTAAAATGTCTCATTTAAAAGAATTTTCTTTTCGCTTTGTTAAAAGATACCAGGATACAAAGACTCTGTTTACTTAATTCCTTTTATATTAGCTTATTTTGAAATGTTGTTACACGTGTCTACGACATCAAGTTACTTTTATTTCGACGTTTTATTTGTATTTTTATTAATGTTATACTAATTTATTTGTTTTTTCGTTGTTTAAAATAAAAATTATGTCAATTTGTATAATATGGCTAGTGATTTGGCGATTTATATAATTTGGCGAAATTGGTCGACGGGATAACTAACAAGTACCCTAAATTTAATATGTATAATCGTAATAAAATTTCTATTCATGCATTTTTGCATAAGAGTGCAACAGTTGTTGCACCAAGATCTGAATATTTATAAAACTAGTTATAGTACGAACGCACCTCATTTGCCACGCTTGACGTACAATTTCTGGCTTGATTTTATTGCAAAAACTTCAGTTGAGGCTTACTTTAGAGTGATGAAAAGTTTTTTGTGTCTGTTTGTTTGCGTCTACGTCTCGTTATAACTGCCGAAAAACATCCGATTAGTTTTTAATTAGATATGTTGATGAGTTACCCGAAATTAGCTATATAGTCTTTGGTTAAATTTGGTTCATTTGTTCAAAAAATATGACATTTGGTTTCTTTACGTCATAATGCTTTTCAACGGAAATTCAGACAGTTTTAGAATTTCACCTATCATTCAAAACAAAATCGCGTGTTTGCGTAATTGAATTAAATGTAAAAAAATATGGATTCTAAAATTTCCCAATGGTGATTGTCCATAAATTATTCAAATTACTTTGAAATTCTTTCAATACATGTGTCAGATTTTTAGGTGCGTTCGTAAGGATATAAATTCGTAGCACCTATAGTCGTCATCTGGTCCGGCCGTCTGTCTGTCGGTCCGTCTGTCCACATACAACAGTGCAAAAGCTAACCAACTGAATGGTTTAAAATTTTAATATATAGAATCGTTGCATTATTATGTAGAGTCATTTCAAATTTTATGAAAATCGAATCAAAACTTAAAAGATATTAATAAAAGTTTTCTTCATTCTATTAAGTCCTATCATACGTACTTAATTCAATGATACCCCATGATAGGTAATTAAGTTTTGTATTCATGCATTTTTGTATAAGAGTGCAACAGCTATTGCACCAAGATCTGAATAGTTATAAAACTAGTTATAGTATGAACGCTCATCACTTGCCACGTTTCACGTACAATTTTCTTGGTAAACAATTTTATTTTATGAAATCACTTAATAATATATCGAAAAGATACTATAAAAAAGTCCTTCCGGCCAGTGCCGGGAGGAAGAGGTAGCTTTCATATTCCTTATTTTAAAAAAGCCAACTTATATTATTCAAACACACGAAGCTCAATTAAGTGGAAACCGAATGTAGGAGATTAAATACTAATTTTTATTAATACTAAATCATTATGAATGAGAATTTCGCGAAATTAGTCAGCTTTATCCAAGCTGATTTTATTTAAAGTAACTTAAATTTGGCTGCCAAATTCGGCGATTTCTAAAGTGCCTACCATTTTAAGACAACATGGTGGATGAGGCTAACCAGTGAACTTGGTCGAGACCTTAGTAATTGCTGTGCACATGCTCACTCACATCGGAATCGGTTGATATATACGAGTGCTGTCGCAGGCAAAAAATCATATTTTTCAAAATGTCACCCACGTTAGAAATTGAAACTGCTATATCTGAGCCATTTTTTAAGATAAAGACAAACAAAAAATGCTCCTGGATCCTTATATCAAGGTCAAATACTTAAGAAAGAAACCTTTTTCAATTTCTAATTTTTTTGCACCTCATTTTAAATATATATATTTTTTAATTTAATGGCCGCCATTTTGAAACAAGATGGCTGATGAAGCTCGCCAGCGAACTTGGTCGAGATATTGATGTATACTATCCACATGCCTTCTTCCATCGAAATAGGCGAATACGTGTGGTATCGCCAGACAAATACAAGATCGTTTCGAAGTGTTAGCCATGATAGAAATTCAAAGTGCTATAATTCAACCACTTTTTAAGATATAAACAAAAGAACAAATTTTCAGAAACAAAAACTGCTCCAGAATCTTTGTATGAAGGCCAAACACATAAAAAAACTTTTTCATTTTCCAATTTTTTAATACCTCATTTTAAATTTTAAATTTAATTTTTTTTAAATATGGCAACCCTTTTGAAACAAGATGGCGAAGGAAGCTGGCCAACCAACTCGGTCGAGACATTGGTATGTACAGACCAAGTTACATCACAATCGGTTCATAAATACGCCTGTTATCGCGTGACAGAAATCAGGTCGTTTTAAAATGTCAGCCACAATAGAAATTCAAAATGTTATAACTCAGCCATTTTTTTAGATATAGTCAAAACAAAAACTGTTCCAGAATCTTTGTATGAAGATCAGACACATGCAAAAAAAATCTTTTTCATTTTCCAATTTTTTGGTATCTCATTTTAAATTTAAAGTTTTTTTTAATTTTTTAAATGGCCGCCATTTTGAAACAAGACGCCGGATGAAGCTGGACAACGAACTCGGTCGAGACATTGGTATGTACTATGTACACACCAAGGTACATCCAAATCTGTTCATAAATACGCCCATTATCACGTGACAAATATCAGGACGTTTCAAAATGTCAGCCACACTAGAAATTCAAAATGCTATAACTCAACCATTTTTTAAGATGTAGACGAAACAAAAACTGCTCCGGAATCTTTTTATCAAGGTCAAACACATAAGAAAAAAGTATTTTTTCAATTTTCAATTTTTTGGTACCACATTTCAAATTTAAATTTTTCTTAAAAATTTAAATGGCCGCCATTTTTAAACAAAATGGCGGATGAAGCTGGCCAACGAACTCGGTCGAGACATTAGTATGTACTATGTATAAACGAAGTTACATCCAAATCGGTTCATAAATACACCTTTTATCGCGTGACAAAGTTCAGGACGTTTCAAAATGTCAGCCACGCTAGAAATTCAAAATGCTATAACTCAGCCATTTTTTAAGATATAGACGAAACAAAAACTGCTCCGGAATCTTTGTATAAATGTCAAATACATAAGAAAAAAATATTTTTCCATTTTTAATTTTTTGGTACCACATTTCAAGTTTTAATTTTTTTAAAAATTTTTAAATGGCCGCCATTTTGAAACAAAACGTCCGATGAAGCTGGCCAACGAACTCGGTCGAGACATTGGTATGTACTATGTACACACTGAATTACATCGAAATCGGTTCATAATTACGGGAGTTACAGTGTGACATAGGTCAGATATATATATATATATATATATATATATATATATATATCAATTTTGAACGGAGGGTGGTTTCGGGGTCTGGGGATCATGATCGATGAAAATATACCAAAATTTTTTGAAATCGCTTTCCTCCGAACGGCTGCAATAGGTAGCTTTTTTGTAAAGAAAGCTACCTAATAGCTAAGCAACAAAAAACATTCGATGGTAAAGAATTCCCCTAACTAAAAATTCGAAGATTTCATTATCAAGAAATAAAATTAGTAAAAAGAATAATTGACTTTTTAATTTGTCCAGATACTTCATTACTCTTTCAAGTAGCTAATATATTAAAATAAATGATTTCAAATGCAGCTAATCGCATTAATTTTCTTCTATCGAAGAATCTAAAGTAAATTCCACAACATGATTTTAAAATACCGATTCAAAAGAATGAAATCGATGTAGTTTACTGATTATACAAGAAATTAAGTTATAAAATGATTATTCCTTTCCCTATTATTTAAGTATAATTGACTCTTTTTTTCCTTAGAGTAAACGATAGATATAAAAAAATAAGAAATGAATATTGTTTTTTTAAAATCCCTTTATAAAATTTGTTTGCATTATTGAAACTATCATTAATATTTGATTAGAGACTACACATGTTATAGGCTAATTGCAGTGGCGTAACTAAGGGGGGGGTGGGGGGGGGGGCAAGGGAGGCTGCCGCCCAGGGTGCCAAGGCCAAGGGGCGCCAAATTGAGAGAGATTTAGACCGAAATTATCTCACATATTTTGATAATAAATAAAATTGTTGATTTTTAAAATTTTCTTTTATGTGTGTGAATATTTTCTTTAGTAAGATATTTTGTTACATCCAAATATTGAAGAAAGAAAAAGCTTCTGTAAATGTTTCTTGAGGTGGCTCAATGCACTTCGTACCTAAAATAATTATGTGCCTGAATTGAGGCGCAATGTATTTAAATAGAGGGCGCCAAATTGAGAGGATCTTTAAACCAAAATTATTTCACATACTTTGAAAATAAATAAGAATTGATGACCTTTCCCTTTTTGTGTTTGTATGTGTGAATGTTTTGAATAAA
The DNA here is from genome assembly GCA_963932465.1 of Maratus speciosus. Taxonomy (NCBI): domain Eukaryota; kingdom Metazoa; phylum Arthropoda; class Arachnida; order Araneae; family Salticidae; genus Maratus; species Maratus speciosus. Next base: position 503,664,011 of record OZ010795.1, on the reverse strand, counting down.
TTTAGTGAAGGTGGGAGGAAAGGAGAGATCCATAATTTTCAATCGCTGATGGAAGTTTCTAACTGTCTAGTCTCCAGTTTATAAATCAAAAGGCAAAGGTCTGTTGGCGATTTGGATTCATATTTCTGGTACCAAAAGAACATTGTTCATTTGTATAGCAGCAGACCTTTCCGTAGATTTTTCCAAACGAACCGCGAATTATTAAAACCTCTATTCATATTAAAAATTAAAAAAAAAAATAACAATCTCTCAAAATGAACCTCTGTGATGAGTCCCCACTATCCTCGGAAGCGTAGATCGGATCTGCTACAGACGCATCTCTAACCACTAAAAACCTATATCCAAATTTATCTCCCACAAAATGAATCAATGGTACGGGTCTCCGCTTCCTGCGCCCCCTTATAGCAGGCGTGCTGCGCACGCGCCGGAAAAATCTCAGGAGAATCCTAATATGATTTGAAAGAAGAAAAAAAATCTTCAGGAAAAAGTTCCGCAGTGAAAGAAAAAATCAGGCCCATGAAACCTCAGATAAAAATGTCTCGTGGCGGTGGAAGGTAGAACTAAAAACTGTAAGATAATCGAAAACGAAGTTGAATGAGCAAAACCCAGTTGAAATTGGGTCCATAACCCGATAATAATACTTCCCCCTGCGCTGGAAGGTGGAGCTAAAAACTGCCAGAAAATCGTATGCTAAATTGAATGAATCAACTCCCGTTGAAATCTGGCTCACAGAATCCGAGAAAAGAATGCTTCATTAATGTTCAATAATTGTGGTAAAAGATGTCTATATTTTGGAAAACATACTTTTAAATGTAAATGAAGGGAAGAAACCCTTGTAGACGAACTCTTAACTCATTTCACGGGATTCTTGTCACAGGACACATTAATAATCTTCGATTAAGTTGATAAAATACTTTTAAATTATGTTTTTAGCATTTGGCAACGTTTAATAATGAAATCGATTGTCTAAATGTCATATAATCTCTGATCCATCGATTTTCGGAAAATAAATGGAGGGGGCGGCCTGAAAAAAGATCTGTTCCGTTTTTAATTATGTTCGTCCCTGTATGGTTCTTTTTCCGAACTTTTGTAGTGTCGCCGTCACTTTTTTAAAAAGAAAATACGAAAAAAAATTTCAAAAATAGGTATAAAATATTTTTCTGCATGTGCTCTGAAATTTCAAATCGATAACTTAATTAGTTTTCTTAATTTTTGCTGATTAAGGATAATTCTTAATTTCTTTCATTTCGGCTGTGGAATCAGGTTCAGATGTGCGCACGATTTTGCCATTTGTGAAAAAATATTGCGTTTTTGATGAGTTTTTAATAAATATTCTCTGCTAATTATCAAAAAATTATAAATCTGAGCCTCATGTGCACCAGGATCTGCCTTGGACCATAGATTAACATACAAGATCGGACACTTCCATAGAGCGTAATGTTAAAGCGACTGCGATCGCAGCGCTTTTAGTAACAATGGGGAACAAACTTCCCATCCTTGTAATATTTTTGTTATTGAGCATCTACCTTATTGTGACCTTTATTTTTTTTAATGTTGCATGTTTACCGTTTCAACAGAATGTTACACCGATAAATGAACATAGAATAGATATTCTATTTTATATATCTAATATCTATTCTATGTTCATGCTCGGATATATATATATATATATATATATATATAGCCTCTGCTTATTAACCAGGAGAAGACCCTTTAATTGCCTTCGAGGAGGACTTAAAGGAATCGACTGGGAGCGAAGACTCAATGTCCAATCCGCACCTTCCACCGGTACATAGCCTGTTAGTAAACTTGCCTAGTGCATGGGGAACGAACGCAGATGGGCTTCCTCCAACCCGCTTGGCCAACGTGGAGGAATTTGGCCACCTACGCCCCTTATTTTACCCTACAGTGGTATCCCAGAGATGTAAAACGGCCAAGAAGACGACCTCAAGTAAGATGGAGTGATGAAATCAGAAAAGTAGCCGGTGTAAATTGGATGACTAAAGCACTAGACAGGAAACATTGGAAAAATCTGGGGGAGACCTACATCCAGCAGTGGATTGAAAACGGTTGTTGTTGATGATGATGATGATGATATATATATTCGTACATGGCTGGTGAACGATTTAAGTGCAACGAAAAAGAAGCTAAAAATTTCATCTTGAATATTATACGTTAAGTAAATATGATATAATTGGATTTAAAGCTACATAAAGCGATGGTGTAATGTAAAAATACACGAAATATTGCATTCTACAAGTCCCAGAAAATTTCATAAACATTCCCATTTGGTAAAACATTTTTCACAGCCGATGTTTTATTAATTTATGAAGTTTAATGTATTAAACAATCGTTACAATAACCTTTTAAAATTTACGCATTTTCACTTTCTCATAGATCAAATAAAAAGATTGTTTTTAATGTAAATAACGTACAATCACTTCAATAATATTTATGACATTAACATATAAGAAATAATAATAAAATTACAGATAGGGAAAAATTCCTTATAAATCTTTAGAATTACATAAATCTAAAAGTTTAAAAAAAAGCAAAACATAGAGATACTGATATTACACTTGATAAAATTTATTCGATGTGAATAAATTAACACAATACCCGAATTTAATTTCTTACAATTTTATCTCATTAACTCACATATTTATGCTTTCAACAGAATTTTATGGGGGGTTTTCTTTTATATTATTATTATTATTATTATTATTATATTATATTTTAGTAATGTGATCATGCATTTTTTAAAAGTTAACTATTAGCGTTTTCACTTGGCGATATGGCGATATTACGAAATCCATTTTAGTGATATACTTGTCTAAAAGCACAGAATCACCAATCAAGATGTTACCAAAATAACTACATTTTTATGTAAGAATAGTGTTTGTTGGAATAATCTCTGTCCGAAAAGAAGTACTGTAAGAAAGGATAACAATAACACGTACATTTATTATATCATGACACAGCATGAAACTGAATGATGTGTCATGCCTTACAATGTGATTGCCCTATTACAGCAACGAGAAAAAGGCCTTTGCCAAGTTTGATCTTTAGATAGCAAGTTGTGTCAATTCTACACTTTTCTTCTCAGGTTAACGTATTTATTTATTTTATGACGTAGAAAATCTTACTTTAAGCTTAAGCTATTGTAAAAAACAAATGTCTGTAATGATCATAAAACAAATAATTAAGAATAAATAAATGAAAATAATTCCATTAATTAGTTTAATAACCAATTATTTTATTATTTCAATTTTACAAAACAAAAGCAGAAGTTGCCCTTAAAAGAGCCGTTTTTATAAGTCGTTCAGCCATTCCTCTTTAGCATCAAAAGTTGTTATTTAGACTTTAACTATAGCGCTAGAATACCTAGTGTGGAAATATGCTATCCAAACAGTGCTAAAAATTTGTATCACTTAAATGTGCGACGATACTGCTAAAATCCCAAGTGTCGATCGCAGCGACATCTGCGGGATTTTCGTATAACTAGCATTACATTGTATAGACTAGCAATTTTTTGCAGTTGTAGAAAATATCCTGCAGATGTCGCTGCGATCTGCATATTGCAGCAGTATCATTGCACATTTAAGGGATACAATATTTTAGCACTTTTTTAAGTATTACAGGGATAGCCGATTTCCACACTATATATTCTAGGCACTATACTTTAACCGTTAAATGCGCGATTTTTTATTTTGTTTCGAAAAAATTATATATGATTCTCTGAGAGGTTTATTACGCAGGAAAAATAATGAAAAAAAATCAGATTGGTTGGTTGATTTTTGACGGCCGATTATCTACACTAGGGATATGGGCCCGAGGGGGAGTGCCCTTCGTGAGGGTCTTTCTAAGGGAACCTAACCCGTAATTACGCATGGAAATCCATGGCTCAAAGAAAACCACGAAAACTCCAAACGATTAGACCGACGGGCGCGATTGGGATCGAACCCAGCACTTCCTGTCTACCAGCTTTCGAAAGCAGAACCTCTCAGCCACTGGTGGGGCGAAAAAAAAATCAGAGATACATTTTTTATATAATACATAATCTTTACTTCTGTTGCACATCTGCAATACAAGTAAAAAATACTGTCGTGTGGATGTTTTACGCTAAAATATTGCAAATTAGTAAATATTTTAATAAGTATGTCTCCAAATACCTTATTTTATATAATTATTTATTTTATAAAATTTAACATTTAACCCTATTATTCCCATGATACAATACATTCTAGAAATTACGTAGTTCAGAGAATCTGACTTTACACCAGAAAGTTTCAAGGGTTAATTTCGCTTTATTTAAATACGGAATATCTGTTATTAATTAAAGCAGATATTGCTATTTACATTTTCTGGTATGAATTAGGTGTATACGAATAAAAAAATCTATTAAATTCAAAACAATGTTCTTTGCATATATGCAAAGCTGCGCATCTAAAGGGGTTGTGTTGGCATTTGTAAGTTGGTGTTAGCACTTGGAATATGCAGTCTGTATCTTTATGTTACTCTAAACAGCCCGTGTTAAATTAATTCTAACTAAAAAGGTATCTTTTTAAAACAATTTCATGTTTATCCATTTTGTACTACTACTATTATTAATACCGGAGATTACATTAAGCAATGATATCTCGCCAATTTCAGTGGTGCCATCTAAGAAACAACTAATTAAAAAGCGGTAGATCTCATACTACATCATTACCCATAACGGGTATTCTTACGTCAACTGTTGAAAGATAAAAAGAAATTTCATGTACAGGTTTCTTTTTTTATATTCAATAAATTAAAAATATCAATCATGCGATGTTTAGAAGCAAAGATAACGCATACGACGTCAAGTGTTATTAACACTTTCCAACAAAGTTGAAAAGTGTTTATGACTTCGGTTTGTCTGTCCGTCTAGCCATCTGTCCACTCTCTAACTCTCGTAAATATGCTCGGATCGTTCTGAAATTTTTGGATGTTAGTGACCTCTACCATAGCACGTTCCGTATTTCAAATGAAGTTTGTAGCATGTTTAGTTCATTAACAGGGACAGTCAAAAGTTTTCTGTTATATTACAAACAATGGGCAAAAATCGTTTCAAATGATTTTTAATGGTGTTACACTTTTTCAAACATAGTAAAATGGATATTCATTTATGAAGTCTGTTATGATCTTCGTTTGTGAAGAAAACAGGATTTAGTTTACTAAGAAATATTTGTAGAATATAGATAAAATGATATACAAGGGCCACGCAAAGAGTTGGATACATGGCCGTCTATGGGTGATAATTTCTGGAAATGTAATTTCAGTAGTTTTAAGAGTGTTTTAGTTTTAATTAAATTTTAGCTAAATAGTGGCATGTAATAAAGGTACTAGGTAAACTACAGGGCTGTACAAAAGCTCAAGTATGTTTCCATGTATTAGTATAAATTACTGAAAGATGAATTTCAACCTGTTATGTATTTTATTGCTAAACTAAATTTTTCCATTATATAGTATATATATCAAACTACAGATCAAATACAGGGCTGTTCAAAAGAATTGGAATTCATATTTAGCTATGGACGGTAAATACTGAAATCAGTTTTTCAAATGTTTTATGCGTTTTATAAAATGTTTACTTAGTTATCTTAGTTACCTTATTTTCCTAAATAACGAAGTTTTGCTAAAACATTCAGGAAGTGTTGGAAAATGTTTCATAATGTACGCTTAACGCATGATTTTTCTTTCTTGTTTTTTATACTTAGTGTTAATGACAGACAAGATCGTGGTTTATTATACGGACAAGAATCTAATTCAGATAACATACGCGATTTATATGCACTACGTTTCAAAATGATATGAACACCATGTTTTTCAATCATAAAAACAAAACAAAATGCTACAAAAGAAACTTATGACTCAGGAATGTTTGTAATAGTACAAATAATTATGTCTTATAATAGAATATAACTGAAATAGAATTTTTTATATGAAGGAAACTGCATTTGTCGATTTTTGAGGTGTTGCATAATGATATGAACACTGATCTAAAATACAGATTAGTAGCCAGCGCATGCATCAAATTTTTTAAATTAAGGCACAAAGACGATCATGCATACATTTTTAATTCTGAAGTTGTGGTATATTGTTTTCCATTTGAATAAACTGCTCTAACCAATAGACTTCATGCGTTTTCCAACGGGTTTAAATCGGGAGAAACCGATGGTCATAAAATCACATGCACACCATTATTCAGTCACCAATCTTAAGTGCTATTTACCGTGTGGATGGGTGCATTGTTCTGCTCGAACATACGGAATGGTCCACCAGTTGCCTCAGCAAAAGACAACAAGTTATTTTCAAGTAGATCCTGGTAGCTCATTCAAACAGAGGTAAACACAAGATTGAGTTTCCCCCAAAATCTAAATTGAGCCCAAATCATCAGTGAACTTCCACCCTACTGCCGTTTTGAAAATGTTTCAGGTACCTTGCTGATACTTTTTAGTCATACGTGGATGGGGTTTTCTTTTCTTCTACTTCAGTGTCTTTGTGCTATGGATTAGTCTTGACAAAGTAGTTTTTGACACCGCTATGAGTGGACCTCTTGCCAGTTTGGATAAAGTTGTTTTTCCATTGCTCAGTCTTTTATTAATGCTTTTTTTGCCCTTTTGGAGAGCTTTGGCTGACGTACTGGAAATTTCTTCATTCCATAATCCTCATGTAATAAAAGAAAATTCAATATTACAACGGGCCTTCTTTTCCATTTTTTTCCGATAGCAATTGATGAAAGTCCTTGGTCCTTAAAATCCACATTTTTTCCTCTTTCAAACCTGCTTAAAGCGGATTTACGACCCGGACTCGTAGAACTCAATTTGGTGTCACGTTTGAAAATTTGCAAGCCTTGAAGAATGAGTTTAGCAAACTAATTTTCATATTTCGGTTTCTTCTTATCGGTGTGGCATTCGATACTACTGTTCAGTTTAGAATAATCGTTTAATGATAGTTTCGATGAGTGTTCATATCATTTTGAAACACCATTTCTTTAGATAGTTTACATTTCCTACGAATTTAAAGTTTGCTTTAGATCCTGTCGTTATGTGTTATGCAAGATTATTGTAGTTGTTCACACAGAAAGGCGTTTTTAGATGATTTACACTGCATTTTTTTCCATGATATCACAAAATTACTTGGTGTTTATACCATTTTGAAATACAGTGTAAAAGTAATTTGCTTTTCGAAATGCGAGAATTTTTAAATATTTCAATCAAACGTTTTTTCATTGTATGTAGTTAAGTTAAAATGAAATAGGGGAGGGTAGTACACAGTGAGACGAAAATTATTATTACTTAACAAATGGCCACGATTTTTTTCTTTTGAAAAATTTTTTGCTACATCTTTAAGCTACACAAATGCGCTACACATTAATGTATAAATTGTTTTAAAAAAGTTATTTCTAAAAGCACAGAAGCAGCATAACGGAGTATCGAAAATTGTCTCACTGTGTACCACAAGTAGTACACAGTGAGACAATGTATATATTTTCATAACTCATACATTTTTACACTCTATCAATAATTTTCTGCAGTTTATGATTTCTAATTAATATTTCCAGACTTTCAAAATATTAAAAATATGAGCCTCGGGTGGACAATGGCAGACCTTGGGCTACCTTCATGCAAATTTTCAGCCTCTTACGTTTAGTAAATTTCCCTGGCTATCGCACGCACCCACACACACAGAGAGAGAGAGAGAAAACCCTTCTTTTATTAATGAATAACTTTTTTAACTTCAGTACCACATAGTAGGTACACAATAAGACACGTCCCACTGTGTACTTTCGTTACGTTGTAACAAAATGGATGCCACATCTGTTACATCAATTTCATCGCTTTAAAAAGTTTATGTCGTTTTGCCGAAATAGTCTATTATTAGATATAGGTAGATTTGGTTAAGTAAATATATGTCATATTGAAGGAAATAAACTCTAAAGTAGATGTTTATGTAACTTTAACCACTACAAAATAAGGAATTATTTATTATTTTGTCGGACGAGTAACTGAAGTGCCGAAACTACATCCACGTGTTACAGAAGATGAGATCGTTATGTGTGTGTGCCAGCTTGAAGAAAAAATTACAACTATATGTCAAGGTGGCTGCTGTCTCACTGTGTACCATGTCTCCCTGTGTACTCCCCTACCCTATTTGTATTATTGCAGAAGCAGTTTGCTTTATTATAATTATTTAGGTATAAAAAGCCAAACTTTCATAATTGTGAACAGAATGTTGAATAGACATTGTACGGGAAACTACAGGTAAATATTTATTTAAAATTATCCTCTAAAAACATTAATATCGAATAAAATTCTTCAAAACCAAAATTTCAATACATACAAAAGAAAAACTAGAATACATCCAAAAACTAAGCTCTTTCTATAATCATTTTAGGAGACAGTGTTTCTTTATTTTTAACACTAAATAATACCTGAACATGATTTTAACAGTCGTAGCGATTTCAATTCGAAACTCAAGCAAATTACATTTACAATTTCAATATATCGTCATAAGAGAATGAAAAATAATTAAAAAAAATTCTCATTTTCTTTTAGAAGTAAATGGATTTCAAAATAAAATGTCAGCTTTTTTTTTTTTCTAGTTATAAAACCATGTATCTGCATTATTATTTTTATTATTTGACGTGTACATTAGGTTTTATTTTATGTATAGATGTTTAATTTTGTTGCGCTAATGGACCATTTTAACTAAAATAAGATTTTTTTTTCAGAGATGGTTTTTTTTTTTTTTTTTTTTTTTTTTCCGCGCACAAATGTCGAACGTAATTTCAAACATTAGCCATTTTTTATATAAAGTTAATTTATTTATTTATTTTTCTTATTTAAAACTGAAATTACTTTTGCAGTTTTCTCTCTTTATTTATAAATAAATAATTATTGAGACTAAAATTTAATTACAATTTATAATATCCGACAAGACCTTTGTTTAAATAAATTAACATTTTGGATATTTGTATTAAATTGTTAGAAGATGTTAGCAGTAAATTAATTTAAACAAAAGAAGGAATAATTGATTTCTTGTTAGAAATGTACAGTTCAGATTAAATTTATTATCAAATTCGTCATAAAGAAAAAAAAAATAGCAAAAGATTTTACAATGAAGAAAAATCCTTAAAATATGAAAAAATAAACTAAAAAAAATCTTGTCTCTTTTTTAAAAGTTCATTGTACAGTTATGTCATAACTACGTAAACTGTGCATAGTGCAAAACATATATATCACCGGGTGCATGAAAAAAACGAGTAAAAATTTTACCTTTACAAATCGTAGTTTTCGAGAAAAATTCGAAAAATTTACGATGTCAAATTCTCTGCACTGAAATTAAAATTTATTAAAAAAGGGAACAGGAATTCTGCTTTTTCAGAATTTAGTGTCGCCCCCAGCATTTCCATTACTTCATTTTCTTCTGGTGGACTGGTGACTTCTATTGTTATGAAACAGCCATTATAAATGAAGCGTTAGGTGAAGATGAAAGAGCAGCCGTAAAAAGTTAGAACTGTGATTTTCTGGTCAGAATGGGAAAAAAAAATGGCCATAATTTTTTTTTTTTTTTTTTGAAAAAAAAAATTATGGCCATTTTTTTCCCATTCTGGCCAGAAAACTAAAACAATCCTTCTGTTATCAATAATGCTGTGAAGAAATTCAATAGACCATCTAATAAATCTACTTTTTCCAAATCTGTCAAAAGCAAACCTGATAATTTTGTTGTCCTCCCTTTTTTTCCTCCTTTATGTTTCAAATTAGCTAAAGTTTTACGTCGTTTCAATTTTCACGTTACCTTTAAACCTGTCAATAAATTCAAATGCCCTCCACTATATCTCCTGTTCCTGATTTTCGAAAATGGGGAATTTATAATGTTCTTTGTAACAGCTGTGATTTATCTTATATTGGTCAAACTAAAAGAAATCTTGAAATCCTTTAAAAGAACATTCTCGTTATGTAATTAATCAAGAAATTTCTAAATATTTTATTACCAAGCACTCTTGGGATTCCGGCTATAGTTTTAATTTTCAAAATGCTAAAATTATCTTTAATGCCAATAGTATCTCTGAATTGGACTTTCTTGAAAATTTAGCTATTTATCTTAATCGTGAAGATATTGTTAATTATAAATCTGATTCTACAATGCTCTCTGCAGCTTAGAAAAACCTTCTCAGTACTACTATATAAGTTAATTTTTGTATTAATTAATTCTAATTTGTTTTTATATTTTATTCATTTATTTATTTTTATTTCATGTGCTCTCATAGTTTAATATATGTGTGTGTTTTCCTTTATTATAATTTATTTTTTTTCATGTACTTTTTTTTCCCCATTTTGCTTCCTTAATTCCCCATCTACTCTGTGTTCTTTTGTTTTGATTATACTCTTCTGTGATTGGTTGTTGTCTCCTGCTATCCTATTGGCTGTTCATTTCTAATTTCTTATTGGCTGTTTCTTCAGCTTGTTTTCCTTTCCCTTCTCTCATTTACTAGCGTCTCAGTGTAGCTCCGCTCCCTATGGAGATCGTAGTGACTTGATTCAACTAAGTCCAATCGAAGCTAGATTTGGCGAAGTATTGCTAGTTTGGCGAAGTGTTGCTAGTTTCACGAAGCATAAATGTTATATCGAAAACAATTTACTAGAAATTTTGAACACAGATAGAACCTGAATAGTGATGATGCTTATTATATATTCCGATTTCGAAAACTTCAACTTGTGGATTCCTAAGGGTTTCGCCTCCCTTCCACCCCCCCCCCCCCCCACCCTCACGGAAAAATAACATTTTTGATAATGTGTCTTCTATTTGTCATAAATACTTGTATTTTGTAGGCAGGCACATTCTGAATAGTATCATACTTAAATTTGAAAAATTCTAAAAAATATATATATACCTTTGTTTCAGAATTAAAACAGTCATAGACACTAGAAATTTTGAATGAACAAATAACCTTAATAGTGATGCGAAAATACTCCAATTGAAATTTTAATGAGTGGGGTCCAAAAAATGTTTTCTCCCTCCCCTCCCCTCCCCTGATAAAAAAAGTAACACTTTTGTTTATCACCCTTCAAATTTTCTTAGCATATATACTATTAAGGATTTACCTGCATACAAAATTTAAAATACCTTTGATTATTCGAAGTCATACCACCAAAACTTTTTTTTTTTTAATCAAGGAGGTGGGGGGGGGGGTGTAGATTATCTTCTCTTAAAGTTTTCAATAAAGTAACACTTAAACAGGATTACTATTCAAAATGTACCTGCCTGCAAAATTCAGGTATCAATGTCAATCTAAAGAATAAAATTGCATTTTTTTTTGGGGGGGGGGGGGGGGGGTTGATATCCAAGAGCCTAAAATGCATGCATGAAAGTGGGAAATAGGAAAAAAGGAGGAAAATCTTTTCGGTCCATATGATGGCGCCAAACTTTTAAAATTTAGACACATTTTAACAGTTATTTATGGGATAAAATGAAATATAACTGTACGTTGTTATTTTCTTTTCATAGCTTAGAAAGCATTAAAAACAAATTTAAACTTTTAAATCAAAAGTGTTGCATAAATAGAAGAAAATATTCTATTCCAAAAAGAACATTACGAAACTTCCTTTTTCTTTTAAAGTCTAAAAAAACTTTCACTCTGGAGAGATACTTTAATCAAATTTATTTACACGACTTTCATATGATTATAATATAAACTTCCCTTTGATTTAATAGATCTTTTGCACAGCAACTCAGAAAAGAAAAAAAAAAAAAAAAAAAAAAAAAAAAAAAAACTCCAAGGATTTTAGTTAGACAAAATGTCTGATTATTAAATTTTCAAGATTCACCCCCCCCCCCCCTCCCCCACCGTATATGCTTCCAATATTTTCTTTGCGTTTTTGAATCAATCCAGAAAATGACCAAAATTATTTTTAAAAAGGTGGAATTCCACCTTTAGGAGGAACACTTTCATGCCTGAAAATGGTATCATTTTTGAGAAGTGTTTACTGTACCTTAATAGAAGAAATATGCGATTTTATTGAATTTTTATTTGTAGGTACCACGGTTCACATAATATTTTGAGAAAATTTTAGGAAAGAATTTTTCTAGTGTTTAATAATGCACAAGAAATTAAAATCCTATGTTCCAACCTAGAAAGATCATGCCGCATACAATTGTTTTTGCTGTTTATCTAAAAACATGTTAATTTGCCCTGTTTTAAAAAGATTACCCAATTACGGAAGATTAGATTATAGCATTTTAATTATTTTTAACACAATCAACTGATTTATAAATAAATAATGAGAGTAGAATTGTAGTATAGAAATAGTAGAATGTGTAGAATTGTATTAGTGAAAATGTGTGAGTATGAAATTATCGCTGTATTATCCGCCATCGCCATCTTCGCTCAAAAAAACAACAACATCTAACCTCAGGCGGGTGCCATTTCCCTCTAGTTTCGGTATCAAGGTTTCCGTACGTATGACGTCACTGTGCGTGCTAAGGAGAATTCCCGCAACAGAAAAGATACTATTTTTTCATTTAAAATTGAATTTCTGCTCAAAACTTTTTTTGTTTTTGTTCAAAGGAGAGCATATTTCTTCAAGACAGAACATTTTTTACTAGCGAAAATATTTTTTTCGAAGAATAAAGCGATTATAGAGGATTTTTTCCCTTCAAATGAAGCAGTTGTGTGTTATTATCATTATTATTATTATTGTGCTAAGGTGGAGTTTCTATTGTTTTTTATCTTTAGTCGATCATTGGAATTGGATGTGTGTGTGTGCGTGTGTAAGGGGGGGGGGGGGGGGGATAAACATGTATTGTGATTTCCTTTGACACTCAGGACAGTTTGCCCACACACGAAGCTCCGAAAGAGCTATTTCCAATCACTTTTCCTAAATATTACGCGGTAGCTATTTCTCAGATTTCGTTGATGAAACATCAGTTGGAAAAGTTTTAAAATAACGTATTATTTTTAGTGCTTTGCTTAAAATGCCTAGTACTTATGCTATTTCAGCATGGACTAATATTTCGGATAAAACAAAAAATGTTTAGCCTCATACATTAATGAAGAACTCTGATTTTTTTTTTTTTTTTTTTTTTTTTTTTAATGGATTATTTTATGTAAACGTACGTGTACAATGCTGAAATTTCTGAATTTGTTCCGATCACTTTCAATCGAGTGAATATTGTAAATAAAGTCATTGAAAATAGTAGCGATGTAGATAATTTAAAAATAAATAATAACATGTATATAACACTAGTGAAAATAATAAATACCATGCATCTAAAAATTCGGGAAATCTCAAGCAGTGTGAAAATAACATTGAAGGTGAAGAATTTTCATTCACCATATCTTCCGTAAATTGATCTTTTCAAAAAATTAGGCATATTGCTGGTTATACAGAGAAACAAAATTTTATAAATTGCATGATAGTTTGACAATTCATTATTTGAATCAAATATATTACAACCAATTCCTTCGGACGAATCGGTATACTTTCAATGTGATAAATGCATCGAAGATGTAAAACTGTTAAAAAAATTCTTAATGAAATTGACAGCAGCTCATTTTCGAAAGAATTTAATATTTTTGAAAATGCTTGCAAAAAAGTTAAATTGGTTTTCCAAACAGGCACAGAAATATAATAAAATCATTTGTGAAAATCAGAACTTTCATTCGATTGAGACAGATTAAGAGGCTACTTCCCTCACGCGAAAAATCGCATCCTATGGGAGAAATTTTTAAAAATATCTCGTTTGCATTTCCATATATATATATATATATATTTGCATTGGGCAGCTTAGGACGAACTCTACAATGGCTGGCTTTTTTTTTTTTTTTTTTTTTTTTTGCAGTTTTTTTTTTTGCAGTTTTTTTTTATTATGAAATTTTTACTTTCGGAACCGGTTTCGAAAGTGAAGTATCCTCATTAAAAAAAACTGCAAAGAAAATCGAAAAGTAAAAAACGGCCTTTGTACAGATCGACATCGACTATCCAATGCAGGAAAAAAAAAATGAAAACATTCAAATTCAAACAAAATATTTAAAAAAAAAATTCTTCAATAGGTTTAACATTAGCGAGCAGGTGTTTTCATGTGAGTGAAATAGCTCCTTACCGAAACATATTCATCAGAAATAAAAAAGAGATACTCTGCCAAAAAAGGAAAAAACTGAAGTAAATCAGCTGTGATTGCACGATAAAATATCAAATAATGAAGCGCATATCTGAAGTATATACAAAACGCATCTTGTGATGAAATCATATGCTTGAAATTAAAGCATATTTTGAGGGTAAAAACCTAAAAAACCTTAATTATTAAATATTTTGTATAATTTTATGATAATACATCATTAAACTATAATTAATTTTTAATAACCTTTTCGGAAGGTATTTATAGTCTTCTTAATTTAAAATTCAAATTTTTATAGCATATAAATCTTTGTTTTAAGAATTCGGCAATTTAATAATTAAAGTTTTTATTTTTATTTGTATTTTAAATCTCTTTTATAAATACTGCTTGCCTTATTTTTTTTTTTTCTATAAAAAATTTCAGTGTGATATTCAATGACATCAAACGCATAAATGGAATCTGAAAGAAACAACAATAAATTCTAAAAAGCTGGAAAGATATATAATTTTAAAATTTAAATATGGCACTTTATTTGGATGTGAAAAATATTGTTTAAATGTTAAACTCTCTTTCGCGCTAAAATTTACTTTAATTTCTCTCACTTATGGATGTACATGTACATTAATTATTATTATGCAACATTAAAGTATTATTCTAAATAACCTTTTCGAAATGTGTTTATAAAATATATTACTCTGAATTTCACATTTATTTTCAACAAATGATATAATTATATAGTATAAATATTTTAGTTTAATAATATTAAATATTCAGCTATATACTTATGAAAATTTCTATTTAATTTGCTTGTATAATCACGCAAAACTCAAACTGGGGTATGAGGGAGGATGAAACCTAAGTTATTATTACTTTTTAAACATTTTTTATGAAATAGCTCTTTACTAAAAACATAGCGAAATAATAACATATTATCTTAGTTTTCAAATTGATTACCGATGAAATATTATAAATATACTACATTAAAAAGTATTAACAAAACATTAACTGCAGTCATATAAAAATCAAATTTGCTTCTTTTGTAGGTCTTTTTACTTATAAAAATTACTATTTTACTTTCTTTTAATGTAAATTACCGTTTTTATATTGAGTAGTAAACGAAACTTAATAAAAAAAGACAGCAGATTTAACAATTAAATTTCAAAGAGTTAAAAAGAGATAATAGTTTAAATTTTAGATGTGATGTTTGTCCAATGTATAAAGAATATTTCTTAATCGTTAAAATTCTTTTCACACGAAAATTTCTAGTGATATTTTTCAATTAAAAATAGTCTATTTCTAATGCAAAGTCAGTTGGAACACCGATCTGAGCACGCGGGGTGACGTCAAGCAGCGAGTCGCTCCCTATTGGCTACGGGGTGAAATGGTGCAACCTTTAGATATAATAACCTTGATCTAACCTAAACAGACTTTTCAACGACAGCGCGAGCGAGTCTGAAATACTGCAACCTCAAAAATAACTAGCGCCAATTCCTCAGCCAAGAGGTAGGAGAAAAATCACCATAGGGAGCGTAGCTATACCGAGACGCTAGTCTCAAATGGATCCGATCGTCACGGTCGTATAATCCTCATGCACTACAGGGACAAACTCTAGTCCTTGGTTCCTCTAAAATCCCCCCAAAGCCCCCCGGATGCTCACGAGAGAGCCGGACTCCTTTACCAGAGCCTTCGAATACCGAACTCTATAATGAGGGACAGCATTTTTCGTCAGCAGTGAATAGGAAAGTCTAATCTGATGCTCGTGATTTTCATAGAAGACAATTATTGATGTCTGTGTTTTGCCTTTTAGTGGATATTTTCATTATGAATTAGAGAATAACAGAATAAAAAAATGAAAAATAAAATGTTAATATTTTAATTCTGAACTCTATTTTAAATTGCCTTTAAGAAAAACGTCCACCGAGAGTATCAACTCTGTCCGAATCCGGTCCATCATTTTACGGGACAACCCAACACTTGAAACACTCTAAAATTTATTTAGTCGTATCTGTCTGATATAACGTCAAATATACATACGTGGATAAAGATAAGACTTTTATAAGGTTGAATGAAATAGTCTTAAGTAGATTGGATAGTTGGTCTGAGAGCCGTGTTATAGATTTTTATAAGATAATTACTGCAGCGTTTTTTTTTTCAGACTGGAGGGGGATTAAGATTCTTTTAAGAACTTTAGTATACGCTCATTAATTAGCATGTGAAAGCTATTCGTCACAACAGACTTGCATAATGGTGGTTTTACAAAATATCTGGTGAGTGTGTCTGGATTAAATGTATATATCCAAGCGGCCTTTTAATATTCGCTTGTGGGAGACATGGAAATATTGTTAAAAATGGTAATATTAAGCGCTATTGTTAACGATTGTTGGTCTAACAACTACAATTGTTACTTTTCCGAAGGCTCAATAATTCAGAAATGTTCACCAATGTCAGACCTCGATTTTTGGGCAGCATATTACATATGGAAAAATCTA
This sequence comes from Maratus speciosus, assembly GCA_963932465.1. Classification (NCBI taxonomy): domain Eukaryota; kingdom Metazoa; phylum Arthropoda; class Arachnida; order Araneae; family Salticidae; genus Maratus; species Maratus speciosus. The sequence goes on along the minus strand of OZ010795.1, from coordinate 503,647,377 downwards.
ATAGTTTGCTAAATGATTTGTTCAGTACACTCAGGTTTTCGAAAGTCTGGCTACTTTTCCTTCTATTCTCTCTTTTCCCCCCACCTTCTACTTTATTCTCCTTCTTCCTTAAACTCTCCTTTCCTCATTCTTAATGAATTATACGCTGCCTTTTCATTGGATTAAGGTCTTCTTGGTTGGTCCATCCATCCGGAAATTCCATTTTCCGATGGTTTTCACACTTCCCGCAATTTCGACCTCGACCAGGACTGCATTTTCGTACTCTTTACTGTTTTATGCATTTATCTTTTTCAATTTTAATCATTGCACTGATGATGGAGCTTTAAAAGCTTCGAAACAGATATTTGACTCTTTTTAACATTCATATTTCATTTGTGCTCATATCAGGACCTTGTAAGAGAAAGGGCGAATCCCGAAACTGGGGTGTTGGAAAATCCAGCTCAAAGTTTTGCAAGTAGCATTATAGAATATGGTACTACTCACTTTAGCTTCACACTGTGAGAATACTAAGGCAAAAACTATTTACCTGCTTGTTGCCTTCATCTATCTAACGTGGGAAAAAATCGATTTTTCGGAATTCACCCTTTCTCTTCCAAACACCTGATATGATGTTGCATTTTTATTTTATAATATATCAACACAGATTTATATCCTCTCATTTTAATTATTTATATGTATATACAAACATTTCATTTATATATGTATTGTTATTGTTGTTTTTTATATACGATTTCCTTGTGTTTGTACAGAAAATAGATAAATGGATTCTTTATATCAAATAAATTGTATAAATATTGAAAAAGTGTTTGTGTATATGAAATAGTGAATAGATTGCCAGAAATATGCTTGAAAATATTCCTTCTCGCAAATGTCATTTTCTCTTTCTACCCCATAATCCCTATGACGGTAAATTACCTAAAAACATAATAGCTGAATAGATATGTGTTACAATAAAATAAGTTATTGAAACGGCTGTTGATACATCACTACGCATAAGTACGAGAGAGATGGGCTACAAGGTGAGATTGACCAGTCAAATATTTCGTTAATGCGGCATCCCCAAGAGGACGCAACTGTCTCAGTCAGACACTTAAAGATATTTTGTATGGCGTGCAACATTTTGCTTCTCAGAAAACGTAGTATTTTTTCAGCTAAAAATCATTATTGCTTTTGGTAAGGCAAATACTTTTTTCATGTCGTTATAGTTATGTATTTAAAGGTTTTGCTTTATATGTGATCTATCTTGTCTTAATGATATAATCTCGCGGAACATTTAGTCTTCTCAATAAGCTAAAATGGCGACGTAATATCTACAGTGTAGAATCTGGTAGTGTTATTCTTCTCATCTAGGCGATCGCGAGATATAAACTAGCTCTCGCAGCGAAGCTGCGAGCCTTCGTCCGGCGACATAGGCCTCTCGAGGCCCAAAGTGGCGCGTAACTGGTACGGAATGAGCCCTCCCATTAGAAGTTTCCTTATCATGATGCCGCCGCTAGCACGCGGTCGCCCAAGGGTGCACGCCGCCCATCGCGCACTATGCACCCTGCGCCCAAGAGTTGGATATCCCCGTTCACCCTGATGACCCGCAGGATTCGAACACCTATATAGGAGTCGAGCCCACGAGCCAATGCCAAGGATCACTACGGAGGGGTTGCTGTACGGAGGTTCCTCCAGATTAAATGCGATCACGAGATATGGACCATGTAATTTTTTATACTTTCACATATTAATTTAATGGTTTTCCCCTCCCCCCTTTAAAATTATGTATTTTTCTAAATTATTAACTTTAATTATCAGTCTGTATTTGGATTCAATTTATTTTTTAACGGTCGTTTCCTTTTATAAAAGTAGGCAATCAATTCTTAATTCTCTCTTTAATCTTCCAATTACAGCGCACTGTATTAAAAATAAAAGAAATAATATCCTTTATCCGCCTCACAACGTTTTCCATATTTCATCTAATGCCTATTTGTAGATGCTATGCAGAATTTATCCAGACACCTTACATCTACGCTTTTAGCCGTCACTCCAGATGCAACATATAAATCATTTCATAATTGGTACTCTGTCTTTAACTTATTTTATTTTATTAACGTACGTTTTCGAGGCTTCAATCCCATGAGACTTTTGGCAACCCCTGTAGAAAATTAGCCTTGTGGTTTTCGGTACTCCGTAATTTGTCCGCTTATCTTTTGGAGTTAAAGAATTCATATTTTGCACTTTGACACCTCCCATTGAGTTATTGTTAACGTAAAAAGAACACATGCCTCTCCTCAATCAATTCTCGCCATATCATACGTTATTAGCGATATGTGTGTATATGTAATTCCGCCAATATTCGATAATTTCGAGAAAATGTAATTTTATCACTTCTTCTCTCGACTATCGTACTGACAACATAAGTTTGTAGCACATTTGTCTCGCCTCCAGTATCGGCGTTTGTAGCCAAAAATCTCGAAATGTGCTAAAAGAACCTGGTGATTGATAAAAGTTTTCAGATATTCTTCGATCTTCGTCTACTCAATAGAAATTGCCTGCTGTCCTTCATTCAAATAATTAATATTTAGTTAATAACACGCTGATTTTTCTGAGATATCGTCGAAAATCATCTAGACAACAAATATCAACATAACAGACCATGTGTAGACGGAAGAGATGTACTGGGTTTTCTGTCGGGAATAATAAACCGTACAATCTTTAATTTCAAATTTAGCTTTTTAAAGAGCTGAATTAAAAATATTAAGGGAATTGCATTTTCTGTTTTCAAAAAACAGCGACTACCTACATTAGAAAAGGTTCGTCAACACGCTGCGAATATACTGAAGATAATTTGATAAATTCAATTAAAGCCGTTGAAAAAAATATATTGATGTCAATCAAGCAGCAAAGACTTTTAGAATTCCTAAAACTACTTTAAAGAGAGGAATTAAAACACACAACTTTGCCAAAGTTTCTTTAGACCCCTCAACAATATTGGGCTTCGAAAGCGAACAGAAAATTGTTGCTCATATAAATAAACTACAGAACTGGGGTTTTACACCGTGTAGGTACTGTGGACGGTCTATGGCATACGAACGAGCGAAAATTTTAAGATACTTTTAATAAAGATGCCAAAAAGGCTGGCTATGACTGGTTGAAATCATTCCTTGCTCGAAATCCAACACTCTCAATAAAGAAAACAGAAGGCATGTCAGTCGTTTAGGAAAAAGGATTTAACATAAAAACTCTGTATAAATATTTTAAATTGCTTAAAGCTGTGCTTAAGAAATATGATATTTTTGAAAAGCTCTGTTGTATTTGCAATATGGATGAAACTGGTTGGTTCGCAGCTAAATAATAATCCTAGTGAAATAGTGGTCATTAAAGGCTCTAAGAATGTGACATCGGGATAAAAGGAAAAAACCATTCCAGTTTTGTCATGTTGTAATGCCGAAAGGACATTTCTACTTCCTTATTGTATTATTAAAGGGAAGAAACATAAAAAAATGAAATTTTAGATGGAATGCCACTCGGAGCAAATATTAAAATGTCACCAAAACATGCTTATGTCAATTGTGATACATTTTTGGACTGATTAAAAAAACATGTCAATCCTAGAAAACCGACAGGCAAAGTTTTGCTTATTCTTGAGGGCCGCACTTCGCCCACAAGCTGTCTTGAAATGTTAGGCTGAACAGAACGACATGATTCTATTATGCTTACCACCTCATACCACGAACTGGGTACAGCCTTTTCACTGTTCCTTTTTCAGGGGTCTAAAGACCAAACTAACAGGCTGCGTGCAATAATTTTCTGAAGAATCATCCTTCTAGAAAATAAACAGGATTCAGTTTCGTAATTTACTTAATTTTGCTTGGGTAAAATCGGCATATCTTGAAAATGGCATCAAAGATTTTCAGGTATGTGGAATAATCCCTTTTGACGTTGATGTGATACCACCATATGCTAATTTATCAGAAGTTGAAACTGAAGTTAATGTTTAGCCACCTGCAGTAAACGATGGGGGAACTTATTTAACGGAATTCGTCCTACAGTAAACAATAGTGCTCCTGAAATCGATCCTGCTATTCCAAGCACATCTAACCAAAACTCTGTCAAATGCCTAAAAAACATTTGGATTAAATACATCCCATACCAAATGTCAACAAAATAAAGTCACTGAGGAGACTGTACCAAAATATTTCTACTATTTTAAATACTCCAGAAAACATTTTGAAGGTAAAAAAAAGAAGAACAAAGAAAAACTGTAAAAAGAAAAAAAAGAGACGAAATAAAGAAGAAACCAACAAAGAAACAAACCATGAAAAAGAAAGAAATCAAAAGTTTTAATATTCGCCCTCATTGGACTCTGATATAGATATAAACATTCAAGAAATGTGCGATGACGAGGATAATACAGTGCGCATCTTATTTGCGTTGGCTCCCTGAAGGATTTTTTAGGTTTGAAGTAACATGAGATAATTGTGGGAAGAAATTTCCAGTTCGGTAGTTCCAGAGATTTCCCCCTACAAAAAAAAACAAACAAACGAACTTTACTTCTTTATAATATTAATATAGAACACTACCATGACAAATTTCATGTTTATAGGCCCTTCAGTAGCACAAAAATTGCATTTTTAGAACGTATTTTGCTCGTGCATCTCCTTAGGGTTAGTGGTATCGACATAAAATATAGTCTACTTTGAAACAGGGACTAACATCATCATATTGATACCATTACTTTTGAAATCGGTTCGGCAGTTCCAGAGATTACTCCCTACAAATAAACAAACAAACAACCTTTTCTTATTATAATATTAGTATAAGATAGATAATAAAAAGTCAATTAATAATTCATGTAAATTTAATGTTGATTAATTTAATTATAAGTAAGTTCATTTAATTTTCATGTAATGAAAATAAACTTTTATAAATTTAATATATGTGCAATTATTTCAATATTTTATTGTGGTCCATGTCTCCCGTTCATATGGTCCATCTCACCCGGAGTATTCCGGATGAGATGAACCACATAGTAAAAGATTTAAAAATATATGAAAGAAATTCCTTTAAAGATATGAACTTCTGCATTAGGACATTTTAAAGCAATATACACTATACATGTATACTGTGAAAAGTAAAATATATGTAAATATGTGGCTTTTAGAACGCAAAGAAAAGACGTGGTCCATCTCTCCCGTAACTACCATATTCTTCTGGGACAAACAAATTTGTATGTATAGTGAACCGCAACTACCGGGTGTCCCAAAAAGGACTGACTGATTTTAAAATTCAATAACTTGCAAACGGTGACAGATATTTAAAAAATTCTTGCAGGAGGGTTATGCATAAGGTCAAAAGTTTTATTACAGTGATTTTCAATTTTAGTTCGAATTACAAACAATAGATGGCGCTGCGATCAACAGACGCTCAATTCAGGCTCGATTTTTGGTACTTCGCGGCCCGGATAATACATTTCCATCTCCTTTTTCAGCATGGAACAAGAAAAAGGACCAGAAATCGAGCCTGTATTTAGCGACTATTGCTTACAGCGCCATCTATTGTTTGTAATTCGAACTAAAATCGAAAATCACTGTAATAAAACTTTTGACCTTATGCATAACCCTCCTGCAAGAATTTTTTAAATATCTGTCACCGTTTGCAAGTTATTGAATTTTAAAATCAGTCAGTCCTTTTTGGGACACCCGGTAGCTTTCTTTTCTGTGTCTTGAGGTACCTTCTATATCTTGAGTTACTTTATAGACCATTGGGAAGAAATCTTTTTACATACTGTTTAAAAAAATAAAGGTACGCACCTACATATTTCTGGATAAAATAAAAGAAAGAATTTGCATTTTTTTTTACGAAAAAACAAAGCAGAATAAATACATTTTTGCAAAAGAAATCTAGCTTTCAATAATAAAAACTAGGGGCCTCGGTGGCCGAGCGGTTAGGACACCGCGCTGCCAGCCGCCAAGCATTGAGAGCGGCAGAGGTCTGCGAGTTCGACTCTCGCTGGCTTCATTGCACACTCTTTGTGGAGCTCCCGGATGTAATTTCTCTGTGTTGTAAATTTCATTGTGCTACTTCGTCCCTGTTTATTGACGATGACTTATAAGCGGACCTAGATGTCAAGCACACAAGTCAGATGTATGTGTAAACAAAATAAATTAAAAATAAAATTAAAAAAAACTATAAAGATTATACATGGGGTATAAATGTATCTATTTTTTTTTAATTTACCAGTATTTTTAAGTCTAAAATATAAAGTCATCAACCTTTAGGCATAATGCATTCTGCAACCCTCAAAATCGTTTACTTTCGAATTTAAATAATACATCCTACCACATAGAAATAGTAACTTTTGCAGTTTTCAAAGAAGAAATGTTTTATCTTCGATTTTTTTCTTTTACTATTTCTCAAAGGAAAATTTCTCTCACTTAGGATTTTTTTTTTTTTTTTTTTTTTTTTTTGCATCGTGTGTTATTTTAAAGAAACAGAAACATTTAATCAAAAAATTCGTGCATTTGGTATGAAAAGCATAAAACACGTAATATGAATTCGATAGCGATGTGGTAAGGGTATTTGCTGCAGTGGTGATTCTCGACATGGCTTAGTGACATCGGAGTGCTGTTAGATACATATTAGTTATTTTAGAAAATGACATGAGGCCGTTTCATTTGAGCACACGGAATCATAAACATGTAATAATTTTTATTGATCACCAGGTCCTTTAAACACAAGTTGAGATTTTCGGTCATAAAATGGCGATACTGGAGGGAAGACAAATATGTGACATATTCAATACGACGATCAGCAGAGAAGTGACGACATTACATTCTTTTGGAGCCTTGGACTTGGCGGATAGATATAGAAAAAATAGCCAATAACGTAGCATATGGCGACATTAGATTCAGAAGAGATATGTATTATTTTCCGTTAATAGGGGGAACAAACGGCAGATAAGAAGAAAATTAAGGCCAAAGGAGAAGAAAGTCTACTGCTCTGAGGCTAAACCGGAAGACCACAATTTTTATAGGGGTTGCCAAAAACGTCATGGAACTGAAGAGCAGGAAATGAACATTTATAAAAAAAATAAGAAGTTAAAGACAAAGTGCCAGTAAGGAAATAATTTAATACGTTACAAAAAATGTAGGCATCTGGAATAACGGTCAAAAAGATAGTTCTAAAATATCCGGGTAAATTCAACATAGCAACTAAATTAGGTATGCGAATGAAATGTGAAAAGTGTTACAAGGCGGAGATAATATATCTTTTATTTTATTTTAATAAAGTGCGCTGTGGTTAGAGAATTACAGAGAGATAATTAAAATCAACTCTTAATTTTGTAAAAGGAAATGGCCGTTACTAAATAAATTTAAAGATAAAGACTGACAATTAAAGTTAAGAATTAAGAAAAATACATTATCTTTAAGGAGGGAGGGGGGGCGGATGAAAAGGGAAATACCATTAAGAGTGAATATGTGAAGGTAACCACTGATATAGATCTATATCAGGATCTATATAGATTTATATCTGTATCAGGTTCTTCACAAGCGATATTATTAATATAGTAAAATTTTCCACGTTTTTCCATCGTTATTGTTTAAAAACCCTTTTAAAGCTTTCCTGTGTTTTATTATTATTATTATTATTATCATTATTATTTTTTTCTTTATTATTTATTATAAATTACTTATTACTTTATTATTTCTGAGTCAACAGGGAAAATATAATGATATTTCTACGATATGTGCACTCGTTAAAATTATTAAAATTACAGTTGTGTATATTTTATAACATGATTTGATGAATTTTTTTTATTTAACCCTTAAATGCCGGATTTTTCAAAAATCATTGTAATAATGTTTTTCGGCTTTTATTTTTTAAATAAATCATGGGAAAAATACTTTAAAAATCATATTTTGTTATAAGTATAGTTTATGGCTAAAGAACAGTTTGTTACTTATCGGCAATACTGGTGTTTAATTGAAAAAATAATTTTCCTTGATAAAATTCTATAATATTAAACACACAAGACTGTTATGAACTATAATAAGAAATAAATTTCACTTGCTCACTGCAGAACAAAATAGGGCATTTCGCAAGCTTCCAAACAAAACAAAAAGAACAAGTAGCAACAATTGAAAAAATAAATCTATCTGTATTCTTAAACAGCACTAGTTTTGTCATCTACATGTTGAAAATCGATTTAATAATATTTTCATAATGTATTTTATTGGCAACATTAGGCATTATAGCTTCAATATTATTCTACTAGACTTTTAGAGCCTAAATTGGGTATGTTGCCGAAAAGCAACACCCGGCATATAAGGGTTAAAATCAATTCCCAATTTACATTTAAAATATAAGTGAGTCACTGTATAAAAGCCCTTGTCGTTATGCAAAATTATACAAAGAAATCATAATACTCGATGATTTTTGCTGCGTCATTTTCATTTTATTTTGGCGATTAAATTTAGTCATCATAAAAAACAAGGGGATAAACACGGGCTTATTGGGTTGCAGAATGTTGGTGAAAACCATCATATATATTTTATATTGTTAACTTCCTGTTTTCCCTGCACACACTAAAGGGACAGCGATGAATGAGGTATTTTTTTTAAAGGTTCTCGCATACAGTAAAATACGTGGTTTGATTTTTAAAAAAGGCAGTCAATCAAAAATTAATTGAAAAACATATCAGCAAATATCAAAGATAGCTTTGAGGAAGCCTCGCATGGGTTTATATACATATATCTAAACCCATGTATATATATATATATATATATACATGTGTTACATTATATTTATATTATGATAACTGTAACACATTTACTTGAATAGGGGGGTCTGCCCCCTACGAGCTAGGCTCGACAACACCCGTTCAGACACTGCACACTCTAATAGGGCGCTAATTTGATAGGCTTTAAAAATATTTCCGAAGAATGAATTACAATTAAAAGAGCAGTGGCGATTTCCCGGTTAACGGGTTGTTTTCGTCTTTGATTAAATCAGATTAGTGAAGCATGTGAAAATAAACTAACTTAAAATGATATAAGTAAACAGAGTCTTTGTCTCCCGGAATTTTTTAACAAAGCTATAAGACATTTTTTTTTTAAATAAAGGCATTTTAAATGTATCGTTTTAAATCTGATGCAATTTTCAGAAAAGTTTTCTTTCTCTTTTTAATATTCACGTGTAAACACTTTTGTTGTTAGAAATGAAGTATTATTTGCGCTGTCTTAGAATTCTCAACAATAGTTTTAAAATATTATCTCAAAATATGATATAAATGTCTCGCGCAAATATATGTTTAAATTTAAATCGTTTGGGCAATATTGCAGTTTGGTAATTTGAAATAGGGCCTAATTTCCTCCATTTACAATTTTTAATGCATATTAATGAATTTATTATTTTAATTTTTTCTTTCTCTTTTAAAAACTACCTGTAAATATAGTTTTTACGACTTAATTATCGATATTTCCCTGCTTTTAATACGTAATCCTTTAATTCTCATTTGAAAGTTTTTTATGTTTAATAGTGACGTGAAAATAATTTTTTTTATTTGAAGGAAATATTATTCTTCGCGCTGTTTTTAGATTTGGCAACCATTTAAAATAATACCCTTTTGTAAAATATATAAAAACTATCTCTCGAAATGCTGAAAATTTGATTTTGGAATAGAAATAAAACCTCAAAAAATGAGTCAAGATTAAAAAATAAATGCAGTCTACACACCCGGAACTTCTAATGTATAAAATGATCTAAAAATGATTAAATTCGTATACATAGTTTTTGCTCCTATAAAACTTTTTTAATGGGACGATTTTGACTAACTTTAACATTAAATATCCCTTAAAATAATTTTTCGATTTGAAAATTGTCTGCATCAACCACCTGTTTATCAAACATTTTTCTATAATACACCGATTTTCATATTTTTGTACGCAATATTTTTCTTAATATTAACGAAGAAAGACCCCCGATCACAAAAAACTCATTAACGTAGGTGGTGAAAGCGTTAGTTGCTTTTTCGTAGAATAGAGATATTTATATTTTTTTAGAATGCCAATTAGCAATACTAAAAATCATATGTGTATGAAAAATAGTAATAATACGTTCAAATAAAATTTTGAAACATATTGAAAGCGATACTTTCATATTTGCCTCGCGTCAGGAGTTAACAGCCGAAGAAATCGTTACTTACATTCAGCCTTTTTGATTCTGTTCAGTGGTTTAAGGTAACACGGTTCCATTACATGTCTTAAATTCGTGATTTATATATATATATATATATATATATTATTATTATTATTATTGTTTTATTTATTTATTGATGAATGTTTTAATTTCGTTATGGAATATAAGATGGAAGCAAATGATGAGCCATTTATATAATGGCCGCCTCTGGCGACCAGTTTGGTCTCCCTTAAATGTATCTAAGCTTGCAACATGTTACTTTTATTCATAATGTTATTTAGTTGCGTTACCTTCACTAAATTTAAAGATTGTGATAGAGAAATCAACAAATCTATGTGATCAAGACAGCATTTCGTTTATATGTTATATATATATATATTTGTCATTTTATCTTTCTTGAGAAAAATCACTAGCTCACTTAGGCATTTATTCTTCATTTCCGTTTGCTTATCCGTTGCAATACGTTCACGAATGCGAAGATTTTAAAATCTATGAAGACATTTTACGTAGTTGGGTTCGCTGCCAAAATGTGTATCTAATTGTTAGCTAATAGGATTTGGTCAGTGACTTTTCCTGTAAAAAGCCTTTAATGATGTCTACACTTACATTAAACCAAAATATCATTGCTAGTATCTTTTTTTTTCTGGGGGGGGGGGGGGGGAGGGGTACTTCTCAATCATCCCTGTCAACCACTTTTCATAAAAAAAAGAAAAAAAACAACTATCGACAAATTGTTCGCCAAACTTCAACACCTAATAAATAATGGGCGTCAATTGAAACTGTTCTATTCTACAAATGTATCATTCTATTTTTTCAGTGCTAGTTATCTTTTAAAACCACGACGTTAGCCTTTAATGACGTAGTTCTTATTTTAATTAACGGATAAATTCGTTGACTGAAGAACGAATATTTTATGTTTACTTCGGTGGAAGGAGATATGGGCTGTCAATCTAATTTTAACTGAAGTTATATAAAAAAAAATATGCATATTTTTGAATATAACTCATCTCTCAAACATTAATTGTTTTATATATTTTTCTAAAAAATCAAATTTTAAGCATTTTTATTTTATTTTTTTTTTATGAGAAAAATGATTGAACTTTTATGTTGGGCGGACGCAAATCTCACCAACAGCATTTCTCCCCCCCCCCCCTCACCAACTTTTATTTTTCGAGTGTGTAAATTAGAAACAGTGCTTTGATGTTGAAATAAAATATTTTCGTATATGTTATTTTTATTACTATTAATTATTTATTTAGATATTTTTACACTATAGGCTCATTGGCATTTTTAAAAAAGCTTTGTGCAATTCCGGCTTCAAAAAGAGAGATATGTTGCCAAAATATATAAACAGTTCTGAAAACAAACCTGATGAACTTTCATCTTTGTTTATATATGCAATTATATATATTTATAAACATTTTATTTATACATATTTTTCTTCTGTTTCAGTATAAAAAATAATAAATGAGTTCTTTATATTAAAGAAATTGTTATCAAATGGGAAAAAAATGCTTGTGTATATGAAACAGTAAATATGTTGCCAGAAAATACGTAGCCAAATTTCTTTTCTGGTCTAGTACCTATGCTGAAAAAGTATCTTTATTTATTTACTTATTGTATTTTAAATGAGATGAAGGAAGACGTGTATTTTAAAGGTATCTCATACATGCATTTTAAATTTATTTTCTTTTAATGAAAATCATGTATTTTAAATTAAGTTAGTGATAGCTTTATATTTTAAATGAAATGATGGCGATGGAATTCTATTTGGCGATTGAATCACCTGCGCCCTGCTGACATAAAAGTAGCAAAATGGCATATAAAAAGTGAAGCAGTCAGCCCGGAACTTTTGATGACAGTCACATGACTTAGGCTTTTGTTATATAGATATTTAAGTGCAAAGGTATTTATCTTCCTTATCGTACGCGATAGAGATACATTTGGAAAAAAAAATCAGGCTTGAAAATTATTTTAAAAACAATTAAAATTGAGTCAATTGCAATACAGTTTTCAATCAAATTGTATTTGAAAGAACATTTTATCCCCTATTCGAAGGTATAAAAATTGAAAATTGCGGTATTTAGAAGTTTAGAAAATTGCAGCAAAAGTTAATAAAGGTTAAATTTAATCGTCTGCTGTTGCCACCCTCAAAATGACATCAGCGTTACACACAGGCACGTTTATCCTTTATAATATAGATAGATAAATAGATTGGCAGACTAGGACATCCAACGCGGGATTCCTGGGTTTCAGAATATAAATGAAAACCATCCTGTTTAATATCAAACTCTAACAGATTTTTTACATTTAGAATACTACCAGCTAACAATACCTAATCACTTTTATATAAAAAATAGCCATTTATATGTTCAAATAGGGTTTTGAGATTCATTAAAACTTATATTTTCGTATTGACTTCATGCCCGGAGTTAACATCGAAAGAAGTCGCCGATGCTTGCTATTTACAGAAGCCTTTTAATTCTGATCATTTCACTTGTTTAAGTGCGCAGTTTGATTACATGCCTTGAATTTGTGTTTTATTTACATTTTATTTATTTATTGATACAATGTAAATTTTGTTATAAATTATAAGCCGGAAACAAAGGCTGAATTACTTATATTAATTTATCTGCAAACGTATTTATTTTTCATAATCCTATGCACCCGATACGCATAGATTAAAAAAAAAAAAACATTCTTGAAAATTGTTTTAAAAACCATAAAAAAGAAAAATATTGCGATACGGTTTTCAAACAAATTCCGACACATATTTTAAACAAACTGCATTTGCAAGTATTTTTTCTATATTCGACGGTGTAAAAATTGAAAATGTGCCAGGTTTAGAAGTTTAAAAAATTTCAGTAAATTTAAATTGAATCGTATGTGCCACCGTCAAAATGAAGTCCCACCAGTGTTACGGACGGTCACGTTTGTCCTTTAGAATATAGATAGAAGTAAAAATAGTTTTTATTTAAGCACTTTTTTATAAACATTCCGTGTATACCTTAAAATCACGCTTAATTTCATGAGTGCAATTCATGTTGTTTCAAAAGTATTTCATTCCAATACGTTAATTTGGCGTGGATATCGATTCTCAAAAATTCACCACTTTGATTTAAGCCTTGTGGAAAACATGAACTGATGAATTTATAAATATATATATATATATATATATATATATTTAACTTATTACAACAAGCAATAATAACAAAAAATATTAATTAAAATATCTATTCAAGATTTCTAAATTATATAATCATACCATTAATTGATTAAAGCGTGTTTGAAAAAATGATTACCCTTAATTTTTATATTTTCAAATTTCAACGTTTTCTAAACGTATAATCCTAATTTAGTATCAAACTATTAATTGATTAGAATGTATTTTAGAAAATATATTACTATTATTTTTTTTTCTACTTTTTAGCGCATAACACATTTCTTTGTTGCTGTTTCACAGCCAGTTGGCCTATTTGGGCGTGCATTGTTTGGCGCATCATTAAATTCGTTACTGAAACTCGTATAGAATTATAACTATAAAGACTATTTTGAAATTTATTACCTGTGGCTTTCATATGTAAAAATGCCTTAAAATAATTTATTAATTTACATTTAAGCTTAAAAAATATTATAATGACGTATTGTCGCCCGAAACAAACATGTGTGCAATCGTGGAAAAAAAATAGTAAATACTCCTTATTAACTCTGCAAAATATTACCGTAGAAGAAAGTTACTGGTATCACACGATTGGTAATAAAGTCTACTTTTAAATGATGTATATAAAATTTGCTTAGGGGGCCATCTACATATTAAAACGATCCATAACTTTGTTTTTTTCAAAAGCAATACACAATTCTGACAGCATAAATGAATTGTACACCCTTCAATTAGCCTAAAAACAAATTGTTATGCAATTCGTACGATACGTTTTCGAGAAATTAACTATTTTAATGCTAGTGTATTTTAGGGGCTGTATCCCAATTAAAGTTCGGCATTCGATTGTTGACCAAAAGAGCCCTCTTCTTGATCAAGGTAACTTAAGCGCCACTCAATCAGTCATTGAAGACTGCTAGATTACAGGATAGCATAAGAAATTTCAAAATATCTAATCGCTTCTATCATAGACGGCCCCTTAAATCATCATTTTACCGTTTTTTAAGCGTAAATTGAAAGCTATGTGGAAGAAAAATGTGAAATTTTGGATCTCCATAAACAGGACTTAATAAATCTAAATCCATCAAAATATTGTAGGTTTCAATTCATAATTTTTTCGAATATTAATTTCATAACTCATAATTCATATCATAAAATTATAAAAATTGCAAATTCAACGTATTTATGTTTGGGTATTTTACTGTTATTGCTAGACAAAAAATTAGCACATTAGGAGTATAATTTTAAGAGATATTAATAAAAATATGAAAATATAAATTAACATTTGAAGCGCTAAATTTTGAAAGTTTATAATTCAAAAACTTATCATTCAAATGACTTGAAATTTGGTGTCTAGGCATAGTTTGAACCGAAGATTTAAAATATATTATCAAAATTGTATGTTACCACTGGAAAAAAAACAAAGTTTTGTCTGGTTATCTTCTTAAAATTTGGTATTGCTATTGAAAAAAAATGAAATCTGGGTTCGTTTTAATATGTAGATGGCCCCCTAAGCAAATTTTAGATACATCATTTAAAAGTAGACTTTATTTAAAATCGTTCGGTACCAGTAACTTTCTTCTACGATAATTTTTTGCGGAGTTAGTAGGGGGTGTTTACTTTTTTTTCCGCGACTGTACGTATTTTTTATACTTCTAACATAACAGGAAGTGAGTGAAAAATCGATTATAAAATTCAATATTTACAAACAAAACCAAGTTCAGTGAAATAACAAAAGTGAAAAAAATATCTACTGTAATAACGAGACTGTAAGAACCTACCAATAAAAGATGAAACATGATGCATAACAAATTGAATATTAAATAAAGTACTCGAATGAATTTCTGGTTTCGAAACAAAGACTCTAATTCTTATAATTAAATAATTTCTCTCCCCAGTTAAGCTGCACGTATTTCTACTTTATCCTTTGTGTATAGCATGCGCATTTTCATTTACGATTAATTATAATTGAATAATTTACTTTCTATACTAATTCAAAATTATATGTATTTACAAATCCTTCGCTTAGTATCAGGTGATCTGGAAATATTGATGAAGAAAGGATATGTCAAAAGGATAAACATTAAATAAAGCACTTGAGAAAATTCGAGGTTTACGAACAGCGTAAAATGGGATTCTAATTCTCATAATTAAGTACATTTCCTTGTCAGTTAAAAGCATATAATTTTAATTTATTCATTGTGCATAGGAAATACATTTTGAATGATAATGTACTCACAACTATTTATTTTAATACATAACGGCTATTTTAATGCAGTTTCCTTAAAGTACCAGTTATGAAAACAGTATTTGCACCAACTGTTTTTAGGTAGATTTCGTATGAAATATTACCTATTGGCGTCGTTCCTATGTTGGAATTTCTGAAAAAATTTTGCAGATCTACACCGATCATGACCTCTAGAGCCCAAAACCACTCTCAGTAAAAAACTTTATCTATCTATCTATCTATCTATCTATCTATCTATCTATCTATATATATATATATATCACTTTCTTTTGGACACGATAACTTCCACAATTCTGCACCAATCTCTTCCAAACTGATACATAAAATCAAGGGGCATAAAATCTCGATCAAGTTCGTTAATGGGCAAAATCGGACCAAGGGGATGGAAATAGGGAGGGGTTTTGTGTAAACCGAAAAAACCCCATAACTTCTTAAATATTGTACATATCGAATCAGTTTAAAATTTTCATTACCTCTAAAAATAGGGCCAAAAATTTATGTATCACAAATTTTTGATAAAGTTAAAAATGGGCTCAAGGGGCGCAAAAAATAGGATTTTTGGGAGAAAAAAAATCATAACTTCGTCAATTCTCAAGATATTAAATCCAATTAATTTTATCATAAATCTCCTTAACATTATCTACAACTTTTATATTCACGAGTTTTTGATAGGACCATTTCGTACCGCAATAAAAAATTAAAAACGAAAACAAAAAGGTCGTTTGAAGAAGAAAAAAATCCATAACTCCGTCAATTCAAAAGATATAAAATCCCCATGAATTTATCATATATCTTCTTAATATTGTCTACAACATCTATATAGACAAGTTTTGAATAAGACCAATTGTTACAGCAAAAACAAATTAAAAATACATAGCTGTTGAAGAAAAAAATCCTCTTAGTAAGGGTGTATTCAAATCCAAACTGCTTATTTTCTGACTCATTTTACAATTCATTTTTACTTTCAAAGGCTTCCAATTGGTACCTTTTCTTACTCAGAAAATATATAATGTACCGTAATGGTCAATTTTTTGATAGAGGCAGAATATATTTTAAAACATGCTGTCAAAGTGGACCTTTTGAACGGAATTTCCCGAAGCGGATTGTGTTGGAAAAATCATCGTATTAAGGGAGTATTCAAATCCAAACTGCTTATTTTCTGACTCATTTTTAAATTCATTTTTACTCTCAAACGCACCCAATTGGTATATTCGCTTATTCAGAAACTATATAACGTACCGTAATGATCGATGTTTTGATAGAGGCAGAATATATTTCAAAAAATGATGTCAAAGTGGCCATTTTGAACGGAATTTCTTGAAGCGATTGTGTTAGAAACGAAATATATTGTCTTACTGAGAAAATAATTGTTTATATATCAAGTTTTAATTAATTGAACGAAAATTAAAAACACAGGTCGCTTATAAATCTCTTCAAAAATCACGTCAACAAGTTTCATGTTTTTCCAATTAAAAATGAATCTGGAATTATGCCAGAAAATTTCGAGTTGTTGAGCATGGAAAATTATTTTTTTGAATACCGCCCTAACATGATTCTGATAAAACCAGCTATTATATAAAAATGAAATAAAAACTCGTCAAAAGCGGCCAGATAAAATTGTTAAAGTGGGTTTATCTCTAATCATGATTTGGTTTTTGTTTGTAAAATTAGTATACTTAACTTCTAAATCTACCTCCGCCTGTAGGCCGGGCCGGCAGGGATTTTTTTCTGTTCAAACTTATTTTGTCTGGAGCGTTAATATTTAAGATAGATTCTGAATTAATTCTAAATATGCTGTCCAGAGTATCTTGACAAGCGGTAGTTACCTTAATCCGCTAAACACAATCTTAGAGTACAGACACAGACTATATGTAGCATATCTGAAATTGTACGTCAAACATGGCAAATGAGGTGCGTTCGTACTGTGACTAGCTTTAGAAATATTCAGATCTTGGCGCAATAACTGTGCACTTTTATGCAAAAATGAATGTATACAAAATTTATTACGATTAAATATATTAAATTCTATAATACGGAAATAATAAGACTCATTCCTAAGTGGGACGTAATCATCATGGCAACCTAGAATCATTACCTATCATAGGAAGTCATTGAATTATTTAAGTATGGGGCGATTCTCAAAAGGTGGACACTGTGCACAAGTCATAACTTTTAGCCTTTCAAACATAAGTTTAACTATCATTGACTTTATATATATATATATATATATATATATATATTACATTGAGTTTTTAATTCTATTCAGAGACAGAAAATGACAAAATTTATTGTAAAAGCTTTGTATAAATATCTTAAAATTTTATTATTATATGCTAAAGAGGCCAATTTCGGACATTCATAACGTTAACTGCTCCAATGTACCACCAAGAAAAAGAGTTTTAACTTTTTTTCCAGGTGGTTCTAATGTAAACAACGAATGCATAAAGGAAACGGATGATTTTTTTTGATAATTTCGTTAAGAGATGGCAGGCTGATTTATTGCTTTTTGAAGATAGAAGGACTTTTCTATAAAGAATTTTTCTGTATTTTGTTATGTCCGAAAGTAACGTACGTAACAAAGCATTTGATTTTATTATTACTATTACTGGATAACAAAAAGTTAATTATACATATATATATGTATACAGACACATTTACTACATTCTTAGTCTTAAGAATTTTTTAAATACTCAGATCAACGCCCAAAATCTGTAACGTACGTGCGAAAAAATGTCCAGAATTTGTAACTTACACAACTGCTAATTACATGCTTTAATAATTAATTTTCCAGAATAGTTGCTGTCTTTTAATGTTTGTGTATAATTTTGTAGACATACTATTAAAAATATTTATATATTATATTTATAGACAAAATTAAAAAAAAAATTGGCCTTAAATTTGAAAATTTTAAAAATTACATATAGTTAACTTTTAATGATCCCACCTTTTGAGAATCTCCCTATGATAAGATTTAATAGAATGAAGAAAACTTTTATAACATCCTTTTAAGTTTTAATTCGTTTTTCATAAAATTAGAAATCACTCAACAAAATTCTTCAACGGTTATATATACTAAATTTCAACCCATTCGGTTGGGTAGTTTTTGCGCTGTTATATGCTGACAGACGCACGGATCACACGGCGACTATAGGTGCTACGTAATTATATAATAACGAACGCACCTGAAATGCCTTATAATTAATTTATTAATTTATAATTAAGATTTTAAAAAATGTATTAAAATGATGTATTGCCTCCGAAAACAAACCTAAGTACATATTTTTTATAATCCTAGAATATCAGGAAGTAAGTGAAAAATCGATTGAAAAATTCTTTAAATTTTAATTCTTCTTTAAATACAAAAACCAAGTTCCTAAGTAAAAGTATGTAAAAAACTATATACTGTAATAACGAGACTATAAGAGCCTATCAAGAAAAGATTAAACATACATCAAAAGTTGAATATTAAATAAAGTAATCGAATTAATTTCTGGTTTTGAAACAAGAGAAATACGATCCTAATTCTTATAATTTAATAAATATTCTTCTCGGTTAAGTTCCAGGTATATCTACTTTATCCTATGTGCATAGCCAGTACATTTTCAATTATGATTAATTATAACTGAATATTTAATTTCAATATTAATTCGAAATTATATGTATTTACAAACCCTTCACATAGTATATTACGTGAAGAGATGCATCTGATATATCAGATGAACTGGAAATATTTATGAAGAAAGGATATGTCAAAAGGATGAACATTAAATAAAGCACTTGAGGATAATTGAGGATTTCGAGCAGCGTGAAATGGGATTCTAATTCTCATAATTAAATACATTTCCTTGTCAGTTAAGATGCATGTAATTCTAATTTATTCAATGTGCATAGGAAATACATTTTGAATGATAATGTACTCACAACTATTTATTTTCAGTACCATATAAAGGGTATTTTAATGCAGTTTCCTTAAGTACCAGTTAGGAAAACGGTATTTGGTTATTTCAATGTACATACTGTTGTTTTCTATTCAAAGTTATTTAGACCGGAGCGTTAATATTTACAAGTCAGAAATTGTACGTCAAACGTGGCAAATGAGGTGCGTTCGTACTATAAATAGTTTTATAAATATTCAAATCTTAGTGCAATAGCTGTTGCACCTTTATGCAAAAATGCGTGAATACAAAATTCATTACGATTATGTATATCAAATTCAATAATACGGAAGTAATAGGACTCCATCTTAAATAGGACGTAATCACCATGACAACCTAGAATCATTGCCTATCACGGGATATCGTTGAATACGTATGATAGGATTTAAAAGAATGAAGAAAACTTTTATTAATATATTTTTAAATTTTGATTCGATTTTCATAAAATTTGAAATGACTCGACAAAATCCTGCAACAATTATATAATATTAAATTTCAAACCATTCAGTTGGGTAGTTTTTGCTCTAGTTATATGCGGACAGACGAACAGACAGAGGACGGACCGGACGGCGACTACATATTATTTTTAATTCCAGCATATCAGTAACTGAATGAAAAATCGATTACAAAATTTAGTATTTATATACAAAAACCAGTCGAGTTAAGTAAAATAGTGCAAAAATTACCTGCTGTAATAACGAGACTGTAAGAACCTATCAAGAAAAGATGAAACACTCATTAAAAGTTGAATATTAAATATAGTACTCGAATGAATTTCTGGTTTCGAAACAAACAACTCTAATTCTTTTAAGTAAATAAATTCTCTTCTCGTTTAAGCTGCGCGCATTCTACTTTATCCTTTGTGTATATCCAGTGCATTTTCAATTAGAATTAAAAACTAGTCGTTGGGGGCCAGCGTAATACTTACCCATCAGGAATATACATAATATGAAATATGAAAATAAAACATGTGGTATATGCTAAGCATTGTATCATGTAACTTTTATTCATTATTTAATTTACTTGGACTCCCTTACATATAATTAATATAATCCCTTAAGCTAATATTATTTTTTGTTGCATTAAAATGTCTCAATTTGTTGATTTTCTGTAAGCAAAAAACACTATTCGTTTACAATGGAAGTCTATGGGAATTTGGCGAAATATTAGAGATGCCTCCAATTTGGCGTGACTTTTGGCGACTAATTTTTGTCCCCAAATTTGGCGACATACCGCCAAGTTGGCGACAAACTTACCCATCACAGCCCCTTTTGGCGCCATGAAAAATCGAAGAGTGTGAAAAATAGGATTAAAAATATCTCGGCAACTAATTATCCGATCAACTTCATTTATGATGCAAAATTTATGTTTTTTTATTATCTTTTATATTCACTCCTTCAAATAAACAATTTCGAAAATTTTTGTATACCTTTTATCAGAACGAATATTTCGAGAGTCCGAAAAAAATAGTTCCGGATAATCGAGGTTACTGATATTCAAGAGGCTTCTTTCCATTATTACTCTCTAAGTACATACCGAATTTCAAGTCTCTATCTCAATTTGTTCGAGAGATAGAGCGTTTACAGACACACACACACACCCGACGGCAAATTTTTTTTCTAAAAATATGTTTTTCGGAATCTCCAGTGTCTGAAACGTATAAATCCGTCAAAAAAATTTTCGATTTTCAAAACGATTACAAGACTTACCATATCCTACGTATGAAGGGTAAGTAATAACAGAGTATTTACTTTCAATATTAATTCAAATTTATATGTATCTACAAACCCTTCACGTAGTATCAGATAATCTGGGAATATTTATGAACATAGGATATATCAAAAGGATAAAAATTTAATAAAGCACTTGAGGAAATTTCAGGTTTAAGAGCAGCGAGAAATGGGATTCCAATTCTCAAAATTAAGTACATTTTCTTGTCAGTTAAGCTGCATGTAATTTTAATTAATGCATTGTACATAGAAAATACATTTTGAATGATAATATACTCGCAACGATTTATTTTCAATAAACTAGGGGGCTCGACTCCCTACGAGCTACGCTCGCAAACCCCAGTTCAGACACCGCATTTTCTAAAAGCACGCTAATTTGATTGGCTTTAAAAAGATTTTGAAAGATTGAATTATAATTTAAAAATAGTGGCGATCTCCCTATAAACGGGTTTCTATTCATTTCTCTTTGATTGGAGGAATTTTAAGGAAAAATCAGGTGCTGTTAAAAGGTACAATGGCTGTTTTCGTCTTTGATTAAATAAAATCATTAAACATTTCAAAATAAGCTAATATAAAATGAATTAAGTAAACAGAGTCTTTGTCTCCCGGTATTTTTTAACAAAGCGAAAAGAAAGTTCTTTCTGACGTAATTTTCACCAAACTTTTCTTTCTCTTTTTAATATTCACGTGAAAATACTTTTGTTAGAAATGAAATATTATTTGCGCTGTCCCAGCAAAAATAGTGGAAAAGATCATCTCGAAAAATCAAATAAATGTCTCGCGCAGTTTTTAAATTTAAACTGTTTTGCAATATTTTTTTTTTTTTCATTTTACATAATAAGTGAAATGTGACGTAATTTCTCCTATTTAAGATTTCTAACGCATGTTAAGGAATTTATTATTTTACAATATCCTTTCTCTGTTAAAATTCACGAGTAAATATAGTTCTTATGAAGCAATTATCAATAAGTTCCTGATTTTTATACACAATTATTTAATTCTAATTTGAAAGTATCTTTTCTGTTTATAATGGTCACGTGTAAATAAATTTTAAATTTGAAGCAAGCATTATTGTTTGCTTTGTTTATACAGTTGACAACAGGTTAAATTAGTACAATTTTCTAAAATCCCCCTATTCTAAAAAAAGGTAACTTATGCTGTCACCGCCGCCGCTGGTTTTGAATTTTTTGTGACCGGAGATCTTTCTCCGTTAATATTAAGAAAAATACTGCATGCAAAAATATGAAAATCGGCGGTATTATAGAGAAATGTTAGATAAACACGCTGGTGCAGACAGTTTTCAAATCGAATAATTATTTTAAGATATAGTTAATGTTAAAGTTGGTCAAAGTCGTTCCAATAAAAAAGTTTTATAGGAGCAAAAACTACACATAGGAGTTTAATCATTCTTAGATCATTTTATACATGAGAAGTTCTCGGTGTGCAGACTGCATTTATTTTGAAAATTTGAATTTAAAATAGAAATAAAACCTCAAAAAATGAGTCAAATTAAAAAAATAAATGAATTCTGCACACCGGGAAATTATAACGTATCAAATGATCTAAAAATTATTAAATTCCGATGTATAGATTTTGCTCCTATAAGACTTTTTTAATGGAACGATTTTGTCCAAATTTAACATTAAATATCCCTTAAAATAATTCTTCGATTTGAAAAATGTGTGCATCAGCGTGTTTATTAAACATTTCTCTATAATACCGCCGATTTTCATATTTCTGTATGCAATATTTTTCTTCATATTAATGTAGAAATACCCCGGTCACAAAAAAATCAAAACCGGCGGCGGCGGCGGCGGCGGCGTAAGTTACTTTTTTTTTAGAATAGAGGGATAACAGCTATTTTAATGCAGTTTCCTCAAATACCAATTACGAAAACGGTATTTGTTTATTTCAATGTGCCTATTGTTATTTTCTATTCAAACTTATTTAGACAAGAGCGTTACTATTTAAAATGGATTCTGAACTAATACCAAATATGAAGTTTAAATTATCTTAACAAGCGTTCGATACCTTAATCCACTAAACACAATCTTATAAACAAACACAGAGTGCAGACACTGACTATATGTAACAAGTTGGAAATTGTAAAATGAGGTGAGTTCATGATATAACTAGTTTTATAAATATTCAGATCTTGGTGCAACAGCTGTTGCACTCTTATGCAAAAATGCATCAGTACAAAATTTATTATGATTATATACTATATTAAATTCAGTAATACGGAAATAATAGGACTCAATCTTAAATAGGACGTAATCACATTGACAACCTGGAACCATTGCCTATCGTGGGATATCATTGAATTAACTACGTATGATAGGATTTAATAGAATGAAGAAAACTTTTATTAACCGGACGGGTGATGCATATATGCTCGTCAAAAGGTGCATGTAAAAATTTGTTTTTTGCACCAATTATAAATAAATGAAATATTTGTCTTTTTTAATTAGAGTAAGTATTGTTTGGTATTTTATAAGTAAAGGGAACTGTGTAAAAAAAGCGGTGCTGTCCAAATAAAATTTGTGCAAGGGATGCCCTCTCGAAAGGGTTAATATATTTTAAAGATTTATTCGATTTTCAATAAAATTTGAAATGACTCGACAAAATTCTGATATGATTATATAATACTAGGGGGCTCTGCCCCCCGCAAGCTACGCTCGCCAACCCCCGTTCAGACACCGCAGAATCTAAAAGCACGCTAATCTGATCGGTTTAAAAAATATTATAGAAGATTGAATTATACTGAAAAAAAGCTGTGCAGATCTCCTTGTAAACGGGTTTCCATTCAATTTCCTTTGATTTCAAAAATTTAAGGCCGAATCAGTTGCTGTTTAGACATCCAATGGTTGATTTCGTGTTTGATTAAAGAGGATCAGTTAAACGTTTGAAAAGAAACTAAAAATAAAAGGAATTAAGTGTACAGAGTCTTTGTCTCCCGGTATTTTAAAACAATTTCTATAACAATAGCCTAAGTCATGTGACTATCATCAAGAGTTCCGGGCGAGCCACTTCGCTTTTTATATTCCTGGTGCCATTTTGGCACTTTAATATTAGCTAGGTACAGGTGATAAGTCGTCAAATATTATTCTATCGCCATCATTTCATCTATATTATAATAATCCAAGTCATGTAACTGCCATAAAAAAATACGCTCTGATCCCTTCGCTTTTCATATGAAAGTTTGGCCCAGATATCATATACGGCCCCATATTGGCACGATTTTTTTCCGACGCTAATTTGGGGAAAAGATCAACAGCATAAACAACAACATCCGGCTTATCAAATCAAGCAAAATAACGATACTATGGCGCCAGTTAAGTACCCGTTGCGTATATGACATTGGCGTCAGAAAAAAATAGCGCCAATATGGGACCGTATAATCTGTACCGAATATCTGTGCCGAAAGTTTTCCATTTCGATTTAAAAAAAATCAATTTTTTTTTTCGAATAATACTACATAAAAGCATTGTCGCAAAGAATTCTTGGTACTGTTACGCTAGCCGGGTTCAAATCTCGCCAATAACTATTTTTCAATTCGCCAGTTAGCATTTTTTTGTTATTTTTCTAGTGGTAAATTATAACATTGCTTTGAAGTTGGAATTAAATATCATCGTTTGTTACATCATTTAATATTTGACCAGATGCCTTATACGCACCCTGTTTGGCGTGATTTTTTTTACGAAAATTTGGCGAAATCCTCGTTTTCGAATACCAGTTGCACATGTATTTTTGGTACTACTTAGTTATCCCGTCGACCAAAAATCTATCACCAAACTATAAGATTAATTGCCAATAATTGTTGATAAATGTCACATTCACTTGACTTTAAGCAAGTTACACGTCTTAACGTCATCAAGTGATTTTTATTTCGACGTTATATTGGTATATTTATTAATGTTATACTATTTTCTTTGTTCTTTCGTTATTTAAAATAAAACTTATGTCAATTTGTATAATTTGGCGAGTGGTTTGGCGATTTATATAATTTCGCGAAATGGGTCGATGGAATAACTAAGTATTACCGTATTTTTTAATTATTTTCTATTATTTTTTCTTTTTTCAGGAAAATCACCAAAAAAATAATTAACTATATAACAAAACAATTTATGTAATTTAAAAAAACAAAATAAAGTAAATAAACACTTATTATTAAATAAACAACAATAGTCGGGTTACCATGTCAACCAAAATAATGCCATTTTGGCGCCAATTAGGTATCCCGGTGCGTATATGACATCTGTGCCTAATATTTTTCTTTTCATTTCGTTTAAAAAATATAGAAGTGAAAGCCATTTATTTTAAATGTTTCTGTTTGTATTAAATAAAATGATAATGAAATATAAATTGAACTATGAATAAAAGTAACATGATACATTATTTAGCATACATTTAAAGGAGGCCAAACTTCTCGCCAAATTAGTTTAAAATAGTAACCTTTTCTAAAATCTGAAAAAAAAAATATCTGTTTGATTAAAATTTGAGTTGCCATCATTAAAAAAATGTATATAAAATTAGAAAAAAAAAAATAATATTTCGAAAACTAATTCGAATTTAAAAATTCTAATACCAGTTTTGAGATCTGCGGATCAATATTGATTTTTGGTGTTAATTTCATCGCAAAGTATTCCTTTTTTTAGGAGAAATCACCGTGAAACATAATCAGTTGTTTAATCAGTCGATTCAAAGAATCGTTACAATTCAGGCGTTTCATATATTCGTTTCATAAATTCGTTTCATTAGGATTTTATATATACTAGGAGATCATACCCGGGCTTCCCGGGTTAAAGAATATAGATGAAAACATTTTTTTTTAATTGAAAAGTAATAATTTTTTTATATGCAATAAATTTTTTAGATTGCCCACTTACATTAAAAAAGCATTTTTCATATGGAAAATACGAATTATACAATCAAATAAATTTTTAATATTTATCAAAAGGGATAGTTTCTTATTAGCTGCATGCTAAGAGTTATTTGACCAAGATTTTGCTACTTATGGCGTCCTTTTATATTCTGATAATTTCAGAGCTTATACATGCCTGTTAAATTTGTGTTTTATTTATATTATGTTATTTATTTATTCATAGGGAAGGTTTTTTTTTTAACGGATATTAGCCTTAAGAAAATGATGAACTCTTTATTTTGTTTTAAGAACAAACGGATTAATCTTTCGTAATCGAGCTCCACGCGATATAAATAAATTAAAAAATATGTCATGCTTTAAAATTGTTTTTAAAACCACAGACAATCAGTAAACTGAGATGAACTTTGCAAACAAATTCCATTTAAAAAAAAAATCCTATTTGTTGATCTATAAATTTATATTGTACGATTACAAATATGTTAGATTTGTGTTTTTACAATATTATTCTTTTATTTGTTTATAAAAGAAGTATTATTTTCGTTAATTTGTCTTTCACAAATATGCTAGATTGGTTGTTCCTTTAATATTATTCTTTTATTTGTTTATAAAGGAAGTATTAATTTCGTTATGCAAAAATAGTCAGAAACAAATGCTGAAAAATGTTTGTTGCATCATGTGCAAAATGTTTATTATTATTATTATGTGTTGAAACCGGCACGTGATAAGATAAACTTTTAAAAAAAATCAGGCTTCAAAATTATTTTATAAAATATAATACATCAGTCAATTAAGATATAGTTTTTAAACAAATTGCATTTCAAAGAAATTTTTTCTCTATGCGACGAAAACTGAAAATGTACGATGGTCAGAAGATTAAAAAAATGCAGTAGCGAAAATTTCAAGACCGAAATTTTATCGTGAAGTGTTGCCATACGTAAAATGACGTCAGCGTTAAGCACAGAAATTTTTGTTCTTTATAATATAGATACTTAATCAGTAAAATATAATAAAGATCAGTTATTAGGATGTGGTTATCAATTGAGGCTCTTATGCTTGGTATTCCGGAAGGAAAAACAGCAAGTTTCATCTTCTCAAAATTTGCATACGGACTTCTCATATCCATATTCATTATTTTTTTTTAAATTTTATTTTGTTTGTTCATTTAAAAACCATTTTAACTGAAAACTTGCAGTCTTGATTGTCAGCAAAATCTTTTATGTGAACAAACGCACCCTTTACTTGAGATTCTAATCTCAATTCCGGAGAGTAAAAATTTCCGTATTTTTTATTTTTTTGACGCATTTGTGTTAAAATGTTTAGTTTTATCTAACAAAATGATCGTTTTCTTTTAAATATAACTTCATTTTTACTTAAATAAGCATTTCGTCTAGTGTCTGAAATTTAGTATCAGTACACATGCAAAAGGAAAAACAATATAGAAAATTTATGAGGAAAAATGCGTCTTTTCAAAAGCAGTATGTCATTTTCCGCCATTATGCCCTAATATAATATTCTGCTCCTAATGGGATTTTGTGAAACTGAACCCTATACAACAGTTTTTATCAACAATTTTGAATTTTTATGAGAAAATGGCATGAATAAAGATAAAAATACCTCATTATTTCTCTCTTGTCTGCAATAATGAAAGCTATCTAATTTTCACTATTTTGAAGAAATTTCATAAAATGCTAATTAAAATATAAAAGTGGGGATATTAAAAAAAACAGATAGTGCGATCACATCCACAAATAAAGAGTTTTCAGTAAAAAAAAAAAAAAAAAAAATTAGTAAAATTGGTTCAGCAGTAAAATCAGGGCAGATGACTTCAAAACACACTTGTGTTTTAAATATATAGATTATATAAAATTAGTAAAAATTAAATTAAGTAAATTATGTTATTTTGATAAAATTATAGTAGAATGTCCTAAAGAATAGCATTTTATTATTCGAGAGAATTTTGGACAAAAACTTCAAATTCATCATATTATTTTAAACTACTAATTATTTGTTTGCTTGTCTAACTCGGCGAAGCAAATCCATCCAGGCGAGAACCATCAATTTAAATATCATCAATATAAATCGCTATTATTTGCATGTCACCTCATTACTATAAAGGTACTCTAAATATTTGTAAACCATTGCGTTTTATCAGTGTGTGATTTCGACTACATTATTTACAAAAGTGAAGCATTTTCACCTGTGAAGAATTTCAAAGCAGCTGGGCTGTGAAAATGACGCATTTCTACAAAACATAAATCAGGTTTAAGAATTAAAATACGCGTTTTTTTTAATAAAATGACGTCATTTCTATCCGCTAAAGCAATCCACTTTTACAATACAGTCTTAAACTTCGTCTATAGAAAAGTATGCATATGACGTCATTATAACGGAGTAACAGACAATATTCTTGACATAGCCCATATTTTAATTTCAATTTTTTTTTCAGGTTTTATGAGAAAAGGGGCTGCAAAAAGATACAGTATCTCCTATTTTCGACAATTTTCCGTTTACTTTCAATGACTTTCAATCGGAATGGGCTACTTTTGTTGCCATGATAAGAAAAATGGTATTAAAAACTACAAAAAATTTAATATATCAGAAATAAATTGAGATACAACTTTCAAACAAATTGCATTTAAAAGAACATTTTTTTTCCTTATACGACGATGTAAAAATTTAAAATGTGCGACGTTTAGAAGTTTAAAAATTTGCAGTAGAGAGAATTGCAAAACCAAAATTTTATTTCAAATTTCAAAGTGTTGCCATTCGCAAAATGACGTATGCGTTACGCACAGATACGTTTGTCCTTTATAATATAGATAGGGTAGATTAAATTTCAAACATTCGGTTGAGTAGTTTTTGAGCTAGTTATATGCGGACAGATGGACGGACCAGACGATGGCTATAGGTGCTACAAATTTATATAATTATTAACGCACCTAAAAATGCTTTATAATTAATTTATTAAAATCTAATTAAGCTTAAAATATATTATAATGACGTATTGTCTCCCAAAACAAGCCTGTACATATTATTTCTAATCCTAGAATATCAGGAAGTAAGTGAAAAATCGATGAAAAATTCATTCTTTACATACAAAAACCATGTTCAGTTAAGTAAAAGAGAGTAAAACACTATCTACTGTAATAACGAGAAGTTTTTAAATTAAACATCATCTGACATCATTTCATTATGATATTACGTATTCATAAACCTTCCACGAAGTATCAAGCGATCTGATAAAACATACCAAGAAAAGATGAAACATGCATCAAAAGATGAATATTAAATATAGTACTCCAATGAATTTCTGGTTTTGAAACAAACGACCCTAATTCTTTTAATTAAATAAATTATTTTCTCGGTCAAGCTGCACGTATTTCTACTTTAACCTTTGTGTATAGCGAGTGCATTTTCAATTATGATTAATTATAATCGAATATTTAATTTCAATATTAATTCAAAATTATATGTATTTACAAACCCTTCACGTAGTATCAGATGATCTGGAAATATTGATGAAGGAAGGATATGTCAAAAGGATGACCATTAAATAAATCACTTGAGGATTTTTGGGGTTTACAAGCAGCGTGAAATAGGATTCCAATTCTCATAATTTTAAGTACATTTCCTTGTCAGTTAAGATGCCTGTAATTTTAATTTATTCATTGTGCATAAGAAATACATTTTGAATAATAATGTACTCCCAACTATTTATTTTCAATACTAGGGGGCTCTGCCCCCTGCAATCTACGCTCGCCAACCCCCGTTCAGACACCGAGGATCTGAAAATCTAAAAATCTAATGGGTTTTAAAAATATTAGAGAAGATTAAATTATACTGAAAAAGCTGTGCAGATCTCCCTGTAAACGGGTTTCCATTCAATTCCCTTTGATTGCAAAAATTTAACGGAGAATCAGTTGCTGTTAAGACATCCAATGGTTCTTTTCGTTTTTGATTAAAGAGGATCAGTTAAGCATTTGAAAAGAAGCTAAAATAAAATGAATTAAACATTCAGAGTCTTTGTCAACAGATATTTTAAAACAATCTCTATAACAATAGCCTAAATCATGTGACTATCATCAACAGTTCCGGGAGGAACACTTTGCTTTTTATACTCTAGGTGCCATTTTGATACTTTAATGTTATCCAGGCACAGGTGATAAGTCGCCAAATATTATTCTATCCCCATCATTTCATCTATATTATAATAGTTCAAGTCATCAAATGCCATAAACAAATACGATCTGATCCCTTCGCCTTTCATATGAAAATTTGGAACAAATGTCATATACGCCCCCATATTGGCGCGATTTTTTTCCAACGCCAATTTGGGGAACGCATCAACAGCATAAACAACAACATCCGGCTTACCATATCAAGCAAAATAACATTACTTTGGCGCCAGTTAAGTACCCGTTGCGTATATGACATTAGCGTCAGAAAAAAATCGCGCCAATATGGGGCCATATATGACATCTGTGCCGAAAGAAAAAAAAGCCGGTTGCAAATCTCGCCAATATCTTTTTTTCAACTCGCCAGTTAGCATTTTTTTTAATTGTTCGAGTGGCAAATTAAAACATTGATTTGAAGTTGAAATTAAATGTCATGGTTTGTTACATAATTCAATATTTCGCCAGATGTCATATACGCACCGCATGTTTGGCATGATTTTTTTTTTTTTTTTTTTACGAAAATTTGGCGAAAGCCTCGTTTTCCAATACCAGTTACATATGTATTTTTGGTACTACTTGGTTATCCCGTCGACCAAAAATCTATCACGAACTGTAAGATTAAATGTCAATAACGCTTGATCGTAAATGCCACATTCACTTGACTTTTAGCAAGTTACACGTGTTTACGTCATCAAGTGATTTTTATTTCGACGTTTTATTTTTATATTTATTAATGTTATACTAATTTATTTGTTCTTTCGTTATTTAAAATAAAAATTTTGTCAATCTGTACAATTTGGCGAGTGGTTTGGCGATTTATATAATTTTCGAAATTAGGTGACGGAATAACTACTACATTGTACCGTATTTTAGGTAGATTTCGTAAGAAATACTACCTATTGCAGTCGTTACCATGGTGCGACTTTTGAAAAATTCCTTCATAACTTTTCATTATAGGACCCCAAGAATCCAAAACCAACCCCACCTAAAAAGTTTATATATATATATATATATACACTCTTAAAACGAAAGAGCCAAAATAACTCAAGTTGGGCCGAAATCCACTCATCTCATGATTTGAAAGTCAGCTTCTCATAAAGAGTTGAAACAACTGGAGTGAATGAGTTGTTTTTAAGCAACTCATGATTGAGTGATCTCTATTTTACTCATACTTGAGTGAAATCAACTCAATGAAGGTAAAATCCAGTAGCACTTGAGTGATTTGTAACCAACTCATATTTGAGTGAAATTGAGTCATTTAAGACTAAATTCAGTCGCACTTGACTGATTTGTAATCAACTCATACTTGAGTGAAATGAAGTTATTTAAGAATAAATCAGGTAGCACTTGAGTAATTTGTAACCAACTCACACTTGAGTGAAATTAAGTCATTTAAGACTAAATCTGGTCGTACTTGAGTGAAATGGAATCCCTTTTAGACTAAATTCAGTAGCACTTGTGTGATCTGTAGCCAACTCATATTTGAGTGAAATGAAATAATTTAAGCCTAAATCCAGTACCACTTGTGATTTATAATCAATTCAAACTTGAGTGAAATGAGGTCATTTCAAATTTAATCCAGTAGTTCTTGGGCAATTTGTAACTATTCATACATGGATTAAATCAACTCATTTAAGAGTTCATGCAATGAACTCTTAAATGATGTTCTTAAAATGCAAAATCCCGAGGGATTTTTAATAAACTCATTCATAAGAACTCGCTCAAAATTACAAAAAAAAACCTTGAGCGATTTCTAATTAACTGATTAAATAAAATCATGTCATTTTAAATGAAATTCAGTAACCTGTGATTGATTTTTATCAATGAAATTCAAAATAACACAGAATTCTTGCCACATTTTCAAATTAAAATAATAAATAACTAATTTTATATTTCTTCATACTGGTTTATATAATTGTATTACTTTTTGATTGAAAAAAAAATGTGATTTATAACTAAAAATTACAATTAAACCAATCTTAAGTATTTAACTTAAATTAAAAAAAAAAATTGAAAAAAATATCTAAATGTAAACTTGAAATCACCAAGGAAAGGAAAAATCCCAATGACAACTTTTAAAAGATGACTTCTCAAATCCAAAAGGGCAACTTTCTGACATAAGTTTTAACTTATTTTTGATCGAAAATGCATGAAACTAGCTGGTGGTGTTCAGAAACTATGTAATCAAGCTGCTTTTTTCATTTTTTTGCAAACACAATAAATCTTTCAGAAAATAGTGTCAAAGTGGATGTTTTAAACTTAATTTCTGCATGAAAGGAGAAAAAACACTCAAGAGCGGGCGAAAACGTGTTTGTCACGTGATCAAAATCGTTTATAACTCAATAGGTAATTTATTGATTAAAAAAAATGGAAAATTCAATTCCAAATAGCTTTCATAACCAGGCTTTCCAATTTTATATCTTTCCATTAAAAAATGAATTTGTAGTATCAAAACGTTTTGTGCTTGTTGAGCAGAGCCATTAAGAACAGCCTTAAGATCCTACACTAGTCGCTGAAAAAGTATAGAAGGGCGATTCCGTGCAGAGTCACATGTAATGAGGGCTTTAATTTTCATTTATTTATCAAATTTTAATGCTAATTCTGATTTTAAGTGGTATGGTAAATAAGTTATAACCATATTTTTTAGTTTAAATGTGTGGAAATAAAACTCCCAGAAATATACCATTAAATTTCATTACTCAAAATGTGCTTTTTTCCGAAGTAGGAAAAAAGCACATTTTGAGTAATGTAATTAAATAATATACTTCTGTGAGGTTTATTGCCACACATTTAAATTTAAAAATATGGTAACTTATTTACCATACCACTTAAAATCAGAATTAACATTAAAATTTAATACATAATTGAATAAATGCAAATTAAAGCCTGCGTTATGTGTGTGACACTCTCCATGGAATCGCCCAGAAATGATGGTGTTAATCCTATGGAGAAGTTATTTTCAAATACATTGTTTGGATTTATTTATATATATATATATATATATATATATTTTTTTTTTTTTGGGGGGGGGGGAGGCATAGTATCTTTATGTAGGCATATTTTTAATTTTGCAATTTTGGTTAGTTTTTTTAATACAGTAGATGATTTTACGAACTGGTGTACTGGTCCCGCCCAGCATCTCGCTGAACTAATGTTACTCCCATTTACGAACTTTTGACTTTATGAACACATATGAGTCCCATCGAGCATTTACTGTATTAAGATATCAATTTTAGAATCGGTTCCGAAAATTAAAGTATTTAAAATAAAATATAAAACCTAAGTTAAAAAAGTAAAAACTAGCCAGCATATAGATTGTCTTCAGCTATCATATGCAAAAAGAAGCCTGTACAAATATTAAAATCCAAGCAAGATATTTGAAAATAACTTTTCCGTGGAACTAACATTATCAGAAGTGTTGTCACACGGCTATTGTTAGGCTGTAATAAGTAAAACAAAATATTTCAAAAAAGATAACCACTAACCCATTATATACTTTGTTGTAATTATCCCCTGATTTAATTCACACTACATCTTAAATTGACTAACTTTTAAAGAAATATTAATTGTTAAGCTTTTTTATGCTAATTAATTAGCACTTGATAAATGTCAATTTAAAGTAGTTCATATATTTACAAATAAATTATGCACCAAAATAACTTTAGAAATGGATCAACTTAATTCTTTATATCATTTAAAACATTTGTTGAAACTTGAAATTATGTTCAAGTACAACTTTAAAATTTAGCTACTGGGTTAGAAGGAACAATGTCTTGATTGGATAAATACCAACCTATTAGGTACTATCTTGCAGTTATTCTTTCTTAATCTTGTCTTGTTGCAATTAACCATTGATTTTATTCAATGTTTCTTAAACCTACTAACTTTTATAAAGAAATGTAAAACTTTAAAATGGCATAAGATTGTAGCTTTTTATGCCAAAAGCAGGAGCCAAATATGCAATTTAAAATATCGCTGGGGAAAGAAACAACATTATTTACTAACAATTTTATTGAACAAAAAGAAAAAACAAATGTAGCATTGATAGCAATTTTAACAACAGATGGAGTGTTTGACAACACCTTTAACTGGACATGTAAATATTTTCATTTAAAATTTTCTTGTCAAGACAAGAAAATATGTATTCTTCTCTGCTGAAGATCCTTGAGAGATTCGATAGGGTTGTTGAATTCCACTCCTCGCAGCGGAATTGCATTCCTCCATGAGGTCACTATTCTCCTGTGTTAAAAGAAAATATTGAAATTAAGTTAAATAGCAATAATTGTAATGCAAAGGATTATGAATCTTTTAAGAATATTAGTTTTTAGATTAAAGTAAATATAAATAAATTCGTAAAGTCTTAAGAAACTTCTTAAAATATTGTTGAACATTCACCTTTGTTACCATTTTCAAAATGTATACAAACATATCTTTTTAAACAATAATTGGGGAAGGGGGGGGGGGAATGAAACTTTAAAGATTAAATTTATTCTAAATATGAAAATATATATAAGGGGTCGTTCCAAGCGAAATTTAGGACCCTTTCACAAAAATCTAATAAAATAGGCCCCTTTGTAACATTCTTTTTCACACAAACTGTTTTAAAATGTGTAAATTGTAAATAAAACCAGCTCACTGAAAACAAACTTTACCAAGGGGATTTAAAGAAGTTTTGTCAAAGTCTTCATTTAAATTTGAGTAACATGATTTCAACTTTCATTACAAAATGTTATTTATCACAAAAATAACTTACTTTTCACAAAATGGGCCCCAAAAATAAAAACCTACATACACACAAAACCGCCTCCCCATGCATATTCTTAAAAAACATACATTAAAACTTTTAGCTTTATATAAAGTTACACCACTGAAAATTCGGCTAATTGTGAATAAAATGGAAAATGAATAAATGAAACCTTCTGTGCAATCACACTTACCTGCTTGTTTATCATGTTACTTCTGATTAGGGTGTAAAAAAATGATTTTTTTTTTTAAAAAATAAAAAAAATCTGATTTTTTTTTTTTTTAAATCTGATTTTTTTTATTTTTTTTCCCGTGTTAAAATATTAACATCTACCAAGAATTAAGCATTTCAAAAATGAATAACACTTCAATTACTAACATAATCTATGTTTTTTTGCTTTAATTGATAAAATTTTAATTATGTAATTATAGAAATTACAAAAAACTGCAAATAAATTTCTTTAGTAACATACAACATTATGTGCATTAATATTTTATAATTATGTAAACCAATATTAAATACTGCTTATATTTTAAAGTTATTGATAAATTGCATTTAATTTTAAATTGATGATACAGATTAAATTTTGTAATTATTAAACAATTAACTGTTTAATTAAGAACACAATCTACATTTTTGAAAAAGTGGTTGAAAAAAGGTGATAAATAATAGTGTGATAAATTCATAAAGCAGCCAGTAATTTTACACAGGTTTTAAAGCGTATGTCTATCAAATTGATCAAAAATTGTAGCAATGTATACAGCAAACTTACACATAATTTATAAATAGAGCACAAAAATTGTATTTTTGAAATTTAAATCGGATATTTTCCCCCACAACATTAAAATATTTGAATAGCTACTAAATATTATAATGTTTTGAAGTTATTTAACATTTAGTTAGATTTTTTTAAATGTATAATAACATCTATTTACACAATTTAATATTGTTATAATTAACAATAACAAATATTACATTTTTTACAAGTGATTTAGTGATCGTTTTCATTATTGATTATCATGCTTTTTCATAACATTTTAAAAAATCAGAAAATATGTGATTTTATCATTTGATTTAAATCGATTAAAATCATTGACACTATTGCTGTGTTTATTGCATATAAAATAATAACTTGATTATTAAAAGGAAATTATGACATTGAAAGTTATATTAGATTTAAATATTTTTAAATTAAATGCTTTTTATGTTTGTTAGATAAAAAAACATACTTTTTACAAACTTACTGTACTTAAAATTTTTCACAATACTCAGGAATTATACTTGGAAACAATAATTTAAAGCTTTGTTTTGTGTATTCATAAGTCACAATAATTTGAATACTTTTTTATGTCATTTTAAACATTAAAAAAATTTTTGATTTTAATCAATGATTTTTTTTTAAAAAATCACTTGATTAAAATCATGATTTAAATCGTTGACACCCTACTTCTGATACAATCTTAAAATAAATTTCTATTTTAAAAACAAATTTAAAAGGTCTTAAGCAACATTACAAAATATTGTTGAAAATTCCCCATTGTTGCCATTTTCAAAATGTATACATTGGAAGGGGGGGGGGGGATGAAACTACATTTAAATTTATTCTAAATATGAAATGTTTTATTACAACAATGATTAACCTTACCCCATAAAATCTAAGCAGTCAGGCGGCAATTTTCTTCCAACAGTCAAATGCATGTCATGTGTCAGAGATACATGTCTAATTTAATACAGTATAACCTCGAAAATCCTGTATCAGGACTAAGACTAGATTTATAAAAATTCTGGATTTCACAAAGATAATCAAAACTTTCACTGTTTTTAATGGTACCTTTAATCATAATTTAATAAAGTTATAATTATGTAAGAAAATGAAAAAATAACATTGAAAGGCTTACTTTCATTGAAATTTACGTTAAAAAATTTTCTATAAACAGTGAATTTTGAAAATTCAATTGCAATTTGCTTTTTTTTTTTAACTTTTAATAAAAATGCTTTTCATATTAAATACATGTTAGGAATATCTATTTCAGAAATACAGACTTGTTTTTCTAACTTGCATAATGTTATGACAAAATTAAATTTTATATGCTGTTTCTATACCAACACCATTACTCTATTCTATTATATAAAAACTTCCAAATCTAACACATGTCATGGATTTCTATCTAATATCGGAAGAAAATGTATGTTATGGGGCAAATGTATCTGACTGATAGACGATACTAAATAAATGAACTAAAACTGCATAGCACTGCATTCCAAACACATAGGAAACCCAGTAGCAGAAAGTTCCTGACGGGTGACATGCGTCGCAGATTTTTTTTCCCATTGGATTTTTTTCCAACTTTATATTATGTTTAGTTCTTTATTATTTATTACTAAAACTTAAGATTATTATTAATAAAAATTAGTAAAATGCTTAAAAACATTAAAAGTAAATTTTCTGCTATTGGGATAGGAAAGATAGATGCTAGGTATGAAGTTTACTAATATGAAAACAGATTTTTTTTTTCCACATATGTATCTGTAAGGTCACACTGTCCCAATACAGTGTTAATTACTAAACACACACACACACACAAAATGAAATTCCATGACAAAATCAAAACTTAAATATATTTAAGATTAATATGTAAATTTATACCTTTCTTGCTGATAATACACCTCTTCAGGATTATCACGTGTCTCTTTGATAGTCCTCTTTGTTGGTACTTTTTTTGGGCTGGTGTTAAATTTAACCTCATTGTTGCCATAACCTCCATTCAACCATAGCAGCTTGAGTGATAGGATCAAAGTATTGTTCCTAAAATGAAAATGTGCAAAAACAATGTTATCGATTTAAAACGTTTAAATGATTTTAACTTAAAATTTCAAAACAGACGTAATGATGAGTTCATACGAAAGTGCCTGAAACATACAAAAAACGGAAATTCATTTCCCTGCAATTTACCCAAGCAATAAATTGGGTTGGGTTGATTTTTGACGGCAAAACTCGAGTTTTGTGCGATCGAACAGTAAAATTCGCGATATCTTTTTGTGACTAATTAACAAAATTCACTATTCGTCGCGACCTTTTGACGAAATTTGTAATATTCTTCACTGAATAAGTTTATCGATATTCCCGATTATTTTTTGCGCAATCTTTTGACGAAATTCGCAATTTCTTTCTGAACTCTTTACGAAAATAGCAATTTTATTCAAAAAACAATTGAAAATAATTACCATTTGTTTCTGAGATATATGACAAAATATCTGGTATTTTTCCATGATCTTTGAAGAAATTCTCATTTTTTCCCGCGACCGATTCATGAATTGATTTAGGGAAATTCGCCAAAGTGTTGCAGAAAAAAACAAATTTTGCCAAAGAGGTACAGAAAAAAATTTTGCCAAAGGGTTGCAGAAAAAAAATTTTGCCAAAGGGTTGCAGAAAAAAACGAATTTTGCAACAGGGTTCCAGAAAAAACAAATTTTACCAAAGGGTTGAAGAAAATTTTGTCAAAGGATAGCAGAAAAAAACACAAATTTTGCCAAAGGGTTGCAGACACAGTTGTATAATATAGACGCACGCGCAGAAGATTTTCCAAAAATTCGGAACCTTGCAGAAAAATTTGTAGAAAAAACTTATTTTTGTAACTTTTTTTTTTTTTTTTTTTTTTTTTTTTGAATACCAAAAAATTTAAAATATTCTCTATATTATAATTTCGTCAAAGAATCGTTAAAAAAAAAAAAAAGAATTTCTTAAAAGCATAGCGGAAAAAGCCCGAATTTGTCAAAGGATCGTGAAAAAAATATCCCGCAAATTTCGTCAAAAAATCGCAGAAAAAACTTATTTCGTCAATGGATTACGGGAAAAATATGAATATCGCTAAAAGCTGAGAAAAAAGCACGTATTTCGTCAAAAAATTGCAGGAAAAATGCGAATTTCGTAAAAATATCACAGAAAAAACGTGAATTTCGTCAAAGGATCGCGAAAAAAAGCTAATTTCGTCAAAGAATCTTAGAAAAATGCAAATTTCGGCAAAAGGGCTCAGGAAAAAAAAAAATTCTTAAAAGCAGAGCGGAAAAGCCCTAAATTTTGCCAAAAGATTGTGAAAAAATGCAAATTTCGTAAAAGAATCGTGTAAAAAACTACAAAAAATCGAGAATTTCGTCAAAAGTGTTGTGAAGAAAAGCGAGAATTTTGTTAAAAATGCATGAAAAAATACGAAATTCGTCAAAAGATTGTAGGAAAATGCAAATTTCGTCAAAAGATTGGGAAAAAACTGATTTCGTGAAAGAATCGAAGAAAAATGTGAATTTCATCAAAGAATCGAGAAAAAAAGAGAATTTCATCAAATGATCACAGAAAAAACGAGAATTTCGTCAAAGACAAAAGGAAAAAACATGATTTTTGTCAAAGGGGCGCGGTAAAAACTCACCAGTCTTTTTAATGATGATACCTATGAATGGATACCTCTTCCTAGAAAAGGTGATTTAGTTGTTTCAGTGGCAATGTCACATTATTTCTGCCCTTCTTATGCATTTTTAGCTTTTTTTTTTTTTTTTTGACCAAAATAATTATTCTTTGATTAATACTAATTATTTTTAATTTAAATGGTAATTATTTTAAAAATACTGTTTTTAATTCATATTGTTAAAATAACATAACACGGTATTTTACGTTATTAAGAGGCTACTTCAGTCAAGTGAAAAGACCCGTTCGCTAATGCTAATCCTATGGAAGAAATTTATAACGATATCTTGGTTGTATTTTAATATTTTTAAATGATGTTTTTTGCATTGGATAGCTGAGATCGATCTGTACAAAGGTCGTTTTTTACATTTTCTATTTTGTTTACAGATATTTTTAATGAGGACACTTTCATTTTTGGAACAGGTTTCGAAACTGAAAGCATCCTCATTTAAAAAATCTGAAATCGAAAAAGTAAAAAACGGCCTGCATACAGATCGATCTCAGCTATCCAATGCAAAAAAAATCATTTAAAAATATTAAAATGCAACCGAGATATCGTTATAAATTTCTTCCATAGGATTAGCATTAGCAAATGGGTCTTTTCACTTGACTGAAGTAGCCTCTTAAACATTAAATTAATGTGCAGATAGTTTTTGACCCAATATTTATGCACACAGAAAGTTTTTGGTTTTATACAAGTCTGGTTGCAGAAAAAACAAACTTTGCCAAAGGGTTGCATAAAAAACGGAAGTCTCTTTAGAAAACAACATATACACAAATATCTAAGTTTATTATAACAGGGATAAACTTAAAAAATATACCAAACTAACTTTTGAAAATTTGGATTTAACCCGAACCCAACTTGCAGGAATTCACACTCAGCCTCAAATCGACCTGAACCGATTTTTCTTCCAATTTTTCCACTTTTACTGTTTGATTTTAAAATGTTAATTCATAGAGGAAACCATTAAATTTAAAATTTCATTAATTAATAAAAAGTCATCCTTTAAATAAACTCAAAGCAAGTTTTTTTTCCAATATGAAATTTACTTATAAAGAGCTTATTTATCAAAATGCAATTGTTTTAATAAATATTATGTAAAGTTGTTTTAAAAAATAACATTTTAATACCTTAAACCTTGAAATAAAAAGTATTCGGCCAAACAGTTACTATTCGGCTAGCTGAATATTCAGTATTCGGCCAAAATCACTATTCAGAGCATCACTAAATCTGACTTGCTACTTTGAACAACATTCATAATCTTCAATTTTAATTTTTAGCTTAATTGTTTACATATCAAATACCTACATATGTGAATTATGAATCACTGCAGGATTAGTATTAGTTTTTGCCACTTACTGAAAGAAACTAGTTTCTGCCCTGATGATATGAAAAAGTAAAATGTTTTAAAATTTTACTGTTGTATGATATATTTCTCAAATCATTTTCATTTATTAATTTTCTTTAGAATATGAAATTATGGCTAAATTGATAAGCTGGGGAGGGAGGGGGTGATTGTGGCTTCATCATGAAAAAATACCAAAAATTTTAGCAAAGACAGTGTTGACTAGGGATGCACCGAATAGTGATTTTGGCCCAATGCCGAATATTCGGCCTAGAGGTGAACCGAATACCGAATATTCGGCTTGTCAAATACTTTTATATTTCAAAGTTTAAAGGCATTAAAATATTAAATTTTAAAACAATTTTACATACTATTCAATACAGAAACTTACATTTTAATAAACAAGAGTTACAATTACAAGTAAACTTTATACTGAAAAAAATATGCTTTGAGTTATTTAAGAAGAGGATAGTTATAAAACTTTTTAAATTAGTAAAATTTTAAATTTTGTGCCTTCTTCTGAGAATTAATACAGATAAATAAAATTTTCTTAAATTCTAAAAGAAACATTTTAAAATCAAAGTTTAATAGTGAAAAAATTGGAAGAAAAATTGTACAGTATCATATATTATTTGTTTGTCAGGAAGAGACTGAAGTAAAAGTAAACAAATATTACAAATCAATTCAAATTTTATATGGTGGCAACTTAGCAAGAATAATTGTTCTACTCCCTTTAATTTAAGCAAGGAAGTTTTTAAATACATCCTAGATAGGTGTCTGGAGTGGACAATCATTTTCAGAGATTCTAAAAATTGTTCTTAAAATCTCAGCAAGAAACAGATTATTTGCTAGACAAAATTTAGGAACTTGCATTTGTACATAATTAATTTCTATGAAAATCCTCGTGATTGGTTAATTTTCTTACTTAATACTTAACAAACAGCAAATAAATAATGTAATAACATTCTCTTTTATTTAAATATAATTCTGTTTCTAATTATTCTGAATATCTTTGTAAGTTGATTGTTAAATGTAGAAGTTGTACTATAAAGTTTTTAAAAATATGTTTAAAAAATTTTCCTTAAGTATTCGGCAGGCCGAATAGTTTGCTATTCGGCCAAGCCGAATATTCGGTATACCAAATAGTTGGATATTCGGCCAAATCGAATATTCGGTAACATGGCCGAATACCGAATAGATACCGAATATTCGGTGCATCCCTAGTGTTGACTAGAATAAAAGGACTGTTTTTACTGCAAAAACTTTATGTCGCCGTTTAAACCGCATTTTAAGTGTAAAAAACACCAATATTTAAATATGCTCAGAACAAAAAAAATTGTTAGTATAGCTAGATACAGCACCGCTTTTATTTAATGATAGACACTTTAGTTTTAGTATTTCTTTTACTGATGAAATATTAAATTATAATTTTTTTCTTTGTTTATGACTAAATTGCCAAATTTTTTATGTGGATTTTTAGCATACTTGGTTGCTTTTCTTATTTAATAAATATGTATATAGAGATAGACAAACTTTTTGTAATAATAAAGCATTTAACAAATGAAATCAAACAAGATTTTACAAAAATAGATTATATATCAGGGGTCGATCCAGCCGAAATTTGGGGCCTATTTAGGGCCCCTTTACAAAAATCTATTTAATAAAATAGGGCCCCTTCAGAAAAATAAATTTAATAAAATGGGTCTCTTCATAAAAATGAACTTAATAAAACAGGCCCCTTCGCAAAATTCCTTTTAATAAAATAGGCTCTTTTGTAACATTCTTTTTCATAAAAAGTGTTTTAAAAATGTGTAATTTGTAAATAAGATCAGGTCACGAAAAACAAAAACTGTAACAAGGAGATTTAAAGAATATTTTTGTTCATAAATTCTTGGTTCGAATTTGATTCACTGGATTTCAACTTTCATTGCAAAATGATATTTTTCACAAAAATAGGGTAGATGCACCAGTTTTGGCCACATTGGATCAATTTGT
The DNA here is from genome assembly GCA_963932465.1 of Maratus speciosus. Lineage (NCBI taxonomy): Eukaryota > Metazoa > Arthropoda > Arachnida > Araneae > Salticidae > Maratus > Maratus speciosus. The sequence continues at coordinate 503,604,524 of OZ010795.1, read as the reverse complement.
CCAATATTTACCCTGTAAATTAATGCTAACATATAATAGGCATTCTTACATTTTAAGCAAACTCTCTTTTATCATTTACAATATCATTTGTTTATTTTTTGATAAAATAGGATTTGCAAAATAAAAATAAATGTGTGAAACTGCAGTGTGTGCTTACTTGTATTAAGATTTTTGCTTAGCTGACAAGTTTTCAGAATCTTTCAAACATTAGGCACTTATTGGGTTCTATTTGTTCTGAAACAAATTGCTATTAAGTTTTATGAGGTAAGCTTTCTCTCTACTGCAATTTTACATTTAATTTAATTATTTTAAGAGTTTAATGGGGGGTGGCCAAAACTGGTGCATTAAATTTGCTATATGTACCAGTTATGGCCATGGGGTGGCCAAAAAGGGTACAACATTATGTTCCACTTTTGGCCACATGATTCATTATAGAGTGAATTTTAGCCATTTAATAAATTTAAGAACATCTGGCAAAATCAATTTAATTTTGTTTTATATAGTAATGGCTTCAATAATAATAAAAGCAAGGCTAATGGCAGTTCTTATAAAAGAGATTTTGTTATTCTCTATCCAATAGATAATTCACTTTAGAAAGAAGGACATTGTGCTAGTCACTAAAGAATGACATTGCTAAAGAATATATATTATTGTATTTAATATTGATAAAACAAAAGGGGAGGCGATATGTAATGTTTAGATATGATAAATAAACTAAAACATAAATTTTGAAAGATTTTACAACTTATAAATTAAAAAGTTCAATAAAATTATAGCATGATTTAATTGCTTGTATTTTTCCTAAAGAAACGAAGAAGTTCCATAATTTTTGCAATATTTCAGGCACACGGATTTAGAAATACTAAATATTGCGAAAATCTTTACTAGAGATATCTAAATACAAGTAACAATGTATTTCACATTATTTAAAAAAAACAGGATTCCTTTTACCAAGTTTAAAAGAGATTCTGTGCTATTAAAAAATGGCCTAGAGGGAACACTGCTCTAAGATAGGAAGTAAAATTAAGGCCATTCAAAATGTAATGCCAGCACTACAAGCTAGCAAAGTTTTGGAGTAAATCCGTTATTGCCTTACATCACAAGTTTGCAGGACGGACACCACTTTTCTCTAATAATGTTGAATCTCAAGTAGTAGATCTAGGTACTAGGAATTGAAGTTAAAAATCAATTAGAAAAGTGGATTTTAGATATTGTCAGAATACTATTTCCTATAAAAATGGAATAACTTTTAAGATTCTGTCCAGAAAATTGTAGCCGGCAAGAGAGAAACTTCATTTCAAGATGATAGACCAGGTATCAAATGGTATTATTTGCTTCTGAAATCACACCCTAAAATAACTTGCAAAGAAGCAAGGTATTTAAATAAGGCACAAGGTAATATAAATCAAAAGATGATTTCATAACTTTTTGATGAAAATCAAACAAAAATCAGAAAATGCTTTCAAGAAATATAATTCTTTGATGAAGATTCAAGTGTTCTAAACAAGCCACAATCCATGAATAATTATAAAACTGATTAAATAGTAAATCTTTATGTCCTATAGGCACTGTTGTCCCTTTTATTAATCAAATTTAAATATATTTTTTGTTTTTTAATTGAAATTTTCAGTTAAAATCAACATAAGTATATTTTATTTGATGTTTTTATCAATTCATAAAGAAATCTGCAAAATTCTCTTTATACAGCAAACAAATATATGTGTGGTAAAATAGATGTTGCATAAAAATGCTTTATTTTTACTTATTATCAATTAAAATGTTTGTTAAACTACATGATATTGGAGTGGCCAAAACTGGTGTAGGGGTGGCCAAAACTGGTACAAATTGCAATAAATTGCTTGATGAGTTATTACTCACAATCTAAAATATTCTGTAGAAAGTCATTATAGTTAACAGAAAGACAATTAAATTTAGTAAAGAATGATGTTATTATGATTTAATATGCTTCAATCGATCAAAAAATGTAAAATTTCTATTTCAAATTTTCTCTAAATGTGGCCAAAACTGGTACATCTATCCTATTATAAAATTCACAAAATTAACTTACTTTTCACAAAATGGACCCCAAGAATAAAAACCGGCACCGACCCCTGTATATATACAGTCTAACAGATTTTTTTTTTTTTTTTTGGGGGGGGGGGGGGGGGGGAGAAAAAGATACAGAAAAACAACAATAAAAATGATTTTATCATGTGTGCAAGAAGTCCATCCAAGCCAAGACTGAAAACTTTTCAGAATATTAGGTATAACCTACTGGCGATGGGCTAGACAATCTCAATGTCTTGATTTATGGCTGAAAATGGATTTTTTTACAATAAAAAAGAGCAATTAAAAGTTTTTGCTAGTAAAATTGCTATTATTTCAATATAAAATATAATTTACAACCAGCCAAAAATCTTTCCGAGACTGAAGGTCTTGCACCCATGTTTATAATTGAGAAAAGAATTTAGTGATTGGTTATACCAAAATTATCTTATTTTTTATTTAAATCTTTTGAAATGCGGGACAAATGTATAAAATGTATACAAATAATAATTCACCATACCAGTAAGAAAAGAAAAAAAATAGTATGCTGCTAGTTTGTTTTTACAAAGTTTAAATATTGCCAGATATGTGACCATTTCATTCACACTTTTAATTTTTCAAAAAATTTTGTGTGGTAAAATAATAAAAAAAATATACTCATTTTACCCCGGCTACCCCTATTGTCAGGAAGGTAAATTGGAAAATATAGCTCTCGGAAAATTGAAAGGGAATTGCTGAAAAGTGATGGTGAATGGATGCAGTAGAACACTGTTTATGTAATTATTTGAATTCTTTTACACAAATAGTATTGTATAGAAATAAACTATTGTACTTCTAAGGAATAAAATTGACTTTTGAAAATATAATTAGATTGAAAAAAATGTATAACTGAATACCAACCTTGAATTAAAATTCTGTATTTGGAGAAAGAAACAATTCTCTGGAAAATTTTAGGGAGGAATTCTAGTAATTTTTCACAAAATTATTTACTACAAATTATAAAACGTATTTTTGTTTGATATGATTTATCTGAAAAATTATTTTTACAAAATACTTAGAACTGTTATATCTGACAAAAAGTTTCGTCACACGAAAAAGTAAACTTTTATTATTTTCACCTCCCCCGACCCTTGCTTTAACATGACGCTGTGATCAGCTTATTTATTTATTTCTCAACAAAGTAATAAACAGGGCATTTTAAACGAAAATAAATAAGTAAAAAATAAAAAGGCAGAATAATTTTAAAATATAGAAGCATTTCTAAAATTAGCTGCCTCCAGCGTGACGCGGAATGTGTTACAACGTGCATTAAAAATTATAAATTTAAATCATTACATGCAATTCCACTAAAAAGTAAGGATAAATTAAATGCTTTTATAAAACTTACCGAATAAAACAGACACATCCTTTCGTTCCTTCATTAAGTAAACCTCTTGAATGTTTACTTATTTATCTACACATCTGCGTCCATCTTGAAGCAGGCCAGCGACACACGAGCGTCTGGGGAGAGAACGACTTCTAATAGTAGCACTTACAAAAAAATTCGGCTTCCGTTTCAACAGGGAAGAAAGGGAGGAAACAGTCTGCGTTCTTCCCTCAACCTTGTGTAACTTTCCCTTTTCGCTTGCAATAATTATCCAGTTATGGGAACATTAAAATTATAAATAAAAAATGTGGAATGTTGAATTTTATAATTTGATTCTCAGAAAAAAATGATTTTTTTCAAAAATAAATAACATAATTTTAAAAGGAAATAAAAAAGAAGAATGTCTGTTATTTATATAAAAACCTTTTATACATAAATCTGTAAAAATTATTTTTATAATTATAGCTTCATATTTTAATATTATAATATTTCATTATATAAATATTAACATATTTAAAATAAAAAATAAGTAGATTTGTCAATTCTGCATATATTTATATATAATATAGTTATTTGGCAATTAATATTATGTATATAACTATATTAAAAAATCTGTGTCCACGAAATACTGATTTTTTTTTTTTTTTTTAACTTTTTCACATCGGAAAATTCATTTTTACCGTTTTCATTTTTTATTAAGTTTTATATATTAACCATTTACCTTTCTGTGTGTTTACTGTTTACCTATTCTTTTTTTAAATAAGGCCAATTGTCGTAAATGTTTGATATTTTGTTAAGGTTAGCACCAACCTCATCGTATCCTTTTTTTTTTTTTTTTTTTTTTTTTTTTTTTTTTTTTTTTTTTGCAAACTTATGTCAATATTTCCAGTTTGGGGAATTCGATTTGAATATTTTACAATGCTTTTTCAATTTATCATTAAATGATTTTCTGAAGGAGATATGAGATTATGAGATAATATTTTAAGGATTACGTTTATTAGATTAAGTAGGAAGGAGGGGGGGGGAGAGTTCGGTTTAAATTCTTTAACTTACATAAATAACGAAAATGTCAATTTTCCTGTTTAATTTGCTGCATCTATTTGACATTAAACGGAATTTCCCTTCCAAAGTTGCAAAGTTCTTTCTTCTTTCTTTTGTATATATATATATATATATATTTATAATCAGTGTGATTAAACATTAAAATGTTAAAACCTCGACCTGTTTTTCAATTAACTCGATTTTTAAATGGATAATCCTCATGGTTCATAAAATTAAGGACAGGATTTTCCTTAATATAAATTGACTGTTGATGAGTATTTGCTTAGTATTTTTTTTAAATAAAAATATTGAGCAAATAGTCGTTTGTATATTATTTTTACAACATGTCATGACATTTCATTTATTTTTTTTTAACCCTTTATGTCCCAAATTATGAATTCATGAAAATTTCATCTTCTAAAACATTTTTTTTGTGAATTTTTGAAACTACATTAGAAGATTTACACACACATTTAATAAATTTTAGAAGGATTTTGCAATTTAAAGTCAATTAATTAAATTTGTATTTATAGGAATTTTGTACAATATTTATAACTTCATTCAAATCTTTTATTTAAAATAATATTTTTTACCATTTTATAGAATTAGAAAATGTACAAATACAATACTCTTACAATAGAAATATAGGAATAATTCCGAACTGAAACTTTTCACCCTCAAACTTCCAAAGTCAAAAAAGCTAAAGAGAGGAGAGGAAAAAAAAAAAAAAAAATCATCCTTTTAAGAATAGTTTTGTTTTGTTCAACCAATAATGCTTTTGGAATAAGATAACGTAAAGTACCTATAACTCATTCTAAAATGTACTACTACTAATCGATGCATATTTTATACTAAATTATTTTAATGGTACGTTAAAGTAGCGTCGGGGCATAAAGGGTTAAATAATTAATTATTCGGAAATTTGGTCCTTACGGTTACTGAGCGCACACAGAATTAAAAATATGGAAGAGAAAGTAAGAAATTAAAAGGAAGTGTGGTTTTAAAATCTTCTTAATAATTTTTAAATTAACTTTTCAAATCTTATTGCAATAATTAAATTTATCCTTTATTATGTCATTTTCCTTCATAGAACCATTTAATAATATGTCAGTAAGATATTATTAAAAAAAAAGTACAAAAATTACAAAAATCCTTTAGCTGTAAAATTTTACACAAGCTTACCCCCCACCCCCTCACACACACACAAAAGAAAAAAAGTAGGATATGATGAGTGCTTATTTCGAATAAATATACAGTAAAACCCGTTTAAGAAGTTCCCGCTTAAGAAGTTTTCCCGTTTAAGAAGTTTATATTTTCGATTCCCATTTTTCTCTTATTCTTACAACACTAAAATAACTCGTTTAAGAAGTTTTGTTCGAAACTCTTTCCAGCTTAAAAAGTTTTATTTTTTCTTCCATTTTTACTTTCAAAGCTGGTTTATTTTGTCTTTCTGATTATTATTTTATTTTCTGTGCTGAAATCTCTTTCTTTATTATTCTTCGCTATTCAAAAAGGTCAATGTTTAGGACTGATAGCAGATGTGGTCACCTCTATTTCACCTTAAAATCTGTTTAACGTGTTTGATGGAAATGGAATGTGGGTAGAGGATGGGCCTCTCGTTACTGTAACAATAGTGGTTCTTTCAGTTCAATAGTTACAACAGATTCTTTCCCACCACCATATTCCATAAGTGTATGTACCAAATCTGCGTTTGGTTTATTCATTTAGCAGTTTTTAAGTCAGTGTAAAGTGCATAACATCAAAGGTTTCTCGTTAGAAAATACACGGACAAAAATTTCTGTTTTTTTCCCCCAAAAATGTCGGGCAAGGCAATTACAAGGAAAGCCTTGTCAATTGAAGACAAAATCAAAATTTTGAAAGAAGTTGATAGGAACGCCAAAACAACAAGAGTTGAAATTGCAAAGAAGTTGAACATACCAGTGGCTACTCTGAATGGAATTCTAGCAAAACGAGATCTCATTTTAAACTGTTCTGAAAAATCTCGTAAAATTAAAAATGTGAAAAGAGGAAAATATGAAGTTATGGAAGAAAAGTTATTGATTAAAGGTTGCCGAAAAAAAAACAGAAACTAAAAACTATAACCGATTTTTTTTTTTTTTTTTTTTTTTTTTTTTGCAAAAACATATCAAATCATTCTTAAAGAGAAATTTCTTGTCTTGGAATAAATAAAGAGTTTCTAAGGTAATTATGTATTTTTACTTTATTAGCTAATTTTTTAAGTGTGCAAACTAATTTAAATTTCTTAAGAAAACTCAATTTTATAGAAAATACTCTTTGTATTATTGTACTAAGGTAAAATAGACCCTCTTCTGAATATCAATATTTAAACTATTGATTTTTTTCAAAAAATGCTAATTTCCCGTTTAAGAAGTTTTCCCGTTTAAGAAGTTTTTCCCCTCCACTCCCTTGGGAAACTTCTTAAGCGGGTTTCACCGTATTATCTATAAAGAATACTGCAGAATTGACAAAACTACTTATTTTTTTAAGTCTGTTACAAAAATATATTAAAATATAATAATAATAAAATATGAAGCTATAAAAATATTATATCAGATTTATCTAACAAAAAGGTTTTCAGATAAATAACAGCCATTACTAGAATTCTATTTTTTGAAAAATTATTTCCTTTAGAAAACATTTCATTTTTTGCAAATTCGATGGTTTTTTTTTGTTTTTTTTTTTTCTGTGTTGTTCAAATTATTCTTCGCTGTTTATAATTTTAACAATTTCCATAATCGAATAACAAATGCAAGCAAAAAGGGAAAGCAACATGAGGCTGAGGGAAGAACGCAGTAGATTTCCCCTTTTCTCCACAGCTGAAAAGGAAGAATTTTTTCTAAGTTCTACTGTTAGCAGTCGTTCTCTCCCCAGACGCTCGTCAGCGACACGATAAGACGAGACGAACGAATCTGAGAACGACTCGCAAAAGAGCGGCAGGAAACAAGCTTGCTAATCAAGTTGAGCTGTTTTGCGGTCGCTCTCGTTGAGTAAAATAGAAGAATAAGAGCTTAAATCAAGTTGAGTGAAGCGTTTAAAAATCAACTCATTCACGATCCAATAAATTAGTGCTCATTCTTGAGTAGGCAAATCCACTCATTCGTTTTAAGAGAGTATATGTATGTATGTATGTACTATATTTTGTCCGCACGATAAAAGTCGCAATTATGCACGGATCGTCTTCAAACTCGCCAACAACTTTGAGATGGCTAATATCTCGGCGGGGAGTGAAAATGGGCAAAATCGGCCAAGGGAATGGAAATGGGGAGGGTTCAAAATTTTGAATACCGCCTTAAAATGATTCTGATAAAACCAGCTCTAACACAACAATGACAGGAAAAAAGAAATATTTTTCGTTATAGCAGTTGCCAACAATAAAAAAAGCAATAAAATTCTCACCACAACAATTGCTTTTCTATTGCAAGGTTTCACGTGAAAAATTAAATTAAATATTACGTCATAAGTTTTCTAGAGCAAGATTTCCGCATGGAAACTCAAAATGAAATAAATAGTTAGACGAATTAAAAAAATATATATATTGCTTCAAATTAGAAATAAAACGGACCTCAGCAGGTGAATATGTAACGTCATGTGAGTTTCAAGAAATGTATTAAAACATGATGAAAACCCGACAATGGAAATATTAGCTTATTTTAACACTCTGAAGTTCTCTGAATTTGTTTTATCTATTTTTAAACCTATTCCATATACATACGTGTATGTATTCGTGTATATTAGAATTTTCACAAAATGTTTAGCTCTCTAGAGGTCATTCTTAGTGAAGATCTTGATTTAAGTTTTTTTGGTGAATTTAGTACTTAACTTCGAAATCTACCTCCGCCTGTAGGCCCGAGCCGGCAGGGATTTTTTAATTATTTTCTATTATTTTCAAAAGGAAATAGCAAAAAAATAATTAATTACTATAGAACAAAATAATTTATATAAATTTAAAAAAGAAATAAAAGTAAATATACATTTATTATTAAATAAACAGCAATAGCCGGGTTATCATGTCTATCAAAATAATGCCATTTTTGCGCCAATTAGGTACCCCGGTGCGTATATGACATCTGTGTCTAATATTTTTCTTTTCATTTTTTTTTTTTTTTTTTTTTTTTTAAAGAAGTCAAAGTCATCAATTTAAATGTTTCATTTTTAAATGAAAGTTTTGTATTTAATAAAATGATAACGAAATACAAAAAAAGCATTGTTCTTAGCATAGATTTAAAGGAGGCCCAACTGTCGCCAAATTAATTTAAAATAGTAACCTTTTCTGAATTATGAAAAAAAAATTTCTGTTATGATTAAAATTTGAGTTGCCATCATTAGAAAAAATGTATTTAAAATTAGAAAAAAATTAATATTTCGAAAACTAATTCGAATTTAAAAATTCTAATACCAGTTTTGAGATCTGTGGATCAACAAGGATTTTTGGTGTTAATTTCATCGCAAAGTATTCCATATTTTAGGAGAAATCGCCGTGAAACAAAATCAGTTGTTTAATCGGTCGTTTAAAAGAATCGATACATTTCAGGCGTTTCATAAATTCGTTTCATTAGGATTTTATATATACTAGGGGATCATACCCGGGCTTCTCGGGTTAAAGAATATAGGTGAATTTTTTTTTTTTTTTTTAAATCGAAAACTAATAATTTTTTATGTGCAATAATTTGTTTAGATTTTTCACTTACATTAAAAAAGAATTTTCATATGGGAAATACGATTTATACAATCAAATAAATTTTTGAAATTTATCAAAAGCGATATTTTCTTATTAGCCGTATGCTAAGAATTATTTAACCAAGATTTTGCTATTTATAGCATCCTTTTATATTCTGATAATTTCTGAGCTTATACATGTCTGTTAAATTTGTGTATTATTTTTATTATTTTATTTATTTATTCATAGGAAGTTTTTTTAATGGGTATTAGCCGTAAGAAAATGATGAACTCTTTATTTTGTTTTAAGGGCAAACGGATTAATTTTTCGTAATCAAGCTCCGCGGGATATAGATTAATTAAAAAATATTTCATGCTTTAAAATTGTTTTTAAAATCATAGACAATCAGTAAACTGAGAGGAACTTTGCAAAAAAATTTCATTTGAAAAAAAAATCCTATTTGCTGATCTAAAAATTTAAATTGTACGATTACAAATATGTTAGATTTGTGTTCTTTCAATATTATTCTTTTATTTGTTGATAAAAGAATTCTTAATTTCGTTAATTTGTCTTGCACAAATACATTAGATTGGTGTTTTTTTAATATTATTCTTATATTTGTTTATAAAGGAAGTATTAATTTCGTTATGTAAAAATAGTCAACAAATGCTGAAAAATGTTTGTTGCTTTATGTGTAAAATGTTTATTATTATTATGTATTGAAACGGGCACGCGATAAGATAAAATTTAAAAAATCGTGCTTAAAAATTATTTTAGAAAAACTAATACATCAGTCAAGTCAATTAAGATAAAGTTTTTAAACAAATTGCATTTGAAAGTTTCCCTATGCGAGGAAAATTGAAAATGCACTATGGTCAGAAGATTAAGAAATTGCAGTAGCGAAAATTTCAAGACCGAAATTTTATCGTGAAGTGTTGCTATTCGCAAAATGACGCCAGCGTTACGCACAGATACGTTTGTTCTTTATCATATAGACACTTAATCAATAAAATATAATAAAGATTAGTTATTACACTGTAAAACAAACACTGTAAATTTGCCAGAACAAACTCGATCACAATGAATGTGCTGTATCTTTTTTTGGTTTCCTGACTATATAAACATGGAAAATACAGTAGTTGCGTAAAATTAACAGCACAATGTGCTGTTAATTTTACGCAACTACTGTTGTAATTTTACGCAACCAAAAAAAAGATACAGCACATTCACTGTGATCGAGTTTGTGCGCGAGATAAACAGTACTTCGTACTGTAAAAATGTTTTTTTTTTTTTTTTTTTTTTTTTTTTTTTTTTTTTTTTTTTTTTTTTTACGGTGTAGGATGTGGTTATCAATTGAGGTTCTTATGCTCGGTATTCCGGAATGATAAATAGCAATTTTCACCTTCTCAAAATTTGCATACGCACTTCTCAGATCCATAATCATCATTTAAAAAAATTGTATTCTGTTTGATCATTTAAAAATCATTTTAACTCAAAAGTTGAAGTCACGATTGTCCGCAACATCTTTTATGTGAACAGACGCACTCTTTACTTGAGATTCTAATCTCAATTCCGGAGAGTAAAAATTTCCTTAATTTATATTTTTTAGACGCATTTGTGTTAAAATGTTTAGTTTTATCAAAGAAAATGATCGTTTTCTTTTAAATATGACTTCATTTTCACTTAAATAAGCATTTCGCCTAGTGTCTGAAACTTAGTATCAGCACACATGCAGAAGAAAAAACAATATAAAAAATTTATGAGGAAAAATGCGTGTTTTCAAAAGCCGTATGTCATTTTCCCTTTTATGCCACTAATATAATTTTCTGCTCCAAATGGGATTTTTCGACACTAAACCCTATACAACAATTTTTATCAACAATTTTGAATTTTTATCAGAAAATAGCATGAATAAAGATAAAAATACCTCATTACTTCTCTCTTGTCTGTAATAATGAAAGCTATCTAATTTTCACCATTTTGAAGAAATTTCATAAAATGCTTTTAAAATTAAAATATAAAAGTGGGAATATTAAAAAAAAAAAAAAAAAAGTCAGATAGTGTGATCACATCTACAAATGAAGAGTTTTCAGTTAAAAAAAAAAATAGTAAAATTGGTTCAGTGAAAGATCAGGGCAGATGACTAAAATACACACTTCTAATTTAAATGTATAGATTATATAACATTAGGAAAAATTAAATTAAGCAAATTATGTTATTTTGATAAAGTTATAGTAGAATGTCCTAAAGAATAGCATGAAAATTTTATTATTCGAGAGAATTTTGGACAAAAATTTCCGAACATGATGTTATTTTAAACCACGAATTAGTAAAAATCAGGAGCTCAAACGTTCATCTATTGTTCAACATTCTTGGTCTTCTCAGCATAGGTTCGATTTTTCCTCAGCCACCATTATCCAAAAATGTTCTTCTAATCTTGATCTTGATTTTTGGGAAGCTTACCACATCATTAAAAATTCTCACTCTTTAGTCAATGACTTATCTAGTACTCCAGATTTTTCAAGTATTTGGAAAGCATTAATTTAATTTCCTCTTTTTTGGTTTCTATTCTCTCCTTCTCCGGTAGATGTCGCTACATGTCCACCCAGTCGTTTCCACTGCTTCTCTCTCATTGGTTGTTTCTGGCGCTTGTGCTACCCGCATAGGGTATATAAGGCAGCGCGTCTCTGTCTATCATTTTGCTCAGCCTTGCTTTTTCTAGCACGCTGTTCTTTTTTCCCTATCTTTCACTGAAGAAGAATCTCGCTGTAGATTCGAAACAGCTGTTTGCTGCTTTTCACGCATTATTTGTGCATTTTAAACGTTGGTTTACTGCTTTTTAATATTCCTGTACAAAGGCTTTAATTGCTATTTTAACACTAATTATTTGTTTGCCCTTCTAACTCGGCGAAGCAAATCCATCCAGGCGAGAATAATCTATTTCTGTAATATAAATAGCTATTATTTGCATGTCACCTCTCTTTTATAAATACATTCTAAATTTTTGTAAAACATGCGTTTTATCAGTTTGTTATTTCGCTTATATTATTTACAAAAGTAAGGCATTTTCACCTCTGAAGAATTTAAAAGCAGCTGGGCTGTGAAAATAGCGCACTTCTACAAAACATAATTCAGGTTTAAGAATTAAAATACACGTTTTTTTTTTATAAAATGGCGTCATTTGCATCCGCTAAAGCAATCGACTTTTACAACCCGGTCTTAAACTTCGTCTATAGAAAAGTATGCATATGACGTCATTGTCACGGAATAACAGACAATAGTCTTGACATAGCACATATTTTAATTTCAACTTTTTTTTTTCAGGTTTTATGAGAAAATGGCAACAAACAGATACAGATCTCCTATTTTCGACTATTTTCCATTTACTTTCAATGACTTTCAATAGAAATGGGGTACTTTTGTTGCCCCGATAAGAACTAGTCGGATGTACCTATCCCAAAACTTTCTTCTATCTCATACATGTTAATACTTCAAAATTCGCTATCACACTGCCAAAATTAAATGGCAATCTATGCATCTCATGAGGATTCTAAAGATATATGAAATTCCGTGCATTAGTTCTTGAGATATGACTGTCGCTGAAATCGTCTAAATCCAGCAAAATGCTGCCTAGCAGCGCCATCTATTAGATGATTTATACCAAATCCTAATCAGCAACAATTTATGTCAGCGTCTGACTGAATCTGAAGTTTGGAGAAAATCCGTGCATTAGTTTTTGAGATAGAGCTATAGCGAAAATCGTGAAAATTCCTGCATAGCAGCGCCACCTATTGGATGATTAACACCAAAACCTAATTAACAACAACTTGTGTCAACATAAAACTAAATCTGAAGTTAGATGAAAATTCGTCCTTTAGTTCTATAGATAGAGCTATTGAGGCAATCGTGAAAAAGGCAGCACAGAAGCGCCACCTGCTTGTCGATTTACACCAACACATAATCAGTAGCAAGTCATATCAAGGAATAACTGAATCGGAAGTTTGATGAAAATCCGTGCGTTAGTTCTTAAGATAGAGCTATTGGGGAAATCGTGTAAATCCTACAAAATTCATCATAACAGCGCCACCTGTTGGGCGATTTACACCAAAACGTAATCAGCATCAATTCATATCAAGGACTAACTAAATCTGAAGTTTGATCAAAATCCGTGCATTAGTTCTTGAGATAGAGGTATTGCGAAAATCGTGAAAAATGCAGCATAGAAGCGCCACCTGTTGAGCGATTTACACCAAAAACTAATCAGCATCAATTTGTATTAGGGACTCACTGAATATGAATTTTTATTAAATTCCGTGCATTAGTTCTTGAGATAGAGCGCCCACAAAATTTGTGTCACATACACACAGACAGACAGACTCACAGAGTCACAGACAGACATTTTGTAAAAACATGTTTTTTGGAATCTCTGACCCCTAAAACGTGTAAATCCGTCGAAAACCGGAATTCGAAAATTTTCATGAATCCAATACTTTCTTCTTGTAAAGATAGAAGAAAGTAAAAATGGTATTAAAAGCTACAAAAAAATTAATATCTCAAAAACAAATTGAGATACAGCTTTCAAACAAATTGCATTTAAAAGAGCATTTTTTTCCTTATACGGCGGTGTAAAAATTTAAATTGTGCGATGGTTAGAAGTTTAAACATTTGCAGTAGAGAAAATTGCAAAACCAAAATTTCATTTCAAATTTCAAAGTGTTGCCATTCGCAAAATGACGTATGCGTTACGCACAGATATGTTTGTCCTTTATAATATAGATAGGGTAGACATAACGACTATTTTAATGCAGTTTGCTTAAGTACCAGTTGCGTAAACGGTATTTGGTTATTTCAATGTACCTATTGTTATTTTCTATCCAAATTTATTTAGACGGAGTGTTAATATTTAAAATGGATTCTGATTCTGAACCAATACCAAATATGAAGTTTAGAGTATCTTAACAAGCGGTCGATACCTTAATCCACTAAACACAATCTTATAAACAAACATAAAGTACAGACACAGACTGTATGTAACAAGTTGATAATTGCACGTCAAATGTGGCAAATGAGGTGCGTTCGTACTATCACTAGTTTTATAAATATTCAGATCTTGGTGCAATAGCAGTTGCAGTCTTATGCAAAAATGCATTAATACGAAATTTATTACTTAATTTATTAAATTCAGTAATGCGGAAATAATATGACTTCACCTTAAATAAGACGTCACCACCTTGACAACCTACAATCATTACATATCATGAGTTATCATTGAATTAACTACGTATGATAAGATTTAATAGAATGAAGAAAACTTTTATTAATACATTTTAAAGTTTTGATTCTATTTTCAATAAAATTTCAAATGACTCGGCAAAATTCTGCAATCTATATATATAAAAGAAAGTCTGAATTTTGTATTAATCAACGCGCAGACCAAACTACTGAACCTAAAATCTTGAAATTTGGGGTAAAAATACTTTTTATAACATTGAGTGCCGCTAAGAAAGGATTTACTAAAATCCCACCACTACGGAGGGGGGGAAAGGGAACGAACATTTAAAAAATTCTTTAAAAATCTGATTTTATAGTTATTTTTCAACTGATAGCATATTTTAGTGTATTTTTGTATGCTGAATCGAATGGTACTAACTAAATTCTTTTAAGTGCAATAGTTCGTGAGATATTTAATATTTTCCTAATTTGGCGATGTCTTTGGCGCCAAAACCTCAAATTTTCGAATAATAATTTCTAAAAATACATCCGTTGCTATAGCAACGGAAAAATTTTAATCGAATAATTTTTTAATCTATTCTTTTGGTTAAATAATTAAAATAGCTATATGAGTTAGAAAAAAAATTACGAATGACTCGAAAACTAAAATTTAAAAAAAATAATAATTTTTTGCTATACCAACACCATGTCAAAATGTATGCTATTGCGCCATTTATTCCAACCCTAACTGTGCAAAGGATTTTTATTGCAAACTGTGCCAAACATTAAGATTTGCTATTTATTGAAAGTGAATATTTTTTTATTCGTATTATTTAATCGTAGCAAAACATCTTAATTTGTTATTTTTCGAAGAGAAAATATTTATTATTAAATTATAACTAACATTTATGACTGACACAGACATGGATTTTATCATTGGCAGTTACTTGATGATGAGGAAGCTGTAATAAAATTATGTCAGAACTTTGGAATTAAACATATAAAAACGTTTTGTTAAAAAAAAAACATGAAATTCTCCATTTAAAAAAGGAAATGTTTACTGCAATGACAGACATTCGTATTACTTACACCAAGCTGTAATACTAACCTAATAGTGTTCTTACACGTAAAAATTGCAAGCGACAAAAATCGCCTGCGACTCGTCAGATTTCCTGAAACTTAGGTATTTTCTACCTGAAACTTACGTATTAGCCAAGCATTTCATTGGCTGTTCGGGAAAAGGCTTTTTCATCGTCAGATTTCCAAGCATTTGATTGGCTGTTACTTGCGTCTCGCTTCGTTTCAGGCGTCAAAGACGAGCCGACAGAAAAAAGTTGCTTTCTTTCGAAGCGACTCTACTGGAGCCATCGGATAACATGGAGACGCCTGGAATTTGAAGCGACATTGACTCCTCGTGTAAAAGCACTTTAAGAGACATTTACAATTTCAGACCTGCAGTTTAAATTAACTTTAATATTACTTTACTGCAAAATATTTATTTGTTCTTTCATTTTAAGTAGCGATTTGTATTGATTGAAAAAAAAATAGCTGGTGAAAGTCTGTAATTTTCAAAGGTTATAAATTTTAAATGCTCATTTTTGTATCAACAAAATCTTTTTTTTTTTTTTTTTTCAAATATTTCATTTCATCTTGTGCTAATTATGGCACAGATGTCATATTCGCCCCATATTGGCGCGATTTTTTCGGTTGCCAATTTGGCGAAAACATCAACAGCATAAACAACATAATCCGGGTTACCACATCAAGCAAAATAAAGGCAGTTTGGCGCCAGCTAAACCCGTTGCGTATATGACATTGGCGTTAGAAAAAAAATCGCGCCAATATGGGGAGTATATGACATCAGTACCCTAATTATTATGCTTGACGACGGCGGTGTTCGTATAACGGAAAAATACCAAAACAGTCACCGATTTTATTTAAAATACAAAGAAAAAAGGTTTAATAAGAAATAAATGTTGTCAAGCGGAAATAATTCAAATACAAAAGCAATGTTTGTACTGCTTTAAAAAAGTTTTCATTTTCAAATGTTTAAATTGGAAAATATTTTGCAATTTGTCATTTGCTCCTGGATAAAAAGAAAAAATGGGCACAAAAAAAATGGCATAAGTTAGCAGCGCACAAATCTCGCCAATAGCATCTTTTAAATCGCAAATACCAGCACTTACATTTTTACTCATCATCATCTACTATATATATAAAACGCATATTCTTATTTCATTCCGATTGACTATAACTCAGGTTCTACTGAACAGAATTTTGTAGAACTTAAAGCGCTATTACACGAGGGGTCAAAGTCGCTTCAAATTCCAAGCGTTTCCATGGGAGTCGAATCCCTTCGAAAGCAAGCAACTTTATTCTGTCGGCGCATCTTTGACGCCTGAAACGAAGCGAGTCGCCAGTAACAGCCAATCAAATGCTTGGAAATCTGACGATGGAAAAGAAAAGCCTTTTCCCGAACAGCCAATGAAATGTTTGGAAAACGAAAAAGACGCTTTCAAAAGCGGGAAAGAGGACAGCCGCAGGCGATTTTTATAGCTTGGAATATTTACGTGTAATAACACTTTTACACTGTTAGTTAATTTGTTTTAGAAGTGTTTTAATGGGAAAAAACATTTCTACGTTGCTTAGTGATAGTCATGGGAGTTTTAAAATTAGATGAACCCGATTATGAAAGATTACCTTTTATTTAAAGTTGTGCTGAATGGATTTTGATGCTATGCGGGAAAATTCTCAGTAGTGTAGTAAAAAACTAGAGGACGTACGCTATGTGTAGGGAGTATATACTAGAGAAAATATATGATGTAGCTTTGGAAGGTGTGCAGAGTTTCTTAAAAAATCCAGAGGGTATATAACGTAGACCTAGCCCTGCATCCCTGAGAGTTCTATGTTCTGGTTAACGCGATTATGAAAAATGTATTTAAATTTCACTATATATATGAAATGCAAAGAGAAATTTCGTTCCAGCCGCTTAGAACTTCAGTTCTATTGAATAGATTTTGATGGAACTTATATTGTTAGGTAATTTTTTCAGAAAAGATTTTAGTACATCATACCGTTCTACGTTGTTTGGTTAAAAAAATTATGGGGGAAAATTCAAAATCAAATGAACGCGATTATGATAGATTGGCTTTTCTAAAGGTTCTGCTGAATAGATTTTGATGGGACTTAAACTGTGAGACCGGGAGGCGGCAGCTTAGACAACCACTTCATCGAGTTCACGACTGAAATTTCCAGAATTAGTTAAAATTTGATTCGCATATTAAAACGCAATTGGTCTGTCAAGTCCTATCTTGGTGGAAAACACCTCAAAACCCGATTTTAGCGGTTGACTCGTGGGTGTACCAATATACAGTGTGTTTATAAAGTCCCGGACCCATTTTGATGTTTAATAACTCATAAAATAATGAAGATATAAACAAACTTATGGCATTTACTGATGGAATAACTCATATATTTTCCTTTTCAGGTTTGAATATCTTTACTTTTGTGAATATCGTCTGCGCGTGTGGTTAATTTCAGATAATTTTATTTTCCAGTCTAAATATCTGTACTTTTCTAAATATCGTCTGCTTATTAATTGCATTTTTCTCTCTTTTGTTTTTGGCAACTATTGGAATGTTATGTTTACTTTTGATGTGTTTGTTCTATGTTACTTTTGTATGTGATGTTTTATTCGAGCGGATATTAAGGAAAATGCATACACTGTAAAAAAAAAAAAAAAAAAAAAAAAAAAAAAAAAAAAAAAAAAAAACGGAAATACTACTGGCAATCTAGACGCCAGTACTATTTCCGGTTTTTTACGGGAATTTTTACCCATAAATTACAGAAAATTTTCTTTTTTTCTGATTAAAAACGGAAATTTTTCTGTAATTTATGGGTAAAAATTCCCGTAAAAAAACGGAAATCGTACTGGCGTCTAGATTGCCAGTAGTATTTCCGTTTTTTTTTTTTTTTTTTTTTTTTTTTTTTTTTTTTTTTTTTTTTTTTACAGTGTACACCACAAGATAAAGCACAGATTTTATGGTGGTTCATAGAAACAAAATCGATAGTGCAAGCAGGAGATGGATTGGGCGAGGAGGTCCAATTCCTTGGCCACCCAGATCACCTGATATAACGCCGCTGGACTTTTTCCTTTGGGGATTTGTAAAGGACAATGTTTACAGGAGGAGAGTGTCGAACATTGATGACTTAAAAGCCAGAATTACAACCGCAATAGCCTCTGTGGATGCCGACATGCTTGCCGCTACCTGGCGTGAAATTGACTATCGACTTGATATTCTCGGTGTGACGAAGGGGGCACACGCGGAAGTTCATTGACAAAGGTCATGAAATTTTTTGAGTCTATCTAACCATTTATGTTATTAATTTTAATCTATCTTTATTATTTTATGAGTTATTAAACATCAAAACGAGTCCGGAACTTTATAAACACCCTGTATTTTCCCGCACCTAAAGGAATTAAAACTTGGAGGACTGGGAGCAGGAAAACACAATAGTAAACCTACGAGTCAACCGCAAAAATATGCGGATCGAGTTTTAACTAAACTGGAATTTCAGCCGTGAACTCAATGACATTATGGTCTGTGCGGTCGCCTCCCGGTCTATGTTAAACAGGTAATTTTTAGAAAAGGTTTTGGTACATTTGATTGTTTAAAAGATTCTGCTAAGTGGATTTCGGTGGAACTTGCTTGGTTAGTTAATTTTTCAGGGAATGCTTTAGTAGAAAACACATATCGTTCTAGGTTGCTTTGTTATAGGATTTTGGCTGAAATCTCTAGAATCAGATGAACTCAATTATGAAAGATTAGCCTTTTTAATAGGCTTTATTGGACGGATTCTGATGAGAATTACATCGATAAATTTTCAGAGGAAGGGTTTTAGTGTATTACGTATTGTTCTATCGTACTTTACCAAATCCCTCTGTAAAGGATCAACTAAAGAAGTTGGTCCTTAACAGCTCAAATTCTGTCTGTCTCAATAGAAGATATAATAGCATAATGACGTCCATATCGTTTGTAGCAATTCGGATGGGGCACTCCAGGTAAATGTCCATATTGCTTTCAAGCGCGTGATCAAATTCACAAATATATTTCGTTTGATTCAAGGTTTGTTTTGAAAAACAGACCAGCGTAGCGAGCGAAGGCTGCTAGTGATTGTATAATATTAGGTAGATTTCGTATGAAATACTACCTATTGGGATCGTTCCTATGTTGGAATTTCTGAAAAATTTTTGCAGATCTACACCGATCATGACCCCTAGAACCCAAAACCACCCTCAGTAAAAAACTTTATATATCTATCTATCTATCTATCTATCTATCTATCTATCTATCTATCTATCTATATATATCACTTTCTTCTGGACACGATAACTTTCGTAATTCTGCATCAATCTCTTCCAAACTGATACATAAAATCAATGGGCATAAAATCTCGGTCAAGTTCGTTAATGGGCAAAATCGGACCAAGGGGAGGGAAATAGGGAGGGGTTTTGTGAAAACAGAAAACCCCCCATAACTTCTTAATTTTTGTACATATCAAATCAGTTTAAAGTTTTTATTACTTCTAAAAATAGGGCCAAAAATTTATGTATCACAGATTTTTGATAAAGTTAAAAATGGGCTCAAGGGGCGCAAAAAATAGGGTTTTTGAGAGAAAAAAATTCATAACTTCGTCAATTTTCAAGATATCAAATTCAATTAATTTTATTATAAATCTCCTTAACATTATCTAAAACTTTTATATTCACAAGTTTTTGATAGGAGCAATTTGTACCGCAAAAAAAATTAAAAACGAAAACAAAAAGGGCGTTTGAAGAAGAAAAAAATCCATAACTTCGTCAATTCTCAAGATATCAAATCCAATTAATTTTAACATGAATCTCCTTAACATTATCTACAACTTTTATATTCACAAGTTTTTGATAGGACCAATTCGTACAGCAAAAAAAATTAAAAACGAAAACAAAAAGGGGGTTTGAAGAAGAAAAAAATCCATAACTCCGTCAATTCAAAAGATATAAAATCCCCATGAATTTATCATATATCTTCTTAATATTGTCTACAATATCTATATAGACAAGTTTTGGATAGGACCAATTCTTAGAGCAAAAACAAATTAAAAATACATACCGGTTGAAGTAAAAAATGATCTTAGTAAGGGTGTATTCAAATCCAAACTGCTTATTTTCTGACTCATTTTACAATTCATTTTTGCTCTCAAAGGCTTCCAATTGGTACGTTTTCTTACTCAGAAACTATATAATGTACCGTAATGGTCGATTTTCTGATAGGGGCAGAATATATTTTTTTAAATGCTGTTAAAAAGGGCATTTTGAACCGAATTTACCGAAGCGGATTGTGTTGGAAAAATCATTGTATTAAGGATGCGCTTAAATCCAAACTGCTTATTTTCTGACTGGTTTTTAAATTCATTTTTGCTCTCAAACGCATTTAATTGGTAGATTCGCTTATTCAGAAACTATATAATGTACCGTAATAATCGATTTTTAGATAGAGGCAGAATATATTTCAAAAAATGATGTTAAAGTGTACATTTTGAACGGAATTTCCCAAAGCGATTGTGTTAGAAACGAAAAATATTGTCCTTCTGAGAAAATAATTGTTTATATATCAAGTTTTAATTAATTGAACAAAAAATAAAAACACAGGTCGCTTATAAATCTCTTCAAAAATCACGTCAGCAAGTTTCATATTTTTTTTTATTAAAAATGAATCTGGAATTATGCCAGAAAATTTCGAGTTGTTAAGCATGGAAAAGTATTTTTTTGAATACCGCCCTAACATGATTCTGATAAAACCAGCTATTATATGAAAATGAAATAAAAACTCATCAAGAGCGGCCAGATAAAATTGTTAAAGTGGATTTATCTATAATCATGATTTAGTTTTTGTTTGTGAAATTAGTATATTTGACTTCGAAATCTACCTCTGCCTGTAGGCCGGGCCGGCAGGGATTTTTAAATTTCAAACCATTCGGTTGAGTAAATTTTGCGCTAATTATATGCGGACAGACGGACAGACCAGACGAATGCTATAGGTGCTATGTATTTATATAATTACTAACGCACCTAAAATTGCTTTATAATTAATTTATTAATTTTTAATTAAACTTAAAAGATATTATAATGACGTACTGTCGCCCAAAACAAACCTGTGTATACATATTATTTATAATCCTAGAATATCAGGAAGTAAGTAAAAAATCGATGAAAAATTCATTCTTTACATACAAAAACCTTGTTCAGTTAAGTAAAAGACTGTAAAACACTATCTACACTGTAAAAAAAAAAACGGACTAAAAAACGGAAACACTACTGGCAATCTAGACGCCAGTACTATTTCCGTTTTTATACTGGAATTTTTACCCATAAATTACAGAAAAATTTCCTTTTTTTTTTTTTTTTTTTTTACTGGAATTTTTACCCATAAATTACAGAAAAATTTCCGTTTTTCTGATTAAAAACGGAAATTTTTCTGTAATTTATGGGTAAAAATTCCCGTAAAAAACGGAAATAGTACTGGCGTCTAGATTGCCAGTAATATTTCCGTTTTTTAGTCCTTTTTTTTTTTTTACAGTGTACTGTAATAACGAGAAGTTTTTAAATTAAACATCACCTCACATCATTTCATTATGATATTACGTATTCATAAACCTTCCACTAAGTATCAAGCGATCTGTTAGAACATACCAAGAAAAGATGAAATATGCATCAAAAGTTGAATATTAAATAAAGTACTCGAATGAATTTCTGGTTTCGAAACAAACGACTCTTTTAATTAAGCGAATTATTTTAATTAAATTCTCTTCTCGGTTAACCTGCACGTATTTCTACTTTATCCTTTGTGTATAGCCGGTGCATTTTCAATTATCATTAATTATAATCGTATATTTACTTTCGATATTAATTCAAATTTATATGTATTTACAAACCCTTCACGTAGAATCAGATGATCTGGAAATATTTATGAAGGAAGGATATGTCAAACGAATGAACATTAAATAAAGCACTTGAGGAAATTCGAGGTTTACGAGCAGCGTGAAATGGTATTCTAATTCTCATAATTAAATAAATTTCCTTGTCAGTTAAACTGTATGTAATTAATTCATTGTGCATATAGGAAATACATTTTGAATGATAATGTACTCACAACTATTTATTTTCAATACATAACGGCTATTTTAATTCAGTTTCTTCAAGTATGAATTTCAAAAACGGTATTTGGTTATTTCAACGTATCTATTGTTATTTTCCATCAAAGTTATTTAGAACGAAGCGTTAAAATTTAAAATAGATTCTGAATTAATTCCAAATATGTAGTCCAGACTAACTTGGCAAACGGTTGATAGCTTAAACCACCAAACGTAATCTTATAAACAAACATAGAGTATGCACCGACTATATGTAAAAATGTATGATTATAGTGTGACTCGGGGTAATTTGGTGCCTCAATTTTCAATTATAATTGAAAATTGGGACACATAATAATAATTACTTAATAATAATTATTATTATCATGATTTTATTGTACGGTATGAATCTTTAAAAATTTGTTACAAGCACTTACACTTGTGTACTGTGCATTAAATATATCCCTGTTATGTAAGTAGCACATTTTCAAGAAGAAAAAAAAAATTTCTGGAATCTGTCAAAAACTGTGCAAAATGTCACCCTTCAGAAGTTTCAATATCTCTCTACTTACATGAGGCCACAGGAAAAGCGAAATGATGTACGCATGAATAAAAAGATGTACTGTCATGTTGAAAGCCCACTCTAATAAATATTGCCTTTCATCCTTCTGCATTTTTGAAAATGACTAAAATTAAAATTGGTGCAAGCCCCACAGTGCACCAAATTGCCCCACGTAAAAAAAAAAAAAAAAAAAAAAAAAAAAAAAAAAAAAAAAATGTAGGGTAATTTGGTGCTTGTATTTTACATATAAACTGATTTATTGTTACTGTAATTTTATTATGTTTGCTGATTGTCATATTTTGTTTATTAATCCTTTGCATTCCGTTGTCGCCGCTACGGTGACATGGTAAGGTAACTGAATAACCCTATTGTCGCCGCTTTTGCGCCAAAGTATGCCAGCATTTAGAGCCAATATTGTATCTTTATACATGAAGGAAGATGTTTTGGCAGAAGCTTAGTGTCCCGCAGTGATGGTAAATTGTAGGAAATTTCCCATATTCGTGGGAATAACGGAGCTCTGCGGGAAAAAGGAAATTTCTTGACTTTGTGGGAAATTTTGGGTACTTTCATTATTGCGTCGACACAATGCATTTTTGCCAAAATTAGCATATTTGCCAGCAAAACTTAATATTATAAATTATTTTCCATTTTGGATATCCTGGGTGGTCATTTCTTCTGTTAAAAGAAAAGTTGGATAAGGAAAATTCCTGTTATGCGGATGCTACATAGGGTAAAGCTGTGAGCGGGGTAAAGATAGAAAACGGTCCAAAACTCGGTAGATGCCGCAGTATTGATATCGTATAATGGATAGAAATAAATATACAAACTAAAAGACGCATGCTTTTATCCCGTCACGGCTGCATTTCTAGAGCCCAAGTCTCCTATAATAAATCGGTATTTCTGGTCTGAGATGGAGTTTTCGATGTTATTCTAGAAAAGAAAGACAGTCAAACGGATTTTTATTAATTTTTTTGTGAAAAATTGGAAAATAAAATTGGCACTGGGCATAAATCTAATTATGATTAAGAGAGCAAATGTCCTTTTCCAAGGTTTTATAGAGAAGATGGAAGCAAATATTTGACGAGGATAATTTCACTAGAGATATTTAAAACAATATACAGATAATCTACACTACAGTAACACTTAAAAGAATAGCGGCTGATGAAAATAAATAATTAGAATGAAAATATTTAAAATGTTCTTAATAAAATCTTAAGCAAAAAGGATAAAAATTTTCTGTTATAATGTATGTATGTTAAAAAAAATAAAACAAAAAATGTTTAATTGGTCTTTGGGTCAATCCATTTCAAATCACCAAGGTGGTGTCGCTCGACATTTTTAATTTTTCTAATCTTTTAACCAAATTTTCTTCATAGATTTCTGAGTTTAAAAACATGATTAAAAATTTTTTGGGCATATAGTTTTTTGGCGGTGACCATTTTTAACAAGCTATACAGCCATTTTTGGTCGAAAAACGTGTTTTACTGAAAATGCTGTAACTGCTTTATTTTTATACCTGTCAAGCTGAATGAAAAACCAAAATGTTCAGCATAAAATTGTCTACATTTTATGTATTTATAAAATCTTCATTTGACTTAAGAATGTAGGTCAAAAACATGCTTAAAAACCGGAGAAATAAAAGATCAAACAATACAATTTCGCTGCCATTAATTTTTATGAAGGAGATCAGGTTCACCTTAAATATCTTTTTCTTACACAGACCTGTTATAAGATTACTTAGTTTTAAATTTTCAATCCTGAAAACCTTTTCCTTTTTTTTGTACAGCTCATCAAAAACTCGTTATGTCTGATTTTGCCAATTTTCGCTAGTTAATATCTCAAAAGGGACTGAATAAAAAATTCTGAAAATTAAGGATAATAAACAACTTTGTAATGTAAAGTTAAATTGTAAATTTTATGATTGAGACTTAACTGGTTTTTTAATAACAGTTCACTAAAAATGCACAAGAGAATAGTCGAAAGAGAAAACAAAACAAGAGAATCGTGTCGCTTTTAAGCACTTGGAATGATGCTGGAATGACAGATTCAAAACGAATCTTACGAGGAGTTAAAAAAAAAATAACATTAGGAAGCCTAATGCAGTTGCCAGCTACATAGCTTCCATGGGCTGCGTTGATCGAGCCGATCAATATGCATCCACTTTTTGTTTTCTGAGAAGGTGTCTTAAGTGGTGAAGGAAAATGTTTTTTGGGGGCATGGAAGTGTCCGTGATCAACTCATATATCCACCCTATATATATAAATCCTAATGAAACGAATTTATGAAACGGATATATGAAACGAATTTATGAAACAGATATAGGAATCGACTGATTAAACAGCTGATTATGTTTCAAGCAATTTCTCCTAAAATATGGAATACTTTGCGATGAAATTAACACCAAAAATCAGCATTGATCCGCAGATCTCAAAACTGGTATTAGAATTTTTAAATTCGAATTAGTTTTCGAAATATTATTATTATTTTTTTTATTTTATATACTTTTCTCTAATGATGGCAACCCAAATTTCAATCAAACAGATATTTTTTTAGATATATTTCCGAAAAGGTTGACATGGTAACCCGGCTATTGTTGTTTATTTGATAATAAATGTTTATTTACTTTTATTTCTTTTTCAAATTATATAAATTATTTTGTTCTATAATTATTAATTATTTTTTTTATTTCCTTTAGAAAATAATAGAAAATAATTAAAAAATACGGTACTACTTAGTTATTCCGTCGACCAATTTCGCCAAATTATACAAATTGACATAATTTTTATTTTAAATAACGAAAGAACAAATAAATTAGTATAACATTAATAAATATACAATTAAAAAGTCGAAATAAAAATCACTTGATGACGTAAACACGTGTAACTTGCTTAAAGTCAAGTGAATGTGACATTTACGATCAACTATTATTGGCATTTAATCTTATAGTTTGGCGATGGATTTTTGGTTGACGGGATAACGAAGTAATACCAAAAATGCATATGTAACTGGTATTTGAAAACGAGGTTTTCGCCAAATTTTCGTAAAAAATAATCACGCCAAACCTGCTGTGCGTATATGACATCTGGCCAAATATTACAACTCGAAAAAAAATGCTAACTAGCGAGTTGAAAAAAGGTTTTGGCGAGATTTGCATCCGGCTAGCGTATCAGTTCCAAGAATTCATTGCAACCATGGCAAATTTTATGTAGTTTTATTCGAAAAAAAAATTTGATTTTTTAATCAAAATGGAAAACTTACTGTCCCATATTGGCGCGATTTTTTTCTGACGCCAATGTCTTATACGGAACGGGCACTTAACTGGCGCCAAAGTATCGTTATTTTGCTTGATATGGTAAGCCGGATGTTGTTGTTTATGCTGTTGATGCGTTCCCTAAATTGTCGTCGTTAAAAAATCGTGCTAATATCGGACATATATGACATCGGTGCCAAACTTTCATATGAACGGCGAAGGGATCAGACCGTATTTGTTTATGGCAGTTGATGACTTGAACTATTGTAATATAGATGAAATGATGGCGATGGAATAATATTTGGCGACTTATCACCTTTGCCTGCCTAACATTAAAGTACCAAAATGGGCACCTAGAGTATAAAAAGCGAAGTGGTCCGCCTGGAACTGTTGATGATAGTAACATGACTTAGACTATTGTTATAGAGATTGTTTTAAAATACCGGAAGACAAAGACTCTGTATACTTTATTTATTTTATTTTAGCTTCTTTTCAAATGTTTAACTGATGCTCTTTAATCAAAAACGAAAACAACCGTCGGATGTCTTAACAGCAACTGATTCGCCCTTAAATTTTTGCAATCAAAGGGAATTGAATGGAAACACGTTTACAGGGAGATCTGTACAGCTTTTTTCAGTATAATTCAATCATCTCTAATATTTTTAAAACCCATCAAATTAGCGTGTTTTAGATTCTGAGGTGTCTGAATGGGGGCTGGCGAGCGTAGCTTGCAGGGAGTAAAGCCCCCTAGTCATATATAAAATTATGAAAAAAATCGAAACGAAAAACCACTAATACACCCAAAATATGTTAAACTACTAGTCGACCAACTGATTAACAATTTTCGACAAGAAAGATCTAGAGTTTCAACGTCATCTTCTGAGATAAGGTTCTGCCATACTTGTTCTGATAAACCATGAATGCATCTTGGAAATTGTTTTTCAAGATACCATAAAATGAAGAATTTCAAAAAATAATTTTTATTTTTCATATTGTTATATTCTTTATATTATTTTTTTGCTAATAAAACATGTCTTTAAAATGAATATGAGTTTTTTTTAATGACCTTTCTCAGAAACACGCTTGCAATAATGCAAATACTCCCGGAGTAGTTGATAGCTTATCAGGGCTGCACAGGCGACTGTATTTTAATTCTATTTTGCACCACTTTTTCAAAACAAAAATTTTTAACATACGCTTTCACAACATTTGCAAGATAATTTTTTTTTTTAATAGCGGTGCAAACAGAATATAAATAGAATACCTGTGGCTGCCCTGCTTATTCACCCGGAGTGCGATGATGCCGAGTTTCTGGTAGCTCACAGTCAAAATTTCACTGAGTTGCTATTAGCCTACAGTCAAAATAACGCAGAGTTGCTGGTAGCCCATACTCAAAATGACGCGGAGTGCAAATGGTTAATTTTTTCTCAGAAGTATACAGTTGAATTCTTTATTCCAAATTGATTTATTTTGTAATTTTTAACATGTGTAGACACAGCAATGTTGATAGTTATTTCTTAAGAAAGTTTTTAAAGCGTTTTTTTTATTTAATAATTATTCAAGAGGTAGATTATATAAAATATCATAATAATATCCGTTTTAAAGGGTTTTCCTCTATATATTTGAAATGGATCAGTATTGTCAGTACTGAACTAAGTTCATCATAAACAGATTAGGATAACATTAAAAAAAGGAGTAATACAGAATAGCAATATTTGATATTATTTAGGCTTCATATCTCTTTGAATTTTTATGGTATACCCATTCATACTTTTCTAGTATATGCAGCTATACCCAACCCTACGTTGTATAGTTGTTTTACAAAATCTTATTATTCTTTTAGCAACGATTTTTCTTATAATACAGTTAATAATTCATATATTTATTGTACGAAACCGTTCTGAGCGCGAATAATACTCGCACTTGACCGTTTATATCTATTCAAATAAATGCGCTTTGAATCAGCAATTTATCTTAAGAAATGAAAACAAATAAGAGGCACAAAGAAAAAAGTCACATTAATAAATATTTTTATTAAATAAATTTTATGGTACCATGTTTCTTTTCTACTTTTAAAACAAGTTGGAAATTGCACGTCAAACGCGGCAAATGAGATGCGTTCGTACTATAACTAGTTTTATAAATATTTTTTGCACCTCATAGTGTACTGAAAGTATATTTTAAGTGTACTTCATAAGTGCATATCAATTTCTTTCAGTTCGAAAGACTGTAACATCATTAAAATGCACTTGAAATATTTTTTTTCGCATTGGCCATAATGTAACGGAAAACTTTTGACTGTCCCTGTAATTAAACTATTTCATCCGATTTTCATGAAATTTGAAATGACTCGTCAAAATTATGCAACAATTATATATTTTAAATTTCAAACGATTCGGTTGGGTAGTTTTTGCGCTGTTATATGTGGACGGACAGGCAGACAGACGGACTGAACGACGACTATAGATGCTACGTATTTATATAATTACGAACGCACCTAAAAACGAAAGGGTCAAAGTTATGAGAAGTCCTTCAAAAGAACATAAAAAAATATTTAAATTAATTTTTAAAAAAAAGTTAAATAAAAAAGGAAAGTGCCCAGCTAAACTGATGGCATTGAGCTCACAGGCTCTTCGCACTAATTGTATATTATACTCTTATTTTAAAGAATAATGCCCTCAAAAAATAAGTGAAGGGGGATTAGCCCCCTTTATCCTTAACCAATGAATCCCCAAAACTAATCAGGGAAGCTCCTTAACATAATAAACCTGTATAACAAATTTGGAGCAAATCGAATAATCCTGCATGAAAAACCCATTTATCTAAATTAAGGGGGGTGGACTAGCCCCCCTTTTCCCCCCTTTATCCTTAACCAATGAACCCCCAAAACTAACCAGGGAAGTTTCTTAACATAATAAACCGGTATACCAAAATCGGTAATCGAATAATTCTGCATGAAAAACCCATTTATCTGAATTAAAGGAGGTGGACTAACCCCCCTTTTCCCCCTTAATCCTTAACCAATGAACCCTCAAAACTAATCAAGGAAGCTCCTTAACATAATAAACCGGTATACCAACTTCGGGGAAAGTCGAATAATTCTGCATAAAAAACCCATTTATCTGAATTAAGGGGGGGGGGGGGGGTGGACTAACACCCCTTTCCCCCCTTTATCCTTAACCAATGAACCCCCAAAACTAATCAGGGAAGTTCATTAACATAATAAACCGGTATACCAACTACGGAGCAAATCGAATAATTCAGCATGAAAAACCCATTTATGTGAATTAAGGGGGGGGGGGGTTGGACTAACCCCCCTTTTCCCCCTTTATCCTTAACCAATGAACCCCCAAAACTAATCAGGGAAGTTCCTTAACATAATAAGCCGGTATACCAAATTCGGAGCAAATCGAATAATTCTGCATGAAAAACCCATTTATCTGAATTAAGGGGGGGGGTTGGACTAACCCCCTTTTCCCCCTTTATTCTTAACCAATGAACCCCCAAAACTAATCAGGGAAGCGCCTTATCAGACCGAAACTAGAAAAAAAATTTGAAGCAAACAGGATGTTTCTATCAAGAGTTATCGCGTTACGTACGTACATACAGAACCGGCGGGCACATAAGCTCTCAGGCTTTGATAGCCTGTGAGCTAAAAATGCATCGTGTATGATGAACTCACAAAAAATGTCAATATATATATTTTAAGATATTTCAAGACCTATTATTATATATGATATGCTTGGTGTAATGCTTAGAAAAAATTACTAAAAATATCACAATCATTAGACTAACAAGGAGAGGGCCAACCTTGTTAATCACAGATTTTGATTATTTTAATATATGTTGTAGGGTAGAGACCCCTTAGTGTCAGGTTGAACGAATTTTATCCAACGCTCCTTAGTTCTTGAGAAACCAGGGGGTCTAATAGTCGTAGACAACTTAGATACTTACTTTGGTGCCAAAATAGTAGGTTGGTCGTAGCTCAGTTGGTTTGGCGTTGGCCGGCTGATCCGTGGGTACCGGGTTCGATACCTGAATTCGCTGCGTTTTTTTTTTCTCATTTTCAGTTTTATAAATATATTTGTAATTATAATTTAATAATTTCAATTAAAAATTTAATTATCTTACATTAATTATAATGTTAACAAACTTAAATTTATGTTTTTTTTTTTAATTTTTAAACTATTATTTTTCATCCTTTAAAGAGGTTAAAAAAGAAATTGAATTTATTATTGAATGATAAAAATTCGAAAATCGTGACAAAATCTGTAGTGGCGTCATCTAGGTATGATAAAATAAAAGAGTATTCAAATAAAATAAAAATAAAAGCAGGAACAAGATAAAGGAGAAAGCAAAATAATTGAAAGCGAAAACATACGTATTACAAATTTAAAAATATTTAATATGCAGAAAATCGGTTGTAATTTAACTCTAATGCTAATTTTTAATATAATTATGCTTGTTACTTTAAAAACTGAATAATAGTATTGTCGCATTGACTTCCTTTGTTAAAGCAATGCGTAAATGATGTTTCTTTAAACTCACGAACTGACACAATTGCTCAATATCATTGCATCGATAGAGGATATATGAAATACATTTTAAATATGATTTTTAAAAAATTAACAGTTGTATGATGTTTTATTACAACTAATTAGTTAAAAGTAAAAAATTAAATAGGTTAAAATTATAATTGATATGTAATATTATAAATTTTAATTGACAATCAGATTATTAAGTTATACTTACAAGTATATTTATAAAACAAAAAATGAGAAAAAATAACGCCGCGCATTCAGGTATCGATCCCGGAACATACGGATCAGCCGGCAAACGCCATACCAACTGAGCTACGAGGAACCGATCATTTTGATACCAAAGTAAGTATTTAAGTTGTATACGACTATTAGACCCCCTGGTTTCTCAAGAACTAAGGAGCGTTGGAAAAAATCCGTTGAACCTGACACTAATGGTTCTCTACCCTACAACATATATCAAAATAATCAAAATCTGTGATTAACAAGGTTGGCCCTCTCCTTGTAAGTCTTTTGTTGTACTAGTTAAAAAAATATGTTTTTGTAATTTTTCGCACATACCTTCATTCTTACTGCCAAATCGTTCTTACAGAAAACTATTAGAAAATGTTTTCCTCAATTAAATCAAATTTTGGTGCGGTAGTAGATAATTTTTAGATAAGGACTTTAATTCTACTACAGCACCGAAATTCGGTGCTGTAGTAGAACCATAAGATGGTGAAATCTAGTTTCTAAATTTGGATCTATTTGCACAACAGGAGCTCAAAATGTTAGAGCGATTTTTCACCATGTCATGTTGCAGATAGTACAACACCAAAAGTTATCAAACTCAGAACAAACATTTTAACGGTGTATGTACTAATAATGGATTTCTTCACTATTTAAAATAAATTTAGATTATTTTGAATGCTACAATTATAAAATAACACATATTAACATTTAACTGCTGTTACAGAAATTGTCACTTTTATAACTAAAATTCCCCTATTGAGAAACCTCTAGCGATAGTCTTAGGACTCCAAACGGATCAATACAAAAAACATTTTTAAAAATTTGCAACAAACTGTCCGGTCAATCGACCGTTTTTATAGAAAACGGTTACATAACCGTAATTTAACGCCATTTTATTGCCCATATTATAGTCAGAATAGAGATAGATTATGGTTATGTAACCTTTTTCTATAAAAACGCTCGAATGTTTGGACAGTTTGCTGCAAATTTTTAACAGTGAATATGGTCCGAATAGAGTTAAATTACGGTTATGTAGCCGTTTTCTATAAAAAAGGTCGAATGACTGGAAAGTTTGCTGCAAATTTTTCACAGTGTAGTATCTGTAGTTAAACTGACAATTATAAGTTAAATTGAGAAAATTAAAAAAAGAAACGGTCTGTGAGACCGCTAACAGTAGTTAAATGTTAATGCTTATTAGAAAGTTTCTGAAATCGTGACGCATAAATATTTATTAAACAAAAACATAATTTGAAGAACAAATTAAAAAAACAAAATTTACTTCCTACATTGATTAAGCCCGAGAAGGTTATTATATTAAGTTATTTTACTCAATTAGTTCTACATTTAATGTTAAATTTTTGTAACAAATTAGTTAAGCCAATTGAAGATTAAAAAATAAAAATAAAATTCATACAATATGATACTTAAAACACCATAAAAAATTAGATTCCGTTCAAATGAAATCGAAATAAATCTTAGACTTCTTCCATTTTTAATTGAAAATATTTATATTGCAGATTTTGTATTATGTTTATGACAATTGTGCATAAAATGATAAGTTGCATGCAAAATGCAAAACTTAAAAAAAAAGTCTAAGATTTATTTCGATTTCATTTGAACGGAATCTAATTTTTTAGGGTGCTTTAAGTATCATATTGTATGAATTTTATTTTTATTTTTTAATCTTCAATTGGCTTAACTAATTTGTTACAAAAATTTAACATTAAATGTAGAACTAATTGAATGAAATAACTTAATATAATAACCTTCTCGGGCTTAATCAATGTAGGAAATAAATTTTGTTTTTTTAATTTGTTCTTCAAATTATGTTTTTGTTTAATATGTCAAGTTTTTAAATAACTACTGCACTCAGACGAACACATTTCAAAATTAATAGAGAGTATCATCATCAGGCTTTCACGTATGCGGTATTGCATCACAATGTGGGATGCACTTTACCAATGTGTAATTCAAAATGTTTCACCACTGTAGTAATGCAGGTTGCGGTAGTTTGGACCAAAACTTCTAATCTGAACGTAAAAAGTCTATAATCAAAACATAAAAAATTAACTTCACTTAAATTTAGATACCTTATTTCCCACTCAGGAACGCTATGAATTTGAATGTAAATTGTGTTGAATCCTTACTGCTAATATTTAACAATATTATAGCTGTGATACAGTAAAAAATAAAAAATAAAAGTTTTACTTAAATTTTTAAACCTTATCCTCTCCCAAGGAGTGATGTAAACACATCCGAAAATTATTACCCAAGTTTAACTTGGCGTATAAATAGTTCTCTCTCGGAAAAAAAAAATACATTTTAAAATTTAAGTTATGTAATTCCCACTAAGTTCGCTACCTGCGTAAAAATAGCTACCATTAGAAAGTTTTTACTAAAATATAAACTTGACCAAAGCAAAAACTTATTCTAAAAATATCCTTTTTACTTCCACTATGACGCCATATTCACCTTTATAATTTTTGGAAAAAAAAAAAAAAAAAAACTAGGTCAGTTTAATATTTCACGTGAAAATCTTTCAACTAATAAGAAATAAATTATTATTACGGCTTTTGATATTTTTGCAACAATGAAGAAAAAATGTTACATTTTCTGTGAAAAATGTCCGTTGATTTTCAATGAAAAAAGCGAAAATTGGAATTATTAAGAAAAGTATTTGAATAATCTAAAAAAAATTGGCCCATGTTTCTCTCTGGGTTATAATTCATCCATATGCAAAGACATTTTACCATTCGTATTGACCCCGACGTTAGGCAAACGTTTTTACACTTTAAATTTATAATATCATTAGAATTAGTAAAGAATAAAAAATGAGTGGCATCAGGGACAAAAAGGTGGAAAGAAAAAATGAAAAAGTTATCATCTCCGTAGGCTTTCCCATGTTAAATTAACATTGATAAGTGACACTGGAAATAAATAAGTATTGCGCTGCCGCGCAATACTTAAATATACTAAACAAATATTATCAGACACACATACTAAATAAATATTATCAGAAGTAAAATATCAGGTTAGTAGACGCACGTTCTGAAAATAGGGAGTTAAAGTAAATGTATAAATTATCTGTTGACAGAACTGCGTTATTGTTACATGAGAAGAGTTGTCAGAATTGTTCGGGATGGAATTTAACTCATGCTCAATTTGGACTGCGCTATTGTTACACGAGAAGAGATACCAGAAGAGTTCGGGTTGGAATTTCACTCATCCTCTATTTGGATATCCCACAATTTTAGCATAATACACACAATTTAAATTTGAGGCCAATCAATGTGAATTAGTTTTGCAATGATTAATATGTTATTTCTTAGTTATATTGATAAAAATTATTCATGAACTGAATATTGATTAAAAGATTAAGACTTTTTAATATCAATTAAAGAAATGATTAACTGAAACTTAATTAGAATGTTTTTTGCCATTAATTAACAAAAAAATATTAATTTTTGATTATTTGTTTTCTAAAATATTTTTAAAAAATCAAAGAAAATCTCGATGAATGGTAAAATTTTGAATAATTTCAATATAAAATGAATTTTTAGGTATTCGAAAAATTTTAGTTTTTCTCGTTTCTGATTTTTAAAGTGTGCCAAACTCTTAAACAAACTTAATACATAAAAAAGTTAACCTAGTAGCAAAAAATTTATTTTTGATTTTTTGTTTTCAAAATATTCTATAAAGGATGAAAAACAGTCATGATGAGTTGGGAAATTAAAAATAACGTAAATTAAAAAAGCAGCTATTTTAAATATAGCTTTTAACATACTAACATACTAATATATCACATGATATGATAATTACATTATAAAAAATAAATATGTAAGTTAGTCACTTTTATATAAGTATATGTGTAATTTTGTAAAATTACACTTTTGTTATAAAATTTATACTGTTATCGTAAAAATTTACCTGTATTTATGTGTGTTTATCTGCTTAATGGAAGTGTTTTATTTGTTATACCTTCAAAAACTCAAAGAAAACAAGTGTGTAAATGTGGAAAATTGTATTTACCCGAATTGTTATGTTAATGTAAACTTTCAAATTTGGCAAATTACACAAATATCTGTGTATTGTTCATATTACACCGAAATATGTGTATGAATATTACACATACATATGTGTATGAACAGAATATTGCACAGAAATATGCGTACGCATTTTGCACACTGTAGAGTTGCAAAAAACCCGCGCGCGTGGCCGAGAGGTTCTGCTGTCGAAGCTGGTAGACGGGGAGTGCTGGGTTCGAACCCAATCGTGCCCGTCGGCCTAATCGTTCGGAGTTTTCGTGGTTTTCTTCCAATGATGGATTTCCATGCGTAAATACGGGTTAGGTTCCCTTAGAAAGACCCCCACGAAGGGCATTCCCCCCTGGGCCTATATCCCTCGAGTAGATAATTAATTGGCTGTCAAAAATCAACCCAACCCAACGCAAAAAACCCGCAGTTTTTGAGGGTCGGGAATAAACCTGGGAATTTTGGGTAATAAACCCGAAATTTTAAGGTGTATGAACATATGGGAAATTTTGAAGGAGTTTTGAAGATAAACAAAACCAGTTATTTTCCAATTTGAAATTTTTATTTTAAAGAAATTTCAGGGAAGAATGTTCCAAAAAGATAGATTTTACTTTATGAATTCACAAAACTTATGATTTTACAGTCTAAGTCTTTATCATTTATTAGCTTTACAACAATGGCAGCTGTAAATAGGTGAGTATTTGAATGTTTCTTTAAAAAATGATTTTTTTCAGTTTCTGTTGGCTCGCACATCTCGTTTTCAGGCATACTTTATATTAATTTTCTAAAGAGTTGCTTTGTATTTTTGCATTGATTTCTTTTAATTTTGTTCATTTTCTTTTTTGCTTACCTTCGTTGATTCGAAGAACAGAGGTGAAGTTTATATTCATGTCAGGAAAGATGAATCTCTCATTTGCCTCTTGCGCTTTTTACTTATCGACAATTAAAATAACAAATTTTTAAATTCTCTTACTTAATATTTCTGCAGCTTAAGCCTGTATTTAGTTAATTTTCATGTAAACCGTGTTATTTTTTTAAATAGTTTATGTTGTTAGTTTTGTTTATATTGGCAAAATTTGAAATCATTAAAAATAATTGAAAATAATAAATTAAAAAAAATTTCATGCTTTAAACTTTCTGAAAACTCCCGGAAATTTTAAAAATTTCCTTCCCAAAAAACCCGGTTTATTCCCGGGAATAAATCCGTTTCTTTTTCACCTTTTGCAACTCTACATATCTGTAAGAACAGAATATTAAACAGGATTATGTGTAAAGATATTACACAGAAATATGTCTACTTATGTGCACTCAATAAATATCGATACTTAGAAACTTGGCTTGTGCAATAGTAACTGAATCGTCAAGGTGGTGCTTTGGAAAGTTGCAGTTCCTTAGTTCGTATCATATTTCGGTAAGTATTGCTTGTTTAGAGTAGACTGAATTAAATAAAGAAGTCTCACCTTGATACTGTAAATGGGGAAGCCCCCATAACCTTGGTATTGTGCAGGAAAATGGTTATAAGTTGGATACAATAATATTTATGCTATGGCCGTGTGAAGCAAACCCCAATAATCTCGAACGGAACTCAATAAAACATAATCCACTTTTAGGACTACATAAGATTTTTTGGTACAACTTGGTTATCCTGTCGACCAAAAATCTGTCGCCAAACTATAATAATAAATGCCATAAATTGTTGATCGTATATGTCACATTCACCTGACTTTAAGCATGTTACACATGTTTACGTCATCAAGAGATTTTTATTTCGACGTTTTATTTGTATTTTTATTAATATTATACACATTTATTTGTTCTTTCGTTATTTAAAATAAAGATTACGTCAATTTGTATAATTTAGCGAGCGGTGTGGCGATTTCTATAATTTGGCGAAATTGGTAACAAGATTAACTAACAAGCACCCAGATTATTTTTACTGTGAAACAATGTTCGGTGTTGGCAGGATGGTCCTCCCAGAGAGTACACAAGTAGGGACACCAGCAGAATGATCAAACGAAGTAATCGCAAAAATAAATTTACAATGTCTTCTTTTTAAATCAAGACAAACCGAAAGTCCAACGAAAATAGAGCAGAGCCGTTAATTATTAACCTATGCGACCCTTTTAAATTTTTGGCTAAAATAGGGTCACGGGTGCCATCGCCACAATAACCTACGCTAACCCTAGACTGGGCAACTTGGAAATAGAGAATTGTTTATATTAACACAGGAAAGGATAGCATCTGGCCTGACTTAATTTTATCGTATGAATAGAAAAGCTGCACAGGAAAATACGATTACATTAGATCATGATTTTTTTTTTTTTTTTTTTTTTTTTTTTTTTTTTTTTTTGCGTTTTCTAAAATGTTTATTTGGTTATCTTATTTCCCTAAATAACGAAGTTTTGTTAAAGCATGTTAAAGCATTCAGGAAGTGTTGGAAAGTGTTTCATAATCTATGCTTAACGCATGATTTTTCTTTCTTGTTTTATATTACACAAATATATGTGTACTCATGTGCAATTTACACATTAATCTGTGAGAGTTCAGAGTTATATGTTAACTTTTTACACAATTAAACAGCTTAATGTGTTATAATCAAAATACATTGAACCATGTGAATTTTGAGATTGACACACCAGGCGTGTATTTGGCAATTTAACACGCCACTTTACACATATATCCAAATCGTTTTTGCATTATCCGTATACCCGTTTTAATGTGTAAATTTGAGCATTTATTTTTCAGAGTGTATAATTGCAAAATAACATACGCTATCGTTTTAAACATTGCTTAAGAGTTTTTGCAATTATGTCACATATTAAATAAATATCATCGGAAATACATTATCACGTTAGTAGGCAGTACGGAATTAATGTAAATACATAAATTATCTGCGGGTAGAACTACGCTATTATTGCATTAGACTAGTTACAATGGTGTATAATTCATCTATATATGTAAACGTACCAATTTCAGCATACTATACAAAATTTATCTAGAAGACGAATCAATATAAGCTACTTTTGTAATTATTAATATCTTTGTTTGAAACAGAATATGTTTTTCATAATTAGAATATTGATAAAAAGGTTGGTAACGGTTTCGTAATATCAACGAATTGATAGATTGGGTTTAACTAACATGTTTTAGGATACGTCACTATCAAATTGCACTTATGAATTTCTGTGTGAGGAATAATACTAATCAATTCATTCAATTTCTGCAATAAATCTATATACATAAAACGCTAAGGTACGTGGCGGTGAAAAGGGGTGAGTTCTCTTTTGCAGATGGCAAAGAGTGGTTTGTTTAGAAAATCATATCTGCTAAACCTAACTTTAACAGACTTCATTATATGCTGTGGTGCGAAATACTGTGCCTATTTCTCGGAAAACAAATAGTTATGTTTATACTATTTTGATACGATGATTTTTTATGATATTTCAATGATTTTGTTGATGTAATCCTGATGCGACATTTCATTCACTGATAGGAGGAGGGGACACGCTCAAGTGTAAAATTCGCTAACTTTTAGATAATCTTTTGCTGTTTATTAAACATTTGGAAAAATGGTTATTGGTTGAATCCGCATTTTATTCGTTTTCTGATTGGTCTATATAGTAATCTGTATTTTCCCTTTATTTTCAACAGAGATGCATGCTTCTGTTGCCACTATGACAAAAAAGTAATAAAACTACAAAAAGAAAATAAATAAAAATAAAATAAAATAAGAGGTCTCAGGACTCTTAAAGCTTTAAAATTTTCGAAATTTTAATTTTTTTAGATGTTAAACTCCTATCTTTTCTGAACATTTTGATATAATTGTTTCCTTGAAATTCCTATTAGAACTGAAGTTATGGCTTTTACATTTATACACGTTCAATAGCTGAAGCGTCGTTTCGGAAACTTTGAAGCCATTTTTCTCCAAATGACGTTTTTGGGCATAACGCGCACGATATCTCAAAAACTTATGAATATTTTTTCATGAAATTTTCAAAACGTATGTTTCATGTTAGTCTGTATAAACTGAACCTAAAATTTTCTTTTTATTGTTCAAAATAACATTTTTTTAGGTGATTATACTGTTGAAATTTTCTTAATTTTGCATTAGCTAAATACAACTTTGTATTAAAAATATAAAAAAGCTTTAAATACAAATTTATTTAGGTTCAGGGTAATTCTTACAATCTGAAGTATAAGTAGGTACCAAAATTTTCATTCTAGTTGCAACACTTATTTTGTAATCGTGCGCGTAAGCTGTTATGCCGCTTTTTTGCTCGAAAAATGTCTAACAGTTTGGAGCCCCCTGTAAATGCTAATTCTGCATCTTATAATTTTTTAAATAAACGAAATGAAAGAACATACTTAAATATTTTATTCCAATTAAAATTGTGTCTTAAAATCAAATACATTTTAAGATATTAAATGTTGAAAATGGTCTTTTTTTTTTCTTTTTATTCAATTTCAAGAGTCCTGAGACCCCTTAATAACTCAGAAACAAATTAAGATACAGCTTTCAAACAAATCGCATTTAAAAGTGCATTTTTTTCTCTATACGACGGTGTAAAAAGTAATATTGTGGTATGTTTATAAGTTTAAAAGTAAAATTTCATTTAAAATTGGTCCAGGAATATTAATGTTTAATCCATATCGTACGTAATGTATGACCAGCTCCGTAGAAGTTAGTACCGACAAATATAATCCATGGTGTACGTAATGTATGATCAACTCCGTGCGATTTTTTATGTCTTAAATTTTAGTCTTTGAAAATATCATTTTCCAAATGGTCGTTGTAATTTGGTAAATTGCATTTTTTTTTTTCTGAAAAAATGACTTTACAGCTGGAAGTTTATAATTTCCGCAGAAGACAACGGCCGGCGCACAGTGAAGTATTTTTCCAATTTAGCCAGCCAAAAGTCAATTTTTCGAAACGCAGTTGAGGAGATAAAAATGTAGCTAATTATGAAGATAAATAGATGGGGATTCACCGTACATTTATAATTTTTTTCTGTTGTGCGAGAAAATTGGTACCAGAGAAGGTCAAACTTGTTTGTAGCAGTAAGTTTTTTATTTGTACTTTAAAGTTCCATTTTGTGCCTGTTTATTTCACTGTGATTTTTTCCCCCATAAACTTTTGCTTATACCATATAGTTCTGGATTCTGAAAGCCCATGTATATATGTTTACGTTTCACATGAATATATTTATATTTGTTAATTTAACAGATATGATAAAACGACATAAAATGTGCCGTATATTTTTGAAATTTGTGTTGTTAATTTCAACATTCTATAAAACATTTGTTATACATCGGGGTCGATCGGGATAATCTTTTTTAATCTAAATGACAGTTCAAGATATGTAGTTAATAATTTTGAAAACTGTAGCTACGAAAAACTGCGATTTTAGAAGAATTCCATTCAAACACACAACTGTATGTTCCTGTAAATGACAATTTTTGCATTTCCCTTTCGATTTGAAAAGTATTCTACGATTGATAAATTGAAATTACTGTCAGAATGTACCGTCTGCGGACATAAAAAAGTACCAATTTACATACCTGACCAATAATTTTTTTAAATATTGTCTGCGCCTGTTTCTGAAGTTCTATGTTACTTTTTTATGTTCTAAATTTAACTAGTTGGATCTGCCAATCCCAAAACTTTCTTCTATCTTATACATAATATTTCAAAAATTAGTTACACATGTTAATACTTCAATATTATTAGTTCAATACTATCCCAACTTTGATTTTCATCTTAAATTTCTGCTTCAGTCAATTAAACGGACTAAAAACGAGTTAATCAATATCATGATATTTGTTAAAATTAATAGTTTTTGCTTATTCTGTTGTTATCATATGCTTGCGAATAGCCGGCTTAGCAAAAAGCGAGTTTCCGCCTCTGCACGCGTCTCCGATGGACAACAGAACTACGAAAAATCAAGAAAAGCATACAAAAATCGCTATCACAGAGCCCCTTTACCGCGCAATATTTCCGAATTCAAGGAGGACCTGTTGGCCAAAGACAAAAACATGCACGAAAAAATTTGGTTCAATTGTATGCATAATTTTATACACTTTTCGATGGTACAATAAAGAAAATGGCACAAACATCGCTATTACAACGCCCCCCTTCCGGCAGATTTTTTTCAAATTCAGGGAAGACTTGTTTGCCATAGCCAGAACCGAACACCAAAAATTTGGCTCAATTCTATGCATACCTGCACACAATTTTCGAAGGTACAATAATGAAAATGGTACAGATATCACAATTATAGCGCCCCTTCCGGCGGAGTTTTTCCAAATTCAGGGAGGACCTTCATGCCATGGCCAAAAACAAACGCTAAATATTTGGCTCAGTTCTATGTATAACTTCATACACTTTTCGATGGTACAATATTCAAAATCGCACAAAAATAGCGCCCCCTAACGGCGACTTTCTTCAAAATTCAGGGAGCACCTACTTGTTATAGTCAAAAACTTAAAATAAAAATTTGGTTC
Organism: Maratus speciosus; assembly: GCA_963932465.1. Lineage (NCBI taxonomy): Eukaryota > Metazoa > Arthropoda > Arachnida > Araneae > Salticidae > Maratus > Maratus speciosus. Next base: position 503,562,897 of record OZ010795.1, on the reverse strand, counting down.
AATTCTGTGCATAACTTCATACACTTTTCGATATGGTACAATATTCAAAATCGCACAAAAATCGCTATTACAGCGCCCCCTACCGGAGATTTTTTTCCAAATTCAGGGAGGACCTGCTTGCAATAGTCAAAAACTTAATATAAAAATTTGGTTCAATTCTATGCATAACTTCATACACTTTTGGATGGTACAATATTCAAAATCGCTGTTACAGCGCCCCCTAACGGCGATTTTTTTCCAAATTCAGGGAGGATCTGCTAGCCATAGCCAAAAACTTAAAATAAAAATTTGGTTCAATTCTATGCATAACTTCATACACTTTTTGATGGTACAATGGCGACAGACAGACATTTTCTATAAACATGTTTTTTGGGATCTCCGACTCCTAAAACGTGTAAATCCGACGAAAACCGGAAGTCGAAAAAAATTTCGATTACAATACTTTCTTCTATTGAAGATAGAAGAAAGTAAAAATGATATAATGAAAATGTTGCGCTGTTTTAGTTTACATCTTATAAATGCTGCTTCGTAAATACATCTAGTATTTAATTGTGGATTGTGGAAGTCCAGGGAAATATATTTATATATTCCACATGAATATGTTTATGTTTATTTATTTAGAAGATTTTATAAAGAGGCAAAAAAACTATCGAACATGTTTGAAATTTGTGTTTTTAATTTCAATATTCTATAAAAAATTCGTTACACTTCTCGATGAGTCTAAATAATTTTTTTATACTTTAAATGAGATCTAGATATTTAATTAATAACGTTAAAAACAATATCTACGTATAATCGGTAATTTGGAATACTTTATTTCAAGCACGTTGTGTTTCCTTAAATGATAGTTGTTTCATTTTCATTAAAAGAAATTTAAAAAAAAAAATATTTTAGGAAAGATAAATTGCAAATATTGTCAGAAAGTATCCTCTATGACATAAAATAATTAAAATTTATATTTATGATCAATATTTTGTTCAACTTCGATTTTCTGACTTGACAGTTAATATTTACCAGTAGAAATAGTTTGATCTGCCGTACTTTCAACTTCGATTATGCGACTACTTATTTAAGTCAGTTTTTTGTTTTAAACTCTTACTTATATCAATCATTTCTAGATTTCAAAAGAGCCAAGTAAATATGTTTATATTTCATATCATATGTTTATATATGCTTTTTAAAATGTAAGATCAAGCATCAAATTTTTATTTTTTAAATTTGTATAGTGTATAAGGAATTTTCTATGCTTTCCGATGATTCTAGTTGATGTTTTTCAGTTTAAATGCATCAGCTATGCAGTTAATAACTTTAAAAAAACTGTCAGGATATCAGGATGGATTTCTTTTACACAAACTTATGTGTTTCTATCAGGGTTGGCACGGTTTAAACCAAGTGGTTTTAACCATGGTTTAAACCGCGGTTTAAACCAATTGGTTTTTTTGTCAAAAAAACCATTTGGTTTTTTTAGAAAAAATCCAATATAATATTTTCTCTTTTTTGTAATTTAATTGTTTTAAATTATAGATAGAAGTAATTTCTACTTTTAACACTTCATCTTAGCAGTCAACATGAGACATAATGAGCCTAGGTCATGTTTCTATGCATGTAGAATGAAAATTAGCATGTGCTGATGAACATATCTGGTACCCTAAAGATTTTTCTTAAAACATGTGAAATTAGAAAAGATAAAATAGATAAATAATATTCAATATTTAGCATAAAATATTTTCATTTAAAAAATGCAGATTATTTATAGCATTTAATAACAAAATACAATGATTTTTAAGATTTTGGTTAAGTTGTAAAAGAAAATTTTCTGGATTGAGATAGATTATCCTTAAAGAATTTAAAAGAGTAACTTAAGATATCAAATTGAATAACACAGCGTGCAAAAATTGAGTGCTAGTTATAGCATTTCAATAATACCAATCAATCTTTTCTGTTAGTTGCTGAATCTCATGGCCAAAAATGTTGACTTGGACACTTGGAGTTATCACTCAGAAAACAAAATAACCAGAAATACTTGGATATTAAAAAAATAATAATAACAACCACAGAATAATATATTATATTCATGAAACTGCATCAAATGTTTATTGATTGATTATTATATTTCTTCATACGATTTTCAAGGTATCAATGTTTCGTTGTGTAGAGCAGTTTACTTTGAACATAAGACATAGCTGTTACTAATAATGTTTAAATTAGAAATGATTTCAATTTTCTATATAATTGACGAATTATTTAATTTAAATATTTTCAAAAGTTATATTACTTATATAATATCCAAAAATGTTTATTTTATCAACAGATATGCATCTGTATGCAATAGGAAATTATAGTTTAAAAAAACCCGGTTTAAACCAAATAAACCGGTTTTTTTGGTTTTTTACAAAAAAAAACCGGTTTTTTTCCAACCCTGGTTTCTATGTATGAGCATTTTTAAATAAAATTTTAAAAGCTAAATATCTTTTAAAATTAATTACTCTTATTATTTTCTGTACAAAATTATATCAGGTCCATCTGGAGTTAAAATTATATCAAGACAAGAGCTCTTCAACCTTATGAATAACCAGAATTGCCTGATTTCGATAAAAAAAAAAAAACTAGCTAAACTTCGATAAAATTTCTCGAGGATTATCTTGTTAACAAAAAAATATATATATATTCAGAAAACCAAAAGCTACAAATAAAAAATGATTTAAAAAAATATATCAAGCTTGAATTTCAGAAAAGATATGGCATGAATCAAGTAGGAATAAGCATTCTTTCTTGAAAAAAAATTCATATTGGTTACAAGGAGCATAAAAAGGCACAAAGGGGTTTAAAGACTTAATAGTTACAGGTATATAAAAAAAATCTAAACTTAGTTTAGAAGTTTGATGAACAATGCGCTCTCAGGAATTATTTTTCTAATAAAACCTTTTAACCCTTTGAGCTCTGGCGGTGAATTCTTTAAAATGTTCAAATGTCACATTGGCACTTGTATTCTGTAAACAAAAGATTCGGCTTATAATATACACGAAAAAAATGCATTGACCTATTTTCAAATAAATTTGGTTGAATATTCCAATGCCAATGTGACATTTGGAGATTAAAATTAAGTGGGAAGAAATGCACCCTTCAGAGCTCAAAGGGTTAAAAGTGACCAGGAAAAAACGAAATTTGTTTCATTTTCTTCAAAGAAATTGGTCGCTCATGGAGAGAGTTCAATTGGGGTGGTCTCTGAATGGAGGTAACCTGAGTATTGAGCCTATAGGAATAAATTTCGTTCCATGAAAAAATGGTCGTTCAGGTAGTCACTTAATAGAGGTGGTCGCACAGGGAGGTTTCACTGTATATGAAAAAATACATTTAGATTGACGGATAGAATACATTATACAATGCACTCCCGATTATCCGGGTTAATCACCGGGAGAGGTCACACGGACAATCGAAAAACACGGATAATCCGAAATCTCCTTTTATTAAAGAAAAAATCAACATCAGCATAAACATATAAAAATTACTTACATTTGCATGCTGTATAACATCAAACTAGGAATTTTCCTTTTAATATTTACTATTTAAAAAAATCTGTAATGCATCTTTGCTTCTGTTGTTTGTTCATCTCTTGTCTTATATGAAAACATACTTTACGAACCGCAGTAATGTCACTATAATCAAATCCTCTTTCTCCCGTATAGTCTAACAAAGTTTCTACAGATTGTAGAGCAGTAGAATGAAAGATTGTATTTCCCTAATTTAGTCATCTACTGCATCAGTACTATCATCACTATTAGATTTAACAACACAGTTAGAAGCGATGTCTTCATCTGTCAAATACTGGAAGCCAGGCTCACATGCCCTCCCATCCCCTTTAACCCTATCCGTCAAATAGGTTCCAGAGCGGTCGATTTTACCTCTATGTACTTCAGAATACTATCATCTAAACCGGAAAAGATTCTAATTCGCATCAACATCTATTTTACATGCATGATAAGCGTGAAAATGTCTTTTTTTTTTTTCGAAACCGGAATGAGCACGGATAATCCGCAAACCGGATAATCCGCGCACGGATAATCGAGAGTACACTGTATTCGCTAATATTCTGTTTCATTAAAGTCATTTTTACATATTACAATGTTTTCCATATACTCTGTATATATATATATATATATATATATATATATATATATTCATAAGGACCCCATTGCCTTTCGTACAATTACATGTGGTTTTGGCACTTATTTGGAAGTAGCTAATAAAAAGTTTTTGGATATTTTGCAGAGTTTATTTGAAGTGGCATTAAAACAAAATTACACATGTATTATAAAAAATAGTTTTGAGTTACTTAACAGACTGAAAGGTTTGAGTAATATTAAAGGTCTATATGTTTATGATTTTGAAGATTTATATAACAGCATTGATTTAAATGATCTTAAAAATAAAATATTCGAATTTTTTAAGAGGTACAATATTTTGGGTAAAAATTTGGATCATTTGACAAATTTATTTAATTTCGTAGTTAATGAAAATTACTTATTCGATGGTAAGCATGTGTTTCAGCAGATTAGGGGTATACCTATGGGGGGTAGTTGCAGTTCGGTACTTGCAGATATTTATCTATTTTTATACGAGGTTAAAGAGACTACGGATAAGGATTTTTTAAGTTTCAGATATATTGATGATATATTGTTAGTAAGGATTAACGATTCCAATAGCGATTTAAATTTAGACTACTATCCCCAAGGTTTGATATTAAAAAAAACTTCATATGACGAAAAGCATGTAAATTATTTGGATCTCACTATCGACATTGAGAGGGGTGGATTACGGACTTGCATTTATGATAAGAGAAAGGATTACAACTTTGAAACTATTAAGATATTAAATTTTAATTCCAATGTGCATATTTCCATTTTCAGAAATATCATTATCAATAGTTTAATAAGGATCACAAAGTTAAATTCTAATCATAATAGTATAATAAATGACATTATAAATCTCTATCAAGATGCAATGGATCAGAATTTTCCTATTAGTTTGTTAAATAGTTTGGCAAACAATTTCGTCAGGGATAAAGATTACTGCGATGCTTTACTTTTGGCGATTAAAAATATCGCCAAATAATCGTAGGCTTTATAAGGAGCTCTGTCTGGATGTGTCGTTCTTTTTGAATTGGGTTGCTGCTTTGGATGGACAGTTTTAAAGTGTTCTTTTCAAATTCGGTTACTGCTTTGGATGGCCAGTTTTAAAGTTTTCTTTGGCCAGTATGGTCTTGACAGATATGGGGGAAGTTTCATGAGTAATAGCCGGTAAAACCCAGCATGCAAGTCTTTAGCCTTGCGGTCTGTCTCCATTGGTTGTTTTCTTTTCGTTCATGGTTTAGTTAGTAAGTTTTTCCATGGTTATTTTGTTAATTTTCTCTATTGTTCAGTAGTTTTGGGTTTGGATGTGTAGTGTGTGTTTTTGGTATTATATATATATATATATATATACCGGGTGTCCCAAAAAGGACTGACTGATTTTAAAATTCAATAACTTCCAAACGTTGACAGATATTAAAAAAATTCTTGCAGGAGGGTTATGCATAAAGTCAAAAGTTTTTTTACAGTGATTTTCGATTTTAGTTCGAATTACAAACAATAGATGGCGCTGCGATCAATAGAGACTAAATTCAGGCTCGATTTTTGGTACTTCGTGGCCCGGATAATACATTTCCATCTCCTTTTTCTGCATGGAACAACAGAAAGGACCAAAAATCCAGCCTGTATTTAGCGACTATTGCTTACAGCGCCATCTATTGTTTGTAATTCGAACTAAAATCGAAAGTCACTGTAATAAAACTTTTGACTTTATGCATAACCCTCCTGCAAGAATTTTTTAAATATCTGTCACCGTTTGGAAGTTATTGAATTTTAAAATCAGTCAGTCCTTTTTGGGACACCCGGTATATATATATATATATATATATATATAATGTATTTTTCAAAAAAAACTATTAAAAAGTGACAGTAATAAGATAAACTAATCAATAATAAACTTTAGTCCAATTTTTCAGTAAGAAATTTTTTTGGCCGGCTAAATCCACCAAATACTCCACTGACGCTGAAACTGTGGAAGAAATGACTGAACGAAGTTCCATTCCAAATGTAGCTGATAGGATTAGGAGAGCCACAAAACATTTAAATAAACGGTAAAATAGACTTATCCAGCGATGTCGAAACTGTATGAATTCATAATTTGAAATGAACATCCCAGTGCCTAACTGTAGAAATATGACTGAAGCAAATTTTAGTGCATGTGCTCTACGCGGAATCAGCTAGTTTATAATATTTTGCCTCGTATAATTACAAAGCAACATACGCTAACGTTTGAAACATTACTTAACCCGTTTGGGTCTGGCGTACTATTAGTAGTACATGACTATTCATTGAGTATTATTTTGTCTCAACAATTACTCTTGTTACTATCTACATGTAATAATGGTAGTACGTGTGTATTTTCATTTCTTATTATGACTTCATTTGTATTTTGTCATTTATTGATAACTAGCTGAAATATCTGGCCTTGCCCGGAGTTTTAAACATGTTTGATTAGAAGAAGCAATTTTAAAATTGAACACTGTACGGCCTATGAATATTGTGCAAATACGCTCTCTCTTTTACTATATTGAAAGCTTGAGAAATTTTTCTTTTATACCAATATTTAAAACAAAAAATGTTTCCCAAGCATTCACAAATATTGTCTTGATTCTTGACAGAAAATTTAAAAAGAAATGTAAATTCATGAAAAGCCCTTCATGATATCACTTTCTCTTGTAAAAGCCATGCATTAACCACATATTCATTACCGACTTCAAAAAGGAGGAGGTTATCAATTCGACGCGTATGTATGTTTTTTTTTTATGTATGTTCACCGATTGCTCCGGAACGTTTTGTCCGATTTATCTGATTTTTGTTTTAATTGAAAGAGGATACTCTCGAATTGGTACCACTTCCGTTTCATTGAAATTGGTTGAGTAGTTTTTTAGTAATTCAACAAAAACCAATAAAATGAAGGATTTCACCCAAATTATCTTTCATTGTTGTAACCGGTTTCTCAATAAGCATAAAACTATGTATTCATATACGTTAGCGCCAAGTTGTCGCAAAACTTGGCGCAGCTACGTTAATTATCGCCAAATTTGGCGACCAAAATAAGTCGCCATAAATGAAGCCAATTTGGCTGTAACTGACTAATTTGGCGATATTCCCATTCAAATTCAGTAATGGATCTTCCCCAATCTGTTTCTTTGCATTTTCTAATCGACAGTCATATTTAAAATTCTCAATTGGCAATCGCATTCAAAATAGTAATTTAATATACATTAATTAAATATACACCATTATTTCAAACGCTAAATAATACAGAAGCAAACTAACTTAATACAAAACAATAATTTAGTATACAATAGTTTAGTTTAATTAAACACCTAACATCAGACTGGCGGCACATAATATATTTATATATATATATAATATTGGTACTTCTTAGTTATCCCGTCGACCAAATTACTGTCGCCATATTGTAAGATTAAATGCCAATAATGGTTTGCCATTAATTAATTAATTGTAAGATTAAATGCCAATAATGGCCAATAAAACCATTAGTTCGACGTTTTATTTGTATTTTTATTAATGTTTTACTAGCTTATTTGTTCTTTCGTTATTTAAAATAAAAATTATGTCAATTTGTATAATTTGGCGAAATTGATCGACGGGATAACTAAGAAGTATCATAATATTATATACATACATATATTATATTATATTAAACAGTTATATGTATGAATGCTTTTTGATTGCCTTTAATATTTCCACTAGATAACATTAATGATAACTTTCCTGTATAGGGGCATTGGAGAGAAAATGAAAATTTCACGCATATTTTCTGACAACCTATTAACTGTCTTGGTACTACTTAGTTATCCCGTCGACCAAATTCGCCAGATTATATAAATCGCCAAACCACTCGCCAAATTATACTATTTTTACTATATTAATTTTTATTTTAAATAACGAAAGAACAAATAAATTAGTATAACATTAATAAAAATACAAATAAAACGTCGAAACAAAAATCACTTGATGACGTAAACACATGTATCTTGCTTAAAGTCAAGTGAATGTGACATTTACGATCAACCATTATTGGCATTTAATCTTATAGTTTGGCGATAGATTTTTGATCGACGGGATAACTAAGTAGTACCACTATCTCATATACACAAGCAAGTTTTTCAATATTTATAAATTTATTTATTGTAAACAACCATTTGTCTACTTTTATATACAAACAGAAGATGAGCCAAGATCCCTATGTTGTTAAAGTACAAGATAAACAACATAGAAAGATACAAAAGGAATTACTCTAATTAGTATTCACAGTTAAGGCTAGCGTGAAACAAAAAAAATATCAGCAGCAATTGGTTTAATGTAAATGTGGGTATCATAAAATATTTAATTCGCAAAACGCTTCAATGCACCAAATCATATTAGCTCAGAAACAACAATTGGCAGTGGACGCAATAACGGTAGATTACTTAATAGTTTTAAAATCTCCACTGCCCAACGTATTGCAAATGATGATGCAATAAGAAGCATAAATGCCTAAGTGAGTTAAGCTGATTTTTTCAAGAAAGATTACAAATAAAAATAAACAAAATGCCGTCATGATGCAATGAGTTCTCAATTTCTCTATCAGAATCTTTAGATTTGGCAAAGATTAAGCAAATAATTTAAATTATGAATAAAAGTACCATGCTGAAATGCTTAGCATACATTTAAGCACATTGGCATTACGTATACATTATACATTACATATTGGCACTTGCATATAAGAAAACATTAATGCCACCAAAAAATAAATTGTTTTTTAAATTCTTGAAACATCAAATCAATTATATATAAATTCTCTTTTCACACCATAAAAATTTCATCAATGACCAGCCATTTGAGAGAACGCCATTCAAGACTTTCCCCCTGTAGTCTTTTCACGATCATTTTTTGATAAGTTATTCGGTTGTCATGTACCCTAATGGCTCCTGGTGCATGTAAACTCCGTCGATAGGTGCGAAGACCTCGAATTTACCTATGAATTATACCTCTGAGGTGCCTTGCCAGATGAAGGTCTCGTCATCTGATTAAGTTTCTAAATTACGAGATCAACATGAGTAGCAATGCGCAGGTGCTAAACAACAAGATATAAAAGTTAAGTAACTGGCATAAAAAGTTCATAATTAAGAAATAGGCACTGCCAATTGTAAAACGATCTAGGCGTTCATCAGGTTTATTGCCACTACGTGGCGATTAGGTGGTCTCCTACGCCGAGGCCAGCAGTGGCGTGGCGTCCGGTCATCGCTGGATGCGGCGATGACCAAGCAATATTTTAAAACTCTTAATAAGCTTTTAAAACTCTACGATCCAGTTTTAGCAGAACATTTGGAGTTCATGTATAAGTGAAAGTAAGATTTAAAGTTTCTTTTTTGAACATTCAACCATTGAATTTTAGAGTTAATAATTTTTCACCACAAACTTAAATAATTGCGATGACCACCGAAAATTTTCACGCCACGCCACTGGATGCCAGGTATCAAACCTGTTCATCTAGGGCAACCCGTAAGATAAGGGCCTGGTCATCTGTTAGAAAGTATGAAAAATAAGTCATTGGGTATCTCTTCTCTATTTCATAGAGCATTTTTAGTAAGCCGAAGAACTTTTATTGTCAGTTTCCAAAGTTCGATATTTTTTCATGCGATCAGCATCTCTTGTCGTTCTACCCATGTCCAAATAGAGAAACAAAAATATTTAATTAAAAAATAAAGCTATTAAATCTGAAGAAGAATAAATGTAATATATATATAAAGAATTTTCACAAAAAACCTGTGTTATTAATGTACACACAAATCTGGACAAAAGTATTTACTTATCAAAATAACATCTTTAAAGTTTCTTTAAAAGTCCGTAATTTCCTCCAAAAGAATCATGCAAAAATCGTAACTCAAAAACTAAAAAGTGAAAAATAAACTTTTTTACCAAAAATAAAACAGACTTCAAAAACTACTACAAAGTAAAAAATAATTTTTTTATATAATAGTTAATAAGAAATTAAATTAAGAGCATTGTATTTACCATGCGCATTATTATATTTATGTACATTAATTTGATTTTTTGGAGTCGGTGCCAGCCAAGCCAAGTTCAAAATTAAAGTTGTTTATCCAATACAAATCGTAACAAGATTCAGCAAAACTGTTTAGGAAAAAAAATCCATTCTCAATCAACCCTGACAACATCCTGCATTTCAAAATCTGTGTTTGGCTACGATTTTTTTTACATAATAGCCTGTATAAACGCATTAATTTTACAATAATCCTTAATTTAGCACACATAATTACAACTAATCTCACTTGAAAATACACGTTTATAAAATCAGATGAAATGTTTCAAAAATGGTAAAATTCAAATTTTTTAACTAAATAAAAAATCGTAAAAAAAACTCGTAGATATTTGGATATGTGTCTGTTGGATAATTATACTTCACTTCGTTTGGCTGGCACCGACTCCAAAAAATCAAATTAATGTACATAAATATAATAATACGCATGGTAAATACAATGCTCTTAATTTAATTTCTTATTAACTATTATGTAAAAAAATTATTTTTTACTTTGTAGTAGTTTTTGAAGTCGGTTTTATTTTTGGTAAAAAAGTTTATTTTAAATATGAGGTCATGCGTGAATTATCCTTATTCATAACTAAAAAGAAATGACGCTTCTAGTATTTGTCGAGTATTAAATAAAAACCATGCACTCGTGACATCATAATTCACTTTTATATTTTAACAGAATAATAAGGCTACTATAATTTGTGACTCGTGCTATAGCCAGTGTACACGTCAGGACACATTGCCGTTATCCATAGAGTAAAGAAAAATAATAGAGATAAAGTATGGTGTCTGGGGGTGACGCCGAAAATGTAACCCTAAAATCCGTAGCAGTCGGCCCAAACACAACCACGTGCCTTGACGCGCTTGTCAATCCAAACCTCTATTTCTTTGCTTTTGCTTTTACCGTTGCAAATTTTTATTCTTAAATTGCGTGTTGAGCGTAGGTATGGTCAAAATTCCGATTAAAAATGAGAATATGGGCAGTTAAAAGATGAATACCTGTTCCCTGTTCCACGTGCTTCTCTTGTTTGGGCCGAATGCGGGCATTTAAATTTGAGCGATGCATCTCCTTCTATCTCTTTCCTCCATGGCCATCATCATTATCTTTTGTACACGTGAAGATTTCGCTACGGTACTCTATTGTGAAATTTGGTAATTTTTAAAATTCAGTATTTGAAAAATGGCATAATCATAAAATTCGAAATTTATATCAAGAAAAATGTATTTTTTTACCTTTCTAACGCAGTTTGTCCAACAATTTTCCGAGAAATATTTTTCGAGCTATTAATTTTTTCAATAACTTCAAATGTTTCATTTTCCGAGATTAATCTGTGGCAACAATTACCGAAAAAGCCAGTCGCCAGCAACACATACCTTTTTATTAAAGAGGATAATAATAAAAGTTTTTTCATTCTATTTGCGCCGTTGGCGGTTCTTTTATTTTAAGCATCTATTTATTTTAAGCATCTTTAAATTTAAAATGTAGTTTTATTCTGAAGGAATAATGTGTGATAAAAAGAAAAAAAAAATAGAAAGTTGTAATATCTGTTAAACCCCATTGTAATAACATATTTTCCAAATGCCTACAAAGATCCTTCCTTAGTTTATTGTCATATGAATATGAATTGTATAGTAGGCAAAATAACTACATTCGTTAGATTTAAAATAATGGCATAGTCGTTAAACTTCAGTAAATCTAGTTGTATAGCTACTATCAGCATTATTAACGAAAAAGAAATTGTTTGTCAAAATTTAAAAAAAATCAGACCCGAAAAAGTTAAAATATTAAAAGTTACTTAAATGTCACGTACTAAATACATATTATCAAATGTAAATTGTCAGGTTTGGAGACAGGTATTCTGAAAATATGGAAATAAAGTGAATATTTGGGATTGCATTTACAAGCACTTTTGTCCAAGGTGCCACTGCGTTCTTTCAGGACCTAGCTTACAAAGCGCCACCCAATAGCGATTGGTGACAGCAGTTCCACCCTGTTCGATGATGTGTTCGAAAATTGCTCAGTTTAAATATCCGTGGTTTAGGAACTACTCAAAAAACTCGTTAATGACTTCAAAACGTTGCAACCATCTTCATTTATAGGATAAATTCACACTCATCTCTCTATATACATATATAAAAGTAAGTAAAACTTATTTTCACACTCAAAAAAATAGAACAGCTATCAACAAAAACATTTATTAACTTAAAAAACTAAACACAATCGTTGCCACATACGTTTACCTAAAAACATATTCTCAATTTTAAAATGTGGCATTGATTAAATCATACACCATGGAGGTAAGCCAAAATTTTGTTAGATATTCCAAAAGGTAGGAAAATAAGAATAAATTAATGGAATACCTAACATACTCCCACCTTGCAATGCGGAATTACAAATGTAACATTGCAACATTATTATAAATTCAATAACTGTAATACATAATGTAACATTTCAAAAGACTTTTAGAAATGGTTTAACCCATTGAGCGTTTCACTAGATTATAAAAATGTACCTTAAAAAGGCCTTGAATAGGAAAAAAAACTTGTTCGAAAAGGTAGAAGGGGTTATGTGATTTTGTAGTTGAAAAGTGCTAAGGGATTTAGTTCTTTCCCCTTCTTTCTGACACTGAATGATTGAAACGTCTGTCCACTGTCTTTTATGAGGCGTGAATGGGCGTTTAAAACTAGTTGACTAATAGCTTTCGAAAACGATTGTCTAGTTAATCCCAGGCAACATCTGAAAGTATGTAACGAAATAGCAGTTTTCAGGAATACAGGTGTGTGTTCCGTGTTGCTTAGAATAATGTTTGCAAACTGTTAATGTAGTATAATTTGCTTTATATGCTATTAAATTTTATCTAAATTTGAAAAGAATTTATATCTTCGTAATAACAAGCATGTTTCATTTCCTCTAAATGCATTCTTTTTTTCTAAACAGTTTCTGTTACATAAACTTGTAAATTTTATTAATTTGTAATGATTTAATTACAAAATTAAACTGGAAGTAATCGATTTTTTAAATAAATTTACATTTTATAAAACGCACGCATAGCGATAAATCTCACTATACAACGAATCTCAATTAAACGTTTAGTACACTTTAGTTACACTTTTAGATAGGGTTATTCATCGTATCTCAATTTCAATTAATGCTAATATTATTTTTTTTCTTTTATAAATAATAATAATAATAATAATAATAATTTCTCATTATGCAAATTAGTGTAACATCTGCCTTCTTTGATTTTCTATGATATAAATCTGAGATAGCTGATATATTGTACATTATCCTGATGAATATACCAGTTGAAAATACATTAAAATATTCTAACACCACCCCCCCCCCCCCACCAAAAAGAAAAGTGATTTATTATAAAGTATTTCAAATGCGCACTCAAAATAAATGGAAAAAACTTCTTCTAAATGATAATTCTTCTAACTTATTTTTTTTTTTTTTTTTTTTTTTTTTTTTTTTGTGAGCAATAAAAGAATTAAAACAAATTTTAATAAGATTATCAAAATGTGCAAATTCCTGTTTAAAAAAAGAAGAAAATAATACAAACTGACAACCTTTTTTCCAGCCATACATAAAAAAAAAAAAAAAAAAAAAAAAACAAAAAACAAAAAAAAAACAGGCGGATTTTTGGATCTTATAATTTAGCTTCCAGATAACAAATTTGAATTTTTATTAATTCCTATTATTTTACTGATAAATGTAGAACATTAAAAGAAAAACATTTATTGATGTAATCAAAGTGGCAGTAATTATTTCAACCTTTCCTTTCGTCTCGGCAGGCAATTGTTTTAGTACAGTAAAACCAAACATGTTAAGGCGTTTCTTTTTTATAAAGTACACTATTTCTTATACTTAAATCATGTTTAGAGATAGTAAAGATATATTATTTAAGTTTTGCACAATTAATTAATCAGTAACACTGCACAGTACCACTGTATATTACAATAAAACCGGTTAATACGAGATCACTAGGTACGAAAACAAATTCTGTTTTAGACAGGTTTTACTAGGTGTAATTGTGTAATATTTTGTATTTGGGAATATAAAATTCTCCGTTTAAGGCAGGATTATGTTATACATGGATTTCATTTTTACAGGTTTTACTGTAATTAATTAGTGATCATAGTATTGCATCATTAACGAATTATAGGTGTAATACTTGTGCATCCTCCCCACTTAATCGGGTCACGGATAATCGAATACCCCGCTTATTCGAATAGAATTCTCCGGAACCGAATTTATTCCTATTGGTTCTATGTTATTTTCCCCCGCTTAAACCAAATAACTTTTACGAACCTCCCCGCTTAATCGAATAAGAACTGTGTGACCGATGTTTGAAAATAGGCGCAGAAAGCCCGTTTCAGCTAGAATTTCCTTCCACCTTTTGTCATTTCCGGTTCCTTTACGCTGAAAACAAATTTTCAGTTCTTCCTGCAATGATTTTGGTCGGCAGGTATATAATGGACAGGTCAAATGATTTCCCCACCTTGATCTCACCACCATCGCTTCTTGCTGTTAATCAGGCTTTAATGGCAATGCGTCGTCACTTCGAGACTCGAGATGGTCGTTGTGATATATTGCACTCATTCGAAAAATAACTCTATATTTACTCCTTTAAAATTTCACTTAAACAAACAACTTTAAACGATTTTTTAAAGGCAGTATAAGTAACATAAATTAGAAGTAGCAAAGTTTTGACCAAACTCAAACGAGCTGCATTAAGTGTGATGTAAACCATATAAATGAATATACTGACGTTAAATTAATAAGTATTTACTTTATATTAGCATTCGTATTTATTTTAGTTTATGTTATTCTATTAACGATTTATTATTTTGTTAATTAAACATACCGTAGATGGGTATTTTCCCTTTTTATTACGCATATTACAATTATGATTCCCCGTTTAATCAAAAATCCCGCTTAATCGAATATTATTTCTGGAACCAAAAATAATCGTTTAAACGGGAACGACTGTATTACTGATGAAATGCAAGTTTTAATTTTAACAATGAAACCCTTTAAAACGAAATGATAAGGGGCAATATAATAATTTTGAATTAGAAATTTTCCAAAGAACTTTGGATTTTTTTAAGGCAAGATTCCGCTTAGTACAGGTATTACTATGTATAAATAGGTCAATGGAGAGTCTGCATAGTAAAATACAAAATAAATGTGCTTTTTGTAAGTTCCATTGTAATAAAAGTGCCCTTTTTTTTTCGGGTGTCATTTTTCTCCTTCTCACCACCTAGGAAAAATAATTACATTTAAAATTTTCCAATAACAGGAATTATTTTAGGT
This sequence comes from Maratus speciosus, assembly GCA_963932465.1. Classification (NCBI taxonomy): domain Eukaryota; kingdom Metazoa; phylum Arthropoda; class Arachnida; order Araneae; family Salticidae; genus Maratus; species Maratus speciosus. Next base: position 503,547,392 of record OZ010795.1, on the reverse strand, counting down.
ACCTAATATATTCTCCTATTGAAAATGAGAAAAATACAATCCATTTCAAATATCTGTGAAGAGTAATACCCCCCCCCCCCCCTCACTTTATCTCCCATAAAACTTCCAGCGTCCATCGGCCATAAAGAGATAAAAAGGATTTAAACTTTACAACAATAAGTTCGCAACTCCGCGGGACACAAGTTGAACATTCTTAGACCAGATGGAAACTAAGCACTATTTTTAATAATTTCGAAATGCATTCATGTATTTTTTCTTATATTTAGTACAGTAAGACTCCGTATTTTTTCAAAAATTCTTTGGAGAAATTGAAAAAGAATATTTGTAAAAAGAAACATGAGCTAAAAATCATGTGTCTAGCATAAATTATGAAACACTTTCCAATACATTCAGAATATTGAAACAAAACTTTACAGCTTATTACGGAGAAAGGTGGTGTCTAAATAAATAAATTAGAAAACACATAACGCATTTGAAAACCCAATTTCTGCAATTGCTGTCAGTTAGTTGGAAAAATATCTATTTTTTGTGCAGCCCTGTATATGCTCTATAACTTTGTATGTATGTATGCAAAAATTTAGTTCCGCAGGAAAATTCCCATTCAGCAATTTCTGTCAATAAACGGAATTGTACTTGCGATAGTGATTCCCAGTATATGACCTATTGAATTTATAAACACCACATAATATAAAAAAAAATAATAATAACAACAGTCAAATTTAAAAACGTATACCGCAACTGATAACGAACTTATAGCAATTATTGGTCAGAGGCCAAATTTTTTTGTGTGTCCCTGAAAATGAAATGTAAATTCTATGCACATCATATTCTACAGTAATCGCCTTGTAGTGTACAACTCCTTAGTGAAATATAAAAATTCCAATATGTTTAAAATAGTGTAATATCATTAAACTACACCATACACGATTTACCTAATTCACCGTAATGTGACGGCATTCTTTTGCGTGTCCCTGTAAACGAATCTTACATGCTACACATTTCATTTTCAATAATGAACATGCCAAATTAAACAAAAATAACATATATCAATTTTATGGCAATTGGACTAAATTTATGTGAATTAGAGCACGGACAGAAGGAAAGACAGACAAACCGAATTTATAAACGCTTTTCAACTATACTGGAAAGAGTTAAAAAAAAATCAAATGACACTTTTTATCACTTTTTAAGATTTATCCTTTTTTTAAGTTTTAGGATTTGGATGAAACCAGTTTTAATTTTCCTTCTCAAGATATTTTTATTTTTTTCATTTAATTTTTAAACAAATAATATTAATAAACAAATAGTAGTAATTATTATCTCTGCGTATTTGTATGTATGGAAACTTTGAAAACTTTCTCCAGCATAAAAAATAAAAGCTCATAAAAATAAGAACGAAGAATAGATTGTGAGAATAGATTTCAAGAATAGATTGTGAAATACTTTCCAACACATTTATCTATCTATAAAACTGTACTGAAATTTTACCGGTAAATAAGGCGCAAGATATGTGGCAGGAAGATATGTGAGTAAACAGTATGGTAAACATATAACACATTTAGAAATCCAGTTTTATCAATTACCTTCTATAATAATTTAAAAAAAATAATCAATTACGCACCCAAACGGCCATGTATCTTGTTGGTTTGCGTATCCCTGTATAATTTTTTTTATGTTCCACAAACTTCTATTGGCATACAAATATAGTTCAGCGAGAAAATGCATCACACAATTAAAAGTATTCTCTAAGCAACTCCCATAGTCAGTAATACTTATATTTTTTTTTTTTTCTGCGTTTCAAGTAAAGCAGGTGTATCTGTTCTTTCAACGCGCTACTTTGATAGCTTATGTATAAGAACAGCGAGTTTTATATATTTATGGAATCTTTGACCAAGGATAGTCTTTGGTGTGAGAAGGAAGAGAGTGGGGGAACATAAAAAAACTTTACATACAGATATTTTAAAGGGGTTGAAATAAACATGTTGACTAACAAACGGAAATTTTATCATCTTGATCTTTACAATGTAGGAGAGGGCAGAGTTAAAGGGGTCGGGGGGTAACAAAGTATGAGTAAAAAATTCAGTATTTAGCGCAAGGAAACACAATTTAGGCAATACATTGCATAAATAAAAATGTTTTACAAAGATCTTTGAAAATAAAGTTTAATATATAAAATTATTGGTTATGGTGGTCCATTAAATACATATATATATATATATGTATATTACATATATATTGTCAGGGCCCGACTTATGTAGGTGCATGCGGGGAAGCTTCCCCGGGTCCCCCTTTTTAGGGGACTCCCATGAGAGTAGTCAGGATTTTTATTTAAATGGTGTCAAATGTTTAAAATTAAATAAAAGTGACCAAAATTCATACATTTTCGAACTTTTAAGAAGGAAGTGCGGTCCCCTTCCCCCCTCCGCTTTCAGTAACCTCTCCACCTACGCAAATATCATTAGAAAACTAATGATTAATATTTTATTATGACAATTTAGTATTCTATAGTTTTCAAAAGCAATTCTTTATTAACGTTTTTCTCTTAACGTGGCAAGTTAAAACCAATACTTATAACCAATTTGGGACGTTTTCTTTTAGACATCTTATAACGTACGTAGATAAGCAAAGTAAATGTTTGCAAAGAAATACTCGTATCAAACAATCTATCATTTTTTTTCTACTATTTTCCTACAAGTATTTTTTTCTTAAAGTTTTGATTATCTTTTTGAGACACTCTGTATACAGATGTGAGCAGTACCGGATATACAACTTATGCATATAATACAATAGTATGAAGTTTATTACTAGCTACTTCCTCATTATTCACAAAAAAAATCTATAGATAGATAGATAGAGGGGGGGGGGGGGCAGAATGATTCTTACCTTTCCCCCCATACCCTAATTCGGACCCTGCCCTGTATATGGTGGTTAATTAATGCTCTTCCGCCTGCCCTACCGCTAACTTTTGTAAATATTATTTAGATGAAAAAAAATTGCTCGTTTAACAATAAAAACTTTGACACATTAACGAATTAATATATAAGTGTAAAAGCTTGACAAATGCAGGTATGACTATGTAAATGATTTGAGACCAAATGTTTTTTTTTCTTTCACTTTTTCTTTTTTTCACTTTTCGACAAATAAATTACATGAGAAATACAAGCGTTTTCCCATTGTAACCTTTATCGGGCTTCCGTGTGCAGAATTTTTTTTTTCAAAACGCCAACTTTAACAGCATTTTCTAAAAGACTTCCTTCCTATGTTTATCGAAAATTGAAAAAAATTGTTCGACTTTATGGTTTCTGAATAAGAGTACCTGCCAATTCCATGTGTTTATGAACAAAACTGAATTCAGGAATGTGTCACAAAAAAAAAATCAATTTGGAAGATTATGCAGTTTTTGTACGGGGCATTCGCCCAGAGCCCCCCAAATTTAGTGTCATAGACCTTGAAGCAATTGCAATAAGTTGGATTTATATGATGTAACAATTATCAGTCAGCATGAGCAGGAAAGAAATCAACATTAATTGTAAAATATATTTGTGATCTCTAAGTAATCTATAATTAAAAATGGATATTTAAATACGTTAAAATAAATGTGCATTATACAGTATTAGTGTAGTTTAATGCATTAAAATAAATGTTTTCTTAGTTTAATTCTCATGGTAACGAAATGAAAAGTTCAATCATCAAAATCTAGTTTAACTTCTTTTTTTTTTCCAGTTTCAATACATTCATTTCATTATGATTGTTTTAATCATACTTATCATGTAGTATTAGCATTAATTCTGATCATATAGTATTAGTCTATATGAGATATATTTATAAAAAAATAGATTGCCATGATTTAATTTGTCATTTAACAAACATGATTGTACAAAGTAAAGTAATAATAATAATAATAACAATAAATTTAAAAAGATAATGCTTTCATTTGCATTATTGTAAGAATCTTTTAGATAATGATCTCCCCTGTCTTTAAAGACATATACTTACACTTAATCATATCTACTGCTTTAATTGCATCCATTCTATTGATATTTTTGAATAATTCTATACTTGTACTGTTCATTGGTATCTTTTTAAACAATATATAGTTACACTTGAATATTTTAGGCTAATTGTGAGCTTGGTGTGCCATCGCGGAAAAAGTCTAGTACTACTTTTCCATCTGACCTTTGTAAATATTACTTGCATTGCCATGAAATCGATATATGATATGGAGGCCTGTTCACTATTGGAAATAGTGAGTGTGGCCTTTATTGTTTGTTTACATGGATGTATAAAATAATTCGAATAAACTCGAATTACGGTCTAGATCGATATCTGCTTGTAGTACTTTTTTTTTATAGTAGTATATTATTCCAACCGCAATAATTGATACACATTGCTAATGTGCACTGCAGTCTGTTTCCCATAAAAATTAATAGTAATAATAATGCGCGTAGTGTTTACTGATCATTAACAGAGGAATTCCAAGACAACCGAAGAACAGTGCACTAAAAAAGGACGGTTTTAAAAGGGCACTTTTGTGAATATTTAAAATATTTTTTAGTAAAGGGTGGATTGCTGAAATTAAAATAATTTTAATATCTATAAAGAAAACTGTCTTATTTTGAAATTTGGTTTTCTCACTCGAGTTCAAAATTTAATAAAACATTACTTTCATTATATCTTTCTTAATTTTTCAAATGGTGAAGAAAAAAAAGTTTTTACTTTCCAGTTCTTTGTTTTTTTTTTTTTTTTTTTTTTTTTTTTTTGCGTGCGCGTAAAAAATTAGAGGAAAATCAAATGATTAAGAGGAAGAACGATAATAGTCCAATTGTGGGAAATTTTGTATGACAGTTTTATTTAATGGCTTGAACGACGTAATATCGTTTGCTTATCTTAGATAGAGGAATAAGATGAAATAGTCCTTTGACAATGTAGTTAAAGACAGGTCGATACACAGCTGAAGATCGTATATTCACAAATGTAAATTGAAATATAGCTCTGAATAAACGGTCTATGACTATCATAAATTTTCCCTTCGACCTACAGATCCCATTTTTGTAATATGTCTGTTAAATTGTATTAAGACAAGCTTAATAAAACTAGTTTCTAAATTATTTAGATTTTACAATTTTCCTTGTGTATTCAATTTTTCCATTTCTTTAAAAACTGTTATTGTATGCAGATTTTTCAACAGAAAAAATATTTTAGAAATTCTTTGAAAAATCGGGTCAAGCCGAACCGGACCCGCAAGAGACAAAACCTAACCCGAAACAATGGATATCAACCCGATTTGCAGCAAAATTGTAGAAGTTGATCCAACCCCCGACAAAAAAAGAAAGGTTTCCCGACCCGATGCAGGACTCTACGCCATACTCAATAAATTTAGATCCTAAGTATTATTTAAATTATTTTCGAGAAAATATTTTCATTTCTGCTGTGCATTCCTTAAATTTTGTTTTCTTTGTTGAAACTTCAAAATTTTGACTCCCACTTATTGTTACCCCCCTCCATACACACACACACACACACACGTACACCCCGCTCTTAACTCTGCTCCCCTCTTACATTATAAAAATCAAGATAATGAAAAACCTTCACTTTTGAAAAAAGTACTTTTGTTTATGTTTTGACCCCTTTAAATGTATGTAAAAATTTGTTTCTTTTAATTCCATGTCCTCCCCCTTTCTCTTCACCAAAAGGCTGCCTTTGGTCAAAGTTCCCATAAATATATAAAAGTTAATAGCCTTATACATAAGCTATCCATGTACTAAATTGAGAGAATCTATAGATTGTATTTTCTGTTTACCACCCCGCCCTTTCTAGGGGCTTACTAATGAACAGCCGGCGTCTCCAGCAGAATATATTTTTTCAATACACAGCACCTATTTGTTAGTGTCCTTTAAGTGTAACGCTATGTATAATATACTTTTTTGATATCAATAATAGATATGCGGACTTACCACGGGCTTTAGTTGAAGCTTAGAATTAGTTTTCTATAACTGAAAATATATGTAACTTTAATAACTAATAGATCTGAATTTTAGGTTCATCTAAGTATATATAATAATTATTATTTTTACCACTGATTTTTTTTTTGCTGAGACCTTTTCACCGTTGACCTTTTTACCTAAATTCATTTGAAATAGAGTATCTACATTAAAATATACTGCAAACGATTTTCCCGCGTAGATCATTATGTAACGGAATTCTTTTGTGCGACTCTGGAAATGAATAATAAATTCTTTGCATTTCATATTCTACAGAAAGCATGTTTTAGTGCTGCACTTGAAACGATTTTTTCCCATTGGTCGTAATTTAACGGCATACTTTTGAATGCCCCTGTAAGGGAACTGTACATGCTACATATTTCATTTTCAATGGTGATCGTGCGATAGTAAATGTCAATAACACACAAAATTTCAGGGAAATCGAATTATATTTGCGCAAGATAGAGCACTGACAGACAAACTGAAGTCATAAACCCTTTTCAACTATGTTGGAAAATGTAAAATAAATAAATTCCTCATAATTTAGAATTACAAATTGTCATTAGTGTGTGACTTAATCGGAGAAAAATTTTCTTGATTTTACGATATCGGAGGTAACATGCGCATATCAAATATCACGAATTTGATTTTTTTTTTAAAGTAGACCATTGAAAGTGATTATTTAAAAGTATTTAGGTAGAATAACTAAATTACTAAATTCTTCTATAAACACGCTTGCGGAATGGGGCAGAATTTGATAACATACAGAAAATGTGCAACAAAGTTTTTATTATTAAAAATAACCATAAGTTTAATAATAATTCTTAGGCTACAATAAAGATAACTCTTCGGCTATCAGTTTTTATTTTCCGTTGGGGAGGGGGGGGGGGGAGTTATTCTAAGATTTCTGCTGTGATGTCAGAAAAGATTTTTTTTTAATGATGCCCTACTTTATTTTTATATCAACAATCTTTTATGTTACATTGTGCAATATTCATGATTTAATAATTATTGATTAATACTAATTTTAAAAGAACTAGTTTAAAACATAAACATTTCATAATCCTTTTATTAAATAAGCGACAATGAAAAAAATATGTAGCAAGCTACCACTATTTGGAATTTTACTGTTCCCGTGAACTGTTTTCTTTAGAAATCATCTTTACAAGGGAAGGGGTGGGGCTGTCAATCATAGTTTTCTCAAAGCTCAAAGCGTCACTTACAGGTAGTATTTCGATGTCATTCATGGGTTGCAAGAGTTTGGATTAGATAACAATGGGAGATATTTACTCTCTTTCAAACCTTACTTCAAAGAAAACTCATAGAAACTTTTAAAGTATCATTGAAATTAATTACACTGGAATATTTGGTCAACTCTGTTGTATTTAGTAGAATGATTAGGTAAAAAATAATGATAATTGTAGATATCGTTCAGGGAAGTGTAGTCTCATAAGCATTTTTCTGGCTACACCTCTGGTTCTTCTCTGTGAAACACAACTGTGAGAATAAATAAGATTTAGGGCTTTTTAATATGGCAGTTTTAATGTAAGAGTCGCTATATTGGGACTCGTTATATAAAGAAAGCACAAATAATACACAATGTTTTTAATTTTCCAAGCGGACACAGCCAGTGATATAAACATAAGAATGGTTTTTGGATTCTCCCCCCCCCCCCCCCACAACTTTCAAAAGAAATCAAGTATCCAGTTATTCAAAAATATAAGTAGGTCGAATATAATGAAAACCACACATATAAATATGTGTAAAAATACACCTTTATTTATTTTTTAATGCAAGTAAAAACAAGGAAGAGTAACTTTTGTTAAGATTATCTGTCTTTAATGCATATGAATGCATTACCTATCTTAAAATGATTATTATTGTTTACTTTGCTTAATCATATTGGTGAGATGATAGGTTATATCTCCCAACCTGAGAAGTACTGTGTAAATATCATTTTATTGATTGAAATAATTCTTTCATGGCAAATCTCTTTGTATGTAAACTGCCATATAAACAAAAGGAAAATCGAGATAAGAACAGGAAAAAAAAAAATATGATACGTTTGTAGAGATTTTGAAATACAGCCTTCACGGTAGAATTATCATTAACTTTGTCTCATATGATAAAGGAAAAGTTTCAAATTGAAAAATAAAATTACTTTACTTTTGCTCTAAAATATTAAAAAAGCATTGCAGATTACTGCGAGCAATTGCACTTAATAAAGCCGTCTATGATGTTTAATTGCGTGGAGTTTTTGATCTACTTCCAACAATTAATAGGCTACTTCACTCACGCGAAAGCACCCGCTCGCTAATGTTTATTTGGTGGAAGAATTTTTTTAAGATACCTCGATTTTATTTCCATTTTTTTAAACAAATCTTTTGCATTGGCTACCTAAGATCGATCTATAGAAAGACCGTTTTTTTCTTTTTCGATTTTGTTTAAAGTTTTTTTTTAAATTTATTTAGGATACATTTACTTTCGGAACCGGTTTCGAAAGTAAAAGTATCCCCATTAAAAAACCTTGCAAATAAAATAGAAGGAGTAAAAAAGTCCTTTGTACAGATCGACCTCAGCTACTCAAATCAAAGAAAATCGTTTAAAAATACTGAAATGCAAGCACGCTATCTTTAAAAAATTCTTCCTTAGGAATAATATTGAATCTAGGAAAAAAGGTGACCGGAAAAAACGTGACAGAAAAAACAAGAGCGGAAAAAACGGGATAAGGAAAAAACGAGACAAGGAAAAAAAGGTGACCGGAAAAAACGTGACAAGGAAGTGTTAAATATTGAACTTGTCGATAAATAAATGCTAAAAACTAAAGTAAAGTTTTTCCACTGTCAGTTTCTTACAGCGTAGGGGGGGGGGGGGCAGAGTTAATGGGTGAGTTTGACAACTCTAAGATTTGGTCCAAGAAAATACAATTTTAACATTTCATTAAGAGAAGTTTATTATGACTTCTACAAAAGACAAGTTAGTGCTATCCACGGAGGGGGGGGGGGGGGGGGGTATTAAGGAAATACAATTTATTGATTCTTTCAATTCGCTATTGATAGTTTATATATGAGTAAAGATGTTTTATAAGGCGGAGGGGGAGGGAAAAAATTGCATACACAGCCTGTAAAGGGAACAAAATAAAGACGAAGAGAGGAGGCATTTTCTTTAGAGGAATTTTTTCATTATCCTGCTTTTTGCTCGCAGGCTATCAAAGCCCAAGGATTAATGTGCACGCAGGCTCTGTATGTATGTATGTATGCACTTACGTCTGTATGTACGTAACGCGATAACTCTTGACAGAAACATCCGATTTGCTTTAATTTTTTTCCAGGTTCATTGTTTCCAAATTCAATATTTAACACTTCCTTGTCACGTTTTTTCCGGTCACCTTTTTTCCTTGTCACGTTTTTTCCGGTCCCGTTTTTTCCGGTCACCTTTTTTCCGTTTACCAATCTACCTATAATGAAATTTAAAACCTATCTACATCGATGCTTTTTCTGGCCCATTCAGCGTCATTATAGACAGGTTTCACGGTGCTAGTTTTAAATTATGCTAGAATTTGAATAAAATTTGCGCAACAATAATAAATAAAAATATTATTTTTGAAATGTAATGTTAAATTGGATATTTGAGATTTTTATTATTATTACACAACAAAAGTGCTGTAAGTAAAGAAAAAAAAAAAACAGTTTAGTTACTTAGTATTATAGTTAAATGAAAAAAATGACATACATTTGAAAGTAAAAAGGAAAGAAAAGAACGTGTATATTCATTAAAAGAGCAAAATAAATAAATATTACATAATAAATAATGAACATGCAAAATAAATAAATATTATATGGCAAATGATATAAAATAATAATTATTATAGTAATGAATTAGAATCTTATGGACAGAAATAATAAAGTAAAATAAGTAAACGATGATATTCTATAAAATTGCCTAGTATATGGTTCGAAATACAATGCCATTCTTAAGCATTAACAGAAAACGAAATCCCCTAAGGCATTCGACTTAAAATACGGTAATCCAGTTGACAAATAGTCTGCCTAACGCCTATTGTGTGCTTGGAAAGAGGGGGTGATTGATAAACGCCTTCTTTAACTCCCAGTCTCGAGAAGTGGGGGGAAGCACAAACGCGCAAACGCGTTCATAACCATCTAGAAGTAGAATATTTTGACCGCCTATACGCGCTTGTGACCATCTACAAGTACAAAAGTCTGACCGCCTATATGCGTTCACGACCACTTACAAGTACCAAAGTGCGACCGCGGATACGCGTGCGTGACCACGAAAGGGTTAAGGAAAAATTAGTAAGAAAAAAGAATATTGTTTTATATGTCCAGGCGATCGGGTATTTTAATTTTCCTCCCAGATCTAGTTATTATTGGAGGAGTCTCTATGACATTTGGAGTATAAACACATTTTGTCTCTGAATGAGATGGTTCGGAATCTTGTAGAGTGAAATCATTAGGTCCCACAGACAATTCTGTTATATCATGAGACTTTTCCAAAACTTCTGCACCAGACCTTGATGATATTTCTAATGGAAAAAATCTTTGGAAAGGGCGAACTCTTTCCCCAATAGATGTTTTCAGTTTTGCAACTCTCGGGATTCCATCTTTCCCCGGGTAGATCTCTAAAACAATCCCAAATGGCCAGTCAATTCTTTTGGTTGTGTCACTATCTATGAGCACCATATCTCCAATTTTAAGCTGATCATTCCTTCTACATCCTCGAGGAACTAGAAGAGATAAATATTCACTTTTAAATCTTTGCCTCAGATCCTCACGAATTTTTTGGATATATTTAGATTTTTTAACTAGAAAAGATCTATCTATGGTATCGAGATCTGGGGTCTCACTGGTGGTACTTCCATGAATAAACATTGCCGGTGTCAAATCGCATCAAATCGTTCGACTCATTACTTATATATGTTAATGGACTCGAATTTATAACTGCTTCGCAGTCACACAATACTGTCAAGAGCTCTTTATAATCGACAGTAGCTTTACCAAGAACTCGTCTTAAAACTTCTTTGAGCATTCTTACCATACGCTCCCACCATCCACCCCGCCATGCGACAGTAGGCGGGCTGAATTTCCACGAAATTTTCTGCGTAGTGGTCAAAGAAGTAATACTGTTCCAGTTATTGCTTTTAGAGCATTATTAGTACCGGTAAAGTTCGTGCCGTTATCTGAGTATAGAACAGATATTCTTCCTCTTCTGGTTATAAACCTTCTTAAGGCTTCAATAAAGGTCTCAGTGGACAATGACTTTAGTAATTCAAAATGCACGACACGGTATACCGTGCAAGTGACTAAAACTAGCCATTCTTTTCCATTTGATCGTAAATAAAATGGCCCAGCATAATAAACTCCTGATACTTCAAATACATTAGTCGGAGTTACTCTATCTTTGGGTAAAGGGGCGAAAGGCACTTCTAAAGGTTTGGCAGTGTACCGTCTGCAAATTACACACTTAAAAATGATCTTCTTTGCTAATTTTCTTGCACCAAATATCCAATATTTTTCTCTTATCCTTGCTAATACCGTAGACAAATCTGCATGCAAGGGTCTCTCGTGTTCTTCAGTTACCAACTTCGAAATTATTTCTTTACTTGATGGCAACAAAACAGGATTTTGAAATTCATTTTCTCCACTCTCAAAAAGTTTAGTTTTTATGCGTAGTAAACCATTCTGATCTTTAAAGGTTTGAATTTTCTTCAAAAATTTACTATCGTGTAGTGTTTCTTTTTGTATCAATTTGAAAACTTCAACTCTAGCCTTTTTATATTCCTCATAAGTTAATTCTCGTTTCAATTTATTAGCTTTACACAAGGTGTTATGGGAAAATCTGAACATCCATCCAACCACTCTTATAGTTTTTCGTTAACTAGAAAACTGTTGACTGATGAAACTATAAACATCTTGCAGATTGACCATAGATGACGCAGCAGTCTTTTTTTCTCTTTCAATATTTCCTCTTCATTTATAAAAAATTCAGATTTGGGCCATTCTTCGGGTTGAGAATGCAGCCAATTCGGGCCTTTTCACCATTTTGTCTTTAGTAGCTGGCAGGCAGTACATCCTCTACTAAGAAGATCGTCAGGATTTAACGACCCTGGGATGTGTCTTCAAGATTCTGTGGGCGTCAACCTTCTTATTTCTTCAACGCGATTTTGTACAAATATTCCCCATGCTACTTCCCTTTTTATCCAGGAAAGTATGGTTGAAGAATCTGTCCAGAAGTACACATTTTTAATTTCAAATTCTTTGAAAACGTCTGAAGCTAGACGAGCTGCAATAGTAGTGGCAAGGAGTTCTAATCTTGATATCTTTGTTTCTTTTTCCCCACAAGGAGTAAGTCGAGCTTTTGCCCACAACAAATAAACTTGAATAGAGCCTACTGATGTGCAAATTCTGACAAAAGCAACCGCTGAATATGCAAACTTACTTGCATCACAAACGAAATGCAAGCTCTTAACTTCAAGATCGCACTGCAGCCACCTCGGTATTTTAACGCCTTTCAGATAATGTAAGTTTTTCACCCATTTTAAAAACTGTTATTTTGTATCAGAATCTACATCTTCATCCCATGAAACTTTCGACTTCCACAAGCGTTGCAACAAAAATTTAGGAAGCAAAGTAACGGGGCAAGCTGTACCCAAAAGATCAAAAATCTTATGAGCTGCTGCTAAAATTATTCTTTTAGAAATTTTTTCAAGGGAATAATGTTCTATGCTTGGCACGTTTAGACTGAGAGTATCACTACTACACTCCCAGAGCATTCCTAATATACATGCTGGTTCTACAGTTTTGCAGTCTTCATCAGAGTATTCCCAACCTCTTAAATCAAATTTCCTTTCTGCCATAATGTCCGTTGCTACTTTAATGAACTTTTTTAATTCCATTTTATCTTCAACACTTGTTAAGCAATTGTCCACAGAAAAACTATTCGCAAGCTTTTGAACCATATTTACAGGATATTTTGAATTCTCGTTTAATGCCTTATTCAATATTTATTCTATATGATACTGGATTACAGAGCCGAGTAGAAATGGACTACACGAAACTCCAAACGTGACACGGTTGTGTCTATAATGTATACGTTGGCTGTTATCATCGTTCCAAAGAAATCGCAGAAAATTCTTGTCTTTAGGGTTGAGACCTATTTGTAAAAACGCTCTCCGTATATCTGCAGAAATTCCAATTTTTTCCATGCGAAATCTTGTCAAAATTGAAGGTATTAATTCTATTAAATTCAAACCTTTCTCAAGGCAGTCATTGAGACTAGGTGACGATCTTTTCTTGGCTGAAGCATCGAAGACGGGCCTTATTTTAGTAGTGCTATTCTCCTTCACAACATGCCGATGAGGTAGATAATGGCAAGGTGCCTCCATTTCACACATAGGAACTTTTTCTATGATACCTTCATTTTCCCACTCCTTAAAAACTTCGCCGTAGGCTTCATATAAATTTTCTGATCTTAATTTTTTGACAGTGGAATCTAACCTCTTCAAAGCTAAGTTAAAATTATCTGGTAAGGGAGGATGATCGTCAAGCCATAGTAAATGAACAACAAATCGATCATCTTTAGCAACCACAACTGTTCTCAAAAAATGCTCTTTTGCTGCTTTATGGAGTTCCTCTTTTGTTTTCTTCTCTGATGGGTCCAGAATTCCTAGAGAATCTAAGGTCCACAAATCAGAAATCGATACATCTTTAATCAACAGAGTTATAACAAATAACGCTGTACTTTCATGAGCATTTGAGGTAGGATTCTTACCCATGACTGTCCATCCTAACTTAGTCTCAATTGCAGCAAGGCCCGAATCTAGTAATTTGTAGCCTCCCGTCATCAGCTTCCCAGCTACATCAACTCCTATTAAAATTTCTATAGGACCGGCTTTTCGATCATGGAGATGTATACCGAATGCTTCAAGCTCTTGCATCCAATCACCTGGTCCTATTGAGTGTATAGAATTACAAATTACCTCTTGTCCAAGAGCATCAAAATGACAGTTATAAATTCCATCAAGTTTTGAAAGAGCTATATTAAAAACTTCATGATCTAAGACATCTGTAGTACTCCCTCCAAACAAGGAGTGCCTCAGTTGTTCCTTTTTTATGCATTCATATCCCGTTGCTTCAGCAGTACTCTTCAAAATATACGATCGTTGTGAAGCTGTATCAATTATAGCACGAGCGTTACACTTCTTATCATGACCTCGTAACGTGACCACTAATGTCTGCAAAATAACATCAGGTGATCTCGAAAAAATAGCAAGTGCCTCATCTTGTTTAATAGATAATTCATCATTTTTCGCAGTGTTAACATTATCTTGTTGTTTTGAGAAACTTCTACATAAAAGTAAGTGGTGTCTTTTCCCACAAAGTAAACAACCAGCTTTTATTCTGCATTTAGCAACGACATGACCTTTCTTCAAACATAAAAAACAAAAGTGTGCCTTCTCAACTACAGCTTGTCATTCAACTAATGGCGTCTTACGTGCTTTAAAACAGTCGTTTGATTTATGCATACCTGAACAAAATATACACATATTCTGTGTTTCATTTGACGCAGCAATTAATGTAGCTGCCGTTGCTCTGGAATTAGACTGTTCACACTTAAAAGTTGTGGGCGTGACTTTTGACTGTCGATTTTGCATACCAGTATCAAAACATCTACTTGCTATGCATACACGTTCTTCACCCTCAATTTCATCTAGTAGAAATAACAGCAAATTATCTAAATCTGTACGATGTAAAGAGTCCGTGCTAATTTCTTGTAGCGTAAGATTTTCGCTATCAGTTGTACTATTTTTATTCCTGCGGTGCTGAGCTCTAAACCTTTCCCATACGCGAAGTGTTTCATCAGGCAATAACGATTTTACCAAAGGATAGAGCATTGCAGCATACTTATCTCTAGCCACACCAAGAACTTCCAACGCACGTAATTTTGACTTTAAGCTATCATACAGTTTGCGTAAAGAACATTTTTGAAGTGAAAACTTCTTTAGGCGCGTTGATGTTTTTTTTTTAGATGGAGAAAAATCACTGATTTCGAGACACTGTAACGTAACCAACATGCTAGCATTTTGGCTTTCATTATTGAAGGCGCTTTCCCATCGTCATCTATATCTATACTCATATTATAAAGAGGAAAAAATTGTTTATTTGTAGGAGGTAAGCTTAGGAACTACCGAATCGATTCCAAACGTAATGGTATAAAAATGATGGTGTTCGCCCAACTTAGAACACAGGTTATATCTTATGTCGGTGCCACTACCCCAAAGGGGGTGCAGGAGCAAAAAACGTTCTAAAAATGCGATTTTTGCGTTACTGAAGGGCCTAAAAATATGAAATTTGGAATATTAGTTACTTACAAGATATAAATGATGTCTAAGAACAGTTCTTAAACAATTCGAAATTTAAAAGAGGTGAGACTGCACAAAAAGTGTTCTAAAAAACGTTCTAAATGGTAGTTTCTACATAATCTCAGGAAATACCGAAGCGATTACAAAAGTAATGGTATCAAAATGATGGTGTTAGCCCAACTTAGAACATAGGCTATATCTTATGTCGGTGCCACTACCCCAAAGGGGGTGCAGGAGCAAAAAACGTTCTAAAAATGCGATTTTTGCGTTACTAAAGGGCCTAGAAATATGAAATTTGGAATATTAGTTACTTACAAGATATAAAGGATGTCTAAGAACAGTTCTTAAACAATTCTAAATTTAAAAGGGGTGAGACTGCACAAAAAGTGTTCTAAAAAACGTTCTAAATGGTAGTTTCTACATAATCTCAGGAAATACCAAACCTATTCCAAAAGTAATGGTATCAAAATGATGGTGTTAGTCCAACTTAGAACATAGGCTATATTTTATGCCGGTGCCACTACCCCAAAGGGGGTGCAGGAGCAAAAAACGTTCTAAAAATGCGATTTTTGCGTTACTGAAGGACCTAGAAATATGAAATTTGGAATATTAGTTACTTATAAGATATAAATGATGTCTAAGAACAGTTCTTAAATAATTCGAAATTTAAAAGGGGTGAAAACGCACAAAAAGCGCTCTAAAAAACGTTCTAAATGGTAGTTTCTACATAATCTCAGGAAATACCAAACCGATTTAAAAAATATTGGTGGCAAAATGATAGTGACAACGTTTGCTCCAAGATAGGCTATGTTTTATGTCGGTGCCACTACCCCAAAGGGGGTGTAGGAGCAAAAAACGTTCTAAAAATGCGATTTATGTGTTACTGAAGGGCCTAGAAAAATGAAATTTAAAGTATCAGCTACTTATTAGATATAAAGGATTTCAAAGAACAGTTCTTAAACAATTCGAAATTTAAAAGGGGTGAAAATGCGCAAAAAGCGTTGTAAAAAACGTTCTAAATTGCAATTTCTATGCAATGTCAGGAAATACTGAACCGATTACAAATATAATGGTGTTAAAATGATGGCGACAGATCTTGTTCTAAGATAGGCTATATTTCTTATCTGTTTCCACTACCCCAGAGGAGATGCAAGAGCAAAATGAGCGAAAAGCGTTCTAAAAACGTTCTAAATGCCGATTTGTCACCAATATCTCAGGAACACATACACTCAGGAAAAATCAAGCTGATTTCAAAAGTAATGGTAAGAAATTGATGCTGACAGCCTCTGCTCTAACATAGATGCTATTTCAAGTCGGTATCACTATCACCTAGACGTTGCAGGAGCAAAAAAGCATTCCAAATTTCGATTTTTGTGATCGGTAGGGGCTAGCAACTTAAAATTAGGCAAGGTACATATTTATTACATATAAATGATCTTTAAGAACAGTTTCGAAAAAAATGGAAATTTAAAAAGTGGTGAAAATGCGCGAAAAGCTTTCTAAAAACGTTCTAAATTGCGATTTCTACTCAATCTCAAGAAATTCCAAAGCTATTTCAAAAGTAATGGTTGCAAATCAATGGTGACAGTCCCTGCTATAACATAGGTTATATTTTATGTTGCTGTCACTACCATCTGAGGGTTTCAAAAGCAAAACATGTTCTAATTTGCGTTTTTTGCATAACTGAAGGGTCTAACACTTTGAAGTATGGCATGTTATTTGCTTACAAGATGCAACTGCTTTCTATGAACTGTCGAAAGAAAATTTCAAATTTAAAAAGATGAAGTGAGCGAAAAGCGTTATAAATTACAATTTTTATGTAATCTTATCAAATACCAAACCGATTTAAAAAATAATGATAACATATTGTTGGTGATAGAACCTGCTCAAACATAAGCTATATTTTATGTCTGTGCCACTACCACCAGAGGGTTGCAGTAGCTAAAAGCTTTCTAAATTGCGATTTCTGTGATACTGAAAAGGCTAGAAACTTTAAATATGGCATGATAGTTACTTATAAAATATAAATGCCCTCGAAGGACTGTCGAAAATAAATTCGAATTAAAAAGGGGTGAAGTGAAGGGGAGGTGCGAAAAGCATTCTAAAAAAGTCCTAATTTACGATTTCTACGCAATTTCAGGGAATATAAACCAAATATAGTTGCGAATGTAATTGTAAGTAATAGTTGCGAATCAATGGTAACAGTCTCTGATCCTACACAGGCTATATTTTATGCCGATGATTCTACCACCTGGGATTTACAGAAACAACAAACGCTCTACAAAAGGCCTTTAAAAGCTTTCTAAATTACGTTTCTGTGGAATATAAAGAAATAACAAACCAATTTCAAAATTAATGTTGGCAAATTAATGGTGACAGTTCCTATTTCAACATAGCCCTTTATGTTGAGAGAGGTGGTAGGACTTGGAATTTGACATGATGGTTAATTTTAAGATGTAAGAAGATGGTTTCTAAAAAGTTTAAAACTTCAAATGAATACCGAAATGAGCGTATTAATTGAGCATAAAAGTTTCAAAATATTTTCTAAATTATTACTTATTTAGTTTTATTTCGTTTTATTAATTTAAGTCTCATTTCTGCCTTATGCAGTGTAACAATGATGTTTAATCAAACTCTGTTTTAAATAGTAATTTTTTAAATTATTCCTAAAAGTAATAAGTATCTTTTAATAAAATAAAATATTACCTTTTAATAAAATAAAAATTTAGTTAGTACCTTTTAATAAAAATTAGACATATAAATATCACTTGGCATATTTCAAATATTACGCGAGGAAAGCCGCGGGGTTTGCTAGTCTTTTAAATTTGCGCTTTCCCCATCTAAGCCGGAACTACTTTCCTCACAGGCCGACGCAGAGGGTCTTATAATATGTCGATTCGGGCCGCCGTTTTCTCAGAAAAACGTTCTTTGTGGTTTCCAGAAAATCCCGCCGTAATTACGGACGTCATTAGCTGATTAACGACTCATTATCGAAGGGAAATTATTTCAGTGTATGCGCTTTCCCATCGTCATCTTTTAAATTTGCGCTTTCCCTGCAAAGAAATTTTTAGCATCAAACTATAGCGATATTTCTAATAATATGATAGTGGTTTTAAATACAGCAAAAGCATAAGCGCAATTATTTATCAAGAAATGTTAACATACTTGCAGAAATATTTAAATTCACCAAAACAACATTTGGTAAAAGAAATTATTATTTTGTTTTTCGTCAGTTAAAATGAATTATACTGTATTCGTGACCTACCTATTTCGTGTAACTAAAAACCGATAACGCTGTATTTTATCGTGTTGATGGTCTGGTCAATGACCAACAGTATTGGCGGGAATTTCGATTACGGAAGATAAAATACGGGGCACAGATGTCAGATACGCACTTGGGTACCTAATTGACACCAAAATGGCGTTACTTTATTTTACAAGGTAACCCGGCTACTGTTGCTTATTTATTAATAAATTGTTCATTTACTTTTATTTTATTTTTTCCAATTGTACAATTGTTTTGTTCTATAGTTATTAATGAAATTATCGTTTATTTATTGTTGTTTACTTTTTAAAACAATAGAAAATAACTTAAAAATATATATTGTAACTGGTATTGGAAAACGGGGTTTCGCAAATTGACGTTAAAAAATCGCGCCAAACCTGGTTCGTATATCACATCTGTGCCAAATTCTCGGTTTTTTGATTTTTCGACTTTTTATCCAAATTTTCCGGATTTTTTTTAATTTTCCCTTTTATTGGTTTTCACTTCTATTGGCACTCCCGGAGTGCCACTGTTTTTTTTTTATTATTTGAGTTCTTCCTCTACACTAGAGAAAGAATATCCCTGACATAAACTTCAATTAGTAGGTCATCCCTACCAAAACGGGAATGAAGTTGTTTCAAAGCTTTATTATAACTTTCAGCGCCAGGAGGAAAGCTTTTAACCAGTTCATCGGCTACTGAGCCTTTTTCCATAGTTTGGAACAAATAAGCAAATTTATCGTGTTTATCTAAATTGGGATCTTTATCAATTTTTTGAAACTGTCCCCAAAATCCTAACCAATTTTTACTATTTCCGTCAAATACGGGCAGTTGTATTTTAGGATAATTCAATAACTTGTTTTGCGGAGATACACCTATAACAGAATTTTCTTTTTTTTCTTGATTGTATGTTTAAATAATTTCTGATCTAAAATTCGCCATTTATCAATATAAGCCTCGGACTCATCAATTTCTTTTTCAATTTCCTGCTCAGTTAAATCGGCTGTTGCATTATCAAATTGCTCTTGCCTAATGGCATACAAGGTTTTTAGCATAAATTTTGCTTTATCTTCAATTAATCTTAAATGAGCAATTTTTACTTTCTTCTATCTTTACAAGAAGAAAGTATTGGATTCGTGAAAATTTTCGACCCACGGTTTTCGACGGATTTACACGTTTTAGGGGTCAGAGAACCCGAAAAACATGTTTTTACAAAATGTCTGTCTGTGAGTATGTGAATCTGTTAAGTCTGTCTGTCTCTCTGTATGTGACACAAATTTTGTGGACGCTCTATCTCAAGAACCAATGCACGGAATTTAATAAAAATTTATATTCAGTTAGCCCCTGATATAAATTGGTGCTGATTAGTTTTTGGTGTAAATCACTCGACAGGTGGCGCTGCTATGCAGCCTTTTTCACGATTTCCGCAATAGCTCAATCTCCAGAACAAATGCAAGGATTTTCATGAAACTTCAGATTCAGTTAGCCCTTGACAAGAATTGAAGTTCTATATATTTTGGTGTACATTGCTCAACAGATGGCGCTGCTATGATGCATTTTTTGCGATTTCCGCAATAACTCTATCTCAACAACTAATGCTTGGATTTTCAACAAACTTCAGATTCAAGTATACTTTGATATGAATTGGTGCTGTTTGTGTTTTGGTGCGAATCGCTCAACAGGTGGCACTGCTATGCTGCACTTTTCAGAATTTCCATTATAGCGGTATCTGAAGAACTAATGCAACAATTTTCATCAAACTTCAGAATCAGTTAATCCTTGATATGAATTGACATTTTGTACATTTTGGTGTAAATCGCTCAACAGGTGGCGCTGCTATATAGCATTTTTCCCGATTTCTGCAATAGCTCTATCTCAAGAACTAATGGACACATTTTCATCAAACTTCAGATTCAGTTACTCTTTGATATGAAATGATGCTGACTACGTGTTGGTGAATATCGTCCAATAGGTGGTGCTGCTGTGATGCATTTTGCACTATTTCCTCAATAGCTCTATCTCAAGAACTAATGCACGAATTTTCATCAAACTTCAGATTCAAGTACAGCTTGATAAATGATGATGCTGACTATGTGGTTGTGTAAATCGCTCAACAGGTGGCGCTGTTATGCTGCATTTGTCATCATTTGCGCAATAACTCTATCTCAAGAACTAATGCACGGATTTTCCCCAAACTTCATATTCAGTTAGACATTGACATATGTTGATGATAATTAGGTTTTGGTGTAAATCACCCAATAGGTGGCGCTGCTATGCTGCATTTTGATGGATTTACACTATTTCAGGGACAGTAATATCTCAAGAACTAATGCACGGAATTTCATCTTTCTAGAATCCTCATGATGAGCATAGAAGCACTGTGATAATGAATTTTGAAGTATTGACATGTATGAGATAGAAGAAAGTTTTGTGATGGCCACAACATACTAGTTTCGTTTGCCGATAGTTCAGCTTCCTTTTTAGAATACTCATTAGATGCTTTTGTAAAAAGACTTCTATTACTTTTACGTATATTTTTCAATTTATCCATGATAAACAAACAAAAGTTGCTTACTTCGCAATTAGAAGTCCCTGTTAGCAGACGCCAAATGTTCGATCACGTACTTGAAAATTGCTCAATTTAAATATCCGTGATTTAGGAACTACTCAAAAAACTCGTTAATGACTTCAAAACGTTGCAACCATGTTCATTTGTAGAATAAATTCACACTCATCTCTCTATATACATATATAAAAGTAAATAAAACATTTTTTCGCACTCAAAAAATAGAACAGCTATCAACAAAAACATTTATTAACTTAAAAAACTAAACACAATCGTTGCCACATACGTTTACCTAAAAACATATTCTCAATTTTAAAATGTGACATTGATTAAATCATACACCATGGAGGTAAGCCAAAATTTAGTTAGATATTCCAAAAGGTAGGAAAATAAGAAAAAATTAATGGAAAACCTAACAAACCCCACGCATGCGCACTATAGGTAACTTCGGAACGACAGATGCTTATTGCAAGCGAAGAGGGCTGGTTTGGAACAGGAAAGAACATTAGATTGTGTTTTGGCCGTGAATGAGAGGTGTGCTGCAGAATGAACGAGGTACGATTACGGAACAACGAAGTAGATCTAATTTAAGACGTCATGTGATCGAATTTCGTAAATAGTATCTTCTTCTGTATATATTATCAGCTGTTGAAAATAATTTTATTCACTATAAGTCTAAATAATTAAGAACGGTCTGTGCTTCCTGGTGTCAAAGATGTTTTTTATTTGTGTCCATGAAGCTATTATTTTTAAATACATAAATCATTAAACAAAAACATAATTTGAAGAACAAATTAAAAATCAAAATTTATTTCCTACATTGTTTAAGCCCGAGAAGGGACAGATATTAAGATATTTCATTCAATTAGTTTTACATTTAATGTTAAATTTTTGTAACAAATTAGTTAATCCAATTGAAGATTTAAAAAAAAAATCATACAATATGATACTTAAAACTCCCTAAAAAATTAGATTCCATTCAAATGAAATCGAAATAAATCTTAGACTTCTTCCATTTTTAATTGAAAATATTTGTATTGCAGATTTTGCATTATGTTTATGACAATTGTGCATAAAATGATAAGATGCATGCAAAATACAAAACTTAAAAACAAGTCTAAGATTTATTTCGATTTCCTTTGAACGGAATCTAATTTTTTAGGGTGTTTTAAGTATCATATTGTATGAATTTTATTTTTATTTTTTAATTTCCAATTGGCTTAACTAATTTGTTACAAAAATTTAACGTTAAATGTAAAACTAATTGAATGAAATATCTTAATATCTGTCCCTTCTCGGGTTTAAACAATGTAGGAAATAAATTTTGTTTTTTTAATTTGTTCTTCAAATTATGTTTTTGTTTAATATGTCAAGTTTTTTAATAACTACTGCACTCAGACGAACGTATTTCAAAATTAATGGAGAGTATCATCATCAGGCGTTGATGTATGCGGTATTGCATCACAATGTAGGATGCAGTTTACCAATGTGTAATTCAAAATGTTTCAATACTGTAGTAATGCAGGTTGCGGTAGTTTGCACAAAAACTTCTAATCTGAACGTAAAAAATCTATAATCAAAACATAAAAAATTAACTTAATTTAAATTTAGATACGCTATTTCCCACTCAGGAACGCTATGAATGTAAATGTAAATTGTGTTGAATCCTTACTACTAATATTTAACAATATTATAGCTGTGATACAGTAAAAAATAAACATAAAAGCTTTACTTAAATTTTTAAACCGTATTCTCTCCCAAGGGGTGATGTAAACACATCAGAAAATTATTACCTAAGTTTAACTTGGGGTATAACTAGTTCTCATCTCGGAAAAAAAATACATTTTAAAATTTAAGTTATGTAATTCCCCACTAAGTTCGCTACCTTGCGTAAAAATAGCTATCCAATAGAAACTTTTTACTAAAATATAAACTCGACCAAAGCAAAAACTTATTCTGAAAATATCTTTTTTATTTCCACTATGACGCCATATCCACTTTTTTAATTTTTGAAAAAAAAAAAAAAAAAAAAAAAAACTAGCTCAATTTAATATTTCACGTGAAAATCTTTCAACTAAACAGAAATAAATTATTATTAAGGCTTTTGAAATTTTTGCAACAATGAAGTAAAAATGTTACATTTTCTATGAAAAATGTCCGTTGATTTTCAATGAAAAAAGCGAAAATTTGAATTATTAAGAAAAATATTTGAATAACGTAAAAATAAATTGGCCCATGTTTCTCTCTGGGTTATAATTCACCCGTATGCAAAGGCATTTTACCATTCATTTTGATCCTGTTGTCAGGCAATCGTTTTTACACTTTAAATTTATAATATCATTAAAATTATTAAAGAATAAAAAATGAGTGGCATCAGGGACAAAAAGGTGGGAAGAAAAAAATGAAAAAGTTATGATCTCCATAGGCTTTTCCATGTTAAATTAACATTGAGAAGTGACACTGGAAATAAAAATGTATTGCGCTGCCGCGCAATACTTAAATATTTGCGTGTAGAATTGCGTTATTATCAAATGTACTAGTTAGGAATGGAATTTAACTCATGTCCTATTTTTATATGCACCAACTTCAGCATAATGCACACTATGTTCTAGGAGATGAATCATTATGAACTACTTTTGTAATGATTAATATATTTGCTGAAAACAAATCAGGTTATTCATAATTAGAATATTAATTAAAATATTGGTAATTTTTCTTAAAGTCAAAATATTCATTATTTGGGATTAATTAAAAACGTTTTATGATATGTCGCTATCAATTTGCACTTATAAATTACAGTGACATGTATAATACTGATGAATTTATTCAATTCGAACAATAAAGGTTTAATGTTTCTCCTCGTATAATTACAAAATAACATGCGCTAACGTTCCAAACATTGCTTAAAAGTTTTGAAATCATGTAACATGCTATATATTTTTAGAAGTAAATTGTCAAGTTAGCAAACAGGTGTTCTGAAAATACGGAATTAAAGTAAATATATAAATTATGTGCAGATAGAACTGCATAATTATTAAATAGAGTAGTTAGGAATGGAATTTAATTCGTGCTCTATTTGTATATGCATCAATTTCAGCATAATACATACAATTTATCTAGAAGATGAACCATTGCGAACTGTTTTGTAATAATTAATATACTTTCTGAAAACACATTAGTTTATTCATAACTAAAAAATTAATTAGAAGGTTGGTAAGATATCCTATTGTTAAAATATTGATTAATTGGGATTAATAAATATGTTTTGTGGTATAGACTTATCTTTCTCTTTTATGATAATGTAAATACTTCGAAAAACCAATTACTCTATTAAAAAAAAATTATTAAAGAATAAATAATAAAAAGCTTCTAAATGTTAACTGTTGATTTCCGTCCAAAAAAAGTAGCATATACGTGAGAAAAATGTTTCAAAAAACTTTCAAAGAAGAGAACAAACAGTTATGATGAATTGTGAATTCATAAATTCTTTGAAAATTTAATAATAATAATAATTTCCACCTGCTTCAAGTTCTGTTATTGAACCTCTTTCGCGTTATAACATTAACTATGAAATTTTATTTAAAAAATGTCGTATTTATTAGTCAAACTATTTTTTGTATGTGCTAAAAATCAAATTTTTGTGTTTATTTCAAATTACTTTGCTGTTAAATCTTACTTTAAAATATTCCTTAGGTAAGTATAGCTTAATACTAATTAATGTTTTCCATATTTAAAATAAATATGGAAGACAATAATTAGTATTAGTCTGTTAGAAACATTTTACTCGTATATTTACAAAATAAGATGTTTTAACGCTTAGAATGTTACTGAAACCATGTCACATACCTAAATAAATATTATCAGAAGTAAAGTATTAGGTTAGTATACAGATGTTCTGAAAATACGGAGTTAAAGCAAATGCATAAATTAGCTGTAGATAGAACTGATCTATTATTATTATATGAAAAGCGTTAACAGAATATTTCCGGTTGGAATTTAATACACGTTCTATTTGGATATGCAGTAACTTTCGCATAACACACGCAATTTAACTTGGGGACAAACTAGTATGAACTAGTTTTGTAATGATTAATATGTTGCCTAAAAGTAAAATAGATAAAAATTATTGATAAAGGGAATATTTTTAAAACAAATTGGTAGTTTGAAAGAAGTTTCTTAGTATTAGTAAAATAATGGGTTAATTTGTATTTTGTTATGACGTTTTTATAATATTATTAACCTTTAAATGTTAAAGAATATTCATTTTCAGGATTCATTTAATGACAGTTTCAAATAATAAAATTTTAATTTGTTTCAAAGAATTCCGTATGCACTGATAAAAATTACCTATTTTGTAGCCATAATTTATTTTTGTACGAATGAAATACCGAAGCAAAGCTATAACATATTAGCCTAATGGAAATAACCTTTAAAATGTAGATAAAGAAAACGTTATGATTTTTATAGCCCATAAAAGTGAAAGTTATTCGTAGACAAATTTAACAACTTCTGATGGGGAAAGAAAAAAAAGCCATAAAGACATTCAAACTTGTTTTTTGTTCATAAAGTTCTGAAGTGAAGTGTGTATGTTATTAGTTTTCAAATTTGATTTTTATTTGTTATAAATTATTCTAGAAATAAAATAACATTTTTTTGTGTCTAATAGCATCTTTTCATAAAAGGAATACAAAAATATTATTGATCAAAGCCTTTTTAAAAGAAAAGGAAATAAATAATAATAAAAAATTGCTCATTTTCAAAGTATTTCAAGTTTATTTTAAATAATTCAGAATGAGTGGTTTTTTTTGTGTGTGATGATACCTGTATTGAACCGGTGTCCTATAAATAGTTCAACCAGTCTTTAACCCTTTAGGTCCTGGTGGTCACATATGTGTTCCTTACATTTAAAATGCTTTAAACTATAAATAACGCCTTGCAGATACGTAAAAAACTTCATAATCACATATGTGCATTCTATATTTTGACTTTTTAGTGGGCAAGCAGTCTAACATTACGCAGGCGCTCAGCAGTTTTTATGCAAGCGAATCAAACATAATATCAATACAGGTTCGATTGCCCCTGACTAAACAGAACTAGAAACACTCGAAACACGCGCCATCAGCAACTCTCAAGGGCGAGATCACTTTTACAGGCGTCAGCACTTAACCGCTGCCCTCCCTCCCTATATCGCGATTACGTAATAACAGAATCCTACGTCACGAATAAATCTGAAAAATGAAGTTTTGCTTGGAATGGTCACATGATCAGCAGGCTGAAAAATTGGACGTATGGCATAGGCGTGACGTCATATTCTGGACGTTTTAAAGGTCACTTGGACGTTGGATGTCTTCCAACTAAGGTAATACTAATCTTAGTTGGAAGAAGGGGTCCAAGCCGCTTATCAGGTTCTGTAAACGTCCAAGATGGCGGACGTCTAAGGATTATGCAATCCAAGATGGCGGCCATATAAGACATTGGTCGTCCGGGGATAATAAATATAATATGGCGGACGTCCAAGATGGCGGCCATGTGAAACATTGGTCGTCCGGGGATATAAAATCCAAGATGGCGGCTGACGAAATGGCGCCCTTCCAGTTATTTAAAAATATTAAACAAATTTAAATTCGATTAAAATCTGAAAATTAAAAACTTGTTAATTAATAAATAAACAAACAAATTTTAAGTTTCAAAGTGCTAGTGTACGCATTTATTTGAAAATTATTATCATAGAGCTATATATAAATGTACATGAAATTGGAGTAAATAAATGAAATAATTAAATAATAAAAAATAAATGAAGGATAACATAGGTTTTTTTCATGAAAAAAAGCAGGCTTTGAGTGAAATAACTGGGTATACTACCGTGCAGGCACGGGCGCACCGTATCTCAAGGCTCATTTTGGACGCTTTGGGCTCGGCAAGAAGTCGTCATCGCTATCGGCACTCGCACATAACACCTCTCCATCGGGCCAATGGGAACAACCAGGCTTGCTCGGGGAAACACTCGACAATTCAACTGATGAAAGATGAATCTAGCTTTGAAATAGTAAAAAATAAAAAAAAGTTGACAAAAGTTTTAATTTTTTGGGGCTTTAAGACAAGGGGCTTTCGTCAAGGACGAAAGAGTTAATTTAGGGACTAAATTTGTGATAAACAATAAAAAATACTAGTCTATTTTTTATTGTTTATCACAAATTTACTAATACTAAATACAAAATACTAGTATATTTTTACGTCTGTTAAATCCTGTTGTAGTACGACATTTTCCAAACGTCTTCAAAAATCCTTCCTTCGACTATTGTCATATGCAAAAAACGCGAAATAACTACATGCGTTAGGTTTCAGAAACTATTTACTATATTATATTAGTTACTTTTAATTTTACTAGCGTAAAAGGGATTTTTACCCCAAACTGAAAAACAAATTCAGGGCCGAAAGGGTTAAGGGAATGGTAGACAGTATTTTTTTTCTTTCTTCATACAGATATGAAATTTTGTAGAAATGTACATTACACCATAAGTAAATAGAGCACCTTAATTTAAATTTTCAATCTTATTATAATTTTGAGATTATTTAAAAATTTTAAATTTTTAAAACGAAATTTTAAAATGCTCCATGCGCCTTAATTTTTGAGATATTTCCTCGATTTTGCATTTTAATCACTTAAAACTCTATTACAAAAAAATCTGTGTATCGGATTTTTAATCCATCGAATAAGTAATGTTTTAGATATTTTTTTCTGAATTCCATATCGATTTTCATCAAAATTTTGCCTTTTAATAGTTCAAAATCAAATTTAATTATCTTGATGAAGTCTAATTTTAAAATGCATGCACAGTTTCTTTGTAAGTAATATCAGGATTCTTCCTTATAAATTTCATAAATTTTGATCAAAAATTAAGACGCATGGAGCATTTTAAAAATCTAAAAACGTTGAAAAATCAGATTTGACAAAAATAGATTTAAATTTTATTAAATGGCCGAAAATTGTTTGTGTACAAAATTGAAATGCTTGTAACTTTGCAAAAAATAATCGCTTTTTTTTTTTTTTTTTTTTTTTTTTTCTTTAACACTAGAACGGCGGGAAATTTTGTTCAAGTTTTAGAAAAATATTTCACATCAGAATTTTTATTTAGAACTATTTAACTTATTTATTTAAGTTATTTTTGTGCAGTTTATATCAATCTTATATTATAAAAAAAATTCTGGTTCGAATCGAAATGTTTTCATTCGGCAAGGGTCAAAATGACCCCTCGCCGCCGTTCTAGTGTTAATGACTCAGAATGAACTGGAGAAAAATAATATGCACAAAAATAATTTTCGATTTTCGGGTCGATTCTTTCTCAAATAAAGGTCCACGGTCGTCTTAAAATAAAAATAATTAAACCGTGGCAGCACAATGGTATAAGTAGGGGTTTTTAATACTTTCTAACATAGTTGAAAAGTGTTTATGACTTTGTGGTTTGTCCGTCCGCCTGGCCGAGCTCCAACTCTTGTAAATGTACTCGGATTGTCCAGATTTTTTTTTATGTTATTGATGCTTACTATAGCAAGATCGTTATTGAAAATGAAGTGTGTAGCATTGTTCGTTCACTTATAGGAACAGTAAAAAAAAAAAATTCCGTTACATTACGGTCGACAGGAAAAAATCATTTCAGGTTCATTTTACTGATGCTAGAAGTTAGAACATTTCAAACCTAATGAAATTGATATACATTTATGTAGTGCACTGAATTATGCATTTTGTAGAATATGGGGTGCAAAGCATTTACTATTCATTTACAGGGCCGCGCAAAAGAATACCGATACATAAAGGTCCCGGAGGGAAAACTATTTGCAGCGTATTTTATTTATGTTACACTATTTAAAATATAATAAAATTTATACATTATTGAGGTTTGCTAAGATACTCGTTGTATAACCTCATGTGCATATCATTTATCGTTTATTTACAGGGACATGCAAAAGATTAGGATAGACTACTGTATCTGAAGTGCTGTCCATTAGCTATAAGTGTTAGAAATGCGATTTCATTTATGGTATGCTTGTTTAAGCTTAACTAAATTTTTGCTTACTATGTGATATGTATAAATGATATAGATCATATACGAGGTTTCACAAAAGAATTGGTAAGCACTGCGGATTATCAGTGTGAATGGCTTAAAGGAGGTTTTTAATTGAAATATGCAATGTTTGTGAAAATGAATTTTACCCCTATTATGCATTTTTTACTAAACTACGTTTTAGCATATTATGTAGAATATGCACAAATTGTAGATTAAATACAGGCCTGCACAAAGTAATTGGACTACTCTTCCAGTTATGGACGGTAATTGCTGAAATCTTATTTTCAAATGTGTTATGTCTTTTCTCAAATGTTCACGTAGTTTGTTTTCTTTTACCTTATTAAAAAGCGAAGTTTCGATAAAGAATTCTGGAAGTGATGCCAAGTGCTTCATAATCTATGCTTGACACTTCATTTTTCTTTCTTGTTTAACCTTATGTTAGATTTTTTCGAAGTGCTACTATGTGGCCCAAACTTCAGTTTAACGGACTGGCCTAACCCCTCCCCCCTTCTTTTCCGTTAATTTCTTGGGGAGAGGATTTCGTCTTATGGATTCGTAAGCAAAAAACCCGTACCTAAAGGTATGATCAAACAGCATTCTGCAAGTGCGGCTCGTTTGAAGGTTTTTTTGATGTGGTGAGCCTTCTGTCGCTCTTGTAAGAGAGGGAAGCACCTGAAAGAAAACCCCTGACATGTTTATCCCTTCCCTTTTTTTGCTGAGAATCCTCTTTCTTCTATTTATGACCACACAATCTTTAGAAAAGAAAGGCCAGAGAAATAATATATGATTTCTGGGCGTAGAATTTTAAAATGTGATCTGTGCGCAGCCTTAATCGATGCAAATCAGTCAAAAAGTTATCCCTATTCAGTGGACCAGGGAAAAAGGTGTCTTCCTCTTCAAAATGTCAGAATTATAAAGAAATAATTAGGGACCCTTAAGGTGTGTTCAGAAAGCATTCGGTGTCAGCGGCTTGTTTGTTGACTTATTTGATGTGGTGAGTCTTCTGTCGCTCTTACAAGAGAGGGAAGTACCACGAAGGAGATTGCTTAACAGGTTGACAGACCTCGCTTTTGTTGATGACTACTTGGCCTTTGGAAAAGAAAATACGTATAAATAAATTATGATTTTAGTCGCAGAATTTTACAATGTGGTCTGAATGTTGCCATAGAAAACATTTCTATTCAAAGACTTTCGCAGGTTAATTTACTGATTTTTCAAAATGAGATGTAACTTCCTGCAAAATAATTGATCACTTTAAAAGAACTGAGACGAAAAACTGTTTTAAATCAAGAGTTCGTCATTACTTTCAATAGAATCTAAGATAAAAAAAATCTAATTTAAGAATATCTAAAATCAAGAATATCTAACATCAAGAATATCTAATTAATCAAAATAAAACATTTTTATCTCAATGTATAAATTACAAAAACTTAGTTTATTTACGTATATATATATATATATATCTACCCTATCTATATTATAAAGGACAAACATATCTGTGCGTAACGCATACGTCATTCTGCGAATGGCAACACTTTAAAATTTGAAATGAAATTTCGCTTTTGCAATTTTCGCTACTGCAAATTTTTAAACTTCTAAACATCCCATATTTTAAATGTTTACACCGTCGTATGCAGAAAAAAATGCAGTTTTAAATGCAATTTGTTTGAAAGCTGCATCTCAATTTCTTTTTGAGATATTAATTTTTTTATAGTTTTTAATATCAATTTTCTAATCATGGCAACTGAAGTACTTCATTTCTATTAAAAGTGGATTAGTTATCTTTATTGATTATATTCTTACTGATGCCATTTTCTCATTACGATTAAAAATATATTTTTAAAAATTTGTACAGAAAATGACGCTACGCTTTACAAAAGACACAATTTCCCTGATGATGCTATTATGTTTCACTATTTTTTCATTTCGCTGATATTGAGTTTGAGTCAATAGGCAAAATATTTCAGCAACTGAAAATGACGTCATATTTAAAAGTAAACGATAATTTTATTTGATAAAACGAGATATTTCCCCTTGAAAACGTCTAAAAGTTATAAATTTCTCGACTTTTTACGCGCAGGTACAGAGACTATACTAAGACCTCAAATCACGAGTTGGAATTTTAACATGAAAAGTTGTAATAGTTGACAAACGTGACTTCAAGCTTGAAAATATACTTATTAATAACCTATTGCGCATTAAAATTTTTTAAATGGTTAATATGGATTTGAAACGTGGAAAATGACTTCATTTGGTTTAGATGTAAAGGTAGAAAAATTCTATGATTATGCCAAGGTGAAATCATTTTTGCGGATTTTTCATTCCGTAATACCAAGCATCTATTAATAACTTAATCAAAATTACTTATCTTGATTATATTTTACTGATGACGTATATGAATTAAATTTAAATTTTCAATAATTTTAACAGTTGAAGTTTATGAAAAAAGTATTTTGTTAATCTTAGGTCAGTCTTTGGAGTGTTAAATTAACAAGTGTAAGATGGATTTTTTATTCTAATTATTGTTGCTGATGTATTATAAATTTGATGCAACAGTTCCTTTGTAAACATTTTCTTTCGTCGAAATTCGGCGGGTTCCACCTCGTATATATAAAATCCTAATGAAACGGATATTATGAAACGAATTTATGTAAAGATTCTATGAAACGACTGATTAAACAACTGATTATATTTCACGGCGATTTCTCCTAAAATATTGAATACTTTGCGATGAAATTAACACCAAAAATCCGTATTGATCCACAGATCTCAAAACTGGTATTAGAATTTTTAAATTCGAATTAGTTTTCGAAATATTAATTTTTTTCTAATTTTAAATACTTTTTTCTTATGATGGCAACTCAAATTTCAATCACTACAGATATATTTTTTTTTTTTTTAGATATCAGAAAAGGTTATAATTTTAAACTAATTTGGCGACCAGTTTGGCCTACCTTAAATATATGCTAAGAAATGTATCATGCTACTTTTATTCATAATTCAATTTACTTGAACAATCTTTCGCCAAATCGAAAGATTCTGATAGGCGACAAAATGGCATTATTTTGATTGACATGGTAACCCGGCTACAGTTGTTTATTTAATAATAAATGTTTATTTACTTTTATTTCTTTTCCAATTTCGCCAAATTATACAAATTGACAATTTTTATTTTAAATAACGAAAGAACAAATAAATTAGTATAACATTAATAAATATACAAATAAAACGTCGAAATAAAAATCACTTGATGACGTAAAAACGTGCAAGTTACTTAAAGTCAAGTGAATGTGACATTAACGATCAACCATTATTGACATTTAATCTTATAGTTTGGCGATAGATTTTTGGTCGACGGGATAACTAAGTAATACCAAAAATGCATATGTAACTGGTATTCGAAAACGAGGTTTTCACCAAATGTTCGTAAAAAAAAAAAAAAAAAAAAAAAAAAAAAAACGCCAAACCTGCGGTGTGTATATGAGATCTCGCCAAATGTTAAATAATGCGGGATGAGTTCCATATTCTGTGCTGCTTTTTTGGCGAGCTTTTTTTGGCATTAAATGAATCGATGTGGTTGCGATCTTCAGCCTTTGGGGTTGCTTTTTCTGGAATGGACTTTATTCATATGTTTTTTGCGTAATTTTTTGCATTTAGCCTATATTTTTCGGAAAAATATATAACTTTTGTTTTAATTTAATATGTATAATAAATATAATAAATAGGGGAGACTAGGGAGGGTTGACCATACGGGAGGCTTGACCCACCCATCAGTTTTCATATTTAAAATAATGTCAGAGTTTTACCAATAGGTGTCAACCAAAGCTATTGGAATGTTCTAACAACAGTCTTTGTTTCATACAGCTAATCGAAATAGGTGTGGAAAAATCAAATGGGGAGCGTTTTCAACCTAAAAAGTGCGTTTTTTAGAAATAATTTATAAGCTTTTTTCAGATAAAATATATCATACAAATTTAAGTAAGTAGGTTTAAAGTAATGCAGAAATAACGAGCTTTCATTCCAGGCATAAAGATTGTACCGTAAGTTAGGCTTAACATAACAATATGCTATTATTTAGAAAAGTGGTATGTGGGGAGGTTTGACTCAGTCAATGTGAGGGTGGGTTGACCAGATGCTCAAGGCTCCCTTAATTAAGTGGTTTTGGCAATCTGTTTATTATACACTGTGCATAATGAAAAGGGTTATAAATAAGAAAGAATATATATTTATCCTGTAAAGCTACTGTAAAATGGGGTGATGGAAAAGAAAGTGTTTGAAACTGCTTAAAGAAAGATGTAAAGAATTGCTGTAGTATCCACTGCAAGAAAATACTTAATGAAATATGAATGGGAAAGTTGATAGAAACTTTTCTCCATCTAAATATTACTTAAAATAGGTAAATAGAAACAGTGGAAAAGAATAGAAAGTATGAAAACAGCAGTCTTAACCATTTCAGGGACATTGGCATGTTTATGAAACCACTTAATTTTAATTCCCAAACGCCAGAATGACACCAAAATTTTACTAAAATGTTTTCCATTTAATATGTATGTGAAATATAGCCTTTTTCTTATTTCCAAATAAATTTGTTCGTAAATTCCGGTGCCAGTCATTTATTTCAACATTTTAGTACTGAATGTACTTTGCTCCCGAAAGACCTAAACGATGTTAATAATAAGTTAAGTGCCCAATGCGGCTGCAAAAGAAAATAGCATTGATCGAAAAACTTCAGGAAGGCATGTAGACAAATTTCACCAGGATGAATAAAGTTAGATGAAGCCAAACTATGTGACAACTATGTTATTAGGTCGAGTGTCACAAAAAGTAGGACAAGGAGACAAAAAAAAGGCGGGACAGTGTTTCCTAAATCCAGACATATTCATACATGAAACCCTATGAAAACGGAACCTGTCTCTACCGGAATATTGTCTTAAATGTTAAAATTTCATTTTCCCTGCTGTACAATTATATATGCTCAGACAAAATCATGTTTAAAACAAATGTTTTCTTCTATGACTTGCGA
This sequence comes from Maratus speciosus, assembly GCA_963932465.1. Taxonomy (NCBI): domain Eukaryota; kingdom Metazoa; phylum Arthropoda; class Arachnida; order Araneae; family Salticidae; genus Maratus; species Maratus speciosus. The sequence goes on along the minus strand of OZ010795.1, from coordinate 503,513,113 downwards.
TTGCGTCAAAACAGGTTTTTTTAAGCGTCATGTTTTCAAAAATATTTTTTTAATAATTAAAGCATGTAGCATAAAATTATTCTGTCTTTTTTTAAACTGATTTTATTCTCTTCTCAAATATTTCAATATAATACAAAGTGGGTCAAACCTCCCATATAGTGGATCAACCCTCCCGTATGTGGGGAGCTTTGACCCATTATTTTGTCATGAATAAAATCATTCATTTTTCAAATTTCTTATATATTACACTTATGTAGCAATTTTATTTTGATAACTGATTGTATAACGAATAAAATGATATATAAAACTTTAATCTACGTTCAATATTTAAAAAATAATAAATCATTTTTTAAAAAGTGGGTAAACCCTCCCTAGTCTCCCCTACATAAAATTATATATAAGTACATAATATTTATTTATAGGTGTATATATATTATGTATGTGTAAGGTATATCTCTATACGTAAAATATATAAAACTATCTGTATAAACATCGTATTTTTTTTAACATGTGACATATATAACATTTATTAAATATATATATATATGTATATATGTTTACAAATATTTAAAGACCATGTTTTTCCGCCATCCTGAAAATATTTATAAGATGCTAAAATGGCTTTTTGGCGCCATTTTGGATTCCTTCGCCCATCACGCCAACCAGTACACAATATGGAACTCTTCCCAATAATGCAACAAACCATGACATTTAATTTCAACTTCAAATCAATGTTTTAATTTACCACTCGAAAAATAAAAAATATACTAACTGGCAATTTGAAGAAAAGCTAATTGCGAGATTTGCATCCGGCTAGCGTAACAGTACCAAGAATTCTTTGCGACCATGACAAATTTTATATAGTTTTATTCGAAAAAAAAAAATTATTTTTTAATCAAAATGGAAAACTTTCGGCACAGATGTTATATACGGCCTCATATTGGCGCGATTTTTTTTCTGACGCCAATGTCATATACGCAACGGGTACTTAACTGGCGCCAAAGTATCGTTATTTTGCTTGATATGATAAGCCGGATGTTGTTGTTTATGCTGTTGATGCGTTCCCCAAATTGGCGTCGGAAAAAAATCGCGCCAATATCGTATATGACATATATGCCAAACTTTCATATGAAAGACGAAGGGATCAGACCGTATTTGTTTATGACAGTTGATGACTTGAACTATTATAATATAGATGAAATGATGGCGATAGAATAATATTTGGTGACTTATCATCTGTGCATGGCTAACATTAAAGTACCAAAATGGCACCTAGAATATAGAAGACTAAGTGCTCCCCCGGAACTGTTGATGATAGTCACATGACTTAGGCTATTGTTATAGAGATTGTTTTAAAATTCCGGGAGACAAAGACTCTGTATACTTAATTCATTTTATTTTAGCTACTTTTCAAATGTTTAACTGATCCTCTTTAATCAAAAACGAAAAATAACCATTGGATGTCTTAACAGTAACTGATTCGCCCTTACATTTTTGCAATCATAGGGAATTGAATGTGCAGGGAGATCTGCACAGGTTTTTTTTAGTATAATTCAATCTTCTCTTATATTTTTAAAACCCATCAGATTAGCGTGTTTTTAGATTCTGCGGTGTCTGGACGGGGATTGGCGAGCGTAGTTTGCAGGGGGCAGAGCCCCCTAGTATATATATATATATATATATATATTGTATCTTGAATGAAGTGACTAAAAAGATATGTATTTTAAATGTGCTTAATCCTTCACTGCACGATGTTTTTTATTTTTATGAAAAAAATTATGGGAAATCTATATATCGGTCTAATAAAGGGGAAAAAATAAAGATAATTAAATTTGAAATTTTTAGCTAAAATTTCATATTTTATAGTGTGTATCATATGTACACAATTAGGGTTTAAAATATTGTATTGTTATATATTTCAACTAAATGAGCTTACATTAATTAATTTTATCTGCTTAACACTGTGTAACTTTTCTTATATTAATATTTTTATGTATTCAGTAAAAATAATGAAAGTAAATCTTACCTTAATAGATTGATCAATTTTTTTTGTTGTTGTTTCCGAAGAACAATTTCTAATTTTTTGTCTAATTCAGCACTCTGGCATGGGCAAAATAAGTGTTATTCCATTCTTTGGATTATTCTTGATCAGTTATAGTGATCATATTAGCGAAATTCATGGCGTAGAATGAAAATTAAAATGTTTTTAGTTATGTGCCTGATATGGCACGTGGTGCAGTGAAGGATTAACGTATGTATTTTTAATGAAAAGTATGTATTTTAAATAAAATGAGTGAAAGATTTATATTTTAAATGACTAGGGGGCTCTGCCCCCGTTCAGATACCGCAGACTCTAACAGCACATTAAGTTGATCGGCATTAAAAAGATTTCGGAAGATTGAATTATAATTTGAATCTGACAATTATAATCTGACGTAATTTTCACCAAACTTTTCTTTCTCTTTTTAATATTCACGTAAAAATACTTTTGTTAGAAATGAAATATTATGATCATCTTAAAATATCGAATTAATGTCTCGCGCAATTTTTAAATTTAAACTGTTTTGATATATTATTTTTTGTTCATTTTACGTAATATGTGTAATGTGACGTAAATGTGACGTAAATTCTCTTATTTAAGACTTCTAACGCATGTTAATGAATTTATTATTTTACAATATTCTTTCTCTTTTAAATGTGTAAATATAGTTTTTATGACGTAATTTTCAATGAGTTCCTGCTTTTTATATTTTATGTTTATAATAGTCACACGTGTAAAATAAATTTTTAATTTGAAGCAAACATTATTGTTTGCGCTGTTTATACAGTTGGCAACAGTTTAAATTAATACAATTTTCTAAAATATGTAAGAAATATCTCTCGAAATGCTGAAAATTTGAATTTAAAATAGAAATAAAACCTCAAAAAATGATTCAAATTAAAAAACTAAGTGAAGTCTGTACATCGGGAAATTCTGACGCATAAAATTATCTAAAAATGATTAAACTCCTATGTACAGTTTTTGCTCCTATAAAACTTTTTTAATGCAACGATTTTGTCCAACTTTGGCATTAAATATCTCTTAAAATAATTCTTCGATTTGAAAACTGTCTGCATCAGCGTGTTTATCAAACATTTCTCTATAATACTACCGATTTTCATATTTTTGTATGCAACAGTTTTTTTAATATTAACGAAGAAAGGCCATGCTTAAGCATTCAAATTGGATGCCGATCTGCCGGGAATATCTACGCAGATTTTCATTGGTCCATTTTGAAATCAAAACTTTTTTTTTATATATTAGAAATAAATGAGTAGAGTCTATCTGATGGCGACTGAAACAATATTTAGGAATGTATCACCTGAGCCTGTATAACGGAAAAGTACCCCTTTATGTTTTAATTTCATATTTTCTCATTATTTTTCTTATAATTCAGATAAAAGCTGTTTGATCTATAACTATTGGAAATTGGTGTAATCTTCAAAAATTAAAATTGTAAAGTTTTTGTTTCATATGTTTTAGTACTTTTTATTTATATCTTTCGTGTTTTATTCTTTATTGTATTTTTATGAGTGATTCTGTATGGTGTAATATGAATGCAGCTCATATAAATACATATTAGGTTAGTGGAAAAAAATGCAAGATTTTACAATGCAACTTATTTTATAAGCATTTTGTATCAGAATTTAATTTTAATGTATGTATTATATACCATTTTAAATTATTTTGAGCGCTTTCTTTTCAAATAATTTGTTTTATTTTATTTTATTTTCAGTCTTTTAATTGACTTCAGAAGCTAAGATGTCAAAACAAGATTTGCGTCAAATTTATTTTCGCTAGTTCAAACTCGGTCGCAGTGAAGCACAAACCGCGCAAAACATTAATGAAGTTTGGGGCGACGGAAGCATTAACATAAGCACAGTTCAGCATGGGTTTCAAAAATTTTATCGAGGAGATTTCGACCTTCGAGACAAGGGTGATCACGGGCGTCCTTCTGTTGTTGACGATGATCAAATAAAGGCAACAGTCGAAGGGGATGATCCAACTAAATCAACTCGAGAAATTCGAATGAACTCAACGTTTAACATTCGAGTATCGTTCGCTACTTACAAGGAATGTCTCCTTACAGGGCATACTCAGAATATGTTGAAAAAAATACTAGTGAAACTACTCATGTATGTAATAAGGGATCAGTTAAATTTAACGGCGGAATTTCAGTAGAAAGTATGTAAAAAAATAAAATACTTTCGAATATTTGGCGCAAAAATACTAAATGACACGCGATTTGGCGAGCAGGATTTTTCTTCGCCAAAAGCAAACGATTTTAATGCATCTGAAAATTGTTTATTAATTGTTTTTTAGAATGCACAGTTTTTAATGAATTTAAACTATACGAACGATAATAACGAAGAGGTTACATATTTTTTACATTACATATATATGTTGTTTGTTGCTGTATTTATTTAAATTATCACTGTAAAAATATTTTCCATGCTTTGCAAGTAGTAAATATCTATTTTAAGTTAGGCCCAGCTGACATTTGATTGCCATAATACATTTCCCTATCGAAGATGAAGTCTTTTCCATAGCAAAAAAACCAAATCGACAGTATTCTATCTGCCTTATTTTTGAGCCTGAAACAATTTAAATCAATTTAAATTTTGTTTTAAATCGTAAAATATGATATTTAAATTTTATTATAAATACATATAAATATATATGACAAACTACAGTTAAAACAAACTATAAATGACAAAACTATAGTTAAAGCAAATTAAAAATGGCAAAACTAAAGTTACTTAAATTAAACTTATATAAACAAATTGAACATAAAAAGTTTTTCCTACATAAAAGTGTATTTTTTTTTCATAGCCAACCGGTGATAAATCGACAAATAAACAAAAATTTCGTTATTTTTTTATGGACGCTGTATCGGGGTTCCGCCAAAATTTTTTTTATAAACATATATATCCATACGAGAAGAACATTCTGTAATTTTTCAGATTTTTCTGAGTATGCCCGTATGGAGACCTTCCTTGTTAGAGCGAATTGGCATTGTGAAGAAAGGAAATAAGTGGGTGCCGCACGAGTTGAACGATAATTCACGTCGCACAATTGACCCTGCAAAAGTTACACTCGTTGGCCTACGAAACAGTACCTCACCCACCATACTCACCGGTCGCCTCGCAACTGACTACCACTTCTTTAAGCGCCTAGACTACTACTCTTTTACGTTTATAGGAATCACTGAGCTCGTTTCTCGTTGGCAAAAATGTATTGACTGTAATGGATCTTACTTTCATTAAATATATTAAGTTTGAAAAAATTATAGCGTTTTAAATTTGAACCTGAAAAATCATGGATTATTTCTGCACCAACCTAATATATCTGCATACATTTACACAAATATAACTTTGAAAGTTACAGAAATACAGTAAAATATTTCTTATACGTACTTTTGTATACAGAGTGCACCCGATAAATTGATAATAACTTTGCGTCTCCGTATTTCACATGTTTCTTATAAATTTTGAAAAACTAGCTTTCTTAGGTGATGATTTAACATTGATTTCTTGAAAAACAATCGTTAGATGCTGATAGCAATCATCATGTTCAAGAAATACGAAGTTGAAATAACCATAATGTCTGGAGTGCGCGAAGTCGAATTGCTAAAAAAAATACGGACAACATCAAAGTACAGTTCACTGTAAGTTAAAAAAAAAAAAAATCTGTCAAATTAACGGAAACTGTCGATTTTGGCGCCAGTAGAAAACCGTTTAATTTACAGAATATATCTGTATCCTGTTCATTAAGAAAGTTGTGTTCTGTAACAAAAAAAAAAAAAAAAAAAAAAATCTGTAAAAATTACAAAATCATATTTTTTACTGTTTTAAAGAAGAACAATGTTTTCTGTAAAAAATAAGAATTTCGTAATTTTTAGAGGAAAAAATCTTTTTTTCTTCTTTTTTTTAACAAAAAAAATGGTTTAATGAATAGATTACAGACGTTTTCTGTAAATTAAACGGTTTTCCACTGGCGCCAAAATTCACGGTTTTTTTTCTTTTTTACGTTAATTTGACAGATTTTTTTTTTCAGTGTATTGTTTTAAGTGCAAACAAGCTGTCTCTCGTAATCTGACTGCACAAAATAGAGACAGATTTTTTTTTTTTTTTTTTTTTTTTTTTTTTTTATTGCTTGAAAAACATTTAAAAAAAACATAAAAAATCAGTAAATTGAGATACAGCTTTCAAACAAATTGTATTTGAAAGAACAGTTTTTTCTGTAAAAATTATAGGTTTTTTTTATCTGGATATTTGTTATCATTGGGTACTTTTGGTTTTCCTTGCTGGTGTATAGCCACATGAGTATCATCGATTTCGCTTTTTCATATTGTAAACTGCCCACAAGGGAAAAATAATCGAAATCTGAAATTCTTTAACAATTAACCTTGCACAGAGTCCAGCAATTATGATTGTTATAAATTCATACTTCTTCGACATGAAAGTTTAAAAAAAATAGCTTTAAAAATATCCACCTTACCTTATTTTTACCTTACCTAACCTTTACCTTACCACCCACCATACCTAATTTTTACCTTTTTCTTTTTTAAGATATGGCAACAGGGGTGGGGGGGGGGAAGCATTATTTAAGTTTCTATTCAGAATTTCTAAACTGTTATAATATGTGTTAACAGAATTAACATAAATGTACTAATAAGAGGGTAGTTTTCTAATATACTACACTCTTTATTTTTATTTTTATTTTTATTTTTATTTTTTTATTTTATTTTTTTTTAACTACTTTGCTGTTGTAGCTTCACATCTTGCATATTTTGGTGAGTATGGTTTGCTATATAATTAACTCCAATGGTTTTGTGAAACTCGTTAACGGTTGTAGCCCTCAAGAATATCCGGTGATTTATCACCTGCAGTCGACTAATAGAAAATGCTTTAAAATTAATTTATTAATTTAAATATAAATTAATAATTTTAAATTAAATGCTAAATATGTGAAATTGTTGTATTGTCATCGGAAACACACTTGTGTACATAATTTTTATAATTCTAGTTTATCGAAAAGTGAGTGATAAATCGTTTATTTCATCTTTACATATAAAAATCAACTTAAATATGGACTAAAAAAGATATAATTCTAACCTTACAAGCATGACTTTTAAAAGTAATAACAAACATGTGAAATAGATATTCAAAGTTATTACCAATTCATGACTCACTCCCTGTGTATTAAAATTTATAATATATAACTATTTTAAAATTTAATCATCTTCAGTTAAGTAAAAAAATTTATTAAGTTGTGAAACATAAAAAAGAACTTAATTCTTAAATTTCCGTAAGTAAATTTATTTAGATCGCCTTAAATTTATATTTAAATCAGATCTTAAAGGAAACTAAATGCAATTTTTACTTTGTCCAACAGATTAAAAAAAACCTCAACCGCTTAACGCGAAGAAACATATTTTTATCTGAAAAAGAAAAAAAAATGTTTCATAATTTTTTTATGGGTTTTCTTTTTTGGCGATTGTCATTGTCCTTAAAAATTCTATGGATGAATCAATCTTGTTATATCCTTTACCCTTTCTTTTCTGATTTCATTGGGGGATATGATCGATTCCTTTGATATTTCGTTTTTCATATGTGAAAAATTTAATACGCTGTTATGAAAGAAGAAATTTTTCTTTTTAAAAAATCTAGAAAGTCAGTAGTTAGTCGTACAATAATATTTAGCAATGTCTATATTATATAAAGCAAAATCATATCCACCATTAATGCGATGGTGGCTTCATAACGATGGTGGCAACAACTTGCGTTATCATTTTTGTTTTTGTAACACATTTAATCGTTTCTAAATATCGCATAATTTTAATTGTTAGACCTTCAATTGGAAGAAAGTATTCGTTTTCAATTAAAAATTGTTTGAAAACAGTGATTTATTGTTTCAAAGATTCAGTTATTTAAATTATCAATAATGTTAGAATTTTTTTTAATTTAGCATAATGTTCTTTTTCTCCACCCTTTTGCTCCAATGTTGAACGAAAAACCTCCAACGCCTGTCGGGTCAGATTTAAATAAAAGGTGTGATATTGTTCGAAAAGAAAATGGTAAGCATTGTTGCTCACAAATAAATTTTGAAAAGAAAAGTTCCTGATAACCTTGACTTATTTACGATGGTTATAGATAAAAGTAACTGAAACTTTGATTTTTAAAAGCGGTGGTACTGATTTTATTAAGCAGCGATTTTATAATGATTTTACCTTGATTTCAAACGGTTAATTATATTTGATTTTAGTAAACAGCTGATTTTATTAAACATCGATTTTAATAACGGAGGGTACACTATTGAAATCCAGCTAAAAAAACTGAGCTTAACTACTGGAGCAAATGTGTTTATCCTCCACAATCAACAGAAAACTCCAAGCTAAATTTACATAAACATAGAAAGTATGCCTCTCCCGAAATTATGCATAGAGAACTGCAAAAATTCTAGGAAAATTTAGCGAAAAATTTGCTCAAATAACTAAAATTTAACTAAGTCCAAAATTTAAGTTGTTACTGTATTTATAACTTTACTTTCGAAATTTCAAAATCATCGCCGCCCATCAGGTAATGGGAAAAGTATTTAAAATAAGGTAGAAATTAAGGTTATTCTGATAAAAAAATCCTGACAACTATTTTCAAAAACTCAATTTTATAAGTTTTAGTGCCATTTTGGCTTGGCATAAAGTGGTATTCACTTAAAGAAAAAGAATTATCGTTTTAAATATGACGTAGGTTTCACCATCAAATGCTTTTTGCACATGGCAATTTAATCACTTTGGAATTTTATTTCTTTTAAATATTCATGTGTAGGGGAAGTTGGCCTAAAATGATCCTAGCGGGCAAAACGATCCACATAGGTTTTCTACTAGACAGGTCTCGCTATCTACAGGGTAACACATAAACTAGTTGTGTCAAGTGAAGAAGAAGCAATGGCGGTATTCAAACGATCGCAGTATAACGCGTCTGAATAGAAATCTTTGAAAAAGTGGGTTTTATAATATTTGCTATAAGATAAGCACTAACTTTCATATTGATTTACATATACAGTTTTTCATGTAGAGAAATATGACTTGGTTTAGTTAATAGAGTATGTTTTTAGATGTGAACTGCACATGCTAAGTTTGCTATGTATCTAGACGTCATCTAGTTATATGACCTAAAATGGACATTCATGTTGCCGGGTAAAATGATCCACTATATGGATCGTTTTACTACCATTTTATTGGCTGAAGAAAATCCGATACCGCTTTCTAGTCATCGTGGGAGCCAAATGTGTGACTGCCCCAAACCTTTCTCTTTGAGTCCACATGTTATCCTAGCGTCTCCAAAGAAAACGGAACCAAGCACTTCGAGAAAAAGTGTCATTTTAACGAGCAGTCCTTATAAGAATCAACTGTGCTTGGAAGCGAAAAATGGAGAACAGAAAGAGAAGATAAAGAGACTGCAGCTAAGAAAATCCACTTAAAATATTCTAAATCTAAAATCGAAATAGCCAGAACAAGCAAAGAAAAGAGCATGAAGTCAAAGCAATGACGGATTCCCATCAATGTTGCCAGTGGGCTCCTTTTTTTAAATTCAGATTTCTTGATTGGCACCACTTTTTTGAAACGGTAAAATTGCTCTTGTTTTCTCATTAATTAATATGTCATTAAATACGGCGAATTTTACTATTTCAAAAAAGTGGTGCCAATCAAGAAATCTGAATTTAAAGAAAGTAGCCCACTGGCAAAACTGGATATGTTGTTATGGGAATCAGAAGAAAAGGGTGTCTAAAAAACGATAGTGAAACAGTTTCAGAAGATGAACAAAAGTGTATTTATTGCGATGAACTGTTTGCCTCCTCTGCAGAAGGTGAAGGTTTGATCCAGTGTCACAAGTGTCGTAAGTGGGCGCAAAATGCATTCGCAGGGATAGATGAGAATGAGGATTATGTGTATCTTTGCGATATGTGCTTAAATATTCCTAGATTTCGGATGGGGCGGAAATAGGCGTTACTTTTCGATCATAAATTTCAAATATTCCATTTCATTGTTTTTTCGAAATTATTTGTGACACTTTTTTTATTTTAAAATTTACATTAAATCAATTATGTATGCTATTTGATTGTAAAGCTTATTTTATTTCAATATGTATTGTCATAATTACTTTTATATCCTTTATGTTGACGATAAAAAACAATTTACAATAATTTTTAAATGAAGGATCATTTTACCCTTGGGTGAGGGTAAAATGATCCGTTGGACACATTTTCAAAAATCTATTTTTTTCATTACTCAATTTGTGTTTAAAATATTATTAAAGTATGTTTCTGATGCAAAATATAGTGTAAAACATATTGGCATAGAACCAAAGATTCATTTAAACAGTTATGTTATTTTACACAAGTTTTCCCCTTAAGGGGATCATTTTAGGCCAACTTTCCCTAAATATATATTTCAATTGGAAATACAGTAATTAGAAATATTATCATTCGGGGTATTTAAAATCTGGAAATAGTACATTAAAAATAGATATTTCAAAATATGAATTTAATTTCTACTAAGATAATGAAATTTTGAATAAAAAAAATTTAAAACAAAATCAACAAATTATAGACATTTTAAAACTAGTATGTTGTGGCCATCACAAAATTTTCTTCTATATAAATTACGTGAATTAAATCATTTGAATAGTACAAGAAATTACATCAATTTAGTACCAATTCATACTAAAGTATATCTGAATTTGAAGTGTGATGAAAATTCGCGCATTAGTTATTGACATAGAGCTATAGGAGAAATTCTGAAAAATGTAGCATAGCAGCGCCACCTGTTGAGCGATTTGTACCAAAACACAAACAGCACTAATTCATATGAAGGTATACCGGAATCTGAAGTTTGTTGAAAATCAAAGCATTAGTTCTTTAGATAGAGCTATTGCGGATATCGCAAAAAATGCAGCATAGCAGCGCCACCTGTTGAATGATTTACACCAAAAGGTGCAAAACGTCAATTCATGTCAAGGACTAACTGAATGTGAAGTTTCATGAAAATCCGTGCATTAGTTCTGGAGATTGAGCTATTGTGGAAATCGTGAAAAATCCAGCATAGCAGCTCCACCTGTTGAGTGATTTACACCAAAACATAAACAGCACTAAGTCATATCCAGGTATACCTGAATCTGAAGTTTGTTGAAAACCCAAGCATTAGTTCTTGAGATAGAGCTATTGCGGAAATCACAAGAAATGCCGCATAGCAGCGCCACCTGTTGAGCGATTTACACCAAAAGGTGCAAAATTTCAAATCATGTCAAGGACTAACTGAATCTGAAGTTTGATGAAAATCCGTGCATTATTTCTTGAGATAGAGCTATTACGATAACCGTGTAAATGCTGCAAAATGCAGCATTGCAGCGCCATCTGTTGGGCTATTTACACCAAAATGTTACCTGAACCCATTCATATCAAGGAATAACTGAATGTGAAGTTTGATGAAAATCCGTGCATTAGTTCTTGAGATAGAGCTATCGCAGAAGCCGCGAAAAATGCAGCATAGCAGAGCCACCTGTTGGACGATTTACACCAAAAACTAATCAGCACCAATTTATATTAGGGACTACATGAATATAAATATTTATTAAATTCCGTGCATTAGTTCTTGAGATAGAGCGCCTACAAAATTTGTGTCACATACAGACAGACCCACAGACTCACGACAGACATTTTGTAAAAACATGTTGTTCGGAATCTCTGACCTCTAAAGCGTGTACATCTGTCCAAAACCGGGAGTCGAAAATTTTTTACGAATCCAGTATTTTCTTCTTGTAGAGATAGAAGAAAGTAAATATGAGACATTGAAAACCACAATCTAGTTAAGTATATGTCTACAAAAGATTGTTAACTTGCTATGCATAGTTTTGGATCCTATAAAACTTACGTAACTGAACACTCCTGACCTATTTAAAAAAATAAATAGTGCTTAAAATAATTCTTAGATTAATAAACTGTCAGCTTCACCGTGTTAATAATACATTTCTCGATAAAACGGCCAGTTTTCATGTTTTTATATGCAATGGTTTTTGCAGGTTTTTCCAGGATAAGTACAAAAGATAATATAAAAGATTAAGATAATAAAATTTTGAATAACAAATTTTCAAAAAAAATCAACAATCTAAACAAATTAAACTAATATGTTATGGCCATTACAAAACTTTCTTATATATAAATTAGATAAGCAGCACTAATTGATATCAAAGTATACCTGAATCTGAAGTTTGATGAAAATTCGTGCATTAGTGCGATAGAACTATAGAGGAAATTCTGAAAAATGCAGCATAGCAACGCCACCTGTAGAGCGATTTGCACCAAAACATAAACAGCACTAATTCATATCAAGGTATACCTGAATCTGAAATTCGTTAAAAATCCAAGCATTACTTCTTGAGATAGAACTATTGTAAAAATCGCAAAAAATGAAGCATAGAAGCCCCACCTCTTGAGCGATTTACACCAAAATGTATAAAATGCCAATACATGTCAAGGACTAACTGAATCTGAAGTTTGATGAAAATCCGTGTATTAGTTCTGGAAATTGAGCTATTGCGGAAATCACAAGAAATGCCGCATAGCAGCGCCACCTGTTGAGCGATTTACACCAAAAGGTGCAAAATTTCAAATCATGTCAAGGACTAACTGAATCTGAAGTTTGATGAAAATCCGTACATTAGTTCTAGAGATTGAGATATTGCTGAAATCGTGTAAAATGCTGTATAGCAGCGTCACCTGTTGAGCGATTTACACCAAAAACTAATCAGCACCAATTTATATCAGGAAATAACTTAATATAACTTTTTATTAAATTTCGTGCATTAGTTCTTGAGATAGAGCGCCCAAAATATTTGAGTCACATAGAGACGGACAGACTCACAGACAGACATTTTGTAAAAAATGTTTTTCGGAATCTCCGAAAACGTGTAAATCCGTCGAAAACCGGAAGTCGAAAATTTTCACGAATCCAATACTTTCTACTTGTAAAGATAGAAGAAGTAAAAAGTAATGAGACACTTAAAACCACAATCTAGGTAAGTATCTACAAAAGATTGTTAACTTGCTACGCATAGTTTTTGATCCAATAAAACTTATGTGACTGGACTATCCTGAGTTAAGTACAAAAATAAATAGCGCTTAAAATAATTCTTAGATTAATAAACTATCAGCTTCACCGTGTTATTCATTACATCTCTCTGTAAAACTGCCAGTTTTCATGTTTTTATATACAAATATTTTTGCATGATAAGTCGAGAAAGTATAAAAGATAAAATAAATTCAATAATTTTTAGAATAGAGAGAAACAAAGAAATTCTAGAACATGGAACCTTAAGATAATACACGAACAGCTACACATTTTTATTTCCGACCGTTTATGTATTGTCATCCGAATTCCAATAATTAAAAGAGGAAACAAAATTCAAAAAACTGAACTGGAATCGGTTTTGAAATAATTTCAATAAGTAATTTCATTTTATAAAAAATAATAAAAATAAACTCAGTAACAAATGTCATAACAAATCAGATTAGCTTTTGAGCAAATGCTATGCATATTTCCACAATTCAAAAATAAATCACAATGCATTGAAAACCTTTTCTCTTCGACATGTGAAGCATTTTCAAATTAAAGCATTTAATTCACTGTTACTTTCTGAAACTTTAATAAGCGAAAAAAGAATGTTTTGTGTTATTTTTCTATGAAGTGAACATTACATCCTGCTACACTTTTATGCGTTTAATTTCTGCAATTTTGGTAGATTTCTTCTAAAATGAGAATAAATTTTACAAAAAATATTTTTCATGGCTTTTGAAAAATATGTTTAAGTAATAGCAACGCATAAATATTTCAATCTTTTTTTAACAGAACCAAAAAGTGTTAATAAATATTTGTTCATTTGGTTTTAATTCGACTCCTTTTGTGTATTTAAAGTCCTCTTCTTCTTCTTTTTTTTTTTTTTTTTTCTTGACGACCATATTTATTGTCGAAAGAAAATAACTTGAATAAATACACACTGCAACATTTCCGCAATAATATGAAAATTATACTAAACATCGGATTGCCAGTACAATTTATTTTTCCGATTTTTTTTAACCATTTGGAAAAATGGTTATTGTTCTCGTCAGGGTAGGAAATCAAAAGCATATCTGAACGTTTTCATTGGTTTAATCCGCAATTTATTCGTTATCTGATTGGTATATACAGTAATCTGTATTTCCCTTTGGTTTCAACAACGATGGACAACAGAGTGTTGCCACTATGACGAAAAGTAATAAAAGCTACAAAAAAAAAAATTAATAAATCAGAAACAAATTGAGATTCAGCTTTCAAACAAATTGCATTTAAAAGTACATTTTTTTTTCTCTATTAGACGGTATAAAAAGTAATATTGTCGGATGTTTAGAAGTTTAAGAATGAAATTTTATTTAAAATTGGTCGTGAGATTTTTTGGAAATCTGATAATAGAAAAGCCTTTTCCCGAACAGCCAATGAAATGCTTGGCTATTACGTAAGTTTCATAGGAAATCTGACGAGTCGCAGGCGAGTTTTCTTGCTTGCAGTTTTTACGTGCAATAACACTATTAACCTTTAATTCATGGCGTGTGTAATGTATGACCAGCTCCGTAGAAGTTTAAAAATTTACAGTACCGAAAATTGTAAAACTGAAATTTCTTTTAAAATTTGTTCATGATGGGTCCAGGAATGTTATCGTTTAATCCATGGCGTACGTAATGTAGGATCAACTCCGTGCAATTTTTTATGTCTTAAATTTTAGTCTTTGAAAAAATCATTTTCCAAATGGTCGTTGTAATTTGTTAAATTGCTTTTTTTTTTAAATTTACCTTTATTTATTTATTTATTTATTTATTACAGTAATTTCCTGTATCTGTCTAAATGTAGAGAATATCCGTAAAAAAGAAGTGCAAAAATAACAATCTCTCTATTCTAAAAAAAGGTAACTACCGCTGTCACCGCAGCCGCCGGTTTTGAATTTTTTGTGACCGGAGGTCTTTCTTCGTTAATATTAAGAAAAATATTGCATACAAAAATATGAAAATCGGCGGTATTATAGAGAAATGTAAAAACGCTGATGCAGACAGTTTTCAAATCGAAGAATTATTTTAAGATATATTTAATCCTAAAGTTGGACAAAATCGTTCCATTAAAAAAGTTTTATAGGGGCAAAAACTATTGGAATTTAATCATTTTTAGATCATTTTATACGTTTGAAGTTCCCGGTGTACAGACTGCAACTATTTTTTTAATTTGACTTATTTTTTGAGGTTTTATTTCTATTTTAAATTCAAATTTTCAGCATTTCCATAGATATTTTTTACATATTTTAGAAAATGGTATTAATTTCAACTGCTGCCAACTGTATAAACAGCGCAAACAATAATGTTTGCTTCAAATTAAAAATTTATTTACACGTGACTATTATAAACAGAAAAAAACCTTCAAATTAGAATTAAATAATTACAAATAAAAGCCAGGATCTTATTGCGTCATAAAAACTATACTTACACGTGAATTTTAAAAGAGAAATGATATTTTAAAATAATAAATTCATTAACATGCGTTAGAAGTCTTAAATAGGAGAAATTACGTCACATTTACGTCACATTACATAGTTATTACGTAAAATGAACAAAAAATAATATTGCAAACAGTTTAAATTTAAAAATTGCTCCAGACATTTATTTGATATTTTGAGATGATCTTTTCAACTATTTTTGTTAGAAAAGCGCAAATAATATTTCATTTCTAACAAATGTGTTTTCACGTGAATATTCAAACGAGAAAGAAAAGTTTGGCGAAAATTACGTCAGATTAAAAACTAGACATTTAAAATGTCTTATTTTAAAGGAGTTTCTATTCGCTTTCTTAAAAAATGCCGGGAGACAAAGACTCTGCTTACTTAATTCATTTTATATGAGCTTATTTTGAAATGTTTAACTGATTTTATTTAACCAAAGACGAAAACAGCATTTGTATCTTTTAACAGCAGCTGATTTGGCCTTAAAATTCCCCAATCAAAGAGAAATGAATAGAAATCCGTTTATAGGGAGATCGCCACTGTTTTTTAAATTTTAATTCAATCTTTCGAAATCTTTTTAAAGCCGGTCAAATTAGCATGCTTTTAGAGTTCTGAACGGGGATTGGCGAGTGTAGCTCGTAGTGGCAGAGCCCCCTAGTATTTAAAAAAAATAGAAAAATACTTGTTTAGAGGTATTCAATGTTATCTTTGAAATATCATCTAATTTCACGATTCCAAAAAATGTTAATTTTGCGTGGATCCAGATTGGGTGATTCATGCTTGTCAGAAAGTGCAAACTACTTGATCTATTAAAAACTTTTTTTTATGGCATCAGGAAAAGAAAAAAATATATTATTCAAACAATCTATTCAGGATTTCCAAATTTTTATTTCACCATATAATCAAATTTTAAATAATATTAATTAATTAATAACAGCTTATTTTAACAAATTATTCTCCTCTTTACATTTTATTTATACTACTAGGGGGCTCTGCCCCCAACGAGCTACGATCGTCAACCCCCGTCCAGACACCGCAGACTCTAAATGCACGCTAATTTGATCGGCTTTAAAAAGATTTTGAAAGATTGAATTATAATTTAAAAAACAGTGGCGATCTCCCTATAAACGGATTTCTATTCATTTCTCTTTGATTGGGGAATTTTAAGGCCAAATCCGCTGCTGTACTACTTGATTATCCCGTCGACCAATTTCGCCAAATTATATAAATCGTCAAACCACTCGCTAAATTATACAAATTGACATAATTTTTATTTTAATTAACGAAAGAACAAATAAATTAGTGCAACATTAATAAAAATACAAATAAAACGACGAAATAAAAATAACTTGATGACGTAGACACGTGTAACTTGCTTAAAGTCAAGTTAATGTGACATTTACGATCAACCATTATTAGCATTTAATCTTATAGTTTGGCGAATGATAGATTTTTGGTCGATGGGATAGCTAAGTACACTGTAAACTAGTATGTTGTGGCCATCACAAAACTTTCTTCTATATAAATATACCAATTAAATCATTTAAATAGTACAAGAAATAACATCGATTTAGTACCAGTTCATATCAAAGTATATCTGAATTTGAAGTTTGATGAAGATTCGTGCATTAGTTCTTGAGATAGAGCTATAGCGGAAATTCTGAAAAATGTAGCATAGTAGCGCCACCTCTTGAGAGATTTACACCAAAACATAAACATCACTAATTGATATCAAGGTATACTTGAATCTGAAGTTTGTTGAAAATCCAAGCAGTAGTTCTTGAGATAAAGCTATTGCGGAAATTCCAAAATATGCAGCATAGCAGCGCCACATGTTGAGCGATTTACACCAAAATGCAGAAAACGTCAGTTCATGTCAAGGACTAACTAAATCTGAAGTTTGATGAAAATTCTAGCATTAGTTCTTGAGATACAGCTCTTGTGGAAATCGTCAAAAATGCAGCACAGCAGCGCCACCTGTTGGGCGATTTACATCAAAAATTAAACAGCACTAATTTATATCAGGGACTAACTTAATCTGAAGTTTGATGAAAATTCGTGCATTTTTTCTTGAGTTAGAGCTATTACGATAATCATGAATAATGCAGCATAGCAGCGCCACCTGTTGGACGATTTTCACAAAAAAGTAATCAAAACCAACCTATATCTCGGACAAACTGAATCTGAAGTTTTATGAAAATACGTGCAGTAGTTCTTGAGATATAGCCATTGCAAAAATCGTGAAAAATGCCGCATAGCAGAGCCACCTGTTGGGCAATTTTCACCAAAAACTAATCAGGTCCAGTTTATATCAAGGTGTAACTGAATATGAAGTTTTGTGAAATTCTGTGCATTAGTTCTTGAGATAGAGCGTCCATAAAATTTTTGTCACATACAGACTCACAGAGGGACAGAGTGACAGAGTGACAGACAGAGTGACAAACAGACATTTTCTAAAAACCATCAAATCGTGTTCAGGACATTCTAAAACGTATAAATCCGTCGAAAACCGGATTTATCTTTGCTTATAATATAAATGCACTTTCCAATATGTGCAAATTTCTTCAGAATCTGATTTTTTTTCCCTTTTTCAACGGTAAATGTTAAATGAAGAGAAAGCATTATCGAGAAGCTAACACATAATACGCAATTATGTTTGTGAAATAGTTATATAATTATATAGCGATTTTAAATTTGAAAAAGGTATAGCATTAAAATGCATAAATTTAAATAGCAATTAATAATGGTATTTTTTTTTTTTTTTTTTTTTTTTTTTTTTTTGCAGTAGTAAATATATATATTAATTATAAATTCAAAATTTGCTTCAAAATTCAAAATCAGCTATAAAGAAAAAGTGCATACATATGCGCCGTGGATTTAAAAAAAAAAAAAAAAAAAAAAAAAAAAAAAAAAAAATTCTCAACACTTTTTTTATCCGTATTTCTTTCAATGAAATATGGTCATCATAAGTATAAAACAAAAGACAAAAGGTATTTATATATATATGAGAGGAGGTGAGTTTCAAAAATCGCTATATACAGTAAAATCAAATTTCGGGAAATCGCGAAAAGCTTCTATGCCCATTGGTTTTCATGGTAAACCAAGATTTTACAATACACCAGGTAAATGTATTGCTTTAAAACGCATGATCAAATACACAGATATATTTTGTTTCATTCAAGATTTCTTTAGAAAAACCGACCAGCGTAGCGGGCGAATGCGGCTAGTATTAGAATATTTGCCTAAATGACCTGTATAAATGGCATACCATTAACTCAATCGGTATTAAAACAAAAGATAATATCACGTATGTTTATTAATCTATACACATTTAAAGATTAACTTTTTCTTATTAGATGAAAAAAAAAAAATGCGTATAAACTTTTGGTAAACCTTTTTTTTTTTCAGAGGAGAATATGAACATTAGAAATTTTGTAGCTTTGTCATATTTGTCAAATAACCATTAACTAAATCAGTATTAATATAACAAAATATAAAATCACGTACAATTGTTTATGAATCTATACACATTTATAGATTAACTTAACTCCGTCTTATTAGAAGTTAAAAAAAATATCTGCGTATAAACTTTTGGTAAACCTTTTTTTTCGTATAATATGAACATTATTAAATTTTGTAATATTTTTAACTTTATCATATCTGTCAAAGAACCATTAACTAAATTTGTATTAAAATAAAGATAAAATCACGTGTATTTGATCATTAATCTATACACATTTTTGGATTAACTTAACTTTGTCTTATTATATGAAACGAAATTGCGTATAAACTTTTGGTAAACTCTCCCCCCCCCACCCCCACAGAATATGAACATTATAAACTTTGTAATTTTGTAACTTTTTGATTCATTTTAGCATTTTTTTTCGCCACGCATTATAGTAATGTGTAACCCAAGACGAATTTAGGACAGCAAAATTATGTGCTATTTATGAAATGCAAAATGTTGTATTTCTTTTCTGTCTTACTAGTGCCCATATTCTTTTTCGTTAACGATGTCCCTTGATTTATTCCTCGAAGAAACACAAATTGAATAAAAACACATAGCGATAGAAAGAAAGCAAACGAAAATCATTTGCGCAACAAATTATTTTGGAGAATCTCTTGTATGGGAAAAAGTATTAAAAAAATTAAAATGGAAAATTAAATGAAATCATTTTTATGAACACTGAAAGAAAAAAAAAGATATTATCCCCCCTCCCCCCCCCCCCCCATCCTCCTTCGCACTTAAAAAAAGTTCTTTGACCTTCGCCACGATATAATCTATTGACGTATTCAAAATTTCCTTTCTTCCCTTTGCTTTCCTTTTTTCTTTCTGTATCTTCTTCCACCCACCCCCCACCCCCCGTCTCTTTTATTTATTTATTTATTTTATTTGGCACTTAATCAAATTATAGACAAAATTTGAAAAAATAAATAAATATGAAATATTAATTCAAATGTATATTTTACTAATAGAGAAAAATTATTTTCTCAAACTGAAAGAGTGACTTCGTGTTAGTTTTCAAAAAGTTCTTTATTGAATGTCAAGCATTCTAAATTAAATAATTTTATTTTCATCAAACGTTTACGTTCAAATTTAATTACAGCTTACTTTTAATTATATATTTAGGTAACTAAACATTTAGCGCAGTTCATTTTCCGTTATTACAGAGATATTGTAAATAAAAGTTTAATCTTAAACAAATCAAATTCATGAATTCAACAAATTCTATTTGATGGTAAGAGCATACATACATAAATTGAGTAATTCCACATAAAATCAAAACACATTGTTTGAATATAATCAAGCGAAATTATCTGTAATGCAATAAATTTCAATTTTGAAGTAATATCAGGATAATCTCTCTATTCTAAAAAAAAGTAACTACCGCCGCCGCCGCCGGTTTTGAATTTTTTGTGACCGGAGGTCTTTCTTCGTTAATATTAAGAAAAATAATGCATACAAAAATATGAAAATCGGTAGTATTATACAGAAATGTTTGATAAACACGCTGATGTAGACAGTTTTCTAATCGAAGAATTATTTTAAGAGATATTTAATGCCAAAGTTGAACAAAATCGTTCCACTAAAAAAGTTTTATAGGAGCAAAATCTATTCATGGGAATTTAATCATTTTTAGATCATTTTATACGTTTGAAGTTCCCGGTGCGCAGATTGTATTTCTTTTTTTAATTTGGCTAATTTTTTGAGGTTTTATTTCTATTTTAAATTCAAATTTTCAGCATTTCTAGAGATATTTTTTACAGATTTTAGAAAGTGATATTAATTTAAACTGTTGCCAACTGTATAAACAGCGGAAACAATAATGTTTGCTTCAAAAAAAAAAAAAAAAAAAAAAGATATTTATACGTGTAATAAATTAAAAATTTATTTCCACGTGACTATTATAAACAGAAAAAAACATTTGGAATTGGAATTAAATAATTATGTGCAAAAAACAGGAACTTATTAAAAATTATGTCATAAAAACTATAATTACACGTGAATTTTATGAGAGAAAGAAATTTGTAAAATAATAAATTTATTAACATGCGTTAGAAGTCTTAAATAGGAGAAATTACGTCATATATACGTCACATTACAGTTATTACATAAAATGAGCACAAAATAATATTGCAAAACGGTTTAAATTTAGAAATTGTGCTAGACATTTATTTGATATTTTGAGAGGATACTTTTCAACTATTTTTTTTAGGAAAGCGCAAATAATATTTCATTTCTAACACAAGTATTTTCACGTGAATATTAAAAAGAGAAAGAATACTTTGGTCAAAATTACGTCAGATTAAAAACGATTAATTTAAAATGTCTTATTTAAAAGAACTTTCTTTTCGCTTTGTTAAAAAATACCGGGAGACAAAGATTCTGTTTACTTAATTCCTTTTATATTAGCTTAGTTTGAAATGTTTATCTTATTTTACTTAATCAAAGACGAAAACAGCGATTATATGTATTTTTGGTACTACTTAGTTATGCCGTCGACAAAAAATCTATCATTCGCCAAACTATAAGATTAAATGTCAATAATGGTTGATCGTAAATGTCACATTAACTTGACTTTAAGCACGTTACACGTGTCTACGTCATCAAGTTATTTTTATTTCGACGTTTTATTTGTATTTTTATTAACGTTGCACTAATTTATTTGTTCTTTCGTTATTTAAAATAAAAATGATGTCAATTTGTATAATTTGGCGAGTGCTTTGGCGATTTATATAATTTGGCGAAATTGGTCGACGGGTTAATCAAGTAGTTCCGTAGCGGATTTGGCCTTAAAATTCCCCAGTCAACGAGAAATGAATAGAAATCCGTTTATAGGGAGATCGCCATTGTTTTTTAAATTATAATTCAATCTTCCGAAATCTTTTTAAAGCCGATCAAATTAGCGTACTTTTAGAGTCTGCGGTGTCTGAACGGGGGTTGACGCCCTAGTAATTAAAAAAAAAAGTAATTCATAGCTTTATTTTTCGAATTTAAAATACTTTCACATTTTTTTATTATTATTATTAGGAGTAAATCTTGCGAGATAATTATAATGAAATTAAAATGTCATTGAAAAAAAAATTAAAAGATTATGTAAGCAAAAATCACGAAATTATAATTATTAGATATACCATTGACTCTATGAGATACGCTTCAAATATTATTTCTTTGAAGCAATCATAAATTAGAAATCCAGATAGCTTTAATTTTCAAAACAGGAAGGCTTTTAAAATCTCAAACCATAAAGTATTCTCTCTGCAGAACCTGTGATAATTTTCAAATATGCGCATACACCCTCCCCCCCCCCAATTTTTCCCCTAAAGTATCTTTTAATAATGATTTGCAGATGTTTTGCAAACCCATTCCGGAACATAATAGATAACAGCATACTTTCTGTCTCCTCCCCAATTCCAAGATAAGAAAACTTGTCTTTTGAACCTGACAAGCGAATCTAGGAAAAAAGGTGACCGGAAAAAACGGGACCGGAAAAAACGGGACAAGGAAAATACGGGACCGGAAAAAACGTGACAAGGAAAAAAGGTGGCCGGAAAAAACGTGACAAGGAAGTGTTAAATATTGAACTTGTCGATAAATAAATGCTAAAAACTAAAGTAAAGTTTTTCCACTGTCAGTTTCTTACGGCGTAGGGGGCGGGGAGGGGGGCAGAGTTAATGGGTGAGTTAGACAATTCTAAGATTTGGTCCAAGATACAACGGACAAGTTAGTGCTTTTTACGGAGGGGGGGGGGGGTATTAAGGAAATACAATTTATTGATTCTTTCAATTCGCTATTGATAGTTTATATATGAGCAAAGATGTTTTATAAGGCGGAGGGGGAGGGAAAAAATTACGTACACAGCTTGTAAAGGGAATAAAACAAATCCAAAAAATCAAATCCAATACTTTCTTCTTGTAAAGATAGAAGAACGTAAAAATAGTGGGAACGTTTACTATTCTAACAGGAACGTTTCTGATAGCATCGGATATGTGAGAGTTATTTCCCTTTTCCGAAACAACCGGGAACGTTCCTGGGTGTTTCAGTTTATTTTCCGTGAGACAGTGAAAGTGCCTGTACGCATGCGCTCCAAGTATTTCACCACTATTTTTCTCTACACTGAAAACGGAAGCAATCGCCTAAAGTGAAAGTCAACTCGTGTGTATGAGATAGCGGCGTAGGGAACTTTCGCTTTACCACGTGTATTTGAATTCGTTTTTATTTTGAAAAAAAAAACCAATATTATAACATTTTTGTTATATTTTGAGGGGATTTTTTATTGCGTTTTAAAATTATACAAGAAATGTACATTGGATATTATCAATGGTTTTTTTCAGAGCTTTGGAAATTTAGTATTATTGAAGACGGAACAATCGTAATTCTGAGTAAGGGTTTTTTTTTTTTTTTTTTAGTCATCTACAGTATTACTTTTACTTACTATTATTTATTATTACTTACTTCTTTGTTAGTTTTTTTTTTTTTTTGCAATACACGAAAAGAAATTAATAACCTATTTATTTTTTAATGTATCAGACTTTCTTTTGTCTGTTTTTTTATTATAATATATATACATGTGTGCATGCAAATAAGATAATATAGTTAAACTTGATGTTCATACTGATTGCGTTATCGTATTCTCCTTTTCACAGCGTGTTCTTAACAAATTATTAAATGCGTTATAACTTAAAAGAAAATTTATGTATTATATTTTAATCAAATAAGCTGAAGGTTCATTGTCATTTTACTTTTTTATTATTGATTGCTTTTAAGTAAAAAATACGGTATTGTGAGTAAAAATAAACAGTAAACTATTCTTATAATTATAGGATTTATTTTTATAAATCATTATAGTAAATAAAATTGATTCATTTGTTTTGCTGTTTCCTAAATAGCTTTCAAAAATTAATTTTTTATATTCACCTTTTTTCTCCTCAAATTTTGATAGAAAAATAAAAAGAATCGTTTTAAGATCATTAACTTGTTTAGTACTCAGGTTCAGATATGTAAATTGCTCCCACCCCCCCCCCCCACACACACACACACATTTTTATTTTAATGCTTCGCAAAAATTAACCATTGCATTTTTTGCGATTTGAATTTTACTTGTTCATCTAAATGTTCTTGCTTGAAAAGAAAAATGTTTTCTTCGGATTTTACAAGACTGAATTGTGAAAAAAAAAAAAAAGATACTATTGTTGTTATTTAACTTATGCACTTTACAGTAAATAAAATAGAAAATTTCTATATTAATAACCATCAGATTATTTTATGAAAATATAGTACACAAAATAATTTCTTGCTTTAAGTTATAAGGCATTTTAATTTATTAATATTCTGTTGTGAAAAGCATAATACGATATTGAATAAACAATAACATCAACTGCAATCATGTCTTATTTACATGCACTAATAATAATAAAATGTTACGTATTAAAATGTCTGTGCAACAAAAAAACACTAATAAAGAACTAAAATAATAAGTAAAAATAATGCTATAAATGATTAAAAAAATAAATAAAAAGCTTTTCGAAAGAATTTATCATTCCATTTTCAATAATAATACAGTTCAGGAACTTTAATGTTACTTGTTAACCCGCATGGTTAAAAAAAATATCCCTGCAAGATGTTAAAACGCAATAAATTTAATCTAAATTATGAAAAGGTATAATAATATTGATTTTTTTTTTCAGAATAAATCCAAACAGATATATATATATAAAACTCAGAAATAAAGATCATTCAGAAATGAGCTTCCATATAAGACTCTTTCATAAAAATTCATTTAATAAAACTGGCTTCTTCACAAAATCCATTTTACTAAACTAAGCCCCTTTCACAAAATAATCTTCAATAATTGAATGTTTAAATACTGGTGATAAATTCAACTTGAGTAAATAATTAAAATTCATATAAAAAAGGTCAAATAAATGTACTTAAAACTACTTGCAGGTGCATTGCACATAATATAAAATTATTTAAAATATATTAGAAATATCTTTTAAAAAAAAATACGTATTTTTGAGATATTTCTAATGTATTTTAAACGATTTTATATTATATGTATGCACCTGCAAGTGATTTTAGTACAGTTATTTGTGCTTTTTTATGTAAATTTTAAAATAATCCTCGTCTTCAGAAAGGTTCCATATATATTCAGAAACCATTCCGAATCGTAATAAAAGGTTTCCTATACTTTCAGAAACATTTCTTAGTCTTCAGAAAGATTTCATATGTATTCAGAAACCTTTCCGATACATTCAAAAACCTTTCATTGCGAATCGGAAATGTTCCGTATTATAACCGGAACAGTTTTCTGCTTGAATCTGAAACCTTTCCGTTAGTATCGTGCAGCATAAGTCTCCGTTATTTTCGGAAACGTTTCTGAAAATTTTTTACAGTATAGTACCAAAGATACAATCGCTGTTTTCATCTTTGATTAAGTAAAATAAGTTAAACATTTCAAAATAAGCTAATATAAAAAGAATTAAGTAAACAGAGTCTTTGTCTCCCGGTATTTTTTAACAAAGCGAAAAGAAATTTCTTTTAAATAAGACATTTTAAATTAATCGTTTTTAATCTGACGTAATTTTGACCAAACTGTTCTTTCTCTTTTTAATATTCACGTGAAAATACTTTTGTTAGAAATGAAATATTATTTGCGCTTTCCTGACAAAAATAGTTGAAAAGTATCCTCTCAAAATATCAAATAAATGTCTAGCGCAATTTCTAAATTTAAACTGTTTTGCAATATTATTTTGTGTCATTTTATGTAATAACTGTAATGTGATGTAAATATGACGTAATTTCTCCTATATAAGACTTCTAACGCATGTTCATGAATTTATTATTTTACAATTTCCTTTCTCTCCTAAAATTCACGTGTAAATATAGTTTTTATGGCGTAATTTTTAATAAGTTCCGGCTTTTGTACATAATTATTTAATTCTAATTCCAAATGTTTTTTCCTGTTTATAATAGTCACGTGTAAATAAATTTTTAATTTATTTACACGTATAAATATTTTTTTTTTATTTGAAGCAAACATTATTGTTTGCGCTGTTTATACAATGGACAACAATTTAAATTAATATCACTTTCTAAAATATGTAAAAAATATCACTAGAAATGCTGAAAATTTGAATTTAAAATAGAAATAAAACCTCAAAAAATGATTGAAATTAAAATAAGAAATACAGTCTGCACACCGGGAACTGAATAAAATGATCTAAAAATGATTAAATTCCCATGAATAGTTTTTGCTCCTATAAAACTTTTTTAGTGGAACGATTTTGTTTAACTTTAGCATTAAATATCTCTTAAAATAATTCTTCGATTTGAAAACTGTCTGTATCAGCGTGTTTATCAAACATTTCTGTATAATACCACCGATTTTCATATTTTTGTATGCATTATTTTTCTTAATATTAACGAAGAAAGACCTCCGGTCACAAAAAATTCAAAACCGGCGACGGCGGCGTTGACAGCAGTAGTTACTTTTTTTAGAATAGAGAGATTTATTTTTATCCTCGGGACTTTACGAAGTCCGAACTTCGGATTTGTCCGAACTTTGGGTTATCAAAAATATTGCTTTCCCAATAAAAAGAAAAAGAAAATTCACTTGTTAAAAAGGCAGAATATGACGTTCATATAATAAAGATTGAATATAACAACTCATAATACTGAATTAAACAATCATTTTCATTAAATCAATCATAACAAAATAAAAAATAAAACAAAAACATTGATTTAAGGAAACTATATTATAGAAATGTGTTTTCCGTTTTTCTGCAAATGCCATAGATCTTTCAGAAAATAGTTTCAAAGTGGGCGTTTCGAACCAAATTCCCGCGCGAAAGAAGGATAACCATTCAAGGATTGCTGAAAAACGACTTTGTCACGGGATCAAAATCGCTTATAAGTCAATAGGTAATTTATTTATTTAAAAAAATGGAAAATACAGTTCGATTCCAAATCGCTTCCATAGTCAGGGGCGATTTGGAATTTTATGTCAATTTTATATCTTTCTGTTAAAAAATGAATTTGTAAATGTGTCAAAACGTTTTGCGCCTGTTGAGCAGAGCAGTTGGTACCTTTCTTAACTATTGAACATTTTAGTTAATGTGGGCTGCTTTATTAACTTAGGTATATCATAAAGAAGTGTTTCTTTTATTCTGTACATCGACATGAGTTAAGATTCAGTGATAAAGCTTCTTTGCTCTAGACTTTTTTGTTTCAACAATTTTGTTTTTTCACTTCTGTCTTCAAAACTGCCGCTGGAAAGTCCGAAATTTGGACAATTCATAACTTTGGGTGTCCGAACTTAAGACTTTGTACTGTATTAATTTTTTTTCTAAACTATGCATAAATAATTGTGCCTTCATTTGTTTTTTATGCATTTCCACTGTTATTTTGTTGTTATGCTGTAATTTAATAGACAGCAGTAATAAAACCAAGAAAACTATTTTGCGCAATCTCTCCTTAAAGGGTTGGTAAGATTGCGCACGTGGGTAGGAGAGATTGTGCACATAGGTAGAAGAGATTGTTATTAATACTAACTGCACTTAAATTGTTAGCTATAATAATTACACTTAATCGACATTGTTGTAAGATTTTTATGAGTAAATATTATTGTATTAATAGTGAATATTTCAAACATATATTTAAATAATTAAAAAAGAAAGAATTTTAACAATAGTTAAAGAATTTTAATTCAAAAAGAAGATTAAAATATCAGTGATAATATGTTTAATTTGAAAATTACTTCATTTTCATTTCCACAGTTTCATTGTATTTTGTTTGCTAACCAAAGTTTTCGTCTTGAATCGGTGCACTTATTGTTGTAAATTGTGCATCTTTCGTGCAATCACCTTCAACAAGCAATACATTGAATCCAGTCACTAGTCAAAGTTGTCTTTTGGTGAAATTCCAGGCATCCAATGACATCCATTCATCCAAGTTCACCTTAGTTTTGTTTTCCGCCAGTTTTTTTATGCCACTTTTTCTGGAAGCGTCATATCTTCAGCCTTTTTTTTTTTTTTTTTTTTTTTTTTTTTTGTATCGGCATCCTTCTTATGTCTTTTTTCATGTATATTTTGGGGATCAGTAAAATTAGTTGCGCTCTATTTCTTTTTTGATTTCGATGGCATTAAACTACTTGGAATGGCTTTTCCAAAACATTGTAGGCGTTATTAGAAAATTTATTTTAGTTAACAAAATTAATTTAGTAGCAAATTAATTGTTCATAAATTAAAAAAAATATATAAATATTTAATTAACTTATTAACAAATATATTATTAATTTATTAACAAAAATAATTACATAAAATTAATTTAATAACAACTGTGTTATTAATTTATTAACAAAATTTTAATCTGTAAAAGTATTTTTTTTTTTGCAAATTAATTTGATGCCAAATTTAGTTTCGATAATTATGTGTTTTCCAAAATTATTTCAAAACTGATTCATTCATATATTTTACACGTAATTTGCAATTCATGCAAATTTACCAATAAGCTGCGTAGTACTGAAACTTATGGGGAAATGTGCCATCTCTCCTAAGTAGCAGATGCGTAAACTCTCCTATTTTGGTAGGAGAGATTATGCGGCCTTTTATTTAAACATTGGCCACTTCTAAAATGAATTGTTGGTCTTCGCATGATTAATCTAGGTTAGTTTCTTATAAGAAATCGTTTAAGTTAAAAATATTTTGTACTACTGACATTCTATAAAAATTCTGACTAACAGTTATGAAAATTAAAGCACTTACTTTGGAAAAACAAAACAAAATAGCAATGCTTTATCCAAGACGCTCCGAACAACCAATGTGCACATTTATGTAGACCTTAGAGGAGGAATTGAATAGAGAACGAATCCCTTTGTTATATCCGCTAAACCCTGAAGCACTCATGTCGGAGATCTCATCGCCAAAAGGGTGTCGTTTTTGGCGGTGATCCCTTTCTTGACAATTTTCTATTTTCATTCTCGTGATAAAAGAAACGCTCCAAAATGAACGCATTCAAAATAGGTCTTGGTGGGTACGGGAAAACCGGTTTGGCGCGCATTCTCCCCACCATCACGTGATGGTGGGAAGCATGATATGTGCTTCAAGAAAAGGTTGCTATTTCTGCCTCCAGTTATATTAGAAGTCTATGATGTAGACATTGCACTAATGCTGCTGTACAACTACCTGGAGTCGCTGCGCGCGCACTCTACTCCTTCCCGTCGAATCTCTTTGTGCGCAATCTCTCATAGCGCGCGATCTCTCCTGGCTTTATCTTATTAAAGGCCAAGAATTTGTTTGTGTAGAAAATTAAAGCACTTGTACCTTTGCGAAAAATCATCGCATCTGCATGCGTTTTTTTTTTTTTTTTTTTACAAATTACTCAGTACAAATTGTAGAATAATAATACACAGAAAAAGAAATTTCGATTTTTGGGTCGATTTTATCTCAAATAAATGTCCCCTTAAAAAACTTCATTGCTACAGTTTCATAGCAAATTAGCATACTTTATTGAGAATAGTTTGGCGCACAATTAAAGCCATTGTTTTTACAATTCGTATACCGTGAGCAACATTTGTCGGTTTATTACCTACGCCGGCTAACGGAAAAATTTCTTAAAATAATATTAATTTTTAATAATGTTCTAAGAATAATAAAATGTTACATTGTCAACTGAACCACACTTGTGTATAAAATTTTCATAATTCTAGCGAATCCGGAAGTGAGAAAAAAAAATCATTACGAAAATGCATCTTTACATACATGAATCAAGTTAAGTCAAACAAAAGTGTTTAAAAATTGTACTGGTTATCTGATTTCCCAGAAGAACTTTAACTCCCTATTTTTGCAGAGCAGTAATTAAAAAGAATGTGTCTTTTACGATATAAATCAAATTCCTGTTTTTTTTTTTTTTTTTTTTTTTTTTTTTTTGTACAGTACATAAATGTAACTGGTGTGATATGCCAATCCCAAAAAATTTTTCATATACAGGTTAAAACTTGAAAATTCGCTATCACAGTGCTGAAATTAAATGACAATCTAGGCCCATCGCAAGGATTCTAAAAATATAGCTTGGTTGAATCGTGTGCTTAAACAGGAGATATAAGCACCGCATTTTTCAGACAAATCATTGAATTTCAGCACCTACCCTCTTACCTATCTGCAACCAAAATTCCTATCTTAAACAGCATAAAAGCGACACCTGTTTGACGGTATACGTCCAAGCCTAATGAGGATCTATTTATGTAAAAGGGCAACAGAATATGAAGTTTGATTAAATTCCATGCGTTAGTTCTTGAGATATGACTATCGCTAAAATCCTGTAAATCAATAAAAATGCGACATATCAGTGCCGCTTTTGGGCAATTTACACCAAAATCTTTTTACCAGTAACTTGTGTAAACGTCTAACTGATTCTGAAGTTTGACGAAAATCCGTGCATTAGTCCTTTAGATAGAGCTATTGGAGATATTGTGGAAAAGGCAGCATAGCAGCGTCACCTGTTGCGCGATTTTTACCAAAATTTAATCGGCAACAAATAATGTGATTTTATAACTGAGTCTAAAATTTGATTAAAGTCCGTGCATTAGTTCTTCAGATAGAGCTATTGCGGAAATTGTGAAAAATTCAGCATAGCAGCGCCACCTTTTAGACAATTTACACTAAAAGCTAATCTGCAACAACTTATGTCTACGTCTAAATGAATTTCAAATTTGACGAAATTCGTGCATTAGCTCTTGAGATAGAGCTATTGCGGGAAACTTTGAAAAATGCAGTATAGCAGCGCCATTTGTTGGCCAAGTTACTCCAAAAGCTAATCAGCAGCAATTTATATCAAGGTTTTTCTCAATCTAAAGTTTTATTAAATTCTGTGCATTAGTTCTTGAGATAGAACGCTTAGAAAATTTTTGTCACATACAGACAGACATTTTCTAAAAATAGTCAAAGCGTTTCAAGACTTTCTAAAACGTATAAATCCGTCGAAAACCGGAAATCGAAATTTTCTACTAATCTAATACTTTTTTCTTGTAAATATAGAAGAAAGTAAAAAATAGTTGAAAAGTCAGAAAACAAACATTTTTATATCCCTATCTTATGCAGTGTGGCAAGGATTCCGATAATCAAAAGTAAAAGGGACACCTTTTTTAAAAAGAAACAATGCTAACTTTTCTTTTGCGGAAAATAAAACAAGAATCCTCAATAAAAAATGTCATAACAAATCAAAATTAGCCATCAAACAAATGCTATTCGCAATTTCAACAATTCACAAACAAGTTACAATGAATCTTTTTTTCTTTGTGAATTTCAGAATCTTTTTCTTTGTGATGTAAAAATGTTTCAGTCTAAAGCAGTAATTCAGTTTTCCTTTCCTCAAAAAAAAAAAAAAAAAAAAAAACCTTCTGGATCTAGCTAAATTTTAAACAAAGCATAACATAACCTATTGCGAATTATCCACGATTTCGAAAAGATTTCTTTATTTTCAGAAATCTCAGAATCCAGAATCAGATTTTTGAGATTTAAAGAAGCATTTCTCAGCAAAAGTTTTTTTTAACTACTCGTTAGAAAAAGGTATATTAATTATTATTAATTTTACAATGTATTAATCAGTTTTTAGTATGCTATCAATGCTCAAGTAAACATTTTTAGCTGCATAACAGAATTTATACATACAAAAGCAACAAAATAATCTTAATTTTAACATTACTATTTATGCTGTTAATTTTGCATTTTTGTCTGCTGAACATTAAAATATTTACTCGAAAATTAAAAGATAGGAAAAACTGATATTTCATGTTGAGAAAACTAATTCATGCATTGTAAAAATTATTTTGAAACATTTCGTTTTTTTAGCCCCCGGTCCCCGGTATGCTATTTCTTTCTCCCGCCTTATTTTGTGTCTCCAAAAAATAACGTTAGCTTACAGAAGCCAGCCGTGAAACAAAGAAACACTCTTAAATACTCTACTGCAATTTTTTTAACTTCTAAGCATCGCACATTTTTAATTTTTATACCGTCGTATTGGGGAAAAAAATACTTTTAAATGCAATTTGTTTGAAAACTGAATCCCCATTTAATTTTGAGATATTAATTTTTTTGTAGATTTTAGCGACATTTGTTTAATTTTGGCAACTCAAGTACTCGATTTCTGTAGAAAGTGAATGAAAAACAGTTGGAAAATTGCAATTATAGCTTTCTGTTGCCATTTTCCCATAAAAACTGAAAAAATGTACTTAAAATGCGTGCTATTTTGAAAAAATATAAATCAATGATTTCTGATAAAACATGAAGCTATTAGAAACTAAATTTAAGTATATTGATGTTGCAAACAAATAAAGGCATAGGAATCATTAGATAGCGGATATTTTTGTCGGGTTTCTTGGCATTCAGCGATAGTGATGTCATATACGTACTTTACTGTAGATGTTCTTTAATACTGGATCGCAAATTAGGAATGGACTATATTCCAAATCTGGGTTCGAGGCTGAAAAATGTCACGTGGTACCGGTAATTTACCCAAAGAACTTCTAACTGATAAGACGGGATGCTACTACTGCTTTCCCCATGAACTGTTTCACTGGCTGGCGGGGATTTACATTGCGTATACCGAGCTTTCCCTTCTTTACGCTATAAGTTTTTGCCTTGACCACGTGATCATGACGTAGATGGAATATCCTCTATTCTTCAGCGGATAACGTCACTTTATATAAAGTAAAAGCGTGTGTTTTAAATCTTAAAACTGAAATATATTTTGTACTATCTATATAAATATATGTACATATATTCTTTCTTCATCGGGGGCGACACTAAATTCTGAAAAAGTCGAATTCCTGTTCTCTAGTTTTTTTCCTTTTTTAGAATCGGTCACCAAAAGGATTTTTTTATTCAGAAATTCTACTTTATATCTCGGATATCTATTGGATGCTGAAGATAAAGGAATGCATTTGCGGAACTGTCAATAACTCGGAATAGGTTATTTTCGTAAAGTTTTTAGTAGATCCAGAAACATTTCTCTCTTTTTACAGTGCAATTTCAAAGTCAGTAATAGATGCGGGCGACTGCACAGACCGTCACTTCATCGAGTAGATAGCCAAAAATTCCAGGATTAGACAGAAGTCGGTTGGCATATTAAAATGCAACTGATCTACACAAGTCATATCGTAGTGAAAACTACCTGCAGATGCGATTTTAGTGGTTGACGCTAGGTTTATCGTTGTGTTTTCCTGCACCCAAAGGTATGAAAGCATGGAAGATTAGGAGCAGGAAAACACCATGGTAAACCTAGCAGTCAAACACTAAAATCGGGTTTGCAGATGGTTTCCAACAATGACATGGAAGACCAGCTGCACTTTAATATGGTAATGGAGTTTTAACTAATCCT
Organism: Maratus speciosus; assembly: GCA_963932465.1. Classification (NCBI taxonomy): domain Eukaryota; kingdom Metazoa; phylum Arthropoda; class Arachnida; order Araneae; family Salticidae; genus Maratus; species Maratus speciosus. The sequence continues at coordinate 503,479,617 of OZ010795.1, read as the reverse complement.
GGTATTTTAGCCGTCAACTCAATGAGGTGATGGTTTGTGCTGCCGCCTCCCGGTCTATAAGAAAATACAGAGTTTGAAACGAATGGGACAATGAAAAAAATGGCCATAACCAAATAAGGGAGAGATGTTTAAAAGAAAAAGAAGTAAGTGCCTATCTTCTAAATAGAGTGAAACTTTTAAAAATGTATGCTCTTCTATGAATTATATTATTTTAAAACAGCTAACAACTGTTAGAAGAAAGAACTATAAATATAAGATGGATGGCAGTGTGAGGTTTCTGGTGTTAAGGAGACGTGTGTTTAATGTAAATTACTATTTAAATAACTTTAAATTTTTAATTTATTATGTTTTTTTAATTTTATTATCTACGTACATGATTTATATACACATTTTCTTATATATATATGTATATACATATATATATATATATATATATATATACTAGGGGGCTCTGCCCACTGCAAGCTATGCTCGCCAACCCCCGTTCAGACACCGCAGAATCTAAAAACACGCTAATCTGATCGGTTTTTGAAATATTATAGAAGATTGAATTATACTGAAAAAAAGCTGTGCCCTGTAAACGGGTTTCCATTCAATTTCCTCTGATTTCAAAAATTTAAGGCCGAATCAGTTGCTGTTAAGACATCCAATGGTTGTTTTCGTGTTTCATTAAAGAAGACCAGTTAAACATTTGAAAAGAAGCTAAAAAAAAATGAATTAAGTGTACATAGTCTTTGTCTACCGGTATTTTAAAACAATTTCTATAAAAATAGCCTAAGTCATGTGACTATCATCAACAGTTCCGGGCGAACCACTTCGCTTTTCATATTCCTGGTGCCATTTTGGTACTTTAATGTTAGCCAGGCACTGGTGATAAGTCGCCAAATATTATTCTATCGCCATCATTTCATCTATATTATAATAGCCCAAGTCATATAACTCCCATAAATAAATACGCTGTGATCTCTTCGCTTTTCATATGAAAGTTTGGCTCAGATATCATATACGGCCCCATATTGGCGCGATTTTTTTCCGACGCTAATTTGGGGAAAACATCAACAACATAAACAACAACATCCGGCTTATCAAATCAAGCAAAATAACGATACTATGGCGCCAGTTAAGTACCCGTTGCGTATATGACATTGGCGTCAAAAAAAATCGCGCCAATATGGGTCCGTATATGACATCTGTGCCGAAAGTTTTCCGTTTTGATTAAAAAATCAAATTTCTTTTTCGAATAAAACTACATAAAAGTTTCCATGGTCGCAAAGAATTCTTGGTACTGTTACGCTATCCGGGTGCAAATCTCGCCAATAGCTATTTTTCAACTCGCCAGGTAGCATTTTTTTTTTCGAGTGGTAAATTAAAACATTGCTTTGAAGATGAAATTAAATGCCATCGTTTGTTACATCATTTAATATTTGGTCAGATGTCATATACGCACCGGGTTTGGCGTGATTTTTTTTTTACGAAAATTTGGCGAAAACCTCGTTTTCGAATACCAGTTACATATGTATTTTTGGTACTACTTAGTTATCCCGTCGATCAAAAATCTATCACCAAACTATAAGATTAAATGCTAATAATGGTTGATCGTAAATGTCACATTCACTCGACTTTAAGCAAGTTACACGTCGTTACGTCATCAAGTGATTTTTATTTCAACGTTTTATCTGTATATTTATTAATGTTATACTATTTTCTTTGTTCTTTCGTTATTTAAAATAAAAATTATGGCAATTTGTATAATTTGGCGAGTGGTTTGGCGATTTATATAATTTGGCGAAATGGGTCGACGGAATAACTAAGTAGTACCGTATTTTTTAATTATTTTCTATTACTATTTTTAAAAGGAAAATAACCAAAAAATAATTAACTATAGAACAAAACAATTTATGTAATTTAAAAAAAGAAAATCCTTCTATATATAAAAAAAAAGTTTTGATTTGGAAATGGACCAATAAAAAATCTGCGTAGATACCGTGAAATGCATCTGACTGGTCAGAGCTTTATGACGTTATAAGGGAGGTTACCAATGGGGGATCTGTCTCTCTGTCGCCAACTTGGCACTATTTCCAGTATTTCGCCAAAATTAAGGGTACTTTTCCGTTATACGGACAGCATGCCAAAATGTATGCTAATGCGCCAATTATTTCAGACCTCATCGTGAAAAGGATTTTTCTTGTAAACCATGCGAAACATTGTGATTTGTTATTTTTGAAACTTGAATTACGTGAATGAATATTATTTAACCTTAACCTTGGAAAGCTTTTTAATTTGCTGTTATTCGAAATAAAAATGCTTTTTTTTTATAAAATTATAATTTACTTTTACTGCTGGCGCTGAGATGGATTTTACTATTTGTCAATTACCAGATGATGAGAAAGTTGCGATAAAACTGTTTCAGGAATTTGGAATTCTGCATAATAAAAGGTTGTGTTCAAACAACCATGAAATGAAATTATGGATGAGTTCTGGAAATCCGAATTGGAGATGTAGCTTACGATCATGCGAAGAAAGCGTAGGAATACGGCAAAAAACATGTTTTGGAGGATCGCGGTTGTCTTTTCTTAATGCTTTGAGGTTTATATATTTATGGTGCCAAGAGTTGACATCGATTGAGTTTTGTGAGTTGCAACTTGATATGAACCACAACACAACAGTGGACTGGAATAGCTATTTTAGAGAAGTTTGTGCAAATGCTTTATGTTCACGACCAAATAGAAAAGTCGGTGATCTAATAAAATTATAGAAGTAGATGAAAGTCTTTTTACCAGAAGAAAAAGCAACGTAGGGCGTGTTCTTCCTCCTCAATGGGTGTTAGATGGTTTATGCCGTGAAACACGGGGATGTTTCCTTACTCTTATTTCCGATCGCACAGATGAAAATTTAATGGCCGCAATAGAAAACAATGTAGCTGATGGAAGTATTATTTATACAGATTACTGGAAAGGATGTAAAACAGATGAATTGCGAAGTGCTGGTTATGATAATGTCACAGTAAATCACAAATACAATTTTGTCGACCCTAATACTGGATGTCATACTCAAAATGTTGAGAGATTATGGGGCATCGCAAAATGGCGCAACAAAAGACATCGGGGAACAGTTCGTCATCATTTAGAGTCGTATCTCATAGAGTTTATGTGGCGACGTCTTTATTCAAAAAATGAAATGTTTACTGCAATGCACAGATGTCATATTCGCCCCATATTGGCGCGATTTTTTCCTGACGCCAATGTCATATACGCAACGGGTACTTAACTGGCGCCAAAGTGTCGTTATTTTGCTTGATGTGGTAACCCGGATTATGTTGTGGCACAGATGTCATATACGCCCCATATTGGCGTGATTTTTTCCCGATGCCAATTTGGCGAAAATATCAACAGCAAAAACAGCAACATCCGGGTTACCATATCATGCAAAATAACGACACTTTGGCGCCAGTTAAATACCCGTTGCGTATATTACATTGGCGTCAAAAAAAATCGCGCCAATATGGGGCGTATATGACATCTGTACCTATGTTGTTTATGCTGTTGATGTTTTCGCCAGATTGGCAACCGAAAAAAAATCACGCCAATATGGGGCAAATATGACATCTGTGCCAAAGAGATTTGTAATTTTATGGCAGCAGTTTAATATGATTTTTTTATTTTATTACTTTATTGTATAACAGTTATTTGTTCACTTATTTAAATTATATATTTGTGATTTAATAAAATAGTTCGTAAAATTCTGTAATTTTCAAATGTTATATTTTTAAAATGCTCACTTTACTATCGACAATGTTTTTCTTTTATTTTTCAAATGTTTCAATTCCCGTGATTTTCATTTTGCTCCAACTATTGCGCTTGGCGACAATGCTGTCCGTATAACGGAAAAGTACCAAAAAGGGTACAGATGTCATATTCGCCCCATATTGGCGCGATATTTTTCTGTCGCCAATATCATATAGGCAACCGGTACTTAACTTGCGCCAAAGTGTCGTTATTTTGCTTGATGTGGTAACCCGGATTATGTCGTTTATGCTGTTGATGTTTCTGCCAAATTGGCAACTGAAAAAAATCGCGCCAATATGGGGCGAATATGACATCTGTACCCCAAAAAGCATAGCCTACTATGATATATACGGCCCACGCATTTCGCCGAAAACCGTCGAAAAAGTGAAGTCTGATTCAGCTTCAAACTCTGAACCAAAACATCACAACGTGCTCTTTTTTGTTTACATTTATACCCTGCCCAGATAGCGGCTTGTTTCTCATCGTCGAAGTTTCAGAATCATTGATCGTATTTTCAGAATAAGAAATTAAATACTTATATTCTTCAATTTCCTTCGATTTAAAAGGATATTTTACACAGCTTGTAGTATTTTAGTGTTCACATACTTTTAAGATTAGCTAAATTACTTATTGTTTACCTGATCGTTTGGTTCATTCTGTTATTCTTTTTTGAATGTCCCGTATTTACATAAAAATAGCAGTACAGATGTCATATTCGCCCCATATTGGCGCGATTTTTTTCGGTTGCCAATTTGGCGAAAACATCAACAGCATAAACAACATAATCCGGGTTACCACATCAAGCAAAATAACGACACTTTGGCGCAAATTAAGTACCTGTTGCCTATATGATATTGGCGACAGAAAAAAATCGCGCCAATATGGGGCGAATATGACATCTGTTCCAAAATAGCTTGTGTTTCATATACACGTTTTAAAATTAAAATTTGGTTTTTATCAAACTACAGTTCTCATAACTGACTTGAAGCAGTTATTTTTGACGAATTTATTGCTACCCGTAAAATGTTTCTGTTTGATATCGTCCGAACTAAATAATAATAATAATAGTAAAAAACAAGTAATATAAAAATTTTGTTTTTAAAGTCAATTCCTACTTAGGCTATCAAAGAAAAATTTAATATAATCAAGCTAATATTAGTTTTTGTTGCATTAAAATATCCCAATTTGTTGATTTTCTATAAGCAAGTAGGTTTACAATGGAATTCTATGGGAATTTGGCGAAATATTACAGATATCGCCAAGTTGGCGTTACTTTTGGCGACTCATTTTGGACGCCAAATTTGGCGATATATCGCCAAGTTGGCGACAAACTTGGCGGTATTTGGCGACAGAACAGGGTCCCCTGTGGTAACCGCTTATTGAAAATACTTTCATTGAACTTCAATAACCAATGGCCGCCATTTTGTTTCCCATGCAAAACTAAAATTAATTAATTAAAATTTAATTAATTAATTAATATTTGAAAAAACTGTATTAACATCAATTGTCATCCCGTACAAGTTAAAAAAAATTTATTTCAACTTGATAGCATGAATAATGAGTATTTTATTAACGATTGAAAATTTGAACAAGATAAATATATAAATATATAAATAAATATAGGGAGAGTGTGAGCTAATAGTAGGAATTGAAAAAAAAAAGAGAAAAAAAAAAAAAGAAAAGACGATCTTCCTTAAACATTAAATATTCTTATTTCTAATCATAGAAGGAAATGGTGATCGCAGATTTAAATATCGTTGCTATATTTTATGTTATCCAATCAATTTTGATTAAATCATGTAAGTGTATTTGTTACTTAATAAATTATATTTATTAATTATTACAAGGAATTTTATGAGTACTTTAATATATTCAAAAGAAATTCCATTAGTTTTATTGTTTCAACAGTGAAGATAGCAAATAAATTTGTGATATTGATGTTTTTAGACTAAGCATGTTTTTATTTATTGGGGTGAATCGTAGAATACTCTACTTCTCCCCAACCTGGCGATAAATGCGCCAAAGTGGCAACCTTGGTATTTAGTATTAACTTGGTATTAAGTAGCAACCTTGGAAGTATTCTCCGTCTCCGGTCGCACCATTTATTATTCCGATAATTGTTAAAATGATAATTTTTTTTCTGATGATTAGAGTTAATATTTTTATTAAACTCTTTTGAATCATTTCTATACCGGAAAAAAAAAAAAAAAAAAAAAATGTAAACACATTGGAATTCTCTGAACCCTGCCCAGGACGGTTTGATTGGTTCTCGTCGTTGAAGTTACGGTCAGAGTCAAATTTCTGTTTTGGGCAGCGTATCAGTCCTCTGGCGAGCAACTTCATACATTAAACGCAAATCGGTCTGCCGGTAGTAGTATCTAAGTATGCCTTGCAAAAAGTAATGCTTTGGAAATGGAACAATAAAAATTTGCGTAGATACCGTGAAATGCAACTGATTGGTCAGAGCTTTATGACGCTATAAGGCAGGTTACCAAGGGGAGACCCGTCTCTCTGTCACCAAAAGTGACGCCAACTTAGCGCTATTTCCAGTATTTCGCCAAATTTCCATAGACTCCCATTGAAATACAATAGGGTTTACTTGCATGTAGGAAATCAAGAAATTGAAATATTTCAATGCAACAAAAACTAATATTAGCTTATGAATAGAGCTTAATTGAACTATTTACATTATTTTTAAGCACAAACAATAATCTGGGGTTGGCTAGAAAATAGGAATTGTTTCGCTATACCGAATGGAATAGTTAAGCGATTACGCGGGTGTTTGGTGAGCGTAGCGATCAGGGGGGCGGTGTCCCCCTAGTAAAGTAAATAAACATTTATTATTAAATAAACAACAATAGCCGGGTTACCATGTCAACCAAAATAATGCCATTTTGGCGCCAATTAGGTACCCCGGTGCGTATGTGACATCTGTGCCTAATATTTTTCTTTTCATTTCATTTAAAAAAATAAAGAAGTGAAAGCCATTTATTTTAAATGTTTCTGTTTATATTAAATAAAATGATAATGAAATACAAATTGAATTATGAATAAAAGTAACATGATACATTTCTTAGCATACATTTAAGGGAGGCCAAACTTCTCGCCAAATTAGTTTAAAATTGTAACCTTTTCTAAAATCTGAAAAAAAAAATATCTGTTATGATTAAAATTTGAGTTGCCACCATTAGAGAAAAGTACATAAAATTAGAAAAAAATTAATATTTCGAAAACTAATTCGAATTTTAAAATTCTAATACCAGTTTTGAGATCTGCAGATCAATACGGATTTTTGGTGTTAATTTCGTCGCAAAGTATTCCGTATTTTAGGAGAAATCGCCGTGAAACATAATCAGTTGTTTAATCAGTCGTTTCATAGAATCGTTACATAAATTCGTTTCATAATATCCGTTTCATTAGGATTTTATATATACGAGGTGGAACCCGTCGAATTTCGACGAAAGAAAATGTTTACTTAGGAAATGTTGCATCAAATTCATATACATCGACAACAATAATTACAAATAAAAATCCATCTTACACTTGTTACACTCTCCAAAGACATATTTTAACCTAAGATTAACAAAATATTTTTTTCATAAACTTCAACTGTTAAAATTATTGGAAAATTAAACTTTATTCATATACGTAATCAGTAACATATAATCAAGGTAAGTAATTTTGATTAAGTTATCAATTGATGCTTGGTATTACGGAATGAAAAAATCAGCAAAAAGGATTTCACCTTGACATAATCATAGAATCCCCCCCCCCCTTTAAATCTAAACAAATCAAGTCATTTTCAACGTTTCACATCAATATTAACCATTTAAAAACATTTTAACGCGCAATAGGTTATTGATAAATATATTTTCAAGCTTTAAGTCACGTTTGTCAACTATTACAACTTGCCATGTTAAAATTCCCACTCGTGATTTGAGGTCTTATAACAATCTCTGTACCTGCGCGTAAAAATTCCAAAAATTTATAACTTTTAGACGTATTCATGGGGAAATATCTCGTTTTATCAAATAAAATTATCGGTTTCTTTTAAATATGACGTCATTTTCAGTCGCTGAAATATTTTGCCTATATTGTCTCAAACTCAAAGTCAGCGAAATGAAAAAATAGTGAAATATAACAGCATCATCAGGGAAATTGTGTCTTTTTTAAAGCGTAACGTCATTTTCTGTTCAAATTTTTAAAAAATATATTTTTAATTGTAATGAGAAAATGGCATCAGTAAGAATATAATCAATAAAGATAACTAAACCACTTTTAATAGAAATGAAGTACTTCAGTTGCCACGATTAGAAAATTGGTATTAAAAACTATAAAAAAATTAATATCTCAAAAATAAATTGAGGTACAGCTTTCAAACAAATTGCATTTAAATGTGCATTTTTTTCTGCATACGACGGTGTAAACATTTAAAACGTGGTATGTTTAGAAGTTTAAAATTTTGCAGTAGCGAAAATTGCAAAACCAAATTTTTATTTCAAATTTCAAAGTGTTGCCATTCGCAGAATGACGTATGCGTTACGCACAGATATGTTTGTCCTTTATAATATAGATAGGGTAGATATATATATATGTTAGATTATCCTAACATTGGAAGGTTTTTCTTGTGAACGGAATAACTGGCTGTTATGTTACCAATATAGTGCAATGTTGAAATTAATAGAATCACAGGTAGAGTTGAATCCTCGTCGACTAATATAACGTTTCTCTTCTTGTCGACTAATATAACGATATTACGTTATATAGTGATTCGAAAGTGTGGTTATCTTCGATGTCATAGTAGATGAATAATCAATCTGGAAGCCGTACATTAGATTAAGCTGAAATTGAATGTTTCGTAGTAAATCCACATGGATATTGGAAGGTAGTTGCAGTCATCGAGTGGTAGGCCAGGTAACACATTTATCCAATGTAGGTTTCTCCGGAATAATTGAGACAATGCGTAATTTAACTCAAGGTTTTATTTAAAGAGCTTTCGGCGGTGCAGTTTCCACCAATTCAATTTAAATCAAGCCATCGCTACGTAGTATTTAATCATGGGTAAGCAATTATAGATAATAGAAAATATCAGATGGCGACCAGGGGAAGTTATCAAAGTAGAAATACGACAAATTCTGCTGAAACACAGCGAGTATCGACTTTTTGATCCTCCAATGTAAGGATACAAATATGACGTAGATCTCGGTCTCAACCAATGAATAATTAAGAATGTCACGTCATATAAAGAGTGCGGACAGAGCAAGCGGATGAATTTGAAGGGAAAAAGGATAATCTCAGAAATGCGCGGGAAAGTAAAAAGGGAAGCTAAAAGAATATTCTCGAAAGAAGAAAGCGCGGAAATGGAATATTTAATTTAAGAATACTAAAAGCGTAATATTTAAGCGATTCAGACAAGTGAGACATTAAATTAAAAGAAATTTAACAGAGTTAACGATAGAGATTATTTATGGATAAGGATTTAGTGAATATAAAGTAGTAATTTAGAATAAGATATGGAAATCGCGGAATTAGATCTAATAATGTAACATGTATATATATATAATGATATTTAAATAAATGAAAGGTATGAAAGGAAATTGCAGGTAAGGTGTAATGGAATATGGGTGATACAACAGGAAGGTATATAGCAGTAGAAGGAAAAGTTTATGAACAGAAGATAATCTTGTTTGATTATCTTTCACGGGACAGACGATCTGTCAGATGATTACTTGAACGGACACTAATGTGGTATAAAAATAATCGCATTTAAATCATATAATAAAGGTAAGGGAAATTAGCTTACATTCTAATTCAGGATCGTCCACGGTAATTTTCTGCTTATCCATGTAAACTTAGATTAATCCATTAATAATGTGAATTATCCATGGTGGTTTCACCTGTAAAGAGCTTGTAAATTTGTTTATTAAAAAATGTGTATTTTTCTTATTCTTTGTATCCCGGAAATTTTGCAGCACTTATGGTTTTAAACAAAATTTTTATATATCTAAAGATACATTGGAGCATTCATATTTTGCTGCTTTCTCGGTTAAAACATTTACAGATACTAAAATATAATAATACAAAACATCATTTAGACTGGATTAATTACATAAATAAATTCAAGGCTATGTACATTAATAAAACACTCATTTTTATTTAAAGTCAATAAACTGTAGATATAGTTCTTTATAATGTCAATACTGCAGCTCTATTATGCAAGTGTTTATAAAATTTGATTGACAGTTCAAATGATGAAACAGGAAATAATGTTCTTTTTTCATAACAGGATGGATGGATGATGTAAACAGTTTTACTTATTGCAGACATTAAGTTTTTTTTTTTTTTTTTTTTGAAAAGCAATTAACTTGATATATGATAAGTTTTATCTATTTCTAAAAAGATTAGTATTTCTAACACGATCAACATCAACATGCGGGTTTCCCGTGAAAATACAAGGGAGATCCCAGAGATATGAACGAAGAACGCAGAGTCACGTAGGCAAGGAGAAAGAGGAGAATCATGTTAGAGTATATCGGTGTTAGTCGTGCTGTGAGCACTGTGTTTTTCTTTGAAAAGCATCTTATAGTAGATACCTACGTGTATGCCGAGATTTTGATAGACCTGCGCTGTCATAGTATTGGATAAGACTAGTACAGCGGTCGAAAAAAAAGTTACATCCCTTACTAACTCTGCAACTAATTATAATAGAAGAAAGTTACTGGCACCAATGAATTGGAAATAAAGTATATTTTTAAATGATGTATGTAAAATTTGCTTAGAGGACCATTTACTAATCAAAACTAGACCAAACTTTATTTTTTTCAACACCTATATACAGTTATATCAAAGTATATCTGAATTTGAAGTTTGATGAAAATTCGTGCATCAGTTCTTGAGATAGAGCTATAGCGGAAATTCTGAAAAATGTAGCATAGCAGTGCCACCTGTTGAGCGATTTGCACCAAAACATAAGCAGCACTAATTCATATCCAGGTATACCTGAATCTGAAGTTCGTTGAAAATCCAGGCGTTAGTTCTTGAGATAGAGTTATTGCGGAAATCGCAAAAAATGCATCATAGCAGTGCCATCTGTTGAGCAATTTACACCAAAATATATAGAACTTCAATTCATGTCAAGGGCTAACTGAATCTGAAGTTTCATGAAAATCCTTGCATTTGTTCTGGAGATTGACCTATTGCGGAAATCGTGAAAACTGCAGCATAGCAGCGCCCTCTGTTGGGCGATTTACACCAAAAACTAATCAGCACCAATCTATATCAGAGACTAACTGAATATACATTTTTATTAAATTCCGTGCATTAGTTCTTGAGATAGAGCGCCCACAAAACTTGCGTCACACACAGACAGACATTTCGTAAAGACATGGTTTTCGGAATCTCTGACCCCTAAAACGTGTAAATCCATCGAAAACTGAAAGTCGAAATATTTTACGAATCCAATACTTTCTTCTTGGAAAGATAGAAGAAAGTAATACAGAAAGTTCACTTGTTAACACGTTTTTGATGTAAATTATAGGAAAGAATTTTCTTTCCCATGAAATAAAACAAGAAAATTTAATACAAAATGTCATAAAAATCAGAATAAACTTTTTAACAAGTGCTATTCGCAATTTCAACAGCAAATAACATTGCTTTCAGAATCTTTTTTTCTTCATAATTCTAAAAAGTTTCAAGCTGAAGGCAGTTAATTCACTTTTCCGTTTCTTAAAATTCTTTATTTGGTTAACAAAATGACAAATTTATTTTTTAATGTAAAGTAAATATTACATTCTGTCGTCCTGTTAGATATTTAATTTTCTAAAGCATAATGTTTTTCCTTTGAAAAAAAAGTATAAAATGTAGAAGAATCGATTTTTCATTTCTGCTAGCTTCATAAAATATGTTGAATTTTAAATAATAGCAATTTTCGCAACGTTCGGTTTCATATCAATACACAGTTCTTTTTCTTTTTTTTTTTTAGCAAAACCAAACTAGTATGTTGTGGCCATCACAAAACTTTCTTCTATATAAATCACGTCAATTAAATCATTTAAATAGTACAAGAAATAACGATTTAGCACCAATTCATATCAAAGTATATCTGCATTTGAAATTGGATGAAAATTCGTGCATTAGTTCTTGAGATAGAGCTATAGCGGAAATTCTGAAAAATGTAGCATAGCAGCGCCACTTGTTGAGCGATTTACACCAAAAATAAACAGCATTAAATGATATCAAGGTATACCTGAATCTGAAGTTTGTTGAAAATCCAAGCATTAGTTCTTGAGATAAAGCTATTGCGAAAATCGCAATAAATACAGCATAGCAGCGCCACATGTTGAGCGAGTTACAAAAAAATTAATCAGCACTAATTTATACGTCAATTCATGTCAAGGACTAACTAAATCTGAAGTTTGATGAAAATCCGTGCAATAGTTCTTCAGATACAGCTCTTGAGGAAATCGTGAAAAATGCAGCACAGCAGTGCCACCTGTTGGGCGATTTACACTAAAAACTAAACAGCACTATTTTATATCAGGGACTAACTGAATCTGAAGTCTGATGAAAATTCGTGCATTTTTTCTTGAGTTAGAGCTATTGAGATAATCATGAATAATGCCGCATAGCAGCGCCACCTGTTGGGCGATTTTCACAAAAAAGTAACCAGCACCAAACTATATCCTGGACTAACTGAATCTGAAGTTTTATGAAAATCCGTGCAGTAGTTCTTGAGATAGAGCCATTGCAAAAATCGTGAAAATTGCCGCATAGCACCGCCACCTGTTGGGCGATTTTCACCAAAAACTAATCAGGTCTATTTTATATCAAGGTCTAACTAAATATAAAGTTTTGTGAAATTCCGTGCATTAGTTCTTGAGACAGAGCGCCCACAAAATTTTTGTCACATACAGACTCACAGAGTGACAGACAGACTCACAGACAGACATTTTCTAAAAACCATCAAATCGTGTTCTGGGCATCCTAAAACGTATAAATCCGTCGAAAACCGGAAGTCGAAAATTTTCACTAATCCAATACTTTCTTCTTGTAAGGAATTCTGCTTTTTAGGGTTTCGTTCATCTGACGAAACCCTATTCGTCTCGCTCCTCTGTCTGTCTGTCTGTCTGTCTGTCCGTCTGTCCGTCACAGAGCCCGTTCTCAGAAACTACACATGTTGGAGATTTGAAATTTTGCATACTTATAGATGACCACCACACATCATACGACAAATCATAAAATTTTGAAAAAGTCGTACATTTAACCCTTTGAGCTCCCACATGTGTATTTTAAACAATTCTTTCTAAGTGAGTCCCTAATTAGGTTGCAGGCATGAAATTCTGCGTACTTATAGATGGACACCTCAGATCAAACGACAAATCATAAAATTTTGAAAAAGTCATTCATTTAACCCTTTGGGCTCCCACATGTGTATTTTAAACAATTCTTTCTATGTGAACCTCTAATTAGATTGGAGGCGTGAAATTTTGCATACTTATAGCTGAATACCTCACATCAAAGGACAAATCATAAAATTTTGAAAAAGTCGTACATTTAACCCTTTGGGCTCCCCCATGTATATTTCAAACAATTCTCTCTATGTGAGCCTCTAATTAGGTTGGAGGCGTGAAATTTTAAAAACCTATAGCTGAACACCTCACATCAAACGGCAAACTATAAAATTTTGAAAAAGTCGTACATTTAACCCTTTGGGCTCCCACATGTGTATTTTAAGCAATTCTTTCTACGTGCGTCCCTAATTAGGTTGCAGGCGTGAAATTTTGCGTACTTATAGATGGACACCTGAGATCAAACAACAAATCATAAAATTTTGAAAAAGTCATACATTTAACCCTTTGGGCTCCAACATGTGTATTTTAAACAATTCTGTCTATGTGAACCTCTAATTAGATTGGAAGTGTGAAATTTTGCATACTTATAGCTGAATAGCTCACATAAAACGACAAATCATAAAATTTTGAAAAAGTCGTACATTTAACCCTTTGGGCTCCCACATGTGTATTTTAAACAATTCTTTCTATGTGAACCTCTAATTAGATTGGAGGCGTGAAATTTTGCATACTTACAGCTGAATACCTCGCATCAAAGGACAAATCATAAAATTTTGAAAAAGTCGTACATTTAACCCTTTGGGCTCCCCCATGTGTATTTCAAACAAATATTTCTATGTGAGCCCCTAATTAGGTTGGAGGCGTGAAATTTTACAACCTTATAGCTGAACACCTCACATCAAACGACAAACTATAAAATTTTGAAAAAGTCGTACATTTAACCCTTTGGGCTCCCACATGTGTATTTTAAACAATTCTTTCTAAGTGAACCCTAATTATGTTGGAGGAGTGAAATATTGCATACTTATAGCTGAATACCTCACATCAAACGACAAATCATAAAATTTTCAAAAAGTTGTATATTTAACCCTTTGGGCTCCCACATGTGTATTCTAAACAATTCTTTTTAAGTGAGTCCCTATTTAGGTTGGAGGTGTGAAATTTTGCCTAATTATAGCTGAATACCCCACATCAAACGACAAATCATAATATTTTGAAAAAGTCGTACATTTAACCCTTTGGGCTCCCACATGTGTATTTTAAACAATTCTTTCTAAGTGAGCTCTTAATTAGGTTGGAGGCGTGAAATTTTGCATACTTATAGCTGAGCACCTCGCATCAAACGACAAATCATAAAATTTTCAAAAAATCGTACATTTAACCCTTTGATCTCCAACATATGTATTTTAAACAATTCTTTCTAAGTGAGCCCCTAATTAGGTTGGAGGCGTGAAATTCTGCATACTTATAGCTGAGCATCACACATCAAACGGCAAATCATAAAATTTTGAAAAAGTCGTACATTTAAGCTTTTGGGTTCCTACATGTGTATTTTAAACAATTCTTTCTAAGTGACACTCTATTTAGGTTGGAGGCGTGAAATTTTGCATACTAGCTGGACACCATCATGCGACAAATCATAAAAATTTGAAAAAGTCGTACATTTAACCCTTTGGGCTCCCATATGCGTGTTTTAAGCAATTCTTCCTAACTGAGCCCCTTATTAAATTGGAGATTTGAAATTTTGCATGCTTATTATAGCAGAACACCTGAGGCCAGGCGACAAATTATAAAATCTTGAAAAAGTCTTACATTTAACGCTTTGAGCTACCACATATGTATTTTAAGCAATTCTTTTTAAGAGAGCCCCTAATTAAGTTGGAGACATGAATTTTTGCATACGTATAGCTGAATACCTCAGACCACACGACAAATCATAAAATTTTCAAAAAGTCTTATATTATTTACTCCTTCGTGCTCTAACGTATATTTTAAGCAATTTTTCTAACCTCCGCCCTTTTCACCCGGGGAGCACATTTCCAACTTTTGCCGACACCCCTTTGACCATTCTTTCATATTATCCACTTACATATTTGAGTTCCACTTTTTACCGCCAAGGGCGCCTACTTATCTCGGGTGCTATGGGCCCAATCCCTTCGACTAATACATATACGGATAGTATGTAAAACGGAGTTTCGTTCGGATAGAGATTTGTTTAGAATAGAGTGCGCCCCTGGTTGCGAAATGTGTAACTAACAGATTTTTCAAAAGGATAAAGTGTTTTGAAATGAATATTAAACGAAACCCTCTATGCGATCTGTGATCACACTTACCCACTTGTTCAGAGTTTAGTGTAGCTCCCGATGACGAAAAAAAAATATTATTATTGTTATGATGAGAAGGAACTCGTCGAATTTCGACGAAATAGCATGTTTAAGAAGGAAGTGTTTCATTACTTTATAATGAACCTACACAAATAATTACAATAAAAAATGTATCTTATATTGGTTAGACTAACTCTCAAACAAATACTATTTTAACCTAAATGTCACCACTCTTCAATAAAGATACTCTAAATTTTTGTAAAACTTTGCGTTTTATCAGCGTGTGATTTCAATTGCGTTATTTTCAAAATTGAAGCATTTCCACCTGTGAAGAATTTCAAAGCCGCTGGAGTGAAAATGATGCATTTCTTCAAAACATATTCAGTTTTAAGACTTAAAATATACGCTTTTATTATATATAAAATGACGTCATTTGCATACGCTGAAGAATTCCACATTTACAATCCAGTCTTAAACAACATTTATAGAAAAGTAAGCATGGGGCGTCACTATCGCGGAATAATACCACAAACACAGCAAAAAGCGATGTCGTAAACTCGACAAAAAAAAATAGGCTCTCTAATGATTCATATCCCTTCATTTGTTTGTAACATTAATATGGATACTTAAAATAAAATATAGTTTGTAATAGCTCCATTTTTAATCAGAAACATTCATTTATATTTTTTCAAGATAGGACGTATTTTAATTAATTTTTTTTTTAAGTTTTTATGAGAAAATGGCAACAAAAAGATATAGTAATCTACTATTTTCCCCTTTGATTTCTTCAGAAATGCAATACTACAGTTGCCACCATTTCAGAAATGGCATTAAAAACTACAAAAAAATCAATATCTCAAAAATAAATGGAGATGCACTTTTCAAACGAATTGCAGTTAAAAGCACATTTTTTACTTATACGAAGGTGTAAAAAATTGAAAATGTGCGATGCTTAGAAGTTTAAAAATTTGCAGTAGAGATTATCAATATTTAACCGTATAATGATACATCTGCTTCGTTTTATGGCTGGCTTAAAAAACGTAACGCTACTTTTTAGGAACGACACTTTAATTGTTGCCTGAAAGAAATTGCATATCAGGGGCTAAAAGGAGCATTGAAATCATTTTAATTGCCCTTCTAATTGCAGTATGACCTTTACGAATATTTTCTCTTCTTTTATTAACATTATTTAAAACATTAGGCGGTTCGGCCCCCTACGAATTATGCTCGCCAAGTCCCATCTAGATCAAGCAGGCTGTAAAAATACGTGATGTAGTTCTATTTTAAAAAGATTACCCAATTATGGAAGGTTTAATTACATAATCATGACCAGTGTCGATCTTCTTCAATTGGGTTGCCATTTATTTTCATTTGACTGGGGGATTTTTCTGTCTGCAAGGCCACATCCACCGCTGTCGCGACAACAGTTTTTATCGATTAATGCTTTAACATATAATAATTTAACTATTTTAAACGTTTCTTTCTTTTTTCAATATTCACGTGTAAATATATTTTTTAATTTAAAGATGTTTGGAAATATTAAAATTTGCGCTCTTTTCAATCTGGCAATAATTGGTAAATATATATATATATATATATATGTAACGAATAAATATCGGGAGCGTTCCCCGGACTTGTATAGCGTAGTCGCAGCCGTTTACTTTCCGGCATGTGTCCGTACAGCCGTCTTTAATATGCAAAGACATCTAGGAGTTCACAGAACTAGTGGATTAAATAACTGGGACTCGGGAACCGCTTGGTGGACCGAACTCTTTTATTTAGCCACTCATCTTACAGGCTGAGTCGCGAGTTCGGCCGGGGGCCCCTCGAGCCACGTACGATGATTTTCAGGAGCTACATTGTCATACGTTTTGCCGGCTTCTCAAATCTGCAAGATCTCTCGTTTTTGGGTCGGGTTTTAGCTAATATCTTGGAGTTTAACATATTTTCCAGCAGAGGGCATTGTTGTAAAATTGGGAGGAACATTTCTTTAATTGGTTGATTAGCTTTTGATTGATTGTCCGGGATCAGATGCCAGAGTTAGGCTTGGCTCGCCCGGGGATGAGCTAACCACAACTGAATGAGAATATTCCGAACGTCAGCAAGTTTACTCTTAAAGATCGTCCGAAAATGATATCTGAAAGTAATACGATGTATTGCTAAGAAACAAAGTTATAAGGGGTAAAACTGGTTTTAGATTGAGATTTAAAGTTAGGACGAAAACTTCGGATTTTAATTTAAATTTTTGTAATTTTGAATTTAAAAAGGGGTTTTATCCTTTCATATATATATATATATATATATATATATATATATATATATTATATATACATATATATATATATATATATATATATATATATATATATATATATATATATATATATATATATATATATATATATATATATATATATATATATATATATATATATATATATATATATATATATATATATATATATATATATATATATATATATATATATATATAATATATATATATATATATATATATGTTAATTATATCTCTATTCAGATAATGAAATTTCGAATGCAAAATTAAAATAAAAAAGATTTGTAAAAATACACAATTATTGAAAAATGATTGGACACTGCACACCACATTCTCGTCAACTATGTACCTTCAAAAAATGTTTACATATCCATGCATAGTTTTCGATACTATAAAATTCTTTTAATTGAACTATTTTGATCAATTTCAAAATCAAATAGCGTTTAAAATAATTCTTCGATTTAAAAATTGTCTGCTTCAGCGTGTTTATTATACATTTCTCTATAAAATTACCATTTTTCATATCTTTTTAAGTGATAGCATTTCTTAATATAAACCGAAAAAGAACCACGGTCAAAATAAATTGAAATACGGCAGCAATAGCAGCAACAGCATCAGATAACCTTTTTTTAAAAGAATAGACAAAGTCAAAAAAGTTTTAGAAAATAACAACTTAAAGTAATACACTAACTTTGAACGAACTGCAAAAAAGATACCGAAAAGTAAAAGAAAAATTTTTTTAAAGTTCGAATGCTAACATGTTTTTTTATAATGAAAAAAAATTGTTGTACAAAATAGGACAGCAAAAACTCAATAGCTAACACTATAACAAATCGGATATAGCTTTCGAACAAATTCTATTCAAAAACTTCAGAAACTCAAAATTAAAGGATAATTCATTAAAAAGATTTTTCTCTTCGTGAAGCAAAAAAATGTTTTAAATAATACAGTTAATTCACTTTTTATATTTGGTTAATTGGTTGATCAAATTTTACTAGCCAATGGGCCATGCTACGCAAACTGGTAATTCTAGAATGTAATTTAATTTGTAATATGAAGTAAATATTAGATTACGCCATACTTTTAGATGTCTAATCTATATCATAAAGCAAAACATATCCGCGAGTAACGCTGACATCACATCGACTGTGGCAGCAACCAGAACAACCAATCTTACTTTCATTTCAAATTTATTAACTTCTATACATTGCCCAATTAAAATTTTTACACCATCAAATAGGGGAGGAAAATGTAGTTTCAAATGCAATTTGTTCGAGCACTGTATCTCAATTTACTGGTATTTTAGGGTTTTAAAAAAATTGTCAAGTATGATTGTTTTAAAAATCTATCTCCATTACGTTTACGGAAGGTTAACCCTTTTTTATTTTAGATAATATAAATTCAGCATAATTCAACTAATATTCCATAACGAAATAACACTTCATCAATAAATAAAATAAAATAAATCTCAATTTAACAGATTATTAATCGAATTTTATTTCTGCCTAATGCAGTGTAATAATGAAGTTTAGTCAAAATTAGGCTTAATTAGTAATTTTTGAATTATTCCTAAAAGTATAATTTCTTCTAATAAAAATTAGACATACGAATATCACTTAACATATTTCAACTAATACGCGAGCAAAGCCGCGGGTTTTGCTAGTGTATCATATTATTACATGCCATCTGCATTTAGAATTTTGGATAGCATCGTTATATGAACGTGTAAGATAAATTTTGATTCAAAGATATATATATATATATTTAAAGAACAATCTTTTACGATGCCAAATCTACTTTAATTTTATTTCTCTGATTAGTGGAAGACGAGTTATGGCCAATTTAATAAACAGGAAGCAATGTGTCAAATACCGGAAGTGGGCGTAGGAAGGCCAGAAGGAATGTAAACAATGTTTATAATCCTTTTCTTACCTTCTTTTACATAAAACAACTAATAAAACTTAATTGGCACTTATAGGTTAATTTTACATATAAGAAACAATATAGATAAGAAATCTTTAAATGCGATTTCTGGAAAATAAGTTTTTCCGCTATCTCCATGTCCTATAAAATTCATTACATAAAATGTATTAAACATATTTCAGTAAAACTTTGTCAGAATGCTTTCCATATTACTCATCATGCTCTCAACTAGAATCTAAGCTCTATGTGATAATGTAATTATTTTATAGGTGCTCGAATCTCTCTATTCTAAAAAAAGGTTTGATAAACACGCTGATGCATGCAGTTCTCTAAAAAAAAGGTTTTGATAAACACGCTGGTGCAGGCAGTTTTCAAAAAAAAGGTTTTGATAAACACGCTGATGCAGGCAGTTTTTAAATCGAATAATTATTTTAAGAGATATTTAATGTTAAAGTTGGTCAAAATCGTTCCATTAAACATTTTTATAGCAACAAAAGCTATACATAGGAATGTAATAATTTTTATAAAGACATACATTAGAAGTTCCCAGTGTACAGACTGCATTTGTTTTTTTTTAATTTGAATAAATATTTTAGAGTTTATTTCTATTTTAAATTCCAATTTTCGGCATTTCAAGAGATATTTTTACATATTTTTAAAAAGGTTACTTTTGAAATTGTTTTCAATTGTAAAAACAGGGCAAAGAACAATATTTTCCTTCAAATTAAAAACATATTTACACGTAATTATTATAAACAGAACAAAAACTTTCAAATTAGAATTAAATGATTACGTATTAAAAGTAAGAAAATGTGGAAAATTACGTCATAAAAACTATATTTATACGTGAATTTTAAAAGAGAAAGAAAATCTTAAAATGATAAATTCATTAATATGCGTTAAAAGCCGTAAATGGAGGAAATTACGTCATATTTGAAATAGCCAAATAATAATATGGCCAAACAGTTTCAATTAAAAAATATAGTTACACGAGACATTTATTTTGCATTTCAAGATGATCTTTTAATCTATTGTTGTCTATTATAAGGCAACGCAAATAAAAATATTTCCTTTCTAGAAACAAAGTTTTTTTACGTGAATATTGAAAAAAAAAATTTTGCTGAAAATTACGTCAGATTTAAATCTATACATTTAAAATGTCTTATTTTAAACAACTTTCTTATTATAGCGTTGTTAAAAAATACCGGGAGGCAAAGACTTTGTTAACTTAATTCATTTTATATTAGTATAGTTTCAAATGTTTAACTAATCTTTTTTAATCAGAGACGAAAATAGCCATTGGATCTGCTAACAGTAGCTGATTCGGCCTTAAAATTCCCCAAAGGGAAATGAATGGAAACCCGTTTATAGAGAGATCGCCACAGTTTTTTAAACTATAATTCAATCTTCTGCAATCTCTTTAAAACCTATCAAATTAGCGTGTTTTTAGAGTCTGCGATGTCTGAACGGGAGGCGGCGAGCGCAGGTCCCTAGTACAAGGAAAAATGGTAACTTTTATTTAAAAGTATGTATTTTTGGCATTTTTTGAAATATTTCAATTAATTTTGAAGATATTGTAAAACTCCTAGTTCAGTGCACAGTTAAGTTTAAAAGTAGCATATAGTACAGAGGGAATTGAAATACATTTAGTTGAATTGGGTGTATGCTGTCTGGCGTAAGTATAAAATTTGGCTTTAAAAAATGGCAAAAAAAACTTAATTTCTTAAAAAGGGATGAACATATTGCTAGGATTTTATGTTTTTTCATCATTCTGTACTACAATTGAACTAAAACTATATGTCTTTATTGAATATTGTACATTTTTGAAACGCGCTCCGAACGCGGGCATATCCTATAAAGCCCACTCTAAAAGTAGCATGGACTTTTGGGTATGTTGCAGATATAGGGGAGACTGGGGTTGTAGGCGCAGTTTTTAGTTGTTGATTTTTATTAGTTTTTATGAAACTTTAACTGTGAGATTAAAGGTATTGTGAGATTAAAGGTATGTAACTTAAGCAAAAAGTATTTTAAGAAACAAAATAACGCGAATAAAAATCAGCTTGGCATAGTCTCTAGATTAAGAAGGGATAAGAATTTATGTTTTATGAAAACTGATAAATCTGGAAAACTGGCAGTAATGAATCAAGATACCTATATAAGTAAAATGGAAAAATGTATAGAACAGTTGTCCTGTCATGTCCTTAGTAAAGACCCCAACACTGGGATCTACAGAAAAACACAAGAGCTTCTTAGAAATAGTAAATGGCCCGATGAAATGAAAAATAAAATTAAACTTAACCATACAGGTGTTACGCCTAGGATTACAGCTAGAATAAAAGATCATAAACCAGATTTTCCACTTAGACCGATTGTCCCGAGATGCCAAGGTCCACTTTATTATGTTGAAAAAGCTTATGCTAGTTTTCTAAAAACGATTATCCCATCTTCAAATTATTCTATTTCTTCTACTGATGAATTTATAAACAGGATTGCAGATGTGAAGATTAACGATAATACTATTTTAGCTAGTTTTGATATTGTCTCGCTTTTCCCCTCCATAGATATTTCCGAAGTTATGAATACTATTAACCAGTCTATAGATAAATTAAATAATCTGAGTCAAGAAATTAAAACCTCGTTAGGAGCAGGTTTAAATTTAATTAACCAGAGTAATGTATTCTATTTTAACGGTAATTATTATAAGCAAGATAAGGGTGCACCGATGGGGTCACCTGTTTCAAGTATCTTTGCTGAATTTAAGCTTAGACCCTTGGAAGATTATATTTTCAACACTTTCAAACATAAACCCAAATTATGGTTAAGGTATGTGGATGATGTTTTTGTAGTTTGGGAAGAGGGAAAGCCAGCTTTAATGGAATTTTTTAAGGATTTAAATCATCTCGACGATAATATTAAATTCACCATAGAAATTGAAGTCAATAACACCCTCCCATTTTTAGATGTCTTGGTTATAAAATCTGGTAATACGCTTAAAAGAAAAGTTTTCAGAAAATCAATGAAAATAGATTGCATTATTCCTGTTACTGCTTCAACCCCATGGGGTTATAAAATGTCTGCGTTTAATTCTTTTATTAAGAGGGCACATATTGTTTGTTCGGATGAATTTTTGGAAGAAGAACTAAACCATATTGTCAAGATTGGAATAGATCATGGATATAATCCACAGGTTATCCATAAATTAATTGAGAAGATCAATAGTTATCCAAAAAGCACTCAGTTAACTCGTCCTACTTATAGAAAAATTTCTTATATTCCAGCAATGTTTGAAAGATTAAAGAGAATTTTCAATAGATTCAGAATTCTTCTTGTTGCCTCCCCCTCAAATAATCTGTTTGCAGCTATTACCAGAAAGCAAGATCCTCTACCAATTTTATTCCATCCTGGTGTTTACGAAATCCCTATTCAACTCAATACTGGTCTATTAACTTCATATATTGGAATGACAAAACGATGCCTGTTTGAAAGAATTAAAGAACATAAAAGTGATTTAAAATTCAATAGACAATCTACAGCTTTATCTAGATTAGCATTTAAAGGCAGTGTCAAGGCAGTTCATTTTGACAATGTAAAAATTATCTCTAAATATTCCAACCCACTTAAAGCCCTTATACGTGAATCCATAGAAATAAGTCTAAGAAAAAACGAGGTATGCAATGACAATATTTCATTTCAAATTTCTAATGTTTGGTTGAATATTTTAAAAGAAGTACATTCGTAAAGTTTATTTCGAGTTTTCCAATTTTCTTATCGTAGTGTGTTAACCTACCAACAGATGGCGCCATATCAGGCGCAGTACTGAATTTGGTTGTTCTAATGATCAGTTACCGTAATG
Organism: Maratus speciosus; assembly: GCA_963932465.1. Taxonomy (NCBI): domain Eukaryota; kingdom Metazoa; phylum Arthropoda; class Arachnida; order Araneae; family Salticidae; genus Maratus; species Maratus speciosus. Next base: position 503,456,086 of record OZ010795.1, on the reverse strand, counting down.
TTTTCAGTTGTGATGTCGTGAATGTGATGTTGGAGACTTCACTCCGAGGAGGTCAAGGACTCTCTCCCCTGATGATGTGCTCGTTAGAATGAGCACGAAACGTTGGGAATTATTTGTAATGTATTTTTAATATAGTTTTTATTTACATGTACGCTGATTAGTATCGTAAGACTTTTAATTATTACTTTAACTGTGCTTTTAAAGAACAGGCATTGGGCTATAAATACCCGGAGTTTTGAGTTTGTAGCTTTTGTAGTTTATGTTTAGCAGAAGCCTAAAGTAAAAGGAAAATTGTGCGCCAACTTACTCCGTCACGGGGCAAGTTGCCTATACCTATGGGGTAAGTTGGCACACGGTTTATAAAAATTTAAATGAGACACGCAGTTAAGAGAAATCAATTTCCTTATTACCAGTAGGTTTAATCAAAGGCGTTATCGCCGTACAATGTAAATTCTAAATTATACAGACATAAAAATAATGAATAAAACATTAACATTGAGTAACTTCTATCCTACTTGATAGATCCTACTATCCTCATCAGAGTTACTGTTGTCACAAATAAAAAATCGAGTGTCTCCGTTTGGGCAAGCCCCGTGTGCCCAAAATCGTGCATTGCAACCACTTTTTTCGGTGTTTGCTGTTTTTCAAGCTACCAGCATACACCAGACACCGAGCCAATTTGCCCCGTGTTCAATGCGCCTACTAGCACCATAATAAATTTCTTCACAAAAGGGACACGTAACCATCTAAGCATAAATAATCCAAGTAAATTACATATGGGGTAGGTACAGTGAATCATACACTAAGAAAAATTGCACAAGTTAAATCACAATTATTAAGATAAGCATTATAAATTAGAAAAAGAATGAATCAACAAAAAATTACTTATGAGCGCAGAAACAGAAAAATCGTAATAAATGTCCACTGCACGTAGGTAACGCTGCAAAACTACAATGAGGATTGTAAAACGCAAGAAGAAATGTACCCTGTGACTGAATGCACAATCTATCCACAGACATGCGATTTATGGGAACTGCGCCTACTTACGCCTGTAGCCAACTAGCCCCAGTCTCCCCTACGAAGTGTCAAACCGTGGCATGCTTCTAATGCGAAAACATAACTTTATTTGAATACATAATTGGTATCTTTGGTAGAAAAGTGTCTCTTGTTGTCGTTAGTCAGCAACTTGAAAAAGTATATTAAATGTAAAATGTCTATTAGACTTTTCAATAGAAAATTATTTTCACTTATATTCAGAACACCGAGTAATGAGTTCTGTAATCCGAAAATACCAAATTGGATTTTCTGGCTATAGAGTGGGAATTTTCATCAAAACTAACAAGTTGGAAATTGCTCGTCAAAAGTGGCAAATGAGGTGCTTTCGTACTATAACTAATTTTATAAATATTTTTTGCACCGCATAGTGTACTGAATATATATTTTAGTGCACTTCATAAGTGCATATCAATTTCATACTGTTCGAAAGGCTGTAACATCATTAAAATGCACTTGCAATAATTTTTCCCATTGGCCGTAATGTAACGGAAAACTTTTGAATGTCCCTATAATTAAACTATACATCCGATTTTCATAAAATTTGAAATGATTCGACAAAATTTTGCAACAATTATATATTTAAAATTTCAGACCATTCGGTTCGGTAGTTTTTGCTCTGTTATATGCAGACGGACAGACAGACAAACGGACAGACGGACCGAACGACGACTATAGGTGCTACGTATTTATATAATTACGGGCGCACCTAGAAATGAAATTTAGAAAAAAATGTTTTGTTTTTGTTTTTGTTAGCTTGAGAAATTATTTTTATTTCTATATCTATGCCATGTAATTTTTATATGTTATTCAGGTTTAGTACAGAATAGAAATAGCTGACTACACGCAGAGTATCTGCGGCTAAAAGTCGAACACCTGAGTTCCACAGCTATGCTCCGGGATGTAAAGTCATTTTTATTCTAAAATACACAAAATTGCAGATATTCTTATTCAGAAATCAAATACTAAGAAATCTAATAGCTGTTCCTCTTTTTTATAAAAACAAAAGCTTTCTTGTTTTAATATAAGGCGAATTTCGAAAAATGAGTTTCCTGAAAAGGCTGTTATCAAAATACAATCTAATAATGTAACCATCGAAAATGGAAAAACGCTATTTTATGCAAAATCACTTCTGTAAACATGGCTGTAAATTTCTTGCTTTTACATAAAAGAAAAAAAAAACAAATTCCCGAATTTGTCAGAAAGTTTCGAGTTTTCAAATGTGAAAAATATTTTTTTTTATTGCAACCTTAAAAGAAATGGAAAAGCATAAAAAAAAATAAAAGTGCTAACATGTTCTTGATGTAATTACAATAAAAAAAATTCCATTCATAAGAAAGGAAACAAGGATACTCAATAGCAAATGTCATAACAAATCGTATTTAGCTTTCGAACACATTCTATTCACAATTTCAACAGTAGTTTCACACAATGTACTTTTTCTGTTCATCATGTAAACATGTTTCAAACTGCAGCATTTAATTCACTTTTTCGATTCTTAAAATCCTTTCTTTGATTAACAAAAGAAGGAGTTATTTTTTGTTGTTGTTTTATATTATGCAAATATTAGATTCTGTCATTTTGTTAGATGTTTAATCTTTTTTCGGTTTTAGTAAATTTCCGATAAAATACGAATAATACGTAGAAAACGAATTTTTTTTATTTCTGTTAGGTTAAGAAAATGTGTTTAATTTTTAGTAGTTGCAATTTTCGCCATGTTTGATTTTATATCAAGTATCAATTCACTGTGTTTTACCAGAAAAAAAATGTATAATACATACGCTTTAGTTTATATTTCATTAAATATATTTAAACATTTCCTCCTCTTATTCTCTATATATTATTGACTATAATTTAGAAAATTCATTACTAAATTAATATTGAGAGATAAAATGTAAGATAAGTATGCCATATTGAGCCGATTAAGAACTTTTATCTAATTACCATTAAAATATCAGTGAACTCACAAAGATATACAGTAGTAGCCAAAATTGTGCACATTTTTTGAAATTTTCATGTTTTATAATTATTGAAAATAACAAGAAATGTGTTTTCGTCTTTCGTTGTTTGTGACATATGCAACCAGGTGTCGCTACTATCCAGCAGTGTTTTCTAATATTTCTAAGGACCTGAGACTTTAGCTTTATAATCAGATCTTCGTTTTGTTTCGCATAGAGGGCAGCACTACAAAAAACTTTCAGAGACACTACGAACTGAATATCTTCATTTGAACTGCCATGAACAATAGTTTTTAGCAAAGATCAGCGATTTTTCTTTGTAAATTTAAACTGTTCAACCAAGACGCCGTGTTTATACTTTTGAAGCCCTTTTTCTGACAGATCTGGGCGTCGCATCTGTGCGATAAGGACGTAATTTTTGTCTTCTCCTTTTTGCATTCATTCTCATAGGAAGCAAGCTTTAGCTCCTCAAGAATGCAGTTAATTCATAACCCAGAATAACGAATGTATATCATATTAATAATCCAGAATGTGTATCGTGTATTAATCATTGTGTTCTTATTAAATTTAGATAGCCTTTTAAAACTGCAAGTCTGCATCATTACAAGGAATTCACAAAACACTACACTTTTTTAATAAAATATACGTTTCACAGCTTCCACTGAATATATCTAAACTGGTGTGTGTCCGAAGCTCCAGCATTTTAATCCATACAGGTAAGAAGAATTTAATTTTCTCTTACATGTGTATTCAATTGAAATTAACTTTAAAGAACAATCATAAAAAAGATAGGCCTTTGTGTAAAACTCACGACATCTAAAAATAATTTTGTGTGGTTGAAGAATGTAATAAATTTCACTTAAATACAAATGTTTATATATCAAATTCAAGGAAATTTAATGTAGAATTTAATAAAAAAACATAATTAAAATATCTGCATTACAAAAAAAGTGACGCTTACAAAAAATAAGATCTATCTTAGATTTCAATTTATTTTAAAGTTACACTTACACATTCAATATTTAGTACGATAACCCTTGTTTTTTATTACAGCTTCACAGCGTCTTTTCATTGAGAGAACTAGTATTTGGAGTTCATCCTTTTTAATCACATAATGGCAAGAATCAATTATAGCTTCAATAAGTTGCGTTTTATTAGATAGACGCTTTTTTTTTTTTTTTTTTTTTTTTTTTTTCGTACAAGGATTTTCAAACGTCGCCGAAAATGTTTTATAGGATTTAGATTAGGGCTGTTTCCTGGCCAGGGTAATAATTGTATGCTTTTATTTTTAAACCATTCTTTGCATATTTTTGCCGCATGGCATGGAGCTGAATGCTGCTGAAAGATAGATGGTTCTTTATTGGGAAAGAATCCTTGATGGAAGGTATCAATTTTGGTTCCAGGACAGTTTCGATGTATTTTTTTGCATTCAGAATGCTATCAATCGCTTGAATGCGACCCACACCATCTGCAGACATACATGCCCAAATCATGACATTTGTTGGGTTCTTTGCAGTTGCTTAATGCTATCAGGATGCAGCTCTTCCCCTATTCTACGTCTCACATTTTTCCCCCCATCACTACCAACCAAAGAAGTTCTTCCATGCTACCAGCGTGGAAAACCACCGTGCATGCTCTCTCCCCTCAAAGGGCAAGATGGGTGGTGTCGGGCTGTCAAGTGAAGGAACAGAGAGCTTTCCTCTTTGGATTAAGGGTGTATTCGAAAAAATATTTTTCCACCCTCAACAGCTCGAAATTTTCTGAGACATTTTCAGACTTATTTTTAAAAGTAAAAACATGAAACTTGCTGGGCTGATTTCTGAAGACATGTTTAACATGCCGTGTGATTTCATTTTCAGCTCAATTAATTAGAATTTGATTTTTAAACAATTATTTTCTCAGTATGACCATTTTTTTCATTCCCAGATCGCCCGCTTCGGAAAATTCGGTTCAAAACGCCAACTTTGACAGCGTTTTTTACAGTATTTTCAGCATTTATCAAAAAATTAAGAAGCACGGCACATTATGTAGTTTCTAAATAAGAGAATTTCCCAGTTTGATGCGTTTGAGAGCAAAAATGAATTTTAAAATGAATCAGAAAATAAGCAGTTTGGATCGGAATACACCCTTAACGCATTCAATTAATCTGCAGGAATATATAGAGGCATCCATTTTGTAGCCTGGTGAAGTATAGAATTTTAAAAAAGGTTTTTTTTTTCTCTTTTTTGTTGAGAAATTTTATCAAATACTACATTTCTTTAAAAAGACTACATTATAATGGAGTACAATAATTTTAAAAAGTTCTTGAAGTAAAAAAAAAACTGTGTCTGTAATGTTTCGCTCTTTTTTAAACATATATTTTAGCCTTTTATTTCGTTTCATTAAAACTCTGCCACAACGTTTTCACAGAAATTACGAAAAGAAGCTCCCACAGGTTTGACATTAAATATCACTCCTTGCTATAGTGTTTCTTTAAAAAAAAAAAAAAAAAAAAAAAAAAAAAAACGGATATTTTAGATTTTTGTTGCGTTTTATTTAAGCTCTGCCACAAAGTTTTTGCAAAAATTACGATCCGCGACTTTTTTTTTTTTTTTTTTTTTAACCATTTGGAAAAATGGTTATTGTCCCCGTCAGGGTTGGAAATCAAAAGCATATCTGAAGCTTTTTATTGGTTGAATCCGCATTTTATTCGTTTTCTGATTGGTCTATACAGTAATCTGTAATTTGCCTTTATTTTCAACAGAGATGGATACTTCTGTTGCCACTACGACAAAAAAGTAATAAAAACTACAAAAAAAAATAATAACTCAGAAACAAATTGAGATACAGTTTTCAAACAAATTGCATTTAAAAGTACATTTTTTTCTCTATACGACGGTGTAAAAAGTAATAGTGTGGGATGTTTAGAAGTTTAAGAATGAAATTTTATTTAAAATGGGTCGTCAAATTTCTTGGAAATCTGACGATGGAAAAGCCTTTTCCCGAACAGCCAATGAAATGCTTGGATAATACGTAAGTTTCACGAAATCTGACGAGTCGCAGGCGATTTTTGTCGCTTGCAATTTTTACGTGTAATAACACTATTAATGTTTAATTCATGGCGTACGTAATGTATGACCAGCTCCGTAGAAGTTTAAAAATGTACATTACCGAAAATTGTAAAACTGAAATTTCTTTTAATATTTGTTCATGATGGGTCCAGGAATGTTAATGTTTAATTCATGGCGTACGTAATGTATGATCAACACCGTGCGATTTTTTATGTCTTAAATTTTAGTCTTCGAAAAAATCATTTTCCAAATGGTCGTTGTAATTTGTGAAATTGCTTTTTTTTTTTTGATAACTTTTATCAAGTACATTTCTTTAAAAAGACTTCGTTATAATGGAATATAAAAATTATATAATACAATTTTAATTAAAATATTGTTCTAAACAATCTGTGCTGATGTACATTTTTTTTTTTTTTTTTTTTTTTTTTTTTTTTTGGATGAAAAGGCATTTTTATTTTGGGAATTTATGTCATTTTCACCAACAGAATTGTCTATGCGTTTAAGATTAGTACATCATTTCCATCAATTATTTTTAAATGTTTCAGATTTTAGTTTTATTGGTTAATTTTGATTTCAAGGGATAGAAGAAAAGAAATTTACAAATAAACTAATAAATTTTGGGAACTTTAAATGCAAGCTAAAGTTTATTGAATATGACATTATACTGACGCAATCACACTAACTTGTTCCATATATGAAAATGATCTTTTCTTTTGAAAATGGTGTCAGGTTTCATCGTCCGCACTAATCTGAAATCTGAGATTATGTCACCTTTTAAGGACTTTATCAAAGAAATATGTCCCTTTGACAACACAGAGCTTTTAAATATTTACGGACACATTTTTAAATGCAAAAGCATGACGTTTGCAGGGATAACTACTGAAGCGATTTGGCATCGAATAGTGTTTACCAATCACCAATCGATGATCAATGAGTTATATATTTATAAGCGATTCTTTCCACGTGACGACAGGTTTTCCTTTGACAGTATTTTATGAACTTTTGCTTTTATTAAAAAATGGAAAACACTTGATCGCATAGTATCTGCATGAAAACACCTGCCAATTTCATGCGTTAATATTCCTTTAAATATGACTACATTTTCATTTGTGGGATATCCTTCAATCTACTATAATCAGATTTTATTTTTTGAAACAACTCAAATTACCATGTTTAACAATCCGGCGAGGTTTAGACAGGGTTTTGAGGGCTTAGCTCGTACATTCTCTCATACCTCTGGTACATTAAAAAAAAAATACTTTGAGTTATTATTTAAGAGAAAAACTTTCTTAAAACTTCTTCAATTAATAAAACTTTAAATTTTGTATTTTTCTCGGTGAATTAAAATAAATAAAGAAAATTTTCTTTTATTCTTAGGAAAAAAAAAAAAAAAAAAAAAAAAATTAAATCTAAGGGAACTCTTATTTTTCTAAAACCATCATATTTTTAAGAATTAATTCCTTCTTAGCTTTTCAAGGAGCTTATTAGAATTGGCTGGAAGGAATTACAGTTAACATTTGACAATTATTTAGTTATTTATTAGGAAGGGACCGAACCGATAGATACACACATGTTCAAATAATAACAATTGAAAAAGATATATTTTTTTTTTTTTTTTTTTTACATTTTACTCCTGTCGGTTTTTAGAGGTCTGCACGGGCCGGAATTTCCAGGCCCGGCCTGAACGAAAGCTATCTTGGCCCGGCCCGGTATAAAAATTGGAAGTTTGGCCCGACTCAGTTTCTACAAAAATGTCCGTTTTTCCTCGACATACAATTAAGATTCTTTTAATGAATACTACATACATATTTATGGAAACATTTTACAGTATATTTTAGATTACTATGCGTTCGCAAAACAGAAAACACATAACAGTAAACGTTAACGATTACTTCATACGAAAATCCTTCAACGAAATTCCTTCATAACTTTTCATTATATGACCCAAGGAACCCAAAACCACCCCCACCTAAAAAGTTTATATATACGTATATAATATATACTAGCTGTTACCCGTGACTGCGTTCACGTAACATTTAAAGAAGAAGAAATTCATCAATTAAGCAAAAAATTTCGATATTTAAAAGCATATATAATTAACCTTTTATCACATTTTATAGTAGAAACGCTTCTGATGATCCCAATTTGCTTATTTTTGTTTATGCATATAGGACCATTTAAATTTCTTTTGTGAGCATGAAATTTCATACACCTTTTCTAAGATTAAATGAGGAATAAATTTACATCTCTGTTATTCTATTTTATTATTTATATTTATTCCGTTCAAGGATATTGATTTAATTTATGTTTTCAAGACAAAAAATATTATTTAAAGATATATATTAATAAAGAATTTTAAAGGAAAGTGGTTATTTGTAGGTCACTTCAGACGTGACTTTGATATGATTAGAATAAGCGAAAAATCAACATGCACCATTATGGTTATATTCCAAAAAATCACATATTGGAAGAGAAAAAAAAAAGATAAATAGTATTAAAAAAATAATCAAACGTGGTGATAAAATAATCAAAGTTCAAAGTAAAAAAATAATCAAAGTTCAAAAATAATTAATAAGAGCACGGGAAATATCTTTAACTTTCAAATATTTATTACATTTTAATTTCACGGTACCACACTTTTATGAGCTCTAGATCTACCAATAATATCAAAATGTTTATCATGCTCCAAAGACTCTTGAGCCTAAATACTTATTATTAAAGCAATAGAGTTACTTATTGCTTTCGAGGAATAAATCGATTTATTTAAAAGCACCACAATTATGAATAAACATTTTCATATCTATTGTGTGTTGTATTTTGGCTTATGAAAGCTTTGAAATTTGCAGGAATATGCTCCAATGGGGTAACAGTGATAGATTGTGTTTCAGAGAGATTTTTAACTATAGATTTCGATAATTTAAAATCTAAAGAAAATTTCCCTTCTTCCTTTGCGCTTTTCGATAAACACGGTGCCTTTATACATTAGAGGGATGTGAAGTGAAAAGCAAATTTATTGCTTAGTTAAGGTTTTGGCTCTTGTGTACACGTAAATGATGTCACATGTAAAGCCTAATCTCAAATTGAAATTACTTGCTAAACTTTTTTAAGTTGACTTTCCTGTGCCATTTATTAAATTTTATTGAAACCAGTGTTATGGGAGATTGTACTGTAAAAGGATGTTAAACTTATATATTTGCGATTGTTAAATTCTGTGCAAATCACGCCATTTTGTATAAAAACTGCTATAAAATGCTAATATTTTCTGAAAGAAAAGCAGCTAAGACTAATGTCAGACGAACGTCTTTTGCACGCTTTTTTCCTTGCGTATTATCCCTACACACTGCTAGCGGCATATACGTGAGGAAAAAAGCGTGCAAAAAGACGTCCGCCTGGCATTAGTTTAATGATTTAAAATATGATGACACTAGGTTAGTTCTTCCTACGGAATGTTACTTGTCGAAATAAATAAATATATATATATATTCTTTCACTTCATGAATCATTTAAAACTATGCATTTTAATTTATTTAAAAAAAAGGGAAACCGATTAATGAAATCCAATATTATTGTACATTTAGAAAAACATTGAAAAATAATTTTTTTAAATATACTAAATTTCATGTAAGAAAATGTATTTAAAATGTAAGCTAAAATTTCATTTTCAAAGAATACGACTTTTGATGCAAAATTTTATTTCGGAAAAGTATATTGTTATTTTAAGATTTCGTTTTAACTTTCGAAGCTGGTGTAATGAAAGACGACATCGCTTTGACGAAATTAAAATAAATCTATGTTAATGTTTTCGTATTAAAATTAATGCTTTCTATGAAAAAAATATTACATCATTTTTAACCGATAAAAGCTTTTACTAAAAACGCCTTTGTGACATGTTTTAACTGCCATCTTTTAAAATTAATCAATTAAAATAGTATATGATTATTTTAATCAAGGCCTCCTGATAAGGGAGTCTTGATTTTAATTTTAATTCGTATGAATAGTGGGCAATAACTATCAACTTAAATGCACAGAAGTTATATTTACTCCTTGGTTGCGTCAATATGTCGACAGACGATTTTTGTTTCTGTAGAATAAATTCATTCATGAAGTTTCGATGTTTGTAAATATGTTTTCAATTTTGGAAAATTTAATTTAATCAAGTTTTTGCACCATTTATACTAATTGAAATTCAATTCTTTTTAATTTTAATGAGGAAATAGCGTCAAAAAATATATTAATCCGTTCTTTTTCCCACCAAAAATATCTTCTCCTGATAATCATAACGTGAATTTTGAAAAGAAAACTCTCATTTGTATGTAACTTACATTCAAACTTTTTAATCAGTATGGACAATATTCCTGTGACGTCACAATTGGTAAAATAGCGGTTTTTATAGCCTCGAATCAAAAGCGAGAATAGGGTCCATTTGTAAAGAATAATTGTTATTCGTTTTGATATGACGTCATTATTTATCTATTTTCATTAGTTACTGATATTGATGCCCATTGTATTTTTAACGAATATTTGGAAATACCTGTTTTATTTCAAATTTGACGTCATATTTTTCCAATCGAATAACTTTATTAATAATATTATTCTTTTTCATTCTTTTTCCTTCTAATTATGACACCATTTTTGGCAGAAAACCCCTTATTAACGCAACCGATATTCATCCTTCATGCATAATAAAAAATACCCCATTTTTTGTTTCAAGTATGACGTCATATTTATTTTCTTTTGAATTCTTTTTATTTTAATTTTTAAATAACTGTAGAGGAGAAGTTATTATTCCAGATTTAGTTTTTCTTGGCAACAAGAAAGAAAGATGGTTAAATTTATCGGGAAAATGTCAATTGATTCTGTATGAAAAAGAATGAAATTTTGAATTATTAAGATAATTAATTGAATAAATTAAATAAACTATAGCCTATGTTCATTTCCGGGTTGTAATCCATCTATATCAGAAAAATACAAAAGCATTAATTCATCCGTTTAGATGTTGACTTCTTTCAAACATTCGGACACACATTGACATTTATAATAAGTATATATATATATGTGTGTGTGTGTGTGTGTGTGTACTAAATTTTGTCGGCACGTTAAAAGTCGCAATTATGTACGGATCGTCTTCAAACTCACCAAAAAGTTTGAGATGGTTAATATCTCGGCAAATTGGAAATTATATAGCAAATGGGCAAAATCGGCAGAAGGGGGTAAAATAGGGAGGGATTTTGTGAAAGCCGGCAAAATCTCATAACTTCCATAATCGAGCCTCATGCTAATTGCTATATTTTAGTGAGGTTGGTTTGGCTAAAAACTAGTTTATCGTTGTAACCTTTTATATCTATCTATCTATATACTATAGATATAACCTTAACTGTGCGTCCGATTGCAAAAAAATAATCTAATTAGCGATAAAAAGCGGGAAAAGTGAAAGATTATTGTATTAACACGATTCTGATAAAACCAGCTCTTACGGAAAAATGAAAATAAAAACTCGTCAAAAGCGGCCAGATAAAATTGTTAAACTGGGTTAATCTCTAATCTTGATTTAGTTTTCGTTGTTGAAATTGGTACTTTGCTTTGAATTCTACCTGCGCCTGTAGGCTGAGGGATACTTTTTTTAGTATCACACTCTTGATTTTTTTAGTTTATAATTTATTTTCTACTTTTAGCCGTTAAAATGTTTCGTTGTTGCACTTTCACAGCGCTTTGCCATACTTTGGTGAGCATTTATTGGCACATCATGAAATCCATTGTCTTTTCAACTCCCATACACTGTTAAAAATGTGCAGCGTTTGATGCATAGTCACTCCACCTCTTCTCATTCGTCAGAATAGGGATATAAAAGCGGTGGAGTGACTATGCAGCTAAAGCTGTAGGTTTTTAACAGTGTAGAAACGTGCCAGTTTCAGAGAATATTTGGCGATTTATCACTTATGGCGGGCTAACGGGAAAAAAACCTTAACATTAAAGTATTAAATTTAAGTTAAAAAATATTAAAATTTTGTTTTGTCATTGGAAAAACTCCGTGAATGTAATTTTTATAAATCTAGCTTATCAGGAATTGGGCCGAAAATCGGTTAGAAAATTCCATCTTTACATACAAAAACCAAGTTGCGTTAAATAAAAGTCCTTCCGCCCAGTGCCGCGGGAGGAAGAGGTAGCTTTCATATTCCTTATTTTTAAAAAGCTAACTTATATTATTCAAACACGCGAAGCTCAATTTAGTGGAAACCGATTATAGAAGATTCAATACTAATTTTTATCAATACTAAATCATTATGAATGAGAATTTCGCGAAATTAGACAGCTTTAGCCAATCTGCTTTTATTTAAAGTAACTTATATTTGGTTTCCAAATTCGGCGATATCTTGAAGTGCCTGCCATTTTAACACAACGTGGTGGATGAGGCTAACCAGTGAACTTGGTTGAGACCTCAGTAATTCCTGTGCACGTGCTCACTCACATAGGAATCGTTGATATATACGAGTGCTGTCGCAGGCAAAAAATCGGATTTTTCAAAATGCCACCCACATAAACAAATTCAAACTGCTATATCTGAGCCATTTTTTAAGATAAAGACAAACAAAAAATGCTCCGGAATCCTTATACCAAGGTTAAATACTTAAGAAAGGAACCTTTTTCAATTTCTAATTCTTTGCACCTCACTTTAAATATATATTTTTTTAATTTAATGGCCGCCATTTTGAAACAAGATGGCGGAAGAAACTAGCCAGTGAACTTGGCTAAGACATTGCTATATATTATTCACATGCCTTCTTACAACCAAATAGGTTAATAAATACGTGTGTTATCGCCTGACAAATATCAGATCGTTTCAAAATGTCAGCCATGCTAGAAATTCAAAGTGCTATAACTCAACCATTTTTTAAGATATAGACGAAACAAAAACTGCCCCGGAATCTTTGTATCAAAGTCAAACACATAAAAAAAAACCTTTTTCATTTTCCAATTTTTTGATACCCCACTTAAAATTTTAAATTAAAAATGATTTTTAAATGTTCCATTTTGAAACAAGATGGAGAATGAAGCTTGCCTGCGAACTCGATCGAGACATTGGTATGTACTACGTTCACACCAAGTTACATGCAAATCTGTTCATAAATACGCCTGTTATCGCGTGACAAAAATCTGGTCGTTTCAAAATGTCAGCCACAATAGAAATTCAAAATACTATAACTCAACCATTTTTTTAGATATAGACGAAACAAAAACTGTTCCGGAATCTTTGTATGAAGGTCACACACATAAGAAAAAAATCTTTTTCATTTTCCAATTTTTTGATTCCTCATTTTAAATTTTGAATTTTTTACATTTTTTTAAATGGTCGCCATTTTGAAACAAGAAGGCGAATAAAGCTGGACAACGAACTCGGTCGAGACATTAGTATGTACTTTGTACACACTAAGGTACATCCATATCGGTTCATGAATACGCCTGTTATCGCGTGACAAAAATTAGGACGTTTCAAAATGTCAGCCACGCTAAAATTCAAAGTGCTATAACTCAGCCATTTTTTAAGATATAGACAAAACAAAAACTGCTCCGGTATCTTTGTATCAAGGTCAAACACATAAGAAAAAAAATATTTTTCAATTTTAAATTTTTTGGTACCACATTTCAAATTTAAATTGTTTTTAAAAATTTTAAATGGCCGCCATTTTGAAACAAGATGGCGGATGAAGCTGGCCAACGAACTCGGTCGAGACATTGGTATGTACTATGTACACACCGAGTTTCATCCAAATCGGTTCATAAATACGAGAGTTACAGTATGACAAAGATCAGATATATATATATATATATATATGGATATATATATATATATATATATATATATATATCAACTTTTGAAAGGAGGGTGGTTTCGGGGTCTAGGGGTCATGATCGATGAAAATATACCAAAATTTTTTGAAATCACTCTCCTCCGAACGGCTGCAATAGGTAGCTTTTTGTAATGAAAGCCAACAGTGAGCAGAATATATTTCTGATGAACAAATCGGACACCAAAAATGACCCGACAAATGTCTTGAGTTTAGTCAACACCTACTTGGTACTCAAGTAGTTCAAGTAGGTGTCGGTTTATTATGTACAGTCGGGCGGGCAGAAAAAAACTTTCTTTCGATTTTTGATGATGGGTAGTGCGGAAAAGTTGCCACTGGTGGCACTAAGTTTACACAAAAAATTTAAGATTTTTGCCGAATTCCTTCATTTGCCGCAAATGTCTTGAAGTTTTGCTCAAATGCTGATTTTTGAATTTTTTTAGCAAAAATTTTTAAAATGGTAAATTAAATTTATTTTAGCTGAATTTACTTGAAATGTCATGTTTAGTGTACGAAATGTTTAAATAAGCTCTGATTATGTATTATTTAAAATTTGTGTGCATTTTGAATTATATGGCTTTTAATATAGCCTTTTCGCATATAAGTGAGCAAAAATTGCAAGTATTGTTTGGTTCGTTCGTCGGTTTCTCTCTTTTTTCTTTATTATGTTCCTCGTTCTTCCTTCTGTTTTTCGATGCGTTCAGAGTTACATATTTTGGTGACGGAGCACAGTATGACTTGACATCAATTCTGGAAGGAGAGGAGAAAGTGGAGTAGAAACCAATGAAATCGCAATCAGTCTCATCGTGAAAATGAGGGAGAAAATAGGAGATGGGAGTAACTGCGAGATGAGATGTTAATTATTTTTATGCTCTAGATTATAGCTATCGTCAGAATATTCAAAAAATGGGAACTTTGAAGCAGGCAGTTTGTCTGAATCAGAATTTGAACCAGGGCCTTCAAAAGCAGACAGTCCCAGACGCATATATCCCTTTCTCACATAGCGTTCGCCGAAATTAGAACTGGTATATCATATGGGTAAATTGTGTTACGAGCTTCATTTGTGCTTCAGGATGCAGGAATTGTGACAACCAGGAATAAGAATCTCAAAAAGCTGAAGATTTGAGTAATCTATTAATCTAGCTTCGTTGCAGTTGGTACCGATCTTAGATCTAAGTGGTTCTACCATCTAGTTTAGGTAGTTCTTGTCTCTGTCATAGTAGAAGCTCGTTCGTCTTTCTGTCGACGGCGCTGCTTGCTAGTCCCCCTTTTTTATGAAGATCGTTTTATTTTTTCTACTATCAAAAAAGATGCTTGCAATTTTTCTTCCTCTAAGATCTTCCTCCTCCTGTATCTTCTTTCCAAGTTTTTTTTCTGCCTTCTGACCATGTCTTTATCGATGATGAGATCCTTATTCCCTATTGTCACAATTAATGCAATGTATGCTCACTTATACACGAAAAATCTCTAAAAGTCAACTAATTCAAAATACACATAACTATTAAATAAATCATAATCAGAGCTTATTTAAACATTTCATACGCTAAACATGACATTTCAAGTAAATTCAGCTAAAATAACTTAAATTTAACATTTTTTAAATTTTTGCTAAAAAAGTCCAAAAATCAGCATTTGAGCAAAACTTCAAGCCATTTGTGATAAATGAAGGAATTGTCCGAAAAATCTCAATTTTTTGTATGAAGTTAGTGCCACCAGTGGCAACTTTTCCGCACTACCCATCATCGAAAATCTAAGAAAAGTTTTTTCGGCCCACCCTAATGTACAGGTACCCTTCCAGGTGAAGGTCTCGTCACCTGACCAAGGTTCTAAATTAAGAGATTAACTTGAGTAGCAATGAGCAGATGACAAGCAACAAGATATAAATGTTAAGTAATGGGCACAACAAAGTTCACAACTAACCAGTAGTTACTGCCAATAAGCTGACTATCAGGCGCTCGACAGGTTTATTAACACAATACAGGTATCAAACCCGTTCAGCTGGGGCTACCAAGCAGGTAGGGGGCTGGTCATCGGTTAGAAAGAAAGAGTATAGTATGTACCATACAAAAGATATAAATTGTTTTACAGTTCTACAACTAAATATACACAACAATGAAAGAGTATTTAGGAATAGGCATATCCTCTTGAGACCCTACATCCATTAAAATAGATATTTTGGTTTAGCTTACTAATCACATTAAATATATATATATTTTAACAAGTCCTGATACTCTAATATAACATACACTTCAGAGATTACTTTTAAGTTTTTAGGCAACGGTTTCTGGTTTGTTTGTGATATGGCGAAGTGGGTAAGTCAACGTAGTATTCGACCAGGTGCTAATACGTTCCAATATTTCTTTACTTATTTGGTTTTGTTAAGCACATTTTCGATTGTATCATTTGGTTGCGCATTTTCGATTTGAATATTTTTATAGTACCCTAGACAGTTTGTAACTATAATTTTGATTTATTTGTTGCTTTAAAGCTCAATTTGAAATCATCCATTAAAATGGATGTTGGGTTTTACTTGAGTAAAGTTATGGTTAATTTTAGCATTAGCTTTGACTTAATCATGTGCTAGATTTCCAAGCATTCGATGTTTATTTAATCTCTTTGTAATGTTTTATTTACTTTTTATAAGAAATAGTTGGCAGATATTACATATTTTTGTATTTTATTTTAGCCAAAGGTTAACAACATTAGAACTAATAGCTTTAACAAATTTAAAAAAATAAAAATCTTTAAAAATGATATTTTTTTGCGCTTTTGATGAAAATAAAGTAGTAAAGATAAATAAAAAGTGTTTCGAATTTTCTTGGGTCCCAGGAGGAGGATACATAATTTTTGGAAATTTTTGTAGAAAATTTGACATCTCTGTAATTTTTGCAATTTGAAATTTTAATTGCTAAATTTTATTTAACTATAAAATTCAGCAATTAAAATTTCAAATTGCAAAAATTACAGGGGTGTCAAATTTTCTACCAAAAATTATATATGCATATTCCATTTCATCGAGGCTGGTTTCTCTTTCCTTTCATGTTTGCACGAGAGTTGGTGGCTCATGAAAAAATATTACATCGTGCGCTGTGGTTGCAGCCTTCTCAAAAGATAAGAGTGAAAAGTGCAAGCCCTGTTATCGTGCAGGTAATTCGGTGGTAGACCATGGGCGCGTAGTGCCAATCAACCTGCCTGGTTCGAGTCCAGGCTTGGACAGCTTTTCCATTCTGTTGGTTTTTACGCCTATAAGCCACGTTGAATAAAATTCAGCAATTAGAATTTCAAATTAAGTATTTAGAAGTTCTGGGTTCTGGGTTCGAATACCAGCTTGAGCATTTCTTCGTTCAGATGAAAAAATTCAATTCGCCTGTAAGAATTTCCCCCAAAAAAATCCGCTTTTGGAGACATTCTAGAAAGTAAACTTATCCGTCAGCAGAAAAAAAACTATTATTCCAAACAGTTAATGACAGCAGTTAAGGGTTTTCGTCAATCAGTTTTTCTGAAACTGTTTTTCAGAAAATGCCTTGACGGCTGGGTTTTAAATTTTAACAAGTCGGATTATTTTTAGTACCTTTGTAAATGAACTACAAATTCTACACTCTCAATTTTCAATAGAAAACATTCTGTAGTTAACCTGAATAACATACATAATCCAAGTATAATCCTGTGGAAATCCAAGTATATTTACAAAAGTTTTAGCGCGAACAGATAGACGGAGAAGCATTAAAATTACAGTTATAAATTTACTCTCAGTAAAAATTTTATTATCATAAATACTTCGCTTAGTAATAACTCTAATCTATAAACTTACATTAAATTCTAATCATATATAATTAAATATTCATTTAATTACACTCATCAACTTTTTTATTACACAACGAAATTTTTAATAGTATATTTTGTACTTTTTAATGGAACATTTCATTTTATCCATTATTAAAATATTTATTTTAAAAAAAGACATAAAATCCTTTTAATAACAAATTAAGCATTAAAAGTAATATTTTAAGGCCCAAAAGAACAGTTGTACTTAAAATAATTGTATTAACGATGAACATGATTCAGATGTCTCAGGAGAAAAGTTAATGTGTGTCTGCCGTATTTTTCAATTCCTATTATTAGCTCACACTCTCCCTATATTTATTTATTTATTTATATATTTATCTTGTTCAAATTTTCAATCGTTAATAAAATACTCATTATTCATCCTATCAAGTTGAAATAATTTTTTTTAACTTGTACTGGATGACAATTGATGTTAATACAGTTTTTTCAAATATTAATTCATTAATTAAATTTTAATTAATTAATTTTAGTTTTGCATGGGAAACAAAATGGGGTACAGATGTCATATTCGCCCCATATTGGCGCGATTTTTTTCGGTTGCCAATTTGGCGAAAACATGAACAGCATAAACAACATAATCCGGGTTACCACATCAAACAAAATAACGACACTTTGACGCAAGTTAAGTACCTGTTGCCTATATGATATTGGCGACAGAAAAAAATCGCGCCAATATGGGGCGAATATGACATCTGTTCCCAAAATGGCGGACAAGATCAATGAAGATTATTGAAGATCATTGAAAGTATTTTCAATAAGGGGTTACCATAGGGGTGACCCTGTTCTGTCGCCAAATACCGCCAAGTTTGTCGCCAACTTGGCGATATATCGCCAAATTTGGCGGCCAAAATGAGTCGCCAAAAGTGACGGCAACTTGGCGATATCTCTAATATTTCGCCAAATTCCCTTAGTAAACCTACTTGCTTATAGAAAATCAACAAATTGAGATATTTTAATGCAACAAAAACTAATATTAGCTTAAGGGATTATATTAAATTTTTCTTTGGTGGCCTAAGTAGGAATTGACTTTAAAAACAAAATTTTTATATTACTTGTTTTATATGTATTTTATGACATTGTTTAATAAATGTAATGAATTCTGCAATGTTTTTTTCACAAAACTGTCGTATTGGCTATTAATTTTACATATTAAAATACTCATATCTAGGATTTTTCTTAAAATCATGGCTTTCCACTTATCAAACTGATTATTAGACTTTTCGAACATAAATATTAAAGGGTCAGTTAACATAGGAAATGTCAAACGTTAACGAATATTTTAAGCTTTGATATCTCAATAATTATCAGGCTCACCCGTATAATACTTTAAATGAGCCTTGTCTATAACCTTTTAATGAACAGGGGTGCACCTCGATTTGTTGAAAACAAGAAAGGGCGCCTATATTCAAACGACTGAAAACTTGTAACAATATAATCTCACTGTAATAATGGTAGGGCTTTCTTACCATAGTTGAAAAATTCCACCAATATTTCTTAATAATAATCTTAACTTTATATAAACATAGAATTTCTGTCATAAATAAGGCAAAATTTACTATTCGGAAGTACTGGTGTAAGTTTGTCTCTGTAGTAATCAGTCCCCAAGTGGCGATAGTCTTATACGTCACATGCACCTTACAAGATGCGAATAAATCTCAAATAAGTAGCGATAATGCCACTACGATTTATTAACTCTGTGTAAAAATAGTTTGCAGAAATAATATAAATCATGGTAAACTTAGCATTAAATTTTTCAAAGAGGGGAGTTCCTCAAAAAACATTTTTGAGAAAGGTGCCAGAAACATAATTACTCCTTAACAATAAAAAAATTTCTAATATTATTGATTTTGAACTACTCGAATCACACTTCCAAACATTATAGTACAAGAGGATCAAAATAAAACAAAAACGAAGTTAATCCACCCACTGGAACGTTAGCTACACTTTGTTGAATTTTGTGTCTTCATTTTTTCGTTTAAGATTAAATAAAAAACTACTGAAAGCTACAGTAATTTTTTAAATGCTATCAGTTTATTCGTCTCGTCGAGTTCTATCTTTCAAAAGAAAAATCATTGTCGTATGTCAACTGGTTCGCCAGAAATTTAAGAAAGTCGTTTGCATTTTCTATTTCTTAATCATATTATAGCTTAACGCTACCGCGTTTGCTATGATACTAGAAATATAGCCCGTCAAAAATGACGGAATATGAGATATAAAGTTATATATAGCATATATGCAAGAATGAGTTTTTCTCGCTTGTTCAGCAGTATGAAAATAACAGATTTTTAAAACGAAACTCATTTATGAAAATCTAATACAATAGAAGACCACTAATCCGCACAGCTTGGTTCCAAGTGTTGTGCGGATTTTGGGCTTTTTATGGATTACAGTTGATGCCTCTATTATAAAATTAGATATATGGCTTACTTGTGCTAAATAAATTGTATAAATATTGAAAAAAGTGCGTGTGTATATGAAAAGAAACAGCGAATAGATTGCCAGAAAATATGTCGCAAATTTTCCTTTTCGCCAAGGCCCCTAAAGTGAAAAAGTACCGATAATTTAACTTTTGTATCCGACTATATAAAGCGCGGTACTTTTCCAGTATAGGGGCCTTGGCGTACTTTTATAAAGTTTGTCATAATTTGGGCTTTAACTGAGATTTTTTGCCAAATGATATAAAAAGCCATGAAAACAAAATTAATGAACTTTTAAGTTTATTTGTATAATCTATAAACATTTTATTTATATCTTTTTTATTGATTAAGTTAAATAATGCTATAAAAAGTGATAAAATATCTTTATTAAGATTGACGATCGTTTCGTCGCACAAACGGCGACATTTTCAAAATCATTCATGATAGGAAATATTTTCACATAATTTAAAAACAGTAAACATAGTAAACAATGTCACGAGATATGATGCATAATGAAAAACATTGCAAACATAAAATTAAATTAAAATTAAATTAGCTATTTGCGAGCGTGGATTAATTTTCATATAATTTTAAAAAACAATAACATGGTAAACAATGTCACGAGACAACATGCATCATGAAAAACATTGCAAAATATAAAATAAAAATAAAGTTATCTTGGCTATTTCCGATCGTGGATTAATTTTTACTATTGTTACCAAAATTACCTAGTAAATACTAAATTGTTACTAAAATTACATAGTAGTTACTAAAAAATCCCTGCCGGCCCGGCCGACATGACAGGCGGAGGTAGATTTCGAAGTTAAGTATACTAATTTCACAAACAAAAACTAAATCATGATTAGAGATAAACCCACTTTAACAATTTTATCTGGCCGCTTTTGACGAGTTTTTATTTCATTTTTATATAATAGCTGGTTTTATCAGAATCATGTTAAGGCGGTATTTAAAAAAAAATACTTTTCCATGCTCAACAATTCGAAATTTTATGGCATAACTCCAGATTCATTTTTAATAGAAAAAATATGAAACTTGCTGACGTGATTTATGAAAAGATTTATAAGCGACCTGTGTTTTTATTTTTCGTTCAATTAATTAAAACTTGATTTATAAACAATTATTTTCTCAGTAGGACAGTATTTTTCGTTTCTAACACAATCGCTTCGGGAAATTCCGCTCAAAATATCCATTTTGACGTCATTTTTTGAAATATATTTTGCCTCTATCAAAATATTAATCATTACGGTACATTATATAGTTTCTAAATAAGCGAATCTACCAATTGGATGCGTTTGAGAGCAAAAATGAATTTAAAAATGAGTCAGAAAATAAGCAGGTTGGGTTTGAGTCCCTTAATACAATGTCCGCTTCGGGAAATTCGGTTCAAAATGCTCACTTTGACAGCATTTTTTAAAATATATTCTGCCTCCATCAAAAAATCGACCATTACGGTACATTATATAGTTTCTGAGTAAGAAAATGTACCAATTGGAAGCCTTTGAGGGCGAAACTGAATTGTAAAATGAGTCAGAAAATAAGCAGTTTGGATTTGAATACACACTTACTAAAATGACTTTTTTCTTCAACCGCTATGTATTTTTAATTTGTTTTTGCTGTCAGAATTGGTCCTATCCAAAACTTGTCTATATAGATGTTGTAGACAATATTAAGAAGATATATGATAAATTCATGGGGATTTTATATATTTTGAATTGACGGAGTTCTGGATTTTCTTCTTCTTTAAATCCCCTTTTTGTTTTCGTTTTTAAATTTTTTTTTTGCGGTACGAATTGGTCCTATCAAAAACTTGTGAATATAAAAGTTGTAGATAATATTAAGGAGATTTATAATAAAATTAATTCGATTTGATATCTTGAGAATTGACGAAGTTATGAATTTTTTTCTCCCCAAAACCCTATTTTTGCGCCCCTTGAGCCCATTTTTAACTTTATCAAAAATTTGTGATACATAAATTTTGGCCCTATTTTTAGAAGTAATAAAAACTTTAAACTGATTTAATATGTACAAAAATTAAGAAGTTATGGGGGGTTTTCGATTTGCACAAAACCCCTCCCTATTTCCATCCCCTTGGTCCGATTTTGCCCATTAACGAACTTGACCGAGATTTTATGCTCCTTGATTTTATGTATCAGTTTGGAAGAGATTGGTGCAGAATTGTGGAAGTTGTCGTGTCCAGAAGAAAGTGATATATACACTGGCGGAAAAAAAATCCCAACACCAAGAAAGACTTGTGTTGGATAAACGAAATTTGGTAGGCGTGTTTATACATCTGAAAGATGACATCGATTGAAATTTCGCGCTTCGCGCATAAGTGTGGCGCTAGTGGCGCCACTCAGAACTTGCAGATCAAGTTTACTTTAAATGCGTGCTGTAAAGTTCGTGGGCGTTATTTAGCTACGAAACGTGACGTATTGAGTTGATGTTAGCCAAGAATGCCTTTAACAAGACGAAGAAGCCACTGTCAACAGCTCCCCGAGTTGGAACGAGGTCGCATATCGGGCTACGAGAAGGTGGATTTTCTTTCCGCGATATTGCAGATACACTTGGCTGGAATGTATTCACTGTGCATGATTGTTAGAAACAGTGGTAAAGGGAGGGTGCTGCCTCAAGAAGACCGGGTTCCAGGCAGCCACATGCACTCCTGAGAGGGAAGATCACCATATTTGGCGTACGACTGTGGCGCATCGTACTGCGTCTGCGGCAGAAATTCGAGATGTAGTTGGTACCACAGTGACACAACGAACTGTTAGAAATCGGTTACTTCAAGGACAGCTCCGAACCAGGCGCCCTGTAGCGTGCATTCTACTGACTCCAAACCATTGCTGTTTGCGACGTCATTGGTGTCAATCCAGAGCTCATTGGAGGACGGAGTGGAGATCTGTTGTGTTTTCTGATGAAAAAGAAACACAACAGATCTCCACTCCGCCCACCCAGGGGCGTAGCTACCGTGGAACAGTTGGAGCAGACTGCTCCAGGCGCACGAATCTTAAGGGCGCAAAATTAGAAAAAGCGAAATAAAGATTTCTTAAAATATTTGCATATTTTTTTCATTATTAATCAGACATTATATTGATGAATCTTGTTATAATCAGCGTATTCCTATGATATTTTACCTTGTGTTTAACCTCAAATATTTCGATTTAAAACATGTTTCCATACACAGTTGAAAGAAATGACTTCTATTCAGGAAGTTTTAATTTTAATTCATATCACATTGCAGCCTCAAGTAACTTCTTCGACACCGTTTCAGCATGCTTGATTATTTTCTGTAACTTTTCTGGAGATGAGGTTGAAGGTTTTCAGATCTTAAAGTAATCAAAACCTATTTCACAGGGCTCTCATCGGTCACTTTACTGGATACCACTATTTTCAAAAAATAATCTTTCTGGTACATTTCTATTAAAAATGCTTTAGAAATTTATGATGATGATTACTGTGCGGAAATAATGGTAGCCAAAGAATTCACCTCTTAGAAACCTATATGTACGATGTAACAGGTAGTAATTTACGATAATTATTTTACGATTTGGAAAAAAAAATAGCGCAGTCATCGAGCTCGTATTTTAGGCAAAATCGTGTTAAAGATATATGACAAGACTTTTTTTCCCTTCCTTTTTGCTGGTTTTTCTGCTTTCGTTGGGAAATTCCGTTGAAAATGCCACCTTTGACAATGTTTTCAGTAAGATCTATTGTGTTTACAAAAAATCCGGAAAACGTCTTTCGATTACAAAGTTTCTGAAAAACAACACATGCTTGTTCTCGAGCAAAAATTAGTTAAAATGCATGTCACAAAGTTGCCCCTTTGGATTTAAGAACAGCCTTAAGGGGGCTGGTCACTCAGCTTCGGAATTCTCCTCCGTAATGTTAAGTCTATGGACTTTTGATGCATTCGTATATTTAAAATATTTTCTCGGGAAATTCATTCTTAGCATCTCTTTTCTGTGTACTCTTCTAAAAGAATGCTTCTTTTTTTCTTAGTTTTCAAAATATTTCTAAAATCTAGGCTAGATTTAATTTTTTTTTTGTGTTAAAAGCGGGCGAATTGTGAGTAATATTTTAACACTTCCTATAAAATTAAGTCTATACTTTAGAAATATTTTGAGAACTAAGAAAAACAGAGACATCTTTTAGGAAGTGTACACAAAAAATAGAAGTTAAAAATATTAATTTCCCTAGGAGATGTTTTAAATATACGAATGCATCCTATGCCCATAGACTTTACATTAGTGAGGGGAAATCGGAAGCTGAGTGACCAGCCACCTTAAGAAATAAAAACATAAAAATTTCAGGTTTATTTAAGAATATTATCACGGGTCCGGGCAACACCGGGTGGGTCAATTAGTCTTCTCTCTGTGTGTGGTGGCTAGTGAAATATATTGCACGCAGAAGTCTGAAAATTTCTATGAGGGTAGTCCAAGACAGTTCCTGATACACCTGGAGCTCAGATTTTTATTTTTTTATGACCGGCGCCCCCAAAGCACCTTTCAGTTTTTATGCCCTGAATTTCTCAGAGCTTGCCCCCTCTTTTTTCCGATCTTCTTCGTTTTGGGGGCCCTTTTCCCATTTAATTAGTCTCCGTTTCTACATTCCGGTTAAGACACTGGACCCCTTGAAATTTTTCTGCGCCATGCATTTTTCACACCCTAATATTATCAACCTCTCAATGCATAACTTTAAAATGGAGACTTGGACTCCTCTCCCTGGGCCAGCACCCTCATATTTTTATTGGATACCTAGTGCCCTTTTTTAAGAATTTCCCCCATTTTTTTCGCGCTTCTTTAAGATTTTATTCGAATGAATAATACATACCCCATGCTTAATTTCGACTTATTGAGATCTAAAGCGCTAAGTACTAGAACCTTTTAACATGTTTTCATCTTAGGGTCCTGCTCTCAACTATCAGTTGGCCCTTTTTGGACCTCTTATTATGTCTCCCTTAAAAATGGTCTGATTTACTAACTTTTTTTTGTAACAACATCTTAGGAAATCCAGCTACTGCACGAACAGCATGAATTTTTTTTAGACTTCAGCTACCACCAAATTTGAAAATAATCGCCTTCTTGGGGCCCTTGCCCAGCTACATTCCAGTTGAGACCCTGGACTCCTGGGACTTGGTACAGGGCCACTTGAAGTTTTTATGTCCTAAATTGTTAATAAATCGCCCCTTTTAAACAGATCTTCGGTTTTGGGGCTCTTTTTCA
Organism: Maratus speciosus; assembly: GCA_963932465.1. Taxonomy (NCBI): domain Eukaryota; kingdom Metazoa; phylum Arthropoda; class Arachnida; order Araneae; family Salticidae; genus Maratus; species Maratus speciosus. Next base: position 503,430,675 of record OZ010795.1, on the reverse strand, counting down.
TTTATTTTATTTTTTTCTGTTTCTACATTTCAGTTCAGACACTGACCCCCTAGGGTAACTTTTTGTGCGCCATGCATTTTCACCAACTAATTGTGTCCCATTCTCATTGCGTAACTTCAAAATTGAGTCTTGGACTTCTCTCCCCGAGCCAACACCTTCATATTTTTATTGGGATTCTAGGGCTCTTTTTTAAGCATTTCTTTGAAATTTTTATCTAATGATTAATAATTATAACCTGTACTTAATTTCGACTAATGGAAAATCTAAAACGCTAAGTACTAGGACCTTTTATCGTGTTTTCATCCTAGGCCTTGCTTTCAATTATCAGTAAGCTCCTTTTGGTCTCCCTATAAAAATGGTCCGATTCACTAGGATTTTTTCCCTAACTATTTTTTAGGTCCTCCAGCTACTACATGAATAACAAAAAAATTACTCACACTTCAGCTACCACCAATTTTTAATATTAATCGCCTTCTTAGGGTCCTTGTTGCAGTTTCTTTAAAAATTATCCGATAGTCTTGCAATTTTCTTTAGCATAGTTCTAGGATCCTCCGGCTACTTTAGAAACCGATAAAAAATTTCTTTTACTCCAGCTAGCACATTTTTCGAATATTAATCTTCTTTTACGGCATCAACTTACGTTTACTCACTACAGCCGTGAATTAAAATTTGCGCCATTTTTAGAGGTAAGTGGTTAACTTTAGAGCGGATTGGATTTCATCCGTAAATTAAATATCACGTTAATGTTAAAGGTAATTTGTTAAATTTACAGGGGGTGGGGACAACAAACACCTTCCACTGCTTCGGGGTGCATTCTTTCCTCGGGTTCTAGGGGGCCGATTTCAATGGGAATTGGTTAATTCAACCTAGATTACGATTCAGCTACTTTCTGTATTATGAAAGTTTGTCTTAGACTTCAGTAATCAACATTTTATAACATTAATGGTGCATTCTTTTCTCGGGTTCAAAATATTCCATTTCAACGGTAAATGGATAATTAAGCTTATCTTACTATTCAGCTACTTTCTGCATTATGAAAGTTTATCTTAGACTTCTGTTACAGCCATTTTCGAACATTAACGGCGCATTCTTTTCTCGGTTGTTATGGGCTCTATTTCAACGGAAATTGGTCCATTCAACTTAGCTTACGATTGTTTTAAAGATTATAGTTCCATCGCCAGGATTCGCATGCTTATCTCAGGTTCTATGGGCGCGATTACTACGGGGTTTACTCATTCAACTTGGTTTTCGATTGTCTCGGGCTAGTACGGAATAGTAGAGTACGGCTAGTACGGGCTTTGCACGGTGCAGAGTCGCACATCACAGTTGCCTGCCATCGCTAAGAAAATGGCGTAACCATACACACAATACTCTATACAAACGCTGCACTTAGTTTTGACTACGAAATCATGCATCCATTTAGTAACTAGCGTATGAAATATATATTTAAGCAGAACTTGTTTATAAATTTGGACAGTGAAATCATGCACTTACGTCAAAATAACAATTGTATATCTACAAGTAAACATCGAATTGGGATTCACGCTTTACACTGGTTAAGATAATATCATTGCGCACCTATACTGCGCGTTTGACGATCATCTATCGATAATTACAATAAATATAAGGGGTGCGGCATCTATCCCGGATGCGGAGACTCTCCCGGAATTACCATAATGTTTTTTATCGATTTCTTTTTAGGTGCGTTCGAAATTATACAAATACATAGCACCGATAGTCGTCATCTGGCCCGTCCGTCTGTCCGCATATAAAAACTCAAAAACTACCGAACCGAATGGTTTGAAATTTAATATATATAATCCTCTCAGAGTTTTGTAGTCATTTCAAATTTATGAAAATCGAATCAAAACTTAAAAAGATATTAATAATTTTTTTTCATTCTATTAAATCTTATCATACGTAATTAATTCAATGATATCCCATGACAGGTAATGATTCTAGTTTGCCATGGTGATTACGTCATATTTAAGATGGAGTCATATTATTTTCGTATTACTGAATTTTATATATGTAATAGTAATAAATTTTGTATTCATGCATTTTTTGCATAAGAGTACAACAACTATTGCACTAAAATCTGAATATTTATAAAATTAGTTATAGTACGAACGCATCTCATTTGCCACGTTTGACGAACAGTTTCAGACTTGTTCATGTCGATAGTGAAATATGTTAAGTTTGGTTGAACTTTTTAAAATACTTGGGGTCTCCTTCACGCTCGCCAACCTTCGACCTGAGACTCTAAAAATACGCTAATTTGATCAACTTTAAAAATATTATGGAAGATTGAATTATAATTATAAAACCAGTGGCCATCTCCTTGGAAACGGGTTTCTATTCATTTCCCTTTGATTGGCTAATTTTAAGGTCGAATCAATTGCTGTTAAGACATCTAATGACTTTGATTAAATAAGATCAGTTAAGCATTTCAAAATAAGCTAATAATATAATAGGAACTAACAAGGAAGATCTCCATACGGGCATACTCCGAAAAATCTGAAAATATATAGAATGTTCCTCTCATGAGGATAGATATGTTTATAAAAGAAATTTCGGCGAAAACTCGATAGAGTCTCTGTAATAAAGATAATGAAAATTTCGTTATTTGGCGATTTATCATCAGTTGGCGATGGAAAAAAATTTCAAAAAATACTTTTTTGTGTCAAATAATCTTTAAGGTAAAAATGTTTCATGTTGAACTTGTTTAAATAAATTTAATATAAATAACTTTAGTTTTATCAGTTTTAGTTTGTTTTAACTATAGTTTTTTCATATATGTGATAAATGTTAACTATGAAATTTTATTAATTAAACCAAAACTTAAATTAATTAAAATTGTTTCAATCTCAAAATTAAGTGCAACTGAGCACAGTCGATTCAATTTTGTTGCTATGGAAACAAAATCTTCTCCGATATTGAAATGTATGACTGCAGCATTCTTCATCTTGCTTTTATTTTGGAATACGCTTAAATAATGTAAATACATTTTTTTAATATGAAAATATTTTTACAGTGATAAAATTAAATAACTGCAGCAACATAAATATGTAATACAAAAAATATATGCATTAAACTGTGTCATTGTTTACGTTTAAATCCATTAAATACTATTTACACGCATTCTAAAAATAAATTAACAGGCAACTTTCACATGCATTAAAATCGTTCGCTTTTGGCGAGGAAAATTGCTGCTCGCCAAAACGCGTGACGCTTTCGTCTTTTCGCGCCAAATACTTGAAAGTATTTTTTTTTTTTTTAAATACAGATTTTTAACAGTAATTCCGCTTCTAAATTTGATTGATCCTTTATTACACATACAAGTAGTTTAACTAATATTTTTTTCTAAATATTCTAAGGAGACCTTCCTTGTAAGTAAACAGAGTCTTTGACTCCCGATATTTTTTAATAACGCAATAAGAAAATTGTTTTATGTAAAACATTTTAAATGTATCGTTTTAAATCTGACGTAATTTTCACCAATGTTATCTTTCTCTTTTTAATATTCACCCGCAAATACTTTTGTTGTTAGAAAGGAAATATTATTATTTGGTCTATCTTGGAATTGGCAGCAATAGTTAAAAAGATCTCGAAATGTGAAATAAATGTATCGTGTAAATATATTTCTAAATTTAAACTGTTTGGCAATATTATTATTTGGCCATTTTAAATATGACATAATTTCTCCCATTTACTGATTTTAACACATATTAATGAATTTAATATTTTAAAGTCTTCTTTCTCTTTTTAATGCTAGGGGGCTCGGGCCCCTACGAGCTACGCTCGCCAACACCCGTTCAGGCACCGCAGTCTCTAAAAGCACGCTAATCTGATCGGCTTTAAAAAGATTTTGAAAGATTGAATTATAATTTAAAAAACAGTGGCGATCTCCCTATAAACGGGTTTCTATTCATTTCTCTTTGATTTGGGAATTTTAAGGAAAAATCAGCTGCTGTTAAAAGATACAATGGCTGTTTTCGTCTTTGATTAAATAAAATCAGTTAAACATTTCAAAATAAGCTAATACAAATTGAATTAAGTAAACAGAGTCTTTGTCTCACGGTATTTTTTAATAAAGCGAAAAGAAAGTTCTTTTACATAAGACATTTAAATGTATCGTTTATAATCTGACATAATTTTCTCCAAACTTTTCTTTCTCTTTTTAATATTCACGTGAAACTACTTTTGTTAGAAATGAAATATTATTTGCGCTGAATTTTTAAATTTAAACTGTTTTGCAATATTATTTTTTGTTCATTTTACGTAATAAGTGTAATGTGGCGTAAATGTGACTTAATTTCTCCTATTTAAGACTTCTAACGCATGTTAATGAATTTATTATTTTACAATACCCTTTCTCTTTTAAAATTCACGTTTTAAATATAGTTTTTATGAAATAATTTTCAATAAGTTCCTGCTTTTTACACGTAATTATTTAATTCTAATTTGAAAGTTTTTTTTCTGTTTATAATAGTCACGTGTAAATAATTTTTTTATTTTAAGCAAACATTATTGTTTGAGCTGTTTATACTGTTGGCAACAGTTTAAATTAATACCATTTTCTAAAATCTCTCTATTCTAAAAAAAAGTAACTACCGCTGTCACCGCCGACGCCGCCGCCGGTTTTGAATTTTTTGTGACAGGAGGTCTTTCTTTGTTAATATTAAGAAAAATAATGCATACAAAAAAATATGAAAATCGGTAGTTTTATACAGAAATGTTTGTTAAATACGCTGATGCAGACAGTTTTCAAATCGAAGAATTATTTTAGGAGATATTTAATGCTAAAGTTGGACAAAATCGTTCCACTAAAAAAGTTTTATAGCAGCAAAAACTACACACGCCAGTGTAATCATTTTTAGATCAATTTATGCGTTAGAATTTGCCGGAGTGCAGATTGCATTATTTTTTTTTATTTTGACTCATTTTTTGAGGTTTTATTTCTATTTTAAAATCAAATTTTCAGCATTTCTAGAGATATTTTTTACATTATTTTAGAAAATGGTATTCATTTATACTGTTGCCAAATGTATAAACAGCGCAAACAATAATGTTTGCTTCAAATTAAAAATTTATTTACGCGTGACTATTATAAACAGAAAAAAATATTTGGAATTAGAATTAAATAATTATGTACAAAAAGCAGGAACTTGTTAAAAATTACGTCATAAAAAGTATACACATGAATTATAAAAGAGAACGGATATTGTAAAATAATAAATTCATTAACATGCATTAGAAGTCTTAAATAGGAGAAATTACGTCATATTTACGTCACATTATAGTTATTACATAAAATGAACACAAAATAATATTGCAAAACAGTTTAAATTTAGAAATTGCGCTAGGCATTTATTTGGTATTTTGAGAGGATCTTTTCAACTATTTTTGTTAGGAAAGCGCAAATAATATTTCATTTCTAACAAAAGTGTTTTCACGTGAATATTTAAAAGAGAAAGAATAGCTTCATAAAAATTACGTTAGATTAAAAACGATTAATTTAAAATGTCTCATTTAAAAGAACTTTCTTTTCGCTTTGTTAAAAAATACCAGGAGACAAAGACTCTGTTTACTTAATTTCTTTTATATTAGCTTATTTTGAAATGTTATTACACGTGTCTACGTCATCAAGTTATTTTTATTTCGACGTTTTATTTGTATTTTTATTAATGTTGTACTAATTTGTTTGTTCTTTCGTTATTTAAAATAAAAATTATGTCAATTTGTATAATTTGGCGAAATTGGTGGACGGGATAATCAAGTAGTACCGCAGCGGATTTGGCGTTAAAATTCCCCAATCAAAGAGAAATGAATAGAAATTCGTTTATAGGGAGATCGCCACTGTTTTTTAAATTATAATTCAATCTTTCGAAATCTTTTTAAAGCCGGTCAAATCAGCGTGCATTTAGTGTCTGCGGTGTCTGGCGGGGTTTGCGAGCGTAGCTCGTAGGGTGCCGAGCCCCCTAGTAAGTAAAAAATATCTCTCTAAATGCTGAAAATTTGAATTTAAAACAGAAATTAAACCTCAAAAAGTCAGTCAAATTAAAAAAATAAATGAAGTCTGCACAACGGGAAATTCTATCGTATAAAATGATCTAAAAATGAAATAATTTCCATGCACAGTTTTTGCTCCTATAAAACTTTTTTAATGGAACGATTTTGTCCAAATTTAGCATTAAATATCTCTTTAAATAATTCTTCGATTTGAAAACTGTCTGCATCAGCGTGTTTATCAAACATTTCTCTATAATACCGCGATTTTCATATTTTTGTATGCAATATATTTCTTAATATTAACGGAGACATCCAGTCACAAAAAATTCAAAACCGGCGGCGGTGACAGCGCAAGTTACTTTTTTAGGTAGATTTCGTAAGAAATACTACCTATTGCAGTCGTTACCATGGTGCGACTTTTGAAAAATTCCTTCATAACTTTTCATTATAGGACCCCAGGAACCCAAAACCACCCCCACCTAAAAAGTTATATATATATATATATATATATATATATATATATATATGTATGTATGTATGTACTAAATTTTGTCCGCACGATAAAAGTCGCAATTATGCACGGATCGTCTTCAAACTCGCCAACAACTTTGAGATGGCTAATATCTCGGCGGGGATTGAAAATGGGTAAAATCGGACCAAGGGAATGGAAATGGGGAGGGTTCAAAAATTTGAATACCATCTTAACATGATTCCGATAAAATCAGCTCTTACACAACAATAACAGAAAAAAATAAATATTTTTCGTTATTGCAGTTGCCAACATTTAAAAAAAAAGCAATAAAATTCTCACCACAACAATTGCTTTTCTTTTGCGAGAATTTCACGTGAAAAATTAAATAAAATAAATAGTTTGACGAATTGAAAACAAATTGAATATTACGTCATAATTTTCCTAGAGCAAGATTACCACATGAAAACTCAAAATGAAATAAATAGTTTGACGAATTAAAAAAATACAACAAAATATTGCATCCTATTGGAAATAAAATGGACCTCAGCAGGTGAATATGTAACGTCATGTGAGTTTGAAGAAACGTATTAAAACATGATAAAAACCCGACTATGGAAATATTAACTTATTTATCACTTTGAGGTTCTCTGAATTTGCTTTAGCTATTTTTTAAACCTATTCCATATGCATGCGTGTGTGTATTCGTGTATATTAGAATTTTCACAAAATATTTAGCTCCCTAAGAGCTCATTCTTAGTGGAGGAACTGGGTTTATCTCTAATCTTGATTTAAATTTTGTTGGTTAATTTAGTACTTAACTTCGAAATCTACCTCCGCCTGTAGGCCCAAGCCGACAGGGATTTTTTTAGAATAGAGAGATTCACTTGAAAACCCTTTTGTTGTTAGAAACGAAATATTATTATTTGTGTTGTCTTATAATTGGCAACAATAGTTTAAAAGATCATCTTGAAATACGAAATAAATGTCTCGTGTAAATTTATTTTTTAATTCAATTTTTTTTGGCAATATTATTATTATTATTTAGCCATTTTAAGTGTGACGTAATTTTCCCCATTAATTTTTTTTGGCGCATATTAATGGAATTATTATTTTCAAGTTTTCTTTCTCTTTTTTAATATTCATGTATAAATAGAATTTTATGACGTAATTTTAAATATTGTCCTTCTTATAACACGAAATCATTTAATTCTAATAATAAAGCTTTTTTTCTGTTTTTAATAATCGCTTGTAAATAAATTTTAAATTGAAAAGAAATTTTATTCTTTGCGCTGTTTTTACAATTGGCAACAATTTGAAATGTTAACCTTTTCTAAAATATGAAAAATATATCTCTTGAAATGATGAAAATTTTAATAAAAACTTATATAATAAAAAATAAATGCAGTCTTCACACCAAAGTTTGTAATGTGTATCCAAAGAAAAAATGATTAAATTCTTATGTATAGTTTTTACTCCTATAAAACTGTCTAATAGAACGAATTTGACTAAATTTACTTTAAATATCTCTTTAAATAATTCTTCGATTTAAAAACTGCCTGCTTCAGCGTGTTTATCAAACATTTCTCTATAACAGTACCAATTTCCATATTTTTGTAGGTAGTAGATTTCATAATATTAGCGAAAAAAGACCTCCGGCCACAAAAAATTCATTTACGGCAGTGGTGACAGAGTCAGTTACTTTTTTTTTTTTTTTTTTTTTTTTTTTTTTTTTTTTTTTTTTTTTTTTTAGAATAGAGAAAAAAGACTCTAGAAGAAGTAAACTATTCAACAATATTAAGGTAGGAAATTAGGTATATTGTCCTTAAATTTACATTACATAAATAGCTTTCCATTGAGAATTTAGAATATCGATTTTCATATTTAAGTTTTCCCTGCATGTTATCCTAATTCTTTGAGCAGCCCTGTATATAGATTTGTATCTATTAACTACATGTATGCCAAAATTTAGTTCAGTTAAGAAATATACATTAGTTGAAATTTCCCCTTCAGCAATATCCGCTAATAAGGAGAATGGCACGCGAATTCTTTTGTGCAGCCCTGTATATGAGGTACAGAATTTATATACAACTAGTGAAATGGGAAAAAAAAGTTAAATTTAAAAGCGCATGCTGGAAATGAAAACGCACTTCCAGCCATTATAAATCAAAGACAGTACTGTAATCGATTTCTTTTGTGTATCCTTGTAAATGAACGATAATTGCTACGAACGCCCTATTTTATCGCAATTATCTTGTAGTGAAATATTCAGTGATTTATATTACTTTCAATACATTTGAAATAGCGTAATGTTATTAAAATACTCTGCAGATGAATTTTCCCCATATACCATAATGTAATAGAATTCTTTTGGGTTCCCTGTAAATGAACTATTTGTCCCACATACTTCATATACAATACGAAACATGCTTAAGTAACCCTAAATAACGTTTATCAATTTGAAGAAAATCCTAATATATTTACGGGAGTTAGAGCGTGGACAGACGGGCAGACAAACGGAATGCATAAAAACTTTTCAACTTTGTTGGAAAGTGTTAAAAATATTAGGAATCCAAATTTATTTCTTTGCTTAAGTATCATGCCTTGATACAGGGAATACAGACAGTTTTGTTATTCCTATGTCTTAAAAAATGGTTGAGATAAAGCTGTGTGAAATTCTAATTTTAGGATGTCTGTATTTTAAAAAAAAAAGAGCAAATTAAAAATAGAGGTTTTTTTTCATAATCAGGTATAATTTACGAGTTTTAGCAATTCAAATTTACTTGCATTATTGCAACCATTGTTTCTACTCTCATACGCTAAAAATTAAGCACTCATTTCATAAAATGGCGTCATGTTTAAAAGGAAAAATATTTTGGTATTCATAAAATGTTCACACACTCATATTTATATACGTAATGGTATTCGCCAGCTCGTTTTCTCGTCATACTTGGCAAAGTAGCACCAAATTTGACAACACTAGGTCGCTATAAATGAAAACATCTTGGCGGATAGACGACTTTTTCTTTTTTCTTTTCGAAATTCTTATTCAAATTCAATGTTGACGAAAACTACGAATGTTCATCAGTCGGATTTTAACTCAGCGTTTTTTGAATGAAATGGGTTCATTTCTTAAAAGCAAGGAATAAGGAAAGCCATCTTTTCTCTCGCTACAAGACGGAAGGACTTTTTTTTTGTTATTGTCACAGTCACTTAAATAATTTTCTTCCTTATTAATCGGTGGAATATTGTTGCAGTATTCTGAATGTGTTGGAAAGTGTTTCATAATCTATGCGCTTGACGTATGATTTTTTTTCGTTCTTGTTGAAAATATAGTTAATACTAGTTTAATTTTTTATAACAATTCTAATTCTCATTTTTTTTCTCTATTATGTTTAATTGTACTAGAAGATATTTTTTCTAGAATTTTTTCTTTATTTTTTTTATAACCCTCCTAACCAATTTTTTCCCCATCTGGTTATCTCTTTTCACGCTTCTATATCTTATCCCGTTTCTACTTCCGACATTCCATTTCAAAGATTTCTTCCTTCTTCCTATTTTATTATACAGTAAAGTCCCGATTATTGGAGTTAATATGGACCAAGCTTATCTCGGATATGCAAAAAACTTGGATAGACCGGATTTACACAAATCGTCATCAACTAAGGAGATAAAATGTAAATTTTCATTTAATTCGTTAATTTTTATCGTACTACGCATTTCATTTTTTTATGTACATTTCCGTTACTTTTAAGAAAAATGGGGAATAAAATTGTTTATTTGAAAAAGCCCATGATATTTTTTGTTTGTTAATTGTCATTTTTGCTGCAGTTTTTTTTTTTTTTTTTTTTTTTTTTTTTTTTGTGCAGTATTAGGCTACTGCATAACTACCAATTTCTAAGATTTTTTTCTTACCACTAAAACTTACCAGTAAATTTCGCCTAATTAAATCGCCGAAATCTAACAATTGTCAATGATCAAACATGGCAAAAATTTGTATTAAATTTTAGAGGTAACAAAATCGTACAAATCGGTAGCTTATGTGATTCTATTAGTGTCATGAAAATTGCAGGTGTAGCCTCTTCTTTCTGCTCAAAGTATGAAATAGTTTTTTCAATCGAGCTTATACCTTTGGAATGGATCATTTTCTTCTTATACTGATGGCTTTCATTATTATGAAACAGCCATTATAAGTTAAGTGTTAGGTGAAGATGAAAGTGCAGTCGTAAAAAGTTAGAACTCTGATTTTCTAATCAGAATGGGAACAAAAAATTATGGCCATTTTTTTCCCATTCTGACCAGAAAATCAGAGTTCTAACTTTTTACGGCTGCTCTTTCATCTTCACCTAACACTTCATTTGCAATTGCTGTTTCATAATAATGGAAGTCCATGAGAAGAAAATAACTCGGTTAAAGTGGAAAGTCGGTTAAGCGAGACTTGGATAATCGGGACTCTACTGTACAAGATTTTATCTCATTTCTTTCGTCGTTAGGTTGTTGATTTCAATTTACACGCGGCTTTTTGTTCCTCACGAATAATATTAACATGAACGGAAAATCATGCGTACAGCATAGATTATGAAACACTTTCCAACAGATTCAGAATACTATAGCAAAACTTCACTGCTATTACCACGAATAGTGACTAAAACATACGATTTTTTTTGTGCATCCCTGTATATGATCTACAGGTATGTGTGCATACTACATATTATGCTGAAACTTAGCTCAGTTAAACGCATAGCAGAATCGAAAATTTCCACTCAACAATTTCCGCCAATAAATGGTTGTTGAAAACTTTTGTCCAGCCTGTATATGATCAGTAGAATTTATACACACGAAGTAATACGTAAAAAATAATTGAATTTAAAAACGCATCCCACTGCTGAAAACGCGACTTCCAGCAATTACTGTTCGTTGGCTTCAATAGTTCAATTATTGTTTATTTTCTTCCCTAGCTAATTGTGTGTCCCTGTAAATGAACGATAAATTCTGTTCTCACCACGCTCTATAATAAGAGCCTTGCAGTACACTCTCAGTGATAAATATCAATTTCAATATGTTCAAAATAGTTAATATCATTAAAATACACCGCAAACGATTTTTCCCAATAAACCGTAATGTAACGGAATTCTTTTGAGTGGTCCTGTAGCCAGTTAGAGCACGGACAAACAGACAGACCGAATTCTTAAACACTTTTCAACTATGTTGGAAAAAATGTATGCTTTGTGAATTTAATAATTTTACATTGTTTGTTATACAGATTTTTGGCTCATTTTATATAAAAAAAAATAAATAACCTGTTAGTTTTTTTTTTTTTTTTTTTTTTTTTTAAATGCTAAAATATCTATTATGCAGTGACATTGTCGTGTTTTTATGACTGCAATAAATTTATTAAGCAGAACTCTCTATTAACAACATGATAGAATGTTATGTACCTAACTTTGTTTTGTAACTAAAAGTCACAATTTTTTAAGTATTAAAGTTGTGTATATTTTACTTAAGAAAAGTTGAAATTGAATATTATAATTTAATACAAACAGTTGACATTTTAATAAGTACGAATGAAAAAAAAATGTCAAAGATTCATTTTTTTAATTTGTGCATAATCTGGTTAAATTTACAATCACAAAGTCCTAACTCCAAAACTTTCGTCCGGTGCTTGAATTTTGAATGTAACGGTTGATGGCTCAAAAGAAATCCAATCTATCAGAAAGAAATAGTACAAAAGAATTCAAAAGACCCACTCCTTTCTGCGTGAATAAGGCCGCAGGAATGACGCGAAAACACGAGTCTTGCAAAGTGGACAGATTTCTTTGATATGCATCCATTTTCCAATACACAGAATATGAAAGCGATGAGTGCATGGCAGGAACATGAAATCCTTCGATTCGTATGTATCGAGGCAAATCGAGCAGTCCGACCCTTCAGACGTAAGGAGTACTTTCTCAATTTCACTGACTTCATGAACTGCTGTTGTAACATCTTGTTCTTTCGATGCAGTTCTCTCAGATACTGAGAGGAGTGACTTCTTCTTTTTAGAACTTTTCATTTCCTCCTTTGTGTTATTCAGAATACGACTTTGAGATATTTCCCTTTTTCTTTTTCTCAGTTGTCTGTTTCGAATATCACTTGTCTCCGCTGTCAGACGTGCGATCTGAACTGTTGTTTGAGCCACGGTGTAGACTGATTTCTGTTTTTTAGATCGTTTTCTTTCCACAGTTATCTCATTTTTAGTACCATTAACTGATTGTTCTTTTCTTTTAGGAGCCACCTTTTCTTTTTGTTTAGTATCCTTAGGAGCCATAGCGAAAATCCTGAAATATATGTAATTAATATTTTATAAGAAAAATAATCACATACTTGATAACAATAGAAACAAATTGAAACGAAAAGAAAGCGAACATGTTTCAAAATTTTATGTGTGTTCAAAGATGTCATACGTACCATGATGTTGCTTATTTTGTTGCTTTTAATCAAGATAAATATGACGCTTACTTTTCAAAACTTTTTACATAATTTACATAATTTTGTTCTTGTTTAAGGCTTAGATAATTTTCCTTGCTCAAAGGATACAACTGCACTACCAATGGCGCCAATAATATTAGTTATGGTAAGTTATTGTTATAAGGGCTTAAAAACCTTATTTTTGATAACCATATAGTTTATTTATTATAGCTTTTTTTATTATAGTTTCAAAGGGGTTTTTTCATTTCAGTTTATAGCTTTTATTAGCTAAAGTACCCGGCGTTGCCCGGAATTTTAAGCAAGTTTGTTTTGAAAAATCAATTTTGTAACAAATATTTAAAGATCCCTACATTAGATGGCAGCACACGACAGTCCCTAATTTAGCGAATAAATTTCTCCAATGATTCCCTGCGGTGAAGTTTTTCCGCAGAGAGAGTTTTTACGTCGCGCGATGATAATATTGTGAAATGCAACTTCACGTCTTTTCATTAAGAGAACTGCCGCCGAACTCGTTTATGGGCGGACGGAATAAAGGTGAAAATGATTCCTGCGGATTTCTTCTGAACTTCCTAAAGTCTGTACATATGTACTATAATTGTACATAGTCGTGTTAAATAACGTATCCTTGTATCGTTTATATCACTTATTAAAAGTTTTGTACTAAATCTTAGAGTGGCGGATCTAATTTTGGAGTGATGAGTCCGTCATTAAATATTATGACCCCTACTTATGAAAAGTAAGGTAGCTATAAATGGCATCCCAACTTCGGGCTCGAATCACAACCGACCGAGTAAAGAAAAATGCTTGCGCTCTTCGAGTTTTAAAAATGCTGGTGCTTCATCGTAAAAATATAGTATTTTTAAAAGATGCTGGTGTTGTATCCACAGTGTCGTGCTCTACAAATTTAAAAATGCTGGTGTTTAATACACAGTGTTGTAATCTACAAATTTAAGAGGTGCTGGTGCTTTGAGGAAGGAAAAGTAATGTTTTAGCCTCTTCTGGACAGACGTCGCCAGGGGCGGATCCAGAGACTTGTTTTGGGGGAGGTGACACTGGATGATATATAATCAACACAGTCATAATTTCTATTGGTTAAATCATTCCTTGCAGTTAATTATTATATGAATATGAAATAATTAATGCTGTTTAAAATTACTATAGACTCTCGATTATCCGACGTTCAATTAACCGACATACTCGGTTAACCAACCCTCATAGGGTGGGACGAAAAAAACTTTTTTTCGATTTTCGATGATGGGTAGTGCAAAAAAGTTGCCACTGGTGGCACTAAGTTTACACAAAAGTTTGAGATTTTTCAGACAATGGGGAAATTGCACGTTTTTCAGTTTAACTTGCATTTTATAGAGCACAAAAGCACGAGCATTTTGATACCATTTTTACGTTTTTTTGAAACTCGGAAAATCCATTAAATCAACTTTAAAAATGCAGTTTTCGTCTTAGTGGGAAAAAGCCGCGTCACGTGACAAAAGCGGTTTTGACGTCACTGCACATGTCAACAAATCTTTGATGTATTTTCCATAGAATTACAAACAACTTGGTACTTCTATGGTATTTTCCCCTGTACTTTTCTATGAGGAAAGGCTTGGGTTACGCTGAATGGTTTCTTTCTTTTCTTAAAAATAATTAGTAGAACAAACTAAAAGCATTGTAAATTGTTGAAATGAATAAATAATATTGTGAATTCGAGTGAGATTTTTTCCCCTCGTTTTTCTAAGGATTTTCATTTTGAAATCTTGATGTAGAAATAAAATATCGGTACAAGTTTATACTACAATTTTATTTTATAGAATAATGTTGTTTTCTTTTTCATATTAATATTCCACAATAATTGATTTCACAAACTGGTTCAAATAGTATTTCTTTCATTACCGACGGGGGTGGGGGAATTTATAAAAAAGTTTTCGTATTTATTTTATATTTGAAATAAGAACTTTTAAATAAGAATTTGCCCATCAAAACAGGAATTTGCCCTGTTTCGTTAAATGTTTTATCTCTCCAGTTGTTAAATAAGCTATTTTTTAATCAATAAACAGATAAACTAAGAAAGAGAGCAATTTGCTGAGGTAACTTTAAGATAGCCTTACAGAATTTTTATATAAATATACCCAAAAAAATTTAACAATTCTTCAAAAATGTTTCACATGGGCAAAAAATAACAAATTGTTATTTTAAATACTATCAGTTTTGTAAACTTCATCAGACCATGGGATTGAAAATTTTACGTTTTATAAAACTGCAGATTACAACTCACTGTTTAGTTTATAAATTCTATTTTTTTATTTTTGTTATAAATTAACAGTATTTAAACGGAAGTTAAAAGGGCCAAAAGAGAAATTCAGGCATCCCCCCCCCCCCCCGACTTACGTAAGCAATGTGTTCTGTAGATAAAAGTTAAGGTACCCGAACACCTTTAAAACGTGATTTTCGATCAAAATATCGATTTTTTTTTTTTTTTTTTTTTTTTTTTTTTTTTTTTTTTAACCATTTGGAAAAATGGTTATTGTTTTCGTCAGGGTAGGAAATCAAAAGCATATCTGAACGTTTTCATTGGTTTAATCTGCAATTTATTCATTATCTGATGAGTATATACAGTAATCTGTATTTCCGTTTGGTTTCAACAACGATGGACAACAGAGTGTTGCCACTATGACAAAAAAGTAATAAAAACTACAAAAAAAAATTAATAAATCAGAAACAAATTGAGATATAGCTTTCGAATAAATTGCATTAAAAAGTAAATTTTTTTCTCTATCCGACGGTATAAAAAGTAATATTGTCGGATGTTTAGAAGTTTAAGAATGAAATTTTATTTAAAATTGGTCGTGAGATTTTTTGGAAATCTGATGATAGAAAAGCCTTTTCCCGAACAGCCAATGAAATGCTTGGATAATACGCAAGTTTTATCTTGCAATTTTTACGTGTAATAACACTATTAATGTTTAATTCATGGCGTACGTAATGTATGACCAGCTCTGTAGAAGTTTAAAAATTTACAGTACCGAAAATTGTAAAACTGAAATTTCTTTTAAAATTCGTTCACGATGTGTCCAGGAATGTTATCGTTTAATCCATGGCGTACGTAATGTAGGATCAACTTCGTGCGATTTTTTATGTCTTAAATTTTAGTCTTTGAAAAAATCATTTTCCAAATGTTCATTGTAATTTGTTAAATTGCTAATTTTTTTTTTCTTGCAATAGGCCCCACTAGTGGCCGAGAGGTTCTGCTCTCAAAGCTGGTAGACGGGAGATGCTGGATTCGAACCCAATCGCGGCCTTTGGCCTAATCGTTCGGAGTTTTCGTGGTTTTCTTCGAGCCATGGATTCCATGCGTAAACACGGGTTAGGTTCCCTTAGAAAGACCCCCACGAAGGGCACTCCCCCCTCGGACCTATATACATAGTGTAGATAATCGGCCGTCAAAAATCGACCAACCAACCAATCATTTTTGCAATAATATTAAAATCTAATCTTTAAACTGTCGAACGCTTAAATTGAGTTTGTATCTTAATTAGAACCAGGGTTACAGCCTTTTAAAGTTACAGCTATTTACAGGTTTTGAATTGTGATTAAAAGTTATTTTTAGCTTTTTCTCAAAATGAAGTTTTTCAGATTTTTACTATACGCAAAACATCCTAAAACAAACAAGTAATATAAAAATTTTGTTTTTAAAGTCAATTCCTCCTTAGGTCACGAAAGAAAAATTTAATATAATCCCTTAAGCTAATATTAGTTTTTGTTGCATTAAAATATCTCAATTTGTTGATTTTCTATAAGCAAGTAGGTTTACAATGGAATTGTATGGTAATTTGGCGAAATATTAGAAATATCGCCAAGTTGGCGTCACTTTTGGCAACTTATTTTGGACGCCAAATTTGGCGATGTATCGCGAAGTTGGCGACAAACTTGTCGGTATTTGGCGACAGAACAGGGTCCAACCCTATGGTAACCCCTTATTGAAAATACTTTCATTGACCTTCGATAACCAACGGCCGCCATTTTGTTTCCCATGCAAAACTAAAATTAATTAATTAAAATTTAATCAATTAATTAATATTTGAAAAAACTGTATTAACATCAATTGTCATCCAGTACAAGTTCAAAAAAAGGAACAGATGTCATATTCGCCCCATATTGGCGCGATTTTTTTCGGTTACCAATTTGGCGAAAACATAAACAGCATAAACAACATAATCCGGGTTACCACATCAAGCAAAATAACGACACTTTGGCGCAAGTTAAGTACCTGTTGCCTATATGATATTGGCGACAGAAAAAAATCACGCCAATATGGGGCGAATATGACATCTGTACCACATATAAATAAATATAAATTTGTAGAAGTTATTGTTTGTAAAATGTTAATATATAGATAATTTAAATAAGTAGACGTTTGAATCGCAATACGTACACTTTAATACAATTCTATAAGGGTAACTTTACATCACTTCGTTGATACTTTTCTAAATACAGCACCTTTCTTACTTAAAACTTGCAACATATTTCTTACGAATAATTTGATTAGGCTTAACAATACCTTCCATGGCATCAAATGAGCCGCTGCTTCATCCACAACATTATTTTTTAGACTGACTCTTTTCTAATTTTTGAATATGTCCAAACCTTGATCTCGTGATTGTGAATTTTCATTACTCGTGCTTTCAAATTATGGATAATAAAAATACCAGAGCATCAGTTAATTTGTTTATCATGTACGTCATAAAGAAAATAAAGTATGTTTAAATTTAAATCCTACATATATAAATAAACAAATATAGGGAGAGTGTGAACTAATAGTAGGAATTGAAAAATTATGCATGAAATGCGACGAAATTTTCTGTACTTCTTTTACAAATGTCTTTTGAGGGAATAGACTACACTCATGACAATACATTAAATCTATATATATAAAAGAAAGTCTGAGTTTTGTATTAATCAACGCGCAGCCCAAACTACTGAACCTAAAGTCTTGAAATTTGGGATAAAAATTCTTCTTATGACATAGAGTGCCGCTAAGAAATAATTTTTTAAAATTCCACCCCTAAGGGGGGTAAAAAATCGAACGAACTTTTAAAAAATTCCTTAAAAATCTGATTTTATAGCTATTTTTCAACTGATAACATATTTTGGTGTATTTTTGTATGCTGAATCGAATAGTACTAACTAAATTCTTTTAAGCCCAATAGTTCGCGAAATATTTCATATATTTCTAATTTGGCGATGTCTTTGGCGCCAAAACTTCGAAATACCTAACATTATCAGTGGTAATTCATCCATATTCATTCATCTTATACATCCGTTTCTGTAGGAACGGAAGAAATTCAAATTAAATCTTTTTGTTAAATCTTTTGGTTAAAGAATTGAACCGGCTATATGAGTTTGAAAAAAAATAAATAAATACAAACGAATTGAAAAAAAGAAAAAAAAAATATATTGAACTTATTTAAAAGACAAGGAAGCGTTCCACTTAGAAATTAACATTATAAAACGAAAATATTTAAAAAATGAAAGCAATGTTTGTACGACTTTAAATATTTTGTGGTACTTACATCCGGGCCATGTCAGATACAACTGCGCCAAGCATGGCAATTACATTAATTACAGCAACCCTTATTTTTTGTCCATTTGATAGTTTATTTAGTATAGTTTTAAATTAATTTTATTATTAGAATTTTTATTTATTATAGTTTATAGTATGCAGTTTTATGTTATATATTTTATTTATTTATTTACTTAAAACAATTTGCCATTTTTAACAAGGTTATGTATTTAAGAATGTTAAATTACTTTTTTGAACGTAATTGGCAAACGATAAACAAGATTGGCAATTGTCAACCATTTTGGGCGATCTATCTCATGGTCCGAATAATGCGTGTTACTTTTTTAATGGAATAAATTGGAATTGAAATAATAGGTACATCGCGATTTATCATTTGCTCCTGCATAAGAAGAAAAAATGGGTACTTTTATGTCAGCCGTATCCGTACGTAATGTAAATATCGCCATTAGCATTTTTAAAATTGCCAATAGCAGTAGTTACATTTCACGTATGTAAATTAAAAACAATTCTTTGTTTTAAGTTATGGCATCATTTCCTATTGTTTTACTTTTCATCTTTTTCAATGGCATTAGTGCAAAGCATGTATTATAAATGAAATGTTTTTATTTTGAATGAAAATAATAAAATAAGAAAAATACATGGAAACAATCTTTGTTGATTTATAACTTGCGCCCGACTAACATAAAAGTATCACAAAAGCCATATATTCATCTTTCTTTGGGTAGTTGTTCATGGAATTTCTGGTTAATCTTCCGCAACATGATGAATTTTATTACAGAAAATCGTATCATTATCATCTACTACATATTTAAAACGGAAATTTGCATTTTATTCCTATTCTTTATAATATTTTGATAGGATATGCCACTATTAGTTAGGTAATGTTTTTAGAACGGTTTTTATGTATACACACAGTGTTCTACGTTGCTTAGTTTTAGTTATAGAGCTATTGGAAAAGCTATACAGAAAGGTGAACGCAATTATGAAAGATACGTCTACTGTAATTATATAAAATGCAAATCTGGGAGCACGGCAGTGCGTCCGCCAAGTTCGCACAAGCCGTAAGCTACCTTTTCCTGAACCATTTCGGCATACATTTCACCCCCTCATAACGTCGTTTTAGGGAGAGATATAGAAATTTTTCTTTTATACACATGTTCGTATGGTCAAACTGAACTAAGGTTCCACGATTTTATGTTTCTATATTTAGTAGTTTTCGAAATATTAAATTCCGAAAAAGCACTTTTTTGTCACTGACTCACTTCGCATCATCAAATAACTAAGGTACTTCTAAAAGTCGTAGAATCATGAAATTTCACAAGTAAGTCGGGTTTGTAGCCCAATTAACCAGAAAAATCTGAAAACACAGAATTTCCGCCTCTAAACCTTCATACAGGGGGTGTTCATTTGGCCGTAAACAGTTCCTACGCATTCAATTGTGCCAATGTTGTTCGCCAAATCTCGATTACAGAGCTTTGAAGGCGGTCACGTGATTTCAAGCAGAATAACATTTTATATATATGCTTTTCCAAAGATGTTTTTTAAATAGAAAAAATGAATATACCTAAAAATTTTAATCAGTATAGGTTATGATATGTTTACGATATTAAAACAATAAAACATTTAACAAAATATAACAGCAATTCGGTACGTTTCCGATATAGTAGCCTTGGCGAAATACAGAAAATAGCCTTGACGAGAAAAAAAATTTGATAATAACGTATTTTCTGGCAACCTATTTACTGTGTCATATACACAAGCAATTTTTTCCATATGTATACAATTAATTTAATGTAAGGAACCCGTTTATTTATTTTTATATACCAACATAAATAATCTGTAATAAAAAATAATATTTTATACATGTATAAATAAAATGTTTATATGTATATAAATACATATAAATAACATAAAAGTTCATCAGGTTTGTTTTCGCAGTTGTTTATATCATTTGGCAACATATCTCATTTTCTGAAGTCCGAATTGCGCCAAGATTTTTAAAAAATGCCAAGGTCCCTATAGTGGAAAAATATCCTAATTCCATATGAATGTTTAAAAATCTCCTTTTAATTAAATGAAATGTGTAACTAATAAACTATCTTTAACGATGTGCGACAGATGCGGCGTCAGAAGTCCGCTGCTAATGTTATTATATTGTATTATTAGCCTACTTACTGTTAATTTATTGTTAATTTTAAATCTGTAAAAGAAAGATTATAGTTATAGATAAGATATGTTGGTCGCCAAAACCCGATTACAGAAAATTAGCCTGAGTTATGAAGGTGTTACATGATTTCAAGCTGAATGAATTTTTATATGCTTTTACAAAAATCTTAATAAGGCAAATCTTTCAGTTTATCTGTCCATCTTTCTATCTTTTACTTCCTTAAAACAAATTTTATTAAAGACCGGGAGGCGTCTGCACAGATCATCACCTCATCAAGTTGACGGCTGAAATTTTAGGATTAGTTAAATATCGATAAGCGTATTGAAATTTAAACTGGTCTGCCAAGTCATATCTTTGTGGAAAACACATAAATAATCTACAGACCCGATTTTACGGGTTAATTGGTGGATTTTCCATTGTGTTTTCCTGCACTCATTCCTCCATGTTTCCAAACTTTTGGATGCAGGAAAATACAATAGTAAACCTATCAGTTAACCATTAAAATTAGGTCTTCAGGTGGTTTCTACCAAGATATGAGTTAACAGACCAGTTGCATTTAAATATGCTAATCTAGTTTTAACTAATCCTAAAATTTCAGCTGTAAACTCGACGAGGTGATGGTGTGTACAGACGTCTATTATAAATGTCGGTATTCTAATCTCACTAGCACTCTGGTCAATCTGGCAATTATCCCTACTATTTATGAAACACTATTCCTTTAAGTGAGTTTTAGTGATGTTAATGAACTTATGCATATGCATCATACATATTATACATATGCATATAATACGTAATACATTTGCATCATACATATTATAGGTATGTGTATAATACATAATACATATGCATCATTATGACGTCAGAATAAACAAAACATTTTTTTGTCGCCAAATTTGAGAATTGACATGATATATTACCAAATTTGGCGAAACTTTGCTAAATGTCGCCAAGCTTGATGAATATTTGACGCTAGTGGCTATTTTTTAATGAGTTAATTACTAATGCGAGCCATCTATTTTTATTTTTCCGCATGTCATCTGAATAGTTAAATGATATAACGTACTAATATTTCCAAAGTGCTAATAGTTTCGTCACTGCCCAAAACCTCTGCTATTGTTATTGTATTGTACTGTTATTATACTTACTGTAACTATGTTGTTAACCTTTACACCGCTAAAACTTCTGTATTATATAAAGAGAATTTACGGAAACTATTAAAGCATTGAAACTGCCAGTTCGCCTTATGATTGTTATAATTCTATAATATGTAACCTGTTAATCAATATGTACGTTAGAATGAATCTTCTATAATACGCTTCCTCGCATTTTAGTTTTCGTGTTTCGAGTAAAATTAGCTAAAATCTTAAAACCATGGCACATTGACTAATTCTTCAACACGATCAGATGAGAAGAATGATAGATTTTCAAATGGATCATGGCAGTGAGCCGGTAGACCTTCTATTCTTCCGTAATCGAGTCTATTGAAAAGGTTAACGTGAAACAAAAAGATATTAGCATCAATATGGTTTATTGCAAATACAGATATTGTCAAAGGATTTCATAAGAACCATTTCACTTGTACCCAGTCGTATCAGTTAAAATACAACAATTGGCAGTGAGCCCAATTAGAAAAGATTATTTAATAGGATTAAAAATTTCCGCATTAGAGAACGAATCGTAACTGCTAAGGAAGCATGCATAAGTGAGTTAAGAGATACTTGTCACAAAAGATGAAATACATAACAACACAAAATATATGATGTGCTTCCATGATCGTAAAGAGTTCTTGATTTCTCTATCAAAAGCTTCCGAATTGGCGAAAGAATGGGCAAGTAAATTAAATTATGAATCACAGTAACACGATGCAACGTTTAACATGGAAGTAATACGGTAAATACTGCTTGCTAGAGGCGGCTAGTACTTTAATATAAAAAGAAATAAAGTATAAATTTGTAAAGCTCAATAAAATAAATTTAGGTATTTTTATGTTAGCCGGGCGCAAGTGTCAAATCGCCAAATACTGTTCCCAACTCCATTGTTCATATTGCATTCATTTCATTTAAACATATATACTTTTCAGTCATCTCATTTAAAATAGATGCATTTCCCTCATTTTATTTAATAGAATATTTAACATAGAAATAAATAAATAAATAAATAAGAAATAATAACATAAACCAAAATATTTTATTTGAAAATCAAAGCATTGTTTCTAATTTACACATGTGAAAAATGAAAACTGCTATTGGCGAAAAAACAAAAGGCTAATGAGGAGGTTTGCTCCCGGCTAACATAAAAGTACCGAAATTTAAGTTTTTTCATATTAATATAGTTTAGAATAACAAACTTGAAAAAACTTACAAAAAGTAGTGATATCCCAACAAAAAGTTTTCGGTAAAAAAAAAAAAGCGCCAAGTTCTCCTTAATGTTTCGGCCAGAAAAAGTAGTGATATCTGATGTTCGCACAAGTTAAAAGCCAAACATCCCAAATCTTTCATTGAAAATGGCTTCCTGCGACTTGGCCGTTAATGCCTTCGTGAGAGTTTTTCAAATTATAAAATATGTACAAATGAGCTAAATGCTAACTACATTTTTTGATTATTTTAGGCATTTTGTGACACAGAATACAGAAATAAAATACACATTTGAAAAAAGCATTTTAACAACTTCAGTCTATTTAAATGCTTAGAAGTTAAAAATAACAAAATACTTCTATTCAGGATATAATATCCCTAATTGCTAAAACATAATTAATATCAACTTTTAACAGTTTATAAATCGAAAACCTCTTAATGTTTGCAAACAAACTATAATAAATGTCAAACGAAAAAATCTCTTTCCTCAATACACAAGATTTCAATATTATACAATAAAATATAATGTAACATATTGTGAGATATGAAGTAAGTAAATTTTGTTTTATTTCTTGGGTTTTACGTTAATGACTTTAGCTTTTGACCGTACAAAATGGCAATTAAACCGCAAGTGGACTAAATGATCTGTAATCAAATCTAATGTTTGCTGAAACTGAATGGTAGCTTTCAGAAATCTTTTACTTATAATGTCTTTATGTGAATTTGCCTCTTTGCATTCTAATATTACTTTTAATATCTAAATAATTCATAAATGCGTAATTTCCAATCATTAATTTTGAAATGCTGTAGAAGGCATTAACGGCCAAGACGCAGGAAGCCATTTTCAATGAAAGATTTGGGATGTTTGGCTTTTAACTTGTGCGAACATCAGATATCACTACTTTTTCTGGCCGAAACATTAAGGAGAACTTGGCGCTTTTTTTTTTTACCGAAAACTTTTTGTTGGGATTTGCTTTTCCTTCCACCTGTTTATAATTTGAGTTTTGCTGGATGTATTTTGATGGGACTTACACTGTTAGTTAGATTATTTTTTGTGGATGTATTGGTACTTCTTGCATGGATGGTATTTCTCTGTAGCGAAGTTTTCTTCTGGGTTATAGTTTTTCTGAAGCACAAACTTGGCAACAAATCAGATTGCAGAAAATTAGATTACAAGAGAAAGTTCCAAAACTAGGTGAACCCGAATGTGAAAGATTACATTTCATTTAAAGTTCTACTGAACGTATTTTGATTGGAGTTGCACAGTTAGGTAAAATTAGGGATTGTTGCAATATTTGAAATGTCATTCTACATTTTTAGTTATGGAACTATGAGGAAAGTTCTCAGTGGTGTAGTTGAAAAAAAAGTAGGATAAAATCTGTACAGGCAGAGGGTATATATTAGATAGTATATATGTTATAGCTATGGAGTGCAGAGTTTCTAAAAAACACCAGAAGGTCTACGGCGTATAGTCTATGCTACATTCCTAAAAATTCTACAATCACGTTAACTTGATTATGAAAGATATATTTAACTATCAACTTTAAATATAAAATAAAAAGGGCAATTTCTGTCCGACCGCTTATAACTTGAGTTCTTTTCAATGGATTTTGAGAAGATTTGCATTGTTAGATAAATTTTCAAGAAAGTGTTTCATATATAACACATATTATTCTACGTTGCTCAGTTATAGAATTATGTGCGAAAGTCCTTTAATCAGTGAACCCTATTTTGAAATATTAGCCTTTTTAAAAGGTTCTACTGAGTTCATTAGCACTGTTGTTAGATATTTTTTCAGGAAAGATTTTAGTATATAACACATATTATTCTACATTGCTTTGCTATAGAATTATAACTGAATGTTGTATTATCTGGTGAACCTGATTATGAAAAATTAGTCTTATTAGAAGGTTTTACTGAACGGATTTTGATGAGATTTGCATTTTTTAATTTTCAGGGATGATTTTAATATGCTACATATTGTTCTTCCGTTCTTTTTTATATTGAATTATAAATAATCAGCTAAAAGATTTGCTTCATAACAGTCCAAATTTTGTCTGAGACATTAGAAGATATAAAACTTTAATGGCGTTCATATTGTTTTCAGCAACGCGTATAATCATTAGAGATAAATGTATTTATTGCTATAAAACACAAGATCAAAAACACCGATATAATTCGTTTGATTAAAGTTTCGCTTGGAGAAACCGACCAGCGCAGCGTAGTGGGCGAAGGCTTCTATTACTATATGTAAAGCGTAAATTCTTATTTCATTCCGATTGATTATAACTCAGATTCTACTGAACATAAGTTTGCAGAACTTACACTGTTAGATTTTAGTTGTTGTTAGTTTTAGTTAGTTTAGTTGTTGATGTTAGTAAATTTGGTTTATAAATAGTTTAATCTAAAAACCATTGTTCCAAGTTGCTTAGTAATAGTTACGGGAGTTCTAAAATTAAGTGAACTCGATTAGGAAAGATTTCAAGTTTTACTGAATGGATTTTAATGACAGTTGCACAGTTAGTTAGAAAATATTTCAGGGATTTTTTCAATATTTATCATATCTTTCAAAATTGTTTAGTTACGAAGCTATTCGGAAAAGTTCTCTGTGGTATAGTAAAGAAAATTGGAGGATAATACGCTACAGACAGAGGATGTATACTAGAATGCTATAGTTATGGAATATGTGCAGAGTTTCTTTTAAAATCCAGAAATGATGCGACGTAAACCTACCCCTACATCCGTGAGAGTTCTATATAATCAGGTTAACGCGATTATGATAGCTATATTTAACTATCTGGCCGCTTTTAAATTTAATTCTACTGAATTGATTTTGATGGGGCTTACATTGTTAGTTAGATAATTTGCAGAAAAGATGTTAGTATAATATATAATGTTCTACTTTGCTTAATTAAATAATTATGGGTAAAGATCTAAATCAGATGAACCCAATATCGAAAGATTGGCTTTTTTTTTTAAGGTTCCGCTGAATGAATTTTCACGGGATTTAAACTGTTAATTAGATTATTTTTATGAAATGTTTCGGTACATTTTCCTGTTTAAAAGATCCTGCTAAGTGGATTTCGACGGAACTTGCTCGGTTAGTTAATTTTTTCAGTGAATGTTTTAGTATAAAGCACATATTCGCTTGGTGTTGCTTGGTCGTCAGGTTGCTTGATTATAGAATTAAGGCTGAATGTTTTAGAAGCAGGCGAACCAAATTATGAACGATTAGCCTTTTCAGTATGTATAATTAACAGATTCTGATGAGATTTGCATTGATAATTTTTCATGAACCCTTTTAGTATATTACATATTATTCTATCGTTCTTCACAGAATACTACACTAAATGATCAACGAAAGAAGTTGGCCCTTAACAGCTTAAATTTTGTATGGCTCAAAGATATAATAGCGTAATAACGTTCATATTGTTTTCACATATTAGATTGGGCATTCCAGGTAAATGTCCATATTGCTTTAAAACGCATGATCAAATTCACAGATATATTTCGTTTGATTCAAGGTTTCTTTAGAAAAACTGACCAGCGTAGCGGGCGTTAGGCTGCTAGTAGTTTTATATTTACACTGGTTTAAATGACAAACTTGAGACAAATTTTGAGAATTTTTCGTTACATTAGTACTTTAACTGCCATATCATCTGAGATAGAGATGCGATTATAATATGTGTAGTCTAAGTCCTAGACAAAGTTATTCTGTTTATTATGCAATTTACAAAATGTCAATACATTGTTTTATTTTTGAGTTATCACGTTTTGCGGAAATGGCAATTTTTGACATAATTTTGACTATTTTTCTCTTAACAAAATTATTTCTGGGTAATTGCTAAAATTTTATTTTATTTTAAAGTTTTAAAGTAAATGTCATTATAAAAAAGGGATAATAAAAGAAAATTTCACAAAATCCCTTCCGAAGGTATGCGGATACCTTAATTATAAATTAATACATTAATTTTAACGGGTTTTTCCGTTCGCCCATCACAGTTGATAAATCGTCGAATACTCTTTGTTGTTACAAGTTATAACAACAGTGGATTTATTATGCTACAGTCGCCCAAAAAAGGACAAATGGCTGTGAATCTGCAATTAGTTTATGCAGTAAAAAGGTAGAAAATAAAAGTAGAAAATAAAGAGTGTAATATATTTAAGAAAAATGCTTGAATAAATTAACATTTTCATATTAATTGAACAATGATTATATGTTGAAAATCAATTTAGAAGTTCTAAATTATAGTTTAAATAATGTTTTTCTTTTCTTTCCTCTTTCCATGTATTAAAACAGAAATAGAGCAAATATTACAATTTTTTTCAAAATAAATTCACGAGTTTACATTTTTTACCAAATGTAAAAAAAGCAGTGAATTTTACATAATCGGGTTCGATAGCCATGCCCAATTACTGTATTATATTGGACATTTTATGGGAAAATCATGAATTGCAATCATAAAATGAGGTGTGATTATTAAGATAAACATTGGATACTTATAAAAGAGTGTATTATTTTTTAAGTTTTTGCTTTAATACTTATTTTTAAGTAAGCACATAAAATAATAAATAAAAGGCAATACTTATAAATTTGCTCACGTATGTTGAAGTAATTTATTTCTGATCTATGGATACGCACTTATTACCGACAGTTGTTAATTTAAAATTTTTATTCCATAAGTCAGTATTAAACATAGAATTTTTTTCTTGTTTTCTGCGTTATTGCTCAAAATTTAATTTTCTCATAGTAAATTCGAGTTAATTTTGTATCTGTAATATAATCTGCATTACACGAAATTTTATTCATAACAAAAAGAATTATTAAGCATTACAATGAATTAAGGAAATATTACATTTCAAAAACTTGATAAAGCCGATTTTACTTTACTTACGATTTATTTTTTAATAAAACTATCATTCTTTATTCTTTTAAGTAAATCAGAGTAAGTTAAAAATAAATGTGCCTTTTAGCTTTAGCTTCTTGTATCTTTACCTACATGAAATGCATTTTTCATGCCCTTAAAATAAATTTGAGGGGAGGGGGAAACTAAATCTTGAAGGTATAGTTTCATATTTTTCGAATCCAACCAACTGCAGCACTTTTCTAAATGAAAATTAATACAAATGTATAAATTAATAGTACATTATATTTGGTAATGTTAAAATAATCTTTTGACTCTAATTTGATTTTGTGTAAATGAGTCTTTAAAAGATGTTTATAGTAGATAACAAACAGAAAGCAATGGAAAAAAGTCCTTCCGGCCAGTGCCGGGAGGAAGAGGTAGCTTTCATATTCCTTATTTTATAAAAGCCAACTTATATTATTCAAACACACGAAGATCAATTTAGTGGAAACCGAATATAGGAGATTCAATACTAATTTTTATCAATATAATGAATGAGAATTTCGCGAAATTAGTCGGCTTTATCCAAGCTGCTTTTCTTTAAAGTAACTTATATTTGGCTGCCAAATTCGGCGATTTCTTAAAGTGCCTGCCATTTTAAGACAACATGGTGGATGAGGCTAACCAGTGAACTTGGTCGAGACCTTAGTAATTGCTGTGCACATGCTCATTCACATCGGAATAGGTTGATATATACGAGTGCTGGCGCAAGCAAAAAATCCGATTTTTCAAAATGTCACCCACATTAGAAATTGAAACTGCTATATCTGAGCCATTTTTTAAGATAAAGACAAACAAAAAATGCTCCTGAATCCTTATATCAAGGACAAATACTTAAAAAAGAAACCTTTTTCAATTTCTAACTTTTTTGCACCTCACTTTAAATATATATATTTTTTTTTAATTTAATGGCCGCCATTTTGAAACAAGATGGCTGATGAATCTGGCCAGCGAACTTGGTCGAGATATTGATGTATACTATCCACATGCCTTCTTACATCGAAATAGGCGAATACGTGTGTTATCGCGTGACAAATATAAGATCGTTTCAAAATGTTTCAGAAATTCAAAGTGTTATAATTCAACCATTTTTTAAGATATAAACAAAATAACAAATTTTCAGAAACAAAAGCTGCTCCGGAATCTTTGTATCAAGGCCAAACACATAAAAAAAAATCTTTTTCATTTTCCAATTTTTTAATACCTCATTTTAAATTTTAAATTTAATTATTTTTTTAAATAGGAAACCTTTTGAAACATGATGGCGAATGAAGCTGGCCAACGAACTCTGTCGAGACATTGGTATGTACTATGTACAGACCAAGTTACATCCAAATCGGTTCATAAATACGCCTGTTATCGCGTGACAAAAATCAGGACGTTTCAAAATGTCAGCCACGCTAGAAATTCAAAATGCTATAACTCAACCATTTTTTAAGATATAGACGAAACAAAAACTGCTCCGAAATTTTTTTATGAAGGTCAAACACATAAGAAAAAAATATTTTTCCAATTTTCAATTTTTTGGTACCCCATTTCAAATTTAAATTTTTCTTAAAAATTTAAATGGCCGCCCTTTTTAAACAAGATAGCGGATGAAGCTGGCCAACGAACTCGGTCGAGACATTGGTATGTACTATGTATAAACGAAGGTACATCCAAATCGGTTCATAAATACGCCTTTTACCGCGTGAAAAAAATCAGGACGTTTCAAAATGTCAGCCACACTAGAAATTCAAAATTCTATAACTCAGCCATTTTTTAAGATATAGACGAAACTAAAACTGCTCCGGAATCTTTGTATAAAGGTCCAAATACATAAGAAAAAAATATTTATCCATTTTCAATTTTTTGGTACCACATTTCAAATTTTAAATTTTTTTTTAAATTTTAAATGGCCGCCATTTTGAAACAAAATGTCGGATGAAGCTGGCCAACGAACTCGGTCGAGACATTGGTATGTACTATGTACACACCGAATTACATCGAAATCGGTTCATAAATACTCCTTTTATCGCGTGACAAAATTCAGGACGTTTCAAAATGTCAGCCACGCTAGAAATTCAAAATGCTATAACTTAGCCATTTTTTAAGATACAGACGAAACAAAAACTGCTCTGGAATCTTTGTATAAAGGTCAAATACATAAGAAAAAAATATTTTTCCATTTTCAATTTTTTGGTACCACATTTCAAATTTTAAATTTTTTTTAAAATTTTAAATGGCCGCCATTTTGAAACAAAACGGCGGATGAAGCTGGCCAACGAACTCGGTCGAGACATTGGTATGTACTATGTACGCACCGAATTACATCGAATTCGGTTCATAAATACGAGAGTTACAGTGTGACAAAGGTCAGATATATATATATATATCAATTTTGAACGGAGTGTGGTTTCGGGGTCTGGGCGTCATGATCGATGAAAATATACCAAAATTTTTTTTTAATCGCTTTCCTCCGAACGGCTGCAATAGGTAGCTCTTTTTGTAATGAAAGCTACCTAACAGCTTGCATGCACAATGCAGACCACTACGGAGAATCTGCGTTTCATCACAGCCATCTCTACACCGGCCAAATCGCTAAACTAACTCCGGCGGGTCACGTGACCAGTCGAAGGCGGTTAAATTGAAGCGAAAGTGACGGTCGCCATTTATTCTGTTCTTGAAAATTCCATCGTTGATGAATTCAAGTCGCAGTTTTCGTATAAAGTTGCACATGGTTCATGATTTTCATCTTTATACTATCTATTTTATTTAGATACTTATGTTTTATTTCACAAAAGTGTACCATGTGTTTTCCCCGCGTTTCATGTGCTTTCCTAGTGTTTCATTGTTTCTCTTTCTGAAAAGAAAATATGGCTCTCAAGGATTCGCAAATATAATTTTAATTTGATCTAAAAGGCTAGAATATGCATTAAATATTCTAAAATGATGTTCAGTGGATATCACCAAGGATTAACATAACTATTGAAGTAAGTTCTGATTTAACTTTTAAAATTTATTGTCTTAATAAAACAAATTATATCAGACGCTTGGTTTGAATATTAGCAATCTAAGAAAATAAGTATAAGGTTGACATGATTGTTAAAATATATGATGAATGTACAGTTATGTCAGTAATTATTATATCTCTCTAGAGAAGTTGATTGAAAATGAGAAAAGACTAATAATTCAAAAGCTCTTTCATAATAAACAAAAATATTTAGATAAATATTTAGATAAGAAATGCAATTTATCAATAAATCAGGCACGATTCCTCCTAAAGGAGGAATTTCACCTATTTTAAAGCAATTTTGGACATTTTCTGGATTGATGCAAAAATGCAAAGAAAATATTGGAAGCATATATGAGAGGGGGGGGGGGTGTCTAGGAAATTTAATAATAATTTTGTTTACTCAAATCGTCGGAATTTGTTTCTGAATTACTGTGCAAAAAAGCCATCAAATCAAAGGTGAATCAGCATCTGAAAGTGGTGTAAATTGTTTCTAAAATGTCTTTCCAGAGTGATTTTTTTAGACTTTAAAAGGTAAAGGAAGTTTCCATAAGGTTCTTTTTGGAATAGAATATTTTTTCCTAATTAACACTTTTGTGTAATTTAAGTGATGCAATTTTGGAGATGTATTTCTGGAGTAAAGATTAATTTGACTTGCTTGTATTTATGCAGCATGGAGGTTTGTTTTTTTGTTTGTTTTTGAAAGGAGGGGGGAAATCTTAAACAGACAAACCTTCTAAAATAATATTTATTTTGACAAATTAATCGCTGTAGTTCACATAAATTCATCAGATATTTATGGTTTTACATCTTAGCAAACTGTCTTCAATTTCCTGTTTTGATTCAAAAGACCTGTAAAATTGTTAGTTTAAATTTCTTTTAATAAATTTTAAATTATTAAAAGAAAATCATACATACAGTAATATTTTATTTTATTGTATAAATAAGTTAAAATGTGTCCAAAAATAAATATTGTATAGATGGAAAAAATTTTACAACTTTTTTTATGTTTTCCACTTTCATGCCTGATAAATTTAGACGCATTTAAAGATCTTTAAATGATATATTAAACCCAGTTTATAAAAACATTGTGCCAATCCTACTTTTCATTGCAGGTTATGCTGCTTTCTAAACTTGCTAAAACATCACCGTTGTAATTACTGTATTGATTCTAGTAATGGTGATTTTTCATATGAATTTTTTATTAAAAATTAGTTAACTTTAGGTTTAAAATGTAGTGAATGACTTTGATCATTTATGTAAATATTGTACTCACAGGGATCTGTCCAGATTTTTCTTTCTGGGTCCTATTTTTGAAATTGTGAATAGTTTTTTTTTTTCACATTTATGAAAAATCTATTTTTAATTTTGGGAATTTGAAATTATCGTTATATTCAGGTTCTTGTTATACATTTTTAACAAGACCCTTTCCATATCTATATCTTGATAATAGGTTTTTTGACAAGTTAGATAGTATTACTTTTAAAATTTGTGATGAAAAGTACAGTTTGGAAATGCAAAAGTTTTGTGTAAAGCTAATTGTTAAGTTGAAAAATTTTGTGAAGGGTCCTGTTTTAAAATAAAAAGGTTGTGAAAGGTCTATTAAAGGACCTAATTTTTCTCTAAACAGATCCCTGGACTCATGACAGCTTTATTTATTTAAAAATATGATGCAAGTTGTATATAAGATCTTACCAAATAATTACTCAAAAATAGTTATTAAAAATTTTAATTAAGAAATACAAGAGAAAAATTTTTAAAAACTGAAAAATAAATAAATCTGTATTTATTTTTAGCATTCAACCTTAGAATATCTGAATTTCTTAGCAATATGTGAATAATTTTTGTCATGTGCTTTTCATAATTTAAATACCAAATTTATCCTTTCATTTATTTTTTATTTGTGTAAATGCATTTAGCCAATATAATATGTTATTCTTTTCATAACTAAGGGGCTGGCTCCACATAAAACTTTGATCATGAAGCTAAACAAACATTTTAAATTTTCTTTACTTTTCTGACACATGTAATAGATGGGAAATATTTTTGTTAATTTTTGAATGATGGCATACTAAGTTTCTTGTCAAAAGAAATTTTTAATAGATAGAAATTTTTAATCGATTGATTGAGCTTATTGAAAAATCTTTCAGTAAAATAATATTACAAGAAAACCGGGACCTGAAGGGAGATTCACTAGGCACTCAATCACGATATAATTTTACTAGTGGGGGGAAAGTCCGCCTTCGACAGCCGCCATTTTGAATGAGCACTCAGGCCTAGTATTCAGAGGGCTGTGGTTTCATGTGTAGTGACGTCAAACCAATCCCGTCCCGTTTTCGGATCACGTGGTTTTGTTTTGCTTTTAACGGAGTTTAAAACTGCAATAACTAGTTATTTTAAATTATTTTTACAATTTCGAGTTGAGTTTCGAGGAATGTAAGATCGTCTTCATCAATTAAACATAAAAGAAAGCACAATTTAGAGTGAATGCATCTTCCCCATTCCTTCATTTGCCGCAAATGGCTTGAAGTTTTGCTCATATTTTTTTAACTTTTTTAGCAAAAATTTTTAAAATGGTAAATTAAATTTGTTTTTGCTGAATTTACTTAAAATATCATGTTTAGTGTACGAAATGATTAAATAAGCTCTGACTAACTAATAAATTATGTGTATTTTTAATTAGGCGATTTTTAAAGCCTTTTCGCGTATAACTAGGCAAAAATTGTAAGTATTGTTTGGTTCGTTCGTCGGCTTCCCTCTTTTGTCTTTATTATGTTCCTCGCTCTTTCTTCGGTTTTTTGATGCGTTCAGAGTCGCATATTTGAATACCAGACCACAACATGTCTTGACAGCAATTTTGGAAGGAGGAGATATGGAGTAGAAACCAATGAAAACGCAATCAGTCATCACGAGGATGAGGGGGGAAATTGGAGATGGGAGTAACTGCGAGATGGGATTTTAATTATTTTTCTGTCCTAAAATACAGCTATTTGTCAGAAGATTAAAAAAGTGGGAACTTTGAAGCAGGCAGTTCGTCTGAATCAGAATTTGAACCAGGGTCTTCAAAAGCAGACACTCCCAAACGCTTTGTCACACCCAAACCCTTTCTCACACAGCGTTCATCAGATTTAGAACTGGTATATCATATAAGTAAACTGCGTTAAGAGCTTTATCTGTGCTTCAGGATGCAGGAATTGTGACAACCAGGAATAAAAATCTCGTCCTCGATAAAGACTTGGTCAGGGAAAAGAAGATACAGTAGGAGGAATATCTTGGAGAATCAAAAATTACAATATTTTTTATAGTAGAAATAATAGCACGATCTTTATAGAAAAAAGGGATCAAGCGGCACCGTCGAGAGAAATACGAAGCACATAATCCCTAATGGCGTGCGAAAATGTACTTCTTCATTTCTACGAGCCTATCTATTCCTGTTTCATGGACATCAAAAATGCAAAAGGCTGAAGATTTGAGTACTCTATTAATCTATCTCCGTTTCAGTTGGTAAAGGTCTTAGGCCAAGTGATTCTACCATCAAGTATAAACAGTTGATGTCGCTGTCAGAGTGGGAGCTCGTTTGTGTGCAGAATACATATCAAATGTTGCAGTTCTCTTCTTGATTCTTTCCAAAGCAGCCTTTATTCTGGCTTAGAAAATTATATAATGATTTTGCTATTTCTCCGCAGTGGTCAGAAAGAGGTGTCAAGTGACCCAAATAACCGACCCAAGTGACCCAAGTAACCGAAATTACACTAGATTAATTTTCACACAATTGTGTGAATATTAATCTAGTGTAATTTCGTATCCAGCGATTTCTGGAGTTCCATTACCTGAGATTTATTCTGTTGAGTTGAACCAGGTTTCAGACCAGATGCTGTAATCTTCATGGTTAGCTGGGTGAAAACGTTCGACCAGAATCGTCCGGGATAGCTCAGAGGGCAGAGCACTGGCGGCTTCAGCCAGGAGGTCCCGGGTTCGAATCCTGGTCCGGACATTTTTCGCCCAGTTGGAAATTTGCATCTAATATGATTTGTTTACCAATTACAATAATTGTGTGAAAATTAATCTAGTGCAATGAATGCATTATACTGTTATGCGTGCACATGTGGAATTGTTCTTGTGCAGAGTGCTGCAACAGTCTGCACTGCACTACAAATCAGTTTTCTGTACAGTTCTACATTGCGGGCGTGCTTGGTGGCCCTGCATGAGTGTGATACGCTGCAGGAACTAAGGTTTTCGGTACATTGTCGCCTTACATTCATGTTTAATCAGGCTGCGTCTTTACTGGCTGTGTCTTTATACTACACATTTTTATCGTAACTGTGGCTGATTTTTTTTTATATGAAAAAAGCGCAAATATGATTTTTTCAAAGTTGGCATTGACAGTGAGCCGCAGCCAAGAAGGGACCCGTTGTCCTTTTTCATGCTCAATTAGAAGCACTTGTCAAACCCTTTTTCATACTTAAAAACATATTAGCCTTTTTTGGTGCTCGTCAGAGCATTTTTTAATGCTAGTCATTTAAATTGTTTGATAATTATATATTGAATATAAATAAACCTGAGTTGCTTTTAAATATTCCCAATACTTTTTTTCTTATTTCGCACAATAATTCACTATTTAACCAAGTAATGCACGCTGTTTTAAGAGGTTCAAGGTTTTTTAATCAAATTCACGTTATTTTTATTCATAATTTAATTTACTTGGGCTGCCTTAAATATAATTAATATAATTCCTTAAACTGATAATAGTTTTTATTGCATTAAAATATCTCAATTTGTTGATCCTCTCTAAAGAAGTAAACCCAATTAGTTTACAATGGAAGTCTATAGGAATTTGACAATATATTGCCAAGTTGGAGACAAACTTGGTGGTATTTGGCGACAGAACAGGGTCCCGCCTATGGCAACTCCCCTTATAGGTATGAAGATGCATTAAATGCTGTTCTATAACCAATGAGATGCGTTTCATTCGAGCGTTGCCATTAAACAATTAACAAATAATCGCGATTTCTGTGACACATACGATAGTGTAATATATATATATATATAGGTTATCGTGGAAATCGAAGGTTTAGGCCACATCGTATTGTTTAGCTAGACCGGTTATACTAACATCGTTCCTATGTTTTGCTACAATTTCTTTTATTGAACAGTAATTGACTTAAGCTTCTTACTACTGCTATCACTAAGCACTTTTTCATTCTTAGAAGCCATAATGAGAGCTAAAATTAGCGCAAACTGAGCAAAAGTAAAACAAAAAGTTAATTTTTTTACAGTAATAAAGGTACACAAAGCGCTCTGATATGCACACCTTACTCCAAACTTGACTAATAACAAGAGGTTGCGGGGTGAGAGTTGACAACTGGACTATTCGGCAGCCTTGGTCATGAACCGAGATCTTGTACGCCAACCGAGTCAAATTTTGATCACCGAAGTTGGACATAAACCGAACTGGTCATAAACAGAGGCGGTCGTGAACCAAGGTTCCACTTATATTTTGACCTATAAGTTTACAAATATGGAATTATTTATATATTCAATGGCGATGATCATTAAGCATCTTGGCGATTTTGGCGATGAAACTCACCGATTTCAAACTAACGTCTTGAAGTGTACTTGAACCGCCATAGATGTTATATACGCATCATGTTGACGCGATTTTTTTCTGACGCTAGTGTCATATACGCACCGGGGTACTTAACGGGCGCCAAAGTTTTGTTATTTTGCTTGATATGGTAACCCGAATGTTATTGTTTATTTATTAATAAATTGTTTATTTACTTTTATTTTCTTTTTTAAAACTAGGGGGCTCGGCCCCCTACGAGCTACGCTCGCCAACCACCGTCCAGACACCGCAGACTCTAAATGCACGCTAATTTGATCGGCTTTAAAAAGATTTCGAAAGATTGAATTATAATTTAAAAAACAGTGGCGATCTCCCTATAAACGTATTTCTATTCATTTCTCTTTGATTGGGGAATTTTAACGCCAAATCCGCTGCGGTACTACTTGATTATCCCGTCGACCAATTTCAGCAAATTATATAAATCGCCAAACCACTCGCCAAATTATAGAAATTGACATAATTTTTATTTTAAATAACGAAAGAACAAATAAATTAGTACAACATTAATAAAAATACAAATAAAACGTCGAAATAAAAATAACTTGATAACGTAGACACGTGTAACAACATTTCAAAATAAGCTAATATAAAAGGAATTAAGTAAACAGAGTCTTTGTCTCCTGGTATTTTTTAACAAAGCGAAAAGAAAGTTCTTTTAAATGAGACATTTTAAATTAATCTTTTTTAATCTGACGTAATTTTTACCAAGCTATTATTTCTCTTTTAAATATTCATGCGGAAATACTTTTGTTAAAAATGAAATATTATTTGCGCTTTCCTAACAAGAACAGTTGAAAAGATCCTCTCAAAATATCAAATAAATGTCTAGCGCAATTTCTAAATTTAAACTGTTTTGCAATATTATTTTGTGTTCACTTTATGTAATAACTATAATGTGACGTAAATATGACGTAATTTCTCATATTTAAGACTTCTAACGCATGTTAATGAATTTATTATTTTACAATATCCTTTCTCTTTTAAAATTCACGTGTATACTTTTTATAACGTAATTTTTAATAAGTTCCTGCTTTTTGTACATAATTATTTAATTCTAATTCCAAATGATTTTTACTGTTTATAATAGTCGCGTGTAAATAAATTTTTAATTTGAAGCAAACATTATTGTTTGCGCTGCTTATACAGTTGGCAACAGGTTAAATTAGTACAATTTTCTAAAATAAGTAAAAAATATCTCTCGCAATGCTGAAAATTTGAATTTAAATTAGAAATAAAACCTAAAAAAAATGAGTCAAATTAAAAAAAATATTTGCATTCTGCACAGCGGGAAATTATAACGCATAAAATGATCTAAAAATTATTAAATTCAGATGTATAGTTTTTGCTCCTATAAACCTTTTTTAATGGAACGATTTTGTCTATTTTTAGCATTAAATATCTCTTAAACTAATTCTTCGATTTGAAAACTGTCTGCATCAGTGTGTTTATCAAACATTTCTGTATAAAACAACCGATTTTCATATTTTTGTATGCATTATTTTTCTTAATATTAACGAACAAAGACCTTCGGTCACAAAAAATTCAAAACCGGCGGCGGCGGTGACAGCGGTAGTTACTTTTTTTTAGAATAGAGAGATTATATAAATTGTTTTGTTCTATTGTTATTAATTAAAATTTTTTTTAATTTATTGTTAATCCCTTTTTAAAAATATATATGTAACTGGTATTCGAAAACGAGGTTTTCGCCAAATTCGCATCAGAAAAAATACCGCGCCAACGTGGTGCGTATATGACATCTGTACCATACTTGGTACAATTTCATTATCCTGTCGACCAAAAAATTATCGCCAAACTATAAGATTAAATGACAATAATGGATGATAGTAAATGTTACATTCACTTGACATTAAACACGATAGACGTGTTTGTTACGTCATCAAGTGATTTTTAATTCAAGTTTTGGCACAGATGTCATAACGCCCAATATTGGCGCGATTTTATTGACGCCAATGTCATATACGGACCGGGTACTTAACTGGCGCCAAAGTGTCGTTATTTTGCTTGATATGGAAACGCGGATATAGATGATATATTAACGAGGTTTTTGCCAAATTGGCGTCGGAAAAAATCGCACCAATATGGAGCGTATAGGACATCTGTGCCCAAGTTTTTATTAGTATTTTTATTAATGTCTTACTATTTTATTTATTCTTCCGTTATTTAAAATAAAAATTATGTCAGTTTGTATCATTTGGCGAATAGTTTGGCGAAATTGGTCGACGGGATAATCAAGTAGCACCGTATATTTTTGCTGTACATTTTCGACAAAAAGTACCTAAAGTTAAACGAAACCCTAATTATTTAAGGCACACAACGGGTTTGGCGCGGTTTTTTTTTTCTGACGCCAATTTGACAAAAACCTCGTTTTCGAATAGCAGTTACATATATATTTTTAAATTACTTTTTATTATTTTAAAAAGGAAATAACATTAAATAATGAGAAGTTTAATTAATAACTATAAAACAAAACAATTTATATAATTTTAAAAAATAAAATAAAAGTAAATAAAAAAAATAATTAATAAATAAACAACAATAGCTCAGTTACCGTGTCAGGCAAAATACCGCCATTATGGCGCCAGTTATGTACTCTGGTGCGTATATGACATCTCTTCCTTATTTAGATTAGATGGAATGTTATTTTTTAAGGTGTGCTTAATATGTGAAGTATTTATATTACTGCATACCTATCGCTTGTGTAAGTCAGAATGTTATGATGATAATTAGAAAAAAATTACATTTAGCTCCTGAACAGAAGCTTGGGATTTACCCTGTTTTTTTTTTCCTATCAACTCGTTTGTGCTCCATTGTGTCTATTACTCCAGTTCAAAATATTAATCAGGAAAGTTTATATACAGTAAACTCCCGATTATCCGGCCTAATGTGGCGGAAGGGTAGGCCGGATAATGAAAAAGCCGGATAACCCGAAGTTTTAGAAATATTTACTAACTTCTTGCCCTCCCCCGCCATGATATTAAAAACCCATGTTACACATATTAAGATAAATTTTATATATACAGTTTCAAAATAAGCAAAACATTACCATAAAACGTAATCCTAATTCGTAAAAAAATTAGTAAATCTTATTTTACTGTTTATTAATAAAATGATTGCACAGATATGAAAAGTTATGCATAAGATAAGAATCATAACTTACAGTTTTAATTTTTGAAAAAGTCTTTAACAGAGGACAGCTTCTCCCTGTTAGCCCTCTTCCGCGACGCAGTGTCCCTCCATTTACGCAAGTAGGTAATATGAGGTGGCGCCGATTCCTGCTGACTAATGTACTGCAGTGCTGCCTCAATCGTCTTGAACCCTTGCGAATGTGGGATGAGATTTTCCCTCCAATCCTTTTAATCCTTTTCTTCTAATATTTCCCCCTCTGTCAACACTGCTACAATACCGTTTTCATTAATTCATAAACTTCGTCGTTTGCCATCCATTCTGTGATATCTTCTGCTTTGGCATCGTCAGACACCGGTATATTTTTCAGCAACGGAAGAAGCTTATCATATTCATCTCCCTTTGCAGTTTCCCACATGAGTTTATGTCTACCTTTTTGGTCCAAAAGAATTTTCCAAGACCTTGCAATTACTATGTTTGGAATTTCTTCCCATGTTTTTGGCACCCACCTGGACGGGAATGCTTGCCTTGGCCGCTTGCAATTTGCCTCATTTTTTTAATAGGCCGGATAGTCGCGAGCCGGATAGTCAAGAGTTTACTGTATATATTTATGAAAATTATGCATTATCTGCTTAGGTTGACGTCGGTTTCAAAAATACAAAAATCTATCAGTTGAATTTCAATTTTTATCTATACTCATATCATATCATATCATATCATATTATCATATCATATCATCATATCATATCATATCATATCATATCATATCATATCATCATATCATATCATATCATCATATCATATCATATCATATCATATCATATCATATCATATCATCATATCATATCATCATATCATATCATATCATATCATATCATCATATTATATCATAAAGAGGTAAAAATTGTTTATTTGTAGGAGGTAAGCTCTGGAACTACCGAACCGATTCCAAAAGTAATGGTATCAAAATGATGGTGTTAGTCCAACTTAGAACATAGGCTATATTTTATGTCGGTGCCACTACCCCAAAGGGGGTGCAGGAGCAAATAACGCTCTAAAAACGCGATTTTTGCGTTACTGAAGGGCCTAGAAATATGAAATTTGGAATATTAGTTACTTGTAAGATATAAATGATGTCTAAGAACAGTTCTTAAGCAATTCAAAATTTAAAAGGGGTGAAAATGCACAAAAAGCGTTCTAAAAAACGTTCTAAATGGTAGTTTCTACATAATCTCAGGAAATACCAAACCAATTTGAAAAATATTGGTGTCAAAATGATGGTGGTGACAACGCTTGCTCCAAGATAGGCTATGTTTTATGTCGGTGCCACTACTCCAAAGGGGGTGCAGGATCAAAAAACGTTCTAAAAATGTGATTTATGTGTTACTGAAGGGCCTAGAAATATGAAATTTCAAATATTAGCTACTTATTAGGTATAAAGGATTTCTAAGAACAGTTCTTAAACGATTCGAAATTTAAAAGGGGTGAAAATGCGCGAAAAGCGTTCTAAAAAACGTTCTAAACGGTGGTTTCTACACAATCCCAGGAAATACCAAACCGATTAAAAAAAATAATGGTGTCAAAATGACGGTGACAACCCTTCCTCCAACACAGGCTATGTTTCATGTCGGTGACACTACCCCAAAGGGGGTGCAGGGAAAAAACGTTCTAAATTGCGGTTTTTGCGTTACGGAAGGGCCTAGAATCGTGAAATTTGGAATGGTAGTTAGTTATAAGATATCAATGATCTCTAAGGGCATTTCCTAAATAAATCGAAATTTAAAAGGGAGTTAAAATGCGCAAAAAGCGTTGTAAAAAACGTTCGAAATTGCGATTTCTATGCAATCTTAGGAAGTACTGAACCGATTTCAAATATAATGGTGTAAAAATTATGCTGACAGATCTCGCTCCAAGTTAGGCTATATTTTATATCTGTTTCCACTACCCCAGAGGAGATGCATGGAGCAAAATGCGCGAAAAGCGTTCTAAAAAACGTTCTAAATGGCGATTTTTACGCAATTTCAGGAAGTACCAAACCGATTTAAAAAATAATGGTGTCAAAAGTATGGTGACAACCCTTGCTCCAACATAAGCTACATTTTAAGTCGGTGCCACTACCGCCAAAGGGGGTGCAGGTGCAAAAAATCGTTCGAAATTACGATTTTTGTGTTACTGGAAGGCCCAGATGCATGGAATTTGGTATGGTAGTTACATATTAGATATAAATTATCTCTAAGAACATTTCTTAAAAGATTCGAAATTTAAAAGGGGTGAAAATGCGCAAAAAGCGTTCTAAAAAACGTTCTAAATGGCAATTTTTATGCAATCTCAAGAATTACCAAACCGATTTAAAAAAAATAATGGTGTCAAAATGATGGTGACAATCCATCCTTCAACATAGGCTACATTTTATGTCGATGCCACCACCCCTAAAGAGGGTGCAGGAGAAAAAAAACGTTCGAAATTGCGATTTTTATGTTACAGAACGTCCCGGATACATGAAATTTGGCATTGTAGTTACTTATTAGATATAAATGATCGCCAAGAACATTTCTTAAAAAATTCGAAATTTCAAAGGGTTTTAAATGCGAAAAAAGCGTTCTAAAAATCGATTTAAATGGCGATATTTATGCAATCTCAAGAAGTACCAAACCGATTTCAAAAATAACGGTGTCAAAATGATGGTGACAAGCCTTTCTCCAACATAGGCTACATTTTATGTCGGTGCCATTACCACCAAAGGGGGTGCAGGAGCAAACAAACGTTCGAAAATGCGATTTTTGTGTTACTGAAGGGCCTAGAAACATGAAATTAGGAATGATAGTTACGTATAAAATATAAATGATCTCTAAGAACATTTCTTAAAAAAATCGAATTTTAAAAAGGGTGAAAATGGGCGCAAAACGTTCTAAAAACTATTCTAAATTGCGACTTCTACGCAATCTCAGAAAGTACCCAACCGATTTCAAAAGTAATGGTTGGAAATTGATGATGACAGCCCTTGCTCCAATATAGGATCTATTTCGTGTCGGCGTCACTACCACATTACAGTTGCATTTTAAAAACGTTCTAAATTGTGATCTTTGTGATTCTGAAGGGGCTAGCAACTTGAAATTTGGTATGGTAATTACTTATGAGATGTAAATGCTCTCTGAGAAGTGTTCCTTAAAAATTTGAAATGGGTGAAAATAAACGAAAAACGTTCTAAATAGCGATTTCTACGCAATCTCAGGAAATATAAACCGACTTCAGAAGTAATGGTTTCAAATTGATGGTGACAGTTCCCACTCCAACATAGCCTATATTTTACGTTGTTGTGCCTAGCACCTGGTGGTTACAGGAGCAAAAAAATTTCTGAATTGCATTTTTTGTGTTACTGAGGGGTCCTAACATTTTAAATTTCGAATGGTAATTACTTCAAAGGTGCAAATGCTTTCTAAGAATTGTCGAAAGAAAATTCCAAATTTAAAAGGAAGAAGTTAGTGAAAAGCGTTCTGTAAGCGTTCTAAATTACGATTTTTATGCAATCGTATGAAATATGAAACCGATTTCAAACATAATGGTTCAAAATTGATGGTGATAGATCCTGCTCAAACATAAGCTATATTTTATGTCAGTGCCACAACCCCTAGAGGGTTGCAGGAGCAAACAAATTTCTAAATTGCGATTTCTGCGGTACTGAAGAGGCTAGAAACCTTAAATATAGCACGGTATTTACTTATAAAATATAAATGTCCTCTAAGAACAGTCGAAAATAAATTCGAAATTAAAAAGGGGTGAAGCTAAGGGAAGAAGCGAAAAGCATTATAATAGAGTCCTAAATTACGATTTCTATGAAATCTCAGGAAATAATAAACCGATTGCAGAAATTATTGGTTGCGAATCAACAGTGATAGTCCCTGATGCTATACGAGCTATATTTCATGCCGTTGTCACTACCACCTGGTTGGCAGGAACAACAAGAAAGCCTTTAAAAACATCTAAGTTCCGTTTTCTATAGAATATTAGGAAATACCAACCGATTTCAAGGTTAATGCTGGCAAATGAATTGTGACTGTCTCTGTTTCAACATTTTTCGAGACAATCTATTTCACTAACACCAGAGACTGTTGGACAAGAGCTTGGAATTTGACATGATGATTAATTTTAAGATGTAAATGTTTTAAGATGGTTTCTAAACAAATTCAAAGCTTCAAATGAATACTGAAATGAACGTATGAAATGAGCATAAAAGTCTTTCTAAATTATCATTTATTTGGAATTAGTTTCAGTTCTACTTTATTAAATTCTCATTTCTGTCTATTGCACTTTTATAATAATGTTTAGTCAAACTGTGGCTTAATTTGCAATTTTTGAATTATTCCAAAAAGTGTACTTCTAATATAAGTAGTAATATAATAATTAATAATATATAATAATAATATATAATCAAGTAATATAATAATTTTGTTTTTAAAGTCAATTCCTACTTAGGCCATCAAAGAAAAATTTAATATAATCAAGCTAATATGAGTTTTTGTTACATTAAAATATCTCAATTTGTTGATTTTCTACAAGCAAGTGGGTTTACAATGGAACTCTATGGGAATTTGGCGAAATATTACAGATATCGCCAAGTTGGCATCACTTTTGGCGACTCATTTTGGCCGCCAAATTTGGCGATATATCGCCAAGTTGGCGACAAA
The DNA here is from genome assembly GCA_963932465.1 of Maratus speciosus. Lineage (NCBI taxonomy): Eukaryota > Metazoa > Arthropoda > Arachnida > Araneae > Salticidae > Maratus > Maratus speciosus. The sequence goes on along the minus strand of OZ010795.1, from coordinate 503,386,273 downwards.
CTTGGCGGTATTTGGCGACAGAACAGGGTCCCCCCCCCCCATGGTAACCCTTATTGAAAATACTTTCATTGAAATTCAATAACCAATGGCGGCCATTTTGTTTCCCATGCAAAACTAAAATTAATTAATTAAAATTTAATTAATTAATTAATATTTGAAAAAACTTTATTAACATCAATTGTCATCCAGTACAAGTTTAAAAAAATTTATTTCAACCTGATAGGATGAATAATGAGTATTTTATTAACGATTGAAAATTTGTACAAGATAAATATATAAATATATAAATAAATATAGGGAGAGTGTGAGCTAATAGTAGGAATTGAAAAATAGTCAACCAAATATCACTTGACATATTTCAGCTATCACGCGAGCAAAGCCGCGGGGTTTGCTAGTTGACTTATAAAAACAAAAGTACTCGTGTTATCTTTTTTTTTAATTATTGTACTGCTTTTTAGGGAGTGGCAACACGAAAGAAATTATTGAATTAGAAAATTAAAAAATAAAAAAGAGAGATTGCTATAATTTTATGGAGACATTATAAAAGATAAATTCGATTTTCTCAGCGACCGGCAAACATACAAAGTTGAAAAAAAATCTATTTTAAGTTTGAACAGGAGGATCAAAATAAAACAAAAACGAAGTTAATCCACCCACTGTTACGTTAGCTACACTTTGTTGAATTTTGTGTCTTAATTTTTTCGTTTAAAGTTAAATAAAAAACTACTGAAAGCTACAGTAATTTTTTTAATGCTATCAGTTTATTCGTCTCATCAAGTTCTATCTTTTAAAAGAAAAATCATTGTCTTATGTCAACTGGTTCTCTAGAAATTTAAGAAAGTCGTTTGCATTTTCTATTTTTTAATCATATTATAGCTTAACGCTACCGCGTTTGCTATGATACGATCATGTATCCAACTCTTTGCATGTCCCTGTATATCATTTTATCTATATTTTCCAAATATTTCTTAGTACACTAAATTCAGTTCAGCGTAAAAATGCATAACTCCTTTAAAACCCACCTTTAAGCAATTTATGCTCATACTCAGTAACCTTTACGAATTCATTTCTGTATATGAACTATAGCATTTATACTCACTTTATAGTATGCATAATTTCCAAAAATTATCACCCATATACGGTCATGTATCCAACTCTTTGCGTGGCCCTGTATATCATTTTATATATATTCTACAAATATTTCTTAGTACACAAAATTCAGTTCAGCGTAAAAATGCATAACTTCTTTAAAACCCATCTTTAAGCAATTTATGCTCATACTCAGTAACCTTTACGAATTCATTTCTGTAGATCTGTATATGAACTATAGCATTTATACGCACTTTATAGTATGCATAAATATAGTGAACAAGAAGGTAAGTGTGATCACAGATCGCACAGAGGGTTTCGTTTAATATTCCTTTCAAAATACTTTATCCTTTTGAAAAATCCATTAGTTCCACATTTCGCAACCAGGGGCGCACTCTATTCTAAACAAACCTCTATCCGAACGAAACTCTGTTTTATATACTATACGTAGATATATTAGTCGAGGGGATTGGGCCGATAGCACCCGAGAAAAGTAGGCTCCCCTGGCGGTAAAACGGGGAACTAAAATATGTAAGGCTATGGTGCATAATATAAAAGAATAGTCAAAGGGATGTCAGCAAAAGTTGGAACAGTGCTCCCCGAGCGAAAAGGGTGGAGGTTAGAAAAATTGCTTAAAATACACAAGTTAGGGCCCGGAGGAGTAAATAATATAAGACTTTTTGAAAATTTTATGATTTGTTGCGTGGTCTGAGGTATTTAGCTATACGTATGCAAAAATTTGTCTCCAACTTAATTAGGGGCTCTCTTAGAAAGAATTGCTTAAAATACATATGTGGTAGCTCAAAGGGTTAACCGTAAGACTTTCTCAAGATTTTACGATTTGTCGCCTGGCTTCAGGTGTTCTGCTATAAGTATGCAAAATTTCAAATCTCCAATTTAATAAGTGGCTCAGTTAGAAAGAATTACTTAAAATACGCATTTGGGAGCCCAAAGAGTTAAATGTACCGCTTTTTCAAAATTTTATGATTTGTCGTATGATATGTGGTGTTCAGCTATTAGTATGCAAGATTTCACGCCTCCAACCTAAATAGGGGCTCACTTAGAAAGAATTGTTTAATATAAACGTGTGGAAGCCCAAAGGGTTAAATGTACTATTTGTTCTACATTTTATGATTTGTCGTTTGATGTGAGGTGTTCAGCTATAAGTATGCCAAATTTCACGCCTCCAACCTAATTAGGGACTCACTTAGAAAGAATTGTTTAAATACACAGGTGGGAGCCCAAAGGGTTAAATGTACGACTTTTTCAAACTTTTATGGTTTGAAATTTGATGTGAGGTGTTCAGCTATAAGTATGCAAAATTGCACGCCTCCAACCTAATTAGGGCTCACTTAGAAAGAATTGTTTAAAATACATATGTGGGTGCCCAAAGGGTTGAATGTACGACTTTTTTGCAAATTTTATAATTTCTCGTATGATGTCTGGTGTTCAGCTATAAGTATGCAAAATTTCAAGTCTCCAACATCTATAGTTTCTGAGAACGGGCTCTGTGACAGACGGACAGACAGACAGACTGACTGAGGAGCGAGACGAATAGGGTTTCGCCAGATGAACGAAACACTAAAAAAGCGCATATCATAATTAAAAATGCATTTCGAGCAGTCATTACTAATATACAGTAATTCGGATACAATATAGTATCTGAAATATTTTCAAATACACCGCAAACAATTTCCCCTATACCGTTATGAACGGAATTCTTTTGTGTGGCCCTGTAAATGAACAATAACTATTCTTTGTACCGCATATTCAACAGAATGCATATTTTAGTAGGCTTCATAAATGAATATCAATTTTTCTATGTTTGAAAGAGTGTAACACCATTAAAAATCATTTGAAACGATTTTTTCCCATTGGCCGTAATATAACGGAAAACTTTTGACTGTCCCTGTAAATGAACTAACATGCTACAAACTTCATTTGAAATAGGGAACGTGTTATGGTAGAGGTCACTAACATCCAAAAATTTCAGAACGATCCGAGCATATTTACGAGAGTTAGAGCGTGAACAGACGGACAGACAAACCGAAGTCATAAACACTTTCCAACTTAAAAAGAGAAGAGAATTTTATTTCCCGGAACAAAAGTAAATTGTATTCTTTTGAGAACGTTTTTGAATTATTTTGCTAGTAAAGTAATTTTAATTAATTTTGAATAGTTGTGTTCGCAGAACAAAAATGTAAAGTGCTCTATTTCGAAGAAAGTTTTTAAATATTCTTGCTTAACCCTTAAATGCCTGATTTTTCAAAAATCATTGTAATAATGTTTTTCGGCTTTCATTTTTTAAATAAATCATGGGAAAAATACTAAAAAAAATCATGTTTTGTTTTAAGTATGGTTTATGGCTAAAAAACTGTTTGTTACTAATCGGCAATACTGGTCTTTAATTGAAAAAATAATTTTCCTTGATAAAATTCTATAATATTAAACGCACAAGAATTTTAGGAACTATAATAAGAAATGAATTTTACTTGCTCACTTGCTCACTGTAGAACAAAATAGGGTATTTCGCAAGCTTCCAAGCAAAATAACAAGAACAAGTAGCAACAGTTGAAAAAATAAATCTATCTTTATTCTTAAATAGCACAAGTGTTGCTAATCTACATGTTGAAAATCGATTTAATAATATTTTCAGAATGTATTTTATTGGCAACATTATGCATTATAGCTTCAGTATTATTCTATATACTGAATAACTCTATATAATAGTATTTTACAGCCTAAATTGGGTAGTTGCAGAAAAGCAACACCCGGCATTTAAGGGTTAACGCAATATTATTTTTTACCTTTTTTTTTTCCTTTAAAGAAATTGAAAGCTAAGATCTGTGTAATTATAATTTAGTTTTTTTTTTTTTTTTTTTTTTTGAGAAGTAATATTGGAGTTATAAAAAATTTTTTCGTGTGTTTTATTATAAGTATCGTATGACGTAACGGTAAATCCAAACTAGTTTAATTTTGGTTTACCTGCCTAAGGAAAGAATTATATTGGAATTACATATGAAATGAAGAAAAAGTTTATATTTTAGTGATATTACATTAAATTGAATGTTATTTATATTTTATTTATATTACATTTTGAATATACCGGGTGTCCCAAAAAGGACTGACTGATTTTAAAATTCAATAACTTCCAAACGGTGACAGATATTAAAAAAAATCTTGCAGGAGGGTTATGCATAAAGTCAAAAGTTTTATTACAGTGATTTTCGATTTTCGTTCGAATTACAAACAATAGATGGCGCTGTAAGCAATAGTCGCTAAATACAGGCTCGAGTTTTGGTCCTTTCTGTTGTTCCATGCAGAAAAAGGAGATGGAAATGTATTATCCGGGCCACGAAGTACCAAAAATCGAGCCTGAATTTAGCCTCTATTGATCGCAGCGCCATCTATTGTTTGTAATTCGAACTAAAATCGAAAATCACTGTAAAAAAACTTTTGACTTTATGCATAACCCTCCTGCAAGAATTTTTTTAATATCTGTCACCGTTTGGAAGTTATTGAATTTTAAAATCAGTCAGTCCTTTTTGGGACACCCGGTATATTGTGTTATGATTTCTGTAAAGATGAAATCCCTCGGTGTAAGGATAAGTTTACGTAAAAAAATCTAAAATTTTGTTCTTGAAATTGAAAATTCTTAATTGAAATTTTTAAATTGAAATTCTTGTTCTTGAAATTGAAAATTTTTAATTGAAATTTTTAAATTGAAAATTTTGTTCTTGAAATTTTAAATTCAAATTCTAGTTCTTGCAGTGGAATTTTTAAATCAAAATTTTATTTTGGTTGTTAGTTTTGTTAAATTTTAAAAAAAGGGCGTTATTTGGAAAGGGCAAAAAAGAGGATCTACGTGTCCTTTGCGATGAGTTAGGCTTAACTGCTACTGAAGAAATGAAAATGGTCGATTTACGTAATTTAATTACTACGCACGCTGATTACGAGGAGGACTATACTAAAAACTTACTTAGAACTATAGTCGAGAATAGAAAAACTGAACAAGAGCGCTTAGATTTAGAAAATCGGCGTAGAGTCGAACAACAAAATTTAGAGCGCGAACGGACTTTCAAACAAGAAAATATAGAGCGCGAACGGACTTTCGAACTCGAAAAATTACGCCTTACCCATTCGTCTTCAGCATCTAATGCAGGGGTAGAAAATAATAAATGAACTTACGAAAAGCCGCGAATCGATCTACAAAAATTTATTCCCGTTTTCGCCCGAACGAAGATGATATGAACATCTTCTTAGTGCTGTGTGAGCGACAGTTAAAGGTCCCAGGGGTTCCGGAAGCTTTTTCAAGAAGGCTCACGTTTTGAGAATTTTATCGCCAGAGTAACGGTTGGCGTGGGGATGATTCAATGCTACGCACCCTTTCTTGTTCCTGACGTCTTACGCGTAGCGGACAGCAACCCCATTCCTTTGCTGAGAGCTTTTCGCTTTTAAAACAAACAGTTTTTTCGCATTAAAATGCTTTTAATTGCACAATATATATAATTCAAACATAAGTTACGTTTTTCAGATCAATAGTATTCATTTATTTCATTAATTCGCTATATTCGAAGAAATTAAGAACGTATTTTATTTTTTAGGAAAAATAAAAACAGGTGTAAAGATTATTTTGTTATATATATAATTCTATTGATCATTTTTTATGACACATTTGAACGCAGTTATTGCATTAACGTATTGCATTACTATTGAATTTAATTTAGTTTTTTTTTTTTTTTTTTTTTTTTTAATCATTATTAAACGGCATAATTGTGTGACGCATTGTGTGATTGCATTAATAAAACATATTTTCACTGAAATAATTCATTAAAATTTAATTGTTCTTAATTTAATTGCGATTAGACGTTAATAGGAAGTTGAAACTAAAATCCAATTCGATTATAATTAGATTGAACGATAAATCATAAATTATTTAGCTGTATCCTGCAATTAAATCAATCAGTTAAAATAATTGCAAGTTGATACATGCCAATTAAATCAATTACTATTACATTTTAATGCTGTTAAATCTTTATCATTATTTGAGTTTTATGAAAAAAACATTGGTCTGCCCCTAGTGCACAAAATTAAAAATCTTTAAAATTCTTCAGTTTTTTATTTTAAAATTTTTGCCATATTTTTAAATATTATTTCGTCCTAGTTGTTTTATTTTATTTGTTATTTTAAAATAGTCATTCATCATATTTGAATAAATCATCTAAATTCTCTCGGATGAAATCCCTCCTCCCCCCCCCCTTACACACACACTCCATTTTTCGTCATTCTGCACATATATTGCACTATTTATTAAGTTGAAATGGCAATAAAATAATGATCAATCGTCTGAGGCAACCTCCCATTTCGAATTTTCTTTTCTCTCTCCCCCCACCTCTCCTCCAGCACACTATTTTTTGACCATTTAAAATTCATTGTTACCTTGCAGCAAAGATTAGTTAAAATTGTGTTTTGCTCTATCTGTTGATTTTTAAATAACAAATAAATAATTTACCATAAAACTAGTTGGATGTGCCAATCCCAAAACTTTCTTCTATCTTATACATCTTAATATTTCAAAACCTAGTTACACATGTTAATACTTCAATATTATTAGTTCAATACTATACCAACTTTGATTTTCATCTTAAATTTTTGCTCAAGTCAATTAAACGGACTAAAAACGAGTTAATCTATATCATGATATTTGTTAAAATTATTAATTTTTCCTTATTCTGTCGTTATCAGCTGTTTGCGAATAGCCGGCATAGCAGGAAGCGAGTTCCCGCCGATGCACAATAGAACTACGAAAAATCAAGAAAAGTATACAAAAATCGCTAGCACGGATCCCCTTTACCGCGCAATATTTCCAAATTCAAGGAGAACCTGCTGGCCGAAGCCAAAAACAAGCACAAACATTTTGGTTCAATTGTAGGTATAATTTTATACGCTGTTCGATGGTACAATAATGAAAATGGCACAGATATCGGAATTATAGCGCCCCCTTCTAGCGGAATTTTTTCAAGTTCAGGGAGGACTTGTTTACCATAGCCAGAAACATGCACAAAAATTTTGGTTCAATTATATGGATAACTTCATACACTTTTCGATGGTACAATAATGAAAATGATACAGACATCGCAATTATAGTGCCCCCTACAGGCAGAATTTTTCCAAATTCAGGGAGGACCTTCGTGACATAACCAAAAACAAACACATAAAATTTGGTTCAATTCTATGCATAACTTCATACACTTTTCGACGGTACAATATTCAAAATGGCGCAAAAATGGCACAAAAATCGCTATTACAGCGCCCTCTACGGGCGATTTTTTTACAAATTAAGGGAGGACCTCCTTTCCATAGCCAAGAACTTAAAAAAAATTTTGGTTCAATTCCATGCATAACTTTATACACTTTTCGACGGTATAATATTCAAAATCGCACAAAAATCGCTATTACAGCGCCCCCTAACGGCGATTTTTTTTGCAAATTCAGGGAGGACCTGCTTGCCATATCCAAAAACTTAACATAAAAATTTGGTTTAATTCTATGCATAACTTCATACACTTTTGGACGGTACAACATTCCAAATCGCACAAAAATCGCTATTACAGCGCCCCCTACCGGTGAATTTTTTCCAAATTCAGGGAGGGCCAGCTTGCCATAGCCAAAAACTTAAAATAAAAATTTGGTTCAATTCTATGCATAACTTCATACACTTTTGGAAGGTACAATATTCAAAATCGCACAAAAATCGTATTTACAGCGCCCCCTACCGGCGAAATTTTTCCAAATTCAGGGAGGACCTGCTTGCCATATCCAAAAACTTAAAATAAAAATTTGGTTCAATTCCATGCATAACTCCATACACTTTTGGATGGTACAATATTCAAAATCGCACAAAACTTGCTATATCAGCGCCCCCTACCGGCGAATTTTTCCCAAATTCCAGGAGGACCTACTTGCCATAGCCAAAAACTTAAAATAAAATTTTGGTTTAATTCTATGCATAACTTCATACACTTTATGATGGTACAATGGCGACAGACAGACGGACAGACGGACAGACGGACAGACGGACGGACGGACAGACGGACGGACGGACAGACGGACAGACGGACACACAGACAGACAGACATTTTCTATAAACATGTTTTTTGGAATCTCTGACCCCTAAAACCTGTAAATCCGTCGAAAACCGGAAGTCGAAAAAAATTTCGATTACAATACTTTCTTCTATTGAAGATAGAAGAAAGTAAAAAGAAAAGGAAAGAAATAGAATGAAAGATTAAAAAAAAAAAAAAAAAAAAAATCAGGGTTAACCTTTTGTGCACACGCTTTCATTTTTTTTTTTTAATTCTCTACATTTTTTTTAAATTTTCCGCCTTATTTATTAATTTGAAGTAACTATAAGTAAAGGACCCATTATTCAAATTCTGCCCCCCCCCCCCGAAAAAAGCTTGTTTTTCTTTCACCCCCTCCCCCTCAAAAAAATTAAATATTCCAAGTTTTTAATTTTTTGGTTTATTTTTCCATTTGTTAATTGATAAATTTAACTACTTAAATCTACAGCCCCTCACTATCATACATAGTTAAAAAAATTTCTCTAGTGATTTTATTTGTTACTTTGAAGTAGCAAGAGATAGTCATTCAATATTCCTTCTTCCCCACCTCCCCTTAAGGCTGTTCTCAAATCCAAAAGGTCAACTTTCTGACTTAAGTTTTAATTCATTTTTGTTCGGAAACTCGTGAAACTAGAAGGTGTTATTCAGAAACTTATGTTATCGAACTGCTTTTTCCGTTTTCTTGTAAACGCAATAAATAGATCTTTCAGAAAATACTGTCAAAGTGGGCATTTTGAACCAAACTTTCGAACGAAAGAAGAAAATCCAGTCAGTAATGGGAGAAAAATGCCGTGTCACGTGATCCAAATCGCTTCTAACTCAATAGGTAATGGATGGATCCAAGAATGGAAAACACAGTTCGATTCCAAATCGCTTCCATGGTCAGGCTTTCCAATTTTATATCTTTCCGTTAAAAAATGAATTTGTAAATGTGTGAAAACGTTTCGCGCTTGTTGAGCAGAGCAGTTGAGAATAGCCCTAAGAATTTCATCTCACATTAAAAAAGCAATTTCTAAACATCCTGGTTGGGGGTGTGATAGGGTTTTTTTTTTTCCTGGTTTAGCCTATTTTCATTTGACTTTGGGTACTGTTTCTGCAGAATGATTTGGTATTAAATTATATAAGTTCATCGCAGAAAATTTAGTAATTTTCTGTCCCGTATTTTTTTAAATCTGTGTTTATATATGTTGTAGGCTAATTGAGTTTTTGTTTAACAGGTATGGAATTATATAAAAATAATAAAGGCTTTTTAGTAAAGGTGTGGAATTATTAATACTCAATTGAATGAAAATGTAGATTTTTGAGGGGATCAAATAATCAAAACTGTAGTCTATATCATTAAAAGTAATAAAGGCCTTTGATAAAACAGAGTATAAGAGTTCGTAATACAATTTCTTTCGAAGATTTCTTTTCATCTAGAACACATAATTGAAAATATTTCTTTAATTTTGGAAGGGCTGTTATTCTAAAATATGCTAGTTCTTCTTCCGCCATTTCGGTTCAAAACAAAACACAAGACGACGATTGGCGTTATAGCTGGCTGTACGTTCTCGCTTTCGCCAACTCGCCAAGACTGGTGCTGAAAACGTGAGCCTTCCTGAAAAAGCGTTCCGGAAGAACATTGGGTTACGTACCTCATAAGCGCTTTACCTAGTGGTATTCAGGGACGCTTTACGTCCGGAGGGACTTTCCCCGTCCTCCAGGGTCTTCCGCTAGGGGCTTCTAAATAACTTTCTTATCGACTGGCCCGCATAAATGCCTCTGCCGGAAAATGGTATCTGATCTTGTGAGCCTGATCTCCGTAAAGCAACTCCGGCTCGGGAAACCTCGTGTAGGTTCGTGAGCCCGGCGTCTTTATAGGCGTCCGGTTCCTGTGGGCTGTCGGGGCGTACCGGGTCGGGTAACCAAGAGAAGGGACCATTTGGCTCTTCTAGCTGGGTGGTGAGGATTGTCGTATGCGACCAATTCGTCTCTCTTTTAGGAATAGCCGGCATGACGTGCGCTGGGCAGTTTGTCGGCTTGTCCGGAGTTTCTGGGAGATTCCGCTTTACGGGGCTTGCCTGGCGGCGACCTTCGGGACGCGTCGCGGGTGGTTCCGAGCAGAGGGAAATGGTCTTGTAGGAGCCGGAGACCGGAAGACGGCCCCCTTTTTGGGGGGGACGCCAACCGTCTTACCTAGTGATATTGCTAGACTCATTGCTAGGGAACCGGAAGAAAAGGCCCAGGACTACCAACACATCAAGTCGGTGTAATTGAAACGATACAAATTGACCGCTTAAAATTTTAGAATCCTGTTCGTTCAGCACAAGAAAATTCCAGAAAGTACCTGGAAAGACTATTTTTTCGAGCTTATAACTTACTTTGAAGGTTGGCTATCTGAGCTCAACATAACTTCATTCGAAGATTTGAAAAGTCTTATTTTATCGGACAAATTAAAGAGAAGGGGCTCCCCACAGCATAGAGAACATTTCTTAGACGTTTTGACTGATTTAAATGATCCAAATGTCTTAGTTGAAAGCTAGATGCTTACGATGTTCTAAGGGTAAATCACATAAAATCCAAAGATGTGGAAAACCACCAGAAACATAAAAACTGGTCAAAACAGAAAGAGACCGTACCCTCGAGCTTTTATAATAAAATGTTTCCGAATGAATCCTTCTACTCAAAGAAGACAACCCCGTCAGACAATGGATGTGGTTAAATTCTTAAATTTTCTCGTCGCAGACTAAGGAATAAAATTTTAATTTAGAAACTCGTAAAAATTTGACGTAATTTGGGATCGGGAATTTTGGGGAAAATCGGACACCTGGCAACACTACTCGCAAGCATCAAAACTCAACCCCAAACCCATCCGAACCCAACCACAACGAAAAAAGTTATCCTCAATCCGAGCAGTGGGTCGGGTCGGGTGTAGGTAAAATCGGGCAACCTGAATCGATGCAGGACTCTAATTTGAGATGTAATTCTGGGCACTTTTTTTGAAAAATCTGCTTAAACAAAACCGACGCGTAAGAATCAAAACTCATCCCGAAACCGAAAAAATTATAGCCAAGTCAATTCGACTTTCAAAGAATAAAAATTTAGCGGCAAGCTTATCCGTGGGTCGCGTTTTCTGTAAACTAACCTAAGATCTTTTTTTTAATTAACCTACCCCCGGCACGTGTGCAGGATAAAACGAATTACCCGACCCGATGAAGGACTCTACACTCAAGTCAAAAAATTTTCCCCGACGACGGTTAAATTTTACCCCGACGGGGAAGGGGGGGGCATATGCCCCCCCCGGACCCCCCTCTGGCGCCGCCCTTGCTTTTTAAGCCGATCAAATTAACGGATTTTTAGATTCTGAACGGGGGTTGGCGAGCGAAGCTCGTTGGGAGCAGAGCCCCTCGTCATTAAAAAAAAAAAAAGGTAAATTGATGATTTTTTTTCCGAAAAAAATATTCAAAATTATTATTTATCCATCTGTAGACTGGGCTTTAGTGATGCACACGATCTGAAGTTGAGACTAAAATGAGTCTACTGGCGATATTTACTTTGAAATATTAGTGAAACGCTCTATAGAGTATGGGTTATTGATATTTATTTGTTAAAAATATAGCGGGCAAATTCAATTTTGTAGCACTAAATATGTAATGTATTGTAATATAATTCTATCATATATATTATAATATATATATATTATAATTCTATTATATTATTATATATATATATATAATTCTATTATATATTATATATTCTATTATTCTTGTAATATAATGTATTGTAATATAATTTTTTATTACAGAACATCGCTAACTTTGCAAAATTTCGGTAAAAGTTTACACACGCAACATAGGTACAGGCTAAAAATTGTCTGATGGTGTTATTTACAGCTGTGCATACTGGCATTTCTGGACGTACAATAACTAGTATAACGGATAAGCATTGTGGATGGTGTGACCCTCCGAAGATAAAATCATTTCCAGTAGTAAGAAAGCAACCGCAAAGGTTGAGATTGCAACAACCACATCCAAACATTTATTGATAGAAACAGCGCGCCAAAAAAAAAAAAAGAAACGGAACAGGATATGGAACTCTTTCCAAAATACAAAATAAATAAATGAAAAATAAGAAATAGTGATACAGATGTCGCAGACGCACCGAGGTTTGTTTTTGCCGCAAAAATGAAGTTTTTTTCCATGGCGATTCTTGCTTCTTATGACAGCTTGGTATTTTACGATGAAATGTGTGTGAGACTATAAATGTGCGCCCGGCTGACATAAACTACATTGTGCCTAAAGTACATATTCAACACATGCTTAAAAATTAAATTCTAATTAACTGTTACATTTATAAATATAATTAACTTCGGTACTTTTCAGTTATACTGACACCATTGTCTACAAGAGCCAAATGAAACATTTGAAAAAAATGTTGGTGCCAAATGAAACAGTTGAAAAAAATAATAACATTAGTACAAAATTGACCATTTAAAAAATATAACATTTTAAAATTGCATAGTTCACGAACTACATATTATTAGGGAAGAGTTCCGCATCCTGTTCTGGTTGGCGCTTTTAGCGAAAAAATCCAAAATGGCACCAAAAGGCCATTGCAGATTTAGCATTATACAATTTTTTTTTTTTTAAGATTGCTGAAAATCATTGTTTTTGGTACTACTTGATTATCCCGTCGGCCAAAAAACTACCGCCAAACTATAAGATTAAATGTCAGTAATGGATGATCGTAAATGTCTCATTCACTTGACATTAAACACGTTACACGAGTTTGTTACGTCATAAAGTGATTTTTAACTTGACGTTTTATTGGTATTGTTATTAATGTTTTACTAATTTATTTGTTCTTTCGTTATTTAAAATAAAAATTATGTCAATTTGTATAATTTGACGAATTGTATAATTTGTCGAAATTGCCGACGGGATAATCAAGTAGTATACCTTGTTTTTAAGTGCGCTCGTAATTATATAAATACACAGCACCTATAATCGTCTTTCAGTCTGTCCGTCCGTCCGCATATAACAGAGCAAAAACTACCCAACCGAATGGTCTGAAATTTTAGTTGTATAATTTTGTGCAAAATTTTGTCGAGTTATTTCATATTGTATGAAAATCGGATGTATAGTTCAATTACAGGGACAGTCAAAAGTTTTCCGTTACATTACGGCCAGTGAGAAAAATTTTTTGCAAGTGTGATGTTACAGCCTTCCGAATGGCCTCAAATTTTAAATATATAATTGTTGCAAAATTTTGTCGGCACATTTCAAATTTTATGAAAATTGGATGTGTAGTTTAATTACAGGGATAGTCAAAATTTTCCATTTCATTACCGCCATGGGAAAAAATGATTTCAAGTGCATTTTAATGATGTTACAGCCTTTCGAACAGAATGAAAATGATATGCACTTCTCAAATGCACTAATATATACATTCACTAACAATAGGCAGTGAAAAAATATTTATAAACTAGTTATAGAACAAACGCACCTCATTTGCCACGTTTGACGCGCAATTTCCAACTTGTTTAATACTTATAGACATGCGATTAATAAAGCGTCATATTCAAAAAGCTACATATACAATGCTAGAACAACATTGTATCGTTCTTTTCAGTATTTTAATAAGCAAAGGAAATATATAAACACATTTAACAAAATTCCGAGGCATTTTTCCGACCACAAATTGTAAACAATTAAGAAATGAACGGAAATCACAGATGAAAGGGCACAGATGTCATATACGCACCATGTTGTCGCGATTTTTTTCTGACGACAATTTGGCGAAAACCTTGTTTTCGAATATCAGTTACATATATATTTTTAAAAAGGGAATAAGCATAAATAAAAAAAGGGTACTACTTAGTTATCTCGTCGGCCAAAATATCTATCGCCAAACTATAAGATTAAATGCCAATAATGGTTGATCGTAAATGTCACATTAACTTGACGTTAAGCAAGTTACACGTGTTTACGACATCAAGTGATTTTTATTTCGACATTTTATTTGTATTTTTATTAATATTATCATATCATAATTTATTTGTTCTTCCGTTATAGAAAATAAAAATTATGTCAATTTGTATAATTCGGCGAGTGGTTTGGCGATTTATATAATTTGGCGAAATTGGTCGACGGGATAACTAAGTAGTATCAAAAAAAGCTTAATTAATAACTATAGAACAAATCAATTTCCATAATTTAAAAAAAAGAAAATTCGGCGAGTGGTTTGGCGATTTATGTAATTTGGTGAAATTGGTCGCCGGGATAATTAACAAGTACCAAACGAAATGAATGTAAATAAACAAGTAGTATAAAAATTTTGTTTTTAAAGTCAATTCCTACTTAGGCCATCAAAGAAAAATTTAATATAATCCCTTAAGCTAATATTAGTTTTTGTTGCATTAAAATATCTCAATTTGTTGATTTTCTATAAACAAGTAGGTTTACAATAGAACTCTATGGGAATTTGGCGAAATATTAGAAATATCGCCAAGTTGGCGTCACTTTTGGCGACTTATTTTGGCCGTCAAATTTGGCGATATATCGCCAAGTTGGCGACAAACTTGGCGGTATTTGGCGACAGAACAGGGTCCCTCTATGGCAACCCCTTATTGAAAATACTTTCATTGACCTTCAACAACCAATGGCCACCATTTTGTTTCCCATGCAAAACTAAAATTAATTAATTAAAATTTAACTAATTAATTAATATTTGAAAAAACTGTATTAACATCAGTTGTCATCCAGTACAAGTTTAAAAAAATTTATTTCAACTTGATAGGATGAATAATGAGTATTTTATTAACGATTGAAAATTTGAACAAGATAAATTTATAAATAAATAAATATATAAATAAATAAATATAGGGAGAGTGTGAACAAATAGTAGGAATTGAACAATTTATTAATAAATAAACAACAACATCCGGGTTATCATATCAAGTAAAATAACAACACTTTTGCGCCAGTTAAGTACCCCGGTGCGTATATGACATTGGCGTCAGAAAAAAATCGCGCAAGCATGGTATGTATATGACGTCTGTGCAAATAAAATAATGATAAATTATAATTTTTCCGAAAACAATATGCAAAATTATTGCTTATCCAAAACTAGACTGGACTTCATGTACACGATCTGAAGTCGAGAATAAAATTCGTTTGCTGGCAGTATTTACTTTAAAATATTAGTATAACACTCTATGAAGCATGCGTTATTGATGTTTATTTGATAAAGAAAACAGCAAACAAATTCAATTTTGTAGTAGTAAATAAGAAATGTATTATAAGATGAATTCAAATTGCTGTTCTGAATCACAGAATATTGCTAAATTTTCAAAATTTCCGTAAAATTTCATACACGCAGCATAGATCGAAGTGAAAGCTTATCTACTGGCGTTATTTGCAACTATTCATAGTGGCATTTCTGAAGGTACAGTAACTAGAAAGAATGATAAGCACTGTGGTGCGACGTCACGAAGATAAAATCCATGTCAGTAGTAAGAAAGCAACCCCTGTGTTGTTACCCGTGTTTAATTAACTTTACTTGTTAATATACCGAGCATTTTGGCGTGTTTGTGTATTTAAACACTATTGAATACCATGTAATATCGAACGACGCATTTAATAAGCACACAGACAAATACAAACGGTAAATATACTTTACAACCAAAGTTACAGTTGATAACCGGTTAAATAGTTCTTAAGGTTAAATACAGGGTTCGGACTTAACACTATCGTTCATAGTTCAGGATAATGCCACATCTCCCCCTTTTACAGATTTAGTCGATTTGGAGGTTTAACAGTTCTTCCACTTCGAGTTACAACAGGTTGGTTGATTCTAGGGTTAAGCTGATCATTTCTCTTAGTTAAGTCTGAAGAGTTTGGTATTCCATTTTCAGGTACTTCACTTTTAGAAATTTCTGTAGAGAGAGCTTCCGCGATGCCATCATCTGTCGGACGTGGTTGCAGTTTCGCACTCGGAATTAGATGTTTTCTGTTTCGTCTCAGGATATGATGTCCTTCTTTTACGAAATATGATCTCGGTGTATCCGCATTTTTTTGTACTGTACCAACATCCTTTCTATCGGTTATCCACACTTTCTCCCCTGGATTTATTGACTTGAGTTCATAGCAGTTGTGTCTTTGATTATAGTACCTTTCTCGTGTTTTTATTCGATTTTCCTCTATTTCTTCTAATTTCTCCTTCTGTATGAGTTTTGGTTGAAGTGTTGTTAGTGGTATGGGTAACGTTGTTTGTAATCTCCTACCCATCAATAACTCAGCTGCGCTGTATCCATTCTTTAAAGGCGAAGCTCTGTAACTGAGTAGTACTAAATAAGGATCTTTGGATTTTTTCAATCTGAGCTTGATAATTTTAGCAGCAGCTTCTACAAATCCATTGCTCTGTGGGTATCTTGGACTAGACGTGATATGTTTAAACCCATATGTTTTTGTAAATTGATAGAATTTAGCTGTTCTCGTTACTTCAAATTGTTTCTCATTGTCAGACCTAACAATATCAGGTATTCCATGTCTGGCGAAAATTGACTTGCAATGTAGAATCACTTCTCGAGATGTAAGCCTGTCTAATTTAGCAATTTCTGGATAACGTTAATAGTAATCAGTCACTAACAAATACCAGTCTGAGTGAAGTTTGAAGAGATCCATAGTTACTCTTTCCCAAGGTCTCTGAGGAAATCCTGTGGGTTTCAACGGTTTCGAAGGATTTTTAGCTTCTTGTATACATGAAGTGCAATTTCGCACCAATTTCTCTATATCTTTACTGGTACCTGGCCAATATACTGCAGATCTCGCCAAATCTCTACATTTACCTATCCCCATATGGCCTTCGTGTATTTTCTCTAAAATTTCATGTCTTAGCTTGCGTGGAATGATTATTAGAGTTCCTCGCATAAGTAATCCATTCTGCAAGGATATTTCGTATCTCAAAGGCCAATAAGGTAGACATCCTAGTTCTAATTTATTTTTTTCCGGCCATCCTCTTAAAGCATAGGCTGTTAACATTTTACATGTTGAATCTTGCTCTTGTTCCAATTTTACCTGTGTGAGTCTTTGCGGAGCAACAGGAATGGATTCTGTTAAAAGATTGACATAAGCTTAAACTTCGTCTTCTAATTCGAAATCTGGAACTTCCTCCTAGAGAGGTGATCTAGATAATGCATCTGCTGCACATAATTTTTTTCCTGGGGTGTGGAAAACATCGAAAAAATATCTCATCAATCGCATTTTTAATCTTTGAAGACGAGGAGTCAAATCATCTAAGGATTTTCTTTTCAATATAGGGACAAGAGGTTTGTGATCTGTCTCTAGAAGAAACCTGGTGCCTATCAATTACAAAATTTTTCACATACCCATGTTAGCGCAGGTGCTTCCTTTTCTATCTGTGTGTAACGTCGCTCAGTTGGCGTCAACGTGCGAGATGCGTATTCAATTACCCTCAATGTACAGTCACTCTGTCTTTGACACAACGACGCCCCCAGATCATAGGATGAGGCATCTGCTGTCACAATAGATTCCTTGCCAGGATCAAAAATTGCCAGCACCGGTTCGGACGACAAAATCTCTTTAAGTTTTTTCAGTGCTTCATCTTGCGATGAATCCCAAATGAATTCGTGCTTCGTGGATAATAAAGAATTCAGAGGTCCTAAAGTTTCTGAAAATCTTGGGATGAATCGTGCGAGGTAATTAGCCATACAAAGAAGTTGTTTAAGCTCAGTCTTACTTGTTGGAATTTTGAAGTTGCGTATAGCTGCAATCTTTTATTCGTCTGGATGTATTCCTAACTCGTCGATGACATGACCCAAAACTTTTATGGTCTTGACATTAAAAACGCATTTTTGTTTATTTAGGGTAATTCCGGTTTGTTGAAGCCGTTTTAGGGTCATTTTTAACTGTTCGCCGTGTTCTGCCTGACTAGACCCCCAAACAAGGATATCGTCCATGTTGCAGATAATCCCGTGAAGTCCTTCTAAGGCCTGCGACATTCTCCGCTGGAAATGCTCAGGAGCCGACGAAATTCCGAATGGAAGACGCAAAAAAGGAAATCTGCCAAAGGGTGTTATGAACGTTGTGAGGTAAGAAGATTCTTCGTCAAGTGGTATTTGCCAGAACCCGGAATTGGCATCTAATTTCGAAAATATTTTTGCCCCTGCCAAGAGAGATAAATTGTATTCGGTGGTTGGCAGTGGGTGCCATTCCCTACGAATGCTTCTATTCAGTATTGTCAAATCTACGCAAATCCTGACATTTCCATCTTTTTCTGACAACAACGGCAGGAGAACACCAATCAGTTGGTTTTTCCACTGGCTGAATTACATTAAATTCTTGCATTCTTATAATTTCTAACTTTGTTTTTTCTAATAATGGCACAGGTATTCGCTGTGGAGAAGTAAGAGCATAAAGCTTAACGTCATCGGTAAGTTCTATGTGGTAGTCACCTTTCAGTAAACCAAGTCGTTGAAATAGAGAAGAAAATTCATTAACAGGATCGAAACTACTAATACTATGCACACAATGGCCTAGTATATTAGGACCTAGTATATTAGGAAAATTCTTTCTATTTGAAAATGGTACAGATTTCTTTTTATTAATTACTGCATTAACTGATGAACTATTTACTAAAACAGACTGTTGCTTTTTGATCGATTCGGATAAACGAACTTTGTCTATCGCTGTTTGCAAAGTAAGGTTAGGATCTAGTTGTATCTTGTCACTTAAAGCCAGATCAGTAATACCAACAACTATTCGATTCCTCAATAATTCCTCATCTAATGCACCATAACTACATTTATCTGCAAGTGCATATAAATCAGTAATGAAATCATTAACGCACTCACCTTCTCTGTGTAGCCATCTGTTACACTGTGCGCGTTCGAAAATTGCGTTTACAATAAAATTATCATCGAATTTACTTAATACAGCCTCGAAGTTTTTCTTCTCAGCATCTGTTAAAGTGAAAGCGAGAAAAATATCTTCGGCCTTTTCGCCCATGAAATATATCAGAGCATCAACTTGTTCCTCTGGTGTCTTCGTATTCAAACCAGAAGCAGTTCGGAATCGAAGAAACCTCTGTTTCCATTTGGGCCACTCCGTTGGAGTCGAAAATTGAAATAAATCCGGTGGTGTTATATGATGTGCCGACGCAGTTGCCATAACTTTCGCAGAACGAAACTAGAAGTTGATTTTGAACTTCGAACAACGTAGAATATGCTAAGTTACTTCTTTACTTTTTAACCGCTGCCGCCATGTGTTGTTACGCGTGTTTAATTAACTTTACTCGTTAATACACCGAGCATTTTGGCGTGTTTGTGTATTTAAACACTATTGAATGCTATGTAATATCGAACGACACATTTAATAAGCACACAGACAAATACAAATGGTAAACATACCTCACAACCAAATTTACAGTTGACAACCGGTTAAATAGTTCTTAAGATTAAATACAGGGTTCGGACTTAACACTATCGTTCATAGTTCAGGATAATGCCTGAAGATAAGGCGGAAGATAGCAACAACCACATCCAAACATTTATCGTAAGAAAAAAAAAAAAAAACAGAACAGGATATGGAATTCGGTACTTAAGTATTATCCGGGCCATGTGAGATACAAGTGCGCTAAGGAAGACGTCAATAATTCTAATTATAGTAACCCTTACTTTTTGACAGCTTTATACCGTATCATACTCAATAAGAGCTATAATATAAAAATACGTAATACAGTTTATCTCTTATATATATATATTTTTATTGTTTATAGTTTATTTATTTCTTTAGGTACTACTTGATTATCCCGTCAAACCCAAAATTATCGCCAAACTGTAAGATTAAATGCCAATAATGGCTGACGGTAAATGTCACACTCACTTGACCTTAAACATGTTGCACGTGTTTGTTGCGTCATCAAATGATTTTTATTTCGACGTTTTATAGTATTTTTATTAATGTTATACTAATTTATTTGTTCTTTCGTTATTTAAAAAAATTATATCAATGTGTGTAATTTGGCGAGTATTTTATCGATTTATATAATTTGGCGTAATGGGTCGACGGGATAATCAAGTAGTACCTAATATAATGTTATGTTTGGGAAGAGTTCCATGTTGTTTTTAAAAAAGATATGTTAAATGCAAAAGAAGGAACGGGAAAAGTCCCATATCCTGTGCTTTTTTTTTAACCATTTTGAAAAATGGTTATTGTTCTCGTCAGGGTAGGAAATCAAAAGCATATCTGGAGATTTTTATTGTTTTAATCTACATTTTATTCCTTTTTGCTGATTGGTCTATACAGTAATCTGTATTTCCCTTTAATTTCAACAGAGATGGATACCTTCTGTTGCCACTGTGACAAAAAAGTAATAAAAACTATAAAAAATAATAATAACTCAGAAAAAAATTGAGATACAGCTTTCAAACAAATTGCATTTAAAAGTACGTTTTTTTCTCTATACGACGGTGTAAAAAGTAATACTGTGGGATGTTTAGAAGTTTAAGAAACAAATTTCAATTAAAATTGGCCGTCAGATTTCTTGGAAATCTGACGATGGAAAAGCCTTTTCCTGAACAGCCAATGAAATGCTTGGATAATACGTGAGTTTCATGTGGTAAAGGTGTTATTACATGAGGAGTCAAAGTCGCTTGAAATTCCAGTCGTCTAGCGACAAAAGCCGCCTCACGGCTCGTCAGATTTCCTGAAACATACGTATTTTTCAGGCATTTCATTGGCTGTTCCGGAAAAGGCTTTTCTATTATCCGATTTCCAAGCATCTGATTGGCTGTTACTGGCGACTCGCCTCGTTTCGGGCGTCAAAGACGCTCCGACAGAAAAGAATCGCTTGCTTTCGAAGCGACTCCCCTGGAGCCATAGGAATAACATGGAGACGCCTGGAATCTGAAGCGACTCTGACACCTCGTGTAAATGAGTCGCAGGCGATTTCTGTCGCTTGGAATTTTTACTTGTCATAACACTATTAATGTTTAATTCATGGCGTACGCAATGTATGATCAACTCCGTGCGACTTTTCATGTCTTAAATTTTAGTCTTTTAAAAAATCATTTTCCAAATGGTCGTTGTAATTTGTTAAATTGCTCTTTTTTTTGTTGTTGTTCTTTTTTTGCGAGCTTTTTTCGGCATTAAATAAATCGATGTCGTTGCGATCTTCAGTCTTTGGGGTTGCTTTTTTTCTGGAATGGACTTTATTCATATGTTTTTTGTGTAATTTTTTGCATTTAGCATATTTTTTTCTGCAAAATTTATAACTTTTGTTTTAATTTGACATATATAATAAATATATAAAATTATGGGGCACAGATGTCATATACGATATTGGCACGATTGTTTGCCACGCCAATTTGGCGAAAACATCAACAGCATAAACAACAACATCCGAGTTACCATATCAAGCAAATTAACGACACTTTGGCGCCTGTTAAGTACCCGCTGCGTATATGATATTGGCGTCAGAAAAAAATCACGCCAATATGGGGCGTATATGACATCTGTGCCCTATCGCCAAACTATAAGGCGATATAACATCATACCATAATATGACATCTGTGCCGGCGATAGATTTTTGGTCGACGGGATATCTAAGTAGTACCTTATTTATATACATAGATATTATTAATTACATGCCGTCGACTAAAAATCTATCGCCAAACTATATGATTAAATGCCAATAATGGTTGATCGTAAATGTCACATTCACTTGACTTTAAGCAAGTTACACTTGTTTACTTCATCGAGTGATTTTTATTTCAACGTTTTATTTGTATTTTTAATAATGTTATATTAATTTATTTGTTTTTTCGTTATTTAAAATGAAAAAATTATGTCAAACTGTATAATTTGGCAAGTGGTTTGGCGATTTATATAATTTGGCGAAATTGGTCGACGGGATAACTAAGTAGTGCGAAATAATGGCACAGATGTCATGCGCGATTTTTTTCCGGTGCCAATTTGACGAAAACATCAACAACATAAACAACAACATCCGGGTTACCATATCAAGCAAAATAACGACACTTTGGCCCCAGTTAATTACCCGTTGCGTATGTGACACTGGCTACAGAAAAACATCGCGCCAATATGGGGCGTATATGACATCTGTGCCAAAATAATACAAATATAACGTTTTTAATATTAATTAAAATATATGTATATAATATTTTCAAACAATTTTTTTTCCGCCAACTTGAAAAAATTGGTAAGATAATAAAACAACCTTTTGGTGCTATTTTGGATTCGTTCGGCAATCGCGCCAACCAGAACAGGATATGGATCTTTCTCCGGAAATAAGATACTTGTCTATTATCCCGTCGACCAGTTTCCGTAAAAAAAATTATCGCTAAATAAACAAATTGAAGAATATTGTCATTCCAAACTTTTATACCGAATATTATTAAGGAAATTATAGAGTTAATCATCATTGAAGAATAGCGTGCCTTTGTATGAGAATGGTGACATAACAAATACAAAATTTGATTCCTTCACAGGATTTTGGACAAAAAAATGCTTAGAATAATTGGTGTTACATTATGAATGCTAATTTTTTGCTATGCCATGTCTTAAATTATTGAAATTCTAATAAATGTACTAAATAAATTTGTCATAATTGTACTAATATAGTTGATAAAAGGAAAATAATCTTACCAAGGAAATACGGATGAAAGTTAAAAGAAAATAATAATAAAAGATAAACTTATTTCACAGTGAATTTTAAATAGTACATAAATTTTAACCTAAAATCAACCAATAAAAGAGAATTGGAATATGAAGATGTGATTTTAAAATGTATAATACCAACTTACGTGCACTTTTCACGAAAAATTATAGTTACGCGTGTCTTAAATGTTAAAAACCATAGAGTTGACTTTGTGATATTATTTATTTATTCAGGGTGTCCGAAAGGTATCTTTACACTTTTAAAAAATCTCTCTCTCTCTATTCTAAAAAAAAATAACTTACGCTGTCACCGCCGCTGCCGCTGGTTTTGAATTTTTTGTGACTAGAGGTCTTTCTCTGTTAATATTAAGAAAAATACTGCATGTAAAAATATGAAAATCAGCGGTATTATAGAGAAATGTTTGATAAACACGCTGGTGCAGGCAGTTTTCAAATTGAATAATTATTTTAAGAGATATTTAATGCTAAAGTTGGACAAAATAGTTCCATTAAAAAATTTGGCACAGATGTCATATTGGCGCGATTTGTTTCTGACGTCAATGTCTTATATGCAACGGGTACTTAACTGGAGCCAAAGTGTCGTTATTTTGCTTGATATGGTAACCGGGATGATGTTGTTTATGCTGTTGATGTTTTCCCCAAATTCGCATCGGAAAAAATCGCGCCAACAGGGTGCGTATATGACATCTGTGCCAAAAATTTTATAGGAGCCAAAACTATATATAGGAATTAATTCATTTTTAGATCATTTTATACGTTAGAATTTCCCGGTGTGCAGACTGCATTCACTTTTTTAATTTGACTCATTTTTTGAGGTTTTATTTCTATTTTAAATACAAATTTTCAGCATTTCGAGAGATATTTTTTACTTATTCTAGAAATTGGTATTAATTTAAATTGTTGCCAACTGTATAAACAGCGCAAATAATAATGTTTGCTTCAAATTAAAAATTTATTTTACCGTGACTATTATTAACAGAAAAAAAAAACTTTCAAATTAGGATTAAATAATTACGTATGAAAAGCAGGAACTTATTGAAAATATTTCATAAAAACTATACTTACACGTGAATTTTGAAAGAGAAAGGATATTGTAAAATAATAAATTCAATAACATGCGTTAGAAATCTTAAATAGGAGAAATTACGTCACATTTACATCACATTACACATATTACGTAAAATGAACAAAAAGTAATATTGCAAAACAGTTTAAATTTAAAAATTGCGCGAGACATTATTTTGATATTTTGAGATTATATTAATAATATTAATATTAATTTTATTGAACGCGTTTAGACTGCTTTCGAGTGACTGTTTAGTAATTTAATAAAAATAAAAAAGATTACAAGCTGAAAATGAAGTGTCATCGATAAAAAATATGATTTGAAACAGAAAAATCTGTGAAGCAAAAAATAAAGATATCGCTTAAATGGTTTAGTTAAGATTCGTTAACCTTCTGTGTCGTTTCCGTCAAAAGAAGGCATTGGTATTTGTGAAATATATTTGTATTTTGATGCAGATTTGCTTATTATATTAGCTTATTTTGAAATGTTTTATTGATTTTATTTAATCAAAGACGAAAACAGCCATTGTATCTTTTTAACAGCAGCTGATTTTTCCTTAAAATTCCCCAATCGAAAGAAGTTAACAGAAACCCGTTTATAGGAACATCGCCACTGTTTCTTAAATTATAATTCAATCTTTCAAAATCTGTTTAATACCGATCAAATTAGCGTGCTTTTAAAGACTGCGGTGTCTAAACGGGGGTTGGCGAGTGTAGCGAGTGAGCGTGGGGGGCCGAGCGCCCTAGTAATTAAAAACTAGAAAACAGCATTTCTGCTTTTTCAGAATTTAGTGTCGCCCCCGATAAAATATATATGTATATAAATATAGATAGTACAAAACATATTTCAGTTTTAACATATGAAACACACGCTTTTATAACCGGGCCGGTAAGCAAATCTCTTCCCACCAATCACTCCGCAGCCTCGAAAGAGTGTCATATCCACAAGCTGGAGATCGAACGATTGAGGAAGAGCAATCATGGGGAGTAATCCACTGAGATTTGCGCACCTCAATTGTCACCACGCCATCGTGGTGGCCAACCAGCTCTCACAGACGTCTCGTCCGCTGGATACGACATCGTATCTCTGAACGAACCATACGTGAGCGAGGGTCAGATTCTCGGAACTCCGCCGGGATACACGCAGGTGAGTTCGGAGGGCAGCCGATTTAGAGCGGCCCTGTGGGTGAGCCGACGTGTCTCATTCTGCACGGTCAGAAGTCACTCTGATGTGGTAGCCATCCGTTGCGATCTGTCCAATGAGAAGGTGTTGATAATAACTTGTTATTGCGCACCCTCAGAGGACATCCAGATCGTACTCAATTCGTTGGATCAGCTTCTGAGTACCTACCCGAGGGACAATGTCATCTTGGTTGGGGATTTTAACGCTAAGTTCACGATTTGGGGGCAACGACCCACCGACGTCAGAGGGAGGTCCAGGATCACCTTCGCCTCGAACGCGAACCTCGAAATCGTGAACGATCCGGACAGCATTTCGACCTTCAAAGGCCCTCAGGGCGAAGGTTGGGTCGACATCTTGTTGGCTCGATTTTGCGCCTCTCGCATTGAAGACTGGATGATGTCCGATATCGAAACTCTCAGCGACCACCGACTCATGACGTGGGCCTATCAAGGCAGACCTGGCACTCGCCTTCCCCGGAATGTCCACCGCAGGTGGAGACAAAGGGATTTGGTCTGGGACGAGTTCTTACACGATCTACGCACTGTAGATCTGGATCGGTACAGCTTCGAAACCCCCGACGAAGGTGTCGAACACCTGATGTCGATCCTGGTGAGGCTGTGTCAAAAACACAAAAAGAGCACACCTGCGGTACGCAAGGGAGCGTGTTGGTGGACGGGTCAACTGTCCAGCCAAAGATCTCGGTTGCGTGCGCTGAGGCGGCTCTATCAGCGAACGCTGGAGCAGCCACAGAGGGAGAGACTTGATGCTCTCTATAAGCGTAAGCGAGCAGAATATAAAAAGGCCATCGTGCACACCAAACGTGCATCGTTCCGACGATTCATTTCAGAAGGACTGGTCACGGACAAGCTAGGCTGCGCAGTCGAGGTGGTGCGAGGTAAGTGGAGAAGGGAGACCCCGGTTTTCCTGATTCTTCCCTCCGGGGAGGA
Organism: Maratus speciosus; assembly: GCA_963932465.1. Classification (NCBI taxonomy): domain Eukaryota; kingdom Metazoa; phylum Arthropoda; class Arachnida; order Araneae; family Salticidae; genus Maratus; species Maratus speciosus. The sequence goes on along the minus strand of OZ010795.1, from coordinate 503,360,166 downwards.
AATCTCCACCTGGGAGGAATCCCAGGACGAACTTGCAAGACATCACTTCCTGCAGGCCGATGAAGCTTCGCAGGTCGCACACAACAGAACCGGCGAACCGGACTGGTTTACCATCGAAGAGCTGGAGCTTGCAGTGGAATCGCTGCCGCCCCGGCACCCGGCCACTATGGGATCAGCCTTGAGATCGTCCGTAAGGTTCTCCAGTTCCATCCTCAATGGCTACTGGCACTTTATAACCACTGCTTGAGAGTATCTTGTTTCCCGCGGACTTGGAAAAGGGCTGTAGCGGTGTATTTTCCCAAACCGGGAAAGCCCCGCAGCGACCCCGCATCCTACCGCCCGATCTGCCTACTACCGACCCTCGGGAAGGTATTGGACAAGATGTGCGCAACGAGATTGGCTTTCCACCTTGAGACCAACGGACTGCTCGACGCCAGACAGTACGGATTTCGTAAGAACATCAGTACGGTGGACGCGTTGCGCAGAGTGCTGGATTACATAGCCGAATCAAAGGCCGGAGGAGAATTCACATGTCTGCTCACTTTCGATATCAAGAGCGCCTTTAATAGCGTTCGCAGAGCGGACATTCTCCGGTGCCTTGCGGATCTCGGCATCGAACCCTATCTTCTAGGGCTGATTGACGATTACCTTTGATATAGGTCGATCATTCTCTTCGTCGGGGAACACTACTTTAATGTCGGTGTTCCGCAGGGATCATGTCTTGGTCCGATTCTCTGGTTGATTGTGATCAACATCTTGTTGAGGCGGTCGCATATTGGCGAGGCATGGCTGATTTAAGCCTTCGCCGATGACGTCTTTGTAGCGGCACGAAGCAGAGCAGTCTTCAAGTTTGCCGAAATACTGAATCCGGTTCTTACCATGATTCATCAGTGGGCTTCGGAGTTTAGCTTGGAGTTCAGTTACGCTAAATGCAACTACACGGTGGTCCCACCAAGAGGAAGGCTCAATGATGCTCCATCCAGACCGATCCTCATGAACGGTCATAGGATCAAATTCGAGCAGCGCCTGACTTATCTGGGTGTGACTATCGACATGCATTTGAGTTGGATGCCCCACCTGAATGTTGTTCAGGAAAGGGCGTTCAAGCTGCTGCACAAAATGGACCGTCTCACCGCAGCCAACTGGGGCATCAAGTCGCCCCTACGCAAGATGCTCTATCGCCTAGTTGCGGAGCCAGTTGTCTTGTACGCGGCTTCTATTTGGTACACTGACAAAGTAGCAGAAGCAAACAGGTTGCTCAGCGCACAAAGGGTAATTCTCCTGTGCGTAACGAAGTGTTATAGCACGGTTTCGAACGACGCACTGCACGTCTTGTCGGGGGTTCTGCACCTCGACTTGCGTGCAGAAATGGACAAGGACTTCACGGTCCTTGTCAGGTGGGGCAGGGGCATTGACGGTACAGGGCTCGACCCTGAGTCAGTCGATCTCTGGCGACCATCCTACCGGCGAGAAGAACTCGGTCGGATCCCATGGACCAGGGACCTAAATCCCCGGACGACGTGTTTGTATTACACGTACGGATCCAGGCAGCAAGACCGCACGGTTGGTTGCGCGTTTACTGCCGTGATCGATGGCCAAATCGTCAGTGAGGGCCAGTTCCGTCTCTCCGATGTTGCAGAAGTTTTCGCAGCCGAGGTCCAAGCGATCAAGGAGGCGATAGCAGACGCCCATCATAGGGATCTCAGTGAACTCGATATCTACTCAGATTCGAGATCGGCGATTCTAGCCCTAAATAGCCTCGTGCCAAGGCACAGGTCTATTTCTGAGATTAGGGACTTGGTAAAGAGCAGTGGAATCGGTGTTCACATGCACTGGATCAAAGCCCATGTGGGACACGTCTACAACGAGCGCGCGGACGGGCTGGCGAAAGCCACGACGACCCGCTCGTCTGTCGATGTGGAGGTGAAAACCACTCGCCGCCAGGTCAAGAAAGAGCTCTTGGCCCGTGCCGTCTCAAGATGGCAAAGCAAATGGGTCACCACGGGCAAAGGCGAAGTGACATACGAGCTTTTTCCGCGCGTGCGCCTTCGGCGTCTGCACGGTGATTTCTACCTCAACGAAGTTCTAGCGGGACACGGCACCTTTGGTGACCATCAGGCTCGCTTCTTTCAGAAGGATCCCACATGTTTTTGTGGGACAGGGAAAAGTGACAGGAGACATTGTCTCTACTCATGTCCCCTATGGCGGTCCATCAGGGAAAGATTCTTCCCATGGAACTTCCATACTCGAACGCTTCTCGACCTATGTCTAGATGGCTATTGTCGGAAGGGAGTGAAGGCCATAGTTAATGATCTCCTCCTGCGGACATTGGATCGAGATCTGGGTCGCCAAAGTCCTGATCGCCGCACCAGAGCCCTTCGCGGTCAAACGCCGCAGTTGAACGCAAATCAACCAGTCCGCCGCACACACGGCACTGGAGTGGTGGTGCATGAAGTTCTCAGGTTCGAGACATCGTCTCATGAACCTGCATTTAGTAGTGCATAATATGCCGTAGTGTATTTATGTCGTAGTGTATGTATGTATTAGTGTATAATATGTGTAGTGCAATAATTATGTAGGTAAGGTACCTGTGGACTGGGGGCCGGAGACCTCCGACCCCGCAGCCCACCCCTAGCGAGGGCGTGTCTATGCGCTCAAGGAGAAACTTTCCGCGAATCTCCTGAGTTCGCAAGCGGTACCTTCCCCCTTTAATCGGTTGCCCCTCATAAATGTCTTTGCCGGATAATGGTATTTGATCTTGAGGGGCCTCCGTACATCAACTCCGGCTCGGTAACCTCGAATTGGTTCGTGGGCCCGACTCCTTCATAGGTGTTCGATACCTGCGGGCTGTCGGGGCGTCCCGAGTAGGGAACCAACAGAAAGAACCATTTGGCTCCTCTATCTAAATGGTGGAATCTGTCGCATACCACCATTCATCCTCTTGGGAATAACCGGTGTGACGTGCGCTGGGCAATGCACCGGCTTTACCGGAGTTTGCGCGTGGATTGGCCCTGACGGGCCACTCCTGGCGGCGACCTTCGGGACGCGCCGCGGGGTTTGGAACGGGGGTCTTTCCGCGCGTAGACGAATGGGCCTGTAAGGGCCTGGGACCGGGAGATGGGACCCCGTCTTATATAAAATGACGTCAGCCGCAGCCAGAAGTAGAATTCCTCATTTACGATCTAGTTTTGAACAACATCTACAGTAAAGTATACATATGAAGTCACTATCGCTAAATAATACACAAATCCACGAAAGAGATTTCGTCATTCATGAAACTGGGCAAAAAAAATCGGCTATCTAATGATTCATATGCCTTCATTTGTTTGTAATATTAATATAGATTGTTAAAATTAAATATAGTTTATAATACCTCTGTAGCGATCTCATCTCACATGATCTGTATCTATATCACAAAATTCGCCGATCGGTCGAGGCTATAAAAATTGCGACATTCTTTAGTGGATCATTGGAAAAAATCAGAAATTCTTCGATCCAATCAGTCACAAGAAAAAGAGAAAAAAATAGCCAATCAGTAAAAAGAAAATATAATGAAATTTGCCTATCAGTGGCATGTAAAAAAAAAAAAAAAATTAAACCGTCAGAAAAATTACGAAATTAGTTGATTTTTTCCCAATCTGTCGCAAGAAAAAACTAACATTTGCCAATCAGTGGTCGGTAAAAACACAAAATTCGTAGTCCAGTAGTGTGAAAAAAACTACGATTTTCGCCAATCGGTCGAAGAAAAATATCGCAAAGTTTGCCTATTGGTCGCAGTTCAACGCGAAATTAGTCGGTGAATTGTGGAAAATATATCTAAATTCTTAAATCAGTCGCGGGAAAAAAATTGCGAAATTCGACGATTGTTTCTGAGGGGACAAAAGTACGAAATTAGTCAGGTAACAAGGGGGAAAAAAACTCGAAATTCATCATTCAATCGGGGTAAAATCGCAAAATTTGCCAATAGTTTCTTTCGTGTGTGCATGTAAACGTTTTACAAAATGTCTTTTGCATTTCTATAAAAAGATGCAGCTGCACTTCTTCATATATAAGAAAATCTTCCGGCGTCTTCCTTTTTTATCGCCGTAGAACGGCAGAACGTTCTTGATCAGCTGAAGTTTGTTGCAGAACATTGTAAAGTATTCTGCTCTGGGGTTTGAAATAAAATTTCGGTTTTGCAATTTTTGATACTGCAAATTCTTGAACTTCTAAACATCGAACATTTTCAATATTTACACTGTCGTATAGGGAAAAATGTGTTTTTTAATGCAATTTGTTTGAAAGGTGTATCTCAATTTATTTTTGAGATATTAATATATTTATAGTTTCAAGTACCAATTTTGTAATTGTGGCAACTGAAGTACTCCATTTCTATTAAAAGTAAAGGGAAAATAGTAGATTACTGTATTTTTTTCTTGCCATCTATATATATATATTACGTTATCGTATGTGGCACAGAAATCACGATTATTTGTTAATTGTTTAATGACAACGCTCGAATAAAACACATCTCATTGGTTATTGTGTAAGTCCTTTGGCAGAATTTAGGCCGAGATAAATCGGGTTTATTTAGCTTTCGCTCTTTCGCTACAATTATGGAGCTTCAAAATATTATTAGAAATACTAGTAAAAGATCTCGGCGAGTACTTGAAAGTAAAGAAGAATCCGAACTAAGAAGAGAAAATCGAAATAGATTGGATCGAGAACACCGTCAAAAACAGAGCATAAGCGATCGCCAAAATAGGCTTAATAACCGTCGTATGCACGAACGGGTTGCTTCTCAAATCCAAATTACTGATTTAAGCGTTCCAGAGCATAACTGTAGGACTTTGAGTGAAACGTGCAATTTCTGCCAAGCACTGTATTGGAAATGCGAATTAAACAGCAGAAAGAAGTTTACAAAATGTTGTCATGGCGGTAAAGTAATTTTGCCTCCCTTATCAGAAACTCCCGATTTGATAAAAGATATATTGTGTCAAAATTCACTTGAAGCCAAAAACTATGGATAGCATATTTGGCAACTTTTTTTAGCCCCCAGTATGCTATTTGTTTCTCCCAGCAAATAAAGTATCGTTTCCAAAAAATAACGTTCTATTGTATAAGCCAGCCGTAAAACAAAGCAGATGTATCACTGTACTCTTAAAAACTCTACTGCAATTTTTTTTAATTCTAAGCATCGCACATTTTCAATTTTTATACCGTCGTATTGGGGAAAAAAGGTACTTTTAAATGCAATTTGTTTGAAAACTAGATCTCCATTTATTTTTGAGATATTAATTTTTTTTTTTTTTTTGTAGTTTTTAGCGTCATTTGTTTAATTTTGGCAACTCAAGTATTCCATTTCTGTAGAAATTAAAGGAAAAATAGTTGGAAAGTAGCAATTATATCTTTCTGTTGCCATTTTCCCATAAAAACTGGAAAAAAAATTTACTTAAAATACGTGCTTTTTGAAAAAATATAAATGAATGATTTCTGATAAAACATGAAGCTATTATAAACTAAATTTAATTTTCAGTATCTATATTAATATTACAAACAAATGAAGGCATGTGAATCATTAGATAGCTGTTTTATTGTCGAGTTACTTGAATAACCATCTCTCTTTTTTTCTTTTTTTTTGTGCATTATTCGGCGATAGTGACGTCATATGAATACTTTACTGTACACTGTAAAAAAGATTTCCCTTACTTTACACCAAAATTGACGTGATTTATATAGAAGAAAGTTTTGTGATGACAACAACAAACTAGTTTATTTTAGGCGCATTAGCTAGAATCGATTAGCATTTTCTTCTTTTCGATAAAGGCAGAAGGTTTGATACAACTTAAAGTTCCCTAAATGTCTAAAGTGTGTCTAATGCTGTTGAATTTCTCCGTTTATCGAAAACAAAGGAGTGTTATCGAAAAATAGAAAGGTAATCAGACAAATATATCCGCTAATAGGGAATTCTATAACTAAAATAAGACTTCAATGGACTTCATTTTTGGTATTTCGGATAATTTTAATCTTCCCATCCTTACCAACGTGGTATTAGATGATGGTTCTGGAAAAGGTAGAAGAACCCCCCCCCCCCCCCGAAGGGCATTAGGCCCCAAATTGACAGTAGGGCAGATCAAGGATGAAAGTTAACTTGATGTAAGAGAGGACTAGAAGAAGTTGAGAATGGTAAAAAAACCAAACCATTGAATAAGAAAAAAATTGAAGAAAAAGAAGAAATGGTAAAAGAACAAGTGAAGCGTGTGATTAGAGCCAGACAAATGAAGAAGGGCCCGATGGGCCACAGCTGGTCCAGAATGAGTGCCCAAATGGTCAGAATGGGTTAAGAACTTAGAGAATAGTATCTACAATGAAGAAAAACAATGAGACAAAATATTATGAAAAACAGATGAAAAATACCAATAGCCTGAGGCTAAAAGTAAAATGTTTCACTGGGCGGTGCCCCCTGATGGTAGTAAAAATAAAATTGATGCGAGAAGATAGGGGAGAGTGAAGACTTTATTTTGTGAATTTTATAATTTTTGGACAAACAGTATACTAAAGATTTGAAGAAACAAAACTTTAAAGCGCCCTCTTGAGGCGAAGATGGAAGTTAAAATTAAGAAACATATGTCCATATTTTTTATTCAATTTTAGACACAATTTGATGTTAGTCTGATAATTTTCCTATAAGTGGAAGATACCGTACCAGAGTACGAAAAAAACCGCCGCTAAGTATATTCCTTTAGAGCATTTTAAGACCAGCGGTCTAAAATTAACGGTGTATTGACAAAAGAAAGGTAGATTTAGAAAGGTTGTGAGATTACCCTTATTTTAATATATTACATGAGTGGGGTAAAATAATTTTGAAAAATCCTCTTTCCTGAGGCGACACTTAAAATCTTGAAAACACATAATTTGCAATGCAGTTTTGTTATTAACAATAGCATTCTAATATTAAGAGATATGGGACAGCTTAGGGGGGCTAAAATAAGAGAAACATTGAAAATCAAGGACAAGCTAGCGCCAAATTCTATAGAAAACTTCTATATCAACAAATGAAACCAGAACTGATAACTTAAACCACTATGCCTCCTAACCCATATAGGTTAATAACAAAAGCGAATGGAAAAGAACATGTAGTCCTTTGGGAAATTATGACTTACACCAGAAGCGCGGTAAGTTTGACTCTTCTGAAAGCTTCCTTTCTCTCTCTCCCTCTCTCTCGCACTTCGAGATATATTTCCTCGATGCAAACTGCTCGTTTACTTCGAGAATCTCTGCTCGATGCAAACATCTCGCTTTCCTCGAGATACCTCATCGATTGCAACTCATTGCTTCCCATTGTCACTTCTCGTCTCTCGCTCTCGGTCTCTTTTCAACATTTCATATAACGTTGTCGAGAATGAGAAATCAATCTTCGTCCTTTCTCGAAATGTTACTCTCGATGATTGTCATTTCACGTTCGGCGAAGAAGGGCCGAGAAGAGATATCGAGGGACGAGCTGGAGAGAGAAATAAGCATGACAATGAGCTGTGAAATGAAGCTCTGATTTTCAAAGTTTCTCTTATTTTATCCCTACCAAGCTGTCACTACCTGGAGCCCTCCGATAAATATTATTTATTAAATATAGAAATTTCAAAGAGGAAGGTGGGTCGGGTGAATTCCGAGGACGTGAGAGTCCCATGTGGGGCGCAATTAAAAAATTGTTACCGAACTCTTCCTGTGACATATCATCGAAAAGCCCTTTGACAACTCTTTCATATTATGATCCTTTCTTTCCCCGAAGGTGAAATTCCGGTGGTGGGGAGGGGGCGAACAAATTTTTAAAACCATCGCCGATTTCTATAATAAATTTAAATATCATTTTAGATGTGGGTTTTTTATGCAGTCTTCCGGTAAATATTATTTATTGAACATAAAAATTTTAAAGTGGGGGCTGGCTGCTTGAATTTCGATGCGAAAGAGTGGGCCCACGGAGGGAGGGATAGGGAGCAATTTTCAAACTTTTTTTGGACCCGTCATGTGATATCTCATAGTAAAGCTCTCGGAAGACTCTTTCATATTATGAGACTTTCTTCCTCCTTTCCCTAATTTGGCCCCCACTGCGGGGGGTAGTTTTTTCCGTTTTTATCCTTTTAAATCGGATTTTTTTATAGAGTTCTCCGATAAATATTATTTATAATATATGAAATTTCAGGACACTTTTCTAAATTTAGCCAAGACCCCTCATGTGACATATCGTTGGAAAGGTTTGTCACAACTTATTGATGTTATGTACTTCCGGTGTCCGTCCCCCCACTTTGCTCCCCCGAATGACACATTTCCAAATTTAGCCAAGACCCCTCATGTGAGATATCGTTGGAAAGGTCTGTGACTACATATTGATGTTATGCACCTACGGTGTCCGTCCCCCCAACTTTGCCCCCCCCCGGGGGGCACTTCTCCAAATTTAGCCAAGACCCCTGATGTGAGATATCGTTTGAAAGGTTTGTGACTACTTATTGATGTTATGCACCTCCGGTAACAGTCCCCCCTACCCACTTCGCACCCCTCCGGGGGACATTTTTCCAAATTTAGCCAAGACCCCACATGTGAGATATCGTTGGGAAGGTCTGCGACTACTTATTGATGTTATGCACCTCCGATGACCGCCCTCCCCACTTTTCCCCCACGGGGGACCCTTTTCTAAATTTAGTCGAGACCCCTTATGTGACATATTGTTGGAAAGGCCTATGACCAGTTACTCATGTTATCCAACTCCCGCACCCCTCCCCCCACTTTGCCCCCACGGGCAGGGCATTTTCATAAATTCAGATCCAGACCCATGAAGTGATATATGGTTGTAAAGGCCTAAAGACCTGTGACGACTTATTCATATTATGCAGCTGCTGTGCCCCTCCGGTCACTTTGACCCCTCTCCCAAGAGATCTGGTCCGAGGTTCGTTCGTTTCGAGATTATATTTTTTTACAAGATTTTGTAATGCGTGCACGCCACGCCTGTTATACGGTGCCGTGTATAGCGAGTAACTTGTTCATGATTTCATATTACAAGATTACGTATAAATCAGAGGTCCCGATTAAAGGAGAAGGCCGCTAGCGGGCGAGGTCACCTAGTCTTTATTAACACCGACTCATTCCAGTTCACCCGCAGACGATTCTTGATAAATGTATGACGTATATAATATATAAAATATGATGTATAAAAGCAATTGGCAAACTGGAGTCATCGAGAAAAAATTTACACAATCGAAAAATATCGAGATGTCCATACAATCGAGAAAATCAAGAAAAACATCTCGTTATCGCCTATCACTAAGTCACACTACTGCTTATTTGGTTTGCACTTTAACAGTAAAATAAAAAACAATTTAAAGATTACATTTTAAATCTAATGCAACCATAATTTACAATAAATAGTTTCACGCATAGAGGCGGCTAAACATTGTTTTAACTGCGATAATTTATTATCTCAATTAAACATTTATTTTAAACATTTTAGTTTTGGTAAACAACGAAATTTCCTCACAAATCATTCGTTCGTTACATCTGGACTTACGTCACGTGTACTTGACTCTTTTTTTTAAAACTCAGCGTAGGCCTGACTGATTTTCGAATAAATAGTCTAAGCAAATTAAAATAAACATACCATAAATACAACTAAACATTGCAAATTGTACAAAAATCAGATACAGAGAGCTAAAAACCAGCAACCTCTCAAGCGCTAAGAGCAATTTTTATCACTTTTAAAATGCAAATTAAAAATACTTAACAGCATAATTAGTTAATAAACACTACACCGCTAGAAAGCTTGAAGTTTAAGCTTTAAAAAGATACTAATAGTTAAGCAAAATGATAAGGTTTAAATAGTTAAAAAAGTTGCAAAACAAAGTAAACAAAACGCGTAACGCTATGGGAAAGTGGTCTGAGACAAAAAATTTTATATTAAATTTCATGAATTTTTTAAACATATCTAAACTCAACCGAGGAATACACGGTGGGTGGCGGAGCAAAGCCCGTACTTTATAGAACATAAAACAATGCATTTGTTTTTCAAAATAATTAATAAAATGTTGAAAACAAGCCATGTTAAAATATGTCAACAACAGTAAAAATCCCATGTATTTCTATGGGCGAGTTCTAACTGGAAAATCAAAATTTGTCAACTTTTGAAACGCTCAGCAAATGCACAAGAAGTGTTCAAAACTTTTAAAACTAGATAGAATCTTGAAGCTTAAGCTTTAAATGAGCTGAATATCACATTAGTTTTTCAGAAAAAGTTAGTTTTTGTAGTTAAAAAAGCTCAAGAATATCGTTGTTTACGTAATGTATATTAGGGTGGGCCGAAAAAAACTTTTTTTTTATTTTCGATGATGGGTAGTGCGGAAAAGTGGCCACTAGTCGCACCAAGTTCACACAAAAAATTTGAGATTTTTAGGACAATTCCTATATTTGCCGCTTTTGGCTTGAAGTTTTGCTAAAAGGCTGATTTTTGAACTTTTTTAGCAAAAATTTTAAAAATATTAAATTAAACTTATTTTAATCGTATTTACTTGAAAAGGCATATTTAATGTTCCAAATGTATAAATAAGCTCTGATAATGTATTATTTAATTACTATGTGTATTTTAAATTAGACGATTTTTATAGCCTTTTCGCGTTTAAGGGAGCAAAAGTTGCAGGTATTGTTTGAATCTTTCAACGGTTTCTCTCTTTTGTCTTTTTTATGTCCCTTGGTCTTCCTTATTTTTTTCGATGCTTTAAGGGTCATATATTTGGGTGACGGACAGCAGAATCCCTCAGAAACAGATCTGGATCGAGAGAAGGGGGTGATGCGAGAACTTAAGCAAACGCAGTGACTCATCGCGATGTTGGGGGAGTGAAGGAGGAAATACAAGAGGGGAGGAAGTGCGATATGCGATGCTTATTATTTTTCAGTGCTCGGTTTCCCTGTGACATTTGTTCAGTGCAAAAATAAAACCTTTTTCTCGTGCAATACATTGCTTTTTGGATCGTTTAACGTGCCTTTACTGTGTTTTGTGCGTTTTATTACGACGAGTTTAGAAATAGCTAGTTCGAAAGTTCATGGTCATGTAAAGACATGTGATAGCGTGAAATATAGCCATTTTGGGGCACCATGCAAATTGAAAGGCAATTTCCAACTATTGCTGACATCATGCAGTAGTTGGAACTATTGGTTGGGAAGCGATATAGAAGAAAATCGAGATATTTATCTTCAACCAATGGATGATATTATTAAAATGGTAGGTGAAAAAGTTTCCGAAATCTGAATAAAATCTTCCATACCAGTGGTTTCCCAACGAACAATTAAAAGAAAGATTAAAAACTATTACAATGAGTGTAGATCATTGGAGAAATCTTGTAATCATACGGGTGTTAAAGGCAAGGCTCCTGCGAAGATTTCGTACGAAATGCGGAAACCTCTCTCTTTGACATTGCAGCTTGTAAGTGTAGAGGCTTGAACAATTGTAGCTGCGACATCAGACGTAAAGTTCCACATCGGGAGGTGAACTTCTTGACAGATCAAAAAACTGTTCGAAAAATGTTTATCGGAAATATTGATTTAAAAACAAGCAAAACTCTTGCAAAGAAAATATCGCGGAAAAGGAAAAGGGATACAATTTCAACGAGGAATAGTGGTTCTGCGACCAAGCCTTCAACGAGTGGAGTTAGATCCAGATGGAAGACAGTTATATTGTTGGAAGATTCAAGTAGTGGGAGCTTTCAAGCAAGCAGTCCGACTGAATCTGAATTTGAACCAGGCCCTTCAAAGCCAAACACTCCTAAATGCATATTCCTGTCTCACACAGCGTCCACCATGTCTCAGGGAAACTGAGCGCTGAAAACAATAAGCATCGCTTATCGCACTTTCTCCCCTCTTGTATTTCCTCCTTCACTCCCCCAACATCGCAATGAGTCACTGCGTTCGCTTAAGTTCTCGCCTCACCCCCTTCTCTCCTTTCAGATCTCTTTCTGAGGGATTCTGCTGTCCGTTACCCAAATATATGACCCTTAAAGCATCGAAAGAAATAAGGAAAACCAAGGGACATAAAAAAGACAAAAGAGAGAAACCGTTGAAAGATTCAAACAATATATGCAACTTTTGCTCACTTAAACGCAAAAAGGCTATAAAAATCGTCTAATTTAAAATACACATAGCAATTAAATAATACATTATCAGAGCTTATTTATACATTTGGAACATTAAATATGCCTTTTCAAGTAAATACGATTAAAATAAGTTTAATTTAACATTTTTAAAATTTTGCTAAAAAAGTTCAAAAATCAGCCTTTTAGCAAAACTTCAAGCCAAAAGCGGCAAATATAGGAATTGTCCTAAACATCTCAAATTTTTTGTGTGAACTTGGTGCTACTAGTGGCCACTTTTCCGCACTACCCATCATCGAAAATAAAAAAAAAGTTTTTTTCGGCCCACCCTAATGTATATCCTATGGGAAAACGAAAGTCGTAATTCAAAAAACGATACTTTTTAAAATGGCTCAAAAATAGTTAAAACTTTTTGAAAACTTAAAATTCATGGTTAAAAAATAATCCACGATCTTTAATTTAGTTGAATCGAACATTATTTTAAATATAACAAGCGAAATTCATTGTATACTGAGCGTCTCAAAAGTGACAAAAATGCCAATATTTGAAAATGCCATCAATACAATACATTGTAAAAGTAGGTTGACTTCATATACACATAAAACTATAAATATAGCAGCTAGAGATACATAGTAGGTATAAAAATGTTGGAAAATGATTGGGAATTTTTCAATAATATGAAGTTATACATAAGTTTTAAGTTCTTACCCTATTCCGAAGAAATTAACCAAAGAAGACATTCAAAATGGCGGACTGAATCATGTGTCGTTTAAAAACTTTACACCCGAACTGGTGTTCGGTTTCCGCAATTTCTTTAACAGATTAAAATTAAACCGTTTTGAGCGTATCATGACACTTTATTCGGTGTTTACACCAAACTAAGAGTATATTTAAACCGTTTTGAGTGTATCATGACACTTTATTCAGTGGTTACACCAAACTTAGAGTATATTTAATCCTCATTAGGCATTTCATAAACTCAAATTAAGCGTAACTATAGTCCCCTTTTTTTTTACAGTGTAGGTGTTGTTTAATACTGGATCGCAAATGAGGAATTCTTCAGCAGATGCGGATGACGTCATTTTATATAAAATAAAAGCGTGTGTTTTAAGTCTTAAAACTGAAATATGTTTCGTACTATCTACCTATCTATCTATCTATCTATTTATCTATCTATCTATCTATATATATATATATATATTTTTTTTTTCATAAGGATTTATTTTAGGGAGCTATTTTTTTACCAGGCTTTTAATCCATTTTATTCTGAACAAATTGCTTTAAACCCATTGGAAAAATAAAAAATTAGATATTTAACAATTCCGTAAATCCTAGGATGTGAGAAAATGCTGCACACGATGAAACAAAGATGGCCGCCATGCACAAACAAAAATTAATAAAACTAAAATAATTGTCATTTTGAACTTCCGTCATGTTACGGTTGTTGTACAAAAAATTTTAAATTTTTTAAAAAAGATCAAGCAACCAATAAAATATTTTCTTCACCACTTGAAATCGATTGACCCATATACAAATAAAATGTTTGTCTATATTATCTATCTATATATATAAGGTACCTTTACCCAATATGGACACCCTAAGGAAAATTGATTTTTTTCACCCCCGTGTACACGTCATAGGATTTCAAAAATACAGGGTGTATCTAAACTCTTGGGCAAAACTTTAAGGGGTGATAGTACACATCAAGACAAACAATATTAAATAGGAAACTAAGGATCCCAAACGTCTTCCGAAGGAGATAGGCGCATTTAAAGTTTAGGTTCCAAAATTTCAAATGATTATAAAAAACGGAAAAATTGGTCGATTCGTTAGCGGGTTTCACTATATCAGATACACAATAAAACATATGATATAACTCTATAAAGGTAAGTAAAAATGCTTACCGATCCAAGGTAGGCCGCCTTCTTTAGAATCACAATTCTTTTCTCTGTGAACAGATTCGTCAATTAGAATAATTCACTCGAATAGTCGTAAATGAAGTAAACATCTCTTTCATTTTAGATTATTTATATGGCTAACTTATACAAAAGAATATTTACATTATATACACAAGATGAATTAATCTCGAATTCGGTTTGATGGGGAAAAAAACCCACATCTCAAAATCGTTCTTTCGTTCTACAAAACAAAAAGTTTCTGTTGCCAAACTACAAAAATAAATAGTCCTCATTCGAAGGGAAAATGTCCATGGAGGTCGGGAGAAAATGTCCGTGGTGGTCGTGTTTCGTAATATCCTCCCACCTTTGAGGTTCAGTATAGTGAAGCTCAAAACTTCATAAATTTAGTCGTTGCGGCTGTTTCAGTTTTCTACCAGCTCGAGATCGTCGATTGTCATCCTCAGGTATGGAAGACTGGTGCACAGGAGCAGGAGCAGACGTGATATCCAGAGGATCAGCTACAGAAGTGGAATCTGAAGACTCTGGCACAGGAGCAGGAACAGAGACGCTATCCAAAGGTTCAACTATAGAGACAGGATCTGAAGACTCTGGCATAGGAGCAGGAACAGAATCGTCGTCTATAGGAGCAGGAATTCTGTCTACTAAAAAAAGGAGGCATTAGTTCATTATTGATTTCAAGAGGATAAATTCTTTTAAGGGGTCTCAAAAAAGAACCCGTTTTGGTTTTAACTTTGGCTACCCGGAATTTTCCGTCTTTGCCGGGATATAGTTCTTCAATTTTTCCCAAAGGCCAATTAATACGTTTAGAATTATCATCCCCAATTAAGATATAATTTTTTTAATTTTTTATAATTTTTCGAACTGTACGCCTGCATCTTAATACCCAAAATTGTTCGCGCAAAACTGACATTACAATTTGTATTCCTGCATGAAAAAGTTCAATATGTTTTCTTCTTATGAGCGAATAGGTAATGATCGAAAGGCAGAACTATCGGATACCGGAAAGAATGGAAATCTTTTCGCATAGAGATTCGTGTTTTTACTCGAATTAGACCTTCGTAATCAGTAAAAGTCTGTAAAGAGGTATAAGTTCCTCATTCGAAGGGAAAATGTCCATGGAGGTCGGGAGAAAATGTCCGTGGAGGTCGTGTTTTGTAATACACTAAAACTATTCTTTATGTCAGTATTTTCTTGAAAATAAATTTTAAAGATACAGTTCAAAAAATGCCGATAGAGGGCGCTTTAGACTTTGGAATGACCAACAACTATTTTTTACAGTTATTTTTTGTATCTCATTACATGCTTTCAAAAGCTTAGATTTAAACTTAAATTTTGAGCTCAAAATCTGAATCTTTGGAAGTGGTTAAGTAGCACAAACTGAACTGTTTTCAGGAGTTAAAATTTCAAATGATTATAAAAGACGGAAACATTGGTCCATTCGTTTGCGGTTTTCACTAAAACTATTTTTTATGTTAGTATTGTAATCAAAATAAATTTTAAAGATAAAGTTAAAAAAATACCGATAGAGAGCGCTTTAGACTTTGGAGTAACGAACAACTATTTTTTACCGTTATTTTTTGTATCTCATTACATGCTTTCAAAAGCTTAGACTTAAATTTTGAGCTCAAAATCTGAATCGTTGGGTGTGGTGAAGTAGCACAAATTGAACTGTGTTCATGTGTTGAAATTTGAACCCCCCTCCTGAACACAGTTCAGTTTGCGCTACTTAACCACTCCTAACGATTCAGATTTTGAGATCAAAATTTAAGTTTAAGTCTAAGCCTTTGAAAGCATGTAATGATATACAAAAAATAACTGTAAAAAATAGTTGTTCGTTACTCCAAAGTCTACAGCGCCCTCTATCGGTATTTTTTTAACTTTATCTTTAAAATTTATTTTCAAGACAATACTGGCAAAAAGAATAGTTTTAGTGAAAACCGCAAACGAATCGACTAACTTTTCCGTTTTTTATAATCATTTGAAATTTTAACTCCTAAACACAGTTCAGTATGCGCTGCTTAACCACTCCCAAAGATTCAGATTTTGAGCTCAAAATTTAAGTTTAAGTCTAATTTTGAAAGCATGTAATGAGATACAAAAAAGAACGGTAAAAAATAGTTGTTTGGTTACTCCAAAGTCTAAAGCGCCCTCTATCGGCATTTTTTGAACTGTATCTTTAAAATTTATTTTCAAGAAAATACTGACATAAAGAATAGTTTTAGTGAAACCCCAAACGAATCGACCAATTTTTCCGTTTTTTATAGTAATTTGAAATTTTGGACCCTAAACTTTAAAGGCGCCTATCTCCTTCGGAAGACGTTTGGGACCCTTAGTTTTCTATTTAATATTGTTTGTCTTGATGTGTACTATCACCCCTTAAAGTTTTGCCCAAGAGTTTAGATACATCCTGTATATGAACACAATCCCTGGACTGTTAACAATCATTATTAAAATTAGCGACCTTGTAATTATTCTGGTTTAATTTTAATGGTAAAAATAAAAAATCTTCACAAGTGTCCATATAAGGAACCACCTGTCCCTATTATGGACATGCATGCACATATTAGGGACAGGTGGCTCCTTATTGACCTACTGCACAGAGTGTATGGAAGAACCACTCTTCCAAGGGATTTTAGGGGAGAGGGGATAAAAGAAATATACCTTAAAGTATTGCGGGGTAGGGGGGCACAGTAAATATCGTCAGAACATGCATTTTAGAAGGGGGATCTATTCGGTTGTGGGTCTTCGAAGACCGATGCAAAGCACCTCAGTGACTACAAAATATTATGAAATAATATTGTTGGTTCTGATTAGCTTTATTGCATCTCTCTGCAGAATTTACATCTGTTATTACTCAGTCCTCACAGGATGGACAAATAAAAACCTCTTCATCATAGGCGGTAAGTCCCACACAGTCCTCGTGGACATATCTGCCGCATGTCATGCATAGCCGCATGTCATGCATAGCCGCATGTCATGCATAGCCGCATGTCATGCATAGCCGCATGTCATGCATAGCCGCATGTCTGCAACAGCATTAATACTGCATGCAGTACCAGTTCTCCTTTGTTGAGGAAGTCATACCGCTGGCACCTGCGATTTCACCAACAGATACCCTACTGAGGGGAGGCTTCTTTTGATTTTCCTGCAAGGGCTTTTTGGAGGCGGTTTCTTGGAGGATTGTTCAGATGACATTAAACAGATATTTTACAAATTTGTTAATCTGAATATTCACTTGCTGTATTACCATTGTGGACATAAGGTGTCCATATTGGGAATCGGGCATAGTTTTACTAAATCGTCTAATAAATAAACAAAGAAAACATTTTAAAGCAATATTTGCAATAGCAATCGAAAACATTTTTTATCAGCTTTCTAAAACACTCCACTTTTCAATATTTAAAGTAATTTTACCATATCTAATAAGAATTTAAACCTACCTGTAATTACGATCAGCACATCACGAAACAAAAAGTTTCCTTCCAAATGGCGAACAAGGCGCTTTTTTGCACTTTCCAGGCTTAATTATCTTTTCAACTGCTTTTCTTCACGGACATGTAGCGCCATCTCTCGATCAAAATTGTTACTTTTAAAGATATTATGGGTGTCCATATTGAGATCACTGTCCATATTGAGTACAAGTACCTTATTATAAAGGACGAACGTATCTGTGCGTAACGCTGACGGCATTTTGTGAACGGCAGCAGCTGACGCTCAAATTTAACTTTTATTTACTTTTATTGCGATTTTGTAAATTTCCCAAATATCGCACATTTTCTATTTTTATACCGTCGAATAGAGAAAAAATGTACTTTCAAATGCATTTTGTTTGAAAACCATATAGCAATTTGTTTGAAAACTCTATTGCAATTTACTCAATAATTATTGTTTAGAAAATAATTTACAAGCATAACTTTTAGCCCCCCGGTACGGTATGCTATTTCTTTCTCCCAGCTTATTTTGTGCCGTCTCCAAAAAATAACGTTACCTTACAGAGTCTAGCCGTAAAACAAAGCATTACGATTAAATACTTTATAGCAATTTTTTCAATTTCTAAGCATTGCACAATTTCAATTTTTATACCGTCGTATTGGGAAAAAAATGTACTTTTAAATGCAATTTGTTTGAAAATTGCATCGCCATTTATTTTTGAAATATTAATTTTTTTGTAGTTTTTAGCATCATTTGTTTAATTTTGGCAACTCAAGTACTCCATTTATGTGGAAAGTAAAGGAAAAATACTTTAAAAATGGAAATTATATCTTTTTGTTGCCATTTTCTCATAACAACCGAAAGAAAATGTAAGTAAAATGCGTGCTATTTTGAAAAAATATAAACGAATAATTTCTGTTAAAACATGGAGCTATTATAAAGTATATTTAATTTTAAGTATCTATAGAAGTTTTCAGTCATGACGTTTTGGTAGGAAACTGACTCTAAAGAAACAGTTGTCATGCGTCATTTCTTTTTAAATATAAATGGTGGAAAATGTTACCAGTACATATTAAGTATTAAAACACTTAGATATGAGATATGGATATAAGATATAGCTGCAACACATAAACAAAATAGAAAATATACAACATAGCAGCCGTTTGCTTGGAGTCAGTTTCCAATTAAAACGCCATGACTGACGTCACGACTGAAATCGTCTACATTAATGTTACAAACAAATGAAGGCCTATAAATCATTAGATAGCCTTTTTTTGTCGAGTTTCTTTAATGACGTCATCTTTTTGCTGCATTTGTGTATTATTTTGAGATAGTGACATCCTATGCATGCTTTACTGTAGATGTTTAAGAGTGGATCGTAAACGTGGAATAGACGCTTTCAGTCGCGACGTCAGGTATGACGTTTTGCTTGGATACTGACTCCAAAAAAACCGTTGCTATGCTGTGTTTTCTATTTTTATTATATTTTGTAGCTATATTTTGCAGCTATATCTCATAGATATATGTTTTAATACTTTAGATGCAGTGGTAACATTTTCTACAATTTATACTGAATAAGATATAAAACATAGCCACAGTTTGTTTGGAGTCAGTTTCCAAACAAAACGTCATGATTGACGTCACACTGAAAGCATCTATTCTTGAACGGATGCAAATGACGTCATTTTACATAAAATAAAAGTGTGTTCTTTAAGTCTTAAAATTGAAATATGTTTTTTACTATTTATATATATTTTTAATACACACTACATATATTTTTTTTCATCGGGGGCAACACTAAATTCTGAAAAAGCAGAATTCCTGTTTTCTAGTTTTTAATCTATTTCTGTCACTTGGAAACAGACGATTACAAAATACTAGCAAACAGGAATTCTGCTTTTTCAGAATTTAGTGTCGCCCCCGGCATTTTCATTACTTCATTTTCTTCTGATGGACTGATGGCTTCTATTATTATGAAACAGCCATTATAATTGAAGTGTTAGGTGAAGATGAAAGAGCAGCCGTAAAAAGTTAGAACTCTGATTTTCTGGTCAGAAGGGGGGGGGGGGATGACCATAATTTTTTTTACGACTGCTCTTTCATCTTCACCTAACACTTCATTTATAATGGCTGTTTCATAGTAATAATAGAAGCCACCAGTCCATCAAAAGAAAATAACTCGGTTAAGCGTTACTCTACTGCAGTACAAAACATATTTCAAGCACAGACTTAAAGCACGCGTTTTATATTACGTAAAATGACGTCATTCGCATCCGCTTAAGAATTCCACATTTACGATCTACTCTTAAACATCTACTGTAAAGCATGCATAGCACATCACTATCGCCAAATAATCCACAAATGCAGCAAAAAGATTCCGTCATTCAAGAAAATCGAAAAAAAAAAACCCGGCTATCTAATGATTCATAGATACTTATAATTAAATATAGTATATAATAGCTCCATTGTTTTAACAGAAATCATTCGTTTAATTTTTTTCAAAATAGCACGTATGTTAATTATATTTTCTTTCGGTTGTTACGAGAAAATGGCAACAAAAATATATAATTACTATTTTAAAACTATTTTTCCTTTACATTCTACAGAAATGGAGTACTTCTGTTGCCAATATTAAACAAATGGCTCCAAAAACTACAAAAAAATTAATGTTTCAAAAATAAATGGAGATACAGTTTTCAAACAAAATGCATTTAAAAGAACTTTTTTTTTTCAATACGACGGTATAAAAATTGAAAATGTGCGATGCTTAGAAGTTAAAAAAATTGCTAAAGAGTATTTAATCGTAATGCTTTGTTTTACGGCTAGCTTCTGTAAGGTAACGTTATTTTTTGGACACAAAATAAGCTGGGAGAAAGAAATAGCATACCGTACCGGAGGCTAATAAAAATGTTTGCACTTAAATTAATATAAATAAAATAGTTCAGCACTTGTTTCCGGCTTATATCCCATAATAAAATTTAAACTTTATCAATCCATACATAAAAAATATATATAAATATAAATAAAACACAAATGTAACACATGTAAACTAACCACGATTAAACCACTGAAATTATGTTAAAAATAGCAATTAAAGCCTTTGTGCAAGAATATTAAAAAGCAGTGAAGCAGTAAAGAAACCAGCGTGCTAGAAAAAGCAAGGCTGAGCCTGGCTCAGCCTTGCTTTTTCTAGCACGCTGTTCTTTTTTCCCTATCTAGCACTGAAGAAGAATCTCGCTGTAGATTCGAAAGATCTGTTTGCTGCTTTTCACGCATTATTTGTGCATTTTAAACGTTGGATTACTGCTTTTTAACACTGAAATTATGAGAATAAAAAAGACTATCAATCGTTGGCGATTTCTTCGAGTGTTAATTCCTTTCACGAGGGCAATTCGAAAGTATATTTTCCTAAAAACTTCAAAATTTTATTTGAATACATTATTGCTAACATATAAAAATGATTTTAAAGACAAGTCTTTTTTTTTTTAGGCATCTGCCTTGAGCTTTCTACTGAACCAATTCAACAACTTATTGTTTTAAATGAAGGCTGTTCATTTGTAGATGTGCCCGCACAAGATATATATATTTTTTTTTTAATATTCCTATTTTTATATTTTAATTTTAATTTTAGACTGTTTTTTATTAAATTTCTTCAAAATGGTGACATCCGGACTGCTAACATTGTTGGATGTAAAAGAGAAATAATGGCGTTTATTTATCTTTATTAATTACTAGCTAACTTGCCCGGCGTTGCCCGGGTACATCAAAAAACAGCACGAATTGCGAAAAAGCTTTGAAAATCACAATAAGATATCGCGAAAAAATTTTAAATCGCTGCACAAATTTCGAAAAGAGAAAAAGAAAAATTATATATTGTGTTCGAAGATTGAAAGTTGATTCCTTTCACTAATGTGGAAAAATGGCAGCAAATCACAAAAATATATTAAAAATCACATAAAAAATTTCCGAAAAATTTGAAAATTGCTATACGAAATCCGAATAAACTTTATTGAAATGAGGGTAGAAATTACTTTTGTATTATAGTTCAAAAATGGAATGTCAAAAAATTGCAGCAGATCGCGAAGAAACGTAGAAATCGAATTAAAAATCACAAAAAGTTCAAAAACACGAAAGTCAAAATTTACTATAATTGGGTAAAAGTTTCAAATCTAATTCCTTTGACCTGCGGGCTTTCTTAAAATTTATGTTTGGAAAAGCATGCTAAGCATTGTATCATCTTTTATTCATAATTTAATTTACTTGGATTACCTTAAATATAATTAATGTAATCCCTTGAGTTAATATTAGTTCTAGTTGCATTAAAATATCTCAATTTGTTGATTTTTTATAAGCAAGTAATCCCTCCTACTGGTTTACAATGGAAACCTATGGGAATTTGGTGAAATATGAGAGATATCGCCAAGTTGGCGACAAACTTGGCGGCATTTGGCAACAGAACTGTGTCCTCCCTACAGTAACCCCCTTATAGGTATGGTGATGCATTAAGTACTGTTCAATAATCGCATAAAAAATTCTCTAAAAATTCAAAAATCGCTGTTCGAATTCCGAATAAACTTTTTTGAAAAGAGCACAAAATTTACTATATTGGGTTAAAAGAAAGAACCCGTATTCTTTTCACTAATGTAGAAAATTGCCTCGAAACTTAAAAAAGCGGTAAAAATCGCATGAAAAATTAAATAAAAAAAATATAATTAAAAAATCGAAAATCGGCTTTCGAGGTGCAAAACTTCATATATAGAGCTACCTTCCCCCCAAATTTTGTATCTGTACGTGCAGCGGTCTCTCCAGAACACCGTCGACACACTCACACTCAAACTTCTTTCTTTATTATTATAGAAGTTATTGTTACTGATGCTATTTTCTCATTACAATTAAAATAACTTTTTAAAAATTCGAATAGAATAGGGCGTCACGCTTTAAAAAACATATTTCACTATTTTTTCCTCATGCTGACATTGAGTTTGAGACGCTGGAAATATTTCAGCGAGTAAAAATGATGTCTGTTAAGAAAAAAAAACAATCATTTTATTTGATAATATGAAATATTTCATCTTGAATACGCCTAAAAGTTATAAATTTCAGGAATTTTTACGCTACAGTATTGAGATTAGAACTATAAATCACGAGTGGGTATTTTTACACGGAAAGTTGTAATACCGACAAACGTGACTTCAAGCTTGGAAATATATTTATTAACAACCTATTGTGCATTAAAATATTTTTAAATGATTAATATGGATATAAGATGGTAAAAATGGCGTTAGATATAGGTTTCAAGGAAGAAAATTCTCTGATTATGTCAAAATTTAATCATTTTTGCTGATTTTTCATTTTTTAATACCAAGCATCAATTAATAACTTCAACATAATTATTTATCTTGACTATATGCTAATGATTACGTATATGAATAAAGTTTTGTTTTTTCCAATCTAACAGTTGAAGTTTATTAAAAATAGTATTTGTTAACTTTAGGTTGAAATATGCATTAGGAGAGTTAGAATAACCAGTGTGAGATGGATTTTTATTATTACTATTGCAGGTTTATTATAAATTGAATGTAATACTTACTTTGAAAACATTTTCTTTAGTCGAAATTCGACGGATTCTTACTTGTACATTATATTTAAACAAGCATAAAATTTCAACAGGTCTGTTTTCATAGCTCTTTATGTCATTTGTCAACATTTCTCACTTTCTGAATTGTGCCAAGCTTTAAAAAAACGCCAAGGCTGGAAAAGTACCGAAAGTTTTGTGATGGCCAAAACATACTAGTTTAATACCGGGGGAGCCAAAAGTTCGTTAAAACTTTAAAAACTTATTTAAAAAAAGGAAGAAATTATGATAAAGGAGTGCGGTTTGCAAGAAAGGGCTCACAAGGTAGTCGGATTTTTTTTTAGCAGCAAAGAAAAATTAGTTAAAAATCACATGTAGAGGGCGCTGACGACCCGAAACACAATGAACAGGACAACAATAGTATCGTAGAATGTTCTGGAGGTCATAGTGAACATTTGTTATTGGAAGAACAAATAAATGGAGCGTATTGTTGGCCTGTTCATCGTGTTTCGGGCCATCAGCGTATACATGTGATTTTTTAACTAATTAGGGGGCTCTGCCCCCTACGAGCTACGCTCGTCAACCCCCATTCAGACACCGCAGACTCTAAAAGCACACTAATTTGATAGGCTTTGAAAAGATTTCGGAAGATTGAATTATAATTTAAAAAACAGTGGTGATCTCCTTATAAACGGGTTTCTATTCATTTCTCTTTGATTGGGGAATTTTAAGGCCAAATCAGCTGCTGTTAAAAGATACAATGGCTGTTTTCGTCTTTGATTAAATAAAATCAGTTAAACATTTAAAAATAAGCTAATATAAAATGAAGTAAGTAAACGGAGTCTTTATCTCCCGGTATTTTTTAACAAAACGAAAAGAAAGTTCTTTTAAATAAGACATTTTAAATGTATCGTTTTTAATCTGGCGTAATTTTCACCAAACTTTTATTTCTCTTTTTAATATTCACGTAAGAATACTTTTCTTAGAAATGAAATATTATTTGCGATGTCCTAACAAAAATACATGAAAAGATCATCTCAAAATATCAAATAAATGTCTCGCACAATTTTAAAATTTAATCTGTTTTACAATATTATTTTTTGTTCATTTTACGTAATAAGTGTAATGTGGTGTAAATGTGACGTAATTCCTCCTATTTAAGACTTCTAACGCATGTTAAGGAATTTATTATTTTACAATATCCTTTCTCTTTTAAAATTCACGTGTAAATATAGTTTTTATGACGTAATTTTCAACAAGTTCCTGCCTTTTATACATAATTATTTAATTCTAATTTGAAGGGTTTTTTCTGTTTATAATAGTCACGTGTAAATAAATTTTTAATTTGAAGAAAACATTAATGTATGCGCTGTTTATACAGTTGGTAACAATTTAAATTAATACCATTTTCTAAAATTTCTCTATTCTAAAAAAAAAAAAAAAAGTAACTAACGTTGTCACCACCGCCACCGGTTTTGAATTTTTTATGACCGGAAGTCGTTCTTCGTTAATATTTAAAAAAAATATTGCATACAAAAATATGAAAATCAGTGGTATTATATAGAAATGTTTGGTAAACACGCTGATGCAGACAGTTTTTAAATCGAATAATTATTTTAAGAGATATTTAAAGCTAAAGTTGGTCAAAATTGTTCTATTAAAAAAGTTTTATAGGAGCAAAAATTATACATGGGAATTTAGTCATTTTTAGATCATATTATGCATTAGAATCGCGGGTGTGCAGACTGCATTTATTTCTTTAATTTGTCTCATTTTATGAGGTTTTATTTCTATTTTAAATTCAAATTTTCAGCATTTCGAGAGATATTTTTTACATATTTTAGGAAATGGTATTCATTTAAACCGTTGCCAACTGTATAAACAGCTCAAACAATAATGTTTGCTTCAAATTAAAAAAATTTTTAAACGTGACTATTATAAACAGAAAATATAACAAGCAGGAGCTCATTGAAAATTACGCCATAAAAACTATATTTACACGTGAATTTTAAAAGAGAAAGAATATTGTAAAATAATAAATTCATTAACATGCGAGAAGTCATTAATAGGATAAATTACGTCACATTACATTTATTACGTAAAATGAACAAAACGTAATATTGCAAAACAGTTTAAATTTATAAATTGCGCCAGACATTTATTTTATATTTTGAGATGATCTTTTCGACTATTTTTGTTAGTACAGCGCAAATAATATTTCATTTCTAACAAAAGTATTTTCACGTGAATATTAAAAAGAGAAAAAAAAGTTTGGTGAAAATTACGTCAGACTGAAAACGATACATTTAAAATGTCTTATTTAAAAAAAACTTTCATTTCGTTTGTTAAAAAATACCGGGAGACAAAGGCTCTGTTTACTTATATGTTCATTTTATATTAGCTTATTTTGATATGTTTAACTGATTTTATTTAATCAAACACGGAAACAGCCATTGTATCTTTTAATAGCAGCTGATTTGGCCTTAAAATTCCCCAATGAAGGAGAGATGAATAAAAACCCGTTTATAGGGAGATCGCCACTGTTTTTTAAATTATAATTCAATCTTCCGAAATCTTTTTAAAGCCGGTCAAATTAGCATGCTTTTAGAGTCTGCGGTGTCTGAACGAGGGTTGGCGAGCGTATAGTAGTATTACTCGTATTACTCGTATTACTCGTAGGGAGCAAAGCCCCCTAGTATGTAAAAAAGATCTCTCGAAATGCTAAAAATTTGAATTTAAAATAGAAATAAAGCCTCAAAAAAGGAATCAAATTAAAAAAAAAAATAAATGAAGTCTGCACACCGAGAACTTCAAACGTATAAAATGATCTAAAAATGATTAAATTCCCATGTATAGTTTTAGCTCCTATAAAACTTTTTTATTGGAACGATTTTGTCTAAATTTAGCATTAAATATATCTTAAAATAATTCTTCGATTTGAAAACTGTCTCATCAGCGTGTATCAAACATTTCTCTATAATACCAACGATTTTCATATTTTTGTATGCAATATTTCTTAATATTAACGAAGAAAGACCCCCGGTCACAAAAAGTTCAAAACCGGAGGCGGCGGCGATAGCGTTAGTTACTTTTTTTTAGAATAGAGAATTTTTTTTTTTTTTCTGCTAAAAAAGTCCGACTTCCTTGTGAGCCCTTTCTTGCAAACCGCACTTCTTTGTCATAATTTCTTCCTTTTTTATGAGTTTTAAAGTTTTACATAACGAACTTTTGGCTCACCCGGTATATTAACTGAGTAATAATACGATTTCTACTTTAATATATGAATAATAAATTAGCGTAAATGGGTATTTAAAAAAAACTCATCTCATTTCTTTAACAGAAATTCTTTAAAAACCTTACATTTCAGGGTGTCAGAGTAGTGTTACGCCTTAATTTAAAACGTTTCAAAGCACGAATTCCTCTTTCAACAAAAACACACGAAATATTATGCAGTTTAAGTAACGCATAAAAAACAGCAAATTATTCTCACACTACGAAGAAAATCAATTCCTTATTACTCACCTCTAAACTTTTCTTTAATGTGACTAAGAAAAATGGATCAGATAAGATTAATGTTATGTCTAAAGGAGAGGAGATTTAAAATAATCCTTGACTTTTATTCCTCAGAGAAGAAGAAATAAGATGCCTGTTACATGCTTTTACTTTGTAATTTTTGTATTGATTTTTTTAACCTTTATGCTGTTGGAGAAATGCATGAAGTTTGTTGCATATTTTTCTTGAGAAATTGGGAACTCGTTTATTTGAATTAAAATATTTTGCTAGGGGTAACATGAAAACATTTCTAAGCTAGTGTTAAACTTACGGCAACGTTCTTTTCGTATTTCTCGTTTTCATTTATAAATATATGTCCATATATTTTATTTTTATTTATATTTTTTTTTCATAGGATATTTGAGGCTGATGTCTTGCAAGGTATCTTAGTTTATTTTTTTGTTGTTGTTACGTGTTTTCTTCTGAGGACGCTTTCAATTTCAGAACTGATTCCGAAAACGAAAATATCCTCAGAAAAATACAAAGCTGCAACCAAGTTAAAAACATACGATTCTGTGTAAAATTATTGCATATTACATATGCAAAATATTGAAATGAAAACAAAAGAAAAATTACTAGAGAACAGGAATTCTGCTTTTTCAGAATTTAATGTTGCCCCCGGCATTTCCATTACTTCATTTTGTTCTGATGGGCTGATGGCTTCTATTATTATGAAACAGCCATACTAAATGAAGCGTTAGGTGAAGATGAAAGAGCAGTCGTAAAAAGTTAGAACTCTGATTTTCTGGTCAGAATGGGGAAAAAAATGGCCATAATTTTTTCTGAAAAAAAAATCACAACTAACATCACAACATTCAATTCTGAAAAAGCAGAATTCCTGTTCTCTAGTCTGTTATTTTTTTAGCATTGGTTTTTAAGTCCTTTTTTATTGAAA
This sequence comes from Maratus speciosus, assembly GCA_963932465.1. Taxonomy (NCBI): domain Eukaryota; kingdom Metazoa; phylum Arthropoda; class Arachnida; order Araneae; family Salticidae; genus Maratus; species Maratus speciosus. The sequence continues at coordinate 503,332,689 of OZ010795.1, read as the reverse complement.
TTAAACACAATTTTATTTTCAAGAAGATATTTTAAAAAGATAATTATCTGTTGAAAATGAAATATAAATATAAAACATTAAGACTGTGTAAAAATTTGAATAATATATATTAGATAACATTAAATGCAGAAATAATTGCTTCCTTCGTTCATTTCAAGTTTTTTCTATGACATATTTCTCTTTGAAAAACGAGAAAATTTGTCTGTTTTCGAGAAAAGGAGAATTATCTACCGAAAAAAAAAATATATAAAGATTAAGCTTTTTTTTTATAAATGATCACACATTTAAAACTGTGAGCGCTTTTACTATAAATTAGATCAAAATAAAAAGCAGAATGCCTTAAATGTTACTGTGCACAAAATTTGTGAGCTATCTCATATTTATGTCACTTATTCTATTTTTGTATTTTTTTATAATTAATTAATTATTGAATTTTGAATTTCGAAGTGTCACTTTTAGAATATTTGGTTCCCTGTATATCAGGTATTCCTTCTTAAACAAATTTCCCGTAAGATAAATTGCCCAGTTGCCATAGATTAGAAATAGGTCAACTGCACTGGCATAAGTGATTACGAATTTAAAGCATAGCCTCTAGAAAGGAAAATGTAAGAACTTCGTTGTAATAGGATTCCAAAAATAGATAGGATTAGGTAATACTCAGTGTGTCCCAAAATTTCCCGGATTAATACTATAAACAAAATAATAAGAACTGAAATGAAAACCTTGACCTATGTTTATTCGAAATAATCCCAGCTGGACTCAACACAATTTTTAGAACGAATGTCACAGTCAACAAAACTCATTTAGAAGTCGACCGTTCCTATATGCGTCAAATATTCTGTCGCAGTTGCTTGAAGGTCCGAAATGCCGTTAAGGGTGCAGTTACAACTTGGGGGATATGAAATAGTCACATGGAAATAAATCTGGGGAGTAAAAAGGATAGTTGCGCACGACAACCCCTTTAGGAGCCCGAAACTCTTGCACTTTTTTGGACATCATTCAGAGAGTGCGAGAGACAAGTGCATTGACCTTCCTTTTCTTTAAATATTCCGTCAGGATCCGATGAATTGAGCTTTAGCTGATATGTGTCATGTCCTCGATCAATCTGGCCGAAACACAATGGTCTTTTTTTAGGATATCACTCACTTTCATGATTTGTTCGGGTGACTAAGTGCTTCTTGGACGGCCGCTGTGTTCACCTGCGGCCGCCTCTTTCAGTCTCTCCCTTCCATTTTTAAATCTCTTGTACCATTCAAATATCAGTTGACCGATTTAGGGCTTCGTCTCCGTAAACATTTTGCTAGCTGTTTTCCCAAAATGGGTAAGTTCGTTCGTTGTTGGACCTTGCAAAGCTCCAACATAATCACGTTACTCAGATAAACAAACGTGAAGCGATTAGCATCACACTACAGATAGCAACGTGAAGTTGTACCACTTTACAAGAAAAAGCGCAATCGTGCTTTTGACATAATCTGCGGAACGCAGCGCCATCTATTCGCCGGTAATTTAACCAGTCCGGGAAATTTTTGGGACGGACTGTGTATCATGATCACCATAACTTATATATAAGTGCTTCGCATATATATGAAAAGCAACAGAAAATCAGCGGGTGCAGCAATCATGTTGTGTTGGAATCTCAAACATATATACAATTCGTTAATGTCGCGATCACTATAACACATGTATGAGCGTTTCGCGCCTATTTAAACGATCCATTTCACGTTCTGTAAAGTATGTAAGAAACCATAAATATCTCACACATATTAAATTAGCGAACAGTCCAGCGTGAAGTTCTTAGGCAACGATTTACGTGGTGATATTAAGGGTTTAAACTGACAAATTATATGTAAATGTGACTCTAATATACATTGCAACAACTCTACATATAATTAACTTTTGGATATTAAATTTAAAAAAAAAACTTTAAAAGAGACATGCTAACAGTATACCATCCACTACAACCTTGGACATGACTTCCCTACTACAGCAATTTTAGGTAGATTTCGTATGAAATACTAGCTATTGGGATTTCTTCTATCTTGGAATTTTGGAAACATTTTTACAGATCTACACCGATCATGTATATATATATATATATATATGTTATATAAAAATTTTACCTTTTACTATTCATTTAAATTATTCTAAATTGCCGGCCTATTCATTACTTCCTTTATTTAATACGCTCTATTATTTATTTCTAGCTAAATTCCTCTATTTTTAAAACGCGTATCTTAATAATAGATTTATTCCAAAACGTAATCTAAACTTTTAATCCCTTCATTAATTTTTATCGTCTACCAAACTGTAAAGTTCTGAACGCAGTTACTTATTTTTCAAATATTTATCAAAGCCATTTTTACTTTTAGGTAGATTTCGTAAGAAATACTACCTATTGCAGTCGTTACCATGGTGCGACTTTTGAAAAATGCCTTCATAACTTTTCATCATAGGACCCCAGGAACCCAAAACCACCCCCACCTAAAATGTTTATATATATACATATATATATGTATGTATGTATGTACTAAATTTTGTCCGCACGATAAAAGTCGCAATTATGCACGGATTGTCCTGAAACTCGCCAACAACTTTGATATGGCTAATATCTCGGCGGGGATTGAAAATGGGCGAAATCGGCCCAAGAGGGTGGAAATGGGGAGGGTTCAAAAATTTGAATACTGTCTTAACATGAATCTGATAAAACCAGCTCTTACACAACAATGGCAGGAAAAAATTAAAAGTTTTTCGTTATAGCAGTTGCCAACAATAAAAAAAAAAAAAAAAAACAATAAAATTTTCACCACAACAATTACTTTTCTTTTGCAAAATTTTCACGTGTAAAATTAAATAGTTTGACAAATTGAAAACAAATTGAATATTACGTCATAAGTTTTCTAGAGCAAGATTTCAACATGAAAACTCAAAATAAAATAAATAGTTTGACGAATTAAAAAAAATATGTATATTGCGTCATATTGGAAATATAATGGACCTCAGCAGGTGAATATGTAACGCCATGTAAGTTTGAAGAAACGTATTAAAACATGATAAAAACCCGACTATGGAAATATTAACATCACTTTAACGTTCTCTGAATTTTTTGTAGCCATTTTTTAAACCTATTCCATATACATGTGTGTGTGTATTCGCGTATATTATAATTTTCACAAAAAGTTTAGCTCCCTACAGCTCACTCTTTGTGAAGAAACTGGGTTTTATCTCTAATCTTGGTTTAAGTTACGTTGGAGAATTTAGTACTTAACATCGAAATCTACCTCCGACTGTAGGCCCGAGCCGGCAGGGATTTTTTTTATTCTATTTCATCTCATTTTCCCGCCCGCGAGGCACCAGCCTTTTCACATCGAAATCATTACATTCGGCGCTGGGATTCTTTCCTGTGACGTTTCTTGATCGCTCTCCATTGGCTGAGTGTCGGATCCCAGTTTCACTTCGAGGCTCGTTCGTGATTTTCGTTGGTTTAGCTTGAAGTTTTCATTTCAATCGGAATTCCTCCACGCATTCTCATACATAGCGAGAGCATGAGCTCATAACGAGATATTTTTGTGCTGTGATTGTTTACATAACCTGTTACCCGGTGTCCTTAGCCATGTAGAATATTCATTTCGTAAATTAACATCTATTTAGCATGAGTAACCAGTTTATGCTCGAGTGAAATGTTCTGATTTCTCATCTGCGGGAATTGTTCAGTGTTGGTATGTTCTGATGGAATAAACAGTTGTTCTATGACTACGTTTCCATGTGTTTAATTGGGAAAACCCCATATTTCTTCATACGCCTTTTTTCGCCACTCACGCTGCCTTGTTTTCATAATGAAATAATAAGTGTTTGATTGGACTATACCAATATTATCATCGCTTTACAGCTGCTATATTTTCAGAATTGATACCTCCGCTAGCAATGCTTGTGCTAAGTGGTAGGATTGCTTACAACATCACCAACGGGTGATTAAAATGTGGTATGACTCCAGTAATACGTAATAAGCACGATGTGATATTTCAACTACACCCATTAAATTGTTCCGTAACATATATATATATATATACATCACTTATTTATGGACACGATAACTTCTATAATTCTGCACACATCTTTTCCAAACTGATACTTAAAATCAAGGGGCATAAAATCTCGGTCAAGTGTGTTGATGGACAAAATCGGACCAAGGGGGTGGAAATAGCGAAGGGGTTTTGTGAAAACCTAAAAATCCCCATAACTTCTTAATTATAATACATATCAAATCAGTTTAAAGTTATTATTACTTCTAAGAAAAGGGCCGTAAATTTAGGTATCACATATATTTGATAAAATTAAAATTGGACTCAAGGGGCAGAAAAAAATAGGGTTTTAGGAAGAAACAAATTCATAACTTCGTCAATTCTTAAGATATCAAATTCACTTAAACTTATTATAAATCTTCTTAATATTATCTACAACTTTTATATTGACAAGTTTTTGATAGGACCAACTATTACACCAAGAAAAAATTAAAAACGAAAAAAATGGGGGGCGGGGGTTGAAGAAGAAACAAATTCATAACTTCGTCAATTCACAAGATATCCAATCCGCTTAAATTTATTATATATCTTCTCAATATTATCTACAACTTTCATATTGATAAGTTTTTAATAGGATGAACTCTTACAGCAAAAACAAATTAAACAAAAATAGGGGTTGACGAAAAAATTATCGTGTAAGGGGTGTATTCAAATCCAAACGGCTTATTTTCTGACTCATTTTTAAATTCATTTTTGCTCTCAAACGCATCCGATTGGAAGGTTCTCTTATTCAAAAATTATGTAATGTGTTGCATTGGTCGATTTTTTGATAAAGATAGAATATATTTCCAAAAATGCTGTCAAAGTGGCCATTTAACCGCATTTCCCGAAGCGATAGTGATGGAAAGGAAAAAATGGTCGTAATGAGAAAATAATTGTTTGTAAATCAAGTTTTAATTAAATGAACTAAAACTAAAAACACAGGTCGCTTATAAATCTCTTCAAAAAATCACGTCAGCAAGTTTCATATTTTTAACTTTTAAAAATGAGTCTGAATTTGTGTTAGAAAATTTTGAGTTGTGGAGCGTGGAAAAATATTTTTTTAATACCTACTTAATAAGATTCTGATAAAACCAGCTCTTACAGAAAAATAAAATTAAACATTCGTCAAAAGCGGCCAGATAAAATTGTTAAACTGGATTTTATCTCTAATCTTGACTTAGTTTTTGTTGGTGGAATTAGTACTTAACTTCGAAATCTACCTCCGCCTGTAGGCCGAGCCGGAAGGGATTGTTTTATTTGAAACATGTCCACGCGTATTTAACAAATCCATGCAGCTAGATATAATGTGCTTCATTAATCGCTAAAATGTGTTAAATAAAACAGTAAATAAAACATTAAAATAATCATGTACATCTGTAGAATATTTTGTTTTCTCTTGGAAATGGCTTCGGTGAAGCCGAAACATGTGGGCATTTCCATGTAAAGACTTTTCTACAATTTTAACACTTTCCAACACAGTTGAAAAGTATTTATGAATTCGTTGTGCTTTTCTGTCCGTGCTCTAATTCACGTAAATATAATCAGGTTACCATGGAAATTGTTTTTGTTATTGGAGTTTACTATAGCATGTTCGATGTTGAAAATGAAGTATGTAGTACTTACGGTTCATTTACAGGGACACTCAAAAGAAACATGTTACATTACGGCCTATGGAAAAAAATCGTTTGCGGTGTATTTTAATCATATTCCACTATTTTAAATACCGGGTGTCCCAAAAAGGACTGACTGATTTTAAAATTCAATAACTTCCAAACGGTGACAGATATTAAAAAAATTCTTGCAGGAGGGTTATGCATAAAGTCAAAAGTTTTATTACAGTGATTTTCGATTTTAGTTCGAATTACAAACAATAGATGGCGCTGTAAGCAATAGTCGCTAAATACAGGCTCGATTTTGGTCCTTTCTGTTGTTCCATGCAGAAAAAGGAGATGGAAATGTATTATCCGGGCCACGAAGTACCAAAAATCGAGCCGGAATTTAGCCTCTATTGATCGCAGCGCCATCTATTGTTTGTAATTCGAACTAAAATCGAAAATCACTGTAATAAAACTTTTGACTTTATGCATAACCCTCCTGCAAGAATTTTTTTAATATCTGTCACCGTTTGGAAGTTATTGAATTTTAAAATCAGTCAGTCCTTTTTGGGACACCCGGTATATTGAAATTTATAATTTCACTAAAGTGTACTGCAAGCCGTTTACTGTAGAATCTGGTGTGCACATAATTTATCGTTCATTTACAGAGACACACAAAAGTATTTGGCTACAGTACTGCCTATGAAAAGTAGTTTCTGGAAGTGCGTTTTCAGTCGTGGAAAGCGTTTTAAAATTTAACATTTTTTGTTTTGCATATTACTTGGTGTGTATAAATTGTATAGATCACATACAGGACTACATAAAAGATCTCAAGTACATTTCCGTTTATTGACGGAAAGTGCTGAATGGGAATTTTCAACTGTGCTATGCGTATAATTGGACTAAATTTTATCATACTATGTCGTTTACATACAAGTCTATAGATCATATACAGAGGTGCCCAAAAAAAAATCGGTTATTTTTCCGACTGTCTATATTATAAAGGACAAACGTATCTATCCGTAACGCTGATGTCATTTTGCGAATGGCAACACTAGGAGATAAAATTTCGGTTTTGCAATTTTCGCATTTTTTTTTTTTTTTTTTTTTTTTTTTTCTAACCATCCCATATTTTAAATTTTTACACAGCCGTGCACGTAAAAAAATCTACTTTCAAATGCAATTTGTTTGAAAACTGCATCTTAATTAACTTATTTATTGGGTTTTTTAAAATAATTTTCAAGCATTAATTTTTGTAATTTATCTCTATCACGGGCCGGTTCCATTACATAATAATAATAAATATTATGCAAATAAAGCAATAAAAATTGTTCAGCATTTATTTCAGACTAATTTTCAATAGCGAAATTAAAAATTCCTCTGTAAATAAATACAAGAATAGTAAAAAAAAAAAAAACACAAATTTAATTGTCTGAGCGAAGCAAAGGCTAATACACAGCGCAATATTACTTTACGGCCACATACAGCTACGATGGATATTAAGCCATGGCATACTAAAAGAATGCCTTATAAAAATGTTTCGTCAAGCATAACTCAAAAAATATTTGTCGGATTTAGTTTCTGATTGCACCAGAAGGTACCTATGAGGGTAACCTACTGAATGCACCTACTATCAAATATAAGTTCCAAACCCTTTAAAAATTACATTAAAAAAACTGATAAAAAAGAACAATTTATCTACATACGTCACGAAATTTAGTGTACGTCACTTTCATTGGCTGGAAGTTTTCGAAGAGAATCAGATTACAGCATATGGAGCAAAGGCAATATGCAGGCACTAATATTAAAGTATAATAAAACCTATTTAAACAGGAAAATAAATATGGATTTTTTTCCATTTGTAAGAAAAAAAGCCAAAATATCTTAGTCTGTACTAATATTATAAAGAAGTAAAGTTTGTTTTTGTTTGTTTGTTTGTAGGAGGTAATCTCTGGAACTACCGAACCAATGTCAAAAGTAATGGTATCAAAATTATTGTGTTAATCCACGTTCGAACATAGGCTATCTTAAATCGATATAACTACGTCAAAGGGGTGTAGGAGCAAAAAAAAAAAAAACGTTCTAAAAATGCGATTTTATTGTTACTGAAGGGCCTAGAAAATGAAATTTGAAACATTAGTTACTGATTAGATATAAAGGATTTCTAAGAACATTTCCTAAACAATTTAAAAGGGTGAAAATGCGCAAAAAGCGTTCTAAAAAACGTTCTAAATGGTGGTTTCTACGCAATCTCAGGAAATACTAAACCGATTTAAAAAATAATGGGGACAACCCTTGCTCCAAGATAGGCTATATTTTATGTCGGTGCCACTACCCCAAGTTGCAGGAGCAAGAAAGTTCTAATAAATGCGATTTTTGTGTTACTGAAGGGCCTAGAAATATGAAATTTGGAATGTTAGTTACTAATTAGTTATGAAAAACTTCTAAGAACAGTTCTTAAAAAATTCTAATTTTAAAAGGGGTTATAATGCGCGATGATTGTTCTAAAAAACGTTCTAAATGGCGTTTTCTACGCAATTTTAGGAAGTATCAAATCGATTTGAAAAGTAATGGTTGTAAATTGATGGTGACATCCCTTGCTCTAACATAGGCTCTAATTTATATTTGTGTCACGACCACCCGGGGCTTGCAAGAGCAAGAAACGTTCTAAATTGCGGTTTTTTGTGTTATGGAAGGGCCTAGAATCATGAAATTTGGAATGGTAGCTACTTATAAGATATCAATGATATCTAAGAAAATTTCCTAAACAAATCAAAATTTAAAAGGGGTGAAAATTGCAAAAAGCGTTCTAAAAAACGTTCTAAATTGCGATTTCTATGCAATCTCAGGAAGTACTGAACCAATTTCAAACATAATGGTGTAAAAATGATGGTGACAGCTCTTGCTCCAAGATAGACTATATTTTGTGTCTGTTTCCGCTACCCCAAAGTGGGTGCAGGAGCAAAAACCGTATTAAAAATGCGATTTTTGTGTTATGGAAGGACCTAGATTCATGAAATTTGGCATGGTATATACTTATTAGATATAAATTACCTCTAAGAACATTTGTTTAATAATTTGAAATTTAAAAGGGGTGAAAATACGCGAAAAGCGTTCTGAAATCGTTCTAAATGCCGGTTTGTGAGCAATCTTAGGAAGAATCAAACTGGCTTCAAAAGTATTGGTAGGAAATTGATGCTGACAGCCTCTGCTCTGACTTAGACGCTATTTCATGTCGGTGTTACTACCACCGGAAAGTTGCAGAAGCAAAAAACATTCTAAATTGCGATTTTTGTGATCGGTAGAGGCTAGCAACATGAAATTAGGCATGTTACATATCTATTAGATATAAATGATCTTTAAGGACAGTTTCGAAACAATTGGAAATTTAAAACGGGTGAAAATGCGCGAAAAGTGTTCTAAAAACGTTCTAAATTGCGATTTCTACACAATCTCAGGAAATATCAAACTGATTTCAAAAGTAATGGTTGCAAATTGATGGAGACAGTAGCTGCTCCAACATAGGTTATATTTTATGTTTCTTTCACGTTTTAAATGAAATAAATGCAATGAATATGGTATGGGAAATTTTTTGGCCATTTATTACTTGCGCCTTTATTATTTATTATTTGCGCATTTATTATTTATTATATTGCCATTTGGGCCTAACGCCAATTTTGCGAAAAACCTCGTTTTCGAATACCAGTTACATATATATTTTTAAAAAGGGAATAACAATAAATAAAAAAGTTTAAATAATAACTATTGAATTAAAAAAATTATATAATTTTAGAAAATAAAATAAAAGTAAATAAACAATGTATTAATAAATAAACAACAACATCTGGGTTACCATATCAAGCAAAATAACGACACTTTGGCTCCAGTTAAGTATCCCGGTGAGTACGTGACATTAGCGTCAGAAACAAGTTGGAAATTGCTCGTAAAACGTGGCAAATGAGGTGCGTTCGTACTTAACTAGTTTTATAAATATTTTTTTGCACCGCATATTGTACTGAATGTATATTTTAGTGCACTTCATAAGTGCCTACCAATTTCATTCTGTTCGGCTATAACATCATTAAAATGCACTTGAAATGATTTTTTCCCATTGGCCGTAATTTAACGGAAAACTTTTGATTATCCCTGTAATTAAACTATACGTCCGATTTTCATAAAATATGAAATAATTCGAATATTTTTTGCAACAGTTATATATTTAAAATTTCACACCATTAGGAAGGCTGTAACATCATTAAAATGCACTTGGAATATTTTTTTCCCATTGGCCTTAATGTAACGGAGCACTTTTGACTGTCCCTGTAATTAAACTATACATCCGATTTTCATAAAATTTGAAATGACTCGACAAAATTATGCAACAATTATATATTTTAAATTTCAAACGATTCGGTTGGGTAGATTTTGCGCTGTTATATGCGGACGGACAGACAGACGGACAGACAGACGGACTGAACGACGACTATAGGTGCTCTTATATAATTACGAACGCACCTAAAAATCGTGCCAATGTTGTGCGTATATGGCATCTGTACAGCAATGGGTTCATGGTATGCGAAATGAAACGAATATGTTATAGCCACTCTTCGTACAAGAAAAATGACCAATAATCCGCATTCAGATACACAGGCAAGGTTGCCGTCAAACAAGAATAATACTAATAACAACATTGTTATAACTGTATGAGAGTTATAATAGTGATATAAAATTGGCTTTGAGTAAAGAACTACAGAAGGAGTATTTTACGTATGTTTCGAGTGAAGCTCGATCATCAAGGTACTAATTAATTATACAAGCAACATATATATAAACAAAAGTTTAAATTCAAATGTAAATATTTGCAAGCTCACTCCCCCCACCCCAAAAAAAGTTACCGCAATGAAATTAACTTGGCGTTAAGCGACGCTTTTTAAAATACGACATTGGTTGAAAACCAGATTACGGAACATTCCTATAACATTTGAAATGATTACGGTGCTTCACTTTTAACCGGTTTAAAATTTAGACAAGAGCATTTTTTTTTTTTTTTTTTTTTTTTTTTTGCCAAAAGCAGTTTTTTTTTTCGCATGTGTAAGTTAGAAACAATTCTTTGATGCTGAAAGAAAATGTTTTGACTTATTATCTCTTATTATTATTTTTACTTATTTGTATTTTAAAATGAATGAGTCAAAGTTGGGTTTTTTAAATGTATTCAATATATGTATTTCAAATGAAAAGAATGCATTACGAAAGTTATCTTGTCCTGTATCCGGCAAACTGCCTTATTGCCATGCGTCTAATACCCTTTACGATACTTCGCTGTTATAGGGGCCTTAGTGCTTTTTTAAAAAGTTTGACCCAATTCGGGTTTAAGAAAGTGAGATGTTTTGTCCAAATGATATGAAAATAAAATTGAAGACGTATTAAACTGGTTTATCTATGTTTTTTTTTTTTTTTGGCGCAGCATGTCCCTATAGGGACTTTGCGCCATAAAACCCCATACAACCGACCAACTATGTATTTTAATAATTACATTTGCTAACACGTATTATAAATTATTTATGTTTTTATATAATAAAAGTTAAACGGCTCATTTATCTACGTGTAGGCTAATATTATAACGTAGTAACGTTTGTGTGTTTGTGGAATGTAACCTCAGAAACTACCTAGGTGATTTAATAAATGAGGACGTGAGTTTCAAAACTCGCCTTATCCAAAAAATCAAATTTTGGTATATCGCGCAAAACCTGTAACTGCGACCCCGTGCATCAAATACCTCCAATTTTTTGTGTACTTATAGCTAGTTGCTCTGTGATATCATTGTGTTAAGTTGGAAAATCTACTTTAATTCATTTAATTAATTAATTGAAAAAAGTTTCGCATAAGAAGAGCTTTGTTGCCAACCTACGGATAAGAAGAGTTTTGTTGCCAATCGTCTATAATACTAGCTGAAAGAAATTAATAGTTTCTATTTTTGTTCATCGGATAATAATATTTTGGATTAAAAAATAAACCTTACGAGAGCAATAAGTATGATTAAAATTTAGTATTACGTTTTATTATAAAAAAGCAAACTCATCAATAATCAAATAAAACTTATCATAAATAGCTTATGATTAAAATAACTTTTTTTTTTTTAAAGAACGTAATATAATATAATCTGTATAACATATAATATTATATATATACCCATCTCCTTCTGCCCTGGTTCTTTAGAAATAATATTTTTATAGAAAGTAAGCATCTCCATTTCTAACCAGTTTTCATCAAAATGTTTTTTTTAACAATCCGTGGACATCCTTAAGTTTCCTTTGCTTCACGGGGACTCCCTCTCCAGTCCAGTTTTTAGATGGCTCTAGCACAACTTCTACACACTGGATTTTTATATTCCAAGAATCTTCCGAAATACACTTCCACAAATTTGAAGATGGCCATGGTTCTTAGACTTTATATAATACCTTATGGTAACGCCGTTTAAAGCGCACTGAGATGCACTTAAGAAAAGCTTTCAAGGTGAAAATTTCACTTTTCTGGATGTTTCATGAAAGGAAAGAAATCTGGACGGTTTCTTGAAGGGGATGTTTGAGATGTGAACTTCAAAATAAAGTTATCTTATGCAGTTTTGTCTTTGTTTGAAAAAAAAGCTTGGTGGAAGCGTCGTACATCTTGCATTGCGCTTTGAAAGGACCGGAAATGCCTTAGGTTTATGTCTGAGAATAAAAATTAAATCTTTTAACATCTTCTGACAGTAAGAAATATAGAAAGCGAGTTTCCATTTTGAACATACATTTTAATTTTCTTTTGCGTGTATTCTTTACTAGTCCATCTGTTCGTATTTCCTTTTCTCTTTTTACAGGTAAAAACTTTAAACGAACAGGTAAAAACTTTAAACGAAAATAGCAACATGTCGCAGAGAAATGAAGGAAAATTACTGTGATAGTAGCTGATAAGCTAGTCGTCCGTTGATCTTACACATGCGCAGGGATAAAGCTAGTTTTGTTGCAGACTCCCTAGTGGATAAGGCGAGTTTTGAAACCAAGCCAATATTTTAAGAACGCAAAAATAAACGATAACATTTTTTTTTTTTTTTTTTTTTAACAGATTATAGTGTTTTTTTGTGCAGGTTTACCAATAGAATAGATTGGTAGAGAAAACTCGATGTTTTAAATTTTGGATAAGGCGAGTTTTGAAATTCACGTCCTCAAATAATGGTTTGAAAATGTTGGTGATCATCTCTGCTCCAACAAAGAATATATTTTATGTCGGTACAACAAACTCCAGGGGTGCAGGAGCAGAAAAGTTCTAAAATTGCAAATTCTGAGATATTGTTTGGGCTAGAAATTTGAAATTTTGTGCAGTGTTTACTTTTAAGATGTAAATACTCGTTATGAACTCTTTCTACAAGGTTCGAAATTTGAAAGTTAGGAATAAACGTAAAACGTTCTAGAAAGTTTCTAAATCACGATTTATTTGGAATTGTTAGAGAAAGAAATTTTGAAATTTCATATGGCTATTACTTTTAAGTCATTAATGCCGGTCAGTTAAAAAAAAATAAATAAAAGGGTGCATCATAAAAAAGATCTAATCTGCAATTTTTGTGATACTGTCGGGTCTAGAAACTTAAAATTTGGCATGGTATTTATAAGATCTAAATGCTCGTTATAGAAAGAAATCAAACTGCAATGGACGTATTAGAACGAATTCTAAAAAACTCGAAATTAAGAAGATTAAATAAAGCGGACAAAGTTCTAAAGATGATCTAAATAACGAAATACATGGAATTATGAGGAATATAAAGATGAAAATTATCCATGCATGTTACTTTTAAGACGTAAATACATAGATATACCAGATAGACAGAATAGAACAGATATACAGAATAGAACAATTTCTAAAAATTTCGCTATGTAAAATTATGCAAGAACGGAAAACTTTCAATTATTTTTTCTGTGCTACTGCTACCGAAAAAAAAAGCTTGGTGGAAGCGTCGTACATCTTGCATTGCACTTTGAGAGGACAGGAAATGCCTTAGGTTTATGTCTGAGAATAAAAATTAAATCTTTCAACACCTTGTGACAGTAAGAAATAAAGAAAGCGAGTCTCCATTTTGAACATACATTTTAATCTTCTTTTGCGTGTATTCTTTACTAGTCCATCTGTTGGTATTTCTTTTTCTCTTTTACCCCTTCCCCCACAAAATGCAAGAGTTCATCCACTGTCCGTTATATAAGACATGCTGTAAAATTTATTTAATTAGTTTGTATGAATAGAACAGGTAAAAACTTTAAAGGAAAATAGCAACATGTCGCAGAGAAATGAAGGAAAATTACGGTGACAGTAGCTGATAAGCTATCTTACACATTCGCAGGGATAAAGCTAGTTTTGTTGCAGACTCCCTAGTGGATAAGGCGAGTTTTGAAACCAAGCCAATAGTTTAAGAACGCAAAAATAAACGATAACATTTTTTTTTTTAACAGATTATAGTGTTTTTTTGTGCAGGCTTACCAATAGAATAGATTGGTAGAGAAAACTCGATGTTTTAAATTTTGGATAAGGCGAGTTTTGAAATTCACGTCCTCAAATAATGGTTTGAAAATGTTGGTGATCATCTCTGCTCCAACAAAGAATATATTTTATGTCGGTACAACAAACTCCAGGGGTGCAGGAGCAGAAAAGTTCTAAAATTGCAAATTCTGAGATATTGTTTGGGCTAGAAATTTGAAATTTTGTGCGGTGGTTACTTTTAAGATGTAAATACTCGTTATGAACTCTTTCTACAAGGTTCGAAATTTGAAAGTTAGGAATAAACGTAAAACGTTCTAGAAAGTTTCTAAATCACGATTTATTTGGAATTGTTAGAGAAAGAAATTTTGAAATTTCATATGCCTATTACTTTTAAGTCATTAATGCCGGTCAGTTAAAAAAAAATAAATAAAAGGGTGCATCATAAAAAAGATCTAATCTGCAATTTTTGTGATACTGTCGGGTCTAGAAACTTAAAATTTGGCATGGTATTTATAAGATCTAAATGCTCGTTATAGAAAGAAATCAAACTGCAATGGACGTATTAGAACGAATTCTAAAAAACTCGAAATTAAGAAGGTTAAATAAAGCGGACAAAGTTCTAAAGATGATCTAAATAACGAAATACATGGAATTATGAGGAATATAAAGATGAAAATTATCCATGCATGTTACTTTTAAGACGTAAATACATAGATATACCAGATAGACAGAATAGAACAGATATACAGAATAGAACAATTTCTAAAAATTTCGCTATGTAAAATTATGCAAGAACGGAAAACTTTCAATTATTTTTTCTGTGCTACTGCTACCGAAAAAAAAGCTTGGTGGAAGCGTCGTACATCTTGCATTGCACTTTGAGAGGACAGGAAATGCCTTAGGTTTATGTCTGAGAATAAAAATTAAATCTTTTAACCCTTCTGACAGTAAGAAATATAGAAAGCGAGTCTCCATTTTGAACATACATTTTAATCTTCTTTTGCGTGTATTCTTTACTAGTCCATTTGTTCGTATTTCCTTTTCTCTTTTTACAGGTAAAATCTTTAAACGAAAATAGCAACATGTCGCAGAGAAATGAAGGAAAATTACTGTGATAGTAGCTGATAAGCTAGTCGTCCGTTGATCTTACACATGCGCAGGGATAAATCTAGTTTTGTTGCAGACTCCCTAGTGAATAAGGCGAGTTTTGAAACCAAGCCAATATTTTAAAAACCCAAAAATAAACGATAATTTTTTTTTTTTTTTTTTTTTTTTTTTTTTTTTTTTTTTTACAGATTATAGTGTTTTTTTTGTGCAGGTTTACCAATAGAATAGATTGGTAGAGAAAACTCGATGTTTTAAATTTTGAATAAGGCAAGTTTTGAAATTCACGTCCTCAAATAATGATTTGAAAATGTTGGTGATCATCTCTGCTCCAACAAACACTATATTTTATGTCGGTACAACAAACTCCAGGGGTGCAGGAGCAGAAAAGTTCTAAAATTGCAAATTCTGAGATATTGTTTGGGTTAGAAATTTGAAATTTTGTGCGGTGGTTACTTTTAAGATGTAAATACTCGTTATGAACTCTTTCTACAAGGTTCGAAATTTGAAAGTTAGGAATAAACGTAAAACGTTCTAGAAAGTTTCTAAATCACGATTTATTTGGAATTGTTAGAGAAAGAAATTTTTAAAGCCTAAAGCTACCTAAAAGCTTTTTATTCGGTTGAAATTCTTGGACGGGATACATTTAAGATGTAAATGCTCTCGAAGAATGGCTTCTAAAAAATACAAAATTTAAAAAGATGAAATGAACGAAAAATGTTCTAAATTACTATTCATTTCATTTTTAGGTCTAGAAACTTTAAATACTTAATAAAACTACACCCTTCCCCCCCCCCCCCCCCCAAAAAAAAAAAAAACATGCAACTTAAATGTAAGAGCTACAAAACGGCTAGCTACTTATCCAGCATTGAATAAGTTATGTTAACTTTGAATAAATGTCGGTATGAAACAGCGAATAGTTTGCACGAAAGTACTTGTCAAAATGTTACTTCTCTGGGCATAAGTGTCGAAAAGTGTTTGTTTAAATTTGATAGGCAATTTTTTTTTCAGCTTCACTAATCTAGAGATTTAATCATAAGGTCATTTTCTCAATTATCATTAGACGATTTTTTATATAGTAACTTATTCGGGTAAATTTTAGGTAGCTTTCATTACAAAAAGCTACCTATTGCAGCCGTTCGGAGGAAAGCGATTTCAAAAAATTTTGGTATATTTTCATCGATCATGACCCCCAGACCCCGAAACCACCCTCCGTTCAAAATTGATATATATATATATATATATATATATATATATATCCATATATATATATATATATATATATATATATATCTGGATATATATATATATATTTGGATGTAATTCGGTGTGTACATAGTACATACCAATGTTTCGACCGAGTTCGTTGGCCAGCTTCATCCGCCATTTTGTTTCAAAATGGCGGCCATTTAAAATTTTTTAAAAAATTTAAAATTTCAAATGTGGTACTAAAAAATTACAAATGGAAAAATATTTTTTTCTTATGTATTTGACCTTTATACAAAGATTCCGGAGCAGTTTTTGTTTCGTCTATATCTTAAAAAATGGCTGAGTTATAGCATTTTGAATTTCTAGCGTGGCTGGCAATTTGAAACGTCCTGAATTTTGTCACGCGATAAA
Organism: Maratus speciosus; assembly: GCA_963932465.1. Lineage (NCBI taxonomy): Eukaryota > Metazoa > Arthropoda > Arachnida > Araneae > Salticidae > Maratus > Maratus speciosus. The sequence continues at coordinate 503,315,804 of OZ010795.1, read as the reverse complement.
AGGCGTATTTATGAACCTATTTCGATGTAATTTCGTTTATACATAGTACATACCAATGTGTCGACTGAGTTCGTTGGCCAGCTTCATCCGCCATCTTGTTTAAAAATGGCGGCCATTTAAATTTTTAAGAAAAATTTAAATTTGAAATGTGGTACCAAAAAATTGAAAATTGAAAAAATATTTTTTTCTTATGTATTTGACCTTGATAAAAAGATTCGGGAGCAGTTTTTGTTTCGTCTATATCTTAAAATATGGCTGAGTTATAGCATTTTGAATTTCTAGCGTGTCTGACATTTTGAAACGTCCTGATTTTTGTCACGTGATAACAGACGTATTTATGAACCGATTTGGATGTACCTTGGTGTGTACATAGTACATACAAATATCTCGACCGAGTTTGTTGGCCAGCTTCCTCCGCCATCTTGTTTCAAAATGGCGGCCATTTAAAAAAATTTTAAATTTAAAATGAGATACCAAAAAATTGGAAAATGAAAAAGATTTTTTTCATATATGTTTCACCTTAATACAGAGATTCCGGAACAGGTTTTGTTTCGTCTATATCTAAAAAATGGCTCAGTTATAGCATTTTGAATTTCTATTGTGGCTGACATTTTAAAACGACCTGATTTTTGTCACGCGATAACAGGAGTATTTATGAACCGATTTGGATGCAACTTGGTCTGTACGTAGTACATACCAATGTCTCGACCGAGTTCGTTGGCCAGCTTCATTTGCCATCTTGTTTCAAAAGGGTTGCCATTTAAGCAAAAATGTAATTTAAAATTTAAAATGAGGTAATAAAAAATTGGAAAATGAAAAAGATTTTTTTTATGTGTTTGGCCTTGATACAAAGATTCTGGAGCAGTTTTTGTTTCTGAAAATTTGTTCTTTTGTTTATATCTTAAAAAATGGTTGAATTATAGCACTTTGAATTTCTAGCATGGCTAACACTTTGAAACGATCTTGTATTTGTCACGCGATAACACACGTATTCGCCTATTTCGATGGAAGAAGGCATGTGGATAGTATACATCAATATCTTGACCAAGTTTGCTGGCCAGCTTCATCAGCCATCTTGCTTCAAAATGGCGACCATTAAATTAAAACAAATTATATTTAAAGTGACGTGCAAAAAAATTAGAAATTGAAAAAGGTTTCTTTCTTAAGTATTTGACCTTGATATAAGGATTCAGGAGCATTTTTTGTTTGTCTTTTTCTTAAAAAAAGGCTCAGATATAGCAGTTTCAATTTCTAATGTGGGTGACATTTTGAAAAATCGGATTTTTTGCCTGCGACAGCACTCGTATATGTCAACAGATTCCGATGTGAGTGAGCATGTGCACAGCAATTACTAAGATCTCGACCAAGTTCACTGGTTAGCCTCATCAACCATGTTGTCTTAAAATGGCAGGCAATTTAAGAAATCGCCGAATTTGGCAGCCAAATATAAGTTACTTTAAATAAAAGCAGCTTGGATAAAGCTGACTAATTTCGCGAAATTCTCATTCATAATGATTTAGTATTGATAAAAATTAGTATTGAATCTCCTATATTCGGTTTCCACTAAATTGAGCTTCGTGTGTTTGAATAATATAAGTTGGCTTTTTTAAAATAGGGAATATGAAAGCTACCTCTTCCTCCCGGCACTGGCCGGAAGGACTTTTTTTAATCGGGTTAATATTGACGTATTTTAGCATGCATAATTTGCTGAAAAAATATGTACGGATTTGTTGAAAAAATACGCACGGGTTTGTAAATTACTCGAAATGACATTTTCACAGCTGAAAGATTATGCAGATGAGATATTTCAGATCTCGTGTCGTAACTTACGCTGCAGTCAATTCAATGCCGATTTGTTTGTGTCGAGGCGCAAGGGCTTACCTCGAAAGGAATAAGGGTACCAATCCTGTTGGGTTACTTAGTATGTATTTTTTTCGAACAAAGATTGAATATTTTTCTGACAGGCCACATATTGTCAATTAAAGATAGCATCTCATTTTCTATTCTTCTATTCTTCTCACGAGTTATTATTAAATCTATCTTCTTATTAACATCGGTCAGACTAATCCCTCTGAGTGAAGTCCTAGTATATATGTAATCGAAAAATTTAAATTTGTTTACCGCCAAAAGAAAAAAAAACTTTCAAATGAAATTTGTTTGCAATCTGCATCTCAGTGTACTGCTTGTCTATCGTTTTAAAAATAATTTTCAAACATGAAATATTTTTTTAATTTATCTCTATCGCGTGGAACTCGATTACGAAAGATTTATGCATTTGATCTTATAACAATGTAACGAATTCAACATTTTCTTACGGCTAATATTTCATAAAAAATTTAAAACTTCTTCTATAAATAAATAAATAATATAATATAAATAAAACACAAATTTAACGTACATATAATTGAACTACGCGCTTAAAGCACTAAAGTGATCAGAATCAAAAAGGCTGCCGTAAGTAGCAAAATCGTGGGCTAATTACTCCTAGGATGCGGATAATATGAAAATATCGCTTTTGATAAATTTCAAAACTCTATTGCATAATTGATATTTTTCATATAAAAATGTTTTTTTGGTGTTAATGGGCAATCTAAAAAATATATTGCATGTTAAAAATTTATTAGAGTTTTCAATTTTAAAAAATGGCTTTCAACTACAGTCTGTGACCCGGGAAGCCCGGATTCAATTTCCTAGTTGATGGTAATTGCAGAAAAATGGTTTTCAAAGCGTTATGCATTTTCTAAATTGTTTATTTATACATATTTAAACTTAATAAAGTTTCGTTAGAGTATTCATAATATGTAGAAAAGTGTTCATAATCAATGCTGGAGGCTTGTTTTTTGCTGTTTTATTTGATACCTTTAACAATTTGTGAAGTACAAGTTTACAATTTTCAAAATATAAAGAATTGTATAGATAGAAATACTCTATAGAAAACATTTATCTCATTTGTCTTCAAATTATTTTGGGGGTAACTAATATAATAAGCGGGCGTGTCAATCAAGGATTTTCAAAATAAATAGGACTGCATATGTTCCTCAAATTGGCGAGGAGAAATATGATTATACTATACTAACAGTGTTTGCTTCATGGTAACAGTTTTCTCACTTCATTATTCTACTCACGTTCTGCAGACTATCTAAGAATTCATAAATTTCCCACACCAATTAATTAGAGAACATTCCATTGTGAGGTTCTCTTGAAATGATTTAAGTAATGATATTAACTATAAGTAAAATAAATAAATAACATTGTATGGGCAGAATACTAACGCAATGATTCTTAGCTTGAAATAAGTTTTTGAATTAGGGAAAGTATTTGAGACATTAAGATATAAAATTTAATTACTTTATTGCATTGTATTGCTTAGCCTTAAATTGCAAAATTTTGTCCTTTTTAGGGTTTCGTTCATCTGACGAAACCCTATTCGTCTCACTGCTCTGTCTGTCACAGAGCCCGTTCTCAGAAACTATATACGTTGGGGACTTGAAATTTTGTATTCTTATAGCTGAACACCTAACATCATACGACAAATCATAAAATTTTGAAAAAGTCTTATATTTACCCCTCTGGGCTCTAACTTGTGTATTTTAAGCTTTTTTTTCTAACTGAGCCCCTAATTAAGTTGAAGACTTGAAATTTTGGATACTTATAGCTGGATACCTCACATCAAATGACAAACCATAAAATTTTGAAAAAGTCTTATATTTAACCCTCTGTGCTCTAACTTGTGTATTTTAAGCAATTTTTCTAACTCAACCCCTAATTAAGTTGGAAATGTGAAATTTTGCATACTTATAGCAGAATACTTGCGATCACACGAAAAATTATAAAATTTTTAAAGTCTTATATTATTTACCCCTCCGGGTTCCAACTTCTGTATTTTTAGCAGTTTTTCTAACCTCCTCGCTTCTCATCCGGGGTGCAATTTTCTAACTTTTGCCGACACTCCTTTGACCACTCTTTCATATTATGTACATATTTTAGTTCCAATTTTTACCGTCAGGGGGCACCTACCTGTCTCAGGTGCTATCGACCCAATCCCCTCGACTAATATATCTACGGATAGTTTGTAAAACGGAATTTCGTTCGGATAGAAGTTTGTTTAGAATAGAGTGCGCCTTCTGGTTGCGAAATGTGGAACTAACCGATTTTGATAAAGGATAAAGTGTTTTGAAAGGAATATTAAACGAAAACCTCTGTGCCATCCGTGATCACATTTACCCACTTTTTTCAGTAATCCTTAACAAAGAAGGACGTATGAAAAAAATAATATTTCACTTAAAAATTTTTCATATTTGTATAATTAAAAGACTCTTAACAAAAACATCATATGCCATATAATCACGAAAATGTACTAACAATGTTATGTTTGTTCTTGTTGGTGCTCATGCACTGAGAAACCTTTTAACTGAAAACTCTAAAAAGTACTCATGTGGTTATCTACTTATATATATAAAATCCAAACGGAAATTTCGTTCCGAACATCTATATTTCGAGTTCTACTGCTTTGACGGAACTTATACTGTTAGATAGGTATCGTTTCAGGAAAGGTTTAAAGCTATAACACATCGTTCTACGTAGATTAATTATAGAATTATGACGGGAAGTTCTGTTATTTTGGACGATAAGGTTACCATTTTATTTCTTGGCGAAATTTATCGTTGATAAAAAAATTTAAACGGCTATTACACCTCGAAAAATAAAAGAAAAAACTGTTACTAATTTTAATTAAAAGAAAAAAAAAGAAGAAAAAAATCCGTTTTAATGGGTAATAATATTAAAAAAACAAAAATATTTAATTTAAACATGAAAGGGAAAGTTCGTAATGCTAAAAAATTACTCATTAAAAATATTACAATTAAAATAATATTTGGCTATTTATCTTTTGCGTCAGGTTAAGAAAAATGCATTTGAAAAATTGTTAGGATGATATGGAGGAAATTTCCGCAAGCGTATGCTCAGAAATATTTGAAAACTTTTTATATCCTTCTCATGAGGAATATATAGAATATTCTTCTCATGACATATAATATGTTTATAAAAAAATCTGCAGAACCTCGATTTAGCGTTCGTAAAAAAATAATGAGAATTTAATTTTTTTGGCGATTTAATGCTGGTTGGCGACACAATAAAATTTTGAATGATACTTTTTTATGATAAACAATTTGTAAGTAAAACCCTTTTCTACTCTTCATACGAAGTTAGTTCGATTAAGTTTAACTTAAATAAACACATTTTTATTACTACAGTTTTATCGTATACCTTTATATGTGTATATATTAAAATTATACTATCGTAATTAAACGGTTTTAAATAAAATTTAAGTTTATTAAATTTGTTCCAAACTCAAAATTAATGTCCGATTCTGATCATCGGTAATTTGAATTCGATATTGCTAGTGTCAGAAACAAGAAGTGAAGGTTGTGTTGTTGCCATGGAAACAACTACTTAATATAAAAATGTTTAATGATAGCATTTTTAATTAGCCAGCTACTTTTAAAACAAACTTAAAACTGTGCTACTTGATTATTTCGTCGACAAAAAAAACTATCGCCAAACTATAAGATTAAATGCCAATAATGGCTGATCGTAAATTTTACGTTCATTTGACAATAAACACGGTACACGTGTTTGTTGCGTCATCAAGTGATTTTTAATTTGACTTCTATTTGTAATTTTATTAATGTTTACAATATTTATTCTTTCGTTGTTTAAAAAAGAAAATTTTTCAATTTGTATAATTTGGCGAGTAGTTTGGCAATTTATATAATTTGACGAAATTGGTCGACAGGATAATCAAATAGTACCTTTAAAACTTTTCCAGCCGGTGAAGCCATGTAAAATTAAATAAGTACTGCAACACGCAATTTGTATATATTATATACGCTTACAGATTAAAAAAAAATAATACTCTATTCCTTCGTTTAGGTTTAAATTCATTGAGTTTTAGGCATTTAAACACTTATTTAACAAGCAATTAGGGATAAGGGACCGGAATCTATCACTTTCAGGACCAATGATTTTAGAAAAGGCTCTTGAATATGCTTCCTCTTTTGGGCACTCTAACTTCCAAGCCAGCATTGGTTGGCTATGAAATTTCAAGAAGAGACATGGGTTATTCCAGAAAAATATCTGCGGTGAAAGTGCGGATGCTCCGGTGACAGCATGTGAGAACAGGTGTCTTAAAGTAGCAGAAATTCTAAAATAATTCGCTCCTGAGAACATTTTCAGTGCTGACGAAACAGGTTCCTTTTACAAGTGTCTCCCAAACAAGACTCTGGCGTTTAAAGAAGATAAATGTTTTGGCGGCAACCAAAGGATTATTATTCTGTTGTGTGCTAACATGACAGGGAAAGAAAAATTAAAGATGCTAGTCAATGGGAAAGTAAATCTCCTCGATGTTTTAAAGGCGTGAAGTCCTTAGAAGTCAGCTATGATTTTAATAAAAAGTCCTGGATGATCACTGAAATTTTTGACAAATGGTTAAAAGCATTTGACAATCAAATGAGAAAACAACGCCCAAAAATTGATTTGCTTAATGATAGTCCAGCTCACTCACAAAACTGTGGAGAAAAACTGAAAAATGTTGAAGTTATTTTCTTACCACCCAACTGCACATCAAAACTGCAGCCCATGGACTTGGGAATAATAAAAAATCTAAAGGTGCATAATAAGAAAAGAATTTTTAAATAACTGATCATAGCTACTGAAAAAAATGATTCCCCTCAAGACATCATGAATCTTAGAAAGTGTATTGCGGAACTTTATAAACGTTGGAGATTTGATGTAACTGAAAAAACAATTTACAATTGCTTCAAAAAGGTCGACTTTTCTAAACTGGAGAATAATGAGGATTCTGAGGACGAAGAAGATGTGGCTTTAGCAGACTTAAAAGAGAAATGGAAATTAATTAAGTAATACGGAAATGTCGAAGAAAATATTACTCTCTCTGATTTTTTGAAAGTGGATGACAATCTCACTATTGCACGGTATCCTACTGATAGTGATATTTTAAGCAACGTTATGAACAATGATGGTGAGAGTGACAATGAGCATGAAAATGTACAACAAGAGAAAAAACAGTGAAATGATGAGTTCTTTTGATCTTATAAGGAGAGGACTTCAAATGGAGGAAAATGTTCCCGATACAATTTTTCATTCCTTGCTATCACCCTGCTCACATTTCAAATTCTTAATTATACACCTCAAAAATAATTTTTGTTCAAAATTTACACGTTTAACAGGAATTTTTACTCATTCTCTATATAACGAATTTCTCTATATAACGAATTTTTTACTGGAACAATGGATTTCGTTATAGAGAGACTCGACTGTATATATATAGAGAGAGAATTAGATTTTTCCAAAAATGCAGTCATCTACTTCAGAAATAACCAATATTGTGAACGTAGCTCAAACCGATGCCACGCTCATGCATTTTTGGCTTAAAATTAAATCGTTTGGCGATAAAATGAAATCGTAAATAAACATACAATATGTAACTCACAAGTACCGTCATTTTTATAATTACATCTGCTAATTTCTTCTGCAAGTCACAAGATGGATCAGTTAAATAAAAATAAAAAGTAAATTTAAAAAAATAAATAAAAATAAAAACAAAATTGTCACTCAGATAATATCTTATCAAATTTTCTGATGCATTTTTCTTAACCTGACGCAAGTGATAAATTGCCAAATATAGTTTAAAACTGCAATCTTTCATATTGAATAAATTGTAAAGCATTACGAACATTTCCTTTCATGTTTAAATTCGATATTTTCCTGTTATAATATCTCGTCAAAACTGTTTTTTATTTTCTCTTTTTTTTCTTTTAAATAATTAGTAAAAGTTTTTTCCGAGATGTACAGCCATTTCAATTCATTTATCAAAAAAATTCATCGCCAATAAAATAATGGTAACCCTTTTGCCTAAAATAACAGAACTTTCCGTCATAATTCTATAACTAATATAGGTAGAATGATGTGTTATAGCTTAAAACCTTCCCTGAAACGATACCTATCTAACGGTATAAGTTCCGTAAAAATCTATGCAGTAGAATTCTAAATCTAGGCGTTCGGAACGAAATTTCCGTTTGGATTTTATATATATAACTAGCAGGCTATGCCCGCTGCGCTGGTCAATATTTCCAAATGAACCTTGGATTAAACTAAATGGTGAATTTGAACTTGTATTTTAAACAATATGGATCTTCAGCTTGACCTTGCACATTACTGAAAACGATGCGAACGCCATTGCGATATAATGTTATCTTAAGCGTTGGACAAAATTTAGCAATTAAGAATTAATTGTTTTAGTTGATTATAAACAGCGCACTTATGGTCGGGTAATGAGACCGTTATGGCAACAGGAATTAATACCTCTGTAACTAATCAACATATAATGAAATCGTATATACTAACACCATTCCTAAAAGTCATGCAACAGGGCCACTTGTAACAAAATATGTTCTGTAGATTTTTTTAAAAAGGCTAAACTTTCATAATCAGGTTCACTTAATTTTTGAACTTTTACTGTTGCTCTATAACTAAGTACACTTGAACAATATGATACACTAAAACCTTTCCAAAATTATTACCTAACTAATTGTGGTATATCCTACGAAAGTATTATAAACAATCGGAATGAAATACAAATTTCCGTTGTAAATATATAGTAGATGATGATGGTGCGATTTTGTGTAATAGAATTCATAGTAAAGTTTTCGCTTCAAACAAAAACGATGCTTTCAACATTAAAGCTAATACACCAATATGTGAAGTATCCGATTACGGAAGGTTAACTTGAATTCTCATGAGCAACTACTCAAAGAAAAGTGAATATGTGGCTTTTGTGATACTTTTATGTCAGCCGGGCGCAGGCTGATCAATAACAATCAATAAAGATTGTTTTCATACCATATTCTTATTTTATTATTTTCATTTAAAACACAAACCTTTCACTCATTTAATTTAAAATGCATGCCTTATACTAATTTCATTTAAAAAACTGAAAAGATAAACAATAACAGGATATAATGCCATAATTAAAAGCAAAAAAATATTTTTAATTTACATACGCAAAATGTAACTACTGCTACTGGGAATTTTAAAAATGCTATCAGCGAGATGTGCGCATGGTTGTTATAAATGTACCCATTTTTTCTTCTTATCGAGGAGCAATTTATAAATCGCACAATATTATTCCAATTCCAATTTCTTTCATTGAGGAACCTATTACCGGAAAAAATGGAAAAAGACTCTTGTAGATTCTTCAGATGACGGCATCTGACGCCATAAACCGAGTTTATATATATGAAAATAATTTTTAAGTCGTTACAAACATTGCTTTCATACTTAAATATTTTCATTGGTACTACTTGTTATCCCGTCGACCAATTTCGCCAAATTATATAAATCGCCAAACCATTCGCCAAATTATATAAATTAACATAATCTTTATTTTAAATAACGAAATAACAAATAAATTAGTATAACATTAATAAAAATACAAATAAAACGTCGAAATTAAAATCACTTGATGACGTAAACACGTGTAGTTTGTTTAAATTCAAGTGAATTTGATATTTACGATCAACCATTATTGGCATTTAATCTTATAGTTTGACGATAGATTTTTGGTCGACGGAATATCTAAGTAGTACCTTTTCCATTTTTGTTTTATAACGCTAAATTCTCAGTAATTTTTTCCCTTTTATTTTACATAAAATCACTATTTTTTAAAAAAATTAAGATGCTTGCATTTTTATTTCAAACTCATAGAGCCGTTTTTATTTTTTAGCCAAAAGGGTTGATTTGAATTTTTTCCGTTGCTAGAGTAACGGATGTAATGATAGGTATTTTGAGGTTTAGATGCCAAAGACACCGCCAAATTAGAAAAATATGAAATGTGTCATGAACTGTTGGACTTATAAAAATTTATTTGGTAGCATTCGATTCAGCATACAAAACTACATTAAAATATGCTATCATTTGACGCATAATTTTGATATTCGATTTTTTTTCCCCTCCCCGTGCAAAAACCATTAGGGGTGACACTTTAGAAAATCCTTTCTTAGCAGAAGTTTATGTCATAAGAAGTATTTTTACCACGATTTTCAAGATTTTAGGTTCAGTAGTTTGCGCTGTGCGTTAATTAGTCCCCTAATCCAGACTTTATTTTATATACTATATTAGATATGCGATTTTGCGGTGAATCGATGATCGAAAATTAGTCCAATATCATTTGAAATATTACATAACAGAGGAGAAAGTACGAAGAAAGACGAAGAAGAAATGACGAATTACAAAAGACTTGTAATTTTTTTTTTCAAAATGTTGAATTTTTCCATAGTAATAACGTATTAAAGCATAAATTTCCTTAAAAATTATCTTTACTTCCTAGATTTCGAATCTGTGAATTTTCCTATAAAGGAAATTGGCGATATGACTTGAGAAAATAGATAATATTTGCTTAAATAAAATGGGTAATATTCGTTTATCTGAGTTCGAGTTTATAAATATCACATGCTTTCGGAATTACGGCGAAAAACATTTTAAAAAGTATGAAATTATTTTACAATATGTATGTGTGGCAGAAATTCACACTGAAATTTAAGTATTCGATTCCATTTTTAAAATATTAACTGATATCTATATAAGTTACAATTGAATATGAAAATGTACTCAAAAAATGATCTCTTTCACCTAAAAAAACACCATTTGTGAGAACATCCTCAAGCTAATGTCACGCTTATGCATTTTTGGCTTAAAATCACATTGTTTGGCGGCAAAAGAAAAATAAAAAATTGTAAAGAAACAAATAGTAATTACACATGTGACTCACAATTACATCTGCTTGTTTCTTCTATAAGTCACGTGATGGGACAGTTAGATATAAAAAAAAAAGAAAAGAACAGAACAGAAAGAAAATGTCGTTAAAATTTCATCTAATCAAATTTTCAGATTCGTTTCCATATCTAACGCAAGCGATAAAGAGCCAAATATTGCGTATCAAGTGTAATATTTCTTATTAAATTAATTTTTAAGCATTACAAATATTTCTTTCAGGTTTTGATTAAATGTTTCCGTTTTTTAATATTATCACTCATTAAAACGGATTTTCTTCTTCTTTTTTACTTTTTTTTTTCATTTAAATAAAATTAGTAACAGTTTTTCTTTTATTTTTCGAGGTTTAATAGCCGTTTCAATTTTTTTTTATCAACGATGAATTTCGCCAAGAAATAAAATGGTAACCTTATCGCCCAAAATAACAGAATTTTCCGTCATAATTCTAAAACTAATATAGGTAGAATATTGTGTTATAGCTTAAAACCTTCCATGAAACAATACCTATCTAACGGTATAGGTTCCGTAAAAATCCATGCTGTAGAACTCGAAATCTAGGCGTTCGGAACGAAATTTCCGTTTGGATTTTATATATATAATAGATAATAGAATAGATAATAGATTTTATATATATATAATAGAATAGATAATAGATTATGTGTTATGAACTATCTCAAAGTTTAAAACAGATCGCATTGTTAGATTTCCTAATTTTAACAATATCGCGTTATGTTAGTTCCACATTCCACCACCAGGGAGCGCACTCTATTCTTAACGAAAGCGTATCTGAACGAAACTCCTTCATGCAACCTTTCCGTAGATACATGAATCGGGAGGGTGGCGGTCTTAACCAATAATTTAAGATAATTGCTGAAATTACTACGAAAAATATTTTAAAGGGGCTCTACGCGGGCCCCTAATAGAGTTAGGGGAAATCGGAAGACGGCAAAATAATCGCGGGGAAAAGTTTGCTTGGGTGCTTTGGAGCTACTTTTGGCGCGAGATCTAAGCTCTACGACCAATAGGAGCCCAGATATTTAAGGAAATATGAAGTAACAAAGTCCAAAATAAATGAATTTTCCGTAATAATTCTATAACTAATCTAGGTAGAATGATGTGTTATAGCTTAAAACCTTCCCTGGAACGATACCTATCTAACGGTATAAGTTCCGTAAAAATCCATGCGGTAGAACTCGAAATCTCGGCGTTCGGAACGAAATTTCCGTTTGGATTTTATATATATAAATAGATAGATGAACTTTAAAAAACTCACTGTTTTACTTAAAAGGAAACTAAAACAATAAAAGAGATGTTGCAAGTTAAAAATATACCGGGTGTCCCAAAAAGGACTGACTGATTTTAAAATTCAATAACTTGCAAACGGTGACAGATATTTAAAAAATTCTTGCAGGAGGGTTATGCATAAGGTCAAAAGTTTTATTACAGTGATTTTCGATTTTAGTTCGAATTACAAACAATAGATGGCGCTGTAAGCAATAGTCGCTAAATACAGGCTCGATTTCTGGTCCTTTCTCTTGCTCCATGCTGAAAAAGGAGATGGAAATGTATTATCCGGGTCACGAAGTACCAAAAATCGAGACTGAATTCAGCGTCTATTGATCGCAGCGCCATCTATTGTTTGTAATTCGAACTAAAATTGAAAATCACTGTAAAAAAACTTTTGACCTTATGCATAACCCTCCTGCAAGAATTTTTTAAATATCTGTCACCGTTTGCAAGTTATTGAATTTTAAAATCAGTCAGTCCTTTTTGGGACACCCGGTACTTTATTTAAAACTTCTTAGTAGTTTCGGGCTGTATTTCCCAAGCCCATCATTAGATAATATTTAATAACTAATAGTTGTTTACCTATACAAATACGTCACTTCGTTTTCAAAATGAGAGAGCCAATAATTATTAGAGTTGAAAGTAGAAATAGCAGTTTCTTGGATTGAACTTAATTAGAGAAAAAATATATTATTATTAACTGCAGTTCCATTTATTTTATTACATCATTCTGTTCCCGTACGTCACTTTCATTTTAAATGCGTAGCTGGATAGTCGAAGGAGCAGTGTTTCAGATTAAATTTGCATAGAAGAAAATATTTAGCTGCCGTACCATAAACTTTAATGCGTCACTTTGCTCAAGTTTTCAGGATTTATTTTCAGGGTATTGAACTATAAATTGGGGATATTGTACGATAGGGCGTCGTTACATACTTGATTGTTTTTACACAAAATTTCTATGGATTCTCTGATAGTGGATGCGTCATGTTGGGCATGTGATTTTTGCATGATCAAAATCTATTGAGATATCCTGATTGAAACTTAAACGAGAGATGCACCCGAAAGAACTAAGAAGTTTTAAATAAAATATTTTTTTAACTTGTAATTGTGACATCTCTTTTATTATTTTAGTCGCCTTTTATTTAAAACAGTGAGTTTATTAAAAACCATATTATATATTTTATGTTTGAATCTAGGTGAAGTATTGCGCTTCGTATTATGATTTATTTGCATATTTGTTTTGCAAGTCTACATCTATCGAGTTATTGAATCATTGCTAAATTAGTTATCGCTTTCTAAATAACACAATGCAACATTTTCTACGGAGAAATAGCTAGAGTCAAACAGCTATTAAAACTCTCTTTAAAAATACTCGAGAAACATTTTCCACAGACTTACACTAATATTACGCGTACTATATTTAAGGGGGTAGGATACCTTTAAACCTTCCAAATTTTCGAAAATTTTTTTAAACGTATTTTGATTCCGTAATCATTTCTGAACAATATGCAAAAAAACCGCATTAAAAAATTTCCATTAGTTTACTTATTATGGCAGTTTTATTATGACTAAATATTAAGACTACATAGGGAAATTAAACTTTGCGTTGCGTTTATTCAAAAAGATGAATTTTGACACTGCGCGCAGTGTTACTAAAAAACTATGCATGGCAATAAAAAGAAATTTTTACCACATATTCATTTCTGTATTATCTACAACTTAAAACCAGAAAAAGGTAATATTTTATTTTTTTTTCTGTTTTTGTTCTTTGAAAATATTTTTTTTTAAGTGAAAATTTTTAACTTTTTGATAATTTTATAATTTAGTCAATATTTTTTACAAATATTCTGGTTTTAGTATAAAGGTAACGCTATCATGTATTTATTTTCACCAAAATTTCCTATTTATAGGCATATTTTCAGATTTTATTATGCGCGCAAGATTTTTTTCTCTTATTATCATATATTTTTAAACTTATCATTTCAATATTTATTTATGAATTTACAAGTATATACATATATTTTAAATATAAATTTAAATATGAGCTTTATATTTAAATGAAGTTTGATTTTTATTTTTGACTTATGACACAAGAGAGACACCGGAACGTTTAAATGAGTAATTTGGATTTATTTGAGATCGCTTATGCTCTGTGTCTTAATTCGGCTTCTTCTTAACTTTCAAGCATTCGCCCATTCGCCGAGATCTTTTACGGGCATTTCAAATAATATTTTGAAGGTCCATAATAGCAGGGTAAGAGATTAATGTCTTCTTTATAGTAAATAAATTATGTAATTATTGAACAGAAAATATGCATAAAAAATTTCCTTCTCTCGCCAAGCCCATTTCTTCCACCTCGCAAAGGAAAATTATATTATACACATTATATTGGAAAATTACAGAATTTGCCCCATTGCTCTATGACTAAACAATGTCGAACAATATATTATATACTAAAACTACCGCTGAAAAATTGCAAAACTAACGATTCAAATTCTATCAAAAACCGTTTATTATAACTTTTTAAAAAGGCTATTGTGATAATTGAGTTCACCAGATTACAGAATTTTCCCCCCAAAACGGTATGACTGAGCAATGTAGAAGGACATGTTGTATACTGAAACCTTCCCTGGAAAATTATCTAATTAACAATCCAAGTTCCATAGAAATACATTCGGCAGAATCTTTTAAAAAGGCTAATTTTTCATTATCAGATTCATCTCATTAAAAAACATAATTCAATACCAAGCAAAGTAGAACGACGAGTTATGCACTAAAACCTTACCCGAAAAATTACCTATTTAACAGTGTAAGTTCCGCAGAACTCGAGTTCTAAGCAGCCGGAATGAAATTTCAATTGGAATTATATATACAGTCGAGTCTCTCTATAACGAAACCCCATACATCGAATTCCTCTATATAACGAATTTTTAGAAGGAACGGTCCCCTTTTCCCATGATCTCATTAAAAATAGTCTCCATATAGACCGAAAAGTAAATAAACCCGATCGCCCTAAATCCTGCCAAAGGACTTTTACACAATAACCAATGAGATGTGTTTCTCTGGCGTTGCCATTAAACAATAACAAATAATCGCGATTTCTGTGCCACGTACGTTAGCGTAATATATATATATATAGATGCCATTAAACAATAACAAATAATCGCGATTTCTGTGCCACGTACGTTAGCGTAATATATATATAGATACTCCCAACGAGAGTCAGTAGACAAATTCCCACCCTCTATTATCTAAACCAATATGGAAAGTCGATCGTTTAGCTTGTTCTTTTATTCAGTAATGAAACATATCCAATATCGATTCTTTATTTATCTTTGTCTGAAAGATGAAAACTGAATTGCATTTAATGCATTTTACCATAGGTAATTTTAAAATTAGTGTGAAATTCCATTTATCCGTATTGCTGTGTTTTCAACACAATCGGGATATGAAAGAAACCGTAATATCTCAAAACAAAGCTTTAAAAAACAAGAAAGAAAGTTCATGCATCAAGCATAGATTATGAAACACTGTCCAACGCATTCAGAATACTGTAACAAAATATTCCCATTTAATAAAGTAAAAGATGATGTCTTTGTAAACAATTTTAAAAACGTGTAACAGATTTGAAACCCAACTTCAGTAATTACCGTTTATACTCGGAAAAATATCCGAATTTTGTTTAGCATTGTATACGATCTACAGATTTGTATATAAACTACTCACAAGGTAACCACTTTTGGTACTGCTCGCACATATCATGGAGACCTGGTGCATTTTAAAGCCCTACATTAGGAAGTTTGAGAATCGATAAAAAATTTCTGTTAAAATCATATATATATTAAGAAATTTATTTTAAATTATTATTTTAAAGAAAAGCATTTAAAAATTCACATTAATCAATACTAAGCATAAAGTATTGAAAAAAGTTTAAAAATTTCTTCAAGAACCTACGAAATTGATTTTGAAAAATTACAACATTATATTTACATTTTTGACTGAAGAAAAGTTGGCGTTTTTTTTTTAAGTAGAGTTTTCCGGCAATTCTATCCAAATGTCATAGCTGCTTGTCGTGTGCGAGTGAGCAGTGGTTTGGACTTCACTAGAAATTGCAATGTCAGACCTAATTAGGCACAGTATATTTTCTAAATTTTATAAAAATAATTTACTTTATGATTACTTTTACCAAAATATGCAATATTTAATGCAACAACGCTTCATTTTAAACATTCGAAACTTTATTCTATCTGGCTTCAAAGAAAGTAGTTTGCTAATTTTGTATTTCAATAGAAAATAGTTTTCAATGATTTTGAAAGCTTTTAACAAATATATATTTACTGTTTATGCATTTATCGTCTGCATAGAAAAAAAAACTAATTCTTGTTTCTTGTGCTATTATCAAACAAATCGCAAACTGATTTAATTTTAATACGTACGTACATGTACTAGATACTAGAGCAGTGTTACTAAACCTGTGTGCCACGAGAGATTGCCAAATGTACCGCGAGTGTTTTTGACAAATAATTAAAATTGCACTGTGTTGTATAAAATATACGAAATTTTCTATTTGTCATGTGCTATATTCCTTCTTCACTCTTTTGCCCGTATTAACCTTCCCATTTGTAATTTGGAAGACACCAAATTTGACAAAAACAGAAAAAGAACAGCTCATTGATTTGGGAAATAGTAAGTTTTACCATTCAACATTCTTCGATAAAAATTTGAATGAGTTTTGGCTTTCTGTCAAAAATTTGTACCTTGCATTCGGCTTGAAAGCTATTAAAATTCTTCTTCTGCCTTTTGCATCTTCGTGGTTCTGGGAATTTGAATTTTCAAAATTGACGATGGAATGCGAACCTCGTTTTGATTTTTTTCCGCAAGAAAACAGGCTCAGCCGGTCTGATTAAATAAATTTTGTAAATAAACATTTTTTTTTTTTTTTTTTTTTTTTTGTATTATACAACTTTTACATTTTTTGCATTCAGGTGTGCCGCAAATACTTACAGATATTTTCAGTGAGCCGTGAACTAGAAAAGGTTGAGAAACACAGCACTAGAGGATTAAAGCAGACGAAAAATGGTTAACGCCATATTTGGCGACTTAACTCACTTTTGGCGTGAAATAAACAAATATAAATCCAATGATAAAAAAATAAAAGTATAAAATAAAATGTATAAAGTATGATTTTAATAGAGAAATTTTATCGTTTCTCTAACTTTTATGTATAAGGCTACAAAATGCACCAACTCTCGATGCTAGGTGAAAGCAGCACCAAAAGTGGTTCCCTTGTCAGTATGCAAAAACTTAGTTCAGTTAGGAAACGCATAACACAGTTGAAAATTCCCCTTCAGAAACTTCCGTCAATAAGCTAAACTGTACTCGAATTCTTTTGCACAGCCATGTATATCATCTATAGAATCAAAACACAGCATATAATATACATATAATCAGTTGCATTTAAATACGATACCACAACTGAAAACGCACTTCCGGAAATTATTGCTTACAGACAATATTGTAACTGAATTCTTTTGTGTGCTCCTGTAAATAAACGATAAATGCTACGGCCATCAGAATTTATTTAGATGAGTTTGAGCGCGGACAGACAAACGACCAAACAAACATTATTCATAACACTTTTCAACTATATTTTAAAGTGTTAAAAAAGGTTACATTGTGAGTTAGAAAATCATAGGTTTACTTAACATTTCCAAGTACTCTTATGCCTATATTAGAAAACCAAGTTTCGCATTTCTTTTTATCCAAAAAACACAAAAGATTTTTTCGAAAACTATGACAAAGCCTGCTATTTAATCCTATTTCGGAAACACAACAGTCAGATAAATCTTAGAGCAATCGATTATAACCCAAGATATAAAATAGTTATAGGAAAAGAAAATCGCTGTTCAATTTTAAAATATTCGAATTGTATTGCCTCAGAACTTTGTGTTTTTGTATGTAAAAATATCCCCTTAATGTGTTAAAAAGATTTGCGTAACATTTTCTCTTGAACTGTTTTTTCAATAATTTAATTTTAAAATTTAGTAATCAGTTTCCGAACACAGTATGTAAACGAATAAATGTAACATCTAAGTTTCATTTGCAACACGAATTTATTAAATAAATTATTTTTCACGAGAAGATTAATTTTCTCTCATCTTATTAAGGTTTCATGTAGTCTCTAATATCAGTTGTTGTAAAGGAATGTGGTTCATATACCGGGTGTCCTAAAAAGGACTGACTGATTTTAAAATTCAATAACTTACAAACGGTGACGGATATTTAAAAAATTCTTGCAGGAGAGTAACATTAGATGTCAGGAGTTTTTCTACTGTGATTCTCGATTTTAGTTTAGCGCTAAATTTAGGCTGGATTTTTGGTATTTCGGAACACACTTAATACAGTTTAATCTCCTTTTTCCGCATGGAAGAAGAGAATGGCCAACAAATCGAGCCTGTATTTAACGCCTATTGCTTACAGCGCCATCTATGAATAATATTTTTAACTAAAACTGGAAATCACAGTATAAAAACTCCTGACATCTTACATAACCCTTCTGCAAAAAATTTTAACAGCTATCACCATTTGCAAGTTATTAAATTTCAAAATCAGTCAGTCCTTTTTAGGACACTCGGTATGTTGCAGCAAGAAATTTTAAAATTAAACAAACACGCAACTCTTTACATAATTATATGCATATTTGCAAAACTTGCATGCAGTCTACGCAATTTAGAAATTATTTAATATTTATTATGCGTCAAAACACAGGAATTTCCTATTAATTTCTAGCTTATTATTTAAATGAAATTTAAATCATTGTCTTATAATTATATACGTTGACTTGTCTGTAAAAGTAAACATGATTTTACTTTACACGCTTCACACAAAAAAAGTTGTTGCTGTGTTTTTATAGGTGCGTTCGTAATTATAAAAATACATAGCGCATATAGTCGTCGTCTCGTCCTTCCGTCTGTCTATCAGCCCGTCTGTCCGCATATAACAGAGCAAAAACTACCCAACCGAATGGCTTTATTATATATAATCGCTGCAGAATTTTCTCGAATCATTTCAAATTTTATGAAAAGCAAATCAAAAGTTAACAAGTTGGAAATTGCTCGTCAAACGGGGCAAATGAGGTGCGTTCGTGCTATAACTAATTTTATAATTATTTTTTGCACCCCATATTGTACTGAATGTATATTTTTTTGCGCTTCATAAGTGCATAGTCTGTAACATCATTAAAATGCACTTACAATAATTTTTTCCCCATTCCCCGTAATGTAACGGAAAACTTTTGACTGTCCCTGTAATTACACTATACATTCGATTTTCATAATATTTGAAATGGCTCGACAAAATTTTGCAGCAATTATATATTTAAAATTTCAGACCATTCGGAAGGCTGTAAAATCATTAAAATGCATTTGCAATAATTTTTTCCCATTGGCCATAATGTAACGGAAAACTTTTGGGTGTCCCTGTAATTAAACTATGCATCCGATTTTCATAAAATTTGAAATGGCTCAACAAAATTTTGCAGCAATTATATATTAAAAATTTCAGACCATTCGGAAGGCTGTAAAATCATTAAAATGCATTTGCTATAATTTTTTCCCATTGGCCGTAATGTAACGGAAAACTTTTGGGTGTCCCTGTAATTAAACTATACATCCGATTTTCCTAAAATTGGAAATGGCTCGACAAAATTTTGCAGCAATTATATATTAAAAATTTCAGACCATTCGGAAGTCTGTAACATCATTAAAATTCACTTGCAATAATTTTTCCCATTGGCCGTAATGTAAAGAAAAACTTTTGACTGTCCCTGTAATTAAACTATACATCCGATTTTCATAAAATTGGAAATGGCTCGACAAAATTTTGCAGCAATTATATATTAAAAATTTCAGATCATTCGGTCGGGTAGTTTTTGCTCTGTTATATGCGGACGGACAGACAGACGGACTGAACGACGACTATAGGTGCTACGTAATTATATAATTACGAACGCACCTAAAAAGGTATTAATAAAAGTTTTCTGCACTCTTGGTTGGTTGGTTGGTTGGTTGGTTGAAGTTTAACGTCACAAATTCCCTTTAGGGACATACTGCGTCAAGAACAGGATAAAATAAAAACAGAAATATGTTTTAAAAATAGTCATTAAGAACGTGCGATAGACACAATGAGCGAAAAACACTCAATGTATTAATGTAAAAGGAATGTGTCAATATGCAAAGTTTAAAAAAAAGTTTAATAAAACCATAAATGAAATATTACCTTTATTTAAAGAAAATATATCCTATTATCATTTTTAAATCTCTCTATTCTAAAAAAAAGTAACTACCGCTGTCACCGCCGCCGCCGCCGCCGCCGGTTTTGAATTTTTTGTGACTGGAGGTCTTTCTTCGTTAATATTAAGAAAAATAATGCATACAAAAATATGAAAATCGGTAGTATTATACAGAAATGTTTGATAAACACGTTGATGCAGACAGTTTTCAAATCGAAGTATTATTTTAAGAGATATTTAATGCCAAAGTTGGACAAAATCGTTCCATTAAAAAAGTTTTATAGGAGCAAAAACTGTATATAGGAATTTAATCATTTTTAGATCATTTTATGCGTCAGAATTTCCCGGTGTGCAGATTGCTTTTAGTTTTTTGATTTGACACATTTTTTGAGGTTTTATTTCTATTTTAAATTCAAATTTTCAGCATTTCGAGGGATATTTTTTACATTATTTTAGAAAACTAGGGGGCTCGGCCCCCTACGAGCTACGCTCGCCAACCCCCGTCCAGACACCGCAAACTCTAAATGCACGCTAATTTGATCGGCTTTAAAAAAGATTTCGAAAGAGTGAATTATAATTTAAAAAACAGTGGCGATCTCCCGATAAACGAATTTCTATTCATTTCTCTTTGATTGGGGTATTTTAACGCAAAATCCGCTGCCGTACTGCTTGATTATCCCGTCGACCAATTTCGCAAAATTATATAAATCGCCAAACCACTCTACAAATTGACATAATTTTTATTTTAAATAACGAAAGAACAAATAAATTAGTACAACATTAATAAAAATAAAAATAAAACCTCGAAATAAAAATAACTTGATGACGTAGACACGTGTAACAACATTTCAAAATAAGCTAATATAAAAGGAATTAAGTAAACAGAGTCTTTGTCTCCTGGTATTTTTTAACAAAGCGAAAAGAAAGTTCTTTTAAATGAGACATTTTAAATTAATCGTTTTTAATCTGACGTAATTTTTACCAAGCTATTCTTTCTCTTTTAAATATATTCACGTGAAAATGCTTTTGTTAGAAATGAAATATTATTTGCGCTTTCCTAACAAAAATAGTTAAAAAGTATCCTCTCAAAATATCAAATAAATGTCTAGCGCAATTTTTAAATTTAAACCGTTTTGCAATATTATTTTGTGTTCATTTTATGTAATAACTGTAATGTGACGTAAATATGACGTAATTTATCCTATTTAAGACTTCTAACGCATGTTAATAAATTTATTATTTTACAAATTCCTTTCTCTCTTAAAATTCACGTGTAATTATAGTTTTTATGACGTAATTTTTAATAAGTTCCTGCTTTTTGTACATAATTATTTAACCCTAATTCCAAATGTTTTTTTCTGTTTATAATAGTCACGTGTAAATAAATTTTTAATTTATTTACACGTATAAATATATATATTTTTTTTTTTTGAAGCAAACATTATTGCTTCCGCTGTTTATACATTTGGCAACAGTATAAATTAATACCATTTTCTAAAATGATGTAAAAAATACCTCTAGAAATGCTGAAAATCTGAATTTAAAATAGAAATAAAACCTCAAAAAATGAGTCAAAATAAAAAAATTAATGCAATCTGCACTCCGGCAAATTCTAACGCATAAAATGATCTAAAAATGATTACACTGCCATGTATAGTTTTTGCTGCTATAAAACTTTTTTAGTGGAACGATTTTGTCCAACTTTAGCATTAAATATCTCTTAAAATAATTCTTCGATTTTAAAACTGTCTGCTTCAGCGTGTTTATCAAACATTTCTGTATAAAACCACAGATTTTCATATTTTTGTATGCATTATTTTTCTTAATATTAACGAAGAAAGACCTCCAGTCACACAAAATTCAAAACCGCCGGCGGCGGCGGCGGTGACAGCGGGAGTTACTTTTTTTTAGAATAGAGAGATGGTATTAATTTATACTGTTGCCAAAAGTATAAACAGCGCAAACAATAATGTTTGCTTCAAATTAAAAAATTATTTACACGTGACTATTATAAACAGAAAAAGTCATTTGGAATTAGAATTAAATAATTATGTACAAAAAGCAGGAACTTATTAAAAATTGCGTCATAAAAAGTATACACGTGAACTTTAAGAGAGAAAGGAAATTGAATTGAGAAAGAATAGCTTGGTCAAAATTACGTCAGATTAAAAACGATTAATTTAAAATGTCTCATGTAAAAGAACTTTCTTTTCGCTTTGTTAATAAATACCAGGAGACAAAGACTGTTTACTTAATTCCTTTTATATTAGCTTATTTTGAAATGTTGTTACACGTGTCTACGTCATCAAGTTATTTTTATTTCGACGTTTTATTTGTATTTTTATAATGTTGTACAAATTTATTTGTTCTTTCGGTATTTAAAATAAAAATTATGTCAATTTCTATAATTTGGTGAGTGGTTTGGCGATTTATATAATTTGGTGAAATGGGTCGACGGGATAATCAAGTAGTACCGCAGCGGATTTGGCGTTAAAATTCCCCAATCAAAGAAAAATGAATAGAAATCCGTTTATAGGGAGGTCGACACTGTTTTTTAAATTATAATTCAATCTTTCGAAATCTTTTTAAAGCCGATCAAATTAGCGTACATTTAGAGTTTGCGGTGTCTGGACGGGGGTTGGCGAGCGTAGCTCGTAGGGGGCCGAGCCCCCTAGTGTAAAAAAAAAATCATTTCCTACACATGTCAAGTGGCATTGTTGCAACATAGTAGTTTCTCTCTATTCTAAAAAAAAGTAGCTACCGCTGTCACCGCCGCCGCCGGTTTTGAATTTTTTGTGACTGGAGGTCTTTCTTCGTTAATATTAAGAAAAATAATGCATACAAAAATATGAAAGTCGGTGGTTTTATACAGAAATGTCTTATAAACACGCTGAAGCAGACAGTTTTCAAATCGAAGAATTATTTTAAGAGATATTTAATGCTAAAGTTGGACAAAATCGTTCCACTAAAAAAGTTTTATAGCAGCAAAAACTATAGATGGCAGTGTAATCATTTTTAGATCATTTTATGCGTTAGAATTTGCCGGAGTGCAGATTGCATTAATTTTTTTATTTTGACTCATTTTTTGAGGTTTTATTTCTATTTTAAATTCAAATTTTCAGCATTTCTAGAGATATTTTTTACAGATTTTAGAAAGTGATATTAATTTAAACTGTTGCCAACTGTATAAACAGCGGAAGCAATAATGTTTGCTTAAAAAAAAAATATTTATACGTGTAAATAAATTAAAAATGTAAATTAAAAATTTATTTACACGTGACTATTATAAACAGAAAAAAAACATTTGGAATTAGAATTAAATAATTATGTACAAAAAGCAGGAACTTATTAAAAATTACGTCATAAAAACTATAATTACACGTGAATTTTAAGAGAGAAAGGAATTTGTAAAATAATAAATTTATTAACATGCGTTAGAAGTCTTAAATAGGATAAATTACGTCATATTTACGTCACATTACAGTTATTACATAAAATAAACACAAAATAATATTGCAGAACGGTTTAAATTTAAAAATTGCGCTAGACACTTATTTGATATTTTGAGAGGATACTTTTCAACTATTTTTGTTAGGAAAGCGCAAATAATATTTCATTTCTAACAGAAGTATTTTCACGTGAATATTTAAAAGAGAAAGAATAGCTTGGTAAAAGTTACGTCAGATTAAAAACGATTAATTTAAAATGTCTCATTTAAAAGAACTTTCTTTTCGCTTTGTTAAAAAATACCAGGAGACAAAGACTCTGTTTACTTAATTCCTTTTATATTAGCTTATTTTGAAATGTTGTTACACGTGTCTACGTCATCAAGTTATTTTTATTTCGACGTTTTATTTGTATTTTTATTAATGTTGTACTAATTTATTTGTTCGTTCGTTATTTAAAATAAAAATTATGTCAATTTGTATAATTTGGCGATTTATATAATTTGGCGAAATAGGTCGACGGGATAATCAAGTAGTACCGCAGTGGATTTTGCGTTAAAATTCCCCAATCAAAGAGAAATGAATAGAAATTCGTTTATAGGGAGATCGCCACTGTTTTTAAAATTATAATTCAATCTTCCGAAATCTTTTTAAAGCCGATCAAATTAGCGTGCATTTAGAGTCTGCGGTGTCTGGACGGGGGTTGGCGAGCGTAGCTCGTAAGGGGCCGAGCCCCCTAGTTAATTACAAAAATGTTTTAAATGAGATAAAGGAGTATTTTAGAGGCGATTTGAGCCAATAAAAACATTTCTTCAAAAATTACGAAATTATGCTCGCCCGGTCCTATAAGTTACATTTAGTAAAAATATCCTATTACACTACGAAGTAAGACAAAGGAAATCCCATTCTTCTACGATTAAAACTCACTGACTAATAGCATCTTTTTTACAGCGAAATAGCATTATTATCCATTACGTTATGGTATATGGGGGAAAATCATTTTTAGAGTATTTTAATGACATTACGCTATTTCAAATGTATTTAAACTTATATAAATCACGGAATTTCACTACGATCACGTTAGAGCACGGTATTCATACCATTTTTTATTCATTTAATGGGACACACAAAAGAAATCGGTTACAGCATGTCTTTGATTGATAATTACTGGAGTGTACGTTTTAAAATTCGGTTAGCGCTTTTAAATGTAACCAATGTCTTGCATGTTACTCGTTATGCATAAATTCTATACCTCATATACATGGTTGCACAAAAGTATTCACGTACTATTCTCCTTATTAGAGGAAATTGCAGAAGAGGAATTTTCAACTGAGGCATGTGTATTTTTTAACTGAAGTAAATTTTGGCATGCATGTAGTTAATATATACAAATCTATATATCATATGCAAGACTGCTGAAAAATTTCGGATAATTTTCCGATTGTAGAGGGCAAGAGCTGAAATTGGGTTTTGAAATGTCTCATGCGTTTCCATATGGTTGAATTAGACGTAATGTTTCAGTTTTTTTTAAACGGTGCAGTTTTGTTACATTGTTCTGAATGTGTTGGAAAGTGTTTCGCAATCTATGCTTGACGCATGATTTTTTCTTTCTTGTTTTAATATGAAAAATATACTTAAAAAGCACGACTCGTAGTACCGCAAACTGCTATAAAATTTTATAATTCAAAGTATCATAACTCAATAAATTTTGGTCGTATAAAATTGATATTTTCTTTTTATTTTATTTATCTGAGCATGGAGACTATTTTCGTAATTACAACTTATAGGACCCAATTCATATTTAGTTAACACCTTTTCTACCAATGTCAAATGACATCTTTTAAAAGATTTCGGTTTAAGAAATAGCTAAAGTTCAACTCTTAGAAAGTTAATTATATTGACTTAAAGGACCTTTAATAGAATGGAAAATAGCATTCGAAACGCAACACACAGAAGAGAAAGTAAATCTCTAAAACTAATGGTTTAAAAATTAGGTATTGGACGTCGATTAAGAGCTAATTCCTGTATATTTCTAAAGTGTTCTCAGCCAGATGGTAATATATATATATATATATATATATATATATATATATATATATATATATATATTACCATCTGGCTTACCATCATCATCATATATTACCATCTATATATATATATATATATATATATATATATATATATTTAACGATAACACATTTTATTACAATACATTATTGATTTTTAGTGATTTTTTTAATTTTAAACAAGCTTTAAATAATCCTAATATAATGTAAATACTACGTTTCTTCTCTGTATTGTAAATACTATGTAAATACTAGATTTCCTTATGAAATTAATATTTAGTAATCATGCACAGATGTCATTTTAAAGTATATATCTGATACAAAAAAATGTATATCCATAATTTGATTTCTGATTTAATCCAAATAATTCAATTGCATTGGTAATTACTTCTTATTTAAGAAATTCCAGTAAATTCCACTAAGAAGAGAAAGAACCGTAAAATATTTTCCGACAAAATATGTAACTCAGAAGATATTTTGAGTAATAGGAATTCTTAATATCAATAAATTTTTGCTTTTGAAATCAAATAACCTTCTTAGTAACTAAAAGCATTCAATGAACAGCAAGAAATTCAGGAGATAAATATTCTTCGGAAGAACAAATTATAACTTTGCGAAACGATTTATTTCGCGATAATGGTTTTCGCAATTACTGGGGATGATTTTAACTTACGTTTAAAAGACTAGGCAATAGTTTCGAGATTTTTTAAACTAATTAATTAATGACCAATCAAGAATCGCATGTTCTCGTAATGTTTTATATTATCGAATATTTTCAAAATAAAAGAGGCAAATAGATGTTTAAGAACAGAATGTTAATAAAAAGATGGATAATTTAAATGGAAGTTTTCGAATTGGTGAAAATAATTGCTAAATTGGTATAAACTAAAATATTTTATCACCTTGATATTTTTACTAATAAGCTGTTAAATGCTTAAAATGTTTTGTTGTTGATATTGCTGTTTTCATTTATTAGGTGCTTCCGTAATTATATAAGCACGTAGAGCCTATAGTCGTCGTCTGTTCCTTCCGTCTGTCTATCCCCATGTTACAAAGTAAAAACTACCCAATCGAATGGTTTAAAATTTATTATATATCATCGTTGCAGAATTTTGTTGAGTCATTTCAAATTTTATGAAAATCGAATCAAAACTTAAAAAGATATTAATAAACGTTTTCTTCATTCTATTAAATCCTATCATACGTAATTAATTCAATGATATCCCATGATAGATAATGATTCTAGGTTGCCATGGTGATTACGTCCTATTTAAGATGGAATCATATTATATCCGTATTACTGAATTTAATACATATAATCGTAATAAATTTTGTATTCATGCAGTTTTGCATACGAGTGCAACAGCTATTGTACCAAAATCTGAGTATTTATAAAGCTAGTTATAGTATGAACGCACCTCATTTCCCACGTTTGACGTACAGTTTTCGGTTTGTTTATTTATTTATTCAATATTATTTTACAGGTTAAAAATTTTTAAAATACATATATTTTACTATTTTATTTTATTTTTATTTTCTATGTCTTAATTTATTTATTTGTTTATTTTTTAGTGTGTGTGTGTGGGGGGGGGGGGGGTGGTATTTTGAAAAATTATAATTATGAACAGATTGTTGCTCAGTCTTGTTGAAGAAATTTATATGAAAGGTATTTTTTTCAAAAGAATAAGTAAACTGTAAGAAAAATAAAAAAATAAAACGAAAGAAATTAGAATTCCTGTATTTTTCTATTGAACGATACAATTCTTATCACTTTTCCGAAATAAAATTTCCCATGACAGATTTTTCGTCGATGAATCAGAAAATGAAGAGACTGTGGTTTTTAGAATGTCTTTGACAGATGACAGTTCTAAAAGTCTTTTTTAATTGCCATCTTTACAAATTGTCCTGGCATCCCTATTTCCAGTACAGTATCCACATTTTTACAAGAATATTTTTAAGTGGACTACTATACAAAAAAAATCCGGAAAACGAAATCAGATTAGTAAAAGTTCTTTAAAATGAATTGTCGTTTATTTTGTGACTAAATCTAAAAGTGGAACTAACCTTTTAAAAATTCAGTTAAAGACTTAAAGGATTTTTGTTTGAATTAATTCAACTAGGGGGCTCTGACGCCTCTGAGCTACGCTCGCCAACCCCCGTTCAGACACCGCAAACTCTTAAAAACAAGCTCATTCGATCGGCTATAAAAAGATTAAGGAAGAATGAATCATAATAAAAAAAACCAATGGAAATCTCCCTGTAAACGGATTTCCATTCAATTGCCTTTGTTTGGGGAATTTTAAGGCCGAATCAGCTGTTGTTAAGACATCTAAAGGCTGTTTTCGTGTTTGATTAAATAAGTTCAGTTGAACATTTGGGGGAAAAAGTCTAATGTAAAATAAACTAAGTAAACCGAGTCTTTGCCTCCTGATATTTTTTAGCAATGCTATAAGAAATTGTTTTAAATAAGGCATTTTAAATGTATCGTTTTAAATCTGAAGTAATTTTCACCAAGATTTTTTTCACTTTTTAATGTTGACTCGAAAATACTTTTGTTGTTAGAAAGAATATAATATTATTTGCGTTGTCTTGTAAATATCTGCAACAGTTAAAAAGATCATCTCGAAATATAAAATAAATGCCTCATGTAATTAAAATTGTTTGACAATATTATTATTTGGTCATTTTAAATATGACGTAATTCCCACCATATACTGTTTTTAACGCATATTAATGAATTTATTATTTTAAAGTTTTCATGCCCTTTTAAAATTCAAGTGTAAATACAATTTTCAAGACGTAATTTTCCATATTTTTCTGTTTTTAATACGCAATCATTTAATTCTAAATTTAAAGGAGTTTTATTCTGTTTTTAATAGCCACGTGTAAATACATATTGAATTGAAAGGAAATATTATACTTTGCGTTGTTTTTTAAATTGTCAACACTTTTAAATATATTTTTCTGAAATTAAAAAAAAAATCTCTCGAAATCATAAAAATTTGGATAACTAATTAAAAATTGACCTCAAAAATTTATTAAATTACTATGCATAGATTTGCTCCTATAATTCTTTTTTAATGCAATGATTCTGACCAACTTTTATAATTAATAACTCTTAAAATAATTCTTCGATTTTAAAACTGTTTGCTTCAGCGTGTTTTCAAAATGTTTCTCTATAATACTACCAATTTTCATATGTTTGTATGGAGTAGTTTTTTTAATATTCGCGAAGAAAGACCTTTGGTCACAAAAAATTTATTTACGGCAGCGGCGAAGACAGCGTTAGTTACTATTAGGTAGATTTCGTATGAAATACTACCTATTGCAATCTCCCCTATGTTAGAATTTCTGAATACTTTTTGCAGATCTACACCGATCATAACCCCGAGAACCCAAAATCACCCTCAGTAAAAAACTATATCTATATATATAAAAGAAAGTCTGGATTTTGTATTAATCAACGCGCAGCCAAAACTACTGAACCTAAAATCTTGAAAATCGGGGTAAAAATACTTCTTATGATATAGAGTGCCGCTAAGAAGGGATTTTTCAAAATTCCACCCCTAAGGGGGGTAAAAAGGAGAACGAACTTTAAAAAAATTCCTTAAAAATCTGATTTTATAGTTATTTTTCAACTGATAACATATTTTGGTGTATTTTTGTATGCTGAATCGAATGGTACTAAATAAATTCTTTTAAGCCCAATAGATCGAGAGATATTTCATATTTTTCTAATTTGGCACTATCTTTGGCGCCAAAACCTGAATTTTTCAAGTGATAATTTCTAAAAACTCATTCTTTTCATTATGTTACTATAGCAAGGGAAAAAATTCAAATTGAATAATTTTTTAACCAATCCTTTTGGTTAAATAAAAACAATTTCGTCAATTAGAAAAAAAAAATTCAAACGCCTCAAAAACTAAAACTAAATAAATAAATAAAAACCGTGGTACTTTTTCGTTCTAATTTTCGTCGCGATACCATGCCAAAATGTATGGTATCGCGCCATTTATTTCAACCCTAATCGTGCAAACGATTTTTATTGCAAACCGTGCCACACATTAACATTTGCTAATTATTGAACGTGAACATTTTTATGCAGGAATTTTTAATGATGGAATTTATTTTATTCCATCATAATCTCGCAAAACTTTTTAATTTGTTATTTTTTTAATAGAAAATATTTATTACTGATACTGATATAGTTTTACCATTTCGCAGTTATCTGATGATGAGGAAGCTACAATAAAATTATTTCAGAAGTTAGGAATTATGCATATAAAAATGTTTTGTTCAGAAAACCATGAATGTCCTCATTGAAAGAATGCAATGTTTACTGAAATGTGAGACATACGTATTACGTATGCCATGCTTCAGTAGTAAAAGACATTTACAATTTCAAGACTGCAGTTTAAATTGACTATATTTTATTACTTGCAAAATATTTATTTATTCTTATATTTTAAGTATTTATTTTGGTACCCGTCGACCAATTTCGCCAAATTATATAAATCGCCAAACAACTCGCCAAATTATACAAATTGACATAATTTTTATTTTAAATAACGAAAGAACAAGTATATTAGTATAACATTAATAAAAATACATTTAAAACGTCGAAATAAAAATCACCTGATGACATAAATACGTGTAACTTGCTTAAAGTCCAGTGAATGTGACATTTACGATCAACCATTATTGGCAACCATTATCTTATAGTTTGGCAATAGATTTTTGGTCGATGGGATAACCAAGTAGTACCATTATTTTTATTGATTTAAAAAATGGTAGGTCAAAGTCTGTAATTTTCAAAAGTTATATTTTTTAAATGCTCATTTTTTTTTTATCAACAAAATTATTTTTTTTTCAAAGGTATCATTTCATTTTTGTGCCAACTATTACGCTTATTGACAATGGTGATGGCATAACAGGGAAATACCAAAACAGTTACTGATTTTATTTCAAATGTAAAGAAAAAAGGTTTAATGAGCAATAAATATTGTAAATATGACTATAACTCAGATTCTACTGAACAGAAGTTTGTAGAACTTACACTGTTAAATAGTAACTTTGGTTTATAAATGGTTTAATGTAAAAACCATCATTCTAAGTTGCTACGGGAGTTCTAAAATTAGGTGAACTCGATTATGAAAGATTTCAAGTCAACCAATCAAATGCACAGTAAGTTAGATAATATTTCAGGGATTTTTTCAATATTTATCATATCATTCTGTGTTCCTTAGTTACGGAGCTATGCGGAAATAGTTCTCAGTTATACAGTAAAGAAAATTGGAAGATATACGCTACAGAGATAGGGTATACTAGAGAGTATATATGTTATAGTTATGGAAGTTGAGCTGAGTTCCTTCAAAAATTCAGAAGTGATGCAGTATATACCTACCCCTACCTCCCAGAGAGTTCTATAATCAAGTTAACGCGATTATGAAAGTTATATTTAACTATCTCAATATATATATAATGCAAAGAGAAATTTCATTCCGGCCGCTTATATCTTGAGTTCTGCTGAATAGATTTTGACGGGACTTACATTGTTAGTTAGATAATTTTTCAGAAAAGATGTTAGTATAAAATATAACGTTCTACGTTTCATAGTTAAATAATTATGGGAAAAGTTCTAAATCAGATGAACCCAATTTTGTATTATTTGCTTTTATTAAAGGTTCCACTGAATGAATTTTTATGGGATTTAAACTGTTAATTAGATCCTTTTTAGGGAAGGTTTCAGTATATTTTCCCCTTTAAAGGATTCTGCTAAGTGGATTTCGATGCAATTTGATCGGTTAGTTAATTTTTCAGTGAATGTTTTAGTATAAAACACATATCATTTGCTGGTGCTTGATTGTTAGGTTGCTTGATTGTAGAATTATAGATGAAAGTTCTAAAATCAGGCGAACCCAATTATTATGAACGATCAGCCTTTTCAATAAGTCCAATTAACAGATTCTGATGAGACTTGCATTGATAATTTTTCATGAACGCTTTTAGTATATTACATATTGTTCTATTGTTCTTTACCGAATTCTACACTAACAGATCAACTAAAGAAATTGCTCCTTAACAGTCTAAATTTTGTATGACTCAATAAAAGATATAATAGCGTAATAACATTCATATTGCTTTCAGCAATTCGGTTGGATACACCAGGTAAATGTCCATATTGCTTTAAAACGCATGATCAAATTCACAGATATATTTTGTTTCATTCAAGATTTCTTTAGAAAAACCGACCAGCGTAGCGGGCGAAGGCGGCTAGTATATATATATATATATATATATATATATATTATATAGTATATATATATATAATATAGTATAATATATATAGTATATATATTATATTAGTATATATATATATATATATGGCCACACTGAACACAATTGCAGAAGATCCAGCATCTGTGAGTATTGTGCTGGTCTACACGAACCAAAATTTTGTTATTATAAGAACAAGAAAGAACTCCATAGATGTAGGAACTGCATGGGGGGAAATGGTGACTTCCCACATGCAGCAAGCTCACTCGAATGTCCAACACTGCAATATTACATCCAACAAAGAAGTCAATCTGCCCAAAATAATAAAGCATATTCAACAGCCTAAATGAAGAAACAAACAACACAAATAATTCAAATATTACAGAAAACAACTCAGCAATTGTATCTGAACAACCAATAAACATAATTCTTAACAACCCAGACCAACAGAATAGACAATATCTACCTATAGAACTAACATTTATACAAATAAATCTTCAGGGATCCAAATCAGCTACCTCCACATTCATGGGTTATGCCAATCAGAACAAAATTTTAGTGTTACTACTACAAGATTTTTATCATCATAACGAAGCAGTCTGGTCAATGCCAACAAATTGGCAATCGTTTACCTCAAAAAACAAAACAGCTGCGGTCATAGTTACATGCAAAGACGTAGAAGTAATAGAGACTTACAGGGATGACAACGCAATTTTTGTAAATATAACAACAGACACTGGTAAAATAACCGTGGGATCAGCATATTCAAAGCCCAAAAGTGACTTCCGAATGGACATGAAATGGCTGGACTATTTCGTTCCCCTAAATCGTCTTATCCTCGGCGCCGATTTAAATGTGCACTTATCTTTACTAGGGTACCAAAAAGAGGATGACCGTGGAACTCTACTAACGTATCTCCTATTATCAAATAACTTAATACTAATCAATGACATTGAAGCGCCACCGTCATTCATAGGCCAGCCAAACAGGCCTTGCAAAGGGAACCCTGATGTCACATTGTGCACCAAGGATCTGGTTGACTGCGTGGACTCCTGGTATGTTGATGACGGAGTTGAGAGCACCTCTGACCACAGATATATCAGGTATTCACTTCAACTTACACCAATTACATTGAACTTAAAGAGATTTAAAACAAGATATACAAAATTTAAAAAATTTAATAATCTTCTTAAACCTAAAATTCAAACCTTGACTAACACATTAAATGAATTGAATACGAGACTAGAATTAGATAACTGGTTAGAAAATTTTAATGCGACTATACTCAATATTTGCAAAACGTCACTAAAAACAAAAAACTATAATCCTTATCCTAAATTTGAGTGGTGGACGGATGAATTGAAAACGCAAAGGAATAAGATCTCGGCATTAAGAAAAAGGTACAAGATTACAAACGACCCAAGGTGGAGAACGCTCCTACAGAAGGAAAGAGCTCTCTATAAAAAACACATCAAACAACAAAAAATTAATTCATGGCAAAAATACTGTACTAATACTAAAGATAAATTTGGCCAAACTTTTAAAATCGCGACAAATAAAAGACTAAAAAATAATCATTTTATACACACTACACTTCAAGGCTCTACACCATACACCACAAAATTAGAAACATTTAATAACTTACTAAATCATCATTTCCCAATACACCCAAATCCGGATCCGCCGTTATTGGACTCAGCAGAGGAGGGAGAACCAGCATATCCTTCCCCCCTAATCTCCTTTAAAGAAATTAATCACGCATTGCAAGAACAAAACAACTTAAAAGCCCCAGGATTTGACAAAATAGATTCATTCATAATAAAAAATATTAATAAAAACTTTAAACATTTACTTAGAGATCTTTTTAATAAATGCCTTACCCTCAACTATTTTCCGAAGGCTTGGAAGATCGCAAATGTAATTTTCTTTGCGAAGCGAAATAAAGATCCAAGTCTTCCATCATCTCACAGACCCATCTGTGACCTTCCGATGCTGGGAAAAATATACGAGAGGATACTCAAACATAGACTTAACTTTTATTTAGAAAATAATAAATTTCTTCATTATGCACAATATGGTTTTCGCGAAAACAAAAGCACTATACAACTATTAAACAAACTTAAACATAAAATAAAATTATACTTACAGGACTTCAAATATTGTAGTTTAATCTCCTTTGATATAGTCGGAACGTTCGACAACATAGATTGGGCCACCTTGGGAGAACAAATAAAAAATTTACCTATACCAAATTACCTTAAAATTATATTACTTAGTTTTTTATCAGATAGACAATTAATAACAAATTATTTGATTAACGAAATTAGGAGAAAAACTTATCAGGGTTGCCCACAGGGGTCGTGCCTCGGCCCGCTCCTGTGGCTAATAATTGCTAATATAATACTCACAAACTTTTATGCCGTCTTCGAAGACCTATATGCGTTTTGCGACGATTTCAATTTAATCGTTAAAGCAAGAAGTAGGATTATCCTGGAGGAAGAAACAAATAAGAAGTTGAAATTATTTTACGAACTATGCAACAATCTCAACCTAAAAATTTCAAGAGAAAAAACTACATTCATTATGTTCGGGAAAAATACTATAGACGGCCGTCCACCATCATTTAGACTCAACGATTACAAATTACAACCGGTCAAAGATATAAAATTATTAGGAATAACCTTCCAAAGTACACTCAATTGGAATGTACATATACAAAATATTAAAAACAAAATTCTGCAACTAACATCCTCAATCAAGAGGGTCTTCTCGGCTACCTGGGGCGTTAACAGAGAATACCTTAGAGCCTGGTACATAACAGTACTGGATCAAAATAATAGATTACGGCTCAGAAATATGGTTTGGAGACCTAAAATTAAAAGACAAACGCACTCTCCAATCAATCCAAAGAACATGCCTTACATCAATAACTAAAACATATAAAAACGTAGCAACACACACATTACAAGTATTATTGGGAATTCCTCCCATACTAATAACACTAGAACACAAAAATTTTAAATACAATATTCTTCATGGTAAAAACATCTTTCTACAAGAACCAAAACCATTAATTAAGTCAGATTTTGAAAGTAAAATACATAAATACGAAATTAATCCAGAAACACATCTAAACAACTTAATTGTAACTGGTAAAACAATAACAATAAAAAAACCAGTAACAATAAAAAATATCGTTTCCATGTACACAGATGGCTCTAAGGTGGACTCAGGAACAGCATACTCACTAGTAATTTATAAAGATAATGAAAAAATATATGAAAATTCAACTAAAATTAGAAAAGAAAATACTATTTTTCAGGCGGAGCTGTACGCGGTCGTGGCAGCAATAAACTGGGCTATTTCATCGCCATATAAAATATTTCAAATCTTCAGCGATAGTCAGTCCACAATAAAAGCGTTTAACAACCTTTTCCCAACAAATCCAATAATATTCGAAATACAAAACACAATTAAACTTTACAAAAACAAAATTTTTTATATCTCCTGGATCAAAGGCCACGCGGGAATTCCTGGGAATGAACTGGCAGATCAGCTGGCTAACGAAGCCGCCCAGTATTGCAACTTACCAGTGGATCGAGGGGTAAAATTACCTCGATCCTATCTTAAACTAGTCGAATGTACCAATCCCAAAACTTTCTTCTATCTCATACATGTTAATACTTCAAAATCCGCTATCACACTGCCAAAATTAAATGGCAATCTATGCATCTCATGAGGATTCTAACGATATGAAATTCCGTGCGTTAGTTCTTGAGATATGTCTATCGCTGAAATCGTCTAAATTCAGAAAAATTCGGCCTAGCAGCGCCACCTATTGGGTGATTTATACCAAATCCTAATCAGCAACAATTTATGTCAACGTCTGACTGAATCAGAAGTTTGGAGAAAATCCGTACATTAGTTTTTGAGATAGAGCAATAACGAAAATCGTGAAAATTCCTGCATAGCAGCGCCACCTATTGGGTGATTAACACCAAAACCTAATTAACAACAACTTGTGTCAACATACAACTAAATCTGAAGTTAGATGAAAATTCGTCCATTAGTTCTATTGATAGAGCTATTGAGGCAATCGTGAAAAAGGCAGCAGAGAAGCGCCACCTGTTGGGCGATTTACACCAACACATAATCAGTAGCAAGTCATATCAAGGACTAACTGAATCTGAAGTTCGTTGAAAATCCGTGCGTTAGTTCTTAAGATAGAGCTATTGGGAAAATCGTGTAAATCCTGCAAAATTCCACATAACAGCGCCACCTGTTGGGCGATTTACACCAAAACGTAATCATCATCAATTCATATCAAGAACTAACTAAATCTGAAGTTTGATCAAAATCCGTGCATTAGTTCTTGAGATAGAGCTATTGCGAAAATCGTGAAAAATGCAGCATAGCAGCGCCACCTCTTGAGCGATTTACACCAAAAACTAATCAGCATCAATTTGTATTAGGGACTAACTGAATATCAATTTCTATTAAATTCCGTGCATTAGTTCTTGAGATAGAGCGCCCACAAAATTTGTGTCACATACACACAGACAGACAGACAGACACACAGACTCACAGAGTCACAGACAGACATTTTGTAAAAACATGTTTTTTGGAATCTCTGACCCCTAAAACGTGTAAATCCGTCGAAAACCGGAATTCGAAAATTTTCATGAATCCAATACTTTCTTCTTGTAAAGATAGAAGAAAGTAAAAATGTTTACATGATCAATTACTGGATAGGTGGCAATACAACTGGGACCACTCAGGGGGAGGCCGATTTACGCACGGGCTGATTCCAAAAGTACAATCCAAACAAATCTCAAAAGATAAAGTATCACTATACTTTCTGTCAGGCTGCGGCAGCTTCCCGTCATTTTTACATAGGATAGGTAAAAAAGACAACGACCTTTGCAAGTGTGGTGGCCGGGGAGATCCGCTACACTACATTTTTGGTAATTGTAAATTTATGCGATTTAAGTTCAAAAGATCAGAACCTACACTTTTAGAAGACATCATGAAAGTCTTAAATGATCCATCAAAATTAACTAAACTCTATGCCAACTATAACATTTTAAATAGTCACTATTCTTTCATAAACTATAAATTTCCCGAATACAAATACCTAGCCTGATATACTGTGGTGGCATCCCATGGGTCCACGTGGTAAGTATAGAGTGTAAAATTAATTTAAGGGAAGATGATTATAAGAAGACATGTATATAGTTCTGTTTCATATTGATTTTCATATTGAGATTGCATATTGTGCTCCTTTAAGTGTGTCGGAATGCTTTTCTTTCTTATTGTCGTTCTAGGTGACATCTGTGAATTGCCATCTGTAAATATACTAATATCTAATTATTATTAATGTACAGTAATTAATACCTCAAATTTATATTACTAATATTAATTACAATACATATTTGCAATATTATCAAAGCATTATATTTTACATACTTTATATATTTTCTACTTATAATTTCAATTACTAATTAGGAAACTTGAAAGATAAATCCTTATTATGAATATTTTCCACATCATTGTTGATTTAGGTGACGTCTGTAAACTGTTATCTGTAAATACATTATTATTTGATTTTTATTAATTTATAACAATGTCAACTCGAATTTATTTACTTATCTTAACTTTATCTTGAATTTCATACCTTCTGCTAATTGACATTCCAATTTATTGTAATACATTTATTGAAATAATAACATTACTAAATATTATCCCTGAAATGTAAAAATATAATTAGGCTCGCCCCGAACTAATAGGGTAGCCAATTGTGATCGGCTCTGTAAAAACAGTTTCTTCTATTAAGCAAAAAATAAATGTTCATCGGTGGTCCGGGGGCCTCCCGCTGGCCTCCCGTGTTCTCTTCGGGGAGTCGGACGGGTCCGTGGGGGGTCTTGTTTGTTGGGGCTGGTTCTTTCGGGGCCTGCTCCTGAAGTTGTGGTTTCGCGGGTGGTGGAACTTTTTCCTGCCCTGGGCTCGGGGGCAATTGCCCTGACCATATGCCACAAGCGGGTTCTCAGGGTGGGCGATATCCATATCCATATATATATATATATATTATATAGTATATATATTATATTAGTATATATATATATATATATATATATATATCACGTTTTTATAGGCACGATAACTTTCATAATTCTGCACAAATCTCTTCCAAACTGATACATAAAATCAAGGGGTATAAAATCTCGATTACGTTCGTTAATGGACAAAATCGGACCAAGATGGTGGAAATAGGGAGAGGTTTTGAGAAAATCGAAAAAACCCCATAACTTCTTAATTATAATACATATCGAATCAGTTTAAAGTTATTACTTCTAAAAAAAGGGCCAAAAATTTATGTATGACAGACTTTTGATAAAATAAAAAATGGGCACAAGGGGTGACAAAAATAGGGTTTTCGGGAGGGAAAAAATTCATAACTTCGTCAATTCTCAAGATATCAAATCCAATTAAATTTATTATAAATCTTCTTAATATTATCTACAACTTTTATACGGACAAGTTTTTGATAGGACCAATTCGTACCGTAAAAAAAATTAAAAACGAAAACAAAAATCCCTGCCGGCCCGGCCTACAGGCTGGGGTAGATTTCGAAGTTAAGTATATTAATTTCACCATCAAAAACTAAATCATTATTAGATATAAATCCACTTTAACTGTTTTATCTGTCTGCTTTTGACGAGTTTTTTTTCCTTTTTATAAAATAGCTGGTTTTATCAGAATCATGTTAAGGCGATATTAAAAAAAATGTTTTTCCATACTCAACAACTCGAAATTTTCTGGCACATTTTCAGATTCATTTTTAATAATAATAAAAAAAAATATATATATGAAACATGCTGACGTGATTTTTGAAAAGATTTATAAGCGACCTGTGTTTTTATTTTTCTTTCAATTAATTAAAACTTGATTAATAAACAATTACTTTCTCAGTAGAACAATATTTTTCGTTTCTAACACAATCGCTTCAAGAAATTCTGTTCAAAATACTCACTTTGACATCATTTTTTGAAATATATTGTGCCTCTATCAAAAAATCGGTCATTACTGTAAATTATATAGTTTCTGAATAAGAGAATCTAGCAATTGGATGCGTTTGAGAGCAAAAATGAATTTAAAAATGAGTAAAAAAATAGACAGTTTGGATTTGAATGCACCCTTAATAAGATGATTTTTTTCTTCAACCGCTATGTATTTTTAATTTGTTTTTGCTGTAAGAATTGGCCCTATCAAAAACTCGTCTGTATAAATGTTGAAGACAATATTAAGAAGATATGTGATAAATTCATGGAGATTTTATATCTTGTGAATTGACGGAGTTATGAAAATTTTTCTTCTTCAATCCCCCTTTTTTGTTTTCGTTTTTAATTTTTTTTTTTTTTTTGCGGTACGAATTGGTCCTATAAAAAACTTGTGAATATAAAAGTTGTAGATAATATTAAGAAGATATATAATAAAATTATTGGATTTGATATATTGAGAATTGACGAATTAAGAAATTTTTTCCTCCCAAAAACCCTATTTTTTGCGCCCCTTGAGCCTATTTTAAATTTTATCAAAAATCTGTGATGCATGAATTTTTGGCGCTATTTTTAGAAGTAATAAAAACTTTAAACTGATTTGATATGTACAAAAATTAAGAAGTTATGGGGTTTTTTCGGTTTTCACAAAACCCCTCCCTATTTCCATCCCCTTTGTCCGCTTTTGCCCATTAACGAACTTGTCCGAGATTTTATGTCCCGTGATTTTATGTATCAGTTTGGAAGAGATTTGTGCAGAATTGCGGAAGTTATCGTGTCCAGAAGAAAGTGAAAACACAACTGCTTCGGGAAATTCCGTTCAAAATGCCCACTTTGACATCATTTTTTGAAATATATTCTGCCTCTATCAAAAAATCGATCATTGCGGTACATTATATAGTTTCTGAATAAGCGAATCTACCAATTAAATGCGTTTGAGAGCAAAAATGAATTTAAAAATAAGTCAGAAAATAAGCAGTTTGGATTTGAGTGCATATTTAATGCAATGATTTTTCCAATACAATCCGCTTTGGGAAATTCGGTTCAAAATGCCCACTTTAACAGCAATTTTTGAAATATATTCTGCCTCTATCAAAAAATCGATCATTACTGTACATTATATAGTTTCTGAATAAGAGAATCTAGCAATTGGATGCGTTTGAGAGCAAAAAAAAAAAAATTGTAGAATGAGTCAGAATATACGCAGTTTGGATTTGAATACACCCTTACTTAGATGATTTTTTTCTTCAACCGCTATGTATTTTTAATTTGTTTTTTCAGTAAGAATTGGTCCTATCCAAAACTTGTCTATCTAGATGTTGTAGACAATATTAAGAAGATATATGTTAAATTCATGGGGATTTTATATCTTTTGAATTGGCGGAGTTATGGATTTTGTACTTCTTCAATCCTCATTTTTGTTTTCGTTTTTAATTTTTTTTGGCGGTACGAATTGGTCCTATCAAAAACTTGTGAATATAAAAGTTGTAGATAATATCAAGGAGATTTATAATAAAATTTATTGGAATTGATATCTTGAGAATTGACGAAGTTATGAATTTTCTTCTCCCAAAAACCCTATTTTTTGCGCCCCTTGAACCCATTTTTAACTTTATCAAAAATCTGTGATACATAAAATTTTGGCCCTATTTTTAGAAGTAATAAAAACTTTAAACTGATTTGATATGTACAAAAATTAAGAAGTTATGGGGTTTTTTTCGGTTTTCACAAAACCCCTCCCTATTTCCATCCCCTTTGTCCGCTTTTGCCCATTAACGAACTTGTCCGAGATTTTATGTCCCGTGATTTTATGTATCAGTTTGGAAGAGATCTGTGCAGAATTGCGGAAGTTATCGTGTCCAGAAGAAAGTGAAAACACAACTGCTTCGGGAAATTCCGTTCAAAATGCCCACTTTGACATCATTTTTTGAAATATATTCTGCCTCTATCAAAAAATCGATCATTGCGGTACATTATATAGTTTCTGAATAAGCGAATCTACCAATTAAATGCGTTTGAGAGCAAAAATGAATTTAAAAATAAGTCAGAAAATAAGCAGTTTGGATTTGAGTGCATATTTAATGCAATGATTTTTCCAATACAATCCGCTTTGGGAAATTCGGTTCAAAATGCCCACTTTAACAGCAATTTTTGAAATATATTCTGCCTCTATCAAAAAATCGATCATTACTGTACATTATATAGTTTCTGAATAAGAGAATCTAGCAATTGGATGCGTTTGAGAGCAAAAAAAAAAAAATTGTAGAATGAGTCAGAAAATACGCAGTTTGGATTTGAATACACCCTTACTTAGATGATTTTTTTCTTCAACCGCTATGTATTTTTAATTTGTTTTTTCAGTAAGAATTGGTCCTATCCAAAACTTGTCTATCTAGATGTTGTAGACAATATTAAGAAGATATATGTTAAATTCATGGGGATTTTATATCTTTTGAATTGGCGGAGTTATGGATTTTGTACTTCTTCAATCCTCATTTTTGTTTTCGTTTTTAATTTTTTTTGGCGGTACGAATTGGTCCTATCAAAAACTTGTGAATATAAAAGTTGTAGATAATATCAAGGAGATTTATAATAAAATTAATTGGAATTGATATCTTGAGAATTGACGAAGTTATGAATTTTCTTCTCTCAAAAACCCTATTTTTTGCGCCCCTTGAACCCATTTTTAACTTTATCAAAAATCTGTGATACATAAAATTTTGGCCCTATTTTTAGAAGTAATAAAAACTTTAAACTGATTTGATATGTACAAAAATTAAGAAGTTATGGGGGGTTTTCGGTTTTTACAAAACCCGTCCCTATTTCCATCTCCTTGGTCCGATTTTGCACATTATCGAACTTGACCGAGATTTTATGCCCTTTGATTTTATGTATCAGTTTGGAAGAGATTGGTGCAGAATTAGGAAAGTTATCGTGTCCAGAAGAAAGTGATATATATATATATAGATAGATAGATAGATAGATAGATAGATAGATAAAGTTTTTTACTGAGGGTGGTTTTGGGTTCTAGGGGTCATGATCGGTGTAGATCTGCAAAAAGTTTTCAGAAATTCCAACATAGGAACGATCCCAATAGGTAGTATTTCATACGAAATCTACCTAAAAGAGGAGTCTGAAGAAGATAAAAAAGACATAACTTCGTCAATTCACAAGATATAAAATTCGCATGAATTTTTTATATATCTTCTTAATATTATCTGCAACTTTTATACTGACAAGTTTTTGATAGGACCAATCCTTACAACAAAAACTAATTAAAAATAAATAGCTTTTGAAGAAAAAATTATCGTATGAAGTGTGTACTCAAATCCAAACTGTTTATTTTCTGACTTATTTTTAAGTTCATTTTTGCTCTCAAAAGCATTCAATTGGTAGATTTTCTTATACAGAAG
Source organism: Maratus speciosus (assembly GCA_963932465.1). NCBI lineage: Eukaryota > Metazoa > Arthropoda > Arachnida > Araneae > Salticidae > Maratus > Maratus speciosus. The sequence goes on along the minus strand of OZ010795.1, from coordinate 503,273,123 downwards.
CTATATAATGTACAGTAATGATCGATTTTTTGATAGAGGCAGAATGGTTCGTTTTTTGACGTCAGCAAGTTTCATGTTTTTTCTTTTAAAAATGAATCTGAAAATGTGTCAAAAAATTTCGAATTGTTGAGCATGGAAAAGTATTTTTTTTATTCTTAACATGATTCTGATAAAACCAGCTTTTACATAAAAATGAAATTAAAAACTCGTCAAAAAGGGCCAGATAAAATTGTTAAAGTGGGTTTATCTCTAATCATGACTTAGTTTTTGTTGTTGAAATAGTACTTAACTTCGAAATCTAACTCCGCCTGTAGGCCGAACCGTCAGGGTTTTTTTTAGAATAGAGAGATGTTATTTTATAGGACGAAGAATGTTTCATTACAATTCCATCATTTGTTCAAGTGTATTACAATTTATTTTTAATTTAAATTCATTATGCAAAAAAAAAAAAAAAAAAAAAAAAAAAAAGTAGAAATGCACATTTTTATCGATTTGTATTGATTAGCTAGTGAGATGCAAATTGCAAAAAAATGAACTAATCAATATTAATTAGAAACTTACATTACTTAGAAATTACTGAAGCAATATGTTATGGATTTCATTATTTTATGCTGCATATTATATTTTTTAAGAGCTCTAATAAAATGCCCATACATTTTTGGATTGCTTTTTGTAATCTTAATTATTAATGCATTATGCAATTAAAAAAAAAAAAAAAAAAAAAAAAAAAAAAAAAAAAGTTAAAAAACGCATATATTTTAACTTTGCGATTAGAATCAAAACATAATCACCACCTTCCCCTGAAAAATAAATAAATAAATTTTCGTTACTTTCTGACTATTTGTTGTCAATTTATGAACAAATGTTTTATGTCGACAACTTTGAAGCGTTTTTACAGAATTTGTTAAGGTGTATTAAAATACAAAAAATGTCCGAACGACGAAAAACATTTTTAGTTCGTAAAAGTCTTTTAAAATTAGTTATAGTATATTTTGTCACAGATAGTCATCTGCATCTGAAAATGGAACTCATCTTTTAAAAATTCATTTAAATGCTGAAGGGACACATTATACACTTCGGTATAAATAGTTTTATCTTGCGGCTTTTAGAATGGCGATTATGAGTTCCTTTTGAATTTTCTTGGCGTGTTGTAGGTGGCAAACTTTGTAAGAGACTGTAAGAGACACATTATATTGCATTGCATGTGTGCTAAATACGGATAGGTAAATGATATTTTTATAGATTTCCAGCTAAGAATTGTTACTCTCGCTAATAAAAGATTGTTACATTTTTATTTTAATAGTTATTGCTGCAATATCATTATAAATTTAAAATGAGTTTTTCAATATTTATGCAGTTCTCAAAGACATTTTATGTTCTAGTTAATGTGTGTTTCAAAATAGAGCAGCGGAAATTTAGGGTAAATTCGGAATGACAAATTTAATATAAGAAAAATACAATACTTGTTGATATCGAGATTTTCAAAGTTCATCTAAAAATAAATAGTATGTATTCTCGAGAAAGTTTACTGTGGTACCGATATACAAGGTGTTTTACTACCAGAACGGCAAACTTGCAGGAGGTGTAGGGGCACAGAGACAAACCGGAATCACATAGCAATGCAGGGTCGGAAATGCCGTAGTTGCGAGCTATGGTGCAAAGAAGCAGAGGTCAAGAACAGAAACAGCACCACATTAATGTAACAGAAAACATTTTATTGAAAGGTTGTACTACAGAAGGTGTTCGAAATTTTGACCAGAAGTCGTCAGGCAAGCTTGACAGCGACGCTTGCAGTGTTGCGGCAGATGGCGCTGAACGATGGCCGCTCCAATATCTGTAGCTGCTGGGAGGATACGCGTCACGCCAGGAATCTTCCAGAACGTAAGGAATTCCATGCGGTGCCACTATCAAGCCTGCCTGACGTCTTCTGGTCGTAATTTCGAACACCTTCTGTAGTACAACTTTTCAATAAAATGTTTTCTGCCCCATTAATGTGTTGCTGTTTATGTTCTTTTTCTCTTCTTCTTTGAACCATAGCTCGTAATTAGGGCATTTTCTATCCTGATTGCTATGTGATTCTGAATCGTCTCTGTGCCCCCTACGCCTCCTGCAAGTTTGTCGGTCTGATAGTGAAACACCCTGTAGAGAACTATAAAAATATAACTTCAGTATAAACAGTGTTATCTTGTGTCTATTAGAATGACAATTATGATTTGCGTCTAAATTTTCTTATGCTTTGAACTACAGTCATGTTCAAAATTAAGAGAATTTGCATATTTTGTCGAATTTCATGAAAAGTACTGAGCGAAAGGTAAAACTAATAGTTCTAAACAAAAACGCAACCCTTTAGTGTCGAATGCGTATGCGTACATGTGTTATGGGCGGAGTGGGGAGAGGAACATGCTTTATAAGCGAGACTGACAATTTTCTCGTTTTTTTCGCTAGTACACCTCGCTGAATATCTTGGTATTTTTTTGCAACATTCGATGAAATTCAAAAGAAAACAGTCAAAATGTATAACCACCAATGTTTGGATGGTGGAATGAGGTGGCAAATCGCGGGAAGACTGGGAACATGGCAGTCTCAAGGACAAATTCCTAGAGACTTCAATCTAATGCCCATCTTCGTGTCCAACTTACGGAGACGGTTTAAGGACACCGGATCCACAGAAAGAAAACCTGGGCAAGGTTGTCCAAGAGCAACGACGGCTAACAAAGATCCCGGACTATTTGTCAATTACAGCGAGGGGTAAGCATAGTGCAACAGCCTCTCAGCTCTCTAGTGACCTTTATGCGGTCATAGGCAGTCCAGTTTCAAGCGTTACTGTTTGCAGAAGGCTACATGACATAGGGTTGTTTGCAATAGGACCTCTTCTTGCTTCCCGCTCACTTCTGCACACAAGAAAACCCGTTTAGCATGGTACAGAGGTCATTGACTTTGGACCAGGGATCAGTGAAGAACCATCCTATTCACAGATGAGACTCTGTTCAGCCTAAATAGAAACTCTCGACGTACTTTCATCCGAAGAAAAACAGGGATCCGCTAACCTGCCTTCCAACTTCCGAGTAAAAGACCACTATCGCATCGGAGGTTTGATGGTCTGGGCAGGAATCATGTTGCATGGGCGCACACCCTTCCCTGTGTTTGACGATGGATCTATGAGTGGTCTGAGGTGTAGGTATGATATCTTGGTACCCTATTTTCGCCTTTTCAGAGGTGCTGTTGACCCTGATTTCAACTTAATAGATTACAACGCACGCTCAGATAGAGCCCATCTGGTCGACGAATTTCTGAAAAGTAAGGATATTCGCTTGATGGATTAGTCAACGAGATCTCCAAACCTAAACCACATAGAGCATATCTGAGACGTTCTGGGGAGGAAAACTAGAACTCACTTTCCATCTCCCACAACCTCCAAGGTCTTGGAGTGAAATAAACTGCCACAGGACACATAAACTGCCTGATTTCCAGTATGAGTTCACGTTACGAGAGCCGTAAAACTGTAAGAGGGCACCATACCCCCTATTACAATTTTTGGTTCAATATTGTAAGCTATATTTTATACATTCCGGCACTCATTATTCTTACGCACGATCATGCGTGAGCCTTATAACTGCTGTATGTTTATTTTTGTTGTACTATATTAATCTATGTACATATCTAATTTCATTAACATCTGTCTAGTAGTTCTGGAGGTAATCGACCAAATCTGAAAATTCTCTTAATTTTGAACATGAATGTATATAGATACGAAAAGGAGTTAAATTTTTTTAGCAATATTTTCTCTTAGTATTTTTTCTTTTTATTGTAAATATTTTGTTTCATTTTTACAAGCATGTTTATATATATATCAACACTTGTAAAATACGTTTTCTTAGACTTTTAAATCATATTTTTTATAAAAGAACTTAAAAAATTATAACCTACAATGCAGAAAAATACTTACATTTATTAAAACCCATTGAATTGTTCATGGTTACATATGACGCAGTTTATTTCAGCTCGAACACGTGTTAATATCGATTCCTTCATATTAAGTAGCAGAAATTAAATAATCAATTAAATGCAAATTTTATATCAGGGTCATCAAACCGTTATTGTTACTCCTCAAACTATGTTGCATTTAAATTCTGGCAAATGATAGTAAAGAAACTTGGTTTCATTATTTAATCGAAATATCTTTCAGGTTAGGAAAATATATCTCCGCTGAGAATGAAATTAAATGGCGAAAAGAAGTAAAGCTTTTTAATATTTAATTAGCTTTCTGGGAGAGAGGATTACATTGAAAATATATACTGAAACTTTTCGTGATATGGAATCATTCTTTACGAAAATTCAGTGTTATTTTGCAAATACCAACAATTCTAGAAACAATATCTTCAAGAAACATTTCCCTCTGTAGAATATCTAGTTTAACAGAAAAGCCTTTTTGGAAAATTACGGGCAGCAAAGGGGCCCATCAGAAACGTTTCTGAAAACTTCTGTAAAATATTGTTGTCTGACGTTTATGATTGGTCATTTTTCAAAATTTCCGGAAAATAACGGAAAGGTTTATGGGATCTTGTATAATGATGAAGGTTACACTGAATTTTCATAAGCATTTTTTCTGAATTAGAGTAGTTGTACTGCCATATTTTACAGTTTCCTAAATAACAACAAATAATGTCCGAAGAGGGTTTTTTTATGAAGAGTGGCACGAATTTTCGTTTTTTCTCATTTTCTCTTTAAAATCTTATAAATCATACTCTGTCTTTTTTGCTTTCACATCAAATTCCTGATATTTTGTCAGTGCGCTAACCATCTAAACAAATGGATTCGGATTCGTTTCTGTTTTGTTTGTTTGTTTGTTTTTAGGAAATAATAATTGTTAAAAGTAGTTGTTTTGAATTATATTTGTTTATATCCACATAGAATGAAAGCTCCCGAAGGCCTCCTTAGAAGACCTCCTTCATCTCGCATTGCTCCTGATATAAGAATAACATGATCCGGGTTTTCTAAAAAAGAGATAAGATTGAACTGCTGGGAATGTTCTACAGAACAACCTTCTAGGATGGCATTCCTAAAGACGTAGCTAGGAAGACCCAGTCCTGATGTTCTGATGCCCTGGTGCCTCATAAGTGATTCTGGCATTAAAACTGAAAATTCAACTGTGATTAATTCAATAACAAAATCAAGTTTAGGAAATGTTGGAGATGACTCCAACATATCTTATAAGTTAATTTTAGACAGTATTTTTTAATCACAATTTCTTATAATTATGGGTATCTTTTCAAAACTCTTTTTTAAATCTTTCTAAATATTTCATCTAAACTTAAGTATCTTTACTTTCTTTAATTTTATTCCTTTCTTTATATTTCGGAGCCAGCATTTTCTTTCATTATTTAAACTTATGGGCCACACGTTCACGCATGCGTGGAATGTATAAAGGACGTTCAGTTGACCATGAAAAAAGATCGGTCATGTAGACACATATAGTACAGGCAAGAAAATAGCATCATTGCATCAGCTTTTCCTAGCCAATCAGAAAAAAACGCACCCCTCTTTTCTGACCCTGAAGAGAACAAAAGAAAAATCTCTCTCGGTCAGTAGATCGCTTCGCGAACTGGAAACTGGAACCGTCTAGCGTACTATCTACCCTATATATATAAAATCCTAATGAAACGAATTTATGAAACGGATATATGAAACGAATTTATGAAACGGATATATGAATCGACTGATTAAACAACTCATTATGTTTCAAGCGATTTCTCCTAAAATATGGAATACTTTGCGATGAAATTAACACCAAAAATCAGCATTGATCCGCAGATCTCAAAACTGGTATTAGAATTTTTAAATTCGAATTAGTTTTCGAAATATTAATTTTTTTCTAATTTTATATACATTTTTCTAACAACAATGGCAACTCAAATTTTAATCACACAGATATTTTTTTTCATATTTCAGAAAAGGTTGACATGGTAACTCGGCTATTGTTGTTTATTTGAAAATAAATGTTTATTTACTTTAATTTCTTTTTATAAATTATGTAAATTATTTTGTTCTATAATTATTAATTATTTTTTTTATATTTCCTTTAGAAAATAATAGAAAATAATTAAAAAATACGGTACTACTTAGTTATTCCGTCGACCAATTTCGCGAAATTATATAAATTGCCAAAACACTCGCCAAATTATACAAATTGGCATAATTTTTATTTTAAATAACGAAAGAACAAATAAATTAGTATAACATTAATAAATATACAAATAAAAAGTTGAAATAAAAATCACTTGATTTCGTAAACACGTGTAACTTGCTTAAAGTCAAGTGAATGTGACATTTACGATCAACCATTATTGACATTTAATCTTATAGTTTGGTGATAGATTTTTGGTCGACGGGATAACTAACAAGGAAGGTCTCCATACAGGGCATACTCAGAATATGTTCAAAAAAATGCTAGTGAAACTACTAATGTATGTAATAAGGGATCAGTCAAATTTAACGGCGGAATTTCAGTAGAAAGTCTGTAAAAAAATAATATACTTTCGAATATTTGGCGCGAAAATACGAAAGTGACACGCGATTTGCCGAGCAGGATTTTTCCTCGCCAAAAGCAAACGATTTTAATCCATCTGAAAATTGTTTATTAATAGTTTTTTAGAACGCAAGGTTTTTAATGAATCTAAACTTAATGAAAGAGGTTATTATATATTTTTTATATTACATATATATGTTGCTTGTTGCTGTAGTTATTTAATTTTATCACTGTAAAAATATCTTCTATGCTTTGCAAGTTGTAAATATCTATTTTAAGTTATAGTTAGCTGAGATTTGATTGCCATAATACATTTCCGTATCAAAGACGAAGTCGTTTCCATAGAAACGAAATCAAATCGACAGTGTTCTATCTGCCTAATTTTTGAGCTTGAAATAATTTAAATCAATTTAAATTTTGCTTTAAATCGAAAATATGATATTTAAATTTCATTATAAATACATATAAATATATATGAGAAACTGTAGTTAAACTAAAAATAACAAAACTATAGTTAAAACAAATTAAATATGACAGAACTAAAGTTATTTAAATTAAACTTATATAAACAAATTCAACATAAAAAGTTTTTTGCTACATAAAAGCGTATTTTTTTTTCATCGCCAACCGGTGATAAATCGTCAAATAAACGAAAATTTCGTTATTTTTTTACTGATGCTGTATCGGCGTTCCGCCAAAAATTCTTTTATAAACATATATATCCATATGAGAAGAACATTCTGTAATTTTTTCAGATTTTTCTGAGTATGCCCGTATGGAGACCTTCCTTGTAAGTAATACCAAAATTCGGTGCTACTGTAACTGGTATGTATGTAACTGGTATTTGAAAACGAGGTTTTCGCCAAATTTTCGTAAAAAATGCCCCCAGGGGGATACCTTCTTTAGGTATTCACGAGCTTCGCAACCCCGGGTTCCTGAGCGATCTTTTGTCTTTTCCTTTTCCTCTTATTTCTCTTGTCTTTCTTTCCTCTTTGTTTCACTCTCGTTGTGGTTTCCTCTTCGGAGGTGAGGGCAATTCTGTATGAGCCGATATCATCCTGTATGTCGACTCATGGAGAATTGTAAACCACCCACGTGTTTGCCGTGCGTGGCGACCCGTGTCCCTGGAAAGGAAGATCCTGGCAGTTGAGGGAAACTAACACACTGCTTTGGCCTCTGCTTCAGGTAGACGGGAGGTGCATATTGGTCCCGTATGCATCAATCGGCTGGTCAGCTGACTTGTCACTGGCTGGGGATCAAGTGATCAGGCACTTACTAGCCATCTCGTTAAGGGTGGAGACTGGCATAGGAGTGTCTTGTGACCGTATAGGCCCTGGTTAGCACTGGTGCACGAATGTGCATCCCCATGTTAGGCTCGGTAGTGGGAGGTGCGACTGGGGTCTGAATTGTTTTTTTTCTATCATGGGTGGAAAAACTTCACTTCCTTCTATATCTCTCCCATGTGGAGAGCAACAAACTCCACAGAACAATTCATTCCCACGTTTTTTTTTCATAATTAAACGTACTGACAGTATTTCAGATAGTTCATTTAAAAGAACTTCACCGTTTCTTTTTGGTAAAACATTCCAGTCAGTTTTTGAGGATGGCTATTCGCTGAAAAAAATGCAGTCTGGAGATTTATTGTTGGAGGTCTCTTCAGCCAAGCACTCGCAACTCCTCTTGAATTGCACATCAATAGTCTCCTTTTCTGTTTCTGTCGAAGCACATCAAACTTTAAATACTACCCGAGGTGTCATATCTGAACCAGAACTTCTATTCTCTACAAAGGAAGAGCTTCTAGAAAACTTAAAAGATCAGAATGTCATAGATGCATGTCGTATCACAATCAGCCGAAATGGCCAAGTCCTTCCTACAAAACACATTATACTCACTTTCAATCGCCCGAATTTACCAACCAGAATAAAAGCTGCCTACTTAAGCTGTCCTGTCCGAGCCTATATCCCTAACCCCCGCCGTTGCTTTAAATGCCAGCGGTATGGCCACATAAACACTACCTGTCGTGGCTCTGTTACCTGTGCACGTTGTGCAGAAGTCGGTCACGATAGTAAATCTTGCAGTAATTGTGAACGCTGTGTAAATTGTAAAGGTGACCATACAGCCTACTCTCGCTCTTGTCCAGATTGGATACGAGAAAAAGAAATCCTTGCTGTTAAAATTAGCGAAAAACTTTCATACCCAGAAGCTCGCAAACGTGTTGAATCCAGAACCCAATCCATCGGAGTTTCTTATTCGAGTTTACTCAAACAACAATCAAAATCTGTAAGGCACATTAACACCCAGACTGAAAACTCATTTCTCCCAACTAATGCATCTGTGACACCATCTTCCAGCATTTCTAAGAAAAAAACCCGTGATGTCTTCTCTGCCAGTACTCTAAAACTTGCACCAAAACTAGAAATTTAGCCACCATCTACCAAGCCTGTCAAAATAGAGTACCCAAATAGTCAGTCTCAGAAATCTTCAAATCAAATAAAAAAGTCAACCCAACGTGAGACGGAAAAACCACCTGTTTCATCTGCACTTAAACTGAAAAAACCTGATACTATTCAAACCGTGAAACCGAGCCAAAAAAACTGCATACAGAGAGATATGAAGACCATTCGGGGTTCTTCACAGTGGCAAACTGTGAAGAAAAAAAGCAGGACATCACCTCCTAGTCCAACATTTTCTAATATAAAAGATCGGAAACAGCTGCAAAATTATGTTAAAGAGGCTATGGAGTCAGACTCTTATGACTCGAGTATAGATGAAAATAATACTGTCTTTGAAGAGTTTGTGCTTAAGTAATTATACATTGTTTTTAAATTCAGTTATTTTTCAAATTGTCTTGTATATAACATCTTATACTTTGTTCATTTTTTTTAACAATTATTACTTCATTTTACATTCTTTACAAATGTCTTTAATTAAAACAATTTTGTCTTTTAACTGTTGTCTTTTTGCTTTTAAAATGATTTTAATTATGCATATCATTATTGCTGTTATTTAGTTGTTTTTATAATCCTAATAGCTATTTTTGCCCTTACTTTTTTATTTTGTTTTTGACTTTGTCTTGGCGCAGCATGTCCCTAAAGGGACCTTGTGCCATTAAAATTCATTCAACCAACCAACCAATCGTAAAAAAAATCTCGCCAAACCTGCTGTGCGTGTATGACATCTGGCCAAATATTACCACTCGAAAAAAAAATGCTAACTGGCGAGTTGAAGAAAAGCTATTGGGGAGATTTGCATCCGGCAAGCGTAATAGTACCAAGAATTCTTTGCAACCATGGCAAATTTCATGTAGTTTTATTCGAAAAAAAAAATTTCGATTTTTAATCAAAATGGAAAACTTAGGGTCCCATATTGGCGCGATTTTTTTCTGACGCCAATGTCATATACGGAATGGGCACTTAACTGGCACCAAAGTATCGTTATTTTGCTTGATATGGTAAGCCGGATGTTGTTGTTTATGCTGTTGATACGTTCCTCAAATTGGCGTCGTTAAAAAATCGCGCCAATATGGGAGGTATATGACATCTATGCCAAACTTTCATATGAACGGCGAAGGGATCAGGCCGTATTTGTTTATGGCAGTTGATGACTTGAACTATTATAATATAGATGAAATAATGGCGATAGAATAATATTTGACGACTTAGCACCTGTGCCTGGCTAACATTAAAGTACCAAAAAGGCACCTAGAGTATAAGAAGCGAAGTGGTCCGCCTGGAACTGTTGATGATAGTCACATGACTTAGGCTATTGTTATAGAGCTTGTTTTGAAATACCGGGAGACAAAGACTCTGTATACGTAATTTACTTTATTTTAGCTTCTTTTCAAATGTTTAACTGATCCTCTTTAATCAAAAACGAAAACAACCATTGGATGTCTTAACAGCAACTGATTCGCCCTTAAATTTTTGCAACAATCTTAAAACTACTGAAATCACATTTCCAGATATTATCATCCATAGACGGTTATGCATCCAGTTTTTTTTCGTGACCCTGTATATCATTTTATCTATATTCTACAAACATTTCTTAGTAAACTAAATGCAATTCAGCGTAAAAACTTCTTTAAACACCACCTTTAAGCAATTTACGCTCATACTCAGTAACCCTTACGAATTCTTTTCAGTAGCCCTGTATATGAACTATAGCATTTATGTACTCCGTATAGCATGCATAAATATAGTGAAACATAAAAGCACATATCATAATTAAAACATGCATTTCCAGCAATCACCGCTTATGTAAGTACTTCGGACATAATATAATATCTGAAATATTTTGTGCGTCCCCTTAAATGCTATGTACTTCTTATGAAATAACTTATAGTAAACCTCAGCGACGTATATAAATTTCATTATGTATTAAACTAGTGGGGCTTTGCCCCCCTGCTCGCTACGCTCACCAATCCCCCACGTAATCGCTTCGCGATTCCATTCGGCATCGCGAAGCAATCCGTATTTTCTAGTCAACCGTAGATGTAATTGTTTCGCGTTTCCATTTTGGATCGCTTCGCGATCCCTTATTTTATATGCATTCAATTTTTAGATTCCACTTTGTAAAAACGCGCTCCTCCTCAACTCCTAACAATCTTATTTCCTTATCTCCAAGCACATAATCATTAGAGCTTACAGTTTCATAATTATAAGAATTATTAAATATAAAATTATACATAGTAGTGTTACGAAATTGTAAATAGTTAGTGTTTGTGCTTAAAAATAATGTAACTACTTCAATTAAGCTGTATTCATATGCTAATATTAGTTTTTGTAGCATTGAAATATCTTAATTTGTTAATTTTCTACAAGCAAGTAAACCCTATTGGATTTCAATGGGAGTATATGGAAATTTGGCGAAATACTGGAAATAGCGCCAAGTTGGCGTCACTGGCGACATATCGCCAAGTTGGCGATAGACTTGGTGGCAGAGCCGCTTCCTTCGTAATCCCCCTTATAGCGTCAGAAAGCTTTGACCAATCAGATGCGTTTCGCGGTATCTACGCAGATTTTCATTTGTCCATTTCTAAAGCATCACTTTTTTTATATAGAGAAGGACTATGGGGGGTCCTTCTTCCTGCCCGCTACGCTCCCCCCCCCCCCCGCGTAATCGCTTCGCGATTCCATTCGATATCGGCAAGTAATCGCTATTTTCTAGTCACCCCCAGATGTAATTGTTTCGCGTTTCCATTCTCGATCGCTTCGCGATGCCTTATTTTCTATGCATTCAATTTTTAGATTCCGCTTGGTAAGAACGCGGTCCTTCCCAACTCCTGACAATTAACTTAAATAGTTCAATTAAGCTCTATTCATAAGCTAATATTAGTTTTTGTTGCATTGAAATATCTCAATTTGTTGATTTTCTGCAAGCAAGTAAACCCCATTGGATTTCAATGGGAGTCTATGGAAATTTGGCGAAATACTGGAAATAACGCCAAGTTGGCGTCACTTTTGGCGACTAATTTTGGTCACCAAATTTGACGATATATCGCCATGTTGGCGACAAAGTTGGGGACGTTTGGCGACAGAGCCGGGTCCCCTCCCTTTTGTAAACCCTCTTACAGCGTCAGAAAGCTCAGACCAATCAGATACGTTTCGCGGTATCTACACAGATTTTCATTGGTCTATATTTAAAGCGTTACTTTTTTTATATATACTAGGGGGCTCTGCCCCCTACGAGCTACGCTCGCCATCCCCCGTTCAGACACACCAAAATCCAAAAAGCACACTAATTTGATCGGCTTTAAAAATATTGAATTTAAAAAAAAAAAAGAAAAAAAACAGTAGCGATCTCTCTATAAACGGGTTTCTATTCGTTTTCCTTGGATTGGGGATTTTTAAGACCAAATCTATTGCTGTTAAGAGATACAATGGCTTTTTTAGTATTTAATTAAAAAAAAATAGTTATTTGAAAATAAGTTAATGTAAAATGAATTAAGTAAACAGTGTCATTGTCTCCCGGTATTTTTTAGCAGCGCTATAAGATAGTTCTTTTAAATAATTCATTTTAAATGTATCGTTTCAAATCTGACGTAACTTACACCAAACTTTTATTTCTCTTATTAATATTCACGTGAAAATACTTTTGTTGTTAGAAGGAAATATTATTTGCGCTGTCTTCGAATTCACGATAATAGTTGAAAAGATTATCTCAAAATACCTCGCGCAAATATAGTTTTCAATTTAAATTGTTTTGCCATATTTATTGGCCATTTTAAATATGACGTAAAATTCAAGTGTAAATATGGTTCTTATGACGTAATTTTCCTGCTTTTAACATGTAATCTTTTAATTCTAATTTTAAAGTTTTTTTTTCTGTTTGTGATAGTCACATGTAAATAAATGTTTAATTTGAAGTAAACATTATTGTTTGCGCTGTTTATACAATTGGCAACAGTTTAAATTAATGACATTTGCTAAAATTCGTAAAAAATGTCTCTCGAAATGCTAAAAATTTGAATTTAAAATAGAAATAAAACCTCAAAAAATGCGTCAAATAAGAAAAATAAATGCAATCTGTGCACCGGGAACTTATAACGTATAAAATGATCTAAAAATGGTTAAATTCTCATGTATAGTTTTTGCTCAAATAAAACTTTTTTGATGGAACGACTTTGTCCAACTTTAGCTTTAAATATCTCTTAAAATAATTCTTCGATTTGAAAACTGTCTGCATCAGCGTGTTTATCAAACATTTTTCTAAAATACCACCGATTTTCATATTTTTGTATGCAACAGTTTTCTTAATATTAACGATGAAAGGCCATGCTTAAGCATTTAAATTGGATGTCGATCTACCCGGAATATGTACGCAGATTTTCATTGGTCCATTTCCAAATCAAAACTTTTTTTTTATATAAGGATAGAAGGATAGTTTAACATAATTAAAATACGCCGCAAATAAATCCCGCATATGATTATGTAACGGATTCTTTTGTGTGGCCCTGGAAAGGAATAATAAGCATTCTTTGCAGCGCATATTCTTCAGAATGCTTATTTTAGTGCATTTGATAAATGCATATCAATTATTTTATGCTTGAAAGCGTGTAACGTCAGTAAAAATCATTTGAAACGATTTTTTCCCATTGGCCGTAATGTAATGGAATACTTTTGACCGTCCCTGTAAATGAACTAAACATACTACAAACTTCATTTGAAATAGAGATCGTGCTATCAGAGCCGTAAGAAGCAGGGGGCGAAGGGGGCGGTTGCCCCGGGCGCGGAAATTGAGGGGGCGCCAAATTTATATTAGAAATCTTGTTTTATACCTTTTTTTTTTTTTTTTTTTTTTTTTTTTTTTTTGTAAAAAAAATGCATATTTACATATTGGGAGTTTTTATCCCGATGAAAGAACGATTATTTTTCGTTTCAAAGTTATAGCATTGTCCCTTACCCTAAACCCAAATTAATGAATAAGGCTTTCTTTCTTTTCAAAACTTGTTTCAGGTCTTTGCCTTAGTCTCTTTCGTTAACCTTCTCTTTTCTGAGTCTGTAATTTTCTTTCTGTGCTTGAGACAAAAACATATAGAGTAGGTGGGGTCAAAGATACGCACTGGCTGATTTAATATGAAGAAACATTTCTACAATCATGACCGCTAGGTGGAAGTTTGGTCTCAAGTGTTGTAGTTGTGTGTTCAAACCTTATGAAAAAAGTAGCACTCCGTGCCAAGAAAAGGAGGTAGGTTCAAATTTTCTCATTTTGATCTAATATTTTTAAATTTTCACTTTATCGTTTAGCTGACAATACTTCGAATTTTTACAAATCCCAAAAAGTCAGTGAAGAACAGAAGCTCTACAGCTTCTAAATGCCGTATAGTTTACCCGATCGCATTTGTTTAAACTTGTCAGTAGCCGGTTAAGTAAAACACTGCAGAATGGGGTAAAAGTACGCATCCGTCTTTGGGCAAAGATACGCACAACTTTAACATTCGGGGCTTTCTCCTATCGTTTTAGCTAGATGCAAAACTATCCACAATTATGCCGTGGAAAGTTTTATTTTTTATATTGTATAAAATATAATAGCTACTTAACTAATATAAGCTAGTTAACTACCTTTTCCTTTTCTAGATAATTTTTTTCTTCAATTTAGAACGTAGGTATCTACCTACCTACTTTTAAAAATCAATATTCTTAATAATTTTTAATTGTTTCATTAAAACGATTTTTTTAAGTCTTAGCCCTTAACTCCTGTTATCTGTCTCACAGACCGTTGCTATATTCAGTTTTCATAGCTTAACTTGTAATTTTCAATTTAACTATTGATTTTGGTTTAATTTTCATTCGTTTGGAAACTTAGTATGGTATCGCAAAAGGCTTCTAAATGAGGAGAATTTTTATATTATAGGCCTTTTAATAAAGTTTAGCGCAAAAACAGTATGTGAGTCACATGAGTCACTTATGAGTCAGCCAACCCTTTTATTCATTCTACGATCTTTGGGATCGCTCACAGTATTTATGCAACAATTTTTGTCACAGTAGTTAGAGGTTAACTGTAATTTGCGATCTCACAGATCGCTGTTTTTTTCCTTTTTTTTTTTTTTTTTTTTTTTCTTAAACTTACAATTTTCAGTTTAACTATAAATACTAGTGAAATTTACTAATGCTTTTGCATAACTCATTCGTTTTATTGGAAATGAGGCAAAAACACACAGTAATTGGTCAAAAATACGCACTGCGTATCTTTGCCCCACGACTGCGTACTTTTACCCCAATCGATGGGGCAAAGATACGCAATGTTTTTTTAAAAATTGCAATTTCTCGCAGAATTATAATTTGACATAATGTTGGTTGATGGTCACACTTGCCTAAGGTTCTAATCTAACATTTTAATCACTCATTACATAAGTTTAGACCAATGTGTGCGTTAAAAATCAAAATGTATGGAAAGTGCGTATCTTTACCCCCACCTACTCTACTCTCAAAATAGCATGGGGTTTACTTCTGGGAATACAAAAGAGTTACCAACTGTTACACAGTACTGTTAGATACTTTTTTCTACACATATATTTTCCAGATTGTCTTTGCCAAAATACAAGTGCAATTTTCTCTTATGTTGCTTAGTTGTTTCTAGTTTCTGAATTAAAATTAAACATAAAGTTCCAAAATAAACACGGAATACGTATTCAATAGAATTTACTTCTGTTTCTGCTCTTTTCAATTTTGTGACACGTGTCACGAACAAAAAGTAGGGGGGGGGGCGTCAAATTGAAGCTTTGCCCCGGGCGCAGTTTTCTCTTCGCACGCTGCTGCGTGCTATAGTGAACCTTAATAACATCCAAAAATCTCAGGGCAATCCGAGTATATTTACGAGAGTTAGAGCGCGGACAGACGGAAAGACAAACCGAAATCATAAACACTTTTCAACTTTGTTGGAAAGTGTTAAAAATGATAAAATTATTTTCCAACATAGAATCCACATAAGCGGTAGTATGGAGTTATCGTAATGACTGCTTTTTCTTTTTGTGTACAACTAAGTATTTCAAGCCTTAGCTAGTATAGGGCTGCTCAAATCGAACCAAACTGGGCAATTCGCTTTTTTCCCGACTATGCGGTTTTACTCCACTTTCCACTAATCATTCTGTTGTTGTTTTCGAAAAGTAAAGATACACCTCAGACAGCAGGAAAGAAAAAGTTTTATGGACGCGTTGGCAACACATATTGTAACCTTGAACAGTTGATCTTCCCTCGCAGTCATTCGTCATTTGTACAGTGCGTCTGATTCGTGTAGCACGTGTTTATAATGACTGCGTCAATTCAGAACTCCGCCACATGTGAAGTACGTTCCGTCATACGTTTTCGTCATGCAACTATGAACGTCCAGCAAATATTCACAAAGAATTTGTTTCCATCTATGGGAACACCACAAAGCGAGAAAACGTAAGGAAATGATGCCGTGCTTTCTTTGGAGTAGGACCAATGTTCGTGATGAATCCAGAATAGGTAGGCCATCTGTTATCCTGGACCTTGCATCCAGCGACTACAACTTTTTCTTTTACCTGAAGGAACATCTTGCAGGGCAAAACTTCCACGACGATGATAATATCAAAATCGAAGTTCAAATGTGGTTTCAACAGCAGGCGGTAAACTTCTATGACCGTGGGATACAAAAGATTGTAACCAGACTTAAGGGGTCTCGGGACTCTTAAAATGAAAATATGAAAAAATGAAAAGAAAACACCGTTTTCAACATTTAATATCTTAAAATGTATTCAAGACACAATTTTAATTGGGATGGAAGATACAAGTATCTTTCATTTCATACATTTAAAAATTTGCAAGATGCAGAATTAGCATTTACGGGGGGCTCCAAACTGTCAGACATTTGACGAGCAGAAAATCGGCGTAACAGATTATGCGCACGATTACAAAATAAATTTTACAACTAGAATGAAAATTTTGGTGCTTAGTTATATTTCAGATCGTAATAATTACCTTGAATTTAAATAAATTTGTATTGAAAGCATTTTTATATTTTTAATACAGAGTTATATTTAGCTAATGCAAAATTTAGAAAATTTCAACTGTATAATTACCTAAAAAAATATTATTTTGGACAATAAAGAGGAAATTTTAGGTACAGTTTATTAGGACTAACATGAAACATATGTTTTGAAAATTTCATGAAAAAATATTCAGAAGTTTTTGAGATAGCGTGCGCGTTATTCCTAAAAACGTCATTTGGAGAAAAATGACTTCCAAGTTTCGGAAACGTCACTTCGGCTATTGAGCGGGTATAATTCTGTACCTTGAAATAAAACGGGCCAATGTCCATTTTTCTCAAATGGCAGGAAACCCAATTGAAGTTTGACACATTACACTAACAGTAAGTAACATTGGCCTCGACAAAATATTTTGTTTTCATTGATCTAATATTGGGAGGACTTTGGCCCTTTTAACAATTACTTTATATCCCATCCTGAATTCATTCGTGCATTTAACTCAAATTTCTTAATTTTGGACATTGGCCCTTTTTCTTCCAAGGTACAGAATTCTAAAAGCCATAACTTGTGTTCTAATACGAATTTCAAGAAAACAATAATATCAAAATGTTCAGAAAACATAGGAGTTTAATGTCTAAAAAAATTAAAATTTCGAAAATTTTGAAGCTTTAAGAGTCCTGAGACCCATTGACAAGTATTTGGACAATAGCGGCAACTATGTCGAAAAATAAGGCATATACCAGTAAGTAATTTGAAATGGGTATTTTATTAATTAAAAGATTTTTGAATGAGTATGCGGCATTGTATCTTTGCTTTTCGAATACTTCTCGTAGAATATTTTTTAGTCTTGAAATTGTATGGCTAGTAAAAACAACAATAGCTCAAATTCTACACTAGAAATTTAAAACAATGGGATTCGATGCAGAAAGATTGTGTTTATCGATCTGAATTATTGGTATATCAGTTACAATATCATAAGTAAAATAACTCCGCATTTAACTCAGAAAAAGTAAGTATAGTCAGATTATTTAAAAATATTCCTTCTATGGATAACCGTAGAACAACTTTGATAGATGTAAAATAAATACGGTAGATTTATTTCGCCAAGATATCAATTTTTATGGCCAATTTAATGTTACTGTTGCTTCTTTTCTTTTCTTTTCTTTTTTTTTCTTTTTTTTCCAGGATCGTTTGCTCCATTGGTAACTACATTTTAAACACCGCATTCTATTACTTGATGCAAACGGAAAGCCAATCTTTTATCCTGCTCTTTTTTTTAGTCAATAATGAAATGTGTGCAATATTGATTCCGTCGTCTAACACGCAAACAAGATTGAGTTTTACACAATTTGTCATATTGAAAAACAGTTTTGAAAATGTATCTTGAACAACAGTTTTAATAAATTAATTCGATTTTCAATTCAGACTTCCTATAGTTCATTTTAATATAGGATTTTTGATTTTTGATTTTTTTTTTTTTTTTTTTTTTTTTTTTTTGTATATTGAATAGATTTTAAGACTAGCATACCATATTTTAAAGGAACCTATTTATATAGAAAATATTAAAAATGGAGAGTATTTTCAAATGCAACAGTAAAAATGAATTTAAAATTTGAAGTTTCCAAGAAAGAGAAATACTGAAATTCAATACTTCATTATTCATTTAAATTAGGAATAAACTTTCACTCTCGATTTCAAATATTTCATTTTACAGAACATTAATTGAGGTAGCTTGAAAACTGAAATTTTCAATAGAAGTAAACAACTTCTAAGTTGCTTTATATTTTCTTTGTTGAGTATAATTAAACAAGTAATTATAATTTTCAATTTAAAAATGACTTCCAAAACCACTTTTTTAGAAATAAATCTTTACTTCTTGTACTTTTTAACACTTTCCAACAAAGTTTAAAAGTGTTTATGACTTCGGTTTGTCTGTCCGTCTGGCCGTCTGTCCGCGCTCTAACTCTCGTAAATATACTCGGATCGTTCTGAAATTTTTGGATGTTAGTGACCTCTACCATAGTACGTTCCCTATTTAAGTTTGTAGCATGTTTAGTTCATTTACAGGGACAGTCAAAAGTTTTCCGTTACATCACGGCCAATGGGAAAAAATCGTTTCAAATGATTTTTAATGGTGTTACACTCTTTCAAACATAGTAAAATTGATATTCATTTATGAAGCCCACTAAAATATGCATTCTGTTGAATATGCGGTGCAAAGAATAGTTATTGATCATTTACAGGGCCACACAAAAGAATTCCGTTCATAATGGTATAGGGGAAATTGTTTGCGGTGTATTTGAAAAGGTTTCAGATACTATATTGTATCCGAATTGCTGTATATCAGTAATGATTGCTCGAAATGCATTTTTAATAATGATATGCGCTTTTTTTAGGGTTTCGTTCACCTGACGAAACCCTATTCGTCTCGCTCCTCTGTCTGTCTGTCTGTTCGTTTGTCACAAAGCCCGTTCTCAGAAACTCTCTTAAGTCACTCTCTTAAGTAACTCTCTTAAGTTACGCAGAAAAAGATACCGTCATAAAAAAATCGACTATTTAATGATTCATATGCCTTCGTTTGTTTGTAACATTTTAAATATAGTTTATAATAGCTCCATGTCTTAACAGATATGATTCGTTTATATTTTTCCAAAATAGCACGTATTTTAATTACATTTTCTTCGGTTATTATGAGAAAAAGGCAACAAAAATGTATAATTAATATTTTACAGCTATTTTTCCTTTACTTTCTATAGAAATTCAGTACTTCCTTTGCCAGTATTAAGCAAATGGCTCCCAAAACTACAAAAAAATTAATATTTCAAAAATAAATAGAGATGCAATTTTCAAACAAATTGCATTTAAAAGTACCTTTTTTTTCCAATATGAGGGTATAAAAATTGAAAATGTGCGATGCTTAGAAATTTTAAAAATTGCTATAGAGTATTTAATCGCACTGCTTTGTTTTACGGCTGGCTTCTGTAAGGTAACGTTATTTTTTGAAGACAACACAAAATAAGCTGGGAGAAAGAAATATCATACTGTACCGGGGGGCTAAAAATTCGATCAAACTATTAAGGTAAGATTTACTTTCATTATTTTTACTGAATACTTAAAAATATTAATATGAAACAAGTTGCAGAGTATTAAGCAGGTAAAATTAATTAATTTAAGCACATTTAGTTGCAAAATATAGCAATACAATATTTTTAAATTCTAAATGTGTATATAGTATGTGTATATAGTATACTAAATGTGTATACCACAAAAAACCAAATTTTAGCTAGAAATTTGAAATTTAATTCTTTTAATATTTTCCCCATTATTAGACTGACGCATAGATTTCAAAAATAATTTTTCATGAAAATAGAAAAATTCGTGCAGTGAAGGGTTAAATTAATTTAGAAATTCTAAAAAGATGTTGAAATCATAGCTTGAAAATTCTGGTCGAAAGAATAAGCTCAAAATCCATTGTTCCCAAAAGGTAGCAAAAAGGCGAGGTGTTGTATCCAAAGATAGCAGTATATGCAATACTGTGTACGCTATCTTAACACTAATCAACAGATGTTTGGATATAGCTCCTCAACTTTTTGCTTCCTTTTGGGAACAACGGATTTCGAGCTTATTCTATCGACGATAATTTTCATAATTTTCAAGCTATGTTTTTGTGACTTTCTCAAAAGTTGCTCTATACACTTAGCTAATATATTATGCACATTATATTTTGATTGCATTCGTGCATGCGCAGTGAAACATTTTTTAAGTAAACCTGCTCATTTTTCATGTAATTTTTATTATTTTTTAATTCTGATTGCAGGGTATTGTGGACAATGTTGTTTGTGATATTTTCTGGAAAGAACATTTTTTTTATATTAAGAACTCTGCAAATTATAAGCAAAAAACGTGGCAAAATTTGGGGCTGTTTTTATAAAAACCTTAATTTCTCTATCGTGTTCATATCTTAATTCTGCTATCCTCATAAAAATGAACACAGTTTATTACAGTAAGCCTCTTACTCACGTTCTACAGTTTGAACGCTTTTGTTAGATTAGTTTTTACAGGGTTACCCAAAAAATATTCGTTCTTTTTCAATTTGTTGATGATCCCCTATGGTGTTTTGGGAAATAAATCTTCGAGGAAATATATGACCTATACTATTCTGTTTACACACCTGCAGTTTCAGGATAATTCTTTATGTATTTTTCTAGAGACAGGGTGACAATTATTGAACTATATGAAATAAAACGTAAATTATTTTAAAACTACTGAGTGCACAAACTTTATTCTACATGTAAATGTCAATACAGATTTTCGGATTTAGGTTATGACATATCCGATATGGCTGCAATCACTGGCTATGATGTGGCGCAGACAAATAGCAAAATTCTGCATGTCCCGCTGAAGTTTCGGAACATCGATGCTGTCGATGACCTCCTGAATGGCAGTTTTCAGCTCAGCAATGGTTTTGAGTTTATTTCTGTACACACTGTCTTTAATGTAGCCCCACAAAAATGAGTCAAATGTGTTCAGACCCGGAAAATATGGCGGCTAAGCGAGTACCATTCCAGTGACCTCTGGGTACCACAGAAGCAGAATGCTTTCCCCAAAGTGGTCCTCCAGGACATCAAACATTTTCTTGGTTCGATGGGGGTCGAGCTCCGTGTTGCATGAACCACATCTTGTCGAAATCAAGGTCACTTTGGATAATGGGGATGAAACCATTTTCCAAAACCTTTACGTATCAGTTCAGTAGTTACCGTGCCGTCAATGAATATCGAATCGCTTATTCCGTGGCTGGACACTGCACACCACATAGTCACCTATTGAAGGCGAAGTGACTTCTCGATCACGAAATGCAAATTCTCAGTTCTCCAAATGCGCCAATTTTGCTTATTGACGAAGTTACGTACAGGTTGTGTGCGCATGCGCCTACTAATTCCCATCATGCCCTGCGGCAAACCACGAAGTTTGAACTTCATCATGCAAACCGTTCAGAAGTTATGATGATTTAATTTCATATAGTTCAATAATTGTCACCCTGTATTTAACAAAACGTCTAAAATTGCAAGTGACCAATCATCATTGGCCATATAGTGTATATGCCACAAATTCACCCATTTCAATGTGTTGAACGTGTTGAATTAAAAAAAAATGGTCTCAATGTTGCATCCAGGCTATGTTTTATCAAGCACATTTGATGTGGCTGGTAAGCTTTTAGACGATGTATACATTGAAGAGAAGGAAAAATGTTCCAAAATTCTTGAGGTTCAAGTAGTACACATGAGCTTAGATGCATGGGCTAATGTTAATAACGAACCCATTATCAGTGCAGTAATAACTTCAGAATCAAAAGACGTTTTCTTAGCTGATTCAATTGACGCATCAGGATATTCTCACACAACTGAATACATAACAAAGTTAATAAAAGAAGTTGTGCCAAATGTTGAAGATAGTTTTAGATGCTCTGTTTACAGTTTAGTGATTGATAATGAAAAAAATATTAAGAACATGTGGCATGAGCTTAGTGAAGATAATCAGTTTGATATTTTGACTCATGGCTGTTCAGCCCATTTGTTAAAATTACTTGCACGTGATCTAAAAATCGATAACATAAAAGAATAAATAGTTTCTATAGTTAAATATTTTATAAACAATCAGTTTGCTAGTTCTAAATATAAAGAATGGAGTTTAAAGCCAATTTTGCCTTGTGATGTACGTTGGAATACTATGGCACAATGTTTATCTAGTTATATAAAATAGCTGGTCTATTTTAATGAAAGTATGTGAAGAACATAGTAATAGAATTGAGAAAATTATATGCAATAAAGTAATCAATACTGCACTAAAAAGAAATACTGAAGATCTTTTAAAGCGGTTAGAACCTATTGCTACAGCTTCAGATTCAGTTGAAAAAAATACCTGTACTATTGCAGAAGCTGTAGAGATGTGGAAAACTTTAGATGCAAAATTTAAAGATGTAATAGACAAATTTAATTTAAAAGCAAGCTATGTGCGATATGAATAAGGACTAGGAGCATCCCACTTCTTAGCTAACCAAGTTGACCCCTTTTGTGGAAAAAATTTAACTGATTTGGAACGAAAGGAATCATTATTGTTTGCGATGAAAAAATTTCCGGATATCATTCCTGCGATCATAAACTTTCTGGGAAAATCAGATCCCTTTTATGAGTTCCTTTTTAGTGAAGACCTGCTTAATAAGATATCTCCAACGGATTGGTGGAAAAGTCACTTTTCTTGCAACGAAATTAATAATGCAAATATGGATCAACTGCACCAAGTACTTTATCAGTTATTAACTGCTAGAGCATCATCTGCTTCAATAGAGAGAATTTTTTCACTCTATGGTTAACGCTCTAAACTTCGTAACAGAATGGAAAATAACAAAACAGCAAAATTAGTCTCCATGTACAAATCACTTAACAGTCATTAATTTAAAAACATATTGTAATTTTTTCATCAAAAGTAAAAATCATTTTAGATAATTCGATCTGCTTCATTTTTCTCATATATTTTTACTGTAGTTTAAAGGGTTATTTAGCCTTAATTTAGTATATTAACAATAACTTAAACTGAGAATTTATAAATGTGGTATAAATAATTGAAAAGTAAGTATTAAAACAAGTAAGGAATATACTTGTTTCTTTTCTATTTAATGAAGCATATAACTTTACATTTTAACTGTGTTAACAATATTTTAAATGTATTGACTTTTGCTTTAAGATAAAACAGTTTAAGTTTAAATATATTATCTTCATTAAATTAAATACTATACTTAACAATATTGAAAAGTTAAAAAAAGATTTAAATAAAAAAAAATCCGATTTAAATAGAAAAAAAAATTCGATTTTTTTTATCAGGATCTTTATCATCCCTAGGGAGCACTGTGTGTATGAACACACACACATACACAAATGTTCTTCATTTATTTGGGGAAAACCAGAAGGCTACAGTTTTGGTGTCAGAATGTTGTCACAACTCCAGCACAGCCAATTTTGATTTTTCTTTCTTTTCTTTATAATTTTGTAAAAGATTAATACAAAAAATACCGTCAGACCAATTTTCATTCTAGTGTATACTTTTTTCAAAATAAAAAATGTCAAAGATCAATACATAGAAGAGCGTAGAAAGAAGTAGTCTTACCCCTTAAATAATGCAAATTTTCTGATGATACAATTTGTTTTTCATCAAAACACATCCATGACACATTCTCTTTATAAAAATAAAATAAAATAAATCCTTATTAGTTGAAAGCTGTTCGTTTCCTTTGAATTAATTGTAATAGCTTTCATTAACATTTCATTTCTTTTTTTCTGTCTTTTATGGCTGATGAATATATAGTTATAATACATTAAAACTACGAGCTATTAAAACTTACTTTGATATTGCATCACAGTGTCTGGAACAAATATAAAAGAACGCTTTTTCTTACATCCCACGCTCTAGCAAAATAACTTTGCAAAAGTTTTACAGGGGTTTCCTTTTACAGACGTCAGGTTTTCTGAATGAAATTAATCGTTTTTAAACTAGTAAAAATATCTCAAGCTATCGGAGTTATTTTCAAATATTTTCTTTGCACTTTTGACTATATAAATAGATCGATCGATAGTTAGATGAGGGGATGGATAACCAAAGGAAATTACAAAAATTACAACCCATAAAATAACTTTTAAATAGAGTTGAAAATATTGAAGAAGAAAATACGTTGAATCCGAAAATAAATCGATATGTTCTATATTTGAATTTCGAAAGTTACCAAAACAGAGGATTTTTGAAATGAGTTTATTGTTTTGAATTTTTTTTTTTTTGTGTGTGTGTGTTGGTGTGTGTGTGTGTGTGTGCTCTTTTCATTACACTATTTTATTTAACTCAGCTTGTGTTTTTTTTATGTAAAAATGGAATTTTTTAATCGAATTTTTAAAAATGTCCTGGTAAGTTAGAATAACAAAAAATTACGTACAAAGATGTGTTTCCAATTTTAATATTTTAGTATTTAATTATAAATTAATAAATTAAATTTAAGACTTTTTTTCGGAGAGGGGATAAATCACTGAATATTTTTTATGGTTACAATTGTATACGAGTTACAACTACAATGGGTGCTATGCTCAAAACCATGCTCACCAAAAAAGGCCAATGGATTGTGAAACTGCAATAGTATGTAATAGTAGCTGCAAAGCGATAGAATAAAAACGATTAGCCATACTTAAAACATTAACCATGGCCAAAAGATTAAAAAACATTACTATCAAACATACACATTGTAACGCCGTTGATGTTGTATGTAGAAGTGGTAGCGTGATGAGAAACTTCTACGGCTAATGCACGATTAAATCAAAGATATGTTTATTGATAAAGAACAATCAAATGATGGAATTCTTTGATTAAATGCATTTGTATACGAGTTACAACTACAATGGGTTTAAATATGCGCAAATACTAGCATACATAACGTACGTAACGCAAATAACGTACGTAAAGTACATACACAACAATTGTTTTTTGTTCGTAATAACTTATAATCTTTGTTTAACGAAATTTAAGCTCAGTAACTCTGTAGCGGAAAGTTCCAATTAACACTAAGGTGATAAACATAAATCTCAGAATTCTACTCTAACAAGTTGAATAAAGTATCTCTTTGATCACTGGAATTCTAATACTACTACTAAAGAGCAGACATGAACACAAAGATTGAAACAGGATGTTCTCTTTAGTTCAACGAAGCTAAAATGCCCTTGACCTTTTCTCCGTGCTGGAGAATTTACTAAGCCGAACCTGCTGGCTTTCGTCTGTTCGTACCCATACCGTCGTAAGGCTCCGAAAGGAAACTTCCAGGTAGAAGAGTGGCGACTTTCTACCCTACTAGAAGAGATCCAATTAGTCAAAACCTGACTAACTCACCTTACTGAAATCCCTGAAGAAGATGAAGAACGTGTATGCAGTTTATATACGCCTATTAGTGCTTTCCAAAGCTCATCAAACCTATCTTTTTCATTGAACACTGAAGATTTATTTAAACTTAGACAATGATGTGCAAGTATTTAGCGGCGTAAACGATGAAGATATTTTGTTCAGAATTAATTCCAGGTGAGGAGGAAGAGGCAGCTGACTGTTCTCAAAATAAAACTCGGATTTCTCCTGAGGATGCCATATCCTTAATTAACACTCTTCTGGATTTTGTTGCAACAGTAGAAAATGTTTCCAACTTGCATCTGAACTCGTTAGATGAGCTGAAATATATATGCATGCAAATGTGAGTTGCATCAAAAAGTAAGCAAACAAAATTACCAGTTTTTTTTTTTTTAATTTTTTTTCAGTTACTTTCTTACAAAATAATCTTACGCTTTTATTTATTAAACATATGCTTATCTGTCTCTTTTATGTATATTTTTATATTGTTTAATTATTGTTAGTAAAATTTTCATTTTGAAGTTCTTATAAAAAGTTTAAAGTATACAAGTTTGTATATTCAAACTCTCTATAACGATAACCTGTCTACAGCAATATTTTATCTACGCCCCTACAGTACCGTTATAGACAGGTTTCACTAGTATGAAATAAGAAAATTATAATATGATTCACAAAAATATCACTTACTTTACACCCTTTTATAAATTGGAAGAATCACCTTTAATGGCATCACCTTTAATGGCTTCCTTTTCATGTAGAAAATTTAAATGTGTTTTAATAATCATTAAAATTTGACAAAGAATAAACGTTCATTCTTGATTTGACATTAGATATTTTTGTTGTTGGTTGAAATGTATATAGTTCTTCCGAAATCTGAACATATATGGCATGTCCAATTTTAAAATATCACAAAATTTTATTTGAAAGAAAAATAATAATAAGCCTCCATTTTTTATACATGGCGTCTTTTGAAGATGAAAGAATGTTATTAGTAACTTTTCATGATGCACGTTATGATTTAAAAAAAATAAAATACGCTAAATTTTATTTTAAAATACAAAACCTAAAAATAAGCATCATTACATTTCTAAGGTATATTTTTGATGCGTTAAATACGCTTGTAAAAGCGTCATAACTATATCCGTATAAAATAGATGATATATTTTTGTATATTTTCAATTAACAAATAAAGTAAATCTTTCTATTTCATTATGAAATATAATTATGCTCAATAGAATATATTAAAATCACATATATTTCGTTTTTTAACAAAAATGCAAACTATAAACACTGTAGAAAGTTAATAAACTTTATTCTCAATTTTAAATATATATTCGGAATTCAGTCTCTCAAAATAAAATACATAATATATATATTGTGATTTTTGAGACGTTTGGAAGTTTTTTTCAGAAGAAGTTTAGAAGTTTTATTTAACTCTGGAACTACCATGAGGTGTCATTTTGACCCATACCAAATTAATAATAGTCGATTCAAACCAGAAATTTCTTCATAAGATATGTTACATATATGCAGGACAAAATAGGCTAATTAAATAAATTAAATAGAAGTTTTATTTAACTCTAGAACCGCCATGAGGGGTTATTTTGACCCATACCAAATTAATAATAGTCGATTCAAACCAGAAATTTCTTCATAAGATATGTTAAATGTATGCAGGACAAAAATAGGCTAATTAAATAAGTTAAATAGAAGTTTTATTTAACTATAGAAATGCCATGAGGGGTCATCTTGACCCATAGAAAATTAATAATAGTCTATTCAAACCAGAAATGTCTTCATAAGATATGTTAAATGCATGCAGGACAAAAAATAGGCTAATTAAATAAGTTAAATAGTTCTAAATAAAAATACTGATGTGAAATATTTTTTTATAAAACTTAGTAAAATGTCCGGCTGTTCTAGTGTTAAATAATGCGAATAAAGATCTCATGAATCATTAATCCTAATTCCACCAGTCTTTTTTTTTTTTTTTATTACATATAAATCCAATTTTCCAACTTTCTGCGCTTTTAATGTCCTTCTATCGCACATATAAACTTTTGTAATATAAAATCTTCTGCTTATCAATTCAATTTAGAAACGTCGCAGCCATTTGAAAATATAAAATACTTTATATCTAAACTTCCTAACTAAATTGAAACAACTTTCATGTAAAAGGAAATGTTTTGTCATTAAAATTCTAAAATGCGTAGTGTGAGAAATTTTGAGACTTCTGGCACAGGAATTAATGAAGCTAAGAATTACGATCTGAAACATGTTAACTCCCACAAAAATACTCATTTAAGCTGAAATATATACAGTGTAATCATAAAAAAAATTCTCTCCTGATATTATGTTCAATTGAATAGCATAACGAATTTTTCCAATATAAAAACAAAATAGAACTTATAAACCAGTATTTCCATCCCGATATCCGATGAATGAATGATCAAAATCAAAAGCAATTCGATTAAATTTAAATTAAATTAACGGTCAAGTGCGAGTATTACTCGCGCACAGAGGGTTCCGTACAATAATATATGAATTAGTAAGTGTATTATTAAAAAATATACCGTTGCTAAAAGAATACTAAGACTTTGTAAAAACTTTACAACGTAGGGTTGGGTATATCTGTATAGTATACAGGGTGCAAAGGAAAGTCCCTTTTTAGCTGAAAATACTTGCGAATGAAGAAAGCTACAGCTATACAAGTGAGGTAACAATACAGTAAAGCGACTACGCCCGACCTAATGCAAACGACAGCAGCAGCCCTAGAGGCGAAATTTGGAAGATAGCCATTGCAAATCGAAAACGAAAAGAGGTAGAGCAAATTTTCCAATTAGAAAGCTTTAGAGCATCAATTAATTAGTACGAAACGGCATTTGGTTCACACGGATAAGATAAATCGTCACCTGTATACCCAAAAATGTCCAAAATCGATGAGCGACGATTCTACTTTGCATATTCACATTTGGGAAATGTAGCAGTGCTCAATTGCAGATTGTGACGTTGTACTGTGCTATAATGTCTATAAAGATTTAATTTCCAATGCATTTAAAATTTTAGAATAACTCTTTCAGGGTCAGAAGAATTCTGTTCGTAAACTTATGAAGTAATTGACTGACTGAATATTCAAACAAATTTCTCAGAAAACAAAAACCCGTTGATTTGCACTTTCATTACAAAAGCAAAATTTCATTAAAATATTCTTGGTGCCATTTGTCAATTTTATATTAAAATTAGGTGGCTAGACCGTCTAGCCGCCCGTGAAAGGGTTAAGTCTATGTCGTCGTATTGAAGAGGCTTGCAATAGACGTTCCATGCTGAGAAATGTGCATGCAGAATTACTCTCACGAATACAAACGTGTATCGTGAGCAATGGTGAACTTTTCGAGCATACTGAATATTAACTTTTTATCACTGTGAGACAGTTTGTCTTTTTTGTGTATGTGTGTGAGGTTATCAAAATGTATTGAGATAAGTACGTATTTATAGCATAAATTGTGCGTATTTCTTCATACTTCTGACTATTCCATTCAAACGTTTACACAAAATCGAGTGCATCGATTTCAGACCTTTTTGGGTAAACAGGCAAAAATTTATCTTATCCATGTAAACCAAATGTCGTATTCTATTAATTAATTGATGCTCCAAAATTTTCTAACTGGAAATTTTGCTCTATCTCTTTTCGTTTTCGATTTGCAGTGGCTATCTTCCAAATTTCGCCACTAGGAGACGCTGCTGTCATTTTCATTAAATCGGGCGTAGTCGCTTTACTATACCGTTACCTTACTTGTATAGCTGTAGCTCTCTCCGTTCACAAGTATTTTCAAGTTAAAAAGACTTTCCTTTGCACCCTGTATACTAGAAAAGTATAAATGGATATACAATGAAAGTTCAAAGATATATGGAATCTAAATAATAGCAAATATATCTATTCTGTATATTTGTTATTCTGTATAGGTTTTTAGTTAACCTTTAAAGACATAGTAGGTGTATTGAGAGAGACACTCAATGGAAACTAGTCGCGAATCCCATAGTATTTTTGTGATTAATTCGCATTAAATTAATCTGTTTTTAACAATTTGACGTTTATTGCTTTTATACTGCTACTGGGCATTGCATTAGATAAATATATCCTTAAAATTTGTTATCTAGGCTTTAAAAGCCGATGGAGTATAGTTACCTGCGCCGTCCCTGTTATTATGTATGTCCAAACCGCCTGTGTCTTTAAGGGTTAATATCTCAGCTAATTACCGACGATTTTTTCCAAAATTCATGATCAACAATGCTTTTATACTTCTGCTACGATAGGTACCTCTAGCTCTGCTAAACACGTTTGCTGAAGCCCGTAAATCGAGATTTGATTGTAACGGAAAAATGCGATTTTCTCAAAAACTATATGACCTAGGGTAATCGCTATAATTTTCCTGCAAGGTTTAAATTAATGTCTACTATCTCTAATTTTTTCATAATTTTAGTTTCAATAGATTCGGAATTAGATGGGGGGGGGGGACATATTTTTGCACTACATTTTCCACCATAACTTTGAAAATATAATATCTAAAATTAAATGAAATATATTTTTGTTTTCAGCGTTGCTAAAGCTTTCACACGATATACAAAGAAAAGATTTTTTTTTCAAGTAACTTAATTAGCCCCTCTACATTTTTCCTAAATATATTTATGAATATTTATTAATCTGTAAATATGTGGGTCAATAGTCTTTATTACTTTCCCCAATTTGAACTTTCCACGTTGCGTAGTTTACGAGTAAAAGGGCTGTGACAGACAGACACAAAAGTGATTTTATAATGGTTCCGTTTTTACTTTAGAAGTACAGAACCCTAAAAAGCCATTAAATGCATTTCATTTGATTTTCTATTTAAAAAAGAAGCCACCAAAAAAGTAAGATAGGCATTTAAAAAAAAAAAAGGTCCTAAAGTGTAAAATGAACATGCATAAATAGTAGTAAGGAACAGATTTAAATAATCGGTATTTTTTCAACCGAGCTTATCTCAGTTATACCTTATACTTACATCAATACATGAATTTAAAAGCTCAAGCGTCTTTAAATTGTTCCAAATAGTCGATTAACTTTTTATTATACCATAGTAAAATTTAGTTACTTTGTAGTCTTTAAAAAAAAAAAAATGCATTCAAAGTTTTGCTGCATGTTAGATGTAATTCTGAACAAGAAAGAAAAATCTTGCATCACGCTTAAGAAAATGCAAAGATATCTTGAAAACACTCAGAGGATATCCAATATACTTTGGATGGTTGATACTATCTCTTGACAAGTACAATACTTCTAGATCAGATTTTACCAAAGCGTGGCACGCCTAGTCCTCAAAACTACATGACGAATCTGTTATCACAACTAACATATTTCCCAAGACAACTAAATGATTCAGTAAAAGATGTTTTAATTTCACTGGTTGTTTCTCTCTATTCTAAAAAGAAGTAACTCACGCTGTCGCCGCCACCACAGGTTTTGAATTTTTTGTGACCGGATGTATTTCTTCGTTAATATCAAGAAAAATATTGCATACAAAAACATGAAAATCGGTGGTATTATATAGAAATGTTTGATAAACACGCTGATGCAGACAGTTTTCAAATCGAAGAATTATTTTAAGAGATATTTAATGCTAAAGTTGGACAAAATCGTTCTAATAAAAAAAGTTTTATAGCAGCATAAACTGTACATGGGAATTTAATCATTTTTAGATCATTTTATTCGTTTGAAGTTCCCGGTGTGGAGACTGCATTCATTTTTTTAATTTGACTCATTTTTTGAGGTTTTATGTCTATTTCAAATTCAAATTTTCAGCTTTTCCAGAGATATTTTTTACATATTTTAGAAATTGATTTTAATTTAAACTGTTGACAACTGTATAAACAGCGCAAACAATAATGTTTGCTTCAAATAAAAAAAAATTATTTATGCGTGACTATTATAAACAGAAAAAACTCCTTCAAATTAGAATTAAATAATTAGGTATAAAAAGCAGGAACTTATTGAAAACTACGTCATAAAATATATATTTACATGTGAATTTTAAAAGAGAAAGGATATTGTAAAATAATAAATTCATTAAAATGCGTTAGAAGTCTTAAATAGGAGAAATTACGTCACATTTACGTCACATTACACTTATTAAGTAAAATGAACAAAAAATAATATTGCAAAACAGTTTAAATTTAAAAATTGCGCGGGACATTTATTTGATATTTTGATAAGATCTTTTCAACTATTTTTGTTAGGACAGCGCAAATAAAATTTCATTTCTAACAAAAGTATTTACGCGTGAATATTAAAAAGAGAAAGAAAAGTTTGGGTGAAAATTACGTCAGATTAAAAACGATACATTTAAAATGTCTTATTTAAAAGAACTTTCTTTTCGCATTGTTAAAAAACACAGGGAAACAAAGACTATGTTTACTTAATTTATTTTATGTTAGCTTATTTTGATATGTTTAACTGATTTTATTTAATCAAAGACGAAAACAGCCGTTGTATCTTTTAACAGCAGATCGCCACTGTTTTTTAAATTATAATTCAATCTTCCGAAATCAAAGCCGATCAAATTAGCGTGATTTTAGAGTCTGCGGTGTCTGAACGGGGGGTTGGCGAGTGTAGCTCGTAGGGGGCAGAGCCCCCTAGTTAAAAACAAAATTCTAAAACGCTATGCGTTGAAGATGACTTACGACTCCTTCAGTGAAATAAAACCAAGTATACAAGAAAAGTGCTAGGGTGAAAACAAGCATACGTCACATTGAAAAAACTTGCTAGCTGCAAAGCTTACATTAAATATAGGCTCAAAGTTATATTTATTTGCACTCATTCGTCAATTTCTTTGTTTCCATTTTTCAATTCATGATTTTTACAGGTTAAATAATAAAAGGTACGCTAAACATGCACATTTCTTCAAGGAGAACGTGAGGCATAAATGTTTGGGAATTACTTCTCTAGTTGTATAAATAAATGTCATACCCATAGACATTGTGTGGATTACATTTTTTTAGACAATTATAGGATAAAGTTGAACGGAATGAAACCAAGGAAGGTATGTAATGCCCACGTGCATCTGATAGGTAGAATGCAATTGAAACATTTTACTTACGTACCCTCTAGATATCGGTTTCTCATATGATAAGGCAATTACAGGATTTGTAAGATCAACGTGATACGTCCGGAGGATGATTAACACTTTGAGGTCTAATGCCGAGTGTCACTCGGGTTGCCGTTTTCGTTGAATCGAACTAAGCCCGAGAGTCGCTCGGGGTTAACTTTTAACTTCTCAGCTATAAAAGTGCCTACTATATACCTTCGCAACTTTTTCAGATATTATCTACGAGCCTTTTATTTTGAAAAAAAAATAGGTGGCATCCCTAACCAGAAGAAAGTATATGAAAATATCTAGAATCAGAGCTTAATTCGAACTTAATGCGAACCTTGTGATGTTGTTCTTTGTGCTTTGAAATGTTAATGAAATTAATTTCTAGATAATACAATTTGGTGGTAAAAAGTTTAAAACCAGGATATTTAAAAGAGTAAAACGATGAAATCTAACACATGTTCATATACTTTAATTTAAAAAAAAACTGAAGGCTAATTCCATGCGCAGATTTATCCCATATATAATAAAGTACATGTACAAAAAAAAAAAAAAAAAAAAAAAGTTTAAACTGTATCTCTAATACAAAAAAAAAAAAAAACTTAGCATTTTTAAAACATGAAAGTGAAGAATATACGAACATGGAGAAAAGGCCATTTAAAGCTTTAATTTGTGTGGGTAATTGCAGTGGGCGTATTACCAAATTTTACAATATCTCGCGATATACTTGCAGTATGGGTAAAAATGAGTTTTCAAAAATATTCACATTTCATCAGGCTTTCATATAATATTAAAATCGATCGATACAAAGTCGGTACACAAAGTCGTAAGTATACAAAGTCGATTTTTTTATCATTTTTAGGGTTTCGTTCATCTGACGAAACCCTATTCGTCTCACTCCTTTGTCTGTCTGTCTGTCCGTCACAGAGCCCGTTCTCAGAAACTATACATGTTGGAGATTTCAAATTTTGAGTACTTATAGCTGAACACGTCACATGAAACGACAAATCCTAAAATTTTGAAAAATTCTTAAATTTAACCCTTTGGGCTCCCACATGTTTATTTCAAACAATTCTTTCTAAGTCAGCCCCTAATAAGTTTGGAACCATGAAATTCCGCATACTTATAGCTGAATATCTGAGACAACAAGACAAATCATAAAATTTTAAAAAAAGTTTTATATTTAACCCTTTGGGCTCCAACTTGTGTATTTTAAGCAATTTTTTCTAACAGAGCCCCTAATTAAGTTAGAGACATGGAATTTTGAACTATTATAGTTAAACACATGAGCCCACACAAAATATCATAAAACTTTTAAAAAGTGTTATATTTAACCCTTTGGGCTCCAATTTGTGTATTTTCAGCAATCCTTTATAACAGAATTCCTAATCAAATTGGAGGCATTCAATTTTGTATTCTGATAGCTAAACATCTCAGATCACACGACAAATAATAAATTTCGAAAAAGTTTTATGTTTAACCCTTTGGAGTCCAGCTTGTGCATTTTAAGCAATTCATTTTAACAGAGTCCCTAAGTGAATTGGGGACTTGAAATTCTGCATACTTATAGCTGAACGCCTCAGATCACACGCCAAATAATAAATTTCGAAAAAGTTTTACTGTTGTGACGATTTGGACGCCATAACACACAGGGTCACGCGACAGTAAAATGATTAGTACAATAGAAACAGTTATCCCGATCTGCGTTGTGAAAAGATCTAATGGGATAATGTCATTTAATAAATTAGGAGAGAAGAAAATTTTGGAATAAAATTAATTTTGGCAATAACTCAAGGACGACTTATTTAACGTTGAAATGGAGATATCGAACTTGTAGGTTGCATAGAGAAACATCCAATTCTAATAATTACAAAATATTAGATACCATAAATTACGAGTATTATCTAAAAGGGAACAAGGAAAGAATTCAAGGAAAGACTTACAAGCATGCACACATAAACAAACTTTATTTTCATTTATATAAAATTCATAACTCAAATATGACTTTTATATCATAATAACCTTTTCAAATTATCTACTATTTTATCAGAATATAACATAGTTCCATTCCCATTAGAACAGCAAAGCTTTCATCAAAATTATACTTTGTTACTTATTTTTTTTTTTTTTATCAATTTATGTTATCTTATACTTGCCCTTTTTTTGTTCACAGCACGATCCGATGATGAGGCTTTTGCCAAAATTTTAATCAAAATTTTATTTATGAAAAATAGCATTCCCGTTATCATTAAAATCTTTATCATAAACAATCATAATATTCAATGACATAAGATTATGTACTTTAGTGGAAATTTAGAAAATTGGTTGCTTAATATTAAATGTACACATCATAAGAAAACATGAAAACAATAGCCACGAATATATTGAAATAAATATAAGGAATTTCTCACCCAAACAGACTTCGATCTTTTCTGTAATCATCCAAATCATACAGTTCACTCATAGTTCATGGAATCCTAAACACAAGTAAGTTCATCGGGGCATAAAGTTCCTTTTATATATATATATATATATAGTTCATGGGGATCTTTCACAAACCAATTTCACTTTCTTTCGGCGCTCTGTGACGCATGAAAATTAGAGCTCCATCTCCACAATGTACACTTTCATAGGCGAAATCTGCTGATATGTCATATCTTCGTTGCATTCGCATCTCATCACTAACCACTGTACATCTCCAAATCAGGTGAATACTTCTGTAAGATTCTGCATCAGTTAATTTCCCGGACAAAGACTTGTCTGCTCTCAGCGATCTTTGTCAATAGATCATGACAAGGACAGGTCAACTCTCAGCATTTTGTCAATAGATCATGACAAGGACAGGTCAACTCTCAGCATTAATTTTCATCATCATTTCCTTTTTTTCTGCATCAATCATTTTTTGTGACAAAGATTTGTCTGCTTTCAGCATTCATTTCAATCGCTAAATTTTGTATTGTCCTTAAAATTTGCTGCGAAAGAACTTGGTGTAAAATTTTGAAGTATCAAGTCACATCTTAACAAAAATTATAGAACCTCTTGAGGACGAGACACAAGACTTAATCCTCTTTTTTCCTTCCTTCTTCCCAGATCCAATTTTTTTTGGGGAGGGCTAAATTAACCCAGAGCTTTCGTTCTGATTGGAGGCTACTCCTGGTCCCTTATTGGTACTCTAGACATGCCTATCTATGGGCGTGCCAATTTATTTTTCACTGCATAGCATTAACTTAATTTTTGCCCCTTGCGCCAGGTTTCTCATGGGAATCACCACCCACGTTGAGTGTTGTAAAACCATCTTAATTGATAGAAAATTTATGGTTTCAACATCGTAAATTTTCTATTCTTTCGCTATACATTTACTGTCCATGTCTGGCGTCAACAATGTTCTCTTTATCTATAATTTCCTATTTTCTGTCTGGTCTTATTTGGGGAGTTTTATTTTATTACACTGTTTTTGCACATATAAATATTTACAATTCGAAATGTTTTATTTTCAATATTAATACAAAATAAATTCACAATTCATATTCCTTATTTTTTTCTAAACATACCAATACCAAACAACATATATATTTTTTATTTTTTTCTACGCATTATATACTTATTCATTTTAATATACTTTAATTTTGGAGTATTTTTTATGTTATTTTAATTTATTGTATAAATTAATTACTAAAGAATTATTTTCCGAGAATTCAATTATTTTTAAATGTTATTGGATCGTGCGAAAATTATTTAATTAGTTAAATTAATAACAAGCCTTGTTGTGTAGATTTCTACACTACATTGCTTCTTCCCTCTTGTTTTTAAAAAATAATAATATGTACACCACAAAAATACACTTATAATACATATATATATTACAAAATATCAATCAAACCTGATATATATAGTAAGTTCTTCAGATTGTTCATCATACCCTGTAAGTACACTTGAATAATATAATACAAAATATAAAATAGTATATACATTTTCTCTATTGCATAGGTGAGAAATATTTATTCCAATATAAGATGGCTATTTCAATATCAAAATACTGCAAAAATGCTATATTAATTTTAGTCAACAATGTCCACTAATTTTTTTTTTTAATGCTACGCATACTGAAATCTATAAAAATATGTACAATCATGCAGCTTGTAGGTAATAAAGTTTACTTCAAAATTTTGGCCATAAAATAAAAATATGCGCTATCTACATACCTACAGTGTGGATATTACGTAGAACTATGTTTTTACAAAAAAAATTATAAACCAAAGTGCGTAAATATATATGTACATCGCTCTCTGCTTGAAAACATTCTTTTTTTATCTAAGAATGCCTTTTCATCCCCGCATCATTTCTGCGGAATATCCACTTAAAATTTTCTCCTCGGAGAAAATGTGCCGAAAATCCCTTATAAAATCCCTGAGTGGTCTCCATGTGTCCTTGACAGTGAGAATAATCTCGGAACAAGACGTACAGGTCAGTACTAACATGCCAAACAGGTTTGCTCGTTATCACATCTGTGAACGTAGTAATCACTTTTTTTTTCTCTGAATGGCTTTATAAAAGTGCGCGATTTGTTTGTATTGTGTTCATATAATATTGGATAATCTCTACACTGCATAAGGTAAGTGTCATTTATTTTAAAATCCGAAGATTTTAGTACTATCTAATAACTGTTATTATTTATATAGTTTATCATCCCTTATTCTTAAAAATGTCCTATAAACAATTCCCTTTTTTTTTTTTTATCAGATATCATGTCGGACACTGCTCGCCATTTTCTCCCCATTATGAGCGTGTTTTCAGATTGTCTCTCACGTAACAATAATTTATTTTCATACTGTGATTGTTCTTAAATTTTAAAAATATTTTCCTTACCTACTATATTTTACTTTCATATGCCTTAATAGTCCATATGTGTTTTTTTTTTTTTGTTTTTTTTTGTTTCTTTATTTTTAGGAGTCTTAAATGTATCCTTTTTATTTTTCCTCGCAGTATTTATATTATAATATTTCGTAATTTTCTTCTGACACATGTGTATTTTTTATATATTTTGATTTTATTTCACAATTTATATTATGCTTTCTTCCGTGTGCACACAGTGTGGTTTTCGTGCGTCATTATATAAACTATGTTAATGAAAACAAATTTTTCTTTTTCGTAAAACGTATCCTTTCCAATGTGTTATTTTGTATATTTTTTGTGTTTGTGAAATGTTTTAATCCGAAACTCCTAACAAACTGTTTTGCTATATATATATATTTTATACGCTACTATGCGTCATATGACTCATGGTACTTTGCTTAACATCTTTTGAGTTAATTTTATATTATTTATTTATTTTATACTACGATTTTCTAACACATGTGTGAAAGATGGTACCCTCTATTCACTCATATATTAGCGGTAAATATAGTGTTTAAATATGTCGTTCCGTGCTCAATTTTGCCGTTTTATATTTATTCAATTGTTCAATGGGTTCCCAAATTAATATGCATCCGTTTTAATTTATTATTTGTTTATATTTAGAAATTGTGAAATTTTTAATGTATGTTGTAATAATTCATCTATAATGGTTTTGTTTTTGTTTATTCCCGAATATGTTTTCATTCCAGCACAATGAAGTTAATAAATTTTTATATATTTTTTTCGTTCCGTTAAGGTTGTGTTGCAAATCTACCATACATAATTTTTGAATTTTAGGCATAATATGGTTTATTTATTATATTAATATATTAATTTAGGTATGTGTGTTTTAATATTTTGTTTCGATACTGAAAAATCCGTGTACACTCCCATGAAAATATCTTGCGCAATGTCATCCAATCGACCCGCAATCAAAATGACACTTTCCATGGAAAATTTAAATATTTCCATGCGATTATCACAGTTTTTTCAAACATTATTATATTCAAATTACTCTGTGGTTGTGAATTTTAAAGGTTTTATATACGACTTGTAGGTTTTGCCTTATACTGTTGTTTACAAACGGTGCGCTTTTCATTTTGAACCCTTCTGTGGTCATCCATTTTATTTATTTACCTAAATGAGTCTGTAATGTTTATTTTAATATATGTATTAATTTGTTTACTTATTTATGTATTATTTTTCAGATTTTTGTAATGTTTAATCTTTTATTTTCATAAATTTTTAGCAATTTTACACAATTACTCTTTGTTTACATTTTCCCAATTACTACTTGTTTTTTTTTTTTTTTTTTTTTTTTTTTTTTTATTGGTAGCAATGTGTAGAAAATTTTTATTTTCTGATAAATGGTGTCTTAAATCGTTTTTCTTTACAAAGAGTGTGGTATGTTGTATAAATTATATACAATTTTATCCATTTTTGTGTCATAAATATGGTAATCAAAATAAATGCCATATTTAAAAGTGCTTCCGTGACATAACAATTTTAAATTATTTGCATAATTTATGTCCATGTGTGTTTAAAATGTTTCATTTTCGTGTCAAAGTCATAACATTTTGTGAATATTTTCAAATATGTCTAATGGAAAATACATTTTCCATCCAATGTTGCTAATTTCTACTTATTTATCTCCAAAGTGACCGTTTTTTATATTTTGTACAACAAAATTTTCATTTTTCTTTTTTTTTTTTTTTTTTTTTTTTTTTTTTTTTTTTATATGTCAATTTAATATATATATATATATATATATTTCAGTCCACTTTGAAGTAAGTATGTGGTTTGTCTATCACTAGCGATCAAAATATTTTTCCGACATGTTTTGAAATACGTCAAAACAATTTTGAAGTGTAAACAAATAAATTATATGTACCCTGTTTTCTGTTTTTCTATTTTTTTTTATTAATATTTTTTCCTAATTTTTATTTTCCAGGATAATCCTTATGTTACGCTTCATTTTTTCTCACTCAAAATATTTCTTTTCTAGCCATTGTAATTAATATGCAATTCAATATTAATTTTGTCATTCAATTATTCAGCTGTGTTGGCTACTCAAATTGCCCCTTCATTCCTATCGTGCGCCCCAGAAAGTTTTCCATCGCTGAAAGAATTCGCTGTTCTCCAGAAACGCCCATGTGAAACAACACGGCTGCTCGACTCAACGTAAAGCCCGCAGCCAGCTCACAACAACAGTATTTTTTATGCAGCCTAGAGTATGCCCTCTATAACTGGCGAATGTCGTAGTCTTCAATTCGTCTTCAATACCGGCTCGGTGAGAAAACATTTATTTATCTTTTTATTTATTTTTTTCCCTAGCGATCTGCTCCATTGCATATCTCATTTTGACCCTAACCGGTTCTCCGAAAGTGGTGAGTGGGTTTCGTTAGAAAATGAGTTTCATTTTCTCGCTTCTTTGAGCTGCAAGATACGTGTTACTCCAATTCTCCTAAACACCTTCGCTCCGTTTTTGAGCTCTTGCTGAAGACAGCTAGTTTCAAGGTCGTCCCTTGCCCAAAACAAGT
Source organism: Maratus speciosus (assembly GCA_963932465.1). NCBI lineage: Eukaryota > Metazoa > Arthropoda > Arachnida > Araneae > Salticidae > Maratus > Maratus speciosus. Next base: position 503,232,668 of record OZ010795.1, on the reverse strand, counting down.
TTTGAGTAAAGCACTTGTTTCGATTTCACTTTTCCCCTGCATGTTCTTCCGTTGCTATGGGAACGCGTTTACTCCTGGCTTATTTTCTCTGGTAACCAGAAGAGAGAAAAAGTGGGTGTAGTGTTAATTCCGCTGCCTCGTGGGAAAAGGGTTTTGATCCGCCTCATCCTTTCTCCTAGCTATATACATCTTCCTGCATCTTTTTCTCTTTTTGAGATGCTCGTACATAGCGCCCCTCTTTTGCGTTTGATGCTGCCGCCGCATACCAATATTTACATTTTTTTTTATTTTAGTAATTTTTTATGTCATGCTTACCTGTGTATAATGTAATAAATTCTGTTTGTGTATATTATATATTTTTTTGTGGAGGGATGTATGAAAGAAAAATTATCTGTTTTACTTGTTTGCAAAATCATTCCTATTACTGTGACAAAATATTATATTGTTATTTTATTTATTTTGACTATTTACCTTTGATTTATTTTGGGTTAATATTTCAAAAGGACTTCCTTTATACCTCCAGAAGTTTTGCACAAAATATTTTTCTGACATGTGAATTTCTTGGGCAGTATTTGTCCAATTTCGTTGAATTTTATTTTATTGAGGGAAAACGAAATTTGAACACATTTATGCTTTACTACATGTTTATTAAAATTATTTATTATTATTATTACCACATTTTCTACCAAAAATTTCTACCGCATAACATTTTATTTTCATGGTATAAAATACACATCATGGCTCCATAAATTTTATTAAAAATTCAAATTTTGCTTCTTCATTCATAATAATTTTTCCAATATTAACTATTTTATTAAAATAATATAATCTAAGCAAATATAAGTATATTTATTAATATTTTTATTATTATTATTATTATTAATTCCGTGTTGCCGTTGAAAAAAAAATTTTTTTTTGTATTTTTGCTATGTTTTTGTTTAATCAGTTTGCACTGATTTAATTTTTTTTTTTTTTTTTTTTTTTTTTTTTTTTGCATATAGTATTATTTTATAAATTACCTGGTTATTTATTTATTTATTTTGTTTGCGATGTTAGGCGCGAACAATTTTGAGATGTGAATAGTGACGGGTTTTAATTCAGGCTTGTCCCTGTTTTTGATTAAGTAATTGTCGTTTCTAAAAATTCTTTCGACAAAATATGGTCCTGAAAATTTTTGGTGTAACGCTTTAGGTTTTATTAGAAGTTTTAAATAAACTTCATCACCTACTTGTAGCTGTTTATGTTTTAATTTTGTGTTTTTATTTAATTCTTGATCCGATTTTTCTTGGTTTTTCATGACCTCGTGTCTGATTTCGTACATATGTTTTAATTTATTTTGCACATAGGTGCTGTACGAGTCCATTTCGTGTGTTGTGAAATTTTTGAATGGCGTTTTTATTTCACGTGCAAAAAATAACATGCTTGGTGTAAAATCCGTTATTCGATTTTTTGTTGTATTGTGCATAAGCACAAAATATGGAAGTCTAATGTCCCATTCGTACTTTTTAGTACACATGGATGCGATGGAACTCTTTAAGTCCCTGTGGGTACGTTCAAGAATGCCCTGCGAGGATGGTTTATAAATGCTTGACGTAATTAACTCTATATTTAGATTTTCCATATAGTCTTTGAAGTCTTTTGACCTGAAATAGGGTCCATTATCACTCGCTAGAAATTTTGCCAATCCGTAGGCACTAAAATATTGATTTAAAGCCTTAATTATGACCTTAGTGTCTGTCGATCTGAGTGGGAATGCCTGTAGAAAACGTGTAGCTGTATCTATTACAGTTAAGATATATTTGTTCCTGTTTAATGACACAGGCAAAGGTCCCACAATATCAGTTGTTATTTTCTCCCGTGGGAGATAGTTTTTGTCCATTGTTTTCAATGGTATTTTGATTGTTTTATGTGTCTTAAAAGTATTGCACGTTGTACATTTTGTACAGAATGTTTTTATCTCCTGATACATTCTATACCAGAAAAATCTTTCTTTTATTATTCCATAAGTTTTTAGAAAAGCAAAATGCGGTACATGTGCGCTTTTTATGATGTCATCTTTCAAGCTTTGCGGTGCAATGTACTTTATTAACCTCGTTATTTGAATTTTGTGCTTTTTTCAAAATTAATATTCCATCTTTATTCAAACAATACTTTTCGTATTTTTTTACCTTTCTTTGTTGCTTTAAAGATTCTATAATTTCTGTTAGTTTAGGGTCTTTCATCTGTTCCTTTTTTATATTATCCTCAGTTAAATTTTTATTCACCGTGAAAAGGTGTTTATTTAGATTATCTGCAATTGTTAAATTGTGTAAGCAACGAGTATTGAAATCTGCTGGATTGTTATTTCCAGAAATGTGAGATATCTCATAGTCGTAGTCTTGGAGTTTAAGTAACCATCTTGCAACAATCTCAGGCTGTTTTTCTAACTGTAAATGGTACGTTAGGGCTTTTGAATCGGTCAGTAATATAAATTTTTTTCCTAATAATATATTCCGAAAATATGTAATAGTTTCGTAGATCGCCATTAGCTCAATTTGCAAGCTTGGATATTTTTTTCTGACTCTCTTAACTTTCTTCCTGTAAATTCTATTGGTATCATTTTATCACCTTGCTTTTGTGCCAATATACCTGATGTTGCGATCTTGGATCCATCTGTGATTACATAGAAAGTTTTTGTGTAATCCGGCGGGTGAATTGTAGGTTGCGTCATTATTATTTTTTGTATTTTTTCAAATGAATGTTGTGCTCTTTCATTCCATCTGAATTTTTGGTTGCTCCTCGTAAGATCTGTCAGAGGTGAAATAATTTCCGCATAATTTTGTATGGTCGATTTAAAATATGTGCATAGACCTATGAATGATCTCACCAGTTTTTGAGATGTGGGTCTTGCAAAATTGGTAATTTTCTTTATATTTTTTTCTGAGGGTGCGTATCCCTTTTCGCTAATTTTATAGCCTAAAAATTCTATTTCCGGCATATATAGTTTTAGTTTTGTAGGTTCAATAGTCAAATTGAATTTTTCCAATCTTTTTAGTACTTCTTCAAGTATTTCGTGCATTTGTTCTATATTTTGAGCTCCAAGAAGGATATCATCGATGAAATATTCAATGTCGTATTTTTCTTTTAAGTCACTTAGAACTATGTCCATTAAGCGAGCAAATAAATTCGTCGAAAATTTTAATCCGAATGCTAAACGAGTCATTTGAAAGTGATTGTTTTCCGTAACGAAAGCCAATTTGTGCTTGTCTTCTTCCCTCAGCTTGATTTGAAAAAACGCTGAATGTAAATCTAACACCGTGTATATTTTCTTTCCTGACATGCTTTGTAAAATTTTTTTTGTATTCGGCACAGGATATGGGTCGCTCTCTACTAAATCATTAAGCGATCTAAAATCTAAAGCCAGTCTTACTTTGATTAAATTTTTGTCGTTAGTTTTTGATGTGGAATTTTTTTTTACGAAAATTACTGGAAATGCATAGCTGGAATTCGTAGGTTCGATAATACCCGCGTCTAATAGATCTCTTATTTCTTTTTCCGCACTCTTCTTTATATCGTGTGCTAATTTAAAAGGTTTGGTTTGGATCGGAAAATCATGCTGTAATTTTATTTTAGGTTTAATTACATCCGTCGCTCCTAGCGTTTTATAAGATTTACTGAATGCTGTCGCATGTCTCATTACAATATCCAAAACTTCCTTTTGCACCTTCGGTGGTAAATGATCTACTTTGAAATCCTCTCTTGACAATTCCTTTCTTCGCAATTCTCTAATTTGTGTTATATTTAAATTGTTAACTTCATAAATACTGTCAGTATTTGTTTCATTTTGTTCTTTAATAGAAAAATCAGTTGTAATCTTCCCCATTTCTTGATCCTTGTATAATTTTAAATATTTGTTGGAGAGATTCTGTACTATAATTCGAAATGAATTATTGTCGGATTCTTTACTTTTATGAACAGAATTCTGAATTGCTAATTTTTTATTATTGTATTTGGGTTGAAAAAAGAATTGTTGGTCTTTTTCTAAAACTCCGTCGAAAATTAAATTTACTAATTTCGATTCTTTAGGCCTTAGAGTAATTTTGTTTTCTACAAATGCTCTTATGTTATTTTTAGAATTATAATGATCATTAGAATTAATTTGTTTGGGTACAGTTTGAAAATTGTCATTTTGTTGTGTTTTTTGAATCCTGTTAGCTTCTGTAAATTGATTTTCATTGGAATTTAATTTAATTACCGTATTGTTAATTTTTAAAATGTTGTTTTCCAAGTCCATGATTATTTTGTTACTTTTTAAAAAATCATATCCTAAAATAATCTTGTAATCGCGGTCAAATTCTTCTTTTGTGACATAAAATGTCCCATTTAGGAAATTATTCTCATTTTTAAATTTAAATTTTACGCAGTTTTTGAACGGAATCGTTTTATTTGACAAAGTTGTAATTTTAATTGAATTGGCTAAATATTTAATTTTTATATCTGTCTGTTTTATTTTTTCAAAAATTTCTGGTGACAATAGGCTAATACTTGCTCCACTATCTACTAAACTGGGTATAATTAGTTCCTTTTTTATCTTTAAATTCCATATTGGTAATTCATTGTTTCTTCCTGAGTTGCAACTTGCTATCAATTTTTCTTTAACCTTAGAATTTTGATTTTTCTCAGCCTCAAACACGTTTTTTTTTCTCATGTTCATGTTTCTTTTTTTTTCAATTTTTTGTTAAATTTTGTTTTTATGTTATAACCCTGTTTTTCTTTTAATATGCGGGACCTACGGGTTTCTACTTGTGCTAAATTTTGAGGCCCCCTTATCGGTTTAAATGATGGTGTCCTCTTTTTCCTCTGGTATTTTGTCTACCCCGTCTCTGTTGATTTTCACTTGGGAAGGTAATAGTGGGCTGCGTTTCTTTATTTCTATCATTAGGTGGTTGAGAAAAATTGTTTTGCCCGTTTTGTATATTTGTGACGGCTTGGTGTTGCCCTGTATATTGAATTTGTGCATTATTCCCCTGTATAAAATCAGCATTTTGGATTGGGACAGTGTTTTGAAAATTGTAATTCCCTTGGTGCATTTGATTTTGACCTATCAGCTGTTGAGAATCATTATGCCAATTGGGCATCACATTGTACATATAATTTTGTCGAAGCTGATTGTAGTGCGGTCTTATGGGATTGAAATTTTGAGGATTTTGAAAATGCGGTATATAATTTTGTGGACTTCTTTGGAAATTTTTATAATTGTAATTTGTATGGTAGTTCCTTGGAAATCTTGGCCTAACATTGTATTGTTGTGCTCCCCTAGGTTGTACAAAATTTTCGCTTCTTTTATTAAAAAAACAATGTTGTGTTTGGTGATTTGATTTGTTGCATATGTGACAGAATTGTTGGGTGATGTGATTAATTTCCCCTTCGTTTTGTTTGTTTTCATGTGTCTCAAGCTTTAAATTATTTATCTGTTTCTTTAGGTCTTGTATTTCAGTTTTTTGCTCTTGGGACATATTGATTAGTGCCTCATACAATTTTTTTTCACTAGTTTCTGTTAAGTTGTTCATTTCGCCTGCGCATTTTCAGTTGATTGCTAATTCGATGTCCTTGGCCCGTTTAAAAGCATCGTCGAATTTTGTTGGAGGATATTTTTTTAATTCAAAAGAAATATCCGGTCTCAACGCCTCAAGGTATTTTGTTAATTTCATCGTTTCAAGCAGTTCTTTTGATAATAATCACTCGTTATGCTCATACTAAATTATGTGCTGTGAACTGAACTACTCTTTTCCTTAGTTTTTCTTTTTGTTATACACATAAATAATTTTTTATATAACATACGAAAATAATTTTGTTAGTAATTGAAAAGAAAAATAAAAATAGAGGAAAATAATAATATATATATATATTTTGTTTTTCTTTTTTTTTTTTTTTTTATAAGTTAACTCATTGCAACCATTTAATTTTACGTTCTAAATTCCATTACTAACACCTGGTATTAGCACCATTAAATTTTAGTATGTTGTGACGATTTGGACGCCATAACACACAGGGTCACGCGACAGTAAAATGATTAGTACAATAGAAACAGTTATCCCGATCTGCGTTGTGAAAAGATCTAATGGGATAATGTCATTTAATAAATTAGGAGAGAAGAAAATTTTGGAATAAAATTAATTTTGGCAATAACTCAAGGACGACTTATTTAACGTTGAAATGGAGATATCGAACTTGTAGGTTGCATAGAGAAACATCCAATTCTAATAATTACAAAATATTAGATACCATAAATTACGAGTATTATCTAAAAGGGAACAAGGAAAGAATTCAAGGAAAGACTTACAAGCATGCACACATAAACAAACTTTATTTTCATTTATATAAAATTCATAACTCAAATATGACTTTTATATCATAATAACCTTTTCAAATTATCTACTATTTTATCAGAATATAACATAGTTCCATTCCCATTAGAACAGCAAAGCTTTCATCAAAATTATACTTTGTTACTTATTTTTTTTTTTTTTTATCAATTTATGTTATCTTATACTTGCCCTTTTTTTGTTCACAGCACGATCCGATGATGAGGCTTTTGCCAAAATTTTAATCAAAATTTTATTTATGAAAAATAGCATTCCCGTTATCATTAAAATCTTTATCATAAACAATCATAATATTCAATGACATAAGATTATGTACTTTAGTGGAAATTTAGAAAATTAGTTGCTTAATATTAAATGTACACATCATAAGAAAACATGAAAACAATAGCCACGAATATATTGAAATAAATATAAGGAATTTCTCACCCAAACAGACTTCGATCTTTTCTGTAATCATCCAAATCATACAGTTCACTCATAGTTCATGGAATCCTAAACACAAGTAAGTTCATCGGGGCATAAAGTTCCTTTTATATATATATATATATATAGTTCATGGGGATCTTTCACAAACCAATTTCACTTTCTTTCGGCGCTCTGTGACGCATGAAAATTAGAGCTCCATCTCCACAATGTACACTTTCATAGGCGAAATCTGCTGATATGTCATATCTTCGTTGCATTCGCATCTCATCACTAACCACTGTACATCTCCAAATCAGGTGAATACTTCTGTAAGATTCTGCATCAGTTAATTTCCCGGACAAAGACTTGTCTGCTCTCAGCGATCTTTGTCAATAGATCATGACAAGGACAGGTCAACTCTCAGCATTTTGTCAATAGATCATGACAAGGACAGGTCAACTCTCAGCATTAATTTTCATCATCATTTCCTTTTTTTCTGCATCAATCATTTTTTGTGACAAAGATTTGTCTGCTTTCAGCATTCATTTCAATCGCTAAATTTTGTATTGTCCTTAAAATTTGCTGCGAAAGAACTTGGTGTAAAATTTTGAAGTATCAAGTCACATCTTAACAAAAATTATAGAACCTCTTGAGGACGAGACACAAGACTTAATCCTCTTTTTTCCTTCCTTCTTCCCAGATCCAATTTTTTTTGGGGAGGGCTAAATTAACCCAGAGCTTTCGTTCTGATTGGAGGCTACTCCTGGTCCCTTATTGGTACTCTAGACATGCCTATCTATGGGCGTGCCAATTTATTTTTCACTGCATAGCATTAACTTAATTTTTGCCCCTTGCGCCAGGTTTCTCATGGGAATCACCACCCACGTTGAGTGTTGTAAAACCATCTTAATTGATAGAAAATTTATGGTTTCAACATCGTAAATTTTCTATTCTTTCGCTATACATTTACTGTCCATGTCTGGCGTCAGCAATGTTCTCTTTATCTATAATTTCCTATTTTCTGTCTGGTCTTATTTGGGGAGTTTTATTTTATTACACTGTTTTTGCACATATAAATATTTACAATTCGAAATGTTTTATTTTCAATATTAATACAAAATAAATTCACAATTCATATTCCTTATTTTTTTCTAAACATACCAATACCAAACAACATATATATTTTTTATTTTTTTCTACGCATTATATACTTATTCATTTTAATATACTTTAATTTTGGAGTATTTTTTATGTTATTTTAATTTATTGTATAAATTAATTACTAAAGAATTATTTTCCGAGAATTCAATTATTTTTAAATGTTATTGGATCGTGCGAAAATTATTTAATTAGTTAAATTAATAACAAGCCTTGTTGTGTAGATTTCTACACTACATTTACATTTAACCCTTTGAACTTCAGCTTGTGTGTTTTAATCAATTCTTTTTAACAGAGCACCTAATTGTATTGGAGGCTGGAAATTTTGCATACTTATACCCTTTGGACTCCAGCTTGTATATTTTAAGCAATTCTTTCTAACTGAGCCCATAATTAAATTGGAGATTTGAAATTTTGCATACTTATAGCAGAACACCTGAGGCCAGACGACAGATCATAAAATCTTAAAAAAGTCTTACATTTAACCCTTTGAGCTCCCACATATATATTTTAAGCAATTCTTTCTAAATGAGCCCCATAATTAAGTTGGAGACATGAAATTTTGCATACTTATAGCTGAACACTTCAGATCACACGACAAATAACAAACTTCGAAAAACGTTTTATATTTAACCCTTTGGACTCCAGCTTGTGCATTTTAAGCAATGCTTTCTAACTGAGACCATATTTAAATTGGAGATTTTAAATTTTGCATACTTATAGCAGAACACCTGAGGCCAGGCGACAAATTATAAAATCTTGAAAAAGTCTTACATTTAACCCTTTGAGCTCCCACATATATATTTTAAGCAATTCTTTCTAAATGAGACCCATAATTAAGGTGGAGACATGAAATTTTGCATACTTATAGCAGAACACACCTCAGACCACACGACAAATATTTTTTTTTCTGAAAAAGTTTTATATATAGGAACTGTTTTATATATCTGTTACTTCCTTTGGACTCCAGGTTGTGTTTTTTAATCAATTCTTTCTAACTGAGACCATATTTAAATTGGAGACATGAAGTTTTTTCATACTTATAGCTGAACGCGTCAGATCATAAGACAGAATATGAATTTTTGAAAAAGTCTTATAATTAACCCTTTGGGGTTCAACTTCTTTATTATAATGGGGATATGAAATTTTGCATACTTATAGCTGAACACTTGTGATCACACGACAAATGATAAATTTTTCAAAATATCTTATATTATTGACTCCTCTTGGCTCTAACTTGTGTTTTTTAAGCATTTTTCTAACTTAGCCGCTAATTAAGCTACAGCGAGCTAGTTTCCCTTGAAGGCTCCGGGAGGGGGCGGGGTCAATTTTTCCCCAAACCCCTCATCTGATATATCATTTGACGACCCTTCGCCCACTCTTTCATTTTATGTACAATAGCCTTTCATATTTTATTTCCACTTGGCCAGGAGGGCTTTCCTATTTTAAGTTTTATGGGTCCAATTTCCTCGATTAATATAAGTGCGAATAAGTTCTAAAACGGAGTTTTGTCGGGCAGACGTTTGTTTAGAATAGAGTGCACTCCCTAGTTGCGAATTGTGGAGCTAACAGATTTTACAAAAGGATAGTGTTTTGAAAGAAATATTAAACGAAACCCTCTTTGCGATCTGTGATTACACTTACCCACTTGCTTAGGTAAACTGTCCCCTTTACCAAATGCATTTAATTATACATTTTGCTATACAGAGTTTAGGCATGCATTAAAGTTGCTTAAGGGAGATGCCAAAGGATATAACAAACGTACAGTCCATCACAAAACATCCGGATAATGTCCCTAACTGCAGTTATAACAAATGCTAAAGTAATAAAATAAAAATACAATTTTAATACGCGACAAAACAAACCGCACGCGGTTCGTTTTGCGAGAAGGCGTCGTTGACTTATTAAAAATTGTACCAATTTTCCTTTTTCAAATGGTAACGTCTACTTTTGCTACTTTATTTGAATTCCTCAGCATATTTTGTATTTGTAAATTTCAGTAACCACACATAAGCATAAAATGCATTCACACGATTTTGTAAAAATAAAATGTTTTATCTCATAAATCATATACAACAATTCAAAATATTTAATTAAAAGCCTGAATTTATCATTCATTCTATATAATAAAATGTAAAGCTAGGGTTTATTAATCTAAAAAACAGCAATTTAACTCATCGTAAAAAGATAAAATAAAAATAAAATTATAAATCTATGTTAATAAGGGAAGAAGTTTGTGTGTGAGTTTGTGAATGTGTAGTGTGTCGGCGGTGTTCTGAAGAGACCGTTGCACGTAGAGCTACAAAATTCGGGGAAAAAGGTACGTCTATATATGAAGTTTTGAACCTCGAAACCCGATTTTCGATTTTTCGATTAGATTTTTCTTTAATTTAATTTTTTATGCGATTTTTAGCGCTTTTTTAAGTTTCGAGGCGGTATTTCTGCATTGGTCAAAAGAATACGGTTTCTTTCTTTTAACCCAATATAGTAAATTTTGTTCTCTTTTCAAAATCTTTATTCGGAATTCGTACAGCAATTTTTGAATTTTTTATGCGATTATTGAACAGAACTTAATGAATCACCATAACTATAAGGGAGTTACCGGGGGGGGGGGGGGACCAATTCTCTCGCCAAATACCGCCAAGTTCGTCGCTAACTTGAAGCTATATCGCCAAATTTGGCAACCAAAATTAGTCGCCAAAAGTGACGACAACTTGGCGATATCTCTAATATTTCGCCAAATTCCCATAGACTTCCATTGTAAACCAATAGGTATTACTTGCTTACAGAAAACCAACAAATTGTGATTTTTTAATACAACAAAAACTAATATTAACTTAAGGGATTATATTAATTATATTTAAGATAATCCAAGTAAATTAAATTATGAATAAAAGTAACATGATACAATGCTTAGCATGCTTTCTCAAACATAAATTTTAAGAGAGCCCGCGGGTGAAAGGAATTAGATTTGAAACTTTTATCCAATTATAGTAAATCTTGACTTTCGTAATTTTTGAACTTTTTGTGATTTTTAATTCGATTTTTACTTTTCTTCGCGATCTGCTGAAATTTTTTGACATTCCATTTTTGACCTATAATACTAAAGTAATTTCTGCCCTCATTTCATAAAGTTTATTCGGATTTCGTATAGCAATTTTCGAATTTTTTGAGAATTTTGTATGTGATTTGTAGTGTATTTTAGCGATTTCCTACCAATTTGACACATTAGTGAAAGGAATTAACTTTCAATCTTCGAACACATATATAATTTTTTTTCCTCTTTTCGAAATTTGTGCAGCGATTTAAAATTTTTTCTCGATATCTTATTGTGATTTTCAGAGCATTTTCGCATTTCGTGCTGTTTTCTGACGTACCCGGTCAACATCGGGCAAGTTAGCTAGTACTAAATAAATAGAGTATCGTCTTTGTTGTTAAACTAGAAAAATTGTCTGAACCTGAACAGATTATTACAATCTTATTACACAGTAATAAAATAAAAGAAATATGACCATTAAAAAGTTTCATTCATTCTATTCAAAACATTTTACCAAAATGCTGAATAATTTAAAGATACATTTAGCAAAATTTTCCAATTTTGTAACAATAAAAAATATACTAAAAACTTTCGAAACAATATTCAAATCAACATGTCAACTTCTTTTCTTCTTTTCCAAACAAACAACTTTCAAATTTAATTTTAAAATGTTTATTGTCGAAACTTGCAAATCAACCAAAACTTTGAGAATTATCTTTCTATGCATTGCAGTAAAAAATAAAATTTAGTTCTTTATTTTGTGGAAAATGTTGGCCTTTATCCCCTCCTCCCCCCATGACACGAAAACACATACTTCTTATAAAGAATATTTGAACAAATATATCTACAAACTGTAAAATATTTTACTACAAAGGAAGTTATTTAGATGGTTAGTTTAATTTATTTATGTATTTATTTTTAATTTCTATAAAATAGTACCAAGTATTTCAAAACAAAATGTAATGTTCATAGCTGTGGAAATTGTACATTTTTTTTAAACTATTTCTTTTTCTTCTTCAAATTTTCTTTATCTAGTGCTTTAATTTGAAATATGTCAAGTGATAATTTAAGGAATAACGTGTCTACTTTATGTTCATTTCTTTTCTTCTTTCCCAAACAAACATAATTTGTAAATTTTATTTAAAAAATTTTAGTGCAGTAACTTGTAAATCAACCAAAACTTTGTAAAATTGTATTTTTTTGCTCCGTTTAGCTTTTTATGTCCGAATATAGTTCAAATGGATTGTGATCCGTTGTGTGTGATTTGTGGTGAAGCACTGAATGTTGGTAAAACAGTTACAGTGACAAGGGGCCTTCAAACCCTTTTCAATACTAGTAAAAGACAACAGGAAGGATTACACGAATATTTTTCGGATGTCAACAGTTTAACTGTACATTCAGAGTGCAAAAAATATTACACCATGCCATCTTTGATCGCTAAGAAAATTTCACAACGAGACCATGCTACAGTTTGTGAGAGACCTGCAAAGAGAACTAAAGACACGGGTTTCAATTTTAAAACCCACTGTTTGTTTTGCGGTGAAGAGGCTTCAGTTAAAGTAGAAACAAAAAAAGCAAAGAAGTACAGAAAAGTTGTTCATCAGATAGAGACTTTGGAGCCTTTAAACAGTTTAAAAAAGAAAGCTGAAGAGCGTAAAGACGATAAAGGTGAAACAGTTTTGAGAAGAATTAGCAATGTCATTGACTTAGTTGCAGCTGAAAGCAGGTATCATGAAAACTGTTATGCATCTTTTTTGACAAATCCTGATACTGATAAAACTGTTGGGAGGTCAGTAAACATAAGGTTGAGGTCTGCTTTTGATAAACTTTGTGAATTCATAGATGAGGAAGATGAATGCCAATATTCAGGCAAAGAACTGTTTTCGAAACTTAAAGAATTAACTGCTGAGGGAGAGGAAATTTATAGCAGCCAACAAATCATAGATCTTCTTTAAAAAAAAAGTATGGTGAACGTGTTAACGTTGTCAACGGACGTGAGGGTTTTGGGAAGGATGTAGTCTTCACATTCAAGGATGGGTAAAAAAAAACTTCTCTATGACGCATGGTACGAAAAGAGGGAACAGAACCGACACCTACAGAGTACCAATGAGTCCGACACCTACAGAGTTATATGCCTCAAATATGTTAGATTTGTCCAGAAACACTTCTCTCCATGTGAAGCAGTTGTTTTTGATGGGTACACTTGTGCCTTATGAACTAAAATTGTGGAGAGGCAAAGAAGGTTGATGTCGAAAATGTCTGCAACTATTGCTTTTGACGAAAACAAGGTGGCCACAACCAAACAAGCTGTTTTTTTTAACGGAACTCCAAGAACAAGGCTAGGCTTATTCGAATGGTCATGAGCTACTTCCAGGCCGAAGGAATAACTGCCCTACAGGCGGATGATGATGCTGATGCACTAATCTGTACAACAGCAATTAATTCAAGTAAGACAAATTCTAGATTAGTCACAGTAGTTGGTACTGACACAGATCTGCTGACCATTCTCATCGCACGAGGTAACCCAGGAAAACCACTCAACTTTCTACGACCTCGCGAATAAAAACGTTATAACATATTTAAAATTCAAATATCACTTGGCCCAATGAAGGATTACATTCTCTTCCTACATGCAGCAACTGGATGTGATATCACATCAGCAATTTTTAGGAAGGGGAAATCCTCAGCTTTTAAATTGACAAAGAAAAACCATGAGCTGCTTTCTTTGACTTCCTTATTCAACAGTCCTCAACTTAAACCCCAAAAGGTATTTGAAATTGGGGAGATATTCATGAAAAACCTTTTTGGGGGAGAGAAAGTTGACTCCCTAGATGATCTGCGATATATCTGTTACAATAAAGAAGTAACCAAAAATCTCTCATCAAAATTTAACCTGACTGTGCTTCCACCAACAAGTGCAGCAACTACGCAGCATTCACTTTGGGTTTATCTTCAAGCCCAACAGTGACTGGGAAACAACCTAGATCCTACTGAATGGGGTTCATGAAAGAAGGCAAATTAAATCCATTACCTTCAACACTTCCCGCAGCGCCCGAAGATCTTCTGCAGCTTATCTCTTGTGATTGCAAAATAACTGCTGCAAGGGACTGTGATGAAAGATGTCAGTGCAAAAAGGCAACTCTCCATTGTTCCAGCTTTTGTACCTCTTGCTTAAGAGAAACATGCACAAATTCAGTTCGTCCTATTAATGGATTTGAAGACGACGATAACGGTTACGACGGTGAATGAGTGGCATTCTGGTAATTTTGTTTTAAATTTATTTACCACAAGATTATTAGCTTATTTATTACAAGCATTACTATAATGTTTTATTGTACTTTTACTTTGGATTTAAATTTTTGTGCCTTGTAATAAATAATTTAAACTTGTTCTAACTTTCTTTATTTTTTTTTTTCATCACAGTCCTCTGACAAACATTTCTAGATAGAAAAATGGAATATCTGTCATTTTTTAAAACAAAATTTTAAAAATAATCCTCACAAATAGGATTACAAACATACAGATGACTTGTCAGTAGTTTCTTAAGTATGAGGCAAAACAGGCTAAGGGCAATGAAATTCTATTAATTTGACGACAAATAAATGAATGTACAACTCATTCGTAGCTTTTATTTTGATAAAAACTAGGTACAGGGCTCGACTAATCGACTGAGGCCTGGGAAGGCATCTCTTTGCGGGACCCCTACACCTTAAGGTTCTTTTACAAGACTATTAAAAAACCTCAACAGAGAGGGTTTTTTTTAGCGATTTTATTGGGTTTTTTTTTTTTAATTTTTGAGGCCTTTTCTGGCACGGGGGCTCGGGCACATGCCCCGTGTACCCCTGCTTTAGTCAGGCCCTATGTATACATTAAAACAGGATGTAAGTAGAGGTCACAGAATTTTTCAGAAGTAAAAAAAAATATTGCTATATGACTTAGAAATGGAAAAAAAAGTCATTGGACGATGCAAAAAGGTTTTAGCGGCCATCTTTGATCGGCCATTTTAGATAGAAGCACACATGAGAACTTCTGAGACTTTTAAGGTTTTTTTTTACTTGTCATAAAGAGTTAATTCTGAAATTTTCAGCTCATTATGAATTACTTAGCTATCAAACCCTAAATTTACTGGGCTACTATATGTATGTGACAAAAACTTTGTGGGCGCTCTATCTCAAGAACTATTGCACGGATATTCATCAAACTTCTGATTCGGTTATAAATTGACTTAAGTTGTTGCTTATAAGGTTTTGTATGTATCGCCCAACAGGTGATGCTGTTATGCTGCATTTTTCGAGATTTCAGCAATAACTCTATCTCGAGAACTAATGTACGGAATTTAATAAAACTTTAAATTCAGTTAGACCTTGATATAAACTGGCGCGGATTAGTTTTTGGTGTATTTTGCCTAACAGGTGGCACTGCTATGCTGCATTTTGTACGATTTCCGCAATAGCTTAATCTCAAGAACTAATGCACGTATTTTCGTTAATCTTCGGATTCAGTAAGCTGTTACTGATTACGCTTTGGTGTAAATCGCACAACAGGTGGCAATGCTTTTTTCACGATTTTTGCAAAAGCTATATCTCAAAAATTAATGCACGCAATTTAATCAAACTTAATTTTCTGTTTCATTTTCAAGTAAATAGATCCTTATTTAGACTTGGGTGTATACTGAACAACAGGTGTTGATTTTATAAACTTTGGGTTGGAAATTTTGGTTTCCGACATTAAAGAGTTTGGTTTCCGAAACTGAATTATTTGTTTGAAACAATGAGATACTTATATCTCCTTGTTAAATGCATCCAATTCAACGAATCTATGTACCTTTACAATTCTCGTGATGGGCTTAGATTGTCATGTACTTTTGGCACTGTGATAGCGAATTTTGAAGCATTAACATGTATGAGATGGAAGAAAGTTTTGGGATTGGCACATCTGAATAGTTTTAATTATGCATTTAAGAAGCAAAAAATGAGTAAATAACATATCTGTTTTTTATTTTGTGATTACACTTCAAGTTTTTGTCAATATTTTTTTTAAACCGTTGGGGGACGGAGGTAATTTCCTAATTAAGTCTCATCAATAACGGGTAGCATATCAAAAAAAGTGAAAAAGTTTGCTTATTACAAATATGAAAATTAAACCTAAATTCAACAAATAGATGATTTAATAAAATTTTTTGATAAACATTTACCACAGGCGGCCCGTAATTGTACAAAATTTGCTATCACAGCGATACCTTCCGTCCTTTTTTTTTTTTATACAAACCTCGGTCTATGATATTACATCTAAATACAAAAATTTCGTCAAAAAATATTCATAACTTGTTCACTTAACCCTTTATGTACTGAATTATGAATTCCTGAAAATTTTATCTTCTAAAGCATTTTTTATGAATTGTTTAAACTATATTAGACGATTTGCATAATCATTTAATAAATTTTAGAAGGATTTTAGAAGGATTGACGGATTTAGAAGGATTCATTAAATTTGAATTTATAGGGATTTCGTGCGCTATTTATAACCCCACTTAAATCTTTTATTTTAAATATTTTTCTTAGTATTTTGTAGAATTAGGAAATGTACAAATATAATGTTCTTACAATAGAAATACAGAAATATTAACGAATTGAAAAATCCCCCCTCCTCCAACGCTAAAAAAGCTGAAAAAGATGCAAATGCAAAAGAAATCATCCTTTTAAAAATATTTTTGTTTTGTGTAACCCATAATGCTTTTGGAACAAGATAAAGTAATGTACCTATAATTCATTCTAAACTTTATTACAACTAATTGATGTATTAAATTAACTTTATAACAAGTTATTTTAATGGTACTTATAAGTGCCGTCAGTAGATAAACGGTTAAACAGCAAAATCGGGGAAATTGCTCAAAAATCGCTACCACAACTCCTCTTTTCGAATCCCTATTTTCTTCCGGGTCCTGGCCGGTACCTAGCGTCTATAGTCAAAAACACGTATGCTAAATTTGGTTCATTTCTATGCATAACTTACTGCAGTTTTCAATTATACAATAATTAAAATTGCCCAAAAACCGCTCTCTCGTGCCGCCCTGACTGGCCCACCCCGCTAAACCACGATCGCGGGCTGAGCCTTTTATGATGTTACAGCCTTTCGAACGGCATGAAATTGATATGCACTTATGAAGTGCGCTAAAATATACATTCAGTATAATATGCGGTGCAAAAAATTTTATAAAACTAGTTATAGTACGAACGCACCACATTTGCTACGTTTGACGTTTAATTTCCAACTTGTTTACTAGTAAACATAACAAGTATCACTTCGAACTTTGTTTCTCTAACAGCACATTATATCCACATATCTCAGAAGAATAGGAATACCGAGCGTTTGGGATAATCCATATTTCAATTTTATAATTAATTAAGGGTTTTAATATACTTTTGTATTTTCATAAAAATCGATAACAGACTAAGAAAAAAGTTCATAGACTATTTTGATGTAAAAAAAGTTAGCAAAAAAATGATAATTTTCGTTGGATCAAAAATGATAACGGCATTAAAAGACACCCCCACTCCCCCTAGAGATATCTTACAATATCAAGTGCCAGATCCGTCCTCCTCCCTAAAGTGATAATGTTATATATGTGCAGCCCTAAAGCCATCTACTAACAACAAGGCTGAAAAAACAACCAAATGAATTTATCAATTTCTTTTCTCCTTTCTCAAAACAAACGTCTCTCGGAAATTCCTTTTAAAAATGTTTATTGCAGTTGCTTGTAAATCAACAAAAACTTCTTGAGAATAATCCTTCCTATGCATCGCAAAAGATAGAATTTAGCTTCTCATCTTGCAGAAAATGTTTCTACTTATTGTATGACTCGGAAACGTATATTTCTTTTGAAACATGTTTTTAATAGATGTATCTGCAGACTACAAAAGAGTTCGTTACAAAGGAATTTATCCAGGCGTTCCATCAAAGTTTTATTCTTCTATATGTTTAAAATAGTAGCAAGTACTTCTAAATAAAATGTAACTTTCATTGCTTTGGAAATTATATTAAGTATATTTAAACGAATATATACATATATATATAGAATTCGTTTACATTGTTAAATTATGTTGTTTTTTATGTAGATCCACACATAACTTTTCAAAGAATGCTTTTAAATTTAATAATTTTTTTATGTTTGACTTTCGTAAAAAAATTTGACGAATAGCAAAATTTAAAATGTTATGTAAGTATGTAGTACTACTTCATATTTTTTTTTTTTTTTATGTTTATCATACCCACGACTGATTAAACGACTGATTCAGTTTCACGGCTATTTCTCCTGAAATATGGAATATTATGCACTGAAATTAACACCAAAGATCCGTATTAATCAACAGGTTTTAAAAATGGTATCAGAATTTTAAAATTTTAATTAGTTTTCGAAATATTAATTACATTTCTGTAGTGAAAATCTGTAATGGAAACAAAATTACTCTTTTTTTTTTTCTTTTAAGGGGAGAACAAGGAAAAGCTATAGGAATTATTCGATTTTTTCTTTTCCGTCAATTTTAGATTGATAGTAATTGAAATTATATCTTTTGTTTCAATTGATAGTGAAACAATATTGAGATTAAATTATGTTGTTCAGAAAAATTAGAAAAATAAAAACATTTTTTCTCTCTTCGATTTTCCGAAATCAATTTATTATGGAAAACAAAAAACGTCTGTCAATTTCAAATTCTATAGACGGAAAAAAAAGGTTTCCTTTTCAATTTTAAAGAGAAAATGACATCAACAATCTTAGAAAGAGAAAGAAAATTTAAAAATAAGAATTTAATCATCACATGTTAAAAGCAGAAAATTAGGATAGTCAAAATCTTTACACATAAATATTAAAAAGGTACGAAAACTTTAAAATAATAGAATTATCACCCGCGAAACGCATTTAAAGGTGATAATTGCGCCATTTGTAAAAGGCCCAAATATTAAATATCGTAAGATTAAAGTGCCTAAAATAATTAAATTGTTACACATGAAAAACTTTTAATGGTGAATATTAAGTCATATTTAAAAAGCTCAAATAATATATCCAAATGCTTTCAAGTTAGATAATATATATACCCGTGAATCTTAAAACAGAAAAAAATTTAAATAAATAATTTATTACATGAGACATGCATCTAATAGGGGAAATTACGTCATATATTAAAACGATACATTAAAAACGGTTTTTATTCCGAAGATTTTCAATCTAACGTCACATGGTATAAAATTAGTGCGGCAAGAAAATTTGCTTATATATTAAATCACTAGATGCAGCATAAATACAAATAAATGTATGTGCAAAATACTTTCGATCTATTTTGTACAAATGACTATTCAATTAAATACATATTAGAAAATTTGGATATTCTTATTAATTAATACAAACGGTACTACTTGATTTTTCCGTGGACCAATTTCGCCAAATTATACAAACTTACATTTTTTTTTTTTTTTTCATAAGTATAAATACGAAAAAGATTTTTTTTTAAACATGCTTTCGTTAAAATTCACAAAAATGTAGAATTTTTTTAAAATGCACTAAAAAGTAGAATTTCGAATTTCGCCAAATTAGTTAGCTATCGCCAAGTTGGCTTCATATATGACAATTTATTCTTGTCGCCAAAATTGGCGAAATACCGCCAAATTTGACGATATTGCGCCAAGCGTGTCAAATTGGCGCTATTGTGGCAACCCTGCCATTAGCAATTTTCAACAATTACTCATTTTTACGGTTTCGTTCATCTGACGAAACCCTATTCGTCTCACTCCTTTGTCTGTCTGTCTGTCCGTCTGTCCGTCACAGAGCCCGTTCTCAGAAACTATAATTGTTAGAGATTTGAAATTTTAGGTACTTATAGCTGAACACCTCACATTAAACAACAAATCATAAAATTTTGAAAAAGTTGGTAATTAACTGAATTACGGGCTAATTAACTTCTAAAATTAACCAATCCACCTTTTTAACGCAGATTCAAATGAACTTTCTCCAAATCATCCGTGTTTCTCCTAAGGGTTGCCAGTAAAATCAGCCGATGCATGGTTACCACGGAGGAAATTAAGCCGAAAAATGAAGTGGGCATTATAAATCGAAATCGCATATCAGAAAATATTGGTCCCAGAAATTTGTAAATGAAATAGACAGACGCAGAAAAAAATCTACTTTCATTTGGTATAAAGTTCACATTTCTGCGATGTGTATAAGTTAAAATATCCACTAAAAATCAATCGATAAAAATTTATTTTCTTTAATTGGAAAGACAAAGAAAAAAGATTTCAATTCAAAAGATTTCAAAGCAGGTAGACATGACGACGCTGCGGTTTTTCTTAATAGCATATTTTAATACGGAATTTTAACTTTTTAAATATTAAATTTTTTGATTAAATTTTATGGCATTCCGATGTCAAATTTCTCGCTGATTTTATTGATACCTATTTCTAAGTCCTATCTTAATTACAAGCTGAAATATTAATTATTATTTAATTAATCGGTTTAACTCGCAGAATAATAAATGTCGGTAACTCCCACATGTGTATTTTAAACAATTCTTTCTAAGTGAGCCCCTAATTATGTTGGAGGCATGAAATTTCGGGTACTTATAGCTGGACACCTCACATCAAACAACAAGTGATAAAATTTTGGAAAAAGTCGTACATTTAACCCTTTGGGCTCCCACATGTGTATTTTAAACAATTCTTTCAATTCTTTCTAAGTGAGCCCCTAATTATGTTGGAGACATGAAATTTTCGGTACTTATAGCTAAACACCTCACATCATACGACAAATCATAAAATTTTGAAAAAGTTGTACATTTAACCCTTTGGGCTCCCATATGTGTATTTTAAACAATTCTTTCTAAGTGAGCCCCTAATTATGTTGGAGGCGTGAAATTTTACATACTTATAGCTGGACACCTCACATCAAACAACAAGTGATAAAATTTTGAAAAAGTTGTACATTTAATCCTTTGGGGTCCCGCATGTGTATTTTAAATAATTCTTTCTAAGGTGAGCTCCTAATTAGTTTGGAGGCGTGAAATTCTGCATACTTATAGCTGAACATCACGCATCATACGACAAATGATAAAATTTTGAAAAAGTCGTACATTTAACCCTTTGGGCTCCTGCATGTGTATTTTAAACAATTATTTCTAAGTGAGCCTCTAATTAAGTTGGAAGCGTGAAATTTTGCATTCTTATAACTGAACACTTCACATCAAACGACAAATCATAAAATTTTGAAAATGTCGTACGTTTAACCCTTTGGGCTCCCACGTGTGTATTTTAAACAATTCTTTCTAAGTGAGCCCCTATTTAGGTTGGAGGCGTGAAATTTTGCATACTTATAGCTCAACATCCCAGATTACACGTCAAATAATAAATTTTGAAAAAGTTTTATGTTTAACCCTTTCAACTCCAGCTCGTGTATTTTAAGCAATTCTTTCTAACTGAGCCCCTAATTAAATTGGAGATTTTAAATTTTGCATACTTATAGCAGAACACCTGAAGCCAAGCGACAAATCATAAAATCTTGAAAATGGTCTTACGTTTAACCCTTTGAGCTACCACATATGTATTTGAAGCAATTCTTTCTAAGAGAACCCCTAATTAAGTTGGAGACATGAAATTTTGCATACGTATAGCTGAATACCTCAGACCACACGACAAATCATAAAATCTTCAAAAAGTCTTATATTATTTACCTCTCCGGGCTCTAGCTTGTGTATTTTAAGTAATTTGTCTAACATCCGCCCTTTTAACCAGGGGAGAAATTTTCCAACTTTTGCCGACACCCCTTTGACCCTTCTTTCATATTGTGCACCATAGTCTTACATATTTTAGTTCCATTTTTTACCGCCAGGTGCGCCTACTGATCTCAGGTGCTATGGGCTCAATCGCCTCCACTAATATATCTACGGATAGTATGTAAAACGGGATTTCGTTCGGATAGATGTTTGTTTAGAATCGAGTGCGCCCCCTGGTTGCGAAATGTGGAAGTAATAGATTTTTCAAAAATATAAAGTGTTTTGAAAGGAATATTAAACGAAACCCTCTGTGCGATCTGTGATCACACTTACCCACTTGTTGAAAATGATACTGATTCCCCCATAGGAAATCACCCGTTGCCCCCTCTCCGTTGACCCTCATAGGGATCGAATTTTTTAAAAAATCAATGTCCAATTCAAGTGTTGTCCTCAGGAATACACATATATTCCAAATTTTAAAGCTCTATGTCAACAAGAAGTGGGTGAAAAATGAATCACAAGATTTGACTGCCACACACAAACATAAACTATATTGTAACTTAAAAGAAAGCCGGTAATAATAACGAAATAACAAATAAATTAGCAAAAAATTAATAAAAATACAAATAAAAAATCGAACTAAAAATCACTTGATGACGTAACAAACACGTGTAGCGTGTTTAACGACAAGTGAATGCGACATTTACGATCATCCGTTATTGTTACACAATACTTTTCAATACGTAGATCTGAAAGCTATTCCCAACCAGACGGAGTTTTTTAACCTCAAACCTAAAGGAAGTCCATAGTGTCGTTATAAAACTCAGAAAGATGGCGCCATTTTTAACCTAATCATTTTATACAAGCTAATTTTCAAATGTGTAATTGATCTCATTTATCAATCCGAAAACAGACGTCGACAGCGAAGAATGAGGCCATGGTAACCAAAAAATGTAGGATCAAACGGAAAAGCATGACAACGCGATTGCAGAAGATAGACGCTGTTATACTGATAATATCATTCAATCTTCCGTTACCTGGTAATATCTTTTTAAACAGGGTAGTATATTTTCAGAGGCTGTAAAGCCTGAACGGGGGTAGGCGGGCGTAGCTCGTAGGTCTCTGAGACCCCTAGTACACATATATTATAAATGTATATATATTAATATAAACATATCAAACCGATGATGGTAACAATATAATTTAAAGTTAATGTGTATAATAGTAAAGAATTATCACATAAAAACATTTTGTTTTGCGAAACTAAAATATGCCAGTTGATTTGCAAAAAAGTAATTATCAGTACAATAAGTTAAGAAACATTCTCTTAAGATCTGTTTTATTTTTTTAAGTAGTAATAGCCGGGTTATCATGTCAGGCAAAATAACGCCATCTTGGCGCCAATTAGGTACCCCGGTGCGTATATGACATCTGAGCCTAATATTTTTCTTTTCGTTTCGTTAAAATAAAAAGAAAGAAAGAAGTGAAAGCCATTAATTTTAAATGTTTCAGTTTTAAATGAAAGTTTTGCATTAAATAAAATCATAATGAAATACAAAAAAAAAAGCATTGTTCTTAGCATACATCTAAGGGATTAAAATAATAACCTTTTCTAAAATATGAAGAAAAAAAATATCTGTTATGATTAAAATTTGAGTTGTCATCATTAGAGAAAAGTATTTAAAATTGGAAAAAAATTAATATTTCGAAAACTAATTCAAATTTAAAAATTATAATACCAGTTTTGAGATCTGTGGATCAATACGGATTTTTGGTGTTAATTTCATCAAAAAGTATTCCATATTTTAGGAGAAATCGCCGTAAAACATAATCAGTTGTTTAATCAGTCGTTTCATAGAATCGTTTCATAAATGCGTTTTATTTCAGCCGTTTTATATATCCGTTTCATAAGTTCGTTTCATATTTATTTTATATATAGATAGGGTAGATTTATTATCATTTGCCACGTTTGACATACAATTTCCGATTTGTTTTACAGTGCATTCAAACAATTTTTTCAAAATGTTGAATAAATTTAAAATGCTTTCAGCGACAGATTCTAATCTTTAACATAAAAATTAGAAAATTATAAAAATTTAAAAACTCTGTTAACAACAAGACTGAAAAAATAATCAAATGAGTTTATCAACTTCTTTTCTCCTTTTCCCAAAACAAACATCTCTTAGGAATACTTTCTAAAAAAGTTTATTGCAGTTACTTGTAAATCAACAAGAACTTGTTGAGAATAATCCTTCTTATGCATCGCAAAAGATAGAATTCAGCTTCTCATCTTGCAGAAAATGTTGGTGCTTATTGTATGGCTCGAAAACGTATATTTCTTTTGAAACATGTTTTTAATCTGCAGACTAAAAAAGAGTTTACTACAAAGGAATTTATTCAGGCGTTCCATCAAAGTTTTATTCTTTCATTCGTTTAAAATAGTAGCAAGTATTTCTAAATAAAATGTAACTTCCATAGCTTATGTAAAAATGTAACTTCCATAACTTAATATAACTTGGTAAATTATATTAAGTATCTTTAAACGATAAAATATATATAGAATTCATTTACATTATTAAATTATGCTTTATATTTTTTTTTATGTAGATCCACATGTAACATTTCAAAGAATGCTAGAAATTTAATAAATATTTTTTGTCTTTTTTTTATCTTTAACTTTCGTAAAAAATTTGACTAATAGCGAAATCTTCAATATTATTTAAGTTTATAGTAGTACTTTACACTTTTTTTAAAAATAATCATTATATCGTGCATATATATATATATATATATATATAATACGAAACAATTTAATGGGTGTAGTTGAAATATCACGTCGTGCTTTTTACGACATATTACTGGATTCGTACCACATTTTAATCAGCCGTTGGTGATGTTGTATAGCAATCCTACCACTTAGCACAAGCATTGCTAGTGGAGGTGTCAACTCTGTGAAAATTTAGCAGCTGTAGAGCGATGTTAATATTTGTAGAGTCCAATCAAACACTTATTTATTCATGTTGAAGACAAGGCAGGTTAGGCCGCGTGAGTGGTGAAAAAAGGCGTAAGAAGAAATCTGGGGTTTTCCCAATTAAACACATGGAAACGTAGTCATAGGAAAACTGTTTATTCCATCAGAACATACCAACACTAAACAATTCCCACAGGATGAGAAATCAGAGCATTCCACTCGAGCATGAACTAGTTACTCATGCGGAATAGATGTTAATTCACGAAATGATTATTCTACATGGCTTAGGACACCGGGTAACAGGTTATGTAAACAATCAAGCAGCACAAAAATCTCTTCTGAGCTCATGCTCGAACTATTTATTCGAATGCGCGGAGGAATTCCGATTGAAATGGAAACTTCAGGCTAACCCAACCAAAATCACGAACGAGCTTCGAAGTGAAACTGGGATCCGACACTCAGCCAATGGAGAGCGATCAAGAAACGTCACAGGAAAGAATCCCGACTCCGCTAATGGAAGAATTTCGATGTGAAAAGGTTGTCGCCTAGCGGGCGGGAAAATGAGATGAAATAGAATAAAAATGTAAAAATGGCTTTAATAAACATTCGAAAAATAAATAACTGCGTTCAGAACTTTACAGTTTATTAGACGATAAAAATTAATGAAGGGATTAAAAGTTTATATTACGTTTTGGAATAAATCTATTACTAAGATACGCGTTTTAAAATTATAGGAACTTAATTAGAAATAAATAATAGAGCGTATTAAAAAAAGGAAATAATGAATAGGTCGGCAATTTAGAATAATTTAAATGAATAGAAAAAGTAAAAATTTTTATATAACATATATATTTATATATTATGTATTCAAGAACTATATTATACTTTACAAGAACTGATCTAAAATTAAAATAAAGTATAAATAATAATAAAATAATAATAATAATAATAAATAATAGAAATAATAATATTTCAGTAAATCAAAATAAATAACAAAAATAATAGAAATAATAATATTTCAGTAAATCAAAATAAATAACAAAAATAATTTATATACTATGTGTATATATATATAAAAACTTTTTAAGTTAACAGCTTATTATTTCTTACTCAGAAATTTACCGTATTTTACTAATGATTTCGTAATATTGCCCTTGATAACGAGTTACGAATCATTAGTTCCACTTTTATTCGTTTATTATTCTCTTGTTTTGAGATCATTTGTGGTTTTCCTTTTTTGAATTAATGTTTTTAAATTTTGAGAACATACATTTCGTCTAATGGATTTGTTGATGCTGACATTGATTCATTATTACAGGTCTTATTTCATTGCTTAAATTGTTTTAGTTACAATTTGTTTTACAATATATTTCAAAATATTTTATGATTCCCTACATATATTTAATTATTTACTGGTTATTTAAATGATTTCACCTTCCTAATGATTTTTCGTTCGCCAATTTTGAAAGTTCTAATTTTTTAATACTTCATATATTGGTGATTAGGATGTTGGTTCATTATAGTCGAAACAATTCATTAATGATTCGATAAATTAAAAATAGTTGATCCTGCTTTAACCCCTTGAGGGGCGGTGGGATATATTTTATCCCACCTACGATTAATGAGGATTTGCATCAGAAAAAATTTAAGAAATATTACTTTTCTAACTTTGGTGGGAAAAAGTCGCAAAATGGCTTTTCCCTATTTTGAAATAAAATTTTTCTATGTTTCCTGTAGGAATTCAGCATTACACAAACGCAATTGCTTGCCCCTCAAGGGGTTATTATGTATAATGTCAGTGTAATGTATTGATACTCAATTTATTAATTTTTATGTTTTAATAAAAAAAAAAAGATGATGAATTGTAATATTATATAATGGTTATATATATTATATAATACTAGAAAGGTAGCCCGTCAAAAATGACGGAAATTTAGATATAAAGATATATGCAACTCATGTGCAAGAATATGAGTTTTCTCGCTTGTTCCACAGTGATAGATGAAAATAACACATTTTAAGAGCGAAACACATTTATGAAAAACTGTGTACAGTAGAAGATCACTAATCTGCACAGTTTGGTTCCATGTGTTATGCAGATTTGAGGCTTTTTGCGGTCATGTCTATTCAATCTTTGTTTACATTTTTTTAAATTCATATATTGGATAATTTAGATTGTTGAGCCTTAAAAATAAATAAATAACACACTTGAAGTAAGGTTAAAAACTATTAAATTATCGTATACGATTTCATGAAATGGTATTATATGGTGTTATATGTGTGTGCTTCACGATCTTGGTTACGACGTTGGCGAAATTGGCTGCAACTTGTCATAATCCTAATAGTGTGGGCCGCTATAACAAAAAAGTAACCAGTTTTTAGTAAAATTTCTGATATAAAGTAGCTTTCAAAAACTTGTGTAAAATTGCAGGCCGTTCTCGTGTTATGTCAGTCCTAGGAATAATATTTCTAACACTGAAGATTTTCCATGTATATATGGAATTCAGAAAAGCTTCTCCAGAAGAAAAGTCCTGAAATGACATTGTAATTCCTCTAACTTCAAAGTTTAATCGGGCCCTGATGTTGAGTACTGAAATCTAATAAATACAGTTATTTTGAATATTACAACAGAATTAAACAGTTAAACTTATTTAACTTAAACCCGCTGTTACTTCCCGATGTTATTTTTTAGTATTAAGAAAGAAAATTATTTAAAATTTTCAAATCATGCATTTATGATTTTTTCCGTCTTTAATAACTAAATAATGAAAAAATAGGCTTTTGTTCTGAGCTCATAAATATGACAATAAAATAATGTAACTAAGAGACATTGCAAAATTAAATCTTTGTGATTACAAACCATAAACAAACGATACCGCCACCATTTTACCTACTATGACGTCATTAGAATATTGCCCATTGATTGTTGGAGAACTTACTTTGTGAATGATTACCTCAATGATTTAATATTTTTGACGTTTCACGATGAATGAATCACTTGTGTTTGTTTAGGTTTATGGAATGAGATATTAAGCTGTGAAATTAATTTCAATTGAAGTTATCCAAGGATATATGTATTTTTAATCGAAATTAAAAACAATGAGTTGATCTCAAAATAAAAAGTTTTAGTTTGTATAATTTGTTATTTCTGTTAATTATTTATTTAAGTACTTTTCCATTATAGCGCATTTTTAAAAAAAAACTTGGCGCGATTCGGACATCAGAAAGTGAGATATGTTGCAAAAATATATAAACAGCTATGAAAACAAATCTAATGAACTTTTATTTTTGTTTATATATGCACTTATATGCATAAAAAATCGTTTCTAAATATATATAATTTTTTCATATACAAATTACGTCACAGATTTCAGATATGAACCGGGATACCTAACTGGCGCCAAAATGGTGTTATTTTGCCTGCTATGGTAACCCGGCTATTGTTTTTTATTTATTAATAAATTGTTTATTTACTTTTATTTTCTGTTTTTTAATTATATAAACTGCTTTGTTCCACAGTTATTATTCTAACTTTTATTTATTCATAGTTATTTCCTTATCAAAATAATAGCAAATAATTGAAAAATATATAAGTGGTACTTTTCGGCTAGCCGGGCGCCAGTGTCATATATACATATATATGTATATATAAATGTATGTATGTATAGATATATATTTACATATATCTATATGTGTTTATATACAATATATGTATATGCATATATATGTATATTTATATAGATGTATGTATATCAATATGTATATAAAACACTGGCGCCCGGCTAACCGAAAAGTACCATATAAGTAACTGGTATTCGAAAGCGAGATTTCTACCAAATTGGCGTCATAGAAAAAGCACGCCAACCCCCATGCGTATATGACATCTGTGCAAAAATTACTTCTGTTTCTTTATAAAAATGGGTAAATAGCTTTTTTTATATTAAATTGTCGGCACAGATGTCATATACGCCCATATTGGCGCGATTTGTTTTTTTTTTGACGCCGATGTCATATACGCACCGGGTACTTAACTGGCGCCAAAGTGTCGTTAGTTTGCTTGTAATGGTAACCCGAATGTTATTAAATTATAAGCAGAAGTTCTCTTATACGTCCATTAAAAATATTTCAAAAATATATATTCTAAAAACACACTCAAAATATATATTAAACATTTAATTGCTAAAAAGGACGTCAAACGTTAATAAAATACATTAAAAGATCTTTATAATTTGACATGTTTCGATTGAATTTACTCAATCATCATCAGAAAAACAAATAAACACAAAGATGGAAAATGACAATAAACTATTACAAATGAAATTTAAAAATAAATTTCAGAAAAACAAATAAACACAAAGATGGAAAATGACAATAAACTATTACAAATGAAATTTAAAAATAAAATAAATAAAATAATTTATTTTTAAATTTCATTTGTAATAGTTTATTGTCATTTTCCATCTTTGTGTTTATTTGTTTTTCTGCTGATGATTGAGTAAATTCAATCGAAACATGTCAAATTATTAAGATCTTTTAATGTATCTTATTAACGTTTGACGTCCGTTTTAGCAATTAAATGTTTAATATATATTTTGAGTGTGTTTTTAGAATATGTATTTTTGAAACCCGAATGTTGTTTATGCTGTTGATGCTTTCGCCAAATTGGCGCCGGAAATAAATCGCGCCTATATGCGGCGTATATGACATCTGTGCCAAATTGTATGCATATGGAAAAAATTGCTTGTGAGTATGAAGCAGTAAATAGGTTGCCAGAAAATACGTTGGCAAACTTCTTTCTCGCCAAGAAACTTTTCTCCGAAGTATTGTACATAAGCAATGATTGCTAGAAATGCATTTTTAATTATGATATGCGCTTTTATGTTTCACTACATTTATGCATACCGTGTGTATAAATGCTACAGTTCATATGCAGGGCTACACAAAAGAATTCGTAAGGGTTACTGAGTATGAGAGTAAATTGCTTAAAGGTGGTTTTTAATGGAGTTATGCATTTTTACGCTGAACTGCATTTAGTTTCTTAAGAAATGTTTGTGGAATATAGATAAAATGATATACATGGCCACGCAAAGAATTGGATACATAACCGTCTATGGATGATAATATCTGGAAATGTGATTTCAGTAGTTTTAAGAGTAGTTTAAATTAAATTTTAGCTAAATAGTGGCATGTAATAACGGTACTATTGGCTATGGACGGTAACTGCTGAAATCAATTTTCAAATTTTTGTATGCGTTTTCTAAAATGTTTACTTAGTTATCTTGGTACTTCTTAGTTATCCCGTCGACCAAATTACTGTCGCCAAATTGTAAGACTAATTGCCAATAATGGTTGCCATTAATTAATTAATTAAATGCCAATAATGGCCACTAAAACCATTAATTCGACGTTTTATTTGTATTTTTATTAATGTCTTACTATTGATTTGGCAATTTATATAATTTGGCGAAATTGGTCGACGGGATATCTAAGAAGTAACGTTATCTTATTTACCTTATTTTTCTAAATAACGAAGTTTTGTTAAAGCATTCAGGATGTGTTGGAAAGTGTTTCATATTCTATGCTTAACGCATGATTTTTCTTTCTACTTAAATCTTATTTTGCATTTATTTTATTCTTAAGTTTTTAGTCTTATACTGCTTTAAAGAAGCTTTGGCACAGTTGTCATATACGTTATCATATATTGGCGCGATTTTTTTCCGACGCCAATTTGGCGAAAACATCAACAGCATAAACAACAACATCCGGATTACCATATCAAGCAAAATTACGACACTTTGGCGCCAGTTAAGTACCCGTTGTGTATATGACATTGGCGTCAGAAAAAAATCGCGCCAATATGGGGCGTATATGACATCTGTGCCGAAACTTTAATATTTATTGTTTAAACTCTTCGCTCCACTCCCCTTGCATAAAGTACAAACTATAACACGGATAGCGCAAAATAATAGACAGTTTGGTACTTTTCCACTGTAGGGGCTTTGGCATTTTTTTTTTAAAGCTTGGTGTAATTTTGGCATCAGAAAGTGAGATATGGGTACTTTTCCGTTATGCGGACACCATTGTCGCCAAGCGTAATAGTTGGCGCAAAATCGTGAATTGAAGCATTT
This sequence comes from Maratus speciosus, assembly GCA_963932465.1. Lineage (NCBI taxonomy): Eukaryota > Metazoa > Arthropoda > Arachnida > Araneae > Salticidae > Maratus > Maratus speciosus. The sequence continues at coordinate 503,201,844 of OZ010795.1, read as the reverse complement.
GAAAAATAAAAGAAAAACCATTGTCGATACTAAAGTGAGCATTTAAAAAATATAGCATTTGAAAATTCCAGACTTTTACGAACTATTTCATTAAATCACAAATATATACTTAAAATAAGTGAGCAAATAACTGCTATAAAATAAAGCAATAAAATAAAACTCATATTAAACTGCTGGCATAAAATTACAAATATCTTTTAGCATTTTGAAATAAATGGCGCATTAGCATACATTTTGGCATGGTGTTCGTATAACGGAAAAATATCGAGATTTGTTGTCAAATCATATAAACAGCTATGAAAACAAATTTGATGAGCGTTTTTGTTTGTTTTATATGTATATTATTGATGTTTTTATGTACAAATTACATCTGTTTCTGTATAAAATTAGAGAAACGGCTTTTTTATGTTAAATAAATCGTATAAATATCGAAAAAAATGCGTGCGTATATAAAATGAAACAGTGAATAAGTTCCCGGAAAATATGTTACCAAATTTCCTTTTTCGCCAAGGCACCAAATTGGAAAAGTACCTAAAGCACATTAAAATCGCGCAGTTAGGAGCTCACACAGTACACCGTTGTCTATTGGCGGTTATTTTATTAGTAGCATCGGGAGGAAGATGTACTTTAAATTCTCACTCATAGATTTCGAAAAAAATATCTTAAAAGAGTGGAGTTTAAATTAAATTTCGGTGACCTCCATTATGAAAGATTAATGGTTTTAAATTGGAATTTCGCCAAATTAGCCAGCTATCGCCAAGTTGGCTAACATTTGGCGCTACTGTGGTAACCCTGCATTAATATTTTTCAATAATTGCTCATTTCAATGAGGCGGTCCTACCGGAATAGTGAGGGACACACAGAGACTTGGATTTTATATAAATAGATTACAATTCATCATCTTTTTCTTTAGTTAGTTTACCAGTTGCCACTTAATTTGACTTCATCTCATTGTGTTCATCTTGGTGAAATTTGTCTACATACCTTCTTAAAGTGTTTTCATCTGTTATGTTCTTTTGCAGAGAAATGAATACCTAACATTTCTTAAGGCTGCTGCTTTCATCCTTTTTAATCTTTTACATCCTTCCTATTTATCTACTATGGGTACTACTATAGAAGATGATTACCATGCAATATGTTACATGTAGAATTTGCGATGTGTATTAACCCTTTATTTACTGACGATACTTATAATTACCATTAAAATAACTTGTTAGAAAATTCACTTAATACATTTATTAGTTGTAATACAGTTTAGAATGAGTTATAGATACATTCTTTTATCTTGTTTCAAAAGCATTATTGGTTACACAAAACAAACAAAAAAAATTAAAAGGATGATTTATTTTGCCTTTGCATCTTTTCAGCTTTCTTGCCATTGGTGGGGGGGGGGGGGATTTTCCATTCGGAAATATTTCTATATTTCTATTGTAAGAACATTATTTTTGTACATTTCCTAGTTCTACAAAATACTAAGAAAAATATTTAAAATAAAAGATTTGAGCGGGGTTATAAATATTGCACAAAATCCCTATAAATTCAAATATAATTAATCCTTCTAAATCCTTCAGTCCTTCTAAAATCCTTCTAAAATTTATTAAATGATTATGTAAATATTCTAATGTAGTTTAAACAATTCACGAAAAATGCTTTAGAAGATAAAATTTTCATGAATTCATAATTCAGTACATAAAGAGTTAATGATGCTACTCTGTTACAAACAATATAAAATTAATATGAATTGCTAAGGTGCACTAAAATATGTTTTCTGTAGAATATGGGGTCATCATTTACAGGAACACATAAAAGAGTTTGTTTATGTACGTGTCTTCAGGGGAAAACTATTCGCCTTTAATTTTGTTGCACTATTTCAAACAATTTAAAATTGGTACACATTGCTGAGGTTTACTACAAGATGCTTACAGTAGAATATCATGTGCATTGCATTTATCGTTCAATTACAGGCTCACACAAAAGAGTTTGTTTATGTAAGGATCTTCGGAGGAAAACTTTTCGCATTTAATTTTGTAGTACTATTTCAAACAATTTAAAATTGATATACATTGCTGAGCTTTACTACAAGATGCTTACAGTAGAATAACATGTGCATTGCATTTATCGTTCATTTACAGGGACACATAAAAGATTTTGAATACAACACTGCATACGAAGTATTGTCTTTTAGAGAAGATTGCTGAAAGTACGTTTTCAGTTATGTTATGTGTTTTTAACAAAATTTTTGCATGGTACGCGGTGTGTATAAATGTTATGGATCATATACAAGGTTACACAAAAGAATTCGTAAGCAATACTGAAAATAAGCGTAAATTGCTTCAAGGTGCTTATTAATTTGATATATGCATTTTCAAGCTCAACTGCATTTAGTATTCTAAGAGATGTTTGTTGAATATAAATAAATTCTATACAGGGTTATGGAAAGAAATGGATACATGGCCGCCTATGGATGATAATTTTTGGGAGTGGGATTTCAGTAGTTTTAAGCGTGTCTTTGCCTTAATTCAATTTCAGCTTAATGTATTATGTGTATAAAAATGTATAGGTAATATACAGGATTATACAAAGTGTGACGATGTAAATTATGAAAGTTGTTGCAGTAGAAATAAATAGGAATATTCTTACTTAAATGACAACAGTAGACACATTGAAGAGACAGCAGTTACAGAAATCTTCTTTATTCGGTGATTCACTTTGAGAGGTGGAAGGTAATTAGGAGTAGGTAGGTCACTGTACACATTCGAAGAGCGTTCCACGTAGAATTATTAAAACTTGGAAGTCATTCCATGATAAAGATGATTACTGGTTAAAATCATTTTTTAAAGAAGGTCTTGATGATCAAAAGTCCGAAATCAAATATGCGTTAGATTAAAAAAAAACCAGAGACCGAAGATAAACTTTTAGATATCGAGATGTAGTTATCGAAAAACATCGCTCTTTGAATTTAGGCGCTAAGGCCCGAAATTCAAACGACAAATCACATTGTCAAAAATAATACATACTTTCGTAAATCTTAAAATCTGATCCGATCTTAAAATCTGTTAAAAAAACTGGCTGCATTGATATATATACTACATAAAAGGGGTTTACAAAACTACCTCCAGAAAGGATTTAAATCTATTTGTTAAAATTAAATTTATGTATTATGATTAAATCGTATGAAAACAGAGAAAAGAGAAACGAAACTTTACAAGGAGAGAATGAAGCTCTAATTCGCCAAGCGAAGACACACCCCAATATGACGCGGTCGACGTCACTTGCAACACACCCTGGTTCTAAAAATAGAACACAGGAAGAGGGGGAAAAGCTGAAATCAAAACTGCGGTAAAAAGGAAATAAAAAAAAAGCGATTTGAACGATGTTTTGCGTTGAAAATAAATAGTTTAAAACATGAGATAATAATGCTGCATTACAATTTAAAAAATAAATAATAAATGTGATTGCTACATCACATTACCCCCATTTGCCGAACAAAATTTTGGATGACCAAAAGGTGAAAAAGGTAAATCTTGAGAGCTTTTTCAACAAAGGGAAAACAAAATTTTAAAAGCCAAGGAGCAAAAGAATGTAGAATAAAATTTAAGTTAAAATTTAAAAGTCATAATAAAAATTTTAAGTACATTTGCACATTTAGGGAACGTACATGTACAGTGACCTAAAGAGAAAGAAAAAGAATATACATCAAGTAGTACATTCAAATTTCAATAGTATACATAACATGTAGTATACAGTAACATTAATAAGCCCCATTGCAATCACAGGCAAAGAAAGGCACCTTCCTGTGTAAAATGATCTCTATAAATTTAAATATTACTCTTTTAATATTTTAAAATTTTATTAATAAATCCAAAAGCTAAATAAATTTTTAGCCGAAAGAGACCACACAAAAAAAAAAATTTGATTTCAATAAGATAAAAATAAGGTACACTTATGAATCAAAATTTATAAAGTTGCAAAAGTAAAGCAACATAAAGTCAGAAGTACCCTCTCTGAATACTCTGACTGCCTAGGAAAAATAAATCATAAATTGAAACATTCGAAATGAAAAATCATTTCTACTAATCAATTTTTTCATAATATTGAAACATTCAAAATGAGCAAGTCATTTCTACTAATCAATTTCCTCATATATTGAAACATTCAAAATGAACAAGTCATTTCTACTAATCAATTTTCTCATAATATTGAAACATTCAAAATGAACAAATAAATCATTTCTACTAATCAATTTCCGCATATTTATAAAAATAAATTGCAATGAGAAAGTCGAGAATATTTTACTTTTATATTCCGACAACCTAGGACTTGAATTTCATTAATCATAATAGTTAAAAAAATTGTCATAATCAGGAAAAATTTTAAATTACCAAACAAGTGTACCATAAAAATATTTAGTTTAATTCCTTCAATAATTTAATAGTAAAATTTGAATTTAAGTTTCTATGCTTGTAAAAAAAATATTTTAAATTAATTTTAAACAACAGTTGAAATTAAATTAAAGAGCTGCAAAAATTTAAAAAATATTGTAGAGTAAACAGACAATCCTTCATGATACCATGGCCAGTGGGCACATTCAGTAACTCTGTAAACACATTTATACAAAACACAAAAATACAGCAGACTCCAATGCGCATAAGAGACCTCTGAGATCTTGTGCAAGAGATAATCAAATAATCAGCATAGAAAAAGAGAAAAAAAAATAGTGTATTTTACAGATGTAAAGAAGCTCTTGGTATAAACCACAAATGGTTGGATATGAATAGTACTGTGAACTATTCAAATACTTCTATTTTGTTGGGAAAAAAAGGCACAGTTAGCAACAACATTATCACCAATTATGAACATTTAGCAGAATACGGTGATATCTTGTGAAGGAAAAATTGGCAAACACTGCTGGCAAAAAAAAGGACAAACCATGGTGGCACATTCAGGAGTAACACAGCACTTAAGGATGATATTAACACAACACACACACCATGACGAGTAGAGGTCAAAATCGGTAGTCAAGAAGCACTTTTTAATTATGATTCTTAGAGAATTGTTGAAGATTCACTGACGAATACTTCAAAAAAGATGCGCTGGTAAATATGTTCACTAAGAATTTTGTGCTTTTCTTCGTATAAAAGGTGCAAATAAAAATTTTCTTCATTTAAAAAAAATATCTTCATGATCAATTTAAAATAATTTCTTGCATAAATTGAAAAAGTGAGGCATATGGCAGATTAAAAAATTTTGAAGCAATTGGGTTATGAAATAAGGAAAAGGCACTATACTAATAATTGACATATAAAAATCTTCAGAAATAAGCAAATAAACAAACATTCTTGAGCTTAAACATTTTCTGTAATTCAAATAACATTAAATTTTATAAGTAGTCGTGGAATATGGTATGATGTAGAAGTCAAACACTTTGAATGCGAGGATGAAACTTTGCCGCTTACCCCTACGTAAGGATGAAAATTTTCCGCTCACAAGTAAACGTTGACTAGGAAAATTCTATTGTTTATGAAAAAATAATATGTATACTGATTTAGCTTCAAAACGAACTTCAAAAACACACTGGAGAAGATCAGAAAAAAATATGGATATTTTACTACATAAATCACTGAGAACTCACCAGGAACATCAAAGCCGAAAATGGAGCACAAATCTTTATTGGTTGCTGTAAATGAGGAACAGAAATTTTTGCAGGTATGTATTATAATATTTTCAGTACTTTCAGAACAACATTCCCACACACCAGAGAAGCGTTTCAAAAAATGGATTAATAACAACACTCTTGAAGGCAACTTCAGTAGGTAAGCAAATGTGAATAAGAAAGATGAGTAAAACTATTGTCATTTTAAATCATGTAGAATAAAAAATTTCAAATTATTTCAGTCATGAGGATGATACAGGAGAATGAATTTTTTTTTAATTTCTTCTTTAAGCAAAAAAAAAAAATATGTCATTAAATTTTGATGAAGCTACATAATTCTGGAAAATTGAAGCACTGAGAGTTATCATAACAGTTTGTAGAAAGCAAACACAGTTCTTGAAATTTTATAAAGGAACACTGCACTCACCAAACACCAAAATCGATATTAGCAGTCAAATCGTGCACTAGATGACAAAAATATCTTGAGAATAAAAGTGGAAGGTGGTACAACAAGAATAAGTATTTTTTTTTTTTTTTTTTTTTTTTTTTTATAAAAAGTTATTGAAGGTATTATAAATTAATACATTTAAAAGCAGAGAAGACTTCAAAAAATTATGCAGGATATTTACAGCTACGAATTCATGAAGAACTTCAGCTCCTTTGCAAGTAATGGATGAGAACAATTTCAGTAAAACAATTTAAACTTCAATAATTATCACAGATTCCAAGGGGAAAAAATAATTTTCTTCAATAAATATCTTAATTTTCATAATATATCTTCAAATTCATTAAATATTTCATTGTATAAGTGCCATAAAATAAAATTTAAAAACCCAATATAAGAATAAGTATAAAAACCATAGCCTCTTGTTAAATAAATTTGTTCTTAAAATCAGAGAACAATTGTTGGAATTCATTTTAGAATTCATTAAAGATTTTCTATTATATAAATATCTTTTAATGCACCATAAGAATAAATGAATTAGAGAATAAATAAATAAATTTCTTTATTTTTAAAATAATATTTCATTCTTCAAAAATTTAAAAACAGCAATAATTTTGTCAAGACATATCTCAAAATGAAAACCAGTAAAGGAATTTTTTTTTTTTTTTAATTATACTATGCTCAAAAATTTAAAATCATGGAAGTATTGCAAATAAAACTTGAGAACAAAAATTTCATTACGATGTTTGATCGATCTTCAGCCGTTAAAAAAGCAAAATGTTCCATCTGAGAACAACAGAATATTACAATTTTCTTAAAATTCCATTAAAAAATAATAATTTTAAAACAATTTATTTGAATTTCTTTCATTATATTTCAATAAAGCAAATCTTCAAAATTTTATGCAAAAGGAAATTCAGTTAGGAATAATTTTCAGGAACAAAATTTCTTCTAAGATTAAAAAAAGATTACGTTTTCTTTTTATAAGAACAGAAAACATTGCAAAAAAGAATAACAGCAATTATAATGCTAAAACATTTTCAGAATTCCATTTAAAAAAGCAGTTCATCTATTTGAGAACAAAAATCTTCTTTAAAAAGAATGTATCAATCGTCAAAAATACGGCGAAAAAATAGTCATTAAGTTATTTTTTAAGGCATTACGTTGTGATCAAAAAGCAACAACGCCGAAATGTTCTTTTTTTGTCACGGAAACCAAATGTGACGAAAGTTTTTTTAAAAGTTGCCGTGAAATAAAATAGGAAGAAGGATGAATAAGTAAATATAACGTTCTTACTTAATGATGAGAACAATGGACACATTGAAGAGACAGCAGTTACAGAAATCTTCTTTATTCGGTGATTCACTTTGAGAGGTGGAAGGTAATTAGGAGTAGGTAGGTCACTGTACACATTCGAAGAGCGTTCCACGTAGAATTATTAAAACTTGGAAGTCATTCCATGATAAAGATGATTACTGGTTAAAATCATTTTTTAAAGAAGGTCTTGATGATCAAAAGTCCGAAATCAAATATGCGTTAGATTAAAAAAAAACCAGAGACCGAAGATAAACTTTTAGATATCGAGATGTAGTTATCGAAAAACATCGCTCTTTGAATTTAGGCGCTAAGGCCCGAAATTCAAACGACAAATCACATTGTCAAAAATAATACATACTTTCGTAAATCTTAAAATCTGATCCGATCTTAAAATCTGTTAAAAAAACTGGCTGCATTGATATATATACTACATAAAAGGGGTTTACAAAACTACCTCCAGAAAGGATTTAAATCTATTTGTTAAAATTAAATTTATGTATTATGATTAAATCGTATGAAAACAGAGAAAAGAGAAACGAAACTTTACAAGGAGAGAATGAAGCTCTAATTCGCCAAGCGAAGACACACCCCAATATGACGCGGTCGACGTCACTTGCAACACACCCTGGTTCTAAAAATAGAACACAGGAAGAGGGGGAAAAGCTGAAATCAAAACTGCGGTAAAAAGGAAATAAAAAAAAAGCGATTTGAACGATGTTTTGCGTTGAAAATAAATAGTTTAAAACATGAGATAATAATGCTGCATTACAATTTAAAAAATAAATAATAAATGTGATTGCTACATCACACAAAGAATTCTAGTACGTTTCTGTCTATTTGTAAAAATTACTAAAGGTGAATTTTTAACTGTTATTGTGAGTTTCATTACTATACTAAATTTTAGCATACTGTTTAGAATATATTCAAATCTTTAGATCATATACAGAGCTGCACAAAAGAGTTAAAGTACTTTTCAGGCTATCGACGGTAATTACTGAAACCTGATTTTCAAATAGACTCTGTGTTTTCTAAATGTTGCCTTTGGTACCTATCTTATTTACATTATTAAACGGCGAAGCTTTATTAAAGTATTTTGTTAGTGTTGGAAAGTGTTTTATAACCGAAATCATAAATGATTTTTCTTTCTTGTTTGTATTTATAATGTGAAATGTGTGTGTGCAAATTCGTTCTGGCAGTTATTAGGCGGCAATGCGTCAAACTAAAAAATAGCCTTTGAACAACTGTCTCAAATTTTTGCTGGTTCTTATGTAGCAATATACAGGGCTACACAGAAAATATGGGATATTTTTCAGTCTATTAACAATAAGTGCAGAAAATGTGTTTTTTAATGCGTTATGCGTTTTCCAATTGTTTAATTCTACAACAAATTTTATGACCTATTTATCATCAATATGAGTGTTGTGTTAGACATTAAACAAAAATACTAGCAAATGTAACGTAGGGAGAATCATTAAATATTTCCCATATTTCTTAAACTTTTCTGTTCGATATGTATTACGAGAGTATTGAATATTTTTAGAAAACGTCGACCAAATAAGCAAAGTTTCAAAATTTTAACAAAAATCATTCTACTAACAACAAGTCTGAAAGAATATTCAAATGAGTTTGCCAGATTCTTTTCTTCTTTCCGAAACAAACAACTTTTAGAAACTTCAGTTTAACATGTCCATTGTAGTTAGACGTAAATCAACAAAAACTTTTTAGAATAATCTTTCCTGCGCCTTGCAGTAAAAGATAAGAATTCAGTTTCTTCTTCTGCAGAAAATCTTAATACTTATTGCATGAATTGAAAACGTATATTTCCTTTTAAATATGTTTTTAAAAATGTATCTAAAGACTACAAAAATTTTCCAGCAAAGAGAGTTATTTAAACATTTCACCATTTTTTTGCATTTTTTATTTGAATAAAATAGTAATATTTCTAAATTAATTGTGACTTTCATTGCTTTAAATATTATAATATGCGCTCCCCCCCCCCCCAAAAAAAAAGACAGAGAGAGAGAGAGATGCCCTATGCATTTTAATCGCCAAAATTGTCGCTGAGAAAAACGAAAATAGCCATGCCATTGGAAATTATGCAAGTTGCGCCTTCTTTCAATTTATGTAAAAAACGATTTAGGATTTTAAAAAACTTAGTTTAATTTCTCATAGTCTTAATAAATGTGCTAATAATCCTGATTCTTCTGTTACTCCGGTTTCTTTTTCTAACCTCATCATTTCACCATTTCGTAATAGTATTAGCTTTAAAATAGCTAATATCTTAAGACAGTATGATTTTAGAGTGGTTTTTAAACCAGTCAATAAATTAACTTTTTCACAGCCGAAAGATCAAATTCCTCCTCAAAATTATCGGGGTATTTGCAATATTCAATGTCATTGTGGTTTGTCCTATATTGAAAAACTAAACGAAAACTCCGTTACAGGGTCAAGGAACATATAAACTATGTAAAGAAAAAAGAATTGCAAAATTCCTCTATTGCTTCTCATTTCTGGGGGGGAAGGACATAATTTCAATTTTGATTCGGCTACTATTATCAAGAAATGCATTACTGCCCTAGATTTAGACTTCTTTGAAGCTGTTCATAGTCATAGAATTAAAAACTCCTTGGTTAATGATTTGTCTAGTATACCTTACATCTCAACTTTCTGGGTGGATTTGTTGTGTCACTTTGCTTCACTTCCGCTTTGATTTCATTGGTTGCTGGAATTTTACGGTTTTTCGGTGCTGTGTTTACTGACATTTGGGTTTTCATCTTGCATGTAGTTTGAGGGAAATACTGATTTTATACATTGATTTTTACTCTGATGATGTGAGTCCTAGCACTCTCGAAACGTATACGTATGGTTATGTTCACATTCCTTAATTTATTTATTGTGTGTTTAAACGTTGATTGTTAGTGATTTGGTTCAGGATGTTGTCTTATTTATATTATGCAAAAAGTTGAAGTTTCTAATTCGAACACCCGATTTTGATATGGTATTTGCATTCTTCGGAAAATTTTACCTTCGGATACCAAACGGGCAGCCATTCAGTCAAATAAGTTAAGCTTATAAAAGTTTAAAGTTTCGAACTCTTAACGATAAGTTCTTTTTTTTAATCGTTGCAAATGAGATGGCAATGTGGGTAGTTTTAACGCATAACTGAAAAAAACTACTTTGTAGAAATATTCTGTAATTTTAGAACCGCATATTTAAAGCAAATCAATTATAAATCAATTTCTACTATAAAATTTATAGGGGACAATTCTTTTTTATCACTTTCCAACAAAGTTGTAAAGTGTTTATGACTTCGGTTTAGCTGGCCGTCTGGCTCTAACTCTCCGCGCTCTAACTCTCGTAAATATACTCGGATCGTTCTGAAATTTTTGGATGTTAGTGACCTCTACCATAGCACGATCCCTATTTCAAATGAAGTTTATACCATGTTTAGTTCATTTACAGGGACAGTCAAAAGTATTCCGTTACATTACGGCCAATGGGAAAAAATCGTTTCAAATGATTTTTAATGGTGTTACACTCTTTCAAACATAGTAAAATTGATATGCATTTATAAAGTCCATTAAAATATGCATTCTGTAGAATATGCGGTGCAACGAATTGTTATTATTCATTTACAGGGGCACAGAAAAGAATTCCGTTACATAGTGGTATAGGGGCGAATTGCTTGCGGCGTATTTGAATTATGTTAAACTATTTCATATATAATGAAATTGATTTACGTCGCTGAGCTTTAGTATAAGTTATTTCATGTATAATACGAAGTGCATAGCATTTACAGGGACACACAAAAGATTTCGGATGTTATATTGTATCCAAATTACTGTCTTTAAGAAATGTTGTCTCGAAATGCATTTTGAATTATGATATGCGCTTTTAAGTTTCACTATATTTATGCATAGTATATTGTGTGTATAAATGCTACAGTTCATATACAGGGCTACAGAAAAGAATTCGTAAGGGTTACTGAGTATGAGTGCAATTTCCTTAAAGGTGGGTTTTAAATGAGTTGTGCATTTTTACGCTAAACTGGATTTAGTTTACAAAGAAATGTTTGTAGAATATAGATAAAATGATATATACAGGGTCACGCAAACAATTGGATACATGGCCACCTATGGATGATAATTTCTTGAAATGTAATTTCAGTAGTTTTAAGAGCGTTTTAGTTTGAATTAAATTTTAGATAAATAGTGGCGTGTAATAAAGATACTAGGTAAATACAGGGCTGTACAAAAGTATTCAAGTATGTTTCCAACTATTAGTATAAATTGCTGAAAGAGAAATTTCAACCTGTTATGCGTTTTCTTGCTAAACTAAATTTTCCCATTTTAAAGTATATGTCAACATACAGATCAAATACAGGGCTGTTCAAAAGAATTGGAATACATATTTGGCTATGGACGGTAACTGCTGAAATCAATTTTTCAAATGCTTTATGCGTTTTATAAAATGTTTACCTAGTTACCTTATTTACCTCATTTCCCTAAATAACGAAGTTTTGTTAAAGCATTCAGGACGTGTTGGAAAGTGTTTCATAATCTATGCTTGACGCATGATTTTTCTTTCTTTTTTTTTTTATTAATTCTGAAAATATATTTTAAAGTAAATTTTTGAAATAAATATTAGTAACCAGCAATGGTCCAACAGAGACAACCGTTAACAGCCTAAAGAATAATCTTCATGTATTTCAAGAGCTTCACGTTATTCTTAATTTAAATCAAGGTTGGGAGAGCATAAATGAAAACTTCACGATTCATGTAAAATCACATTAAAATAATAAAACATATTTCACAACTGAAAATGGCGCTGGTGTTGTTCAGTACAAATCCAAGTCAAGCACAGGATGATTAAAAACTTTGTTAATTCTATATTTACACTTTTAAATATATACATTATATACAGCGAAAACATTTGAATAATATTTCTTTAAAAACATGTAAATATTCCACACTGGGAATTCAAGATAATTTCTTTTATATGTTCAAGAATATTTATTTCTCCCTTTTCGGAAGATCAAGAAATACACAGCCAGCATGCTGGTTTCGAGATTCACATTCGCAACAAAACTAAACTAAAAAAAAAAAAAAAAAAGAGTAAAAATTTTTTTCCAATATCAATTCTCTCGAAGGTCACGTGATCCTTCGCGGCGCCTAAGCAGTCTGTCTGACTGCTCGAGGGAGGGTTGCAAAATATTCCACAAACTCCCCCCCCCTTCCCCCCGATGAACAAGGGTTCATCAAAATGGGGATTCAAATAATTAAAGTAGAAATAAAAATTATTCTAAAAAATCATCAGTTACATAAATACAATACAAAATCAAAATATATACTTACATACCGGACTTCAATAAATTAATTAAACAATTTAAAAGATTTGAGAACAAGTTTCTGCTACTAAAAATAGAAAGAACAATTTAAATCTATACAAATTTTTCTAGAATATTCAACACAAAAAAAATTAAACTAAAAATTAGGAATATTATCAAACAAGAAACATTTTTTTTTTTTTTAAGTGAAAAAAAAATAAAAAGCTTTTTAAAGTCAATAGCAAAGACAATTCAAGATTTGTTTTAAAAGTCAAATGTCAATGAGAGTTTTTGAGTCTCTAATAATATCAAAGTTTTTTTTTTTTTTTTTTTTTTTAGTTTGTGAGTTTAAGATTGTACAATAGATTTATAGGTCTTTTAATAAATGAATTATTTGTTTTGAGTTCACAAGATCTTATCTTGCCGTCTCTGCCTATAAAGGTTTTAGTAACTTTTCCTAACTTCCACAAACTTCGGGGTAAGTGTTCATCATGTACAAGCACCACATCATCCACTTTAAAGTCTGAAGTTTTATTCTGGTCCGTGTAGTGAGCAGATTTTAAGTTGAGAAGATACTCATTTTTCAAGCGCTTCCAAAAATGATTTAGAAGAGTCTCACGTAAACGGAAGCATTTCACTAAAGATCCTTTGGTTGCAGGTAAACACAAGATATGCTTTAGAGTTGCTATAACTAGTTGACCAGGGCGAACACTAAATTTCTTGGAGATAGCACGTTTGTTTAGGACTGATTTTATGCACTGTCTAGATCTTAAAATCCAAAACTTTTCACTAGTTTGTACTAATGTCCTTGACATTCCTGAATGAAAAACTTTTTCATGTGCATCTTTCACGATTATTTCAGTCAATTTATGCTTTGCAGGAATCACAAGGGGATGTTTTTCATAACATGAGGAATCAGACTTTTGTAACCGTCCTCGTACCAACAGAACAACTTCATCTGACAACATAGGATTTAACTGTAGAAGATTTGATTCTTTAGGGATACTCTTGTTACATTTCAAGGATTTTATAACTTCGGGAAAACTTTCTTCGTGCACTAGTTTCGACCAAAAATTTTCAGCATGTAACATTTCCTCAGCTGATAATTCTGAAAATTTCCTTTTCTCTACCTTTAATTTTATATTAGAAATAAATCTAAACACCCAAGCAGTTACTCGATACAATTTCTTTAGGGAGCTATACTTTTCAAGATTAAAAATGGGAATTTCATCAGCTTTATTTGTTTGAACAACACAAGAAATGGTTGCTGATTTTCGAGACTTCTCTTTAGAAACATCAGGTAATTGTGTAGCGATAATTTTAACGCTAGGCCACTGATCTTCGGGCAAGGAAAGAAATTCAGGAACATACACATTAGGGTTAGCACCAGGAAAAATATGCAACTGGAGATGCTCCTTTTCCATGATCAGGTTGCTAAAATACTGCCAGGGAATTTTCAAGTGAGCGAGAGCCGGGATTTCTGAAAGCCAATTTTGCCAATCATTTTCTAGTTCACCAGAAACAAAAGAAGCAATAAATCCAGTTGAATCAAAGAACATAGTTGCAATTTTCAAAACATTGCGTTTAATAGAAGAATCATTATTTAATTTTTCTAACAAGGGTCGTAATTCTAGTCCTAATTTATCTTCTGTATTGTTCCAGATCAGTTCTAAAATTTTCAAGGAAGTATTTGGGGGTTCAGAACACGAAACAGGAATGTTTTCATCATCTAAAACATTAGAATTTAAGTTAGGGCCGTGATTCAAACATTCGTTTAATGATAGAGAATCACTATATTTGGAAGAAGCATCATAGACTATGCGCATTTTTGTTGTAGTTTTATCGTCACGGATAACAGGTCTGTGTGGCATGTAATAGAAATTATTAGAATTTTTCTCGGTGCACAATTCTATTACACCCTCATTAAACTGCTCTAGCAAAATGGAGTTATATTCCTTAAATAAAGAATCGTTTTTCAAGAATTTATTTTCTAAACTAGAAAACCGCTTCTTTGCTACTTCAAGATTATTTCTAAGCAATTCACGAGAATTTTCCACAATAATTTTGCTTCATAACGCCCATTTACGAATTTTAAATTTTCTTTAAATTCTTTTATTACCTCATGATCGGTAATGTTCTTTTCATTGCTTTCAGCAATGCCAGTTGATTCAAGATCCCAAAATGCTTTCAGTTGAGTATTTATATTTTCAACTGAAACACGCAAACAAGCTACTTCTTTTTTATTCGACTCTATCTGCCCTTGCGCCGTATGACTGAAAATAGTTTCTGCAACGTATAATTCTTTTGTCAATTTTCCCTCGATTCCCTTTAATATTTTCCACAAAAAGTCAGACCCTAGCAAAATATTTATTTCCTGTTCAAGACCTGTATCAGCAGGCTTAAAGCCTCTTGTTCTCATTATGTCTAGAAGTTCTGGTTCTAGGGTTTTCACAGAAGCTCCAGTTATATTATCAACCACAAGAGCTTCGATATTTATCGAGTTAATAGGTTGCACAATACTGGATAATTCAAGAGCAACAACTTCATAACAAGATTCATAAGGGCGTCTCCGCCCAAAAGGATAAACTAATAAATTTTCTCTTCGCAATGGCTTCAATTTTAATTTTTGTACTAGAGATCTCTTCACGAAGCATTTTTCTGAACCACTATCACATAAAACGCGAGCCAACAAGCATTCCTTACCAGCAGACACAGAAACTGTACAAGTCTACAATAATGTTGCTTTATTTTGTTTATATTTTTGTTCCGACATCATAGATACAATTGCACCTTTCATTTCTTTTTCAGAATTTTCTTTTGCTGTTTCTTTAAAACAAAACAATTGACTATGGGTATTGTTACCACATTTGGAACAAGGATTAATTTTTGTTCTACAATTTGCAGATAAATGCGACCTATAACAGCATCTGTAACAGCGACCTTCTTTCTTTAATTTATATCGTTTTTGTTCATCAGTGAATTCTGAACAATTTAGTCCTACATGATCAGAAGACTTGCAAAATATGCAAAACTGTTTTGTAGATGTATTTAAAGCAGCAGCGGAAAGTATATTTTTCTTTTGCGGAAAATTTTGATATTTACTTGAAGAATTTTCATATTTAGTTTTAGAATTTTCATAAGCCTTGCTTTGGGAATTATTTACTAAATTAGTAGGTTCCCGGCATCTTATTTCCGTTTTAATAAAATTTATTAAGTCGGTGACTTCACAGTCCTTATCGGGATCACGTTTTCGATGGAAATCTAGTATCAAATTTTCTGGTAATAACCTTAATAAAATGGGTAGTAATAAATGGCCGTAAGAGCCTGATGTTACTCCTAACGCATCAAGATTTCTCATACTAGTTTCAATATTATCGTACAGCTTCCTTAAAGAAGTAACATTGTTAGTGGATTTCACTGGTTCAAGATTTAGAATTTTGTTCATGTAACAGTTTATGATATTTTCCCGCTTACCATACCTCTCTTCTAACGACTTCAAACACGTTGAATAATTTTGATCTGTCAGTTCAAAACCAGCTACAATATTATATGCAGGACCAGACAACAAAGATTTCAGATATTGGAATTTTTCAATTTTTGATAACGATTTGTTTGAATCTATCGCACTAGTAAATAAATTAAAAAATTCTAAGAACTGGCTTGCATCACCAGAAAATTTTTCTATGTTAAGTTTAGGAAGCTTCACTGCCGAAACTGGTTTACTTCCGATTTTTGAACCGTTACTTGATTCTAGTAAAACTTTTGGTTCAGTTTCGATTTTACATTTTTTAAGCCTCATCTTAATTTTAAATTTCAAACTTGATATTTTTTCAGAATATTCTTCTACCGATTTTAGTTCTTTTTCATATTCAGTTTTTTCCTGAATTAGCTCATCTATTTCGGAATCTAATTCCTTTAGTTGAGCTTCCTTTTCATTTACGAGCTCTAATGATTCCATTAAAGAATCGCAATCAGTTTTATCAATATCAACAGATAATAATGTATCACATTTTGAGATTAATTTTGTAACTGCCGCGCGAACGGTAGCTCTTTTACTTTTAAGCTTATCAGGCTTATCCATGTTTAAAATTTATTTCAATTTTCAAAATAAATTATCATGAGAAAACGTTATTTTCAATAAATCAAGAGTCAATAGTCATGCAGAATAATAAAGGTATTTCTTACCTTTTTTCCCGGTTGTTGAGGCACCAAAAAAATAAAGAATAATCTTCATGTATTTCAAGAGCTTCACGTTATTCTTAATTTAAATCAAGGTTGGGAGAGCATAAATGAAAACTTCACGTTTCATGTAAAATCACATTAAAATAATAAAACATATTTCACAACTGAAAATGGCGCTGGTGTTGTTCAGCACAAATCCAAGTCAAGCACAGGATGATTAAAAACTTTGTTAATTCTATATTTACACTTTTAAATATATACATTATATACAGCGAAAACATTTGAATAATATTTCTTTAAAAACATGTAAATATTCCACACTGGGAATTCAAGATAACTTCTTTTATATGTTCAAGAATATTTATTTCTCCCTTTTCGGAAGATCAAGAAATACACAGCCAGCATGCTGCTTTCGAGATTCACATTCGCAACAAAACTAAACTAAAAAAAAAAAAAGAGTAAAAAATGTTTTCAAATATCAATTCTCTCGAAGGTCACGTGATCCTTCGCGGCGCCTAAGCAGTCTGGCTGACTGCTCGAGAGAGGGTTGCAAAATATTCCACACAGCCATTAGCTGCTCAGAATCCTGCTCAGTTGCACGCCAATGGGGCCTGTGCTTATTCTTACCAAATTAACACTATCATTTCCCAACGACAAAGTCTGCCTTGCATTTCGGTACATAATTTTCTTCATATCCTGGTGCAATGTATCTACTACCGCAACCCCTATGTTTGTATACTCACCCCACAAATCATTTCTCAAGCTAAGTATGCACTGCAAATTTGGTCTAAAAACATCCAATTTATGCACCCCTAGTAAGACGATGTAAATAGTTATGCTATGCAGTACCATACCAAATCAACAAATATAATCAGCAATCTAGAATAATGTCTACACAGGTAAATAAAGAAACTCGCAAAATAGCGCCGCAGACATGACGGCCATGATGCTTATGACGTGGATCATCGCCATGCGGCAATTCAGCGAATTTCGTTTCGCATCCATGTACAGGCATCCCCCGACTTACGTAAGTAATGGTTTCCGTAAAGTTTTACGTAACTTGAATTTTACGTAAGTCGGATTTGTAAGTTGCTTAGGTAAAATTTTGTAAGAAACTGCAATATTTATTATATGTATATATACATATATTATTTACACCGTGTTATTTTATAAATAAAGCATCAAGTTCGTATACGATCTAAAAATGTATGAAAAAATATAAAAACAAACTTAAAGAACACTTTTAAAATATCTTGTGCAATACGGGATAAATCTACCATTTATGAATTGATTTATAACAATTTTGAATCTACATAAAACGACTATACAAATAAGAAATAATTAAAGAGGACCAATTTAACCTATTCTTCATGAAATTCTGATGGCAAGACAAATGAATAGAACTTACAAAATAAAATAATCCTTGATAAGCACAAACTGTATTTATTATGAATTAGATGACTACTGTGAATAACTAACAATAAAGATAAAGTTGTTTTGTTATAGATTTGATTGTACATACTATATACCAATTAAAATATAACTCTATCTAATATAAAAACTATATTACGTTTGTGGTTTATCTACCCTATATATATATAAAATCCTAATGAAACGAATTTATGAAACGGATATATGAAACGGCTGAAATGAAACGAATTTATGTAACGATTCTTTGAAACGACTGATTAAACAACTGATTATGTTTCACGGCGATTTCTCCTAAAATATGGAATACTTTGCGGTGAAATTAACACCAAAAATCTGTATTGATCCGCAAATCTCAAAACTGGTAATATAATTTTTAAATTCGAATTAGTTTTCAAAATATTATTTCTTTTCTAATTTTAAATGCATTTTTCTAATGATGACAACTCAAATTTTAATCATAACAGAAAATTTTTTTTCATATTTCAGAAATGGTTATAATTTTAAACTAATTTGGCGACCAGTTTGGCCTCCCTTAAATGTATGCTAAGAAATGTATCACGCTACTTTTATTCATAATTCAATTTACTTGAACAATCTTTCGCCAAATCGAAAGATTCTGATAGAGAAATCAATTCTGGCGGTATTTTTATGTTAGCGAGACGCAGGTGATAATTCGCTAAACATTTTTCCCGTCGCATTTTTTTACATTTCATTGATTTCATTTAAAATATAATCCTTTCATTCATTTTATTTAAAATATACAACTTTCATTTAAAATTGATGGCTTTCACTTTTTTCTTTGTTTTTAAAACAAAACGAAAAGAAAAAAAAAATTAGGCACCGGTATTATCTACGCACCGTGGTTCCTAATTGACGCCAAAATGGCATTATTTTGATTGACATGGTAACCCGGCTATTGTTGTTTATTTAATAATAAATGTTTATTTACTTTTACTTCTTTTTATAAATTATATTAATTATTTTGTTCTATAATTATTGATTTTTTTTATTTCCTTTAGAAAATAGTAGAAGATAATTAAAAAATACGGTACTACTTAGTTATTCCGCGGACCAATTTTGTCAAATTATACAAATTGACATAATTTTTATTTTAAATAACGAAAGAACAAATAAATTAGAATAACATTAATAAACATACAAATAAAACGTCGAAATAAAAATCACTTGATGCCGTAAACACGTGTAACTTGCTTAAAGTCAAGTGAATGTGAGATTTACTATCAACCATTATTGGCATTTAATCTTACAGTTTGGCGATAGCTTTTTGGTCGACGGAATAACTAAGTAATACCAAAAATGCATATGTTACTGGTATTTGAAAACGAGGTTTTCGCCAAATTTTCGTAGAAAAAAAATCACGCCAAACCTGCGGTGCGTATATGGCATCTGGCCAAATATTATCACTCGAAAAACAAAAAAAAAAAAAAAAAATGCTAACTGGCGAGTTGAAAAAAAGCTATTGGCGAGATTTGCATCCTTCGACCATAACAAATTTTATTTAGTTTTATTCGAAAAAAAAATTTTGATTTTTTAATCAAAATGGAAAATTTACGGCCTCAAATTGGCGCGACTTTTTTCTGACGCCAATGTCATTTAGGAACGGGCACTTAACTGGCGCCAAAGTATCGTTATTTTGCTTGATATGGTAAGACGAATATTGTTGTTTATGCTGTTGATGCGTTCCCCAAATTGGCGTCGGAAAAAAAAATCGCGCCAATATGGAGCGTATATGACATCTGTGCCAAACTTTCATATGAAATTCGAAGAATTCAAACCGTATTTGTTTATGGCAGCTGATGACTTGAACTATTATAATAAAGATGAAATGATAGCGATAGAATTATATTTGGCGACTTATCACCTGTGCCTGGCTAACATTAAAGTACCAAAATGGCACTTACAGTATAAAAAGCTAAATGGTCCGCCCGGAACTGTTGATGATAGTCACATGACATAGGCTATTGATACAGAGATAGTTTTAAAATACCGGGAGACAAAGACTCTGTATACTTAATTCATTTTATTTTAGCTTCTTTTGAAATGTTTAACTGATCCTCTTTAATCAAAAACGAAAACAACCATTGGATGTCTTAACAGCAACTGATTCTTCCTTAAATTTTTGCAGTCAAAGGGAATTGAATGGAAACCTGTTTACAGAAAGATCTGCACAGCTTTTTTCAGTATAATTCAATCTTCTCTAATATTTTTAAAACCCATCAGATTAGCGTCTTTTTAGATTCTGCGGTATCTGAACGGGGGTTGGCGAGCGTAGCTTGCAGGGGGCAGAGCCCCCTAGTAAATATACAGTGGCGGTCAAAAGTTTCCGGCCAGCGTAAAATTTTTGGTTATTTTGTAAGTATACCCGTATGAAGAGGAATCTCAAAGTGATAATTATACACTTTATTGACATAATAGAAAGGAACTTATTTATGGAATAAAAAATAAATATTAATAAATTTAATTGACAAAATTAATTGAAAAAGGTAAACGCATGTTCTCAAATTTTCCGGCCACCTTGGCAAGTTTGGAAAAAAATGGTGTTATAACTAAAAATAACAGTGATCAACAACATTTACGATTAGTATTTTGTATTCATACATTTAGCAATAAGTACTACGGCGCAGCAACGTGGCAACGATTCAACGAACGGTTGTAGAACGTCAATGTTAAGTTTTTTCCATGGTTCTTGCAATTTTTGTGAAAATGCTGCTGAATTGGAATATTTATAATTCCACGCACGTTTTCAAGTTAGTTTCAAAGATTTTCTATAGGATTCAGGTCGGATGATTGGGCTGTCCGTTTCAAAAGCGGAATTTTTTGTGCGAAAGCCACTGCTTGACGAGCTTGCATGTATACTTTTGGTCGTTATGAGAATGGAAAAAATAGTTGCGACCGCAATTTTCCCTCCAATAAGGCAGCAAATGATCTTGCAAGATATCCTTATGTATTGCACTATTCATCTTGCCGCGGATTTCAAATAATGGACAGGAACATTTTGCAGAAAATGCTCCCCACAGCATAACTTGTCCTCTGCCATGCTTCACTGTAGGAATAACATATATCGAATCTTATCCTTTGTTCTTAGGTCGTCGGTTATTGTGTCTGTTATCACTCCCAAAAAGATTGAATGTTGATTCATCGGAAAATAGTACGTTTTTCCAGTTTTCAGTTGACAAGTTTTTGTATTTCTTGGCAAAATGCCAGTCGGGCTCTCTGATATTTTTTACTTATGGAAGGTTTTTTGACACCGATTGTTCCACAAAGTCCTACGTCACGTAAGCGTCTTGACACGGTAGACCGACTTATTTCAGCAATATTTTAACACCCTAAATCGCGGGGAATTGCAGCGGCATTTTTATGCGAGTCGCACACTCAGAAATGAATACTCAGATTTCACGAAATTTTCTTTGTTTTTGACGAAACGGTTTCCTGGAATATGCTCCGAGCGAACATTTCGTCAAATTGATGAAATTACTTTCTTCACTTGTTTGACGATATAAATTTCCTCAAAAGTTTCGTCAAAAAAAGGCTGGTGGCGCCATCTATTGAACAGTTTGGAAGCTCCTCTACCAAGGGAAGAAAAAAATCACTTCTCGTTTTCCTCGGCGTGATTTGAACCCGCGGGCTTTGGGGTGGGAGACACTTGTTCTACCGACCAAGATCTAACGCAAGACGGAATTTTTGTTTACCAGTTCCGTCTGGTTTCCTTTTGACTAAAAGCATGGGGCAAGCCCATTCTGAACAGTGGCGTTCAATAATTTTGGCATCAAGCAGATCTTTAATTTGTTCTAAAGTACCTTTTTGCAAAGATTGAGGAAGGGGAGATGGAAGAGTTTTTATAGGGTAGTCATTAATAAATTTCAAATCAGGTACAATCTTATCAGTATGTCCAAGTGTATTTAATGATTTTGAAAAGGCAGGATAATAATTAAGTAACAGTTTAGTCATTGTATTTGCTTCATTAGAACTTAAATGTGTAAGATCAAAATCGGTAGCTGCCAAATCCTCTTTCCTCTTTTTTAATGTTTCATTAGATGCCTGGATAAAATTTAGGAAGTGTTGTTCTGAGTTATGATGCTTGTCCAAATTATCAGAGGGGTACTGAAGAATTTCCTCAACCTCAGATAAATGTCCAATTTTGTGTGTTTAGGGAGATGGATGGTAGTGTCAGAATTATTTTTAAGTGAAATAGAAAAGAAATGATTTAATTGTACAGGCTTCTTTTTGCGTTTAGATTTCTTAGCCATTTGAATAATGGCATCATGACCTGTTAATTCTTTTTTATCTGCCAAATATTCAAATAGATAGTTTATGTCATGTTTGATATTATTGTTTGTGTAAACTGAGCACCATGTTTGCTCTTGGGGTTCTAGAATGATTTTACGGGTTAAGAAAACTTTTTGATTTGTCACCACATCACATAAGGTGTTACATTGATTACTTTCACTGACTTTTGACTTAGTGTGTGATGTTTCTAGTGGGATAGTCAAGCTGTTGTTAATGTGAATGCATTTATTGAAAGTATCAATAATAATGTTAAATTTACTAATGAAATCAAAACCAAGAATGCCTTCAAAACTGGAGGATTCAGGAATATCCACTATATAAAAGTGGTGCGAGAAGGATTTTTTTTCTAACTTAATGGATGCTCTAATACATGAAGAAAAAGAAACATCCGAATTGACGGTTTTAATATTTATGGCTGTTCATAGTCTCTTGTATTTTAATACAGGTTTAAGTTCATTAAATAAATTTTGTGAAAGTAACGAAATGCTACTTCCAGAGTCAGCCAATAGGGTGATTTTATGGTTTGCAATAGTGGCCTTTACAAGAGGGAGTGATGGAGAATGCGTATTAACACTACAAATGATGTGAACAATTTTATCGCCTTCATTTTCTGTTTGAGTAGTGATATTTCTTGCGATTTTAATGTGATCTGAAGTTTGCGTCCCGGTTGAATTAACTAACCTTTCTTTAGAGATTTTTGGTACTGTAGGGTCAATAGGAAATGTTGCTGATGTTAAGTCATATGGTTGAGACACAAAATCATCAGCATAAAAATTGTGTCTCTGTTCTAGTTTTCCTGAACCTGGTAATTGTTGCGTCTGTTAAAATTTTCCCTTCTCTGTGTATTAACTCTTTTCCATTTAAAACACTGATGGGCCTGGTAGCCCTTGCGGAAACAGAGTTGGCATGTCACAACTTTTCTTTGTGGAAATTTGTGAGGGGAAAAATGTTTTGGGAAATTGCGAGTTTTGAAATTTTTTCTATAGCGCATCGCATTTGCGTTATACTTTGGGCTACCTTGCATATCATTTTTTTTAGTTTCAGTTTTGGGTCCAGGCGGTGCGAGTGTCAACGCATTTATTTTTTCCGAGAGTTCCTTCAATTGTTCTTCAACGTTATTTTGAGATTTACTGACAGAGGGTAAGGAATGTAGAATCTTTTCGTTATGCAGAATTTCGTGTAACGTCTGTGCTCTTTCAACAGCAGCACGATATTCTGTGATACCTTCTTCTTGTAACTTTATTCGTATGTTAGCTGGCACAGCTTCCATAAATTTCATAAGTTTAATGGTGTTACGGGCATTTTCGTCTTTAATATCTGAATAGACAGTTGCGGCTAACACGTTTAATCGGTGTGCCAAATTTTTAATTGACTCCGTTGGCAGAAGAGATAAGCTCGAAAGTTCAACACCAGCCACGCACTTGCTCGGGGGTGAGAAAAAAGCGGCAAATTCTTTTTCAAGCGTATCTAGATCATTGATTTTTTGAATTTCCGGATTCTGTGCATAAAATTTTTGAGCGAGACCAATTAATTTCCCTACAAGTACAGCAATGGTAGTCTGAGGGTTGTATTTGTTAATTTCAGCGACCGACCTAATTTGGTTAAAAAAGAATTTAAGCAAATCCGGATCTCCATCAAATTGGTTAATGTTGATTTGAACTTGTTTAGCGGACATGGTTAACGGTTTACCTAACACAAATTCCCTAATCAAAAATTGTTACTGCGATTCTGCATACATATATAAATATAACACACATATAACAGATAAAAATGTAAATAAATAAAGTAATGGAATAAAATAGCATAATAATCACATTAAAAAAAACCAAATACACAACTTAAAAATAAACAAAAGGTCTTTTTTAAAACCTTTTATAGAAAGAATAGAGAAAGAAAAAAAAACTTATCCAGGGACAAAATTGTGTTTCTCAAAGTACAAAAAAAATATCGTTGCTTATTTTAAGCAAAAGAAAGAAAAACAAAAAAATATTTCGCAATAGCTCCTATTTTATTTTTTTTAAATGGATGAAACATGTACGTCTTTCAAAATAAAACTGGTAGGAGCAAGTAACTGAAATAAAAACTTATTTTATCCTTTTTAATAGAGAAAAAAATTGCTATATGTCCTTGTTTCTCTAAAAGGACAGAAATTAAAAATTCTCTCAAGTTAAAATATTTTCAAGCCGAAAGGCAAACTAGAAAAATCTTATTTTAACCTACGTAGATAATAATAAAAAAAAATATATGGGACAAAGTATAATCCTCGTTAACTCTTTTTGAGAGATAAAAAAAAATTTAACATATTTTAATATGCATTAAGAGTTAAGCAGATGTGAATGTATTTCATAATAACTAAGAATATTGGAACATTCAATGCAATGGGAAAAAACTAATTATATGATATTTATAAATATTATAATAGACCACAAAATATCAAAAATAGCAATATCACTGTGTTTTCGTATCCTGTACAAAAACACAATAATATTAATAAAATCAATTCTCAAGTACTTGTGAGTACTTATGGAGTATGAAAGCATAAAAATGGAATGAAACAACTTAAAAAATTTTAAAAGAATGTTTCCAGAATTAACTGAAAAGAAATTAGTCGATAGAAAAACAAATAAATGGGGGGAATTAAAAGAAATGCTTTCATCCTCCAAAATGTGTTATTTAAGTGACTCTAGCACTATTGAAACTTTTTTTCTTTTTTTTCTTTACTAATGCACTTTCATTTTTTTTAGATTGTGAACTTTTTTTTTTTTAGTCCATATATATCTGACTCTCTACGATTTTTTTTCTATTTGTATACAACGGAGAATTTATGGAGCACAACTTCAGGAGTCATTTGAATGATTTTTTTTGATTGACTCCTTTGATTAGAACGAATCAACACACGCGCACACTAGGATTTTCACAAACCCAAATGTTTTGCACATTCTGACTGTAGCATCAGATAAGTTGACCCACAACACACATAGCACACTTGAGCAGATCGCAGGACAAATTGGGGTGGATATTTTAATCAAGAGTAATCACGAAAAAACACGCTGAGGCATTTCTGTCACAAACAGTGGTGTCGTATGGTAAAAAGATAACCAAACACACTTTTCAGAATATTGAGGAGGCTGGCTGTGTAAATAGAAATGAGAGCGAGAGTCGTGATTCAATCGCTGACTCGCTCGGACGTTCCTTTCAAGAAACACACGTATTTTCAGGGTTTTTTTTTTTTTTTTGTTTTGAAATCAGTGTTTCACTGAACTGATGAATTCACACAAAATTTGTATCATTTTCACACACACGAAAGGTTTCTCAATGCGCTGTCGGATTGTCGAACTTGTCGGAGTTGTGAAATCACCAATATTGCTATTATAAGGAAACATTTGCAGTTGATTTCTATTTTAGTAGACTTTTTCACACGAAAACTTTCTTTAACACAAAACTTTTACAAGTATAATGCGATGATGGGCAGGGGGAATGGTCCGAGAGACAGGTTAGCACTCATGCAAATTTCTTCGGCGACGGGAGGATGTAACGCAGGCAGATTTCTTCGGCGACGGGAAGATGTAACGCAGGCAGATTTCTTCGGCGACGGGGAGCGTGCAGTTGATTCCAGTGTGCAGTTCCGCGGGCTTTTGTGTGGGAGACACTTGTTCTACCGACCAGGCTATCGGGGACTTACATGAATGTGCTTTTAGACTGATCTAATGAAAGCTGCCGCGTGATTATATTTTTATAAGATAGATTGTAATTTTATCGAAGTTTGTGAAGACGTTTTCGCTAGAAAAGAGATGGCCGTTTTTGTTGAGAGCGTGGTGAAATTTAGAGCACCAGGTCCTATTAAAAAAAACTCCAATTCGAGTAAACGAAGACTTTGTTTATTTCATGATGAAAGTCGGAGGGAGAGGTACAGGGGGAAGCAATAAGGAGCCTCTTTTTAATACGTCATCACGAGGCTAGAGACAGAGCAGGAAAGTATTGAATATACAGTTACAACTTTCTCGCTTGGCGGACTACAATATCACCAATTTACAAGTATTTTTGCGCCATGCACAAGACGCTGAGGGAAACATTGGCTGGTATGTTCGCCAAAAACATACGGTAGGCTTCTACCATATATTAATTGTGTAGGGGTGGCAGATTGTGGGCTGATAACATTCTTGAATCATGATAGACGCAGACTAATCTGTACATTGATACAGCTGCGGTTAAATGTAAAAAAATAAAAAGTGTTTCTGGATAGGGCATAGTAACAGACCGAATTCGTTAGGCTAAAAAGCATGAGAATGTATTTTTCTAGACCAGATGTTAGATCAAAGATGAACCGCTTTACCACAAAAATGCAGAATTGACATACATATGAACAAAAGGGTGTGAAGCGAAGATAATTCTAATGAATAGATTGCATGTAAAGTGATTTTAAATGATGAGTTATATTCATGCCCAAATAAGGAAATGACCGAAGTTAAAATGCTTTTGAAACTAACAGTCAGCCGTAACGAATTTTCTACAAAGTTAAATCGTATGTGTGAAAAAATCATAAAGTAAAAATTGAAGACTGAATCACTGCTTTTATTTTATTAAAGAGATGAGTAACTAGAACAATTTAATTTAAATGTGAAGTGCTGTTAATACAATCGATTTAGTTTTTAAATGTTGAATTTAATTTAGGGGCTGCACTGTTTGACTATAGCGCACTAAAATAAATAAATTCTTAAACAGAATTTTAATTGAAACTGCCTGGGGGGGGGGAGGGAATGGAATGTAAACATATATAACGAGATAATCGTTATAGTGCTGAAAGTTTTAAGGAAGGCTAATTTATTATTATGTTTTTCTCATGGTCAATGAATAATTATAATATGGCTTGATTAAATCATTTATTAGTGAAATTTTCTTTGCTCAATCAATGGTTAGAATATGGTCCGGTTAATTTGTTGCACACAAATAATGAACTGTGAAGTGCATATTGCGTGAGATTTTATCACGTTGAATAGATGAATAAGATTTTAACACTTTACTGTTTATAAAAGGGAGAGGGATCAATTATGTTTATTTTTAATCTGATTAAAAACAGAATATACTTCTTAAATAAATTTTTAAAAAAGATATCGCGGATCTTTGAAATTTTATTGATTAAATTTTCTTTTTGGATGTTTTTGAACACAGGAAATATATTCTTTTCGAATTAAAACATAACGAACAACAACATAAGTAATAATATTAATAATAATAAGCATTCCTAAAAATTTTAACAGCTAAAAAAATAACTTATGAAGAAACAATAACTATCTATATTTCAGTATTTTCTGAAAAGCACTAAAAAGTGCTGTTTTAAAAATAAATTATTACGGGACTAATACAAACAAGCAAATATCTGCTTGCTCATAGGTGTAACCAGGGGGGTGCCCTGGGTGCAAAGCAGAAGTGAAAGCAGAGTTCAGTTAGTTTAGCAAATTAATTTAGTTCAGAAAACTAACAGCCAGAGTTTTGAAATGTGATTTTTTTTTTTAAAAAGAGAAACCCACGTTCTTTTTTCTTTCTTTCTTTTTTTTTAAAGAAAATTATGTCGTTTATCTTTTTTTAAACTAGAATATTTTCAAGAATCTGTATTAGTCATAGTAAGTCAAAAAGGTGGCTTTATAATCCCACTTCGATGTCTTTTGTTTGTGGGAGATTTTTTTTAACGCCGTTCTTTCTATTGCATGTTTCTGTAATTTCATGAGAAATTAACGCAAGTTCTTGACGAGGATAGAAACTATTTGTCTCTTTGGTTTCGTAGTTTAAAATCTAGAAAGAAGCAAAAAAAAAAATTGAAAGTGAATAAGATGTGAAACGATAATTCCAAAATGCGAGTAGCCGGGGGAAAGGGGGGGGGGGGTACACAGACCCTGCCTCCTTTGAAAAGGAAAAATAATAGCACAGAAAATTCAAATTAATCTAGAGGTAGGTTGGTTTGTTGAATTTCGTGTTTCGCGGCCATTTTTTGACATTGGTAAAAGGAATATGGTTGTAGTCTTTCAAGTCAATGTAGTATTTTTTTTTCCTCTGAAAATTTTTATACGATTTTTAGAGTTTCTTCTCGTTTCACGGCGTTCTTTTGAAAGTAGGAAAAGGAACCCGGTTACAATCTTTTAGACCAGTGCAGTAAATTTTGACCAAATTCGCGATTTTATTCTGCGATCATTTCATGATATTTACAATTTTCCCCCAAAATCGTTTGACGAAATTTACGTCTTTCTACGCGATTTTTTGTCGAAATCCGCACTTTTCACCGCTAACCTCTGACAAAATTCGTGTTTTTTACCGCGATTCTTTGACGAAATTCGTATTTTTTACCGCAATATTTTGACGAGATTGGCATTTCTTTAGCACGATTCTTCGATGAAATTCGCGTTTTCTTTCCACGATCTTTGACGAAATTCGCTTTTTCTTTCCGCAATCTTTTGACGAAATTCGCGCCTTCTTTATGCGATCCTTTGACGAAATTCTCGTTTTTACCACGATCCTTTGACGAAATTTATTTTCTATTGCAACCGATTGACGAAACTGATTTTTTTAGAGGGAGATCGTTTGTCGAAATTCGCGATAGTTTTGCTCGACCGATCGGGAAAATCCTCGATATCTTTTCGTACCAATTAACAAAATTCTCTACTCTTTTCCGCAACATTTTGACGAAATTTGCACAAATTTTTCGTCAATCGTTTGTCAAAATTCGTAATTTTTTTTGCGCAATCTTTTGACGAAATTGGCGATTAGTTTCTGCACTCTTTTATCGAAATTCCCGATATTTTTCCACGATCGTTTGAAGAAATTCTCAAATTTTTCCGGGACCTATTCACGAATTAATTTAGAGAAATTCCATAAAATAATTACAAATGGCGGACTTCAAACATTTCTTTAAATACTCACTGAAGAATCACAGGTCTGTGAAAGAATTTAGAGGGGAGAAATACAGCACAGCATTTTTTATTATGCGGGAATTTCTTTTTCTGAGCATAAATCGCGCGATCCCGCACGTTATTTCAAACCCTGTCCCTCAAAGAAAACTTCATTACTAGTGGAGTTTAGTTGGTTGGTTTTTTTTAGGCGAACATAGAATTAAACAAATCTAGGATTGGGGGGGGGGGGGCTGCCTTCGGCGAGGTACTTCCCAGTAAGTAAGCTACGACCTCTTTTGTCTCGAAACAAGCGAACCTTGAATTATTGCGTTTTTCATTTTGAGCAAAATTAAATATTCAGCTTTCTTATAAGAACTTCATTCCAATTCAAATTTAATCACGGCAATTGCAAAATTAACGGAGAGTTTTTTCTGTTTCAAAAAAACTCAAAAAATCGTCTCAAAGCACGAAAACCCCCGCTAAAAATCGTATTAAAAATTCGGAAAAGATTAATAAACCACAGGGAACGAAATTAACTAATTGGGTAAAAGATTTAAGCAGGATTCTTTTTAGGAATGTCAAAAAAAAAAAAAAAATCACCGCGAAATGCGAAAAAACCCCTCAAAAAATAACATTAAAAAATGTTAAAAATTTAAAAATCGCTGTAAGAATCTCGAAAACACTTTATTGAAAAGAAGACAAAGTTTACTGGATAAAATATTGAAATCGGATTATTTTTTGCTAATTTGAAATAATTGCTTCAAAATGCGAAAAAAAATCACATAAAAAATTAATGGAAAAATTCCAGAAATTGTCTTCTATATGCATGAGTTCAGGCATACAGGTCCTGTCAAATCTTACGGCTGTGCGTACTGCATTGTTTTTTCAGAGTTCAGTGCGCGCGCGTCCACACACACAGAGACAGACAAGCATCTATCTTTATTATTACAGTCGCATCATGATAGTATAATTTTTATCATCTTGATAAAATTTAGTGTACATTATCATGACCTGCTTTACCTAATATATTCGACAGATTCTGTGGTAAAAACATGAATTGCCGTAATTTCCGGCCTATAATCCGCGGATCAAACAGTTATGTCCGGACCCAGAAATCTTGTTACATAAAACTTAACTTGGTAAATCGCGATAAATATTTAACTTCAATAATGAAATAAAATTTTTGGGTCGAAGCATGATTGTTTGATCCGCGGATTATAGGCTGGAAATTACGTTATTAATGAATATTATAATTATTTATAATATTATAATTATTTATACAGACTTTCCTCCAAAATTTCTTGGGTCCCTCCGGTGATCCCCAAGAAGTCATGGAGCCACATTCTGAAAAACTTTCGTGCGTATGTACTGGTGTGCCGCATGTATTATCTGAGATTTATCACTCGGCAAAATTTCATCTGCAAGTGACTGAGATAATTTTAGATCTCATGAAGTATTCCCCTGTGCCTATAGAAGTTTCCACCATGATTAAAGGCCTTTTTAAATCTTTATAAGAAGTTAGGGTGTCAAAAGGTTTTATACTTGTGACCACACTTAGTCACTGTCTTATGTCACTGCTGCAAAGACATTTACATATCTTTTTTTTTACCAGTAAATTTAGTTTTGATGCTTTGAACCCCTTCTCATCCCTCCTCACACAAACAAAAATCGCGTTTGAGCCATTAAAAAAAAAAAAAAAAAAATACCACACAAATTTACCTTCTAAGACGAAAACCTGTCTAAAGCGGAAATTCAACAGGTTTCATGGGGTTCCGTTTTAGCAAGTTTTGCTATATGAGATATTGTTTGTATCCAACATATTCAGGTTTAAAAACTTGGGCACCCCCCCGTTCAAAAGGCTGGTTACGCCTATGTTGCTAAAATCGCAGGATTTGAGGAGGTACAGCAACGGTTTCCTTAAAATGCATTGAGTCTGACCGTGATTGAGGAAAAACTTTCGTCAAATATCTGAGAGTTTACCTTTCCTTAAAAGTCACGTGATGGTGATAGGAAATGATCGTCAAAACCGACGAAATACAGCTTGAGGATTGCTAAATCGTCAAAAGTGAGAATTCTATTTCTGAGAGTGCGTCAACTGCTTTTCTCCTGATAATTATGTCCGCAACAATAGTCTTTTTCTGGGGTCCCCAGGACCGTGGCAAGTTCCGATGGCCATGACCATCTTTATATTTTTTTAAAAATATCGCTCACAGCAAATTTTCCGATCGACAATTTCGCCGCAATCTCACGAGAGGATTGTCCCTTTAGCGACAAATAAGTCACTCGTTTAGGAACAATAAATTGTTCAACTTTTCATTTTTGAATTTCAAATACGTTATTCACATTGATTAATTAACAAACACGGCCAAAAAAAACAATTTACCGATATCAAAAACTAACGGACGGCAAACGGCCGGAAACTTTTGCACACGCGAATTTCGAATTCCTCCCCCTTTGCATCAAGTATCTTCAGTATCCAATCAAAATGATTTCGTGGTCAGAGGTACTTTGGTTATTCCTAACTTTTGGAGTAATCGTGCTTCTTCTTCGCTGAAACGTTCTGTCAAACAAATCAAAGAAACTAACTGGCCGGAAACTTTTGACCGCCACTGTATATTTTATTTATAAAATAAATATCAAAAGTATGCAACTGCGTATCAAAGGCGCTAGTATGTTCACAAATGTAATTTTCGAGATTTATTACGTAACTGCGAATTTTCGTAAGTCGGGGGGGGGGGGGGGGATGCCAGTATACTATTCAATTCGCCTGGGAGATAGACATCTGGTCAGCGGTAAAGAAAAAAACTGCCAGCGATGGGCCGGTAATCTGCGCTACTTGAACTGTGTTAAAATACACATATCACTAGAAAATTGACTCGGTTCTAAATTAATTATTTTAATGCGGTTTGAAGCACATCATTCACAAAAGTTCAAATTATTGATAAATGTAATATTTATTTTCGATTTTTTGAAAATGTAAAAGTGGTAACTCTTCTTAAACGACTCGGTTTATTATTCATTAATCATACGAAAATGTAGAGCTACAGTTTCTTAATTTAAAAAACATAAAACGTAATTCTTTGATAAAAGATTTTAAAAATAAAATTATAAATATTAAATAAAGGCAATAAAATTTAATGCCTGCGGTTATACATTTTTTATAGACTAGAAGAAAATGCCTCAACAAAAACCTTTTCCAACATTTCTGAAAAGTGTTTATGAATTGGGTTTGTCTGTCTGGCAGCGTGTCCTCAAAAGTACTCCTTTATACTATAGACTATGAAGAAAAATCGTTTATGGCGTATTTTAATGATGAGACTCTGCTACAAACATACTGAAATTGATATGAGTTTCTGACGTGCACTAATGCATGCTCTCTATTCATGCTTTCTTTTTACGGAGTGCAAAGTATTTAACATTCATTTACAGGGTCACACAAAAGAGTTCGCCTATATAATGGTGTACGGGGAAAAACTGCTTGCAGCATATTTCAATTTATGTCGCATTATTCCAATCACGACGAAACTGATATAAATTACGAAATTGCTATACAATTGAATATCAATGTATTGAATAATGATGAATTGATGATTGAATAATAATATGATTGAATAACAATTTAAAATTGTTATTAATAAATTTCTACTGCGTACTTTCGGATTGATACTTATTTTTATGTAAGACGAGATTAACGAAAAACCCTGTAAATGTATAATTTATGATAAGAACCTATTGTATAAAACAATGAAAATATAAAGTCCCTGGTAGAGCCCTGAAGGAGTTTTTCAAGATTCATGAAATTTTGCATGCATAGTAGAGGTACTAAAGGCAACTTTTGGCTGCTATCCGAAATCAAAATTTCAACTTTCGTTTTTTCACTCCATCCTACTGAGTATGCGCTTATGGAGAACTTCCTTGATATCATCTTAGAAATATTTCAGATAGGTTTTTTCTTAACCTGACGCAAAAGATAAATCACCAAATCTTGTTTTAATTGCAATATTTCAACTGAGTAATTTTTTAAGCATTACGAACATTCTCTTCCATGTTTAAATTAAATATTTTCATTTTTAATATTATCACTCATCAAAACTTATTTCTTTTTTTATTTCTTTTTCTTTTTTTTATTTTAAATAAAATTAGTAACAGTTTTTTATTTTATTTTTCGAGGTGTAATAGGCATTTCAATTTTTTCATCAGCGATAAAGTTCGCGAAGAAATAAAATGGCAACCTTATCGGCCAAAATAACAGGACCTTCCATCATAATTCTATAACTAATCTATGTAGAACGATGTGTTATATACTAAAACCTTCCCTGAAATAATATCTATCTAACAATGCAAGGTGCATCAAAATTCCATTCAGTAGAAATCGAATTATAAGAAACCGGAACGAAATTTCCGTTTGTATTTCATATATATAAGTAGAAGATATTTTTAAATGAGAAAAATAATCTTGAAACAATTTAAAATTGTTGTTAATAAATTTCTACTGCATAATTTCGGTATCTGACTCAGCCTCTGATGACGCAAAATCCTCATTTTTCAAATCGTGGGGTTTGGAGTCAAACAAAAGAGCCCGAAATCACCTCTAATAGGTGACATCTGATTAACTGGGTACAGCAAATTACTTTTAATGAATAAATATAATCTGTTGTGTAATTGGAAGAATTTGTTTCTTTAAATGGTTTCTCGGCTTTCTTTTTTAACACTTTCCAGCATAGTTGAAAATTGTTTATGAATTGAGTTTGTCTGGCAGTCTGTCTGTCTGTCCTTGCTCTAACTCGCGTAAACAGATTCGGATTAACATGTAATTGATATACGTTATTAAAGTTCTCAGTGGCATATTCGGTATTGAAAATGAAATGTGTACCGTTCATAGTTCATTTACAGGGGCACTCAAAACTATCCCATTATCACTGTCAAAAAGAAAATTAATTTTCGTATATTTTACCGTAAATTGCTCCCGTAAATTTACGGAAAAGGCCAAATTTTCCAAATAAACGGTCAAATTCCGTATTTTATTTTTTGTTTTGTTTTGTTTTACGGACTTAACCCGTTTATCTAAAGGCAAAGCCCGTTTATTCAGGAACAAAGCCTGTTTTTTTCTGTGCATTTCCCTGGAATCTCTGCTGCAGTAAAATTACTGCTACAATTTTTTACAGTGTACATTAAGGTCTATGGGGGAAAATCATTAGCGACGTATTTTACTAGTGTTACACTATTTTAAAAATAATGAAATTTATATACATTATTGAGATGCACTAAAAAGTGGTTAGTATAGAATATGTTATCAGTACGCATACAGGGTACTTGAAAGTATCCCGTTTGATTATGGTCTATGAAGAAAAATCGTTTGCGGCGCATTTTAATGATGTTACTCTGTTACAAACACAATGAAATTTATATAAATTTCTGAGGTGCACTAATATATGCTTTCTGTATAAGAAGAAGTGCAAAGCATTTATCATTCATTCACAAGGTCACACAAAAGAAGTTTGGCTATATAATGGCCTACGAGGAAAAGCTCTTCGCAGCACATTTCAAAGTGTCGAATTGTTTCAAACATGATGAAATTTATAATACATTACTGAGGTTTACTACAAGATGCTTGCAGCTGAATAGGATGTGCATTGCATTTATCTTTCATTTACACGGACACAAAATATTTCGGATGCACTACTGTATCCGAAGTATGTTCTATTAGGGATGATAGCTGAAAGTTGTTTTTTTTTTTTTTTTTTTTAGTTATGACGTACGTTTTTAGTTTAACTAATTTTTAGCGTACTACGTAGTGTCTTTAATTCTGTAGACATAGACAGAGCTACAACAAAGAATTCGTAAATATAACTAGAGAATGAGCGTGAATTGCTTAAAGGTGCTTTTTAGGTGCGTTCGTAATTATATAAATACGTAGCACCTATAGTCGTCCGTTCGGTCCATCTGTCTGTCCGTCCGCATATAACAGAGCAAAAAATACACAACCGAATGGTCTGAAATTTTACATATGTAATTGTTGCAAACATTTTTCGAGTCATTTCAAATTTCTTGAAAATTGGGTGGATACTTTAATTACAGGGACAGTCAAAAGTTTTCCGTTACATTACGGCCAATGGGAAAAAATTATTTCATGTGCATTTTAATGATGTTACAGCCTTTCGAACAGAATGAAATTGATATGCACTTATGAAATGCACTAAAATATACATTCAGTACAATATGCGGTGCAAAAAATATTTATAAAACTAGTCATAGTACGAACGTGCCTCGTTTGCTGCGTTTGATCTGCAATTTCCAACTTGTTTTTTCAGTTATGACATACTTTTTAAGTTGAACTAAATTTTTGTGTGCTACGTCGTGCCTTTAATTCTGTAGACATATACAAGGCTACATTTAAGGATTCGTAAGTTTTATTGGAGAATGAGCGTGAATTGCTTAAAGGTGCTTTTTTTAATTTTAGTTATGCATTATTTACAAGCTCAACTACATATAGTATACTAAGAGATGTTTGTAGCATATAAATAAAATCATATACAGGTCTATGCTAAGAACTGGATACGTGACCGCCTAAGGATAGTAAATTTGGGAAGTGTGGTTTCAGGATTTTTAAGCATGTTTTTACCTAAATTACATCTTAATATGCGAAGTGTATAAAACTCTATATGTAATATACATTTCTGTACAAAAGAATTCAAGAATATTTCCTTCTACTGGTAGGAATGACAGAAAAGAAATTTTCTACTGCGCTATGCGTTTTCTTACTAAACTAAATTTTAGCATACTAAGAATCTGTACAAATCTAATCTATAGATCATATACAGAGCTGCACAAAATAATTTCAGTATCTTTCCGGATATACACGGTAAGTGCTATTTTTTTCTTTTTTTTTTCAAATGAGTTATACGTTATCTAAAAATGTGTACTTAGATATCTTCTTTACCTTGTTAAACGGCTAAGTTTTGTTAAAGTAAGTGTTTCATAATCTCTAACGCGTGATTTTTCTTTCTTGTTTATAATTTACTAGCAAACCCACCGGCGTTGCTCGCGTAATATTTGAAATACGCCAAGTGATATTTATATGTCTAATTTTTATTAAAAGGTACTAACTAAATTTTTATTTTATTGAAAGGTAATATTTTATTTTATTAAAAGGTTTTTTTATTAAAAGGTACTTATTACTTTTAGGAATAATTCAAAAATTACTATTTAAAACAAGGTTTGACTAAACATCATTATTACACTGCATTAGGCAGAAATGGGACTTAAATTAATAAAACGAAATAAAACTAAAAAAATAATAATTTAGAAAATATTTTGAAACTTTTATGCTCAATTACTGCGGTCATTTCAGTATTCATTTGAAGTTTTGAATTTTTTAAAAACCATCTTCTTACATCTTAAAATTAACTATAATGTCAAATTCCAAGTCCTACCACCTTGCTCAACATAAAGGGCTATGTTGAAATAGGAACTGTCGCTATAATTTGCCAACATTAATTTTGAAATCGGTTTCTTATTTCCTAATATTCCACAGAAACGTAATTAATAAAGCTTTTAAAAGCCTTTTTTAGGACGTTTGTTGTTCCTGTGAACCCCAGGTGGTAAAATCATCGGCATAAAATATAGCCTGTGTAGGATCAGAGACTGGTACCATTGATTCGCAACTATTAATTTTATAATCGGTTTATATTCCCTGAAATTGCATAAAAATCGTAATTTAGGACTTTTTTAGAATGCTTTTCGCACCTCCCCTTCGCTTCACCCCTTTTTAATTCGAATTTATTTTCGTCAGTCCTTCGAGGGCATTTATATTTTATAAGTAACTACCATGCCATATTTAAAGTTTCTAGCCTATCGGTATCACAGAAATCGCAATTTCGAAAGTTTTTTGCTCCTGCAACCCTCTGGTGGTAGTGGCACAGACATAAAATATAGCTCATGTTTGAGCAGGTTCTATCGCCAACAATTTGTCATCATTATTTTTTAAATCGGTTTGGTATTTGATAAGATTGTATAAAAATTGTAATTTAGAACGCTTTTCGCTCACTTAATCTTTTTAAATTTGGAATTTTCTTTCGACTGTTCTTAGAAAGCAGTTGCATCTTCTAAGTAAATACCATGCCATATTTCAAAGTGTTATACCCTTCAGTTGCGCAAAAAACGCAAATTAGAACCTGTTTTGCTCTTACAATCCCCAGATGGTAGTGACAGCAACATAAAATATAGCTTATGTTGGAGCAGGGACTATCACCATTGATTTGAAAACATTACTTTTGAAATAGCTTTGGTATTTCCTGAGATTGAGTAGAAATCGCAATTTAGAACGTTTTTAGAACGCTTTTCGCGCATTTACACCCCTTTCTAAATTTCCAATTTTTTCGAAACTGTTCTTAAAGATCATTTATATCTAATAAATATGTACCTTGGCTAATTTCAAGTTGCTAGCCCCTACCGATCACAAGAATCGAAATTTAGAACTTTTTTTTTTTTTTTTTTTTTTTTTTTTTTTTTTTTTCTCCTGCAACCTCTAGGTGATAGTGAGAACCGACATGAAATAGCGTCTATGTTAGAGCAGAGGCTGTCAGCA
This sequence comes from Maratus speciosus, assembly GCA_963932465.1. NCBI lineage: Eukaryota > Metazoa > Arthropoda > Arachnida > Araneae > Salticidae > Maratus > Maratus speciosus. Next base: position 503,163,714 of record OZ010795.1, on the reverse strand, counting down.
TCAATTTCCTACCATTACTTTTGAAATCAGTTTGATTCTTCCTGAGATATTGCTGAAAAATCGGCATTTAGAATGTTTTTAGAACGCTTTTCGCGCATTTTCACCCCTTTTAAATTTCAAATTTTTAAAGAAATGTTCTTAGAGATCCTTTATATCTAATAAATATATACCATGCAAAATTTCATGAGTCTAGGTTCTTCCATAATTCAAAAATCGCATTTTCACCCCTTTTAAATTTCGAATTGCTTAAGAACTGTTCTTAGAAATCCTTTATATCTAATAAGTAGCTAATATTTCAAATTTCATATTTCTAGGCCCTTCAGTAACGCAAAAATCGCATTTTTAAAACGTTTTTTGCTCCTGCACCCCCTTTGGGGAAGTGGCACCGACATAAAATATAGCCTATCTTGGAGCAAGCGTTGTCACCATCATTTTGACACCATTATTTTTTAAATCGGTTTGGTATTTCCTGAGATTGTGTAGAATCCACCATTTAGAACGTTTTTTAGAACGCTTTTTGTGCATTTTCACCCCTTTTAAATTTTGGAATTGTTTAAGAACTGTTCTTAGACATCATTTATATCAAATAAGTAGCTAATATTTCAAATTTCATATTTCTAAAGCCCTTCAATAACGCAAAAATCGCATTTTTAGAATGTTTTTTGCTGCTGCACCCTCTTTGGGGTAGTGGCACTGACATAAAATATAGCCTATGTTCTAAGTTGGACTAACACCATCATTTTGATACTATTGCTTTTGAAATCGGTTCGGTAGCTCCAAAGATTACCTCCAACATATAAACAATTTTTACTTCTTTATAATATTAGTATAGATTGCACCGTAAAAAATATAAATAAAAATACTAAATTTATTAAAGGCAGATGAAGTAACATCCTCGTCTACAATTTTATTAATTTCATTTGATTAGATAAAAAATTAACATGGGACATTGTCTATTAAACAAAAAACACGGATATAAAAAATCGTATAAATAGAAAATTTGCGTTTAAATTTTTCTATTGAAACCATTTTACAGAATACTTAGTAAATTTATACATTCTGTAAAACTTTCTCAATTTTAACATAAAAGAACTTACTAACAACAAAGTCTGAGAGAATATTCAAATGAGTTATCTTCTTTTCATCTTTTTCAAATAAACATCTCTTGGAATGTTCAGTTCAAATTATTTATTGTAATTGCTCCAAATCTCATATATCAAAAGGAATTTCTTTAGAATAGCTTTTCTATGAATTGCAGTAAAATACAAAATTTCTAGTCTTGCACAAAATGTTGAAATTTATTTTGTGACTCGAAAACGTATATTGCATTTCAAACTGTTTAAAAAAAAACACCTACGTAGTACAAAACATCTTACTACAAAGGATCAAATTCATGCTTTTTACCCGTTTCAATTTTCTTATTTGCATAAAAATAGTAAAATTTGTTTCAGAATAAAACGTAATTGCAACTGCTTTGAAAATTCTTAATTTTAATTATGTTGCGATTAAATGCAAATCATTATTTTATATTATTATGCTGATAGAGTTAAAGAATTAGTTTAAAATTAAAACAAGAAAGATAAGTCATGCGTCAAGCATAGATTAAGGTACACTTTTCAGCACTGTAACAAAATGTCACGGTTTAATAAGGTGGAAATGATAATTAAATAGAGGAGAAGGGGGCACATTGGGACGCTTTTTAATTTCTCTCATATATTTAAGTTTTTATGACGTAGTTCAAATAACTAATATCACTATTTTGTAGTCTATAGTATTAGTAATCTTTAAAGCCTCCAACCAAACTGAAAAGTTAAATATTAAGTTTTTATTTATTTAAAACGATATTTATGATGAAAAATATTGTCTCAATGTGCCTCTGCACGAGGTACAGTCGTGAAAAAAAAAAGTAAACACCCCCTACTAATTCCTCAACAAATTATCGTAGAAGAAAGTTAGTGGTACCGAACGATTGTAAATAAAGTCTTTTTTTTTAATGATGTATATAAAATTTGCTTAGGGGGCCATCTACATATTAAAACGAACCAAGACTTTGTTTTTTTCCAATAGCAGTACACAATTTTGAGAGCATAAATGAACTCTACGCCCTTCAATTAGTCTAAAAACAAATTTTTATGCAATTCGTACCATAAGTTTCCGAGAAATTAATTATTTTAAAACGAGCGTATTTTAAGGGCGGTATCCAAATTGAAGTTCAGTACTCGATTGTTAACCGAGAGAGCTCCCTTCTTGATCAAGGCACCTTAAGCAGTCAATTAAGCCTCTTAGATTACAGAATAGCATAAGAAATTTCAAAATATTTAGTCACTTCTATTATAGACGGCTCCTTAAACCATCATTTTGCCGTTTTTTAAGCATAATTTGAAAACTACTTGGAAGAAAAATGTGAAACTTTGGATTTCCATAATGCAGGACTTAAGAAATCTGAATCCATCAAAAAAATTGTAGGTTGCAATTCATAATTTTTTTTAATATTAATTTCATAATTCATAATTCATATCAGAAAATTATAAAAATTGCAAATTCAACGTATTTATGTTTGGGTATGTTAGTAGTATTGCTACACAAAAAATTAGAACATTAGGATCATAATTTCAGAAGTTATAAATAAAAATATGAAAATGTAATTTAACATTAGAAGCACTAAATTTTGAACGTTTATAATTCAAAAACTTATCATTCAAATGACTTGATATTTGGGGTCTAGGCATAGTTTGAACCAAAGATTTGAAATATCTCGTTAATATTGGGTATTGTCATAGAAAAAAAAAATGAAGTTTGGATTCGTTTTAATATGTAGATGGCTCCCTAAGCAAATTTTATATACGTCATTTAAAAGTAGACTTTATTTCCAATCGTTCGGTACCAGTAACTTTTGTCTACGACAATTTGTTGAGGAGTTAGTAGGGGGTGTTTACTTTTTTTTTTCCACGACTGTACATTGGGACAGTGTTAAATTGGTATGGGTGCAGATTGGGACACCACATTGTTTTGAACTCTCACAAAGAAATTAATGCCCATTTTTGCACAGTATTTTTTTATAATATAAAAAAGAAGTTACAGCAGCTTTTGTATTATTATCGGTAATCAAAATTTTTTACATCAACTCAGAATTTCATATGAAGTTCCAGATACAGTTATGGGCTGTGAAAGTTTTGAAACAATATCTTCTTTATTGCCAGCACCTGTATCTTTATTATTTGGGTAAGTATATTTCCTTTACTTGATTCCTCACAGTCCACATAATACAGAAACTTAGAACGAGCAGTGACTTTTTCCACAAACGTGATTAGAACAAAATCATTTTTCTCTAATTCATCAGTGACAGGTTCAAACAATGTTAACTCCCTATCAAAATTCATTTTACTGTCAAGTTCAGGACCAGAGTTGCTGTCTTTAAAAAACTATAATTGGAATTATTGAAAAGTGGATTTTTACTTAAGATATTTTAACTCTTTTAGCTGATAATTTGCCTTTAGTTAATTTTCTTTTCTTCTGTTGCTTTTCAAGAACTTTTTTCCTTCTTTTCTATTTTTTCTGGGGTAGAAGTTAGAATACGAGACTTTCCAGGTTTTTTTTATCCGTTTTATTTTTCTACAGACGGCCTTTGTATTGGATCTTCTGGAGGGACTAGAGAATAGATATGTATTTCATGTTTTGATGCAGTAACAAGGGACAAACACCACAACAATTTCGATAGTCTTCAAAACCTGAGTTTTGAATACAATCATCTCCTAGATTTTCAGGATTATCATTGTTCTTTCTGTAACGTGAGAAGCTACAAAATCATCTGCATTGAAAACGCTTTGTTTAAATCCACTTGTAATGTTGCTAATGTTAAATGACGCAATTTATGCAAGTGTTACAAGATCTGAGAAAACCTTTTCCCAGAATTTGAACCCATTGGATCATTGAAAGCTCTTTTGATGTATGATTTGAATGAGCCAAAGACACATTGGGACTGCCACAATGTACACTACTTGTTCTTGTCCCAAACTTCCCCTGAGGACCAATTTTAAAAAAACATGTTAGACCTTGGTAGGATACATTTTGGAATCGTACAAATAGCTTTATTATATGCCTATTCATATTCCTAAAAGTTCCTTACAATAACTTTCATTAATTTTAAAATAATCTCATCATAAAATGACTTTGAAAAGTTACTTCTGAGCATCAAAAATAGAGTTGCTAACCTGGAATGCTACTAGTTTTTCTGTGAGACTTGCTGCCTTCGTCAACTACCATTTGCGCTTCATCGGTGGCATTCCTTACTGCAATGGATATGTCCCGTGTTTCTCTACACCAAAGAAAATCATCCCCTGATTCAATTGTATCTGGATTTAGCAAACCAACATTTTCTAGTACATCTCATATTCGTTCGTTCCACGAAAGCTTCCTCGTGTAAAAGTTCAAATAAGAAATGAAAACTTAGGCACACAACTCTACTAACCAACATGTTCATCCGACATAAGGTGGCACATGAAGAAGAAAAGAAAAATATCAAGAAAGCCAGGCCAGTCGTAAAAAGTTATGGTTCGAAAGTAGATTGCATTTTAACAACATAGAAAAGTCTAGACAAAAAAGAAGTCCATTACCATCGCGTACAAAACACAAGAAAAGAATACTTCTGCCTTGTTTGTAAAGTTTCATATTCAAATTTTATGTCAAATTCAAAGTGGATAAGATGCACCGAATGTAACAATTAGGCTCATGAAGAATGCACCTTCTAAAATTCTTATTATGTTTGTATTCATTATAACTCCAGCGACGATTTGTAATGCCACAGTTACCTATATCTCTATTAAACAACTTACCCAAAGAATGGGGTAAATTGTTACAATATGTTCATTCAGTAAAAATATTTGTTTTTACAAAATCTATTTAACAAATATATGAAAGATTACCAGTGATTTTAATTAAAGAATGATTGCAGATTTTCGGAATTGTTCACCAAACTGCCACAATAAATGCTGAAGAAAAAATTGTAACAACCATCTCGGTCTCCCCTACCCTAAAAATGTTTGTAGACTATAAATAAATTTATATACAGTGCCACACAAAAAACGGAATACATTGCTAAGTTGCAAGTGCGTTTTTAATTGTGTTATGCATTTTTTACCTGAATTAAATTGCAGATTTGTATGTGGCGTGCATAAAATTCTGTCGTCGCCGTACAGGGTTGCCCAAAAAAATACAAACACCTCATCCACAAATGATCTTCAACATTATATTACAGCAAAAAAAAAAAGCAATTTAACAAATTACAACGACCATTTGGAAAATGACTTTTCGAAGACTAAAATTTAAGACATAAAAAATCGCACGAAGTTGATCCTACATTACGTACGCCATGAATTAAACATTAATAGTGTTATTACACGTAAAAATTGCAAACGACAAAAATCGCCTGCGACCCGTCAGATTTCTTAAAACTTACGTATTATCCAAGCATTTCATTGGCTGTTCGGGAAAAGGCTTTTCCATTGTAGGAATCTGACTAAATGAAATTTTATTCTTAAACTTCTATACATCCCACAATATTACTTTTTACACCGTCGTATAGAGAAAAAAATGTACTTTTAAATGCAGTTTGTTTGAAAGCTGTATTTCAATTTGTTTCTGTGTTATTAATTTTTTTTGTAGTTTTTATTACTTTTTTGTCATAGTGGCAACAGAAGTATCCATCTCTGTTGAAAGTAAAGGTTTGTGTATAGACCAATCAGAAAACGAATAAAATGCGGTTAAACCAATAAAAAGCTTCAGATATGTTTTTGATTTCCTACCCTGACGAGGACAATAACCATTTTTCCATATGGTTAATAAAAGAAATAAGAACTTACGTTAAATGTTGAAATCGAAAATACATATCAATTTTTTTAAGACAGTAGATTTCGACAGGTACTCCTTTAGTTTCTCGCAGGATATCAAGACGATAAGTCCATTTTAATGCACGTACGGTTCAAAATATCCGGTCCTTGTCATATAAACGAACCCCCAAAGAAAGTAATCGCAAGGTGTGATATCAGGACAATGGTATGGCCATGCCGTTAGGCCTCCATGTCTAATCCAATGTCCGGAAAAATGTAGATAAAAAAACTTTTATACATCCGGAGCCCAATATGGAGGACTGTTGGAAAATTATGCCTTTTCCTGTGTTGCTGCTTTTTTCTGTAGCGTAGCCATTTGTGCTGTTTTCTGTACTTAATGATATTTCTCATCGTATGAGACAGTCAGTGTCATCTACCGTTACAATTACAAACTCTAACATTTTTCCATTTCCTAATAAGCGAAATACAAAATTGTTTTAACCACATTTTCTTTAACAGAATATTGAAGTTGAACATTTCCATATACAGCCGGAAATTGGTGACGGTAACTTTTTAACATTGTTATGCGTTTTCTAATTGGTCTGAAACTTCAAGATGATTTGGGGGGGGGGGGGGACAAAAAAAGAGATTCTTGAGCTCATGTAGAAAAGACAAAAAATAAAAATAAATACATTAACTTAAATTTAAATACAATAATTAAATAGGGAACTGGGTGGAAAATGCCACTGGTTAACACCTCCTGCGTCAAGTCAAAACGGCGTTTGCTCTCTATCTCTCATTAAGCAGTCTTTCCTCTGGGATATGTGCGCACGCCCATAGTCAAACCTAGCGTTGCTGAAATTGTAAAACGCGTACTTCCATAGAAGGATTTTTGATAATTTTCCATTTCCTACGGGATAGCTAGGAACATTAAGATTAAGTATTATATAATGTGCAAGTACAAAGAAAGAATTTAAGATAAAGACTAATTTATCTTGAAAATAAGCCATAAAATGAAATAAAAATAGGTTTCTGAATCGCTTATACCCACGAGCGGCCACTTGTCAGGTATTTTCGTCAACATCATGTGAAATAGAAAAATTTCTTCATCATTACCCTAATATGAATAATGCACGCTTATGCTTAATATTGACCGCTACGGCAAAAAAAAATTAATTATCAAAACCATTAGTATGAGAACCATGTTATACAGTAAAGTAAAATACAAGCACGAATAATAAGAATCACAAGACTATTTCCGAAGTTGTTAGGTGCGTTCCTAGTTATATAAATACATAGCACCTATAGTCGTCATCTGGTCCGACATTCTGTCGCTCTGTCCTTCTGTCCGCATATAACAGCGCAAAAACTGTCGAAACGAATGATTTAAAATTTAACATATATAATCATTGCAGAATTTTAATCGGTCATTTCAAATTTTATGAAAATCGAATCAAAATTTAAAAAGATATTAATAAAAGTCTTCTTCATTCTATTAAATCCTATCGTACGTAATTAATTCAATGAAATCCCATGTTAGATAATAACTCTATGTTGCCATAGTGATGACGTCCTATTTAAGATGGAGTCCTATTATTTCCGTATTACTGTATTTAATATATATATAATCGTAATAAATTCTGTATTCATGCATTGCTGCATAAGAGTGCAGCAGCTATTGTACCAAGATCTGAATATTATAAAAGTAATAGTACAAACACACCCTTCATTTGCCACGTTTGTCGTGCAATTTCGACTTGTTATCCATTCTATTCAAAATGCTTTACCGAAATAACGAATAATTTCAAGATATATTCTGTAAAAGTTTCTAATTTTTAACATAAAACACCGTTTTCTAACAGAAAGTCTGAAAGATTACTCAAATAAGTTTGTCAACTTATTTTCTTCTTTTCTGAATAAATATCTTTCAGAAATTCCAGTTAAAAATGTTTATATATGTCAACAAAAAATTTCAGAGAATAAACTTTCTTTCCTATACATAGCAGTAACAGATATAATCTTGTTCCTTATTTTGTGGAAAACGTTGGGTTTTATTTCATGAGTCGAAAACGTATATTTCGTTTGAAATATGTTTTAACAAATGTTTCAACAGACTACAAAAGATTTTACTACAAAGAAAGTTATTCAGGTATTTTATCGTAGTTTTATTTCTTTTTTATTTGTAAAAAATAGTAACAAGTATTTTTAAATAGAACGTGTCTTTTATAGCTTTGACAATATATTATGTAGTTTAAAATTATTTTTAGATTTATTGCAAATCATTATCGTTTATTATTCCATCGATAGAATTAAAGAAATTTTAATTTTTATAGTAGATACTAGTTAAAATTCCGAAAATGTTGGTTTTTATTTCATGACTCGAAACTGCATATTTATTTTGAAACATGTTTTAGCAAACATATTTACAAACAACAAAAAAAAATTACTACAAAAGAAGCTATTAAGGTATTTCACAAAGTTTCACTTTGTAACGATGATGTAATAGTAACAAGTATTTCATAAAATGCAACTTTCATATCTCTGAAAATTGCACATATTTTTTTCTCCATCTAATGGTTTTCTATTTCATATTTTCTTCATCAAAATGCTTTAATTTACGAATTTTTTAAAAGTGGTAGAGGCGCTCTAATTGTCCGCGGTGCATTTTTAATTAGGAGTTCACTGTTTCGCGAGTTAGCTGTAACCGTATGCAAATTTATTTGCTCAGTCTGCCAGAGTATAAATAGGGGAGCGAGAGAGAAAATATGTTAAGCGGTTAGTTAGTCAGTAGTTGAAGTTCAGTAAGTTAGCAGTTAGTTGGCGTGAGTAGTTTAGTGTTGGAGAAATGGCCTGTGTAGCTGGAGCTTAGCCTGGGAACAAGAAAAGATTTAGAGTGAGATGACATCTAGATGTGGATTTGAAGTGAACCCCGCCATTGCAGCTCAAGCTCGGTCTGGAGAAATGAAGTTTACGTGAGTTGACTTTTGAGTTTATATTTAATTAAGATTGTTTTACTGCTATCACGGAGTGAGGGCGAAATTTATAAGATCTTCTCTGCCAACCCCTTACCCGTTGTTGAATAAAAGCTCTATATTTAATCCAGATAAGCCTCCTCATGAACTCTGACCATTTACATTGCGCCACAGGTTTACTTCTTTCAGGTCATCAAAAAATAGTTCACTGATTCAGTATTTTTTCATTTAGATAAATGCTATTCATGGCAAAAAGTTATAAATTAAAAATCAAAGTTTTCAATGGTACAAGCACAGTTGTATTCTCTAACATGTAGAACTTAAACTTAATTACAAATTTATCTGATTATCTATCTATATTATAAAAGACAAACATGTATGTGCGTAACGCTAACGTCATTTTGCGAATGGCAACAGCAGAAGATTAAATTTAATTTTTATTATCTTTTATTGCAATTTTTTAAATTTCTAAATACCGCACATTTTCAATTTTTAGAACGTGGAGTAGTGAAAAAAATGCACTTTCAAATGCAATTTGTTTGAAAACAATATCGCAATTTGCTTGAAAACTGTATCGCAATTTACTCATTTTTTTTTCAAGTAAAATCTATGTCTCTGTTACTTGCAGACAGTCGATTACAAAGACAAACCTGTTTGCACTAAAATTAATATAAATAAAATAGTTCAGCATTTGTTTCCAGCTTATATTTTATAACGAAATTAAAACTTTATCAATCCATAGATAAAATACTAAGATATGCATATAAAAAATACACAAATTTAAGACAGGTAATAAAACCACGCTTAAACTATTGAAATTATCAGAATAAACTACTTGGATGTGCCAATCCCAAAACTTTCTTCTATCTCATACATCTTAATATTTCAAAAAGTAGTTACAAATGCTAATACCTCAATATTATTAGTTCAGTACTATACCAACTTTCATTTTCATCTTAAATTTCTGCTTCAGCCAATTAATCGGATTAAAAACGAGTTAATCTAGATCATAATATTGATTAAAATCACCAGTTTTTCCTTATTCTGTTGTCATCATCTGTTTGCAAATAGCCGGCGTAGCAGGGACAAGTTACTGTCGCTGCTCGATCCACCGATGAACAATAGAACAACGAAAAATCCAGAAAATTATTTTAAAAATCGCTATCAGAGCGCCCCTTTCCCGCGGAATATTTCCAAATTCAAGGAAGACCTGCTGGCTATAGCCAAAAACATGCACAAAAAATTTGGTTCAATTCCATGCATAATTTTATACACGTTTCGATGGTACAGTAAAGAAAATGACACAAAATTCGTTAATACAGCGTCCCGTTCCTGTAGAATATTTTCGAATTTAAGGGCAAACTGCTGGCCATAGCCAAAAACATACAAAAAAATTTGGTTCAGTTCTATGCAGAACTTCATACGGGTAGTTCTGAAATTAAGTGGAAATTTGAGTCCCAATCAATTTTTTTGTACTTTTATGCAAATACTTGTTCAACTAAATACATAATCTATAAAGGCACATCTAAAACTTGTATTAAAAAATATTTTACAATAAATTTGAAATTTAAAACTACTTTAATAAAATTAAAAACATACTAAATGTCACCTCCATGGTATGTCCCTCCATGCCTGTTTTTACTTTATCTTATGAATATATCCCATAAGATAAAGGAAAAGAACCATATAAAATATATCCTTCTATACATAAAAAAAGTAACGCTTCGGAAGTGGACCAATGAAAATCTGCGTAGATACCGTGAAACGCATGTGATTGGTCGGGGCTTTCTGACGCAATAAGGGGGGTTACCAAGGCAGGGGTCCCGGCTCTGTCGCCAAACATCGCCAAGTTCGTCGCCAAAAGTGACGCCAAGTTGGCGCTATTTCCAGTATTTCACCAAATTTCCATAGACTCCCATTGAAATCCAATAGGGTTTACTTACTTGCAGGAAATCGACAAATTGAGATATTTCAATGCAACAAAAACTAAGATTAGCTTATGAATAGAGCTTAATTGAACTATTTACATTATTTTTAAGCCCAAACACTAACTAGTTACAATATTCGTATACATGTAATTTTATATTTAATAATTCTTATAATTATGAAACTCGGTAAGCTCTAATGATTATGTGCTTGGAGATAAGGAAATAAAATTGTCAGGAGTTGGGGAGAAGCGCGTTTTTACCAAGTGGAATCTAAAAATTGAATGCATAGAAAATGAGGGATCCCGAAGAGATCCAGAATGGAAACGCGAAACAATTACGTCTGCGGTTGGCTAGAAAATAGGGATTACTTCGCGATACCGAATGGAATCGCGAAGCGATTACGCGGGGGGTTTGTGAGCGTAGCGAGCAGGGGGCAGACGCCCCCCCCCCCCCCAGTTAAGTTAAAGAATGGATATATTTTATTTACTTTTAAAAGAAAATTTTTAATATATATATTTTTTTAATTACAGACCAAAATACTTCTGTCCCCAGAATTATAGCTACTTCCATGACATATCAGTTATAGTTATATAAAAATCTACTAGATGGCAGAATAATCTAGAAATTGGATTTAAAATTAACTACTGGAAGCTACTTGTTGGATGGAATATTTCTGAATCATGGAAAGTTTTTATTTCATCTAATTTTAGTTTAAAAACTTTTAATTGCCATAGGGTACTTCAATTGGATGTCAACTCCATGGCCTCATTAATTATGTCAGTTTTAAAAGGAGCAGAGTTCTGTTGATACGTAGCTTTAAATTGCTTTATTTAATTTTCTATCCAAGTTGCATTACGTTAATATTGTGCATAGTTTAGAAAATATTAGGCCTAATCTCAAATATGTCACCTCCATGGATGTCACCTCCATGCCATTGTTGTAGCATGAAGGTGACATTGATCCATGGATGTGATATCTATTGATATAAATAATATTTTAAGGGTGCTTAGAGTATATTTTTAATTATTGAATCTATATTTTTATTTTTGGGATATTTTTATATTAATAAAAAAAATTGAAACTGAAATTTTTTTAGTTCTAAAATATTCAATTTTTTATAACTTTGATTTATTAGTGCCTTTCAGTATTTCTTTCAATGCAGGTTAAATTTTAGATTTAATTAAAATTTATTTTAAGGCCTCTTATTGAATTTCCTGATCTCCTAAACTTAAAAAAATAAAAATAGAAATAAATTTAAATTTTCTGTTTTTCTATACTACGCAATTTCATAAATGCATAAACACACAAAATATTTGTTTAATATTTAATATATTAAAATAATATGGCCACACTAGGGCAGTCTGCAGTCATATATTTAAAGTGTTGTATTTTCTATTTATCTATTAATTTACTTATTTTTATCTAATTGCACATTAATATTTTAAAATATTTTTATTTATCAAGGCTCGACCAAAAATCTAAAAGATTTCTGTACAGAAGAAAATAAAAATCAAATGAGAAGCAGAGCAGAAAAGACGGGATAAAATTAAAGAAAATCCAGAATTGTATGAAGAATGTAAGAAAAAAGAACGTAAAAGGTTATTACAAGATGAAACAAGAAGGAAAAATTAAAGCTGTTTCTCAATTGAGTGAACAACAGAAGCGTGCACAAAGAAATAATTGAGTACAAAGGACAAGGAAAAATCGGGAGAAGAAAGCAAATAAAGAAAAACTGCAGCAAATTCTTTTAAATTCTACTATTCCAGAAACAGATGATGATCCAGAAAGTATAAACAATCCTATGGCGAATGCTAAAAATGTGATAGGTAGAGCAGGTACTAATCGGATAAAAAGCGGTCAAAAATTGTTAACAGAAACAAAACAAATGCATACAGAAGAATAAAATTGTTTGAAAAAGAGCTTAAAAATGAAAGTTATGAAAAGTTGAAATATAAAAGAGAAAAATATAAATATAAGAAAAGGTATCAACACAACATAAGTACAAGAAAAAAATAAACAGTACAAAAAATATTGAAAGTCGAAAATATTTCTTCTAAAGCCAGAAAATGTCTTGAATTCGGTTCAGCATTGAAATACACAGATTGAGAAAAATTTAGAAAAAAATGAGAAGTCTCAAAAGTCAAAGAAAGCCTTTGGACATGTTATTTCTGAAAAAATAATAATGGAGTACCGCAGTATGCACAAGATTCCAGTTAGTGTCCTGTTAAACTGTATTTAGAACAAGTGGGTAAGTGTGATCACAGATCGCATAGAGGTTTTCGTTTAATATTTCTTTCAAAACACTATCCTTTTGCAAAATCTGTTAGCTCCACAATTCGGAACTAGGGAGTGCACTCTATTCTAAACAAACATCTGCCCGACAAAACTCCGTTTTAGAACCTATTCGCACTTATATTAGTCGAGGAAATTAAACCTATAAAACTTAAAATAGGAAAGCCCTCCTGGCCAAGTGGAAATAAAATATGAAAGGCTATTGTGCATAAAATGAAAGAGTGGCTGAAGGGTCGTCAAATGATATATCAGATGAGGGGTTTGGGGAAAAATTGACCTCCCCCTCCCGGAGCCTTCAAGTGAAACTAGTTCGCTGTAGCTTAATTAGCGGCTAAGTTAGGGAAAAAAATGCTTAAAAAACACAAGTTAGAGCCCAGAGGAGTCAATAATATAAGACTTTTTGAAAAAATTATCATTTGTCGTGTGATCACAAGTGTTCAGCTATAAGTATGCAAAATTTCATATCCCCAGCATAATTAGGGCTCAGTTAGAAATAATTGCTTATAATACAGAAGTTGAAGCCCAAAGGGTTAATTATAAGACTTTTTCAAAAATTCATATTTTGTCTTATGATCTGACGCGTTCAGCTATAAGTATGCAAAATTTCATGTCTCCAATTTAATTAGGGGCTCAGTTAGAAAGAATTGATTAAAAAACACAAGCTGGAGTCCAAAGGGTTAAATATAAAACTTTTTCGAAAAAAAAAAATTATTTGTCGTGTGGTCTCAGGTGTTCTGCTATAAGTATGCAAAATTTCATGTCTCCAACTTAATTATGGGTCTCATTTAGAAAGAATTGCTTAAAATATATATGTGGGAGATCAAAGGATTAAATGTAAGACTTTTTCAAGATTTTATGATATGTCGCCTGGCCTCAGGTGTTCTGCTATAAATATGCAAAATTTCAAATCTCCAGTTTAATTATGGGCTCAGTTAGAAAGAATTACTTAAAATACACAAGCTGGAGTCCAAAGGGTTAAATATGAAACTTTTTTCGAAATTTATCTGTCGTGTGATCTGATGTTTTCAGCTATAAATATGCAAAATTTCAAGTCTCCAATACAATTAGGGGCTCCGTTAAAAAGAATTGATTAAAACACACAAGCTGGAGTCCAAAGGGTTAAATATAAAACTTTTTCGAAATTTATTATTTGGCGTGTGATCTGAGGCGTTCAGCTATAAGTATGCAAAATTTCAAGTCCCCAATTCACATAGGGACTCTGTTAAAATGAATTGCTTAAAATACACAAGCTGGGCTCCAAAGGGTTAAACATAAAACTTTTTCGAAATTTATTATTTGTCGTGTGATCTGAGGTGTTTAGCTATCGGAATACAAAATTGCATGCCTCCAATTTGATTAGGAATTCTGTTATAAAGGATTGCTGAAAATACACAAATTGGAGCCCAAAGTGTTAAATATAACACTTTTTCAAAGTTTTATAGTTTGTTGTGTGGGCTCATGTGTTTAACTATAATAATTCAAAATTCCATATCTCTAACTTAATTAGGGGCTATGTTAGAAAAAATTGCTTAAAATACACACATTGGAGCCCAAAGAGTTAAATATAAAACTTTTTTCAAAATTTTATGATTTGTCTTGTTGTCTCAGGTATTCAGCTATAAGTATGCGGAATTTCATGGCTCCAACCTTATTAGAGAATGACTTAGAAAGAATTGTTTGAAATACACATGTGGGAGCCCAAAGGGTTAAATTTAAGACTTTTTCAAAATTTTAGGATTTGTCGTTTCATGTGAGGTGTTCAGCTATAAGTACTGAAAATTTCAAGTCTCCAACATGTATAGTTTCTGAGAACGGGCTCTGTGACGGACAGACAGACGGACAGACAGACAGACAGACAGACAAAGGAGTGAGACGAATAGGGTTTCGTCAGATGAACGAAACCCTAAAAAGTGACTACAGTTGAAGATTACGTAGAAATTAATATTATGCAAATGTTCGGGATCCAAGAACAAATTTGTTTTCAGTAAAGATCCAGAAGTAATCCTTATATATGAAGATTTTATTTGTGTGCTTGATCAGCCGAAATTGAACAATCGGTTACTATATATCTTTGATTTAATCCCTCAAAACTACAACATTATCTAATAAAAAATTTCTTTCTTGTTAACGTGTTACTCAAGAGTATGTTTTCTTTACCTGCATTGTAACCCAGTTTTTGTTTTCATGCGTTATTTGAGTATCTGTATTTCATTGAAATAACATATATTATACCTCTTAAATAATCAAACAAACTAATATCGCAACCATAAATGTTTTTCAATCTAGTAAATGGACAATAAAATTTATATTCATCACTACTATAAAAGGTTGTCACCTCCATGTTTATATGAAAAATGAAATTTAATTTTAAATTTAAAAAAATTAACCTTGACCTCTAATCATGATTTATTTATCTCTAAAATCCAAAGAAAACGTTGAAAACTCAACTTAAACACGACAATTTGAACTTTTATTTTTTACAAATTACCAAAGTGAAATTTCCACTTAATTTCAAAACTAGTCATACACTTCTCGATGGTACAATAAGGAAAATGACACAGACATCGTTATTACAGACCCCCCCCCCCCTTCCGGCGGAATATTTCCAAATTGAAGGAGGACCTGCTTGCCATAGCCAAAAATATACGCAAAAAATTTGGTTCAATTCTATGCATAACTTTATACACTTTTTGATGGTACAATATTGAAAATGACACAAAATAGCTATTACAGCGCCCCCTTCTGGCGTAATATTTTTTAATTAAAGGAGGACCTGCTTGCCACAACCAAAAACATACACAAAACCTTAGAAGCCAATTTACACTCAACCATGATGTTGTCAATCCCAGAATGGTCGACATTGTTAACACTGAGGTTGAACGTTTCTTAAACACTACTCATGATAACACACTCACTCCTACAACTCCCTCTGAGGTGATTTCTTACATTGGGGATCTCAAAAAGAAAAAATCGCCAGGCCTCAACCACATCTCTACCAATATGTTCTTGCACCTCCCACTTAACTTCATATTTTTTAACTATTCTAATTAATTGCATGTTAATCCTCTGTATGTTTCCTGATTACTGGAAGAAGGCACTGATTGTCCCGATCCCAAAACCAAGACATGACATTCACGCCCCTTCTAGCTTCAGACCTATTTCCCTTCTATCTTGCTTGTCTAAGGTCTATGAATACATACTTACGATCCGTCTAAAATAGTTTGTTATCTCCAATTCGATAATTATACCCGAGCAGTTTGGGTTCAGGCCCAAACACTCCACTCAACTCCAGCTTTGGAGAGTAACTGAACTTATTCACTTCATACATAGTCTAAAAACTGGTGTGGTATTCATAGACAGTGCTAAAGCTTTCGATCTGGTCTGGCATTATGGACCTATTTATAAGTTGATTCTGCTGAAGATTCCTCCATAACTTATTCTTATCTTCTGGGAATACCTTAAAGGTAGGACCTTCTATGTTAGAATTAATAATTCCCTATCTCTTTTCACATTATCGAGGCGAGCATCCCTCAAGGAAGTCTTATTAGTACCTGGCTGTTCAACCTCTACATTAATGATATTCCTCGATGGATTCCCAACGTTCTCTTAGTATTATATGCAGATGACACGGCCTTCATACCCAGCAACAGTTCACTACACATTGTCTTGACTAAACTCCAAACTTACCTTTTGGTTCTTTATATCTGGCTTAGGAAATGGCGTATAAAAGTCAATGCAGCAAAAAGTGCCACCATGATTTTTTCCAACAATTTTATCTCCACAGACGTTAACCTTTCTTTTATGGATGATGACATACCCTGGGTCATCAATTATAAATACTAGGTATTTATCTAGACTCAAAATTAACCTGGGGTAGGCAGATTTAGGACATATTAGTCAAATCAGCCAAAGCTCAAGGATCCCTTAAATCTCTATTGGCTTATCACAGCCGTCTGTCACTTTCAAATAAATTATAACTATATAAATCCTTCATCAGATCAACCATGACCTACGGGTCAGTTGTTTGGGGTTCGGTCTGTGAAACTCAGATGCAGAAAGTTCAAACCTGCCAAAATTTTGTATTACGTAGGATTTGTAAGGTGACAACGTTTGTCCGGAATGACGTCATTCAGGCTGATCTCAAGATTAGGCCTATCTCTCAATTTATAAAGAAACTTGCTCAAAATTTACACTGAGATCGCATTGATCGTCACTGAGATCGACGATGAAAAAGGAGTAAGTTCTGACCTCTTTATTGTTTGATTATAATTAGTATTTGTTCTGACATATTATTTAAATATGGAATCTATTTTAAAAGAAAAAAAATTATTGAAATCCAACGTAACTAAGGCTACAAATGAGCTCACGAATAAAAGTGGTTTGGATAAATTTGAGTTAGAACTTTACGAGAAAAAATCGTCTGCGTTCGAAAAAGAATCTGCAGAGATATTTAGGAAAATTTTTGACGATAAAGATGATGATAAATATATTGCTGAACAACTGTCAATTCAAGAGAATATAGATAAAATATATTTAATTGTAAAAAGAAAATTATGCGAGTTAGCTCCAGTATTAACGAAACACGAAGGAAGTGTTAGCGAAACAATCCGCTTGCCTAAATTAAATCTTCCCACATTTAGTGGGCAATTACATGAGTGGTTATCATTTAGAGACATTTTTATTTCTAATATTCATAATAATTCAGCTTTATCAGCTTCGCAAAAACTTTCTTATTTGAAATTATCACTACATGCTGATCCTTTAAGGATCATTCAATCGATACCAATTACTGATGCTAATTATGCAATAGCATGGAATCTTTTAAAAGATAGATATTCGAATAAACGAGATCAAGTATTTGCTCATTTGAAGCGTTTTATGTCTTTTCCCTCCATTCAAATTGACAATCCGTCTTCTATTTTAAAATTAGTGGACAATGTAACTGAATGCATTAGGTCATTAGAAGTTCTCGAGCAAAAAATAGAGGGATTTTCAGAAATCATATTTGCATACGTGTTAATTCAGAAATTAGATTGTTCTTGTAAGCTTTGGTGGGAACGAGAATCCAAAAAAGATGAATTGCCGAAAATCTCAGAGTTGATTTTCTTTCTAAAAATCATGCTAGAACTTTGGCAGCTTCTAAAACAAACATTAACACCGTCAGTCAAAAAAGGCAAGCAAAAGAAAAGGCGGCATCGTTTTACACTAGTGCGAAGAATTCAAAGTTCATTTGCTGCAAAAATGATTCACATTCATTATTTAGATGCAATGTATTTCAGAAGATGTCTGTTAATGACCGCATTGAATTCGTAAAAAGAAACAAAATATGTTTCAACTGTTTATCAAATTCAAACCATTCTGCGAGAAACTGTACATCTAATTATTCGTGTACGTATTGCTCTAAACGTCACTTATCTCTCCCTCACATACAAAGAGATAAAATAAATAATTCTCCACCAGTGGAGTTCAGTCAGCAGTCAGGAGGGTCAGATATAATTGCGAATTCATCTGCTCCCACCCCGGATGAAAAATACAGCTTAAATCCCGAAGCTAAGTGTTTTGAAAATAGGAATAGTGATTTCGTAGGCACTTCTGTAAATAATTCGTGTCAAAGGAGAAAAACCACTATTTTATCTACTGCTTTAATTAATATTGAGAATGTGTCTGGTGAATTTATACTTGCGCGTGCATTAATAGATGTCGGCTCAAATTACTCATATATTTCTGATAACTTTGCAAAATTATTAGGAATTAGAAGGGAGAAATTTAATATTTCTGTTTCATGTTTGAATGATTCTCAAATAAGTGTCAAATGGAAAATTAGGGCCATTGTTTCGAATAAGGCTGATTATAAGAGAACAATAGATTTTTTGATCGTTTCAAAATTAACAAACTTTATACAAGGGCATTATTTTAAATTTCCATTTTCCGAGATGCCTAAAGAGGTGAGATTGGCAGATCCCAAATTAAATGAGCCTAATAAAATAGATGTTTTGTTAGGGACTGAATGTTTCTACGAATTATTGCGAACTGGTCAAATTCGCTTAAGAAGTTCTAACGTCATTTTGCAGAATACCGTATTTGGGTACGTGGTGGGAGGTTGCATCTCTGATTCAAATACTGATAATAATGATAATTATTGTGGCTTAATTTGCAATGTAGAAGAAGAATTAAGCAAATTTTTCGATTTAGAATCGATTGGAATTAGCGATGATCCTTACTGTAATGATGAAGATAGGGCATTGGAAATTTTTACAGAAACAGTTTCTTGTAAAGATAATCGTTAAGGAAGTAGTACTTCCATGGAAAAAGGATTGGATAAATTTGAACGACAACTATGAAGTCTCTGAGAAACGATTTAAATATTTAATTAATAAAATGCGAAACGATGATAATTTGTTTTCTCAGTATAAAGAGATTTTGAAAGAATATCTTGATTGTCATATTACTGAAAAAGTGTTAGATTCAACTAGACCAGACAGAACCATATTCTGTTTGCCACATCGAGCAGTTTTTAGAAAATATAGTGTCACCACGAAAACACGCATTGATTTGATGCTAGTTCTCACGATGTAGGTCAACTTTCTTTAAACGATTGTCTGTGGCCTGGTATCAATTTAAATCCTAGTATTTTTCAGTTGCTTGTTAATTTTAGATTGAATAAGATAGGAATTTTAGCAGATGTGGAGAAAGCATTTCTCCAAATTTCATTATTAAAAAAGGACAGAGATGCTGTCAGATTTCTCTTTGTGTAAGTTACCGAAGATCTGTCAAATAAAGTGTCTGATAATTTGAAAATTCAAGTGTATCGTTTTAAACGTTTACTTTTTGGATTAAATGCTAGCCCAATTCTCCTAGCTGCCACAATAAAAGAGCATATATGAAAATTTAAGGATCAATATCCAGAAACTTTTGAAATTCTCGATACTTGTCTTTATGTCGATGATCTGGTGAGTGGTACCGATAATATTGAAGAAGCTTTGAAGATTTCATATGAGGCTAAGATAATCATGAATCAAGCTAGTTTCAATTTGAGGAAATGGTTAACAAATGACAAATCGTTACTAGAACGGTGGAAGAAAGAAGGGTTCGAGATTTATCCATTTGATCAAAATCATAGAATCATAAATTCATTGAAAGTATTAGGAATATCATGGGATGTTGAACAAGATTTTATTTGCATAGACATTTCGAGTTTAAAAGAATTTTTGAAGAATAAGAAAAATACTAAACGGTTTGTTTTACAGACTTCTGGAAGAATTTATGACCCTACTGGTATTCTATCTACATTTACTATAAGACTTAAATGTCTTTTCAAATATTTATGGATCCACAAGTTGTCTTCGGATACTGAGCTCCCCATTGACATCTGAGAAAAATGGACACAATGGTGTTCAGAACTCTCTAAATTAAATCAAATTAAAATCCCTAGATTTGTTTTCCTGTCATCTGATACAAACAATGTTGAAATTCACTGCTTTTCTGATGCAAGTCAAAAGGCTTATGGTGCTGTTGTTTTTTTGAGAGTGCAAGATTACGATCAAGTTTCTGTTAGTTTCATAGCATCTAAAACCAGAGTTGCCCCAGTAAACAGAATAACTTTGCCACGTCTTTACTCTCAGCTCGCTTAGGATCAGAAATTAAAAAGGTAATTGATCGTAAAAATACTTCTAAAATCTATCATTGGGTAGATTCAAAAATAGCTTTATTCTGGATTAAAGGATCCAGCGGAAAATGGAAGTCCTTCGTTGCCAATCGTGTGGATGAAATCCAAAGATTAACTCAACCAGAAACAGGGTTTCATTGTGCAGGTAAAGACAACCCAGCAGATCTTCTTTCACGAGGAATAAGTGCGGACTCCCTTGTGAACAATTCCAAGTGGTTTACAGGCCCCGAATTTTTGATGGATCCAGAATTTTTCTCAAGTTATTTGCAATCATCTTTTTCTGAAAGTGACTTACTAACTGAAAGTGAAAGTCAGAACTATTTAAGTGAAATGAAATGCTCCGAAAGGAAAAATAACTGTGAAACGACTTTATTTCTAGCCACCGAGAATTTATCCTTTTTGATAACATTTTTGATCTTAGTAATGACTATTATAAACTTTTACATATTTTTTTCCTTTGTTCGCAGATTTATATACAATTGTAGAAATGCTGATAAAAGAAAGGGTAACTTGATTTTTGAAGAAGTCAAGGAAGTTGAAAACATTTTGACTAGAGTATCACAAAAATGTTTATGTAGTAAAAAGGCTATGACAGGTAATCTTAATATTTTGCATCCCTTTGTAGATGATAAGGGAATCTTACGTGTTGGCGGAAGGCTCAATAAAGCTTCCGTATCTTATGAGCAGAAACATCCGGCTATTTTGCTAAAAAATTCTAAATTAAGTAAGATTTATTTTATTAGTATGCATAAGCGTTTTTTTTTATGTTGATCCTCAAGGACTCTTGCATTCTGTTAGATTAAAATTTTAGCCTCTAGGGGGTAAAAATTTGGCAAGAAAAATCAACTCCATGCTCTCACCTAATGGGTGAATTATCTTATGAAAGAATTAATGACTCACCAGTATTTAATTGTACCGGTTTAGATCTATGTGGTTCATTTTATGTAATCTATAAAAATCAGTGCAAGGGTTCATTGAACAAAATATTCATTTGTGTTTGCATATGTTTTGTAACTCGAGCCATTCATCTTGAGCCTCTCTCAGATGTAATCTCAGATGCTCCGATTGCCACTCTTAAGCGTGTTATGGCTAGACGTGGAAAATGTTCTAAGATTTTTACGGATAATGCTAGGAATTTCGTGGTGGCAAATTCTAAACTGAAAAAATTTTACAAAATGATAAATTTTCCAGTGAAATTTTAGAAAATTATTTAATTATGAAAACTAAGTTATTAAATTATTGTATATTTTGAATGTTTTGTTATGTTCTGTATACCTGTTTGCTGTAGACATTTTTATGTAAATTTCTATGTAAATTTATTTTTTTGTAAAATTCTGAGATATTGAAACTTGTACATTTCAATCCGGGGGAGAATGTTTATTGTTGAAAACTGAGACCATAAGTCCCGTAACAGGGCGTCGCGAATTCTCCTGGATTGAAAAATGTGAAGTGAACGGAATAGAGAATAATGTTGTTGAAGTAAGATGGCGACCAGAGTGTTCGCTCATCGTATTGTGATTTAAATAAATAATGATAGAGTCCAACAAATAGTTGTGTTTAATGAGTAAAGTTTAACAACATCTACAGAAAGGTCCTGTCAACATCAGCTTCATTCCACCGCAGCCTGCTGCGAGATGAACTTTCTGTCTTACAGAAAATCCTGATGCTTCCTGCATAGACTGCTCCCATATAGATGAGAAGTAAATGAGGGCACTACGCCCCACGTAGGCATTCAAGAAACAATCGTCTTTGATCTTTGACATACACAAAACATTAGGTTCAATTCTATGCATAACTTCATACCCTTTTTTATGGTACAATGGTGGCACACTGACGCACGGACATACAGACATTTTGTATGAACATGTTTGGGGGATCTCTGATCCCTAAAACGTGTAAACCCGTCGAAAAAAATTTCGATTACACTACTTTCGTCCATTGAAGATAGAAGAAAGTAAAAAAGCTAGAGAGTTTTTGCGATTACTTCGATTGTTAAATCCTGGCACGAGGCCAATACGAAATTATCGCTTTAGTCTCAGGACTCTTAAAGCTTCAAAATTTTCGAAATTTCAATTTTTTTAGACGTTAAACTCTTATCTTTTCTGAACATTTCGATATAATTGTTTGCTTGAAATTTCTATTAGAACAGAAGTTATGGCTTTTAGAATTATACCCTCTTAATAGCTGAAGCGGCATTTACGAAACTTTGAAGACATTTTTCTTCGAATGCTGTTTTTGTGCATAACGCGCAGGATATCTCAAAAACTTCAGAATGTTTTCTCATGAAATTTTGAAACCACATGTTTCATGTTAGTCTGCATAAACTGAACCTAAAATTCCTTTTTATTGTTCAAGGGTGATTATACTATTGAAAATTTGAAATTTTTACATCAGCTAAACACAACTTTGTCTTAAATATATAAAAATGCCTTAAATACAAGTTTATTTAGGTTCAGGGTAATTGCTACAATCTGAAGTATAAGTAGGCACCAAAATTTTCATTCACAGGCATTTATTTTGTAATCCTGTGCGTAAGCTGTTATAACAATTTTTTCTGCTCGTCAAATGTCTGACAGTTTAGAGTCCCCTATAAATGCTAATTCTACATCTTGCAATTTTTTAAATACAATAAATGAAAGAGCATACTTATACCTTTCATCTCAATAAAAATTGTGTTTTAAAATCATATACATTTTAAGATTAAATGTTGAACAAGGTTTTTTTTTATTTTTTTCCTTGCTATTTTTCATACAAAAATGATTGTTGGTATTGTTAGTGAAAAATCTAATATATATATATATATATATAAATTAAATGTAAAATATCTATTACAGTTTTCAACTAAAAAAGATATAGTATAAGTTTCACCTATATTCTGAAACCCGGGGAACACGGGTTGGATTTTTTTTCACTTTAACACTTTCAGGGTAATTTAGCATTATCTATATTAAGTACACCATATTCAATGCTAAAGTGTTGAAATAAATGAATGGCACCGGAAGTTTTAAACAAATTTAATTACAAATAAGATAAGTTGGAAATTGCACGTAAACGTGGCAAATGAGGTTCGTTCGTACTATAACTAGTTTTATGAATATTTTTTGCACCTGATGTTATACTGAATGTATATTTTAGTGCACTTCATAAGTGCATATCAATTTCATTCTGCTCGAAAGTCTGTAACATCATTAAAAGGCACTTGAAATAATTTTTCCCATTGGCCGTAATGTAACGGAAAACTTTTGACTGTCCCTGTAATTAAACTATGCATTCGATTTTCATAAAATTCGAAATGACTCGACAATATTTTTCCGCAATTATATATTTAAAATTTCAGTCTATTCAGTTGGGTAGTTTTTGCTCTGTTATATGCAGGCGAACAGACAGACGGACGGACCGAACGACGACTATAGGTGCTACGTATTTATATAATTACGTACGCACCTAAAAAAGGCTATATTTCACTTTCATGTTAAATGGAAAATATTTTACTTAAGTTTTGGTGCCATTGTGGTGTTTGGGAATTAAAATTAGGTATTTTTATAAACATATCACCGTCCTTGAAAGAGTTAATGAGAAATATATTCAATGAATATTAGGTTACTGTTATAACTACATTTTAAAGTAAGAAACTAAGTATATTAATACATTTCATTTGAACTAATTAATGTTAATTTGTTTTGGAATTAATATTAAAATTAATTAGTTATGAAAACATTAGATTGAATTTTTTCAACAAATATTCCATCATTCATAATCAGAAAAAGGAAATAAAAAGTTCTTTAAACATTTATTTTTATTCTTGTTATCTTTTTTTTTCTTTTACAAATTTAGAATATTTAGAAACATAGAAGGATATGTATGCAAGAAAATTATAATTTTATTTATTCTTTTTTCTCATTGTAAGAATTTTTTACACATATTTCTCATTTTTATTAAATATTTTATCTTTCTTTTTCATATTAGCACAATTAATAGCATACATTTTTTAATTAACTAGGGGGCTCGGCCCCCTACGAGCTACGCTCGCCAACCCCCGTCCAGACACCGCAGACTCTAAATGCACGCTAATTTGATCGGCTTTAAAAAGATTTCGAAAGATTGAATCATAATTTAAAAAACAGTGGCGATCTCCCTATAAACGAATTTCTATTCATTTCTCTTTGATTGGGGAATTTTAACGCCAAATCCGCTGCGGTACTACTTGATTATCCTGTCGACCCATTTCGCCAAATTATATAAATCGCCAAACCACTCGCCAAATTATACAAATTGATATAATTTTTATTTTAAATAGCGAAAGAACAAATAAATTCGTACAACATTAATAAAAACACAAATAAAACGTCGAAATAAAAATAACTTGATGACGTATACACGTGTAACAACATTTCAAAATAAGCTAATATAAAAGGAATTAAGTAAAGAGAATCTTTGTCTCCTGGTATTTTTTAACAAAGCGAAAAGAAAGTTCTTTTAAATGAGACATTTTAAATTAATTCTCAAAATATCAAATAAATGTCTAGCGCAATTTCTAAATTTAAACTTTTTTGCAATATTATTTTGTGTTCATTTTATGTAATAACTAAAATGTGACGTAAATATGACGTAATTTCTCCTAAGACTTCTAACGCATGTTAATGAATTTATTATTTTACAATATCCTTTCTCTTTTAAAATTCACGTGTATACTTTTTATGACGTAATTTTTAATAAGTTCCTGCTTTTTATACGTAATTATTTAATTCTAATTTGAAAGTTTTTTTTCCTGTTTATAATAGTCACGTGTAAATAAATTTTTAATTTGAAGCAAACATTATTGCTTGCGCTTTTTATACAGTTGGCAACGGTTTAAATTAGTACAATTTTCTGAAATCTGTAAAAAATATCTCTAGAAATGCTGAAAATTTGAATTTAAAATAGAAATAAAACCTGAAAAAATGAGTCAAAATAAAAAAATTAATGCAATCTGCACTCCGACAAATTCTAACGCATAAAATGATCTAAAAATGATTACACTGCCATATATAGTTTTTGCTGCTATAAAACTTTTTTAGTGGAACGATTTTGTCCAACTTTAGCATTAAATAACTCTTAAAATAATTTTTCGATTTTAAAACTGTCTGCATCAGCGTGTTTATCAAACATTTCTGTATAAAACCACCGATTTTCATATTTTTGTATGCATTATTTTTGTTAATATTAACGAAGAAAGGCCTCCGGTCACAAAAAAATCAAAACCGGCGGCGGCGGCGGCGGCGGTGACACCGGTAGTTACTTTTTTTTAGAATAGAGAGAAACTTTCACAATTTTGTTGTTATTCTTAAAGAGTAATGTAAATCTCATAGCTTTCTGTATAGTTCCGATTTTTTTCTTGTTTATAAACACGAGTTAGAACCCGTCGAAATTCGATGGATTAAAATGTTTAGAATGGAACTGTTAGATCGAATTTATAATAAACTTACAAAAATAATTACAATAAAAAATTCATCTTGCATTGGTTGTGTAACTCTTAAAACAAATAATGTTTTAAACCTAAAATTACTAAAATATTATTTCCAAAAACTTCAACTGCTTAAATTATTGAAAAATTAAACTGTATTAGAATACGTAATCCAGATGAATAATTATGTTGAAGTTATCGATTGAGGCTCTTATGTTTGTTTTTACGGGATAAAACATCAGTAAAAAGGATTTCGCTTTGTCACATCATAAAATTTCCCCCCATAAAATCTAAACTATACGTTATTTTCACATTCTCAAAATTTACATTACGCACCACTCAAATTCACAATTTAAAAGTATTTTAATGCGCAATACATTATTAATGAATGTATTTCCAAACTTAAAGTCACGCTTGTCCGATACAACTTTTCATGTGAACATTCGCATAAAATTTAAGTTCTAATTTCAGTACTCGCGAAAATTTACCATTCAGAAATTTGCCTTTAGTTGCCATGGTATTGGCTATTTAGTATTGGTCAAATATTTAGTTTTATCAAAGAAAATGATCGTTTTGTTTTAAATATGACATTATTTTTACTCACTTAATCATTTTGCCTAGCGTCTCAAACTCAGTATCAGCGTAATGTAAAAATATTGGAATATCTTCTTCAATCTTTTGATTTGTGAAGAAGAATGCGTGTTTTTTTTTAGTGGCTGACGTCATTTTCTGTTCAAAAATTAGAAAAAAGAAACTTTTATTTGTAATGTGAAATGGCATCAATAAGGATATAATCAATAAAAATAAATAAACCGTGACTATTTTCCCTTTACTTTTAATAGAAATGGAGTACTTCAGTTGCCACAATTACAAAATTGGTACGAAAAACTATAAAAAAATTAATATATTAAAAATAAATTGAGATAGAGCTTTCAAATAAATTGCATTTTAAAGTAAATATTTTTCCCTATACGATGGTGTAAAAATTGAAACTGTGCGATGTTTAGAAGTTTAAAAATTTGCAGTAGCGAAAATTGCAAAACCGAAATTTCATTTCAAATTTCAAAGTGTTGCCATTCGCAGAATGACGTATGCGTTACGCACAGATATGTTTGTCCTTTATAATATAGATAGGTACCAAACTTTAATACCTTTAGTTAGTATACTCGATTTTACTTTTTCTTTGATATTTTAAGGAAATACTAAAATCCACTGTTTTGTTTTTTAATTTCTAAACATGAGGACCGGGAATTCTTGTCTTATGTAGAATAAATTGAAAATTTTAATTAAGCTTTCCGAAGTGTTTTGTAAAGTAATTTAATAAGAAAATCACATACTTTTTATTTTTAAAAAAATAGTTCATTAAATATACATATTCTTTTTTACTTTCTTCTATCTTTACAAGAAGAAAGTATTGAATTCGTGAAAATTTTCAATTTCGGGTTTTCGACTCATTTACACGTTTTTGGGATCCCGAAAACATGTTTTTACAAAATGTCTTCTGTGAGTCTGTCTGTATCTGACACAAATTTTGTAGACGCTGTGTCTCAAGAACTAAAGCATGGAATTTAATAAAACGTTAGATTCAGTTACTCCCTGATATATATTCGTGTTGATTAGCTTTTGATGTAAATCGCCCAACATGTAGCGCTGCTATGCTGCATTTTTCACGATTCCCTCAATAGCAATCTATCTCAAGACCTAATGCACGTATTTTCATCAAACTTCAGATTGAGTTATAGCTTGATAGAATTTGGTGCTGATAAAGTTTTCGTGTAAATTGCCCAACAGGTGGCACAACTAGGCATCATTTTCACGTTTTTCGCGATAGCTCTATCGCAATAACTAATGTACGAAATTTAATCAAACTTTATATTATGTTACACTTTCACATAAATAGATTTTTTGTATCCTCATGATGGACCTAGATTGTCATTTAATTTTGGCACCGTTATGGCCAATTTTGAAGTATTAACATGCATCAGATAAAAGGAAGTTTTGTGATTAGCACATCCGACTAGCTCAATTTGTCCTTCAATCTGCTGTTCAAATTGTAGTTTTTAGAGGAAACCGAAATTCAGCTCACCATATCGCTAATATCTTTATGCATTTTGAAGATATTAGAGTTATCGTTTTTTTATTAATTGCTATATAGAGCTGACTTCCAAATCAGGAAAAAAAATGTTTGCTATAGTTCTCGCATGCACATGCACAGTTAAAAATTATTTTATAGAACTGTTCATATTTCATTAAATAGTTAATATATTTATATTCTAATTGCACTATTTTGTGCCTTATACAGGGTCTGTCCAGGAAGTAATGAGACTGAATTTTCCCCGCCAAACAGAAGGCCAAAGGGACGGAATTTGCGGGCGGTACGTGCGGTGTGGTCTGTCAGCTACAAAGTCTGGTGGAAGGCAATTGACTTTGAGCCTTTGCAGTATACTAATCGCTCATGAAGCAGACACGTGTTTGAGAGCGGAGTTAGATTTTCAGAATGCATCGGAGTGTCGAACAGCAATACACCATACAGTTTTGTGTGAAACTAAACAAATCGGCTACTGAGACGCTTGCCATGCTACAAGAAGCCAACAGGAATGATTCTGTGGCCAAGGCACAATGCCTTCAAAGTAACACAAAGCCTTTAAAGACGGAAGAGAAGACGTCGATGACGAACAACGCGCTGGGCGTCCATCAAGTTCTCGAACTTCAGACAATGTGGCAAAAATTAACGCGCTTTTAGACTCTGCACGTCGAATGAGTGTCCTAAAAATTGCGGAGACGTTGGGACTAACAAAATCGATTTTGCATCGAATCGTTACGGAAGAACGTCAAATGCGGAAAATGTGTGCCAAGCTGGTTATTACAATGTCCTTTGGCCTATTTATTTATTGTTTAAAAAAGAAGTGATCGGACTAAAAGTTATTAACTTATTTATAGAGTTTGTAGATGATCGCGTTGGCGAATAACCCTATTTCTGGTCATGCATTTCCTGTCTTTAAATGAAGAATAAAACTAAGTACAGTACCTTAATGAAACTTGGAAATGATGGAGACTGATACATCTGTTGAGAGTCACAGAAACTTTATTAACAGGAAGATGCACTCTTTAAGTAGGTGGGGTCCATATCTGCACTCTGACGATCTCCAATGTTTCTAAGTTCAGTCTAAACTATATATTATAGGTCCGTTGCTTGGCTTGAATTCTTTAGAATCTAAACACTATGACTTTGATCGACAACAAATCATTACCAGTCCAAACTAAGACGCTATAAAATATACGGTTTTAAATATTAGGGAAATTGATCAGCATTTTAACATGGGGGGAAATGCCCACACGTCCGAAGCCATCGGCAGTAGCCGGACGCGCGGCGAGCTACACTCTATCAAACGATTCCAGTAACTGAACTGCGACTGACTGGCTAGGAGAGAGAGAGAACGATTTTAAATTCACGCGCGGCAGCCAAAGGGTTGCCGTAAACAGACGGGAGAACGCCAAGAAAGTGCCAGGGGCGATGAGACATCGCGAAAACTGCGCAAAGATTATCGCTAATTGTGATTTACGAAACATCGCGTGATGAATTGAAAACAGTGCTGAAACTGAAAATGGGAAATGAAACCAGTAAATTTGTAAGAGAAAAGGTTAGATTAAATAAATAAGGAATGTTTAAAAGTGAGATTAATTAAACTGCCTGGGGAAAGTAAAGAATATGTATTGCTACACAATACTGGTACCAATACATCCTTCAAAGTGGCAATTATTGGCAATACACAACATCGCAAAGCTGCACCAACCACCGTGCAGCCTCGATCTGTCACCACCGGACTTTTTTCTATTCTTTCGGTTAAAATCCAGCTTAAAAGGTCATCGTTTTGACAATCTGGAGAACTTGCAGAAAAACGTAACGCGCATTCGGAACAAAATTCCTGTAGACGACTTCCAGTCGGGCAGGGCAGAGCTGTTGGCAACGGTGTATTAATGCAGGAGGACGCTATTTTGAAGAATATTAAGTGGCTGTAAAATTACCGTCAAATAAACAAATTTTATGCAATGAGTCTCATTACTTTCTGGAAAGACAATTTTGTCAAATTGTCTGAAACTCGAGTTAAATTTGGTTGAAAACGCTGGATGCAATAAAGAAACAAGTTGGAAATTGCTCGTCAAACGTGGCAAATGAGGTGCGTTCGTACTATAACTAGTTTTATAATTATTTTTTGCACCCCACATTGTACTGAATGTGTATTTATTTGCAATTCATAAGTGCATAGTCTGTAACATCATTAAAATGCACTTGCAATAATTTTTTCCCATTCCCCTTAATGTAACGGAAAACTGTTGACTGTCCCTGTAATTAAGCTATACATCCGATTTTCATGAAATTTGAAATGGCTCGACAAAATTTTGAAGCAATTATATATTTAAAATTTCAGCCCATTCGGAAAGATGTAACATCATTAAAATGCACTTGCAATAATTTTTCCCATTGACTTTAATGTAAAGAAAAACTTTTGACTGTCCCTGTAATTAAACTATACATCCGATTTTCATAAAATTTGAAATGGCTCGACAAAATGTCGCAGTAATTATATGTTTAAAATTTGAGACCATTCGGAAAGCTTTAACATCATTAAAATGCACGTGCAATAATTTTTCCCATTGGCCGTAATGTAAAGAAAAACTTTTGACTGTCCCTGTAATTTAACTATACATCCGATTTTCATAAAATTTGAAATGGCTCGACAAAATTTTACAACAATCATATATTTAAAATTTCAGACCATTCGGTTGGGTAGTTTTTGCTCTATTATATGCGGACGGACGGACGGACAGACGGACGGACAGACAGACGGACTGAACGACGACTATAGGTGCTACGTATTTATATAATTACGAACGCACCTAAAAACATACGAAAATTTCTTGAATTTTTTAAAGAAATCGTTCTGTTTCCATGAATATGGAGCTGTTCTTAAACAAATGAACATAAATGCTGTACAATATCCATATAGTCATGTGCTGCAGTCATGTGCTTCGTGTATTTTATTTTACAGGGACAAATGTTATTTTTTCTTCCTTCAATTTGCTGTTGATTCTCTAACCAAAAACGTAACCGTTGGTCCAAAACGTGTAAATGTGTAAAACCTGAAATCGTTAACTTTCACGAATCCAATAATCTCTTCTTATAAATATAGAAGAAAATAAAAAAAGATGAAAACAGTTTAAATGTAAAACCTTAAAGAACTATCTTTTATTTTCTGGAGAAAATTTTAAATTTTACGAATAAGAAAAGTTTTAGCGATCGATAAAAAAGCGCAAAATAATATCTTTTCAAAGGATTGTGAAAATGTTAATTGCAGAAGAAAATAAACAGACTTTAAAATCTCAATTTGGACATATTTAGAGTTTGTTTTTTGTTTTTTTATCGCTACTTCAAAATATAATTATACAAGCAACCTAATATTCATCAAATGAATTTCGTCGTTAAGATAATAAGCAACTAAATTAGAAAATAAGCGTAAATGGTCTTTTTTTTAAAAAATGAATATGAAAATATATAATTATAGAAGGTAAATAACCTTACAACATTCAACATGTCTTTGATTATATTCTTTACCAGTTATAATAGCACATAAAATTATAAGGGGATCAAAAATAACCGAAAAAGTAAAAATTCAATAATTCGAAAAGGATTCAGAGTGATTAAAAAACTATTAGAAAAATTGTAAGACGTGAGAGGTGGTAGTGCACACGAGAAATGAGACAGGTACTTATTTAAAAACATAAAAATCAGTGTCGGCCTGGCCTACAGGCGGAAGTAGATTTCGAAGTTAAGTACTAATTTCCCTAACAAAATCAAGATTAGAGATAAACCCAGTTTAACAATTTTATCTGGCCACTTTTGACGAGTTTTTAATTTCATTTTTCTGTAAGAGCTGTTTTTATCAAAATCATGTTAATACGATAATTTTTTCTTCAGCTCCTATTTTTTGTTTACTTATTTTTGCTGTAAGAGTTGGTCCTATCAAAAACTTGTAAATATAAAATTTGTAGATAATATTAAGAAGATTTATAATAAATTAAGAGGACTTGATATCTTGTAAATTGATGAAGTAATGAATTTTTTTTCTGCTTCAATTCCCTTTTTTGCGGTTTTTAATTTTTTTTTTTTTTCGGTAAGAATTGGTCCTATCAAAAACTTGATACGAAGTTATGGATTTTTTTCTCCCTAAAAGCCTATTTTTTTTTGTCCCTTGAGCCCATTTTTAACTGCGTTCGTAATTATATAAATACGTAGTACCTATAGTCGTCGCCCGGTCCTTCTGTTTGCCCGTATGTATGTGTCCGTCCGTCTGTCCGCATATAACAGTGCAAAAACTACCCAACCGAATAGTCTGAAGTTTTAAATATATAATTGTTGCAAAATTTTGTCAAGTCATTTCAAATTTTATGATAATCAGATGAATAGTTTAATTACATGGGATAGTCAAAAGTTTTCCTTTACGTTACGGCCAATGGGAAAAAATGATTTCAAGTGCGTTTAAATGATGTTATAACCTTTCGAACAGAAAGAAATTGACATGCACTTATGAAGCGCACTGAAATATACATAAAGTACAATATGCAGTGCAAAAAATATTTATAAAACTAGTAATAGTACGAACGCACCTCATTTCTACGTTTGACACGCAATTTCCAACTTTTTTTTTATAATTATAGCACATCAGAAAGTGAGTGAAATATAGACTACAAAATTTCTGCCTTACACACATGAACCACGTTAAGTTGAAAAAGAAAAATTGTGTAAGAAAGGAAATCCATCGAAAATGTAAAATACCCATTATGAAGTTACAAAAATTGAAGTTATAACAGTTACAATTTCATTAAAAATTAATGTATTCTTCAGCTTTGATAGCTTTGTCTTTGATACATTTTAAAACTAATCTTAGTACTTCATTAAGAGTAAGAAAAATGCTTTAGAATATAAAGTTTTAACACAATTATTCACAGTCCTCATATATGCCTTCTCATCTTTCCTGAGTTTAAACAGCCATTTTTCCCATAATGATTATTAGGTGCGTTTCTAATTATATAAGTACGTAGCACCTATAGTCGTCGGCTGATCCATCCGTCTGTCTGTCTGTCCGTCTGTCAACGTATAACAGCGCTAAAACTACCCAACCGAATGGTTTGAAATTTAATATACTGCATTTACTCGTGTATAACGCGCACGCGTGTATAATGCGTGCGCGTTATACACGAGCACCCCCACGCGTTATACACGCGCACCCCATATAAAAAAAGGGCGAATTTTTTTATCTCGTATATAAGGCGCACCATAAATTTGACATGCAAATAAATGAATGATCAAATGAATTTCAATAATGAAATTGGAAACAAATGTTACATCAGACCAGGAAAAAACGCAGAAATCTATTTTTAGACTTCGGGAAGGGGGGTGAGTGTGGTTAAAAAATCTATTTTTAGACTTCGGGTAGGTAGTGAGTGTGAGACAGAGTTGTCAGTTTGAAAAGAACTTCGAATTCACAAAGCTAATTCTTAAAGAAGATTTTTTACTTTACTTTATAATGAAACGCCTGTCATTAAATAAAGAGTAGAATTTACTTTAGAGTGCCGATTATTGGAACTCCAATTAATCGAACTTTCAATTATCCGAACAGAGTATTTCTCTTTTTTTTTTTTTTTTTTAAATTTTAACCAAACTTTTAATTTATTTTCGCCTAAATTATGATTTCTGGCGATCAGAAAATGATAAAAAGAGAAAAAGAAAATTATAAATGTAAAAACAGTAAAAATAATTTTTAAACACGCCAGCACTAACTGGCGCTGCCAGTCCTAAGCCTGGATAAAGTGTGAAGGTTTTAGGTCAGGAACATCCCTTAAATTTTCTGTCCATTCATCCGAACTTTTGCTTACCCCCGGATCGGTCCCGACTTGTTCGGATAATTGGCACTCTACTGTAATATGTAATTTCTGGTGTGAAAGCGAAAATTTGAAGTGAAAAAAAAAACGCCGAACTGGCAACCCTCGTTTAGGAGGGAATTAGTGACGGGGTAGGAGTGAGTGACGTGTCATGCTGTGGTGACGTCACTCGCTTAACGAGATACTTGAGAGCATCCTTTGACGGTAGGCGGAAAAAAGCGCACCGGAAAAAAGCGCACGGAAAAAAGCGCACCGGAAAAAAGCGCCTCGGAAAAAAGCGCACCCGGATAAAAGCGCCCCGGAAAAAAGCGCACCTTTTTACAAATCACATATTAAATAAGTCTGGTAATAATGCACAGGGTTAACCTCAGAATATAAACACCCGATTGAGATGATTTTTTGAAATCTGGCGTCTTGCTCCCTCGGTACGGAGAGGCTGGGGGGGGGGGGGGGGGGGGTCTTTAAAAGGTATCTCAAAACCTGCATTGCCTCGATGATGATAAAATTTTGTAAGGTATGCAGAATCAGAATATAAACATCAGGTACTTATATATACAGTGAAACCTCCCTGTGTGACCACCTCCATTAAGCGACCAACTCCCTGAACGGCCATTTTTTCATGGAACGAAATTTATTCCCATAGGCTCAATACTAATTTTACCTCCATTCAGAGACCATCCCAGTTGAACTCCCTCCATAAGCGACCAATTTTTTTTAAAGAAAATGAAACAGATTTTGTAAGGTATGCAGAATCAGAATATAAACATCAGGTACTAATATATATACAGTGAAACCTCCCTGTGTGACCACCTCCATTAAGCGATCACCTCCCTGAACGACCATTTTTTTCATGGAACGAAATTTATTCCCATAAGCTCATTACTAATTTTACCTCCATTCAGAGACCATCCCAGTTGAACTCCCTCCTTGAGCGACCAATTTTTTTTTTAAAAATGAAAGAAATTTCGTTTTTTCCAGGTCGCTTGAAGAAGGTTTTATTAAGAAAATAATTCCGGAGAGCGCATTATTCATCAAACTTCTAAACTAAGTTTAGATTATTTTTAATTCCGGTAACCTTTAAATGTTTAAACCCCTTTGTGCCTTTTTAGGCAATGAATTTAACTCTGATGACAAATTAGGAATGACAGTCGATAAACTCCCTTGCCCTATTCTGTCAGGAAACTCTCAAAGAAATAGATAAATTAATGATATAGTCATTATTTGTTTCCGTCCAAAAACATTGCATTTATTTACTGAACTTCGAAAAGAAATAAAAGTTATAAAATATAAAACCGTAAAATCAAAGCAAAGGTCAATGTATTCATTTTTTAAACTCTACAGTAATTAACTTATGTAATTAACTTTTGTTTTGATACTTAAAGTTTTATATTTTTTCCTAATGTGAAAATTAAATTTTAGTAACGTTAATTGTTACCTTTTTCCAACAATTAAAATCTAGATTTAAACAGGACCTCCATTAAGAGGCCAACTCTCGGAGCGACCCATTTTTATTGGAACGGAACGTGGTCGCTTTTTGAGAGGTTTTACTGTATACATATATATATATATATTTAGTCTCCCTTATCCTTCTGGAGTACGGCTGTGGGTGTGTAGGGGGGGGGGGGATCTACAAAATCCGAATCTATTACGGTTTTAGACGATAAAATTTTGGATCAGGATAAAATCAGGATGTTTTCTAAGTATATAAACATCTAATTGGATGAGTTTCCTTTAATTTGGCCCTTTCCCTTCTACTTGGCGGGAGGGAGGGGGATTACAAAAATCTACGATTACCTTCGTCATAAAACTTTACAAGAGTCCATTAACATTTTATATAACTTCCGCCCCGCCCCCCTCCACACACACACACACACACTAAATTTGATAAAAAACTTAATATAAGACCCCCAGTGATCAAATTGTCACAACGGTTTGTTCTTTTAAGGGTGTTCTCAAATCCAAAGGGGCAACTTTCTGACATAAATTTTAATTTATTTTTGTTCGAAAATGCATGAAACTGGCTAGTGTTGTTGTTCAGAAACTATGTAATGGAGCTGTTTTTTCCATATTTTTGCAAATGCAATAGATCTTTCAGAAAATAATGTCAAAGTGGGCGTTTGGAACCGAATTTCCGAGGAAGGAAGAGTCTCAAGAGCGGGCGAAAAACGGGTTTGTCACGTGATCGAAATCCCTTATAACTCAATAGGTAATTGATTGATCTAAATGCTAAATTTCTTAAATTAATTCTAAATTTTTAAAACAGTGTAAAAAAGCATTGAAATCTAAGATGAAAATAATTTGTAAAGTTTCTATGGGTATTTTGTCTGATGAATAAACGAAAAATGCTTTAAATACGTATTTACATAAGCTTAAAAGATTATGTTTGTAAAAAAATAAGTACAACCAGTTTGTAAAAAGCAAATTCTTATCGGGCATAAAATGCATTCGCTTTAAATATGATATTTCAATTTAATGCTGCTATTTTATGGATTTTTTAACGCTGAATCAAAAAATTATCTTCACTTTTAACCATTATGTCAAGATTTTTCGCAAATCGTAAATTTCAAGGTAAATAAACTACGAAAAATCTGATACTATAAAATAGATGTAAGACTTTTTTATTCAGTTTAATTTTATTTAATTCAATAATTTATTAGATTTTTTGGCTTATACTGGGTTTCTTACAGCTAAACAGCTCGGTTGTAATAATGCGCTCTCCGGAATTATTTTCTTAATAAAACCTTCTTCAAGCGACCTGGAAAAAACGGAATTTCTTTCATTTTTTAAAAAAAAATTGGTCGCTCAAGGAAGGAGTTCAACTGGGATGGTCTCTGAATGGAGGTAAAATTAGTAATGAGCTTATGGGAATAAATTTCGTTCCATGAAAAAAATGGTCGTTCAGGGAGGTGATCGCTTAATGGAGGTGGTCACACAGGGAGGTTTCACTGTATATATATTAGTACCTGATGTTTATATTCTGATTCTGCATACCTTACAAAATCTGTTTCATTTTCTTTAAAAAAAATTGGTCGCTTATGGAGGGAGTTCAACTGGGATGGTCTCAGGTAAAATTAGTATTGATCCTATGGGAATAAATTTCGTTCCATGAAAAAATGGCCGTTCAGGGAGTTGGTCGCTTAATGGAGGTGGTCACACAGGGAGGTTTCACTGTATATATAAGTACCTGATGTTTATATTCTGATTCTGCATACCTTACAAAATTTTATCATCATCGAGGCAATGCAGGTTTTGAGATACCTTTTAAAGCCCCCCCCCCCCCCCCCCCCACAGCCTCTCCGTACCGAGGGAGCAAGACGCCAGATTTCAAAAAATCATCTCAATCTGGTGTTTATATTCTGAGGTTAACCCTGTGTATTGTTATCAGACTTATTCAATATGTGATTTGTAAAAAGGTGCGCTTTTTTCCGGGGCGCTTTTTTCCGTGCGCTTTTTTCCGGTGCGCTTTTTTCCGTGATTCTCATTTGACAACCTCTAAGTAAGATGGAGAATCGATGTAGTTATGGGGCATTCTCACAAACTTTTGACTTTCATGTCCCTGTATAACAATTTTTTAGCTCACAGGCTATCAAAGCCTGAGAGCTAATGTGCCCGCCCGCTCTGTATGTATGTATGTATGTATGTATGTATGTATGTACGTACGCATGTATGTACGTAACGCGATAACTCTTGATAGAAACATCCGATTTGCTTCAAAATTTTTTCCTAGGTTCATTGTGATAAGGCGCTTCCCTGATTAGTTTTGGGAGTTCATTGGTTAAGGATAAAGGGGGGAAAACGGGGTTAGTCCACCCCCTTAATTCAGATAATTGGGTTTTTCATGCAGAATCATTCGATTTGCCCCGAATTTGGTATACCGGTTTATTATGTTAAGGAACTTCCCTGATTAGTTTTGGGAGTTCATTGGTTAAGGATAAAAGGGGGAAAACGGGGTTAGTCCACCCCCCTTAATTCAGATAAATGGGTTTTTCATGCAGAATCATTCGATTTGCTCCGTATTTGGTATACCGGTTTATAATGTTAAGGAACTTCCCTGATTAGTTTTGGGAGTTCATTGGTTAAGGATAAAAGGGGGAAAACGGGGTTAGTCCACCCCCCTTAATTCAGATAAATGGGTTTTTCATGCAGAATCATTCGATTTGCTCCGTATTTGGTATACCGGTTTATAATGTTAAGGAACTTCCCTGATTAGTTTTGGGAGTTCATTGGTTAAGGATAAAGGGGGAAAAACGGGGTTATTCCACCCCCCTTAATTCAGATAAATGGGTTTTTCATGCAGAATGATTCGATTTTCTCCGAATTTGGTATACCGGTTTATTATGTCAAGGAACTTCCCTGATTAGTTTTGGGAGTTCATTGGTTAAGGATAAAGGGGGAAAAATGGGGTTAGTCCACCCCCCTTAATTCAGATAAATGGGGTTTTCATGCAGAATCATTCGATTTGCTCTGTATTTGGTATACCGGTTTATTATGTTAAGGAACTTCCCTGATTAGTTTTGGGGGTTCATTGGTTAAGTATAAAGGGGGAAAAGGGGGGGTTAGTCCACCCCTTTTTATTAAGATAAATGGGTTTTTCATGCAGAATGATTCGATTTGCTCCGAAGTTGGTATACCGGTTTATTATGTTAAGGAACTTCCCTGATTAGTTTTGTGGGTTCATTGGTTAAGGATAAAGGGGGAAGGGTGGCTAGTCCCCCCCCCCCCTTAATTTATATAAACGGTTTTTTCATGCAGAATTATTCGCTTTGCTCCAAATTTGGTACACCTGTTTATTATGTTAAGGAGCTTCCCTGATTCGTTTTGGGGATTCATTGGTTAAGGATAAAGGGAGGGGGGCTAGTCCACCCCCTTAATTTAAATAAATGGGTTTTTTTGCAGGATTATTCGATTTGCTCCAAATTTGGTATACCGGTTTATTATGATAAGGAGCTTCCCTGATTAGATTTGGAGGTTAACTGGTTAAGTATAAAGGGTGAAACGGGGGCTAATTCCCCTTCATTTATTTTTTTGAGGGGCATTATTCTTTAAAATAAGAGTATGATATACAATTAGTGTGAATAGCCTGTGAGCTCAATGCCATCAGTTTAGCTGGGCATTTTCCTTTTTTATGTTAAGGAACTTCCTTGATTTGTTTTGGAGGTTCATTGGTTAAGAATAAAGGGGGAAAAGGGGGGTTAGTCCACCCCCTTAATTCAGATAATTGGGTTTTTCATGCAGAATCATTCGATTTGCCCCGAATTTGGTATACCGGTTTATTAATACACTTTTTTGTGTTCTTTTTATTTCATATACTGGGAAACATCCCATTGCATGATTGCATAACAATATCAACGAGATAAATAAGTTTTGGGCGATGTTGGGGGTCCAAATACTATGAAAACTCATCTACTGTCCCGTGTCCCTGATGCTGATTTTTAAGTTTGGAGTTGTCTGTATAAAATTGTTACAATAAAAGTAATTCGATGTAATTTTTTTCCGAATCTGGGACAATTGTTTTATATAAATATGTAGCAAAAAATTAACCTGCACACATTTTTATGGTTGATATTATTTTTTGAACTCTGTCCCTGGGTTTTAGATTTTTTACCATCCCTCTTCTAAAATTATATAGAAAATCACTTCAGATGCAGCCACAGAATTTTTTTTAAGTTTTTTCTCATGCAGAAGTATGCTAGAGAAAGAATGTCTAAAATTCTTTAACAGGAAATTTACTGCAGAATTTAAATCAGCATTTAAATATCAATTTCAAGATCGTGCTTTTATTGGTAGTCTTACCGTCCCCAAAGTTTATTCCTACACTTTTCGAGGTAAATTTTAAAAAATAATAATAATTTAATCCAATGGTAACAACTGTTTCTAAAAATCAATGAACATTGTGTCTATCACTTAGTCTTAACATGATTTTCCTAAAAATATGTGGTAATTTTCCTTACCGTTCCATCTTTACCGTCCCTTCTTTTACCATTTCGTCCCTTTTTTCCTATACCATCCCCTTTTTTACCTTACTGTCCCTTCTTTAACACCCTTTTAAGACAATGTTATACAAAAATTCTGTATTAAAAGTACTACATTTTTATTATTTCTTATTTGAATGTCCTGTGGGTACTATGTAAATTCATTATAAGTAAAAATTTAGAAGAAAATAAAAAGTTATAGTGGTATAGTAGTAAGGAAAATTAAACTCGTAAGTTTAACTTAAACCTCAGTTAAATAGAACATTTTTCGCTGCTGAGCATTTTTTTCTTTCTTTTGAATCCTTAAGACATTCGTCTATCAGATTAAAATGTTATTTTAGGAAGTTTTATTTCACCAGATTTTTTTTCCCCAAAAGTCAAAAGATTGTGAGAATGCCCCTTATACTGTGACATTTAAGTTAAAAATAGTTCAGTATGCAGAAGAAAATGGTAACCGTGCTTCAAGTCGGAAGTTCGGCGTTGGTGAGTCAAGTATGCGAGAGTGGTGGAATATGGAAGAGAAACTGAAAAAAGCACCATCCAAAAAGCGTGCTTTTCGGAGTAAATCGTATAAATATCCACAAGTGGACCTGCAGCTTTTAACTCATGTAACGGATTTGCGGCGTTGGGGGTACTTAGTCTCAACGGATATGTTGATGTTCGAGGCCTGTAAAATAGCTAGGAAAATGAATATTCCAAGAGCAGATTTCAAGGGGAGTTATGGCTGGGTGCGACGCTTTATAATCCGTAACAGTCCCAATATCAGGAAAAGAACAACGCTATCGCAAATCTGCCGGAAAAATACCAAGAAAAGAGTACCAAGTTCTTCCAGTACGTTATAAGGCTACGAAAACAAAAGGTATATCAGATATCGCAAATCGGCAATTCAGATCAAACTCTTCTGTGGTTAGATATACCAGAAGCCACAACCGTTCATCCCATTGGAGATCGAAGCGTTCAAGTGCGCACAACAGGAGCAGAGAAGCAACGATGCACTGTTATGCTGACCATTACGGCTGACGGTCGCAAGCTGACACCATATGTGATTTTTAAACGTAAAACTATCCCAAAAGAATCGTTTCCAGTCAGTATAATTATAAGAGCACAGGAAAAAGAGTGGATAACGGATGAGTTCATGAAAGATAGGATTAACGTTGTGTGGGAACGTCGGCAAGATGCTTTACGTCAGCCATCGATGCTGGTCCTGGACAGCTTCCATGGACACACGACGCCTGGAGTAAAAGCGAAAATTCGTCGCTCAAGTGATTTGATTGTGATACCAGGTGGGATGACGAAAGTGCTGCAACCCTTAGATGTTGTGATCAACCGACCATTTAAGGTTACATTTCGGTATGCCTACAATCGGTGGATAACGACAACAGATCACAACTTCACTCCAAGCGGGAGAATGAAGCGTGCGTCACTCCCAACTGTATGTGAGTGGATATGTGAAGCTTGGAATTCCATCTCAGCCGAGATAATAATAAAGAGCTTCAAAGTGACTGGAATTTCCAATCAGATGAATGGAACTGAAGACGAAATGATTAATGAGGATATTGACTGTGCCAGTGATGCCGAGGACAACAACAGTAGCGGCAATGAGAATTGCTAATTAGCGTTTAAATAATGTTAGTAGCGCTGTTGTACAAAAATGTGCAAGGAGTAAAATAAAGATGCAGCAATACTTCTCTTAAATAAGATTTTTCTAGTTTTAATTTCTCCTTTGAATACATTTCTTGATTCATATGTATATCGCGTGATTACATCCAGCAGTAAAAAAATATTCCGTGTATAACGCGCACCTAGAATTTTTGTCCTAAATTTTTTTTTAAAGTGCGCGTTATACACGAGTAAATACAGTATATAATCGTTTCAAAATTTTGTCGGGTCATTTCAAATTTTATAAAAATCGAATCAAAAGTTAAAAAGATAATTATAAAAGTTTTCTTCATTCTATTAAATCCGATCACACGTAATTAATTCAATGATATCCCATAATAGATAATGATTCTAGGTTGCAATGATAATTACATTCTATTTAGAATGGAGTCATAATATTTCCATAGTACTGAATCTAATA
This sequence comes from Maratus speciosus, assembly GCA_963932465.1. NCBI lineage: Eukaryota > Metazoa > Arthropoda > Arachnida > Araneae > Salticidae > Maratus > Maratus speciosus. Next base: position 503,121,595 of record OZ010795.1, on the reverse strand, counting down.
GATATAATCCTAATAAATTTTGTATTCATGCATTTTTGCATAAGAGTGCAACAGCTATTGCACCTAGATCATAATATTTATAAAACTAGTTAATTTTATCAAAAATTTGTGGTACAAGAATTTTTGGCCATTTTCCTGGAAGTAATAATAACATTAAACTGATTTGATATGTATTTCTTATTGTTCTTATTGTTAAATATTAAGAAGTTATGATGTTTTTTTCGGTTTTCACTAAACCCCTCCCTATTTCCACGCCCTTGGTCCGATTTTGGCCATTAACGAACTTGACCGAGATTTTCTATCCCTTTATTTTATGTGCCAGTTTGAAAGAGATTTGTGCAGCACTATGGAAGTTATCCTTAAAAATGTGATATAGATAGATAGATAGATAAAGATTTTAACTGGGGGTGGTTTTGGGTTCTAGTTGTCATGATCGGCGTAGATCTGAAAAAAAATGTCTGAAATTCCAACAAAGGGAGAATGTAGTAAGTACTATTTCTTACGAAATCTACCTAAAAAGGGGAGAGGTACTTTGTGCCAATATATTAAAAAAAAAAAAAAACGTTAAAAAGCACAAATGCATGTATACAAAAGCTACATATACCGGGTGTCCCAAAAAGGACTGACTGATTTTAAAATTCAATAACTTGTAAACGGTGACAGATATTTAAAAAATTCTTGCAGGAGGGTTATGCATAAGGTCAAAAGTTTTTTTACAGTGATTTTCAATTTTAGTTCGAATTACAAACAATAGATGGTGCTGCGATCAATAGACGCTAAATTCAGGCTCGATTTTTGGTACTTCGTGGCCCGGATAATACATTTCCATCTCCTTTTTCCGCATGAAACAAGAGAAAGCACCAAAAATCGAGCCTGTATTTAGCGACTATTGCTTACAGCGCCATCTATTGTTTGTAATTCGAACTAAAATCGAAAATCACTGTAATAAAACTTTTGACCTTATGCATAAACCTCCTGCAAGAAATTTTTAAATATCTGTCACCGTTCGCAAGTTATTGAATTTTAAAATCAGTCAGTCCTTTTTGGGACACCCGGTAGCTGTTTCAAAGCTTCTGAATCTCCATCAAGAGTGCAAAAGATTAAAAATTAAAGACTAAACATAGCGTTGATGATGGAGCTTCAGAAAATATGAAATAGCTGTATTCACCTTTTGCTTTTGCATATATACATTTGTGCTTTTCAACATTGTTTTCTTCCTTAACTTACTTTAAAACACGCCTCGAATGTTGTCTTAGAGGCATACATCTTGATTGATAAAGATTATTTCGGACTAAATCGAAATACCAGGCATCTGATAGTCCAAGAGCCGACAGCACAAAAACCTATGTTATCAAGCACAAGAAAAAACCGTTATTTTATGGAAGAGAAGAAGGAAGGTTAATCTAATGATCCATGTCTGCCGGAAGTGAAGTGGTGCATAAGCCAAAAGTTAATACCACCGGTGTTTGACTCGTAGATTTATCATTGTGTTTGTACTACAAAGAAAGGTATGAAAACAAGGATCATAGTTGTAGGACAAACACAATGATAAACCTACGAGTCAACCACTGGTGGTATTAATTTTGTCGCTATAGTAATACGATGTTTACATTGAAATTTGAAAATATATCGCAGATGTTGCTGCGATCGGTTCTCTGGATTTCAGCGTCATTGCACATTTAAGGAATACAACTTTTTACCGCTGTTTGGATAACAGATTTCCACACTGTGCATTCTAGACGCTGTAATTGGTACAAAGAGGCGCGCCCTCCGCTTTGTACCAATCACTGTATGTCGTTGATGGCTGCCAGGCATCATTTTTGACGTCATGATAATGAATGAGCAATCCCGGTATAGCGCCTAGAATATATAGTGTGGGAATCGGCTATCCCTGTAATACTTAAAAAAGCGCTAAACTATTGTATTCCTTAAATGTGCAATGATACTGCTGCAATATGCAGATCGCAGCGACATCTGCAGGATATTTTCTACAACTGCAAGAAATTGCTAATCTATACAATGTAATACTAGTAATACGAAAATCCCGCAGATGTCGCTGCGATCGACACTTGAGATTTTAGCAGTATCGTCGCATATTTTAGGGATACAAATTTTTTGCACTGTTTGGATAGCATATTTCCACACTAGGTATTCTAGGCGCTGTAATCCCGGTATCTACACTGTTAAAAATATCGTGAAAAATTACCTCTGTTTTTAAAGGCTATCTATTTTCTGACGAATGAGAACGCTTCATAAACGATTATGGCGTGTTCTCATTGGTCAGAAAATAGATAGCCTTTAAAAACAGAGGTAATTTTTAACGATATTTTTAACAGTGTAGTGTTGCCTTGTAAATACTCGCATGGACAAAAACTCACGCCGGCTGATTTAATGTAAATGCAAATTTTTTTCAGTGTTAACCACTAGGTGGCAGTTGGGTTTCAATAGTACCAGTTGTGCGTTGATAAATTGTGAATAAAGTAGCACTCCGTGCCGAGAAAATTACGTAAATTTCAATTTTTCGTTTTTGATGTAATATTTTTAAAAATTCACGTGATTTTTGAGCTGATATAACTGAAAATATCTGCAAATCCGAAAATTTAGTGGAGAAAGGAAACTCTTTGGCTTCTAAATGCCGCGTATTTAATTTAATTTTAATTTTAAACTATGAGGTATTCGCTACAGCTTTTGCCGGCATGACTTCAAATGATCTCAAAATGGCGTTATTTCCTTGGAACACCCTTCCTTCACGAGGATAAAATGCAGAACCCCGCGCGTAGTTTACCTCGATTGCATTTGTTTAAAGTTGCAGTTGGCCGGTTAAGCAAACCACTGCAGAATGGGTAAAAACCTGCATCTCTCTTGAAGCAAAATCGAGGACAAGTTCAAGATGCGGGTTTTTGTTCCATCGTCTTAATCTAGATGCAAAGTTTTACACAATTACGTTGTTTGAATTGAGATTCTAATTAGCAGGACATCAATAGCCCTACACCGAGCGGGTAGTTTTGCTATAGCATCTAGAAGATATAGGGTAGCAACTGGCTATTCCAGCAATGCTTTAAAAAGTGTTAAAAAATTGAATCCGATAAGTGCTAAACGAACGATGCTGAACGATAAACGTCGATCGCAGCGACATATGCTAGCTACTCGAAGGAACGAAACGTTTTCTCAATTCAATCCTACAATGTTTACATTTGAGCTACCAGATGTCGCTGCGATGTAATTTATTGTTCAGAATCGTTGAACATTTATCGGATTCAATGTCTTAGCAGTTTTTGGATAGCCAGTTTCCCCACTATATCTTCTAACCGCTTCAGGCCGGATTCCATACAGATTTTTCGCTGTTAGCGAGACGAGATTGACCAATCAGAAGCCTGCATTTCGCTGTTTAAAGTAAACAGCGGAAAGTTTTCAAATATGCAGGCTTCTGATTGGTCAATCTCATTTCGCTAACAGCGAAAATCTAGCTGGATCCCGACCTTAGTTTTGTTCTTGTCAAGATACAAGGGAACTATGACAACTGCTTTCAGCATTACGTAGTCGAAATTATTTTATTTTACGATAATGGTTAACATGTTTATAAGAGTTTAATCCAATAGATACAGATTCTGTGAAACGACTGTCGATGGCCCTATATCCATGGATGATGTTCAACTTCTTATATCGAAACAGATTCAAAATAGCTCTGTTAGATTACAAAATACCGTAAGTTTCAAATATAACTGGGAAAATTTTAACATTGAGTAATCGTTTTATACATTTTTTAGTAGTTGCCTAACTTGGTATAATGGTGGATATTCCAAATGTGGGTTCGAGGCTGAAAAAAATCTCGCGGTTCTGCGTCTAGAATACACAGTGTGGAAATATGTTATCCAAACAGCGCTAAAAAGTTGTATCCCTTAAATGTGCAATGATGCTGAAATCCAGGGAACTGATCGCAGCGACATCTGCGATATATTTTCAAATCTCAATGTAAACATCGTATTACTACAGCGTCTAAAACAAATCGTTTAGGAGTTTTAGAAAATATCCTGCAGATGTCGCTGGGATCGAGTCATTATATTTCAGCATTGTTTGACAATTAAAGGGTCCAATATTTTAGCACTTTTTTAAGTAGTACTGGAATAGCCGATTTCCACACTATATATTCTAGACGCTGTAGCATAAGGTTGGTTAAAATAGCTCTGAACGCTTTTGGATAAAGTTGAGGGCGTTTTTTATTTACAATTACAAACATGGAGAAGCTGAACTTTTGATAGCGCAAATATTTTTTATATTATTCCTCAGATGGAGAAGATTATAACATTTTCCAAATTAACACTCTTCTTAGAAGGGAAAGTGTTCCAAAAATGTTAATCTTTAAGTAGAAAATGCTGTCGCAACAATATCTGATGGAAATTTTGTTAGCTATTCTAGGCTGAATCGAAAATTCATTCATTCGGAGGGGAAGGGGACATGTGGTATGTTCAAATTGTGTGCTTATTTTTACATTTTGTAAGATTTATTTATGCACTAATTACCCAAAACAGCGCGGAAAAATTAATCAAAACTGAAATACTCCGGTTAACAGTCACAGTTAAGCTATAAAATGAGAAACAAATCAAATTTCGCAACCACGTGACCTCTTTATACAATAAAATTCTGTACACTGTTAAAAATATCGTGAAACATTACCTCTGTTTTTAAAAGCTATCTATTTTCTGACCAATGAGAAAGCCTCATAGGTGTTTATGTAGAATTCTCATTGGTTAGAAAAGAGATAGCCTTTAAAAACAGAGGTAATTTTTCACGCTATTTTTAACAGTGTAGGTACAGCGCCTAGAAGATAGATTGTGGAAAACGGCTACAAAATAGTGCTAAAAATTTGAATCCCATAAATGTACAACGATGCTGAATAACAAGATGTCGATCGTAGCGCCATTGTAGTGATTTAAAAACGATAGTCATTCTAAAAGAGACTCTTTCACCTATTTCACGTCATTCCTTAACTAAATTAGCTTATAACAGACCAAAATATATTATATTTATAGTTTCCGATATTTAACATTCTATAATTTTTGAAAACACAGTGTTTATATTGAAAAGAGTTACGAGATGGCGCTCGTATCAGCATATTGCCGCTGAGTATTGTTGGAGATTTATGGGATACAAGTTTTTAGCACTTTTTAAAGCATTATAGGAATAGCCTTTTTCCACACTGTATCTTCTAGGCGCTGCTGTAGTGTAGGTAATGTGGGTTACCCGAAGTCTGGGTAATTTCCGGCTCTGAATGCTGCAAATAACGCGCAAAAATTCAAGTAATATTGGTCTTTGAACGCTTCGGGTTAACCCTATATAACTCAGGGTGCGGTCCGCATATTCACAATACCTACTCGGTTCAAATTCGGAACCGTTCTGATTGGCTCGCTAGATTCAGACCATGCTGATTTTTAATGTCTTGCAAATGGTGTTAAACTGCATCGTTCAGCGTGTATTTTTATTGCACAAAACTTAATTATAATTCAAATTAATGGTGATTGTGAATAACTCAAAATTATTCTAATATGTACATAAATAATTTACTTATATTTGTCATTTTTTCTTTCAATTTCTACAAACACAATAAATCAACTACTCCCGTTCCCAACGCGCCTTGAATAATGTTAGTATTGTTTGTGCAGGTGTTTGTAAACTTTGTAAATTAGCATATATAGTTTTTTCAGATATGATCGCTTCGTAGCCATGAAGACATAACAAAACAAAACAAAACAAAAAATACTTTTTGCATCAATCATGTAATGTAGAAATTTAAAAAATGAATTAAATTCGTTAAAACCATAATAACAATCATTATAACGAATATTAAAAAAAATTTCTTCATATAAATTGCTAGAATTGTTTAAAATTATTTTTTTTTATAACTTAATTAAATATTGAGCCCGTTCAGAGACCGAAACACGGGTAACTCGGAAAATTGGGGAATGACGTCATACTGGTTTCTCGGTATAAGGTTGGGTAAAAACGGCTCTGAACGCTTTCGGGTAAAGTTGCGGGATTTTTTTATTTACATTTACAAACATGGCGGCAGCTGCACTTTCGACAGTGCAAATAGATTCAATTATCACTTTTTTTTTAGATGGGAAACTGTTCCAAAAGTTAATTTTTATGGGGAATACTATCGCAACAAATATGTATCACACACTGTTAAAAATATCGTGAAAAATTACCTCTGTTTTTAAAGGATATCTATTTTCTGACCAATGAGAGCGCTTTATAGGCGTTTACGTAGCTTTCTCATTGGTCAGAAAATAGATAGCCTTTAAAAACAGAGGTAATCTTTCACGATGTTTTTAACAGTGCAGGTTTTGCTAGCCATTTTAGGCTTCCAAGCGTGAACTGATTTGTCATATGCAAAATCTACATTTATCTTCTAACTTATCTAAAAGTTAAACTTAGACCAGAAATGTTTTTATTATTATTTTTGTAATATGAAAAAACAGTAACAATGTGCGATAAAACTGATCAAAACAGTGCTATTCCGATTAACAGTCACAGTTAAGCTATAAAATGGTAAACAAATCAGATTTCCCAACCACGTGATCACTTTACCCAACAAAATTTTTCAGGTAATGTGGGTTCCCCGAAATCTGGGTAATGTTCGGCTCTGAACGCTACGGGGAACTCGGAAAAAGTCACGTGATGTCGGTCTCTGAACGCTTCGGGTTACCCGTGGTAAACCTGGGGAGCCCAGGGTGCGGTCCGTGAACGCGCTCATTGAAAAATAGAAACTTTCCATTTTTAAATTCATATTTTTATGCAAATTTATTAACTATTGAAATAATTTTTAAAAAATCCTTTTCTCATACTCTCCGCTGCTTGGATTTGACCTGGAGATCTATAGTATTATAGACAGAGGACATACTACATAGCTACTACGAACTCACTCAAAAAGTGCTTAGAACAAAATTTTAAGTTACCACACTGCTTCCAAGTCGTTCAAAGTCAGTATGTTCTGAATGTGAGGAGTCAATGAGAATGGTTCAGGATCGGAACCGAGTAGGTATTGTGAACATGCTTGCGGTCCGTGAATGCGCTCTATAAAGCTCGTTTACACGGAGCTAGTTTACTAGCTACAAGCCGGCGGGAAAAGAAGCAAGCGAGTCAGCTAGCGAGATAGTGGTCGTTTACACACGAACTTGTTTACTCGCTCAGTAGCCAACTCGCTATTGCATCACTTGCTGCGTTCTAAAGCTTTCTTTTATGTTTTGTTTTCTGTAAACAGTGTTTGTTTTTATATTAAGTGCAGAGTTTTCCTGCTTTTTTTTTCTTTTGTGTGTGTGTTCGTGGAAAAATGAAGTGGAACGCAAATGATATTGCTGATTTTTTAAATGTATATCAAGAGTACACTGTGTTATGGAACATAAAACACACAGATTACTGCAATACGAAATTAAAAGATGAAATTTGAATTTTATATTCTAATGCTCATTTATAAAATTTCATTAATTTTTAAGGTTTTAAGACCCGTGTCCATTATTGTAACGCTTCATTTGTCTATTTTCAGTAATGGACACCCCATGAAATCACTGTTAACTAGTTTGTTGTGGCCATCACAAAACTTTCTTCTATATAAATCATGTCAATTAAATCATTTAAATAGTACAAGAAATTACATCAATTTAGCACCATTTCATATCTGAATTTGAAGTTTGATGAAAATTCGTGCATTTACTTCTTGAGATAGAGCTGTAGGGGAAATTCTGAAAAATGCAGCGTAGCAGCGCCACCTGTTGAGCGATTTACACCAAAAACTAATCAGCACCAATTTATATTAGGGACTACTTGAATATAAATTTCTATTAAATTCCGTGCATTAGTTCTTGAGATAGAGCGCCCACAAAATTTGTGTCACATACAGACATATTTGTGTCACATTTTGTAAAAACATGTTTTTCGGAATCCCTGACCTCTAAAACGTGTAAATCCGTCGAAAACCGAAAGTCGAAAATTTTTACGAATCCAATACTTTCTTCTTGTAAAGATAGAAGAAAGTAAAACTGCAATTTCAATGATGTTTAATAGGGCATAAAATCTTTTAACTGAAAATCTAATTAATCACATTTAATTTTTAAATTGCACTTATTGGAATATTAACTGTGAAAAATAGTGGAAAATATACGAATCTATGCACTGATACAAAACTTTTTTTTCCAATTATTGCCCTTTAAATACCCTGTACAGTCTCAATAATTTGATAACTGCAATTCCCCGACATTAGTATTTTAAAATATCTACCTAAAATAATTATAACATTCACCTTGTGATAATTATGGTAGTTATTTCAAACAGTGAATAATTCTCAAAAATATTTTATTTATTGGTATCCTATTTGTTAATTTTGTTCGAAAAAATCTATTTTGTTTCATTCACGCCGGCACGAACTACTCCAGTCGATATTGTTTACATATGCAGAACCACGAAACCACTGAATACTCGCAGCGATTTCACTAGCAACACCGTTTACACACAGCTAGTTTACTAGCCAGGTAGCTAACACGCCAGCGAGTAGCGAGAAAAGTAGCCGAGCTTTCAACTTTTTTCCCACTCGATGAGCTGCCAGATAGTTCGCTAGCGAACGTGTTTACACGGGGCGAGTTTACTAGCAGCTAGTGAATTCGCCGGCTTGTAGCTAGTAAACTCGCTCCGTGTAAACGACCCTATATTAGTTATTTAACAATCATGCCCAGTTTTCCACTGCGCATCACCATCAGTAATCTAGTTGAAAACAGTCAAATTAGAAATTTAAGGATCGAACGTCAGAAAGAACGTTTGCTACTGTTGATTGAATTACAGTTCTATTAATCTAGTACATGGGAATAAAATTTTAATAACATGGCATTATTGTCACCTGTAGATGATTGGCGGAGTAAAGGTTATCATTCTGTTATTAAAGACCAGTGCTTTGCTTCTCATCTTACCGATGATGATTTTATAACCTTTTATAGCAAAAATGGTGGCTCTAAGTTATCTAACCGCACTCTAGCTAACCAAGAAACTTCTGGAAGTCTATACTTCGTAACGATAAAAAAAAATCAAAGTTACCTTGCATGCGAGCCAGTTCGAGTACGGAGATATCAGTGTTACAGTTGACTACAATATGCTTATAATAAATGGTAAACATGAGAAAAAAAACGACGACTATGGTTTCGTTGAACGAGAGTTTTGTCGAAAATATGTGCTTCCTGACGACGTAGAAAAACAAAAAATGTATGCTGTATTCTACATTCGCGATAAGATGGTAAAGATTACTGCACCAAAGAAGCAACTTTCTAACGAAGAACGACAAATTCCTATTAGAATGATATATCGATTCTAGAACTGTATTGTTGTAATGGTTGACTAAAGTTTATATAATGATCCAACATATAGGTTGGAATTTAAGTTTATCTTAACCACTGGTTTTTGCGAAATTCTACTTGTACAATGGTGTGTTAAATATTATACTAGTTGTTTTCTCTAAATAAATACTAGATACTATTTTACATTTAGCTGTTTTATTGCTGCAATTGCTCAAATTGACGCTCGCTATATTATAGTAACAAGTCATAAAAATAACCCACTAAAACAAATTCTTTAACTGAAACAGCTTATTAATACTTGGTTGACAATAAGCTTCTGATCAAATCTCCGGAAAAGGGGGGGGGGGTCACAGCAGTTTTTATTCCGAAACCTACATTTACTACATGATTTGTCTGTTTCCGATAAGCTTTTATACAGGAGGTATGTTACCAGTTCAGCATTTTTTGTAAAGAAAACTAAAATATACCTGAATTTCCTATTTTGAAATTTTCGTTTTATTTAATGAGATTCCCTGATTAAATGAGGCAAATCTATAGTACGGAAATATTAGGATAGTAATTTATTTATAAAGGGCTTAGTTGACAACAATGTGCAAAATTTCAGAAGTGAGCCGACACTCGAAATGTCCCATTTTGACACGTCATCAGTCGCGAGTGATAGTTTGTCACACAACCCTCGCTCATTGTATAAGCAGTGCGCGTAATGAAAATAACTATCAAATCTTTCTTTTAGATAAAACCTTTTAATTATTAAATTAACTCACATTTAAGAAAAAACAAAGGATTTTAACTATAGGGCAATTGAAGGTCACTTCAAAAATTAAATAAGGTTTTTAAGCTTAGCGTGAGAGAAATCCTCATAGCGCGAATAACGACGGGTTAGTTATCCAAGTTTGTTTCTGCACTTGCAATAAATCTTATCTTTTGCATTTTATTTTTAATAAGGTAATTTATACAAACCGAAAGGCGGAAACTTTCCCAATTTGAACTAATTTAATAAACTCGGCAGTGTTGCCAGTTTGGCCTCTACTTTATTTTAAAACTTTGAATTCTCATCAGAAATTCTGAAAGAATTTTTACTTTAGGTAGTCTCGAAACGTCTGTCATTAAATAAAGAAAATACTATACAGAATTTCTGATGTGAATGTAAAATTTTAGAATAAAAAAAAAGACCAAATCTGGCAATCCTGGTCTCCTTATGAAATATATTGTCTTTTGCATAAAACGGAAATCTTAATTCTGAAAGGAAAGCAATAACTAAAGATTTTATCAAAAACCATGTGAATAATGTTTAATTGTAATGCAATATATTATGCAGAAATAATAAATTCGCTCTCCGAATCGCCTATTCTCCTGTCTATCTCAATTTAAAAAGAAAGAAAACATGAATCTATTAGGAAATTAATGGTACAATTCACTGGGGGGATAAAAGGGGAAATACAGTAATTCCTTAACATTCGCGAGTTTTGATGATTCGTGAAATAAAAAATGAACATTTTAACATTTGCGAATACTTGGTTATTCACGAATTTCGTTTTATAAAGAATATTTTCTACAAAGTAAACTCGCTTTATTAAATGAGTTTCATAAATTATTTGACAGTGTACACCTGCATTGTACTGTATAGTCTAAGTTTCAAGAACTTCAATCATTTATTGAGGCAAAAGATATATCAGTAATTCCAAAAAACTCAAAATATGACTTGATGCTAAAAATTAAAAAAAAATCTAAAGTTTATAAAGTTCAAAATTTTTATTACAGGTAAAATATTTTCCGTAAAAGTTGTATGGGAAATTCTGAAACTTCAACAGCTTGTTGGGAAAGCAATAGAATGAGATCCTTCCTTCAGAATGGAGGAGTCTTAAATTTAAAAGAGGAATCGAGACCGCAATTTTTCCTTACATGGAAATTCATAAACAGAAAATCTATTTTTCTAAACAATTGTATATATCATTTTTTTTCAATCATCAGATAACAACTAAGCATTGTACAATATGTTTATAATTATGCAAATTTATTTACAGCATGTACTTTTTAATGCTTAGTAAACATATTTTTGTTTCAATTGCTTTTTCAATTAAGAATAAAAATCTTAAAACCTAACCCCCTTTTATGCACGGGAAAATAGTCTCAACTTTCGCGACTTTGGCATTCACGGAGATTTCTGTGAACCTAAAACTCGCGAATGTTAAGGGATTACTGTAAACATGAACATAGAATAGAGAAGGACTTCTCACGAAATAGTGTGAATATCGTGTCGCGATTTTTGACTTAAATGAGGTGATGGCAACGGTTAGAATAGAACCGAGTACATACCAGCGCCTCTAGCGGACAACGTTCATTGGCTGGATCACAGTGATCAAAGAGGTTATTGGTAGAGCATATTGAAGCAGACGAAACCGAGTAGAACCGTGCGACACAGCGCCATCTATTAGACAAATTTTCAAGGGACGGTTTTCTACTTCTAAAACTTATTTCGTGAGAAGTCCTTCTCTATTCTATGTTCATGACTGTAAATCCCTTTAAGACCTGACCTACACAATTGTGTAGGTGATCCTAAAGAAAAAGGTAACAAATATTTTCCCATTTTTGTGCGATTTATAGTCTGCACCCACAGAGTTGCATGGATCCTCACTTGGCACAACCTGACATGGAGTATTTTTTTACCTGACTGCTAAGAAGGGTTATGTGTTTCACGCGTATCTGGGTATGTGGATTTCTTTATACCCTCGAAACATCTCAATGGCCGGATGGATTTTAATGAATGAGGTCTCTATCGATTCGTCTTAACCGTCCAATGGTTATAGGCTAGGTTTTGTTTTTATAAATTCAGAATGGCGGCTGTAAAGTATAAAATGGCGGTAGAGACGAAAAAAATTGCGCATCATATTGAATGTCATATCATTAGACAGGTCTTTCAAAATGAAGACGATGTTTCATTGACTATTTTACAGTCAGAAGCTCTGTTTAAAAATTACACAACCTGCACTATTAAAAATATGAAAAATTACCTCGGTTTTGAAAGGCTATCTATTTTCTGGCCAATGAGAAAGATCCATAGGTGTCTATGTAGCATTCTCATTGGTCAAAAAATAGCCTTTATAAACAGAGGTAATTTTTCACGATATTTTTAAGTGTGGAAGTTGTGTAGATAGTATCTCTAGCTTTACTGCAACTTTACCATCATAGACGTCTAGAGGCCTCATCGAAACTGTGTTTATAGATAGGAACTAACAATTAAACACAACTTAAAAGTCATCAGTACAATTAAATAATAAACAATTAAATTTAAAAAATCAAAAAAACCCGACTGCGTAAAAAGCGAACTAATTATTTCTCATCACTGTGAAACTATTTTTTTTTTTTTTTTCAATTCCTACTATTAGCTCACACTCTCACTATATACAGCGTATCCACGTATAACCTGACCGACCTTTATTTTTGCAACCGTTGGTCCTAGATGCATATTTCCAATTACAAAAAGGTTTAAATAAGGCAAAGAATTAATTTCAAAGCGATTTGGGTCAAGAAAAACATTTGTTAAAAGATTACGAAATTTAAATTTTTATACGGTCCCCCGGTCCTATAAGTGATATTTAGTAAATATTTACTGTGACACTAACAAGTAAGACAAAAAAAAGTCCCATTCATCAAACATTAAATTTGACAGAGTTATGAAACTTTGAAATGCATGACTTATACCCCTTTTTTGCATCTCAAATCAGATGATTTCGACCATGCTTTCAAGGGTCGTATATAAGTTACTTAAACTTATTTCAAGGTATCTGCGCTTTGAAAGAAATCGTACAACTATTAAGATTGAATTAACTTTTGTTCGTTAAGATTCATATTAGTTAAAATAATTGTATTTTAACATATGTTTTATTTTGTAAGGATTTGAGGCTATGATTTCTTTTAACAAAAATTCTTATTTTCATAAGGTTTTATTTAACTTGCAACGACAGTCTTTCCAGTTTAAAATTTGTATTCCAACTTTAACTTACTTTGAAATGTCCTATCGAAGTTGAAATTTACATACTAATATTATTATGATTTTCGACGCTTACCATCTTATACATACTTATATTAGAGGATAACACAAAAAAATTCTGATAGATTACCGTCAACAATTTGAAGAAAATGTTTTAGATAACAAAAACCTGCGATGTTTGTGCTTTTTAACTTTAATAATTACGTTTTATGTATTTTTTAACGCTGAATAAAAAAAATTACCTTCACTTTTAACCATCATGTCAGGATTTTTCATAAATCGTAAATTTCAAGGTTAAAAAGCAAAAAATCTGATACTATAAAATGGATGTAAGATTTTTTTTATTATTCAGTTTAATTTTATTTAATTCAATAATGTATTAACTTTTTTGGCATATACTGGGTTTCCTACAGCTAAAGAGCTCAGGGGTCCGGTAAGGTTGGGAGTGTAGGGGGGATCAATTTTAACTTTGAAATTTGCGATTTGGGGAAAATCCTGACGTGATGGTTTAAAATGAATGTCATTTCCGGATTCAGCGTTAAAAAATACATAAAAATCAATTTTCAAAAGATAAATATATGGCACAACCCAGAATTTAAAAGACAATGTAATCTAGCAGCATTTAAAAATATGTATCATTTTGTAAAGAATTGAGGCTGTTGTTTTTCATCCTTTTATTTAGCAAAAATTCTGTTATTTTTATCCTGTTATATGTTCAGTGCAAATTGCATATTTTGCAGTAATATGTCAGAATGACTAACGATTTCAAATTTATATTGCAATGCTACTTTTACTCTCTCAACTATTTCTTTAATATATCTGACGAAATTATATTTCTACTAAATTTGTGATTGACCCCTAATTTAAAGTAAAAAATATGCTCCAACTTTAAACAGCTATTACTCGGTCAATTTTAATCGTAGAGTAACGGGACTTTTTTTTGCCTTACTTGTCAGGGTAACAGGAAAACTTTACTGAATATAACTTATAGAACTGGGGGACCGTATAAAAATTTTGAATCTGTAATTCTTCACTAAATTATTTTTTCGCTTCAAACTTTTTTATTTTAACTCTGCACCTAATTGTGACCATTTTTGTAATTGGAAGTATGCTTCTAGGACCAACGGTTGCGAAAATAAAGGTCGGTCAGGTTATATGTGGACACCCTGTATATTTTGTTCAAATTTTCAATCGTTAATAAAATGCTTATTATTCATCCAATCAAACTCAAATAAATTTTTTTAAAACTTGTAGTAGTTGACACTTGATGTTAACCCAGTTTTTTTTTTCAAACATTAATTCATTAATTAAATTAAATAATCTTCAATAATCGAGAGAGCCCTCTTCTTGATCAAGGTATTTTCATACCGAGAGAGCCCTCTTCTTGATCAAGGCATTTTAAGCGCCACTCAAGAAGAAAGACGAATGGGAGAAAAAAAAATTATCTTATTGACCTAAGTAGGAATTGACTTAAAATATTTTTTTTTATTTACTTGTATTGATGACTTTTAAGTTGTGTTAAATTGTTAGTTCCTACCTATAAACACTGTTTCGATGAAGTCCATAGATGTCTATGATGGTTAGAGTTGCAGTAAAGCTAGAGATCCTACATACACAACTTCCAGGTTGTATAATATTTTAACGGAGCTTCTGACTGTAAAATAGTCAATGAAACATCGTCTTCATTTTGAAAGACCTATCCAATGCTATGCCACTCAATAGGGTCCGTACATTTTTTTTTCGTTTCGACCGCTATTTTGTATTTTACGGCCGCCATTTTGAATTTATAAAAACAAAACTTAGCCTATAACCATCGGGCCGTTAAGACAAATCGATAGAGACTTCATTCATTAAAATCCATCCAGCCGTTGGGATGTTTCGAGGGTATAAAGAAATCCACATACACAGATACGCGTGAAACACATAACCCTTCTTTTCAGTCGGGTAAAAAAAATAGGTAAAAAATAGTTTCACATTGATCAGAAATAATTAATTAGTTCGCTTTTTACTCAGCCGGGTTTTTTGATTTTTTAAATTTAATTAGTTTTTTTCCATCAAATATGATCCTAGTAATTTCGGAAATCACCAAAACGTTTCATTTCTACCAAAAATCTTCCGGTCTTAATGGGATATATATTCATAAACAGAATATCTATTCTTCCAAACAATCGCATATCGATTTTTTTCAGCCATCAATTAGCAACTAAACTTTATAAAATATCTTTATAATATTCAAATTTGTTTAACCCCTTGAGGGGCGGTGGGATATATTTTATCCCACCTAAGTTTAATCAAGATTCGACCCGGAAACTTTTAAATAAATGTTATTTTTGTAACTTTGGTGGAAAAAAGTTGTAACAATTGCTTTTCCTTATTTTGAAACGAAATTTTTGAACTAATTTTGTACGTTAAAAACGTACGTTTTTTGTACGTTAAAGTATTGAACTAATAATATTGAAGTATTAACATGTGTAACTAGTTTTTGAAATATTTAGATTTATAAGATAGAAGAAAGTTTTGGGATTGGCACATCCAACTAGTTTTGGTTATCAAATCGATAGTTCCGAACGAGAAAAATAAAATAACGAAAATTCAAGCAGATTTTTCTCTAAATGATTTGATTACAGTTTGTAATCTACTTTGTATTTCTAATGAAAGATCTTTAGTTGATTTTACGACGCGATTAGTTACCTATTTATCAGATTTAAGCTTACTACAAGCTAATGTTCAGAATGACAGCGATACAGATTCGGAACCCGAATTGCCTTTAAATGATAATTCTGCAAGTAATGACATGGAATCATCAAATTTTGATAAAAACAAGCAATTTCCAGTTCAAAGTTCTGTGCCATCATCTATTAGTTTTACTGGTGTTGAAAGTAGTGTACCTCCTTTTGGTGGAAGTTCTTTTCAAGATATAAATGTTTGGCCCAGTAATTTTAACGATGTTACTAGTATGTTTAATTTATCGGACTTTCATAAATTCATATTTTGTAAAAGATCCTTACGAGGAAAAGCCCAGTTGTTAGTACAGACGGAATTTCATACTAATTCATATGACAAACTTAGACAACTCTTAATTTCAGAATTCAGTACGACTTATAATTCTGCCGAGTTACACGATATATTAAATAAACGAAAATTGCAAGAAAATGAAACACTTGAAGAATATTTTCTTTTTATGAAACAATTATGCTCGCGCGGTAACATCGAGGATTCCGCATTAATGCAATATATCATAAATCATATATCCGACACGGTTTTTAGAAAATCAATATTACATGGATGCCAATCCATTGTAGAATTCAAACAAAAGCTCAAAATTTATGACAAAATTCGACATGACTATGAGAACACTAAATTTCGTAAAGTCAAGCCTGAAATGCCAGTGAAAGAGAAATCATTTCGACCAAAATCTGATCTTTTCTGCTTTAATTGTGGTTTATCAAATCATAAAAGTAGCCAATGCAGACATAAAAACAAAGGCCCTCGTTGTTTCAATTGCTCAAATTTTGGCCATAAATTGGCTCAATGTGATCAACGAAGGAGGCTTAGAATTAAGCCTGAACCCTCCAATGTTTCCATAGTTATGTCGAACACTTTCATGACCAAACAAGTCATTATTTCGTCTGTACACGTTACATCATTGGTAGATACTGGCAGTGAAAGAAGTTTGCTAAAGGAAAGTATTTACCGCAAACTCCCTACAATCTCGAACCTTGAACATTCAATCATCTCATTATCTGGATTAAGAAATACTATAATCAAACCCCTGGATTTTTTCTCTACGGACACTATGATAGATGATTTTAATTATACAACTAAAGTTTATGTAGTCCCAGATTATTCCATATCTTTTGATCTTATTATTAGAACAGATGTTATACAACAAAGCATTTTAACAATTTCTGGAAATAACATTTCGATGCAAAAAATCGAGAAAAATTTTACAATACGTCCAATAATTTTTTGATTAACGTTGTTTATGTGTTAGACGATCTTAATCTTGATTTTTCTCATATTACCAATGAAACAATACGTTCAAAAATTTCAGAACTTATTCAAAATTATTCTCCCAGAAAAATAAAGACAACTGATGTTAAATTATCAATTCATCTGTCACAAAACACCTGTCACTTGTCCTCCCTTGGCGCCAATAGAGAAAATCTTTGTCGAAAAACAAATTTCTGAGTGGCTCGAAAAGGGAATTATTCGTAAAAGCACTAGTAATTTTTCATCATTCATTTTCCTAGTAAAAAAGAAAGATGGCTCATTATAGATTGTGTGTTGACTATGGGAAGTTAAATTCTAAAACACATAAGCAACGTTTTCCCCTCGCAGTAATTGATGACGTTATTGATCAGTTGCATTCTGCAAAAGTACTTACTACTCTTGACCTTAAAAATGCATTTTTCATGTTAAAGTAGAAGAAAATAGTAGAAAATATACTTCTTTTGTAACACATTCCGGTCAATTTGAATTCTTATATATGAATTATGTCCTTAGCGATGCATCCTTAGTTTTTTAAAGATATATTTATAACGTTTTTCGAGACCTCATTAATGAAAAAGTACTTATTGTCTATATGGATGACTTCATATAACCCGCTGAAAACGAAGTCGAAGGACTTCAGAAATTACAACGCGTCCTTACAACTGCATCTGAATATGATTTAGAATTTAATCTTAAAAAATGCTACTTTTTACAGAGAGAAATTGATTTTTTGGGTTACCACATTGAAAATGGTCAACTGCATCCGTCTCCCTTAAAAACTAAATCTGTCCTAAATTTCCCAGAACCTAAAAGTATAAAAGATGTACATTCATTTCTCAGACTAACTTCATGCCAAATGTAAATATTCGAGTTATGAATTAGAAGTTTTAGCTGTCATAGAAGACCTTAAAATTTTTCGTTTTTACATTCTAAGAATTCCTTACTAGATCGTCACAGATTGCAACGCATTTGCCCTTACTATGAATAAAAAAGATCTTTGCCCCAAGATTGCTCAGTGGTCTTTAAGATTAGCTGACTATAACTATACAATCGAACACAGACAAGGTACACGCATGCACCATGTCGATGCTTTAAGTAGAAATCCAATATGTATGATCATTCAAAATAGTTTTACTTCCAAAATTATACAATCACAGAACACTAACGAACATATACAGGCCATCAGAAAATTTTTGAAAACAAAGACATATGACAACTATTTCCTTAAAAATAACGTTCTCCATAAAAATCATAAAGGTATTGATCTGGTAGTTGTGCTGGATGAAATGCAGCTAAATGTCATTAAACACATTCATGACAACGGGCATTTTGGCCGTAAACGTTGTGAAGAACTCCTTAATGAAGAATTTCTCATCCTGAATATGTCAAATCAAATTGATAAAATTATAACAAATTGTGTTAATATGCCTTTTGTATAATCCCAAACGTGGAAAACAAGAAGGTGAATTATATCCCTTATCTAAAGAAGAGATTCCTCTCCAAACCTACCACATTGATCATTTAGGCCCTCTTAAAACGACTAACAAAAATTACAAATATATTTTGTCTTTAATAAATGCATATACTAAATTCGTCTGGTTGTATCCCTATAAAACCACTTCTGCTACCGAAGTTATATCAAAATTACGAGAACAAAGTTATAATTTTGGCAATCCTTCCACCATCATTAGCGATAAAGGTCTTGCCTTCACAAGTAAAGAATTTGCTGATTACTGTCAAGATGAAAATATAAAAAAAAAAACACGAGACAGTTACAACTGGCCTTCCCCATGCCAATAGTCAAGTAGGGTGACTTAATTCCAGCATAATTTCTGTAATCTCTAAAATGTCCAAAGACGAACCGACCAAATGGTTCAAAGATGTTTCTAAAGTTCAACAAGTCATTAATTCAACTCACCTACGAAGCATTAAGAAAACACCGTTTGAAATAATATTTGGTATAAAAATGAAACAGAAAGAAGATGTACAAATTATTGACCTCTTAAATAGTGCAATCAAAGAACAATTCATGAAAGACAGAGAAGAGTTCCGTAAAGAAGCCAAGAAGAATATTCTGGAAATTCAACAAGAAAATCGCAAGCACTATAATTTACAACGTAAGAAATCCCGGAAGTACAACCTTGCTGACCTCGTAGCAATTAAGAGAACCCAGCAAGAACTAGGTTTAAAGTTGAAATCTAAATTCTTAGGTCCGTATAATGTAACCAAAGTGAAGTCTAACGACACCTACGACGTAGCGAAAATCTCATCAACCGAAGGACCGATAAATACTAGATCGTGTGCTGAATACATGAAACCTTGGCCTGACGAAAACTGAAACTTCAAAAAAAAAAACTTTTTTTTTTATCTTTCCTTCTTGTGTGTTTGTGAAAATTTTATAAGTCAATGCTTTTAAAGAAATTTCCATATGATGTTACGCCCCTTCAAATAGACTGAGTGATCTTTCTGACGTGCAGTTTAATTTTTTTCCCTATGAACAGTTACTGGTTTTTGTTTCTTTTTCAGATTCTATTTTAGCACATGTCTCTGCGGCAGCTCCAGATGTCAGGAAGGCTGCATGTGGAAAACTTCGCAAGTAACACCTACATTCAGACTGAATGTTCTCGACGCTGCCCTATCCGCTTCGAGATTAAAAAGGTAACGAAGCTGCGCGAAGTGAAAAAGCAGAAAAAATAAATAGAACGCAGAAAGAATTCGACGGCGGCTGTTGTTAAAAAGAACATAATGTTTCGACGATATAAAATAGAAGATTTAAATGACGTATAAAAATCTTAGGAAATATTCGACGATGTTAAGTAAATAAAGCCAGGGAGTGTCGCTTTTAAGCTAAATATCGATTGTGAAAAGTGCTATTATCTGTATTTTTATTTTGTCTTCGTCTTAATAAATGTCAGTGTTCGTCTTAGAAATGAGTTATGAATTATAAATAGGAGTCTCATCCCACATTCTAATATTTCGACTTATCAAAATAATTTTTTTTTCAATTAATATTTTCAAAAATGATATTAATTTTAAGATGATAAATAAGTTTGATCAACAATAAGTTCTGAATAAAAATATCGTTTGCATATTTGCATTAAAAGACATTAAATTACCAAACAATATTTTCAATTTGTAAAAAAAGTAATTATTCTAATATTTTAAATATAAGCTGTATATATAATAGATAGCTACTATAGTTTTAGTAATAAACACATTAAGTAAAAAAAAAAAAAAATATTAACACTTACCTGAACTAGTTAGACATTAAATCAAGTTGTATCTTTAAAAAAATTATCGCATCTGATTAATTGGCTGCAGCTAATTGCTATTAATGTTACATATTATCTATTGTTGTAACTGTATAAATTTGTTTATTTAAAGAGTTTCCCTGCTTCTTTCTTAATTTGCTTCAGCGAGGAATTTATAAATTATCCATTTATGTTCTCTAAAGGAAAAGTTTCTTTCGCCATTAATAATGTAATTTTGCTGTGATACCATAAATATTCAGGTTTTAAATTAAGATAAATTTAATACTTTGCTAACGTAATTTCGTCTCAGAAAATTTAATAATGTAGTTTTAAGAAAAAGATTTTTATATTTGCCAACAAATATTAGCATATATTTTAACTAAAAAGTCTAGTTTTAGTTTAAAAGATAGTTTATAATATTTTTTTATTAATTTTACTACTTTTTTATGTTACTATACTGTGTGTATGTGTGTGTGTGTGTGTGTGTGTACTGTTAATTTTGATAAGGATTATTTGGGTTAAAATATATGAATAAGTTTAATTTTTTTTTTTTTCCTGTAACATTATGCAATTAATATTCCATCAGCAAATGTCTGATTAGGAGTGAAAGTGTGTGAAGAAAAAACAATCAAGAAGACGAAGAAACAATCAGAAAAGTTGGATTGAAACAGTTAAATATTATCGAGGAACTTCCTGAAGAAGACACGTATGAGCAATCATATGAAATGAAGGATGAACATTCAGAAGAGTGTGAGATTGTAAAAAAATGATTTGAAGTTTGAAACTTCTTTTAAATAATTTATGTATCTTCCTAATTTACCTCAAATTATTTAAATTATTTTCTTTCAAAGGCAATATGTCGTATTTCTCACATAAGCATAGTAGTTTTAGATTATATTAGCAGAATGTCTGATAAGGAATGAAGATGTGTAACAGAAAAAATAATCAAGAAGACGGAAGAAGCAATCAGAAAAGCAGGATTGAAACAGTTAAACATTAGCGAGAAGATCTCTGTAGAAGACACTAATGTGAGCAATCGCATGAAATGAATAATGAAAATTTAGAAGAGTGTGAGATTGTAAAAAAATTAATGAATTTTGGAACTTTATTTAAAGAATTTGTGTATTAGATGTAAATTTCCAACTGGGCGAAAAATGTCCGGACCAGGATTCGAACCAGGGATCTCCTGGCTGAAGCCGCCAGTGCTCTACTATCTGAGCTATCCCGGACGAATCTGTTGGAACTTTTTCATCCAGCTAACCTTAATGATTATAGCATCTGGTCTGAAACCTGGTTCACTCAACAGACTAAATCAGAGGTAATGGAACTCCAGAAATCGCTGGATGCGTAATTACTCTAGATTAATTTTAACACAATTATTCTAAATGGCAAATAAATCATATTAGATGTAAATTTACAACTGGGCGAAAAATGTCCGGACCAGGATTCGAACCAGAGATTCCCTGGGACCCACGATTCCCTGGTTCGAATCCTGGTCCGGACATTTTTCGCCCAGTTGGAAATTTACATCTAATATGATTTATTTACCAATTAGAATAATTGTGTTAAAATTAATCCAGAATTTATGTATCTTTCAAGTTTTTAAAGAATTCGTGTATCTTTGAAGTTTACTTCAATTAATTTAATTATTTTCTTCCAAAACCTATATGTTGAATTTCTCACATCAGCATAACTGTTTTAATTCAATTAGAAATAAAGATGTATGACCTAAAGGACAATCAAAAAGTAGGAAAAAACAATCAGAAAAGTTGGATTGAAAAAGTTAAACATTAGCGAGGAACTTCCTGAAGAAGACACATATGAATAATAGCATTAAATGAATAGTGACAATTCAGAAGAGTGGGGAATAGTAAAAAAATGAACTGAATGTTGAAACTTCATTTAAATAATTTATGCATCTTCCGAGTTTACCTCGAATAATTTTAATTATTTTCTTTCAAAACCAATATATATTTCTCACATCAGCATAGCAGTTTTTGGATTCCATCAGTAGAATGATATGTTAGGAATAAAGATGTGTGACAGAAAAACAATCAGAAAAGTTGGATTGAAACAGTTAAACATTAGCGAGGAACTGAATTTTGAAACTTCATTTAAAGAATTTGCGTAATTTTCAAGTTTACATTAAATAATTTTAATTTTTTTTTCTTTCAAAACCTATACAGTAAAACCTCTCTAAAGCGACCACGTTCCGTTCCAATAAAAATTGGTCGCTCCGAGAGGTGGTCTCTTAATAGAGGTCATGTTTAAATCTAGATTTTAATTGTTGAAGAAAAGGTAGCAATTAATGTTACTAAAATTTATTTTTCACGTTAGGAAAAAATATGAAAATTTAAGTATCAAAACAAAAGTTAATTACATAAGTTAATTACTATAGAGTTTAAAAAATGAATACATTGGTGTTTGCTTTGATTTTACGGTTTTATCTTTTATAACTTTTAATTCCAAGTTCTTTCGAAGCTCAGTAAATAAATGCAATTTTTTTGGACGGGGACAAATAATGACGATTTCATTATTTTATCTATTTCTTTGAGAGTTTCCTAACAGAATATAGCAGGGGAGTTTATTGACCGTCATTCTTAATTTGTCATCAGAGTTAAATTCATTGCCTGAAAAGGTACAAAGGAGTTTAAGCACTTAAAAGTTACCGAAATAAAATAAATTCTAAACTTAGTTTAGAAGTTAGATGAATAATGCGCTCTCCGAATTATTTTTCAAATAAAATCTTCTTCCAGTGACAAGGAAAAAACGGAATTTGTTTCATTTTCTTCAAAGAAATTGGTCGCTCATGGAGGGAACTCAATTGGGATGGTCTCTGAATAGAGGTAAACTTTGTATTGAGCCTATGGGAATAAATTTCGTTCCATGAAAAAAATGGTCGTATAGGGAGGT
The DNA here is from genome assembly GCA_963932465.1 of Maratus speciosus. Classification (NCBI taxonomy): domain Eukaryota; kingdom Metazoa; phylum Arthropoda; class Arachnida; order Araneae; family Salticidae; genus Maratus; species Maratus speciosus. The sequence goes on along the minus strand of OZ010795.1, from coordinate 503,098,109 downwards.
GGTCGCACAGGGAGGTTTCACTGTATGTTTAATTTCTCATAACAGCATAACTGTTTTAATGCGATCAGCAGAATGGGCGATTAGGAATAAAGATGTGTGATAGAAAAGACAAACAATCAGAAAAGTTGAATTGAAATAGTTAAATATTAGTGAGGAATTTTCTGAAGAAAGACACTTATGAGCAATCACATGAAATGAATTAAAACAAAAAATAAGATTTTAGTGAGAAAAAAATTCATAACTTCGTCAATTCTCAAGCTATAAAATTCACTTAAACTTATTATAAATCTCCTTAATATTATCTACAACTTTTATACTGACAAGTTTATGGCGGAACCAACTCTTACTAAAAAAAAAAAATTAAAAAAGAAAAAAAAAGAAAAGAGAGGAAGAAGAAAAAATCATAACTTTGTCAATTCACAAGATATCAAATCCACTTAAATTTATTATGAATCTGCTTAATATTATCTACAACTTTTATGCTGACAATTTTTTGATAGTACCAACTCGTACAGAAAAAAAAAAATTAAACAAAAATAGGGGTTAAAGAAAAAATTATCATATTAATATGCTTCTGAAAAAAACAGCTCTTACAGAAAAATGAAATTAAAAAATCGTCAAAAGCGTCCAGAACTGAGTTTATCTCTAATCTTGATTTATTTTTTGTTGATGAAATTAGTACTTAACTTTGAAATCAACATCCGCCTATAGGCTGAACAGGCAGGGAATTTTTTATTATTATTATTCAATCACCAGCTTAAACACGCCGCTAATTATATGCCGAAATGTGGCATTATAAGTCGGATGTACATTTACTGATAAAAATAACACGTGTCAGCAAAATACGATTTGTTTAGTAAATCAACTCAAGTATGCTCAATATGTAAGTCGGCAATGCATGATGCTTTCTGGATTATCCCGCTATGGTGGACACATTCAGCATTTGATTTTCTAATTAGAATAAATTGTACCTTGCTTACACATTTTATTTTCAAGTACATGTTTTTTTAACACTTTCCAACAAAGTTGAAAAGTGTTTATGAATTCAGGTAGTCTGTCTGTCCGTCCGTGCTCTAACTCGCATAGTTATAGTCGTATTGCCATGCATTTTACATATGTTATTGGTGTTTACGGTGGCATGTTCGGTATGGAAAATAAAGTGTGTATCATTAACTGTTCATTTACAGGGACACTCAAAAGAATTCCGTTACATTATAGCCAATGGGTAATGATATTACACTATTTTAAATCTATTGAAGTTTGTATATATCACTGAAGTGTACTACAAAATGCTTACTGTAGAATATGATGTGCATATAATTGTCTGAGCGAAGCGAAGGCTAATACTCAACGCAATATTACAGCTACGATTGATATTAAGGCCATGTCCTACTTAAAAAAAAAGACCCAATAAAAGCTTTCGTTAAACATAACTCAAAAAATATTTACCGGATTTCTTTTCTGATTGCACCAGAAGGTACCTATGAGGGTCGCCTACTGAATGCACCTGCTATGAAAAATAAGTTCCAAACCGCTTAAAAATTATATAAAACAAGTTGGAAATTGCTCGTCAAACGTGGCAAATGAGGTGCGTTCGTACTATAACTAGTTTTATAATTATTTTTTGCACCCCATATTGTACTGAATGTATAATTTTTTGCACTTCATAAAGCGCATGGTCTGATACATCATTAAAATGCACTTCCAATATTTTTTTCCCATTCCCCGTAATGTAACGGAACACTTTTGACTGTCCCTGTAATTAAACTATACATCCGATTTTCCTAAAATTTGAAATAGCTCAACAAAATTTTGTAACAATTATATCTTTAAAATTTCAGACCATTCGGAAGGCTGTAATATCATTAAAATGCACTGCAATAATTTTTCCCATTGGCCGTAATGTAAAGAAAAACTTTTGACTGTCCCTGTAATTAAACTATGCATCCGATTTTCCTAAAATTTGAAAGGGCTCGACAAAATTTTGCAACAGTTATATCTTTAAAATTTCAGATCATTCGGAAGGCTCTCATATCATTAAAATGCACTTGAAATAATTTTTCCCATTGGCCGTAATGTAAAGAAAACTTTTGACTGTCCCTGTAATTAAACTATACATCCGATTTTCCTAAAATTTGAAAGGGTCAACAAAATTCTGCAACAGTTATATCTTTAAAATTTCAGATCATTGGGAAGGCTGTAATATCATTAAAATGCACTTGCAATAATTTTTCCCATTGGCCGTAATGTAAAGAAAAACTTTTGACTGTCCCTGTAATTAAACTATACATCCGATTTTCATAAAATTTGAAATGGCTCGACAAAATTTTGCAACAATCATATATTTGAAATTTCAGACCATTCGGTTGGGTAGTTTTTGCTCTGTTACATGCGGACAGACAGACGGACGGACAGACAGACAGACGGACGGACTGAACGACGACTATAGGTGCTACGTATTTATATAACTAGTAAATCTGCAGATCAGGAGCCTCAACGTCAGCTCTACAATTCATTGTGTTTAGCACCTTTTAAGTAATATTAATCTTTCTACAAAAAACGAAATTTAAAGTTTTGAAATTACATAAACATTTATAAAACGAAAAAATATTTCGAAGGTTTCTGACATTAGAAGCGTTAAATTAAACCCCTTGTTATGTAATGGTATTCTGAAAATCTCATGAGCTACTTATTCTGGTAATTTTTAGATAATAAAGTAGATTTCTTCAGGGGGGCAGAGCCCCCCTGAACCCCTTCGTAGTGTAATTTAATTTACATTTGTAATTATCAATTAATTGTGTTAATGTCCTTTAGTAAATTCTACCAATAGACGGAAACGTTCATGAATTCTTTTCTACAGCCCTGTATATTACGTGAAGATTTTTACGCGTCGTCTATAACATTTAAATTTAATGCAGACAAAAAACCCTCTTAAAACTGCTCATATCACATTTCCGGGGATTAGTATGCATAGTGTGCACCATATATCCAGTTTCTGCGGAGTCCTGTATATGGTTCTATTTAAATTCTGCAAACATTTGTTAGTATACTAAATGTAATTGGGCTGGGAAATACATAACTCAAATAATAAAAAAAAAAAAAACACTGAAGCAATTCGCGCTCATTTTCATTTATACTTACGAATTTATTTGTGTATTTCTGTATATGGTCTATACAATATTTAAGCACTACTTATTAAGCACAAATTTACTTAACGTTAAAACGCACACCATAATCGAAAATGCTCTTCAGCAATCATCCCTAATAGACCAGAATTGTATCCGAAATTTTTTATGTGACCCTATAAATGAACGATAAATACGATACAAATCATATTCAAGCTTCTTGTAGTCAACCACAGTAATGTAATTTAATTTCATAATGTTTGATTTAGTGCAACACAATTAACACACTGACGACAGGCAATTTAATTAAATCTGGGTTTAAAAACAGTAGAAGCTCCTTCCTCTTCTGAAAGTGTCTCGGAATTTGGTTTCTGAGATATGTTTTTCATGTTTATGCAGCAGTAAATATCTTTCAATGTACGGATGTAATATATAATATCTTACAATCTATAAAAAATATGGACAACACAATATAAATGTCTTTTCTGTAAAGTAGAAGTCACTCCCTTAGCCAATGATGTATTCTGAATAAAAACGAGAATTCTCGTTTCCCGTCGCTAATGTGTTAAAATAAGCTGTGAGGAGTTAGTTTTTTTCCCCCGTAGACCACATTTTAATCGACCACTTTTGTGTGACCCTGAAAAAACATATGCTTTGCACCCCATATACTACAAAAATGTTTCAAAAATACATTTCAATTTTATTATTTTGTAACAGAGTAACATCATTAAAAAACGCCACAAAAGGATTTTCTTCAAAGATTGTAATATTATGAATACTTTTGAGTTCCCTGTACGCATGCTGTAAGTGCTACACATAACATATTTTATAGTAACCAGGTTCTAGTGCACCTTAATAAAGTATATAAATTTCATTACGTTTAAAATTGTGTAACATTATTAAAATACACCGCAGACGATTTTTCCCAAAGACTATAATGTAACGGAATAGTTTTGAGTGCCCCTGTAATTAAGCTACACTCTTCTGCTACACTCTTCTGCTACACTCTTCATTTTTAATACCAAGCATACTTTGGCAAACGTCAATAACGTATATCAATTACATGTAATCCCGACTATATTTACGCGAGTTAGAGCACGTAGAGAAACACGGCAATCGACAGATAGAAAAACTAAAGTCATAAATACTTTTCATCCATGTTGGAAGGTGTTAAAAATGATTTACATGCCTTTAACTGTACTTTTTATTCACTTATAGCATGGTTAAACATTAATTTAAACATCCTAATCCATGCGATAGCAATAACATATTAAAAGCCCCCAAAATATGCATATCTGGAGATCTATAAATCTACTGGAAAATAATTCATTATCGTGCCCACTGTTAATTGCATAAATTGCATCGGTTTGGCGCGATAAAATATTTTTTGTGATAGCCTTTTAATAGTACCTGCAACAAAATTAACGTAATTTACTAACTTCATTCATATTTGACGCAATGATAGGCTACGAATAACAGTCGCTAGGCAACGAAGAAAAGGGGAAAAAAAGAAATATGTATCATATAAAACAAGAAAATTAATTTAAAAATTCTTTATATTATTGGAATACATGTATAAATGTCCTCAAAACATTATACACGTAAATAAAAAAATCTGATAGATATATTGATAAAACTTCAATATAATAGGAATACTTTAAAACCTTTATTTGGAATTTTAGTATCCATAATTTGACATTTAAATCCATTAATCAAACGTGCCATTTTCTTTCAACAAATGGAAATTTGAAAATCGTCTGACTTGCCGTAGAAAAGCATTATAAAGAAAAATAAAATCTTCCATATTTTCCGAACGAATGAACCAAATTTAACCAAAAACTATACAGCTACGTCCGGGTATCTCACGAATATGCCCAATTAATTTCAAGCTGATCGGGTGCTTTTTGCGGCAGTTATCGCGGAACAGACAGACGGACAGACAGACAGACAAACGGAAATCAAAACTTTTCGTGTCTCCATAGTAAGCCTTCACTGACGTTTCGGCAATTACGAACGCACCTAAAAAACTGATAAAAAAGCAAAATTTATCTGCATACGTCACAGATATTTGTTGTGCGTCACTTTCACTGGTAGATGTCTTCGTAGACAACTGATTTGAACACATGGAGTAAATAATAATAATAATAATAATAATAATAATAATAAACGCACGCAGTAATAATGAAGTGCCATAAAAAATTTAAATTTAATCAAACAGGAAAAGAAATCTGTTTGTTATTCCATTAAAAAGAAAAAAGGCATAAAAACTTTGATTTGAGATTTGGCGATAATCTTTCAATAGCATTTTTTAATCGCCAAAAGCATATTTTATATTTCGCGTGTGAAAATTAGAAACAATTATATCATGTTTAATAAAATATTTTGCTTTATAGCATCATTTTTTCTTATTTTCTTTATTTTTTAGGGTTTCGTACATCTGACAAAACCCTATTCGTCTCGCTCCTCTGTCTGTCTGTCTGTCTGTCCGTCTGTCACAAAGCCCGTTCTCAGAAACTATATACATGTTGGAGACTTGAAATTTTGCATACTTATAGCTGAACACCACATATCATACGACGAATCATAAAATTTTGAAAAGTCGTACATTTAATCCTTTGGGCTTCACATGTGTATTTTAAACAATTCTTTCCAATTGAGCCTTAATTAGGTTGGAGGCGTGAAATTTTGCATACTTATAGCTGAACACCTCACATCAAATGACAAACTATAAGATTTTGAAAAAGTCGTTCATTTAACCCTTTCAGCTCCCACTTATGTATTTTAAACAATTCTTTCTAAATGAGCCTTAATTAAGTTGGAGGCGTGAAATTTTGCATACTTATAGCTGAACACCTCACATCAAACTGCAAATCATAAAATTTTGAAAAAGTCGTACATTTAACCGTTTGGGCTCCCACAGGTGTGCTTTAAACAATTCTGTCTAAGTGAGTACCTAATTATGTTGGAGGCGTGAAATTTGGCATATTTATAGCTGATCACATCACATCAAACTACAAATCATAAAATTTTGAAAAAGTCGTACATTTAACCCTTTGAGCTCCCACATGTGTACTTTAAGCAATTCTTTCTAAGTGAATACCTAATTAGATTGGAGGCGTGAAATTTTGCATACTTATAGCTGAACACCTCGCAACAAATGACAAACAATAAAATTTTGAAAAAGCCGTACATTTAACCCTTTGAGCTCTCACATATGTATTTTAAACAATTCTTTCTAAGTGAGCCCCTACTTAGGTTGGAGGCGTGAAACTTTGCATGCTTATAGCTGAACACCACATATCATACGACATATAATAAAATTTTGAAAAAATCGTACATTTAACCCTTTGGGCTCCCACAGGCGTAATTTAAGCGATTCTTTCTAACTGAGAAATTGGAGATTTGAAATTTTGCATACTTATAGCAGAACATCTGAGACCAGGCGACAAATCATAAAATCTTGAAAAAGTCTTACGTTTAACCCTTTGAGCTACCACATATGTATTTTAAGCAATTCTTTCTAAGAGAGACCCTAATTAAGTTGGAGACATGAATTTTTGAATGCGTATAGCTGAATACCTCAGACCACACGGCAAATCATAAAATTTTCAAAAAGTCTTATATTATTTACTTCTCCGGGCTCTAACTTGGGTATTTTAAGCAATTTTTCTAACCTCCGCCCTTTTCACCCGGGGAGCACTTTTCCAACTTTTGCCGACACCCCTTTGACCATTCCTTCATATTTTGCACCATAGCCTTACATATTTTAGTCCCACTTTTTACCGCCAGGGTCGCCTTCTTATCTCGGGTGCTATCGGCCCAATCCCCTCGACTAATCTATCTACGGTTAGTCTATAAAACGGAGTTTCGTTCGGATAGAGGTTTGTTTAGAATAGAGTGCGCCCCTGGTTGCGAAATGTGGAAATAAGAGATTTTTTCAAAAGGATAAAGTGTTTTGAAAGGAATATTAAACGAAACCCTCTGTGCGATCTGTGATCACACTTACCTACTTGTTCACTATATTTATGCATGCTAAAAGTGCGTATAAATGCTATAGTTCATATACAGGGCTACAAAAATGAATTCGAAAAAGGTTACTGAGCATGAACATAAATTGCTTAAAGGTGGGTTTTAAAGGAGTTATGCATTTTTACGCTGAACTGAATTTAATGTATTAAGGAATATTTGTAGAATATAGATAAAATGATATACAGGGCCACGCAAAGAGTTGGATACGTGGCCGTCTATGGGTGATAATTTCTGGAAATGTAATTTCAGTAGTTTTAAGCGTGTTTTAGTTTGAATTAAAATTTAGCTAAATAGTGGCACGTAATAAAGGTACTAGGTAAACTACAGGCTGTACAAAATTATTCAAGTATGTTTCCATCTATTAGTATAAATTGCTGAAAGATGAATTTCAACCTTTTATGAATTTTCTTGCTAAATTAAATTTTCCCATTATATAGTATATATATCAACATACAGATCGAATACAGGGCTGTTCAAAAGAATTGGAATACATATTTGGCTATGGGCGGTAACTACTGAAATCAGATTTTTAAATGTTTACTTAGTTATCTTATTTACCTTATCTCACTAAGTAACGAAGTTTCGTTAAAGCTTTCAGGGAGTGTTGGAAAGTGTTTCATAATATATGCTGTGCGTATGATTTTTCTTACTTGTTTTAATGTTTGTTTTATGTTGTATGTTAAATTTTGAAATCATTTTTTCAGAACAAACATTCTTGAAAGTCTGGGCAACGCCGGAAACTTTAGTTTGTAACAGATAAATGGCTTCTGTATTTGTACATCTATGCTAATATTATAAAGCGATATAAAATTATAAAGTGTATAATATTAATAAAGCTTGCGCGTTTGTGAGGTGTTAAGTCTGAAACTACATAGCCAACTTAAAAAAATGTTGGTGGCCATTTCTGCTCCGAAGAAGAGACTATATTTTATGTCAGTGCAACGACCTATATCACTGCAGGAGCAAACAAATTCTATAATTGCAATTTCTGTGATAGTGATTGGGTTAGAAATTTTTAATTCGGTGTGATGGTTACTTTTAAGATGTAAATACTCGTTATGAACGCTCTCTAAAAGGTTCGAAAATTCAATTTGACAGATAAACGTAAAAATTTCTAGAAATGTTCTAAATTATGATGTATTTGGAATACGGAAATTTCTGGGATACTGTTGGGGTTAGAAAGTAGAACTTTGGCATGGCAGTAATTTGTATGATGTTGTAGCTCGTTGTAGAATGAATTCTAAAAAATCGAAAGACTAAACAAAGCGAAAAAAAGATCTAAAGATGATCTAAGTAACAAAGTACATGGAATTGTTAGGAATATAAACATGAAAATTGACATGGCTGTATTTATCATGACGTAAATTCTCGCAATAGAACAGTTTCTAAAAATGTCGCTATATAAAACACTGCAGAAACAAAAAACGTTCGAAAATTTTCTTTTTCTGTGTTACTGCTGAGCCCAAAACCTTGAAATATTGCTTCGGGTTAGTTTTAAAATTTAAAATTGTCTCTGTGAATGGTTTCTAAAAAACTTTAAATCTAAAAAGATGAAATGAACGGAAAGCGTTCTCAATTAACATTAATTTGGAATTATTAGATATAGAAACTTTAAATATTTCATAATGCCGCATTTCCTCCACAAAGCGTGCAATTTAAATGCAACAAAACAGATAGATACCCACCTAGCATTAAATAAATTGTGTAAATATTAAATAAAGACCTGTATGAAACAGTGAGTAGGTTGCCCGAAAGTACTTGTTAAAGTGTTCCTTCTCTAGGCTTTTCTCTCTCTCGCCAAGGCCACTAACAGCGGCAAGTACCGTTTTAAATTTGATATGAATTTTTTTTCTGATTCATTTTTCTAGAGATTTTATCATAAGGTCATATTCTCAACTGTCATTAGTAGATTTTATTATATATTAACTTATTCTGGTGAAATTTCGTTATCGGTTTCATATGGGCGTATTTTAGCTTGCATGATTTGCTGAAAAAATATGTGATTTGTAAATTACTTCAAATGACACTTTGACAGCTCAAAGGTTATGCAGACGATATATTCAGATTTTGTGTCATACTTTATGCTGCAATCATTGCCGATTTCTTTTATTTAATACATGCTAAATACAGCTCAACTTGTGCAGAATATGTTTGAAAACAAAACAATACAGCGTATGTAGTGGCCAGCAAGCACTCATCATTTAAATCCGATCGAGCATATTTAAAACAGACTCTAACGATGCATTGTATGCCACAATTGATGTGTTCGGTACTTTGATACTACATCAGATTTAGAACAGAGAATTCCTTAATTCTTATCCACAACCTCATTGCATGCGTGGAAAACAGATATTGTACAATATTAACTTTTCCGGGGGAGCACACACTATATAAAGTATAGTCCATTCTTTTCAAATATCATATATTTGTCATTTAAAGTTACTCAAATTGGTGCGGAGCGTCTGATTGTGCTTTTGACATAATTTTATACAGTTACAATTACGATATAAAATAATTTAGAGTTTCATTTTCTATTTTACTTTTAATATATTGCGTACTTACAATTTTATATCCATGCATGTCTGTCTTGCATGGGTTGCTTTCCCATTTTTTTTAACAGTGTATACGAATTTATATATAAGATTTGGTAATCCTACGACTCGTTTGTTTTCATCATCTCAATTTATCGCAGTATATGGACAATTAAAGATAACATCTCACTTTCTTTGCTTCCACATGTTATTATTAAATCTATGTTCTCAGCAATATCGCTCAGACTAATCCCTCAAAGGGAAGTCCTAGTTTATCGTTCATTTAGACGGAAAAACTATTTTGCTACAGTACTGCCTATGAAGAATAGTTGCAGGAAATGCGTTTTCAGTTATAATACACTTTTTAAAATTTAACTACGTTTTTGCGTATTACTTGGTGTGTATAAATTCTATCGATCTTATACAGAGCTGCGCAAAAGATCTCAAGTTCATTTCCGTTTATTGAGGAAAATTGCTGAATGGGAAATTTCAACTGTGCTATGCATTCAATTGAACTAACTTTTAGCATACTATGTAATATACATGTGAACCTATAGATCATATACAGGGCTGCACAAAAAATTCAGATATTTTTCGTACTATACGTGGCAATTGCAGAAATCGGGTTTTCAAATACGATATGCATTTTCTTGTTTTTCATTTTAATAAATTGTAAATTTTTTTACAGTATTCTGAATGTGTTGGAAAGTGTTTCATAATCTATGCTGAACGCATGATTTCTCGTTTTTTTTTTTTTTTTAAGCCCCTGATATGCTATTTCTTTCGACCAGAAATTTAAGTGTCGTCTCCAAAAATTAACGTTCCGTTATATAAGACAGCCGTAAAATAAAGCAGATATATCATTGTACGGGATAATCTGTACTGAAATTTTTTAAACTTCTAAGCATCGAACATTTTCAATTTTTATACCGTCGTATAGGGAAACTTGTTTGAAAACTGCAATTCATTTTTGAGGTATTAAATTTGTTTTGTAGTTTTCAGCGCTATTAGTTTAATGTTGGCAACTCAAGTACTCCATTTCTGTATAAAGGGAAAGGGAAAATAGTAATGATATCTTTTTGTTGCTATTTCCCCATAACAATTGCAAAAAATGTAATTAAAATACGTGCTATTTTTCAAAAATATAAATGAATGATTTCTGATAAAACGTGGAGCTATTATAAACTATATTTAATTTTAAATATCTATATTAATGTTACAAACAAATGAAGTCATATGAATCATTAGATAGCCGATTTTTTTTTTTTCAAGTTTCTTAAATGACGACATCGTTTTTTTTTTTTGTTGTTTTTTTTTTTGTTTTTTTTTTTGTTTGTTAATCATTTGCAAAAATGGTTATTGTCCTCGGTCAGGGTAGGAAATCAAAAACATATCTGAAGCTTTTTATTAGTTGAATCCCGCATTTTATTCGTTTTCTGATTGGTCTATACAGTAATCTGTATTTTCCCTTTACTTTCAACAGAGATGGATACTTCTGTTGCCACTATAACAAAAAAGTAATAAAAACTACAAAAAAAATTAATTTCTCAGAAACAAATTGAGATACAGCTTTCAAACAAATTGCATTTAAAAGTACATTTTTTTCTCTATACGACGGTGTAAAAAGTAATATTGTGGGATGTTTAGAAGTGTAAGAATGAAATCTCATTTAAAATTGGTCCAGGAATGTTAATGTTTAATCCATGGCGTACGTAATCTATGACCAGTTCCGTAGAAGTTTAAAAATTTACAGTACCGAAAATTGTAAAACTGAAATTTCTTTTAAAATTTGTTCATGATGGGTACAGGAATGTTAATGTTTAATTCATGGCGTACGTAATATATGATCAACTCCGTGCGAATTTTTATGTCTTAAATTTTAGTCTTCGAAAAAATCATTTTCCAAATGGTTGTTGTAATTTGTTAAATTGCATTTTTTCTTTGCTGTTGTTGTCAAAATTGAAATATTAAAGAAAGCACTTTACTCAACTCACTTTTAATTTCACCATCTTATAATTTAATTGATAAAATAAAAATAAACAGGCATTGTCAGTTACACCGAAAAATTGTCTTTTCATTGCAGAAGAGCTGTTTAGCTGAAAACTTGCTGTAAAAAATCATTTAGTATATTTTTCTGGATAAATAAATCTTTTATAAAAACTGAAATATAAAAATACACTTAATAGATTGATCGTAGAAAGCTATTTTTCATAGGGTTCATAAGGATGATAATAAATTGCTTTTCTCGGCATGTTGAATTAGTAATAAAGTAGAAAAGCACGTTTGTAAGCTTTGTGATAAAAGGTTCAGAAGCCGATAAACTAATCTTATATTTTCCGTCTAAAAAAGAAAATAATAATAGCTTAAAGAAAAATATTTCAGAGCTAATCTCTGAATATTAATTTCTCAATAGATGTATCAAAATGGTAATTGATATGTTAATATTCGGAAATATACAATAAAAGCACTACTACTAAAAATATTTTATCATCATCTACCTAATATTTTTCTCTTATTCGTGGTGTGAAATTCTTGATATTTACTACAACGATCTCAAAACATATTTGTCAATTATAAAAATATTAAAATCTATAAAAAATAATGATTGCAGTTAACTGTAGCTAGAATTAACAGAAATTGCAAGTACGGTAGAACCTATTTTATCCGAAACTCTTTTAACCGAAGCTCTCGGTTAACCGAAATCCAATTTTAAAGATTTTTTTTAACTGTCACATTTCTTGCGTGCAAAATCCATTTTGAAAGCTTATTGTTTAAACTATCATATTCTATTATCATATTCCTTGTGTGCAAGCGGTCCTTTCCGAACCATGAGTGTTTTGGCGCAGAATGTCCCTTAGGGGATTTTGCGCCACAAAAACCTCATAAAATTAACCAACCAACCAACCGAACCACGAGTGCATATAAATATTTTTGATCCCCTTTCTTAGAATTCCTTAAATTTAACTTGAGTTCCCGAACGCTGTGGAATGGAACGAACAAATTAACAATTCTGAAGCTTTTGAATGGTTTGCAAAAGGTTTGGCATGACTGGAGCACCAGAAAGACTGTGATACTTGTAAACTGATAATATTTAAAACTTCGTGATAAAGCTTCAAAGCAACGGCAATCGAAACTGCGACAAACAAAACATTGTTTCAAACCCGTGAAATATGTAAAAGATACTTAATTTCACAATTAAAATTCAGGTAATTTATTCTTCAATTTTGCTATTGCTTTATTTTTATTAAGCACTTGTTACCGTAATAAGAAATAGCGCATGTATTTCTCATTAATCTTAAAATTGAAACATTCTCGATTATCCGAAAATTTCGATGGTCGTTCCAAATTACTTCGTATAATCGAGGTTCAACTGTATATATATATATTTTTTTTCGAATAATGAAGGAAACAATCATTTTTAAAACTTTCCAACGTAGTAGAAAAGTGTGAATATAATCGATGGTTGTAACGAGGGTGGGGTTCCAGAGTCTAGGGTTCCACGTTTTTGTTTTTTTTTTAAACTTAATTAACTTTGTTTAATCCCAAAAAATTTAAAGATTTAATAAAATAAAGTTTACTGTACTAAAATAGTACTATTTTCAGCTTCTAGTCGTAAGTCTGCGACATTGTGTACAGTTTTATCTTACATTTTACCAATAAGTTGTGACTGATCCTTGATAATTTTAGATAACTTGTTGAATTAATTTAATTTATATGATTGAATAAAAGAAACCTCAATTGACTCGGGTTTGAAAAATTAATCAGAAAAAGAAGGCATAATCAGATAATTCAAACTCATTTAGCATTTTGAAAATTGCAATAAAAGTTTTATTTTTAAAGGAAAAAAAACTTCGAAAAATTTCAGTTTTTGAGAGGAGAATCATTAAAATAAACCATGAGTGCCGTAGACTTAACCTTAAAAGCTTAAATTAAAACCCACGCGCGCGATTATTTACATAATTTAGAACGTGTGAAATTTTGAACAGGGGACTCTGCTCCGTTATGCAAATACACTGGATCAATGGTTGCTTCAAAACTGCACGGAAAATTTTCTCCTCTTTATCTTACTGTAGAAACGGGGACAATATATAGTCTTACCCCATGTTATAAATTAGAAGTCGTTAGTCGAATTTTTAATTTTATATTTATAATTCTTATACCACGCAGCGACGAATCGCTCTTCAGTGAATAATAGAAAAGTATAATACGTGTAATAATATATAGTTAATTGAAATAAACACTTTGAAATAGCACAATGTGTTTACATTAATTTCACTTGAAAAATATTTTAGTAACATTCACGCTTTAACCCTTTCTTTTCTTTCTAACCGATGACCAGGCCCCTACCTGCCGGGTTGCCCCAGCTTAACGGGTTTAGTACCTGGCATCGGGGCGAAAGACCGCCTAATCGCCGCGAAGCGGCAATAAACCTGACATCATTGCCTCGATCGTCATCACGCTTTAACCCTTTATCTACTGACGGTACTTATAAGTACCACTCACTTTAAACTTTCATCCCATAGTGAATATTACTAATATTATAATGGTACTTTGGAAAAACACTGTTTTTACTCCACTTTATCTGGATACATGACAGCAGTAGTTCTAGGTTTGTTATTTTAACGAGGAAGGAGGCTATCTTTGAAACAGCCGATGTGTTTTGTGCCGACATTTTGTACAGATTGTCACGCTCGTCTTTTTATTGCTGCAAACACAGTAAAGGATATAAGATAAGGATTGGATTTTTTTATGTGTTCATTATAATCTTAGAATACAATTTGACTAGCTATTTTAGGTGAACGGTGTATGTATTTCATTTAACAGTTGAATTACTTAGTGGTATATTAGATGTAAATTTCCAACTGGGCGAAAAATGTCCGGACCAGGATACGAACCAGGGATCTTCTGGCTGAAGCCGCCAGTGCTCTACCATCTAGCTATCCCGGACGAATCTGGTGGAACTTTCTCACCCAGCTAACCTTAATGATTATAGCAATCTAGTGTTACTCAGCGGTACTTATAAGTACCGTCAGTGCACTGGAAGAAGCAGTGTGGAGAGAAATTTCTTGTTTACTTTTCGTCTGTGTAGTTATCCATTTTTTTTATTTTCTTTAAAATGTAATGCATTAATAATTTTCCTAGTATTTCTTTTCTGTTTCGTCATTATTTTTGTAGGAAATCGAAAAAGTAGTGGCTCCGGCTCATTTTTTGCTATGCTAAAAATGACATATGTAAATTCGTATATTGCATATGTGGAGATGCGAGAGAACATGTTGTCCCTGGAATATAAGCGTTGCATAACTAAAGGACTGCTAAGAAGATCGAAAACTAAAAAAAAAAATAGTTCTTTGTAACCATTTCAGGGCAAAACATTTTCAATGGTAAGTGTTGAAATAAATGATTAGCACCGGAATTTCCCAAAAACATTATTTGTAAATAAGAAAAAGGCTATATTTCACATAGTACTTGTTAAATCGAAAATATTTTACCACAATTCTGGCGCCATTTGAAATATACCTAGTGGGTTTTCTGTTACGATATCTTAGTCATAGTCTGGGGGTACTTTAAAGTATTACTTTAATTAATTAGCTCTAAAGAATTAAATTTATCACGGGTGGGTACTTTTTTATGAATATCCTTTAATTTTCATTATAGTAACTGAAAAAACAAATTACATGAAAAAAATTACAGTAGATCAATACAGTAGATTAATGCAGTAGATAAATGGATAAACAGCTCTCAAGATTGGTTGGCTCAGAAGTTAGCACAAAAGGATGATGGCCATGAAAGTTTCCGTTTTGCCTAACTGTTGGTCGCAGCCCTTTGTAGCTGAGAATTTCACCAGAGCAATCGTAGATATAGTGTTGCTGTCAATACACTCAATGAAAGATCGGATGATATTAAAGGCAATTCTGTTATCACATGCTCTGATATTGCTTTTTTAGAAATTCACCATCGATCGGACACTTTGTTATAATTATTCCGGACACATTATTTCATTGTCAATGCGTTGAAACTAAAATCGGTTGTTGGAAACGGCAGCATCTTCACCGCATAGGAATCGAATTTTGAGATGTGGTCAGAAAACCTATTCAAGACCGCTCAAGGGTTTGAAATGCATCAAAAGGCGCAGTTTAGGTATGAAAAGTCAAGAAGTGCTCAAGAGCAAACATTCTTTCAACAAATAAAATAATCATAATGTTCATTTCAAAATGACAAATTATCAATGTTTGCTTGACGATATCACATTTAGTAGTAATGGGTAATAACATAAGTTCCAAAAGTATTCCGGGTAAAACCTATCCCCCTTAAAATGAATTTGAGCAACAAAAAATAACTGCGAATTACATACCTTCATAAGCAGTGGTGGGATTCAGCTGGTTCTCACCTGTTCGGTAGAAACTTTTTGGGGTATAAAATGTGTTGGGAGCCTTGGGGTAGAAAACCAGTTCTTAAATTATTTGAATCCCACCACTGTACCAAAAACAGTGGTGGAAACCAGACGGTTCTCACCGGTTCGGTAGAACCGTTGCCAAATATTTTGTTAGTTCGGCGAACCGGTTGTTAAAATGGCACTTGTAGTGTTGCAACCACAAATTTACATTCCTTAAAATCTTCATTTTCTCAATATCGTATCCTAAGCATAACACATTGACATTTTCTCATTTTTTCATGTTTGTGTTGCGTCTACGATTCCCACAAGATAAATGCACTGGTTTGGCATCTTTATAAAAGAATAGTTACATATTCTCAAGGATATTGTTTAGATTCGAAGTTTTTGGTCACAGAATATTATCGCCTTAATTTTTCTAAAATTCTATCAACTGTTCAGTGTTTTGTTTATCAAGAAAATTGTATATTTTATTATTTAAACAAAATAAGCTAAATTTTATTGTTTACACAATTTGTTATATATATATATATATATATCCCATATGTGCATACTGTAACAAAAAGAAATAGTTTTACAGTCATTTGTGTGACTAATTATATATAAATTGACATTAACTACGATCTCGGCGAATCGGTGACAAAACTTAACGCCACACATATTTTCCTAAAATCCAAAAATAGCGACTTATTGCTTTTGCGACCGAAAATGACGATGAATTTGTACACTTTTGTCTCTTCGTTTTTCTTTCTTTTCTGATTGATCTGAAAGTTGACCAATTAACACATTTTCCAGAATAATACTTAAAAACTTGCTTGTATATTTAGGAAAACTGGGTGGAGTACTTTTAGAAAAATTATTTCTTTTACTCCCATTTTTAAATATAAATATGGGTTCCGCTATGTTCCGCTATGTAAATAATGTTCCGCTAAGTTCCTTTTTATTATACAACAGGAGGGGAAAAATAAAAGAAGCCCAGACGAGGGGATACGATTGGACGTGAATGATTGACGCGCCCACCGAAATCGCTTCAGATCTTAGTGCGGGCTGTGTCAGTGTAAGTGTGATCAGTGCAAAGGTGAAAATCAGGGTGGCTTCACAACCTTAACTCCTGACAGAGTTCTTAGCAGAGATCAATCTGTTCTCGGCCCTACATGGCCACCCAAGTCACCAGATCTGTCAGTGTGAGATTACTTTTTGTGGGGAACCCTCAAGTCTAAAGGGCATCGCAACAACCCTCATAGTCTTCAAGAATTGCAGCAGAACATTTCTGATGAGATTGTAGCAATTCCATAAGTTCAGCTTCGATTTGCCTTCCGCAACTTGCTGATTAGGGCCCAAAAGTTCCAAGAAATAAATGGTGAATGATTTTCAACATCTGCTATAAGCAGGTTAGCGAACTAGTATTTCCTTTCCTTTGCTGTGTTTCTTTGTAACCTGGAACTCTGCTCTCCGGGCCACTTTTATTTGCCCCACCCTTTACAATAATACCACTCAGTTTTGGGGATAAAAAGTGTTGGGGTATCCGAAGTAGCGAATTGGTTGTTAAATTATTAGAATCCCACCAATGACCATAAGCCCTATATATACTTAAAATTTAATAAAATTTTGAACTTGCGGATTAGAAACGTTCAGTTGTTAGTCATATATCAATCATATATTTTCTCAGGATTAAAAAATAAACACTTTATTAAATGTAACGTACCACTTATAGCATCTACTTTCTATAATGAGCGTATGATCAATAGTGAAATGGCATATATTAATTCTGCTAAAACATTTCTCAGTTTCAAAATATTTTAGAACAAGAAATTTATAGATACTCATTTATTTCCTCCGAGGAAAATTATTGTGTTACATGATTCATAGTATTTTTACAGTGCTATCATTAATTTTCATTTAAAATTCAAGATAAATGGTATTAATTTTCTAACATGCTTTCATGTAAAGAAATTTATTAACGTGTCTTTGAGCAGAGAATTTTTAATTTTAACAACAGAAATGTAAGTAAATTTTTCAGAAAAAACATATATTTCCATGTAAAACTATTTTTTTCTTCAGACTAAGAAATCTGCATTTATCCCAAAATAACAGCTTTCAGGTAACTTTCATTAAAAAAAGCAATAAAAAGAAAAGTGCCCAGTTAAACTGATGGCATTGAGCTCACAGGCTATTCACACTAATTGTATATTATACTCTTATTTCAAAGAATAATGCCCCTCAAAAAATAAATGAAAAGGGATTAGCCCTCGTTACCCCCACCCCCTTTATACACTGGTTATCAAAAATTAAGGAAAAGTCACAAAATGCCAATTTTTAAATACGGGAATACTCAAAAGGAATTAATATAATTCAAATAATTACTATTCCTGCAGAACAGCTAGTCCATATAACATCTCATTCAGGTCACACATGGTCACAAGATTCACAGTCACTACGGCGAAGCAAAAAATAGGAAATTCCATACGTCTCTTTTATGAGTCTCAAATGACTACTATATGTGACTCCACTGACAGGTCACTGTGACTGCTGCTTTGTGGCGAGTCACCAGGTGACTTTACAATGTCTTTTCATTGAGACTCTCGTGTGACTCTCATCTGGAGACTCAATTTCAAAGTCATTGTGAAGGTTGCATTATGATAAATCTCCAAATAATGTCAAATTAAAGTCACATGGTGACTTTAATTTTATATTTAACCAATGAACCTTCAAGTCTAATGAAGGAAGCTCCATATCGGAAATAAACGGTATATCAAATGGAAGGAAATCGAATAATTCTGCATGAAAAACCCATTTATCTAAAAAGGGGGAGGACTAGCCCCTGTCCCTCCTTCTTTATACTTAACCAGTAAACCTCCAAATCTAATCAAGGCAGCTTCTTAACATAATAAACCAGTATACCATATTGGAGGAAATCGAATAACTCTGTATGAAAAACTCATTTATCTAAATTAAGGCTGGGGGTCTAGTCCCCGTTACCCCCCTTTGTCCTTAACCAATAAATCATCAAAACTAATCAGGGAAGCTCCTTAACATAATAAACCGGTATACCAAATTTGGAGCAAATCGAGTAATTCTGCATGAGAAACCCATTTATTTAAATTAAGGGTGAAGGCCTAGCCCCCCTTTTCCCCTTTATACTTAACTAATGAGCTTCCAAATCTAATCAAGGCAGTTCCTTAACATAATAAGCCGGTATACAAAATTTGGAAGAAATCGAATAATTCTGCATGAAAAACCCTTTTATCTAAATTAAGGGGGGACTAGCCCCCCCTTTCCACCTTTATCCTTAACTAATGAACCCCCAAAACTAATGAGGAAAGCGCCTTATCAGAATGAACCCAGAAAAAAAATTTTAAGCAAATCGGATGTTTCTATCAAGAGTTATCGCGTTTCGTACATACATACACACATACGTACGTACATACATACATACAGAACCGGCGGGCACATTATCTCTCAGGCTTTGATAGCCTGTGAGCTAAAAAGCTACCTGTTGCAGCCGTCCGGAGGAAAGCACTTTGAGAAAATTTTGGTATATTTTCACCGATCATGACCTCCCAGACCCCAAAACCACCCTCCGTTGAAATGTAACTTATATATATATATGTATATATTTAAGTATTGCGCGGCAGCGCAATACTTATTTATTTCCAGTGTCACTCCTCAATGTTAATTTAACATGGAAAAGCCTATGGAGATGATAACTTATTCATTTTTTCTTCCCACCTTTTTGTCCCTGATGCCACTCATTTTCTATTCTTTACTAATTCTAATGGTATTATAAATTTAAAGTGTAAAAACGTTTGCCTGACGTCAGGGTCAAAACGAATGGTAAAATGCCTTTGCATATGGGTGAATTATAACCCAGAGAGAAACATGGGCCAATTTTTGCTTACATTATTTAATTATTTTTCTTAATAATTCCAATTTTCGCTTTTTTCATTGAAAATCAACGGACATTTTTTCATAGAAAATGTAACATTTTCACTTCATTGTTGCAAAAATTTCAAAAGCCGTAATAATTTATTTCTTTTTAGGTGAAAGATTTTCACGTGAAATATTAAATTGAGCTAGTTTTTTTTTTTTTTTTTTTTTTCAAAAATTAAAAAGGTGAATATGGCGTCATAGTGGAAATAAAAAGGATATTTACAGAATAAGTTTTTGCTTTGGTCAAGTTTATATTTTAGTAAAAAGTTTCTAATGGATAGCTATTTTTACGCAGGTAACGAACTTAGTGGGGAATTAGATAACTTAAATTTTAAAATGTATTTTTTTTTTCGAGATGAGAACTATTTATACCCCAAGTTAAACTTAGGTAATAATTTTCTGATGTGTTTACATCACCCCTTGGGAGAGATTAAGGTTTAAAAATTTAAGTAAAACTTTTTATTTTTATTTTTAACTGTATCACAGCTATAATATTGTTAAATATTAGCAGTAAGGATTCAACACAATTTACATTTACATTCATAGCGTTCCTGAGTGGGAAATAGGGTATCTAAATTTAAGTGAAGTTAATTTTTTATGATTTGATTATAGATTTTTTATGTTCAGATTGGAAGTTTTTGTCCAAACTACCGCAACCTGCTTTACTACAGTGGTGAAACATTTTGAATTACACATTGGTAAACTGCATCCCACATTGCGATGCAATACCCCATGCATCAAAGCCTGATGAAGATACTCGCTATTAATTTTGAAATGCGTTCGTCTGAGTGCAGTAGTTATTCAAAAAACTTGATCATATTAAACAAAAACATAATTTGAAGAACAAATTAAAAAAACAAAATTTATTTCCTACATTGTTTAAGCCCTAGAACGGACAGATATTAAGTTATTTCATTCAATTAGTTCTACATTTAATGTTAAATTTTTGTAACAAATTAGTTAAGCCAATTGAAGATTAGAAAATAAAAATAAAATTTATACAATATGATACTTAAAACACCCTAAAAAATAGGTTTCGTTCAAATGAAATCGAAATAAATCTTAGACTTCTTCCATTTTTAATTGAAAATATTTGTTTTGCAGATTTTGTATTATGTTTATGACAATTGTGCATAAAATGATATGATGCTTGCAAAATACAAAATTAAAAAAAATGTCTAAGATTTATTTCGATTTCATTTGAACGGAATCTAATTTCTTAGGGTGTTTTAAGTATCATATTGTATGAATTTTATTTTTATTTTCTAATCTTCAATTGGCTTAACCAATTTGTTACAAAAATTTAACATTAAATGTAGAACTAATTGAATGAAATAACTTAATATCTGTCCCTTCTAGGGTTTAAACAATGTAGGAAATAAATTTTGTTTTTTTTAATTTGTTCTTCAAATTATGTTTTTGTTTAATATATATATCCACACACACACACATATATATATATATATATATTTTTTTTGAAACAGTCATCGATAATATTCGCAAAATCAGATAAGTGATTTAAATCAAAAACGTAAAAGAATTTATTTATATATACACCGGCCTCCAAAAGTTAAGGTACAGGGACAGGATGCTTTGTATTGTACACGATTTGTCGAATATCTACCAACATTATTTTCAAATTGTTCTTGAACTTCTAGGATGTAAAGAACATGTTTGGTTTTATATTTCTCGGTGATAATTTATCGGGGGTACAATTAGGGGGCTAATAATAAATTCAATAATAAAATAATATTTGCGATCACCTATGTAACAGAAAAGGGTGGAAATGATTTGTCATTGTGGTAAATGACTATTTGGGTCCTGTTCAACGTTTTTATGCATTTGTGTAAGCATAGCACTCATATTCGTGAAGATGTTAACGTTTTTGTGAAAAATTCAGAAATTTTTTGTTTATAGCATACAGAGTTTTCAACCAAATTTAACACAACTTTCCAAAAACCTGACAAAGAACAGTAGCAACAGTATACTGCAATTAAAACATGAATATATTGAATATTTGACGAGATATGAGCACTTGTATGAAATAGTTTTTAACTGCGCATGTGTATAAGATTTCAAAATTTTTATTTCATAATTTGATAGCCAGCTATTTTGAGTAACTTCTGTAAAAAGTCCAGTCAAATATTGTGAAAGCTCTAAAAGATATAGCGAGTTGCTTGAAAAGTTGTGGAAAAACCCTTATAATAAATCTATTTTTAGAAAACAACTCACTATATCGCCCCTATCTTTGTGAAATTTCTTGATATTTGACTGGACATTTTAGATAAGTTGCCCTAAATAGCTGACTACCAAATTATGAAATAAAAATTCTGAAATCTTCCACGCATGTGCAGTTAAAAATTATTTCATACAAGTGCCCATATCTCATCATATATTCAATATATTCATGTTTTAATTGAAGTGTACTGTTGCTACTGTTCTTTGTCAGGTTTTCGGAAAGTTGTGTTAAATTTGGTTGAAAACTCTGTATGCTATAAACAAAAAACTTTTGAATTTTTCACAAAAACGTTAACATTTTTGCGGATATGAGTGATATGCTTACACAAATGCACACAAACGTTGAACAAGACCCAAATAGTCATTTAACGCAGTGACAAACCATTTCCAGCATTTTCTGTTGCATAGCTGATCGCAAAATTATTTTATTATTAAATTTATTATTAGCCCCCTAATTGACGGCCCGACTAAATCTTCATCGAGAAATATGAAATCAAACATGTTCTTTACATCCCAGATGTTCAAGAACAATTCGTCAATAATGTTGGTAGATATTCGACAAACTGTGTGCAATAGAAAGCATCCAGTCCCTGTACCTTAACTTTTGGAGGCCAGTGTATATATAAATAAATTCTTTTACGTTTTTGATTTAAATCACTTATCTGATTTTGCGAATATTATCGATGACTGTTTCAAAAAAAACTTTGACTAATGCATAGTTGTTCTGACAGACGAAAGGTAGCAGCATTAAACAATTAAACTGAAAAATATTAATTTTTTATCGTACAATGACTGCAGCATCATTATTTTTAACTAATTAGAATTCGTATAATTTTAATTCATTCATAGTTTCTAAAGTCCTATTATGTTTTTCTCTCTTATATGTGTACTAATCTTATTAGTTTTCTCAATTATATAATTTTGTATTTTCTTCTGTATACCTCTGCAGAAATTGCTCTACCAGGTCAGCAGACAAATGTTATGTTGTTATCCTGAATTCTAGAAGTGTTATACTGAATCTGAATCCATTCTATTAAATGCGAAATCTATTCTAGTAAATATGAAAAGACAATTCAAAATCTTATTTTTTCCTAGTGTTGAATCTTTATTTTAATGTTATAAGTTTATATTCAAATCGTCGTTCTTCAAAATAATTATTAAATTTTTTAAGAAATTTTAATATCACAAATCATAACGAATCGCTTCTTTTTTATCAAGGTTCGTACTCTACAATGAAAGTTAGTAATTCTAAATCATTCTGATTTGTACTATGAAAATCAATTCTAAAATACTGTACAACTGAGAAGAATTGATTTAAAACAGTAAAAAAAAATTGCCCAGTACTAAAAACCTAATGTTACTATATACTTCAGTACTTAAATGATTATGTCTACTCGATGTCACCGTTTGCAAAATGCAGAAAAATTCTCTTCAGAAAGCAGAATAATGACATTTAGCAAGGAAAAAAAAAGAATCAAAAAATATTTCTCAAAATACAGTGCATTTTTCTCGTACAGAATCTATTTTTTGTCGCGCTCAGTTAAAAAAAGATTTGTGTTCAACTCGATATAACAATAAATTCTTTTAGCGCCAAGCACGTGTTGATTAAGTTTTATGTACCCTGAATGGTTGGATTCTGTTTTCGGTAAAATTCCATGGTCTTTGATTGATTGAATCGTGTATCCCGACTTCTATTGGAAATTTCTTGAAAATTTCTTCAGATACTAAAAGCCAATTTTTTAGCCCTATGTCACCAAAATATCGCCAAATTTGGCGATATTCTTTCATTTGGCGCCAAGCATGTGTTAAGTAAGTTCTATGTGCACTGATTAGTTGAATTCTGTTTTCGACGACGTTTTATGGACTCTAATTGGTTGAATCATGTATCTCTAGTTCCTACTGAGAATTTTTGGAAAATTCTTTCAGATTCTGAAAGCCAATTATTTTTCCAAATAGCGCAAATTTGGCGATATTCTTTCATTGGGCGCCAAACGTGTGTTTTGGCATTAGTAATCTTGAAAGTCAATTTTCCCGCCAAATGTCGTCAATGGCACCAATATATCTCCAAGTATCGCCAAATTAGACGAAATGTTGCCAACTTTACGATTTCGTTTACTGCCAGCTGTTTAACAACTTAATAACCATTTCAACTTTTACTCCCATTGACATGCATCGACACGCAGTGACCGCAAAATGACCCACTAATCGAATTTTCTGGAACATGTGACCTAGCCCAACAATCTTCTCGTATCCCAAAACGGTAGGATACAAAATTTAGTCAAAATTGTTGAGCTGCTTTTTAGATAAAATTTGCATACACACATCCACACAAGATTTGCTCGTATTGTAATATATGATATCTATTATACTGACTCAGTAAGAAAAATCTGAAAATTAAGTGTAATTAGTGAGCATTTATTTCCTGTGGAAATAATTAGGTATCTTTTTTTGCTTTTTAGGTAACAAAAATACATAAAGAATATTATTTTTCAATGAATGAGGAAAAGGTATAAAAAAAATTAACAGAGATTTACCGTGTGGTCAAACACAAGACCCTACACCCCTTTACCATAAAAAAGACCAGCTAATTTTTGTCCTTTAGAAATCAGTCCTCTCGATTAGGCAATATGATTTAAGCTTGAATAAATGCTTGAAAAACAATAATATCTAAAGTCTGAAAATATTTAGATTACGTTCCTATGGTATTAAAGTGATTCTATAATATTAATATTTTAAGATAATGAAATGAGCCATTATTGATACATAATGTATGATTAGTCTTTATAACTCCTTAGAAAAGAGTAACGTACCAGAAAATATCTTTTGAACATAATGGAAGCTTGAATTAACTCTCTTTCTCCTTCAGTATGTGCATAAGTATGTAATCATGCATGTATGCATGCATAATTCCTAAGGTTTTTTAAGGCCATTAAAATTCATTTCAATTTCATAATATCAGGAGAATTCTTAAATAACAGCTGAGTCCGAGCTTACGTAAAAGATTTTAAGGAGCAATAAATAGTTGAGCTTACTAAAGGTCTACACGTGACTGAAAGATTTTTAATTCACAACACTCGGTCCGATCCGACACCAAGTTTTACTTTTTATGAAGACTAGGGCCGGGCAAGACTTCTTTTTTTTCTGGATCGAGCCGGACCTGAACTAGAGGTCTGCACGGGCTGAAATTTTCAGGACCAATTCCGACCCAACCCGTATGAAATCATTGGCCCGACCTGGCCTTACCTGTGCAAAAATCAGTAAAATTTGGCCCAGTCCAACAATTTTTGTAAAAAATTTACATAGTTTTAAATCGCCATTATTATACAAATAAAATTCTTAAATAAAAATAGCACATATATTTCTTAGCAAAAAAATTAAAGCATAGGAAAAAAACTTGTGGAAAAAAAAAAAGGAAAAAAATTATTTTACGGAAATTTTTAACCGAATAATTTTTCTTTGTGTGAAATGTGATGATGTCAACAGAAATGTTACATCGTAATTTAGTCAATCACACTGAAGTCTGTCAGCTACATTCCAAATTATAGGGCATTCTAGCTCAGTGTTATTTGGACGCAGATGGTAACCATATTCAGTGCTTCTTATAATATTCTTCAATTTCACAGAAACCAAAGTAGGTTTGTTGGAAGAATCGTTACAATAGCTTAATTACGATTAAACTTATTGTTTAAGTCCGAATTATTGATGTGAGGCATCCTGTATTTTTGTCTGGATAAGGCAATGCACTCTAAAAAAAAAAAAAAAATGTGTAAATTAGTCACTTTTAGATACGTATATTAGTAAATTTGTAAATTACACCTTTGTCATAAAATTTAGACACTTGTCGTTAAAATTTATCTGTATTTATGTATGTTTGTTGGCTTAAAGGGACAGTTTACCTTTTCAACATTTTTTATTTTTTTTATTTTTTTTTTTTAAATAAGGTTCAAATGGCGAACTTTACATTTCAATGTTCAACTAAAAGTGAATTTAGAAAATAAAATTAACTGCATATTTAATTAAAATTTTTACAAATTTTTAAAAAAATTGCATTTTTTAAAATCCCTACTGCTTTTTTAAATATTGATATTTTTGTCCAATTTTTTTTTTTTTTTTTTTTTTTTTTTAAGATTTTCAAATGTGTGTTGCACAAGACTGCGCAAGGATTTTCCGATACATCTAATATTACATTTAATATAATTTTTTCACTGATATATATAGTGAAAAACATTGAAATCTAACACATGTTCATATATATATATATTTTAAATAACAAAAAAACCTGAAGGCTAATTCCATGCGCAGATTTATCACATATATAAAAAATAACATACACAAAAAGTTTAAATCTCTATCTCAAACAAAAATAAAAAAGCCTTAATTTTTTTAAAACGTGAAAATGTCGAAAATATGAACATGGAGAAAAAGCCATTTAAAGTTTTAATTTGTATGTGTAATTGCTCTGGGTGTATTAACAAATTTTGCAATATCTCGCGATATAATTGACGTATGGGTAAAAATTTGGTGTCAAAATATTCACAATTAAGCTTTCACTCAATATTTTTTTTTTTTAAAGAAAGAAAATCGACTTTTTGACAAATTTTGAGATAAACTGTCTCTTTAATGGAAGTGTGCAATTTGTTATCCCTTCCAAAACTCAAATAAGTGTGTAAATGGTAGAAAAGGTTACGGATTTACCCGAATTGGTGTTAATGTAATTTACAAATTTTACATACAGTAAAACCTGTGTAAGTTGACCACTTGCGGTGCTGCACTTCAGTGGTCAACTTATAAAGGGTGATAATAAATTTACTTTTTTTTACATAATATTCATACCATATCATTTTTTTTCCACAAAAATTTTATTTATTGACAAGCTTTAAAATAATATTGTATTACCATGCATATTTCTAACACTTTATAAAAGAAAAGATTAACTACAAGAATGAATTAATAGTTTGTATCAATTTTAAAATCAATTAGTATTACTACTATTTATTTATAAAAAAACAGTCAATCAATATACAGCCAATTAGTGATTCTTCAAACTATACTAGTTATTACACGTAATTTATAAAAAACATTAAAAAAATATTTCTGCTTACCAAGTAGCACATGGGGTTATTGAAAGAAGGGAAGGTATGATAAGAGAATGGGAAATAGAAGAAAGAAATCTAGAATCAAAGAATGGAGGGAGAGGGTTGAAAAGCCAAATCCACAAGAGCAACAATGTAAGAATAGATAAGACTTGAATTATTTACATACACCTATCACTGCTAAAAGCATTTCCCAGGCTAAGAATTATTTCACCCTTTTAGAAATTCCAGTTAAAAAAAAAAAAAAAAAAAAAAACAGAAATTTTCGCGGAGAGTTACTTTTTTAGGGTTTCGTTCATCTGACGAAACCCTATTCGTCTCGCTCCTCTGTCTGTCCATCCGTCTGTCCGTCTGTCTGTCTGTCTGTCACTGGGCCCGTTCTCAGAAACTATACATGTTGGAGATTTGAAATTTTGCATACTTATAGATGAACACCACACATCATACGACAAATCATAAAATTTTGAAAAAGTCGTACGTTTAACCCTTTGGGCTCCCACATGTGTATTTTAAACGATTCTTTCTAAGTGAGTCCCTAATTAGGTTGCAGGCGCGAAATTTTCCGTACTTATAGATAGACACCTCAGATCAAACGACAAATCATAAATTTTTGGAAAAGTCGTACATTTAACCCTTTGGGCTCCCACATGTATATTTTAAACAGTTCTTTCTATGTGAGCCTGTAATTAGGTTAGAGGCGTGAAATTTTGCATGCTTATAGCTGAATACCTCACATCAAACGACAAATCATAAAATTTTCAAAAAGTCGTACATTTAACCCTTTGGGCTCCCACATGTGTATTTTAAACAATTCTTTCTATGTGAGCCCCTAATTAGGTTGGAGGAGTGAAATTGTGCATACTTATAGCTCAATACATCACATCAAACGACAAATCATAAAATTTTGAAAAAGTACATTTAACCCTTTGGGCTCCCACATGTGTATTTTAAACAATTTTTTCTAAGTGAACCCTAATTAGGTTGGAGGCGTGAAATTTTGCATACTTATAGCTGAACACCTCACATCAAAGGACAAACCATAAAATTTTGAAAAAGTCGTACATTTAACCCTTTGAGATCCCACATGTGTATTTTAAACAATTCTTTCTATGTGAGCATCTAATTAGGTTGGAGGCGTGAAATTTTGCATACTTATAGCTGAATACCTCACATCAAACGACAAACTATAAAATTTTGAAAAAGTCGTACATTTAACTCTTTGGGCTCCCACATGTGTATTTTAAACAATTCTTTCAAAGTGAGCCCGCTAATTAGGTTGCAGGAGTAAAATTTTGCATACTTATAGCTGAATACATCTTATCAAACGACAAATCATAAAATTTTGAAAAAGTACATTTAACCCTTTGGGCTCTCACATGTGTATTTTAAACAATTCTTTCTAAGTGAACCCTAATTGGGTTGGAGGCGTGAAATTTTGCATACTTATAGCTGAACACCTCACATCAAATGACAAACCATAAAATTTTGAAAAAGTCGTACGTTTAACCCTTTGAGTTCCCACATGTGTATTTTAAACAATTCTTTCTAAGTGAGCCCCTAATTAGGTTGGAGGCGTGAAATTTTGCATACTTATAGCTGAGCACCTCACATCAAACGGCAAATCATAAAATTTTGAAAAAGTCGTACATTTAACCTTTTGGACTCTTACATGTGTATTTTAAACAATTCTTTCTAAGTGATACCCTATTTAGGTTGGAGGCGTGCAATTTTGCATACTTATAGCTGAATACCATCATGCGACAAATCATAAAAATTTGAAAAAGTCATACATTTAACCCTTTGGGCTCCCACATGCGTATTTTAAGCAATTCTTTCTAACTGAGCCCCTTATTAAATTGGAGATTTGAAATTTTGCATACTTATAGCAGAACACCTGAGGCCAGGCGACAAATCATAAAATCTTGAAAAAGTCTTACGTTTAACCCTTTGAGCTACCACATATGTCTTTTAAGCAGTTCTTTCTAAGAGAGCCCTTAATTAAGTTGGAGACATGAATTTTTGCATACGTATAGCTGAATACCTCAGACTACACGACAAATCATAAAATTTTCAAAAAGTCTTATATTATTTACTCCTCCGTGCTCTAACTTGTATATTTTAAGCAATTTTTCTAACCTCCACCCTTTTCACCTGGGGAGCACTTTTCCAACTTTTGCCAACACCCCTTTGACCATTCCTTCATATTATGCACCATAGCCTTACATATTTTAGTTTCACTTTTTACCACCAGGGGCGCCTACTTATCTCGGGTGCTATGGGTCCAATCCCCTCGACTAATATATCTATGGATAGTATGTAAAACGGAGTTTCGTTCGGATAAAGGTTTGATTAGAATAGAGTGTTGCGAAATTTGGAACTAACAGATTTTTCAAAAGGATAAAGTGTTTTGAAAGGAATATTAAACAAAACCCTCTGTTCGATCTGTGATCACACTTACCCACTTGTTTATTATTATTCATGATTTGTTAGCTTTTTAGTTGTCAAACTATAAAGGGTTTTGATGGGCATTTTATAATAGTTCTAGTCAAATTTGTATAATTTCAGTGGTCAAGATACAAGATAGACAGGTGGTCAAGTTACAAAGGGTTTGTCTTATAGTTTTGTATAGGATAAATTTGGTTCCTGACAACAGAGGTCAACATAGACAGGTGGTCAACTTACAAGGGTGGTCAACTTTACAGGTTTTACTGTATTACACAAATATCTGTGTATTTTGCATATTACACTGGAATATGTGTAAGAATTTTACATAGATGTATACGCAAAAACAAAATATTACACCGAAGTATATGTACAAACTTTATACAGCTATATGTGTAAGAACAGAATGTTACACAGGTTTATGTGTAAGAATATTACGCAGAAATATGTGTAAGAACAGAATATTACATATAAATATGTGTACTTACATGAACACAATAAAAAGCGATACTTTAAAACTTGGATTGTGTAATAGCAGCTGGATGTCTTAGAAAGTCGCAGATCGTGAGTTCAAACCCCGTTTTGGTAAAAACGGACGGAAATACGGAAATTGTACTGGTAATCGAGATGCCTATTTCGGTATTTTAACGGAAATTTTTGCAGGTAAATTCCAGAAAATTTTCCGTTTTACTAGAATTTACGGGGGAGATTTTCCGGTAAAATACGGAAATAATACTGGCGTCTCGATTGCCAGTACAATTTCCCTATTTTAGTCCGTTTTTTTTTTCTTTTACAGTGTATAAGTATTGATTGTTTACTATAGATTTAATTAAGTAGTGAATTTCTCCTCTTGATGTATCTTTCAGAACTTGCGACTGAAATTGATAGGAGAAAAAAAATCCGACAAAATACAGAAATGTTCCCAGCTTCACGATTTCCGTATTTTTCAAAATTTTATTTTACAGTGTTAAATTTTTAGAATCTGTATTTAGGTTATACAGATTCTATTCTTAAATTATGACTATACTATTTTAGGTCTTCAAAACAACTTTAACAGAGAATGGCATTCAGTAAATATAATTTCAGACGATCCGGTGTTTTGTAAATTAAGGTTACATTATTTTATGGTCTAAAAACTAATCTGCTGGAAATAAAACAAGCATACGTTTTGTCCTTTATGCAAATTTGTTTTGCGACCATAAAAATATTTAGTTCAAAATTTACATCCCAAACTACAAGATTATGTACTATGTACACAAGATCTTTATTGTATATTATACAGATATATGTGCGCGCATGTGTAATTTACACGTTAAACTGTGTATTTCTGAGTTATCTGATAACATTTTATACACTTAAGCCGTTTAATGCACTACGCAGGAAAATGTGTATTTTGAAATTCACACACCAGGGCGTGTATTTGGCAATTTACACACCGCTTTACACATATAGACAAATCGTTTTTGTATCATCAGTATACCTGTTTTAATGTGTAAATTTACATTTATTTTTTAAAATGTAGTAACCTTAGTTTCCCATACAAAAAAAGTTTGTTATAGTGTGATTTACCAACTTTTAAAATTTTGGTCATGTGTTCTGATTCGCCCTGTATATATGAATAATGTTCGTTTAAGATCAATAACATCATTAAAATTCTTCGTTCAATCGATTGAAAAATTCCTTGTTTGTGTCTGGTGAAACAAATAAACAAAAGCGAAATATACACTAACAATGGAAACAGCTTATTGTTCCTGATTCCGAGAAGAAAATAAATAATTGGTTTGTGCACAAAACAAAGACAACCATAAATAAAGTATGAGAACAAGAATTTATTTGCTTTGTTTCAGATATCAAGCTGAACATTTGCAAAGATGTTACAGTCGTTAAAAGGATAAATTACAAGTAATGGTGTGTTAAATTTTTGATAAGGATGTTCTATAGATTCTAAGTGATTTCTAGTATTATTTAAAGTTACAAAGGCTGATCATATTATTGTCCTTTAGAAATCAATCCTCTGGATTAGACTATATGATTAGGAATTGAATACATTCTTGGATATTCTATATCTATTCTATTACAATTATTATATACAATTTTTATATACAATTTATACACAAGGTTTTATATACAATTTTTCTGTAATATTCTGAAATAAACTTTCCAAAAGTTCTTATCTCTATATTTTTTATTATTTGTTATTAAACTTAATATTTATATGTCTGTGTAATAATATATTAGTAAGTAGACAAACTTCGTTCCCGTCAGAAAGTCCACCGCAAAAGCTGTCGACAACGCTTTTTAACACTTTCCAACAAAGTTGAAAAGTGTTTAGGAATTGGGTTTGTTTGCCAGTCTGTCTGTTCGTGAAAGGAAGCCATTGTGGTTCATTTACAGGGACACTTAAAAGAATTCCATTAAATTAAGGCCTATGGGTAAAAATCGTTTGCGGTGTATTTTAAAGATATTACACATACATTTTAAACGTATTGGAAATTATATATATCACTAATGTGAGCTGTAGGCCCTTATTGTAGAATCTGGTTTGCATATAATTTATCGTTCATTCACAGGGACAAACAAAAGCATTTTTCTACAGTACTGCCAATGAAGAATAGTTGCAGGTAGTGCTTTTCTTTTGTGTACGCGTTTTAAAATTTAACCCTTTTCTTGAATATTGCTTGGTCTATAAATTTTATTAATTATATACAGGGATACACAAAGGATATAGAGTAAATTTCCGTTTATTGACGGAATTTGCTGAATGGAAATTTTAAACTGTACTATACTTTTAATTGAACTAACTTTTAACATGCGATGTAGTATAAATAACAATCTATAGATCATATACAGGGTCGAACAAAAAAATTCGGATTTTTTTTTTTTTTCAACTACTGGCAAACAGTATCCTTAATGTATAGGAAAGGGCTTCATAATTTATGCAGGAGGCATGATTTTTCTTTCTTGTTTTTCCTATAATTTTATTTCTAAATACAGTAGAATCCCGATTACCCAAGTCCTGTGTAACTGAAATTCCGCTTTAACCGAGTTACGGAAAAACAATATGGCAATTTTTTCTCATTCTGACAAGGAAATCAGAGTTCTAAATGTTTATCAGTGCTTTCTCATCTTTACCTAGCATTTCATTGACAATGGCTGTTTCTTAATGATTATGGTGTCATTAATTTGATTATTTATTTTAAAGTTACTAGGGGGGTCCGCCCCCCTGCTCGCTATGCTCACCAACCCACCGCGTAATCGCTTCGCGATTCCATTCGGTATCGCGAAGCATTCCCTATTTTCTAGCAAACACCAGACGTAATTGTTTCGCGTTTCCATTCTATATCACTTCGCGATCCCTTATTTTCTATGCATTCAATTTTTAGATTCCACTTGGTAAAAACGCGCTCCTCCCCAACTCCTGACAATTTCATTTCCTCCTCTCCAAGCACATAATCATTAGAGCTTACAGAGTTTCATAATTATACGAATTATTAAATATAAAATTAAATAGGGGAGACTAGGGAGGGTTGACCCACTTTTTACAAAATGATTTTTTATTTTTTAAATATTGAACGTAGAATAAAGTTTTATATATCATTTTATTCGCTTTACAATCAGTTATCAAAATAAAATTGCTACATAAGTGTAATATATAAGAAATTTGAAAAATGAATGATTTTATTCATGACAAAATAATGGGTCAAGGCTCCCCACATACGGGAGGGTTGACCCACTATATGGGAGGCTTGACCCACTTTGTATTATATTGAAATATTTGAGAAGAGAATAAAATCAGTTTAAAAAAAAAAAAAACAGAATAACTTTATGCTACATGCTTTAATTATTAAATAAATATTTTTGAAAACATTACGCTTAAAAAAACCTGTTTTGACGCAATCGCAAGTCATAGGAGAAAACATTTGTTTTAAATATGATTTTGTCTGAGCATATATAATTGTACAGCAGGGAAAATGAAATTTTAACATTTAAGACAATATTCCGGTAGAGACAGGTTCCGTTTTCACAGGGTTTCATGTATGATTATGTCTGGATTTAGGAAACACTGTCCCGCCTTTCTTTTTTTGTCTCCTTGTCCTACTTTTTGTGACACTCGACCTAACAACATAGTTGTCACATAGTTTGTCTTCATCTAACTTTATTCACCCTGGTGAAATTTGCCTACATGCCTTCCTGAAGTTTTTCGATCAATGCTATTTTCTTTTGCAGCCGCATTGGGCACTTAAATTATTATTAACATCGTTTAGGCCATTCGAGAGCAAAGTACTTTCAGTACTAAAATGTTGAAATAAATGACTGGCACCGGAATTTACGAACAAATTTATTTGGAAATAAGAAAAAGGCTATATTTCACATACATATTAAATGGAAAACATTTTAGTAAAATTCTGGTGTTATTCTGGCGTTTGGGAATTAAAATTAAGTGGTTTCATAAACATGCCACTGTCCCTGAAATGGTTAAGACTGCTGTTTTCATACTTTCTATTCTTTTCCACTGTTTCTATTTACCTATTTTAAGTAATATTTAGATGGAGAAAAGTTCCTATCAACTTTCCCATTTATATTTCATTAAGTATTTTCTTGCAGTGGATACTACAGCAATTTTTTACATCTTTCTTTAAGCAGTTTCAAACACTTTCTTTTCCATCACCCCATTTTACAGTAGCTTTACAGGATAAATATATATTCTTTTTTATATATAACCCTTTTCATTATGCACAGTGTATAATAAACAGATTGCCAAAACCACTTAATTAAGGGAGCCTTGAGCATCTGGTCAACCCACCCTCACATTGACTGGGTCAAACCTCCCCACATACCACTTTTCTAAATAATAGCATATTGTTATGTTAAGCCTAACTTACGGTACAATCTTTATGCCTGGAATGAAAGCTCGTTATTTCTGCATTACTTTAAACCTACTTAATTAAATGTGTATGATATATTTTATCTGAAAAAAGCTTACAAATTATTTCTAAAAAACGCACATTTTAGGTTGGAAACGCTCCCCATTTGAATTTTCCACACCTATTTCGATTAGCTGTATAAAACAAAGACTGTTGTTTGAGCATTCGAATAGCTTTGGTTGACACCTATTGGTAAAACTCTGAAATTATTTTAAATATGAAAACTGATGGGTGGGTCAACCCTCCCTAGTCTCCCCTATATAGTGTTACGAATATTGTAAATAGTTTGTGTTTGTGCTTAAAAATAACGTAAATAGTTCAATTAAGCTCTATTCATAAGCTAATATCAGTTTTTGTTGCATTGAAATATCCCAATTTGTTGATTTTTTGCAAGCAAGTAAACCAAATTGGATTTCAATGGGAGTCTATGGAAATTTGACGAAATATTGGAAATAGCACCAAGTTGGCGTGCCATTTGGCAACTAATGTTGGTCGCCAAACTTGGCGATGTTTGGCGACAGCGCCCCCCCCCCTCTTTTGGTAACCCCACTTACAGCGTCAGAAAGCTCTGACCGATCAGATGTGTTTCGCGTTAACTACGCAGGTTTTCATTGGTAAATTTCTAAATCGTTACTTTCTTTTATACTAGGGGGGCTGCGCCCCCGCGTAATCACTTCGCGATTTCATTCGGCATCGCGAAGCAATCCCTATTTTCTACCCAAACCCAGACGTAATTGTTTCGCGTTTCCATTCTGGATCGCTTCGTGAACCCTTATTTTCTATGCATTTAATTTTTAGATTTCACTTGGTAAAAACGCGCTCCTCTCCAACATCCTGACAATTTTATTTCCTTATCTCCAAGCACATAATCATTAGAGCTTCCAGAGTTTCATAATTATAAGAATTATCTACCCTATATACATAAAATCCTAATGAAACGAATTTATGAAACGGATATTATGGAATGACTGACATGAAACGAATTTATGAAACGGATATTATGAAACGGCTGAAATGAAACGAATTTATGAAACGATTCTATGAAACGACTGATTAAACAACTGATTATGTTTCACGGGGATTTCTCCTAAAATATGGAATACTTTGCGATGAGATTAACACCAAAAATCCGTATTCTTCCGCAGATCTCAAAATTGGTATTAGAATTTTTAAATTCGAATTAGTTTTCGAAATATTGATTTTTTGTTATTTTAAATACTTTTCTGTACTGATGGAAACTCAAATTTTAATCATAACACATATTTTTTTTTCATATTTTAGAAAAGGTTATTATTTTAAACTAATTTGGCGACCAGTTTGGCCTCCCTTAAATGTATGTTAAGAGCAATGCTTTTTTTGTGTGTTTCATTATCATTTTATTTAATATAAAACTTTCATTTAAAACTGAAACATTTAAAATGAATGGCTTTGACTTCTTTTAAACGAAACGAAAAGAAAAATATCAGGCCCAGATGTCATATACGCACCGGGGTACGTAATTGACGCCAAAATGTATTTATTCTGCCTGACATGGTAACACGGCTATTGTTGCTTATTTATTAATAAATGCTTATTTACATTTATTTTCTTTTTATTTAAAAAAATGTTATAAATTGTTTTGTTCTATAGTTATTAATTCATTTATTTTATTTATTGTTATTTCATTTTAAAATTAATAGAAAATAATTTAAAAATACCTATGTAACTGTCATTCGAAAATGAGGTTTTTGGCAAATTGTCGTAAAAAATCACGCCAAACCCGGTGCGTATATGACATCTGTGTTAAATATTAAATAATGCAACAAATCCTGACATTTAATTTCAAATTCAAAGCAAATGACCAATATCACCAAATTATATAAATCGTCAAATTATACAAGTTGACGTAATTTTTATTTTAAATAACGAAAGAACAAATAAATTAGTATAAAAATACAAATACAAATAAAACGTCGAAATAAAAATCACTTGATGGCGTAAACACGTGTAACTTCCTTACAGTCAAGTGAATGTGACATTTACGATCAACCATTATTGGCATTTAATCTTATAGTCTGGCGATAGATTTTTGGGCGATGGGATAACCACGTAGTACCGTTTTAATTTACCACTCGAAAAATAAAAAAATGCTAACTGGCGAGTTAAAAAAAATGCTATTGCCGTGATTTGAACCCGGTTAACATAAAAGTAAGAAGAATTCTTTGCGATTATGGCAACTTTTATGTATAAAAATAGCAAATAAAGCCTTTGTGCAACAATATTAAAAAGCAGAAAAACCAACGTTTAAAATGCACAAATAATATATGAAAAGCAGCAAACAGCTGTTTCGAATCTACTAGAGAGATTCTTCTTCAGTGCAAAAGGAGCACCTTTTGCACTGAAGAAGAATCTCGCTAGTAGATTCGAAACAGCTGTTTTCTGCTTTTCATATATTATTTGTGCATTTTAAACGTTGGTTTTTCTGCTTTTTAACTTTTATGTAGTTTTATTCGAAAAATTAACTTTAATTCTTTAATCAAAATGGAAACCTTTTCTATGAAAATCGAAGGAGATGTTGATAATAGTCACAATACTTAGGCTATTA
Source organism: Maratus speciosus (assembly GCA_963932465.1). Lineage (NCBI taxonomy): Eukaryota > Metazoa > Arthropoda > Arachnida > Araneae > Salticidae > Maratus > Maratus speciosus. Next base: position 503,060,821 of record OZ010795.1, on the reverse strand, counting down.
TTATAGAGATTGTTTTCAATTCTAAAAACAGCGCAAAGAATAATATTTCCTAACGATTAAAAATTTATTTACACATGACTATTAAAAACAGAAAAAAAAAACTTTAAAATTACTATTAAATAAGTACGTGTTAAAAGCAGGAAAATATTGAAAATTATGCCTTGAAAATTGTATTTACACGTGAATATTAAAAGAGAAAGGATACTTTAAAATAATAAATACATTAATATGCGTTTAACCCTTTCAGGGGCAAGGTACTTCTATTCGTAAAATGTTGAAATCAGTGAATGGCACCAGAATTTACAAACAAATTTCGAAATACGAAAATGCTTTTGTTCACTTACTTGATAAAAGGAAAATTTCCATTCCAATATTCTGGTGCCAATGTGGCATTTTAGAATTAAAATTAAGTCATCCAAAAATGAACCACCGCCCTTGAAGGGGTTAAAGCAGCAAATTGCTGTAACTGTAGTAAATTGTATTATGTCAATCGTTTTATAACGCTGTTAAAAAATACCGGTCGGCAAAGACTTTGTTTACTTAATTCATTTTATTTTAGCTTCTTTTCAAAGTTTAACTGATGTTCTTTAATCAAACACGAAAACAACCATTTAATGTCTTAACAGCAACTAATTCGGCCTTAAATTTTCGCAATCAAAGGGAATTGGATGGAAACCCGTTTACAGGGAGATCACTATAGGTTTTTTCATTATAATTCAGTCCTCTCTAATCTTTTAAAAACCAATCAGATTAGCGTGCTTTTAGATTCTGCGGTGTCTGAACGGGTGTTGACGAGCGTAGCTTGCAGAGGGCAGAGCCCCCTAGTATAAAATAAAATTATTTTTAAAAAAAGTAAAATTTATAATTTATTTGAAAAATTACAAATTAAATAAATTTATAATTAAATAAAATTATAAATTAATAGAAAATTTAAAATTAAAAATGTTGTAAATTTAAAAAGTAACAAATTTATTGAAGTTATTTGGAACTTTTTTTCCTTCTCTTTGTAATGAAGTCGCTAATTTGTGGTTAGATTAAATAATCTTATCATATAAATCTCCTCTCCTCTGAAATTTTCACTTCGCCGCCTTTCCTCCGCCAACATATACGTGTAAAATTATATATATATATATATATAGTGTTACGAATATTGTAAAAAATTAATGTTTGTGCTTAAAAATAATGCAAATAGTTCAACTAAGCTCTATTCATAAGCTAATATTAGTTTTTGTTGCATTGAAATATCTCAATTTGTTGATTTTCTGCAAGCAAGTAAGCCCTATTGGACTTCAATGGGAGTCTATGGAAAATTGGCGAAATACTGGAAATAGCGCCAAGTTGGCGTCACTTTTGGGGACTAATTTTGGTCGCCAAATTTGGCTATATAGCGCCAAGTTGACGACAAACTGGGCTACGTTTGGCGACAGAGCCCCCCACTCTTGGTAACCTCCTTATAGCGTCAGAAAGCTCTGACCAATCAGATGCGTTTCGCGGTATCTACGCAGATTTTCATTGGTCCATTTCCAAATCGTTACTTTTTTTATATATAGAAGGATTTGACTTGGGTCTGTTTCCTGTAAATAAAAAACCGATGATAAAGACAGATTGAAGACACTTAAAAAATCCATAGACGTTCTTTTATTTGAATCCAACAAGACGCGGTGAGGTGATCCCCCTGACAACAGCACAAAAATGTTACGTATTTTTCCTACAAGAACCGGTTGCCAAGTCTCTGAGAATTACGTTAGTATTACTACATATAAAATTAAAAAACTAATGACGTGAATCTGACAATAGATTACAGGTGAAAAATGTTTCATAGTGATTATATGAAATAAGCATCCACTCTTTCCAGTAATTTATTTTAAACTTGTTATTATTTTGTTTATCTACTGACAGCTGTTTAATTTCTATCATTAACATTATGCGAAGATTATCGAAATGCAAGTCCCAGTTAAATCACTTAAGGAAAGTAATTTAGCTAAAATAAAGATTAATTTTTGACCGGAAATAATATTATTATGAAAGAGAGATTTTTAGATGAGATAAAAATAAAGCTATATTAGACAGTAAATAAATAGATTTTAAGATTTATGAGAGCACAAATACATTAACGGAATGTAATGTAGGAATAAATGTGATTTTGGGTATATTAATTATCAATATATGATTCTACATCATAATGATGAATCTATATTCATCAGAAGAAAATGGTGCATTCAAAGGCTTAAGTTCGATTGGACAAGCTGCTGAATACATTGAGCAGCAGGAAGAGGCTACGCCTGCAATTCTGATGACACTAATACATTGGCGTAGAGCTGCCAGCTTGTACGATTTTTTGTTACCACTAAAATTTAATAGAAATATTTGCCTTATTCAATCGTTAAAAATTGTTACATTTCGACGATTGAATTTTACTTTTAAATTTTAGTGGTAAACAGAAGTATAAGTTGGCACCTTTGCAATGGCGTAATATTGCAGCAAATAAACATTTATTATCCAACAAACAAAAAATTATCAAGGACTTTTTCAAATGAACAATTTCATTCCCATTTTTAAAAAAAGCAACGGAAGTGTACATAAAAAAACTGTGAGTAAAACCATAAAAAATAATAAATTGTGTGTAAATTTTTATTCCATCGCCTGAGTGATTTATGTAAATCCGGTTTATTCGAGTTTTTTGCTCATCAAAAGTGAGCTTGTCCCATATTAACGCGAATAATCGTGACTCTAGTTACAACAATAAAATTGATTAGCGATCGCGGCCCCTATTTTGTATCTGATGTTTTTAAAGCTTTGTATGTTAAATTTCAAATCTCCCATGTTTTTAGGGCCGTATCGACCACAATCAAATATGGCCGAGAGAGTGCACCGTACTTTAAGTCAAATAATTTTATCTTATACTGGTTCGCATCATAATAGATCGTTTCATATACCATTTTTCTTATGTCCTTTATACGGCTGTACACGAATCGTCAGGAAAAATTCCTATTAAATTTTTCTTAGGTAGAAAAATTTATTCAATCTGATAAAACTTAGCTTTGGTTTATTTTGATTTAATTCTATATTAATAATTTTCAAGGTGGAATAATTAACTCAGTAAAGGTTTTTCGAATTAACTTTTGAACCCTTTTATGCTTTAGAAAATTACATGAAAATAAAATTTAAAATGTTCGAATTGTTTACAATTAATTTTTAATATGATTATCACTCATATTTATAATCATTGGAAGTGTGGAGTCAAATAAACAAATTACATTGAATATTTTCTTGAATATTTGTTTTGGAAATCTGAAGTTCCTGTAATAGTTGCAATTCAGATGTTGTTGGTTCTGATTCTACAATTGTTGTTATCGTTGTATTGTGCCACAGTAGAATTGATTAATGATCACGGCCCCTGTTTTGTATCTGATATTTAAAAACTCTGTACGCTAAACTTGAGATCTTCCATGTTTTTACAGTTCCCTATTGACCACAGTCGAATGTCTCCAAGCGAGTGAACCATACGTTAATTCAAATAATTGTATCTTATACTGGCTGGCATCATGCAAGCTGGGATCATTTCATTTACCATTTTGCTTATATCCTTCATAAGGCTGTACACCAGTGGTTCCCAACGTGAGTGTACGCCCCACAAGGGGGCAATTGCCCTTTTTAGGGAAGCAATTTCAAATTTGTTACTCAGCCATTCACTGTCAGTTTCTTTTGACTTATTTTTTATTTTTATTTATTTATTTATTTTTTTTTTTTATTTATTTTTTATTATTTTTTTTTTTTGGAAAACTAATGTTCTACACTAAAAATAAATAAAATGTAGGCAAAATTTTAAAAATCAGTCTTTTTACTGAATTTTAGAGATTTTCAAATCAAAAGTTTAAAAAGTTAAAATAGCATCGCATCAAAATAATTATACGAGTAATCTTTAAATATATTTTGACATATCTATATTATAAAGGACAAACATATCTGTGCGTAATGCATACGTCATTCTGTGAATGGCAACACTTTGAAATTTAAAATGAAATTTCGCTTTTGCAATTTTCGCTACTGCAAATTTTTAAACTTCTAAACATCCCACATTTTAAATGTTTACACCGTCGTATGCAGAAAAAAATGCACTATTAAATGCAATTTGTTTGAAAGCTGTATCTCAATTTATTTTTGAGATATTAATTTTTTTATAGTTTTTAATACCAATTTTCTAATCGTGGCAACTGAAGTACTTCATTTCTATTAAAAGTGGATTAGTTATCTTTATTGATTATATTCTTACTGATGCCATTTTCTCATTACAATTAAAAATATATTTTTAAAAATTTGAACAGAAAATGACGTTACGCTTTAAAAAAGACACAATTTCCCTGATGATGCTGTTATATTTCACTATTTTTTCATTTCGCTGATATTGAGTTTGAGTCAATAGGCAAAATATTTCAGCGACTGAAAATGACGTCATATTTAAAAGTAAACGATAATTTTATTTGATAAAACGAGATATTTCCCCTTGAATATGTCTAAAAGTTATAAATTTCTGGAATTTTCACGCACAGGTACAGAGATTATACTAAGACCTCAAATCACGAGTGGGAAGTTTAACATGAAAAGTTGTAATAATTGACAAACGTGACTTCAAGCTTGAAAATATATTTATTAATAACCTATTTCGCATTAAAATGTTTTTAAATGGGGAATATGGATGTGAAACGTGGAAAATGACCTTATTTAGTTTAGATGTAAAGGTAGAAAAATTCTATGATTATGTCAAGTTGAAATCATTTTTGCGGATTTTTCATTCCGTAATACCAAGCATCAGTTAATAACTTAATCAAAATTACTTATCTTGATTATAATTTACTGATGACGTATATGAATAAAGTTTAATTTTTCAATAATTTTAACAGTTGAAGTTTATGAAAAAAGTATTTTGTTAATCTTAGGTTAAAATATGTCTTTGGAGAGTTAAATTAACAAGTGTAAGATGGATTTTTTATTCTAATTATTGTTGTTGATGTATTATAAATTTGATACAACAGTTCCTTTCTAAACATTTTCTTTCGTCGAAATTTGGCGGGTTCCACCTCGTTTCTTTAATATTAAAATTTTCTATAATTTTTCTGCGTAATATTATATTTTATAATTTTTTAAAACGCTTTCGACTGTTTATTAAATGAGCTTTCTACTTCCATTCACTCTGCTATGTGTCACACAAAGGATCTTTTACACGTGAAACTACTAAAAATTAAAACTGACTCTCTTGAGCATATTTAACCTAAAATATTTATGAAATATCGAATAAAGAAATGCGTAGATAGTAAATATCTATGACTCTACTGCAAGTATCCTAGACAGTAAGTAAATTTACACGATGGATATACATTTTAAATTTTAAAATCTGATAATACGTGCAAAAAAAAGAGAAAAGAAAAAAATGCTAGTGTATTGTGTTAAGTATAGAAAAAATTTGGTCCCCAAAGCAAGATGCAAAAATGAATCATAAAATGTGTGAATGCTTTCAATTTTAATGTCAAATACCAATCTTTCTTCAAGATATTCTGTGAAGATAAAAATTCACACTGTATAATACCTTTCTTTAACACTGAGTTAAGTAGCACAATAAAACTCTTTTTGCTACAAAGGCGAAGATGTACAGGCTCATTGCATTTATAGAATTACTAGCAAACCCCACGGCTTTGCGCGCGTAATAGTTGAAATATGCCAAGTGATATTTGCATGACTATTTTTTATTAGAAGAACGCTTTTTGGAATAATTCAAAAATTACAAATTAAGCCACAGTTTGACTAAACTTCATTATAAAAGTGCAATAGACATAAATGAGATTTTAATTAATAAGAAGAACTAAAACTAATTCCAAATAAATAATAATTTAGAAAGTATTTTGAGACTTTTATGTTCATTTCATACGCTCATTTCAGTATTCATTTGAAGTTTTGAATTTTTTAGAAACCATCTTAACACATTTACATCTTAAAATTAACCATCATGTCAAATTCCAAGCTTCCTGTCTAACAGTCTACCACCTCCCTGGTGTTAGTGACACCAACATAAAATGCCGAAACAGAGTTGAAATAGAATGTCTCGAAAAATGTTGAAACAGAGACTGTCACCATTAATTTGTCAACATTAACCTTGAAATCGGTTGGTATTTCCTAATATTCTATAGAAAACAGAATTTAGATGTTTTTAAAGGCTTTCTTGTTGTTCCTGCCAACCAGGTGGTAGTGACACCGGCATAAAATATACCCCGTATAGGATCAGGGACTATAACTCTTGATTCGCAACCAATAACTTCTGTAATCGGTTTATTATTTCCTGAGATTCAATAGAAACCGTAATTTAGGACTCTTTTAAAATGCTTTTCGCTCCTTCCCTTCGCTTCACCCCTTTTTAATTTCGAATTCATTTTCGATTGTTCTTAGAGGACATTTATATTTTATAAGTAACTACCGTGCTATATTTAAAGTTTCTAGCCTCTTCAGTACCGCAGAAATCGCAATTTAGAAAGTTTTTTGCTCGAGCAACCCTCGACATAAAATGTAGCTTAAATTTGAACAGGTTTTATCACCATCAATTTGCAACCATTATGTTTGAAATCGGTTTCGTATTTCATACGATTGCATAAAAATCGTAATTTAGAACGCTTATAGAACGCTTTTCGCTCACTTCATTCTTTTAAATTTGGAATTTTCTTTCGATAATTCTTAGAAAGCATTTTCATCTTTGAAGTAATTACCATTCCAAATTTAAAATGTTAGACCCCCTCAGTAACACAATAAACGCAATTTAGAACATTTTTTGCTCCTGTAAACCCCAGGTGGTAGTGACAACAACGTAAAATATAGGCTATGTTAGAGCGGGCACATTCACCATCAATTTCAAACCACATGTAAACGTGTGAGTCGTTAAGTGGAATTGCGCAACTTAGTCCACGCAGCACCGCGCGCATGTTCCGAGGCAGATCCCCCCTTCCCCTTCATCCTAAGTCATAGTGTCATATATCTAATTTGTTGCAAATTTTGTCTACTTTCTGAATTTCTAGATACTTTTCCCCTAAAACAATAAAAAATTGATTTTTTTAATAAAAACCTTTTTTGGGTGGCTTTTTACCAAAATTTGGGGGGTTGCCGGGGGAAATTTTGGTGGGAAGTTACAAATTCGGATTCAGCGACCCAAAAAACATAAAGTAAGCCGATTTCCAGAACTACCATGAATTTTGCTAGGTAAAATTCCCTATTGCCTGGACTATTATGATTATTATAATTCTATAATATGTAACCTGTTAATCGATATGTACGTTAGAATGAATCTTCTATAATCCGGTTCCTCGCATTTTAGTTTTCATGTTTCAAATAAAATTAGCTAAAATCTTAAAACCATGGCACATTATTGGCTAATTCTTCAACACGATCAGATGAGAAGAATGATAGATTTTCAAATGGATCATAGCAGTGAGCCGGTAGACCTTCTATTCTTCCGTAATCGAGTCTATTGAAATGGTTAACGTGAAACAAAAAGATATTAGCATCAATATGGTTTAATGCAAATGCAGATATTGTCAAAGGATTTCATGAGAACCATTTCACTTGTATCCAGTCGTATCAGTTAAAATACAACAATTGGCATTGAGCCCAATTAGAAAAGATTACTTAATAGGATTAAAAATTTCCGCATTAGACAACGAATCGTAACTGCTAAGGAAACATGCATAAGTGAGTTAAGAGATATTTGTCACGAAAGATGAAATACTTTACAACACAAAATATATGATGTGCTTCCATGATCGTAAAGAGTTCCTGATTTCTCTATCAAAAGCTTCCGACTTGGGAAGGAATGGGCAAGTTAATTAAATTATGAATAACAGTAACATGATGCAACGTTTAACATGGAATTAATAAGGTAAATACTGCTTGCTAGAGGCGGCTAGTACTTTAATATAAAAAGAAATAAAGTATAAATTTGTAAAGCTCAATAAAATAAATTTAGGTATTTTTATGTTAGCCGGGCGCAAGTGGCAAGTCGCCAAATACTGTTCGCAACTCCATTGTTCATATTGCATTCATTTCATTTAAAAATATATACTTTTCAGTCATCTCATTTAAAATAGATGCATTTTCTTCATTTTATTTAATAGAATATTTAACATAGAAATAAATAAATAAGAAATAATAACATAAACCAAAATATTTTATTTGAAAATCAAAGCATTGTTTCTAATTTACACATGTGAATAATGAAAACTGCTATTGGCGAAAAAACAAAAGGTTAATGAGGAGATTTGCTCCCGGCTAACATAAAAGTACCGAAATTTAAATTTTTTCATATTAATATTGTTTAGAATAACAAACTTGAAAAAACACACAAAAAGTAGTGATATCCCAACAAAAAGTTTTCGGTAAAAAAAAAAAAGCGCCAAGTTCTCCTTAATGTTTCGGCCAGAAAAAGTAGTGATATCTGAAGTTCGCACAAGTTAAAAGCCAAACATCCCAAATCTTTCATTGAAAATGGCTTCCTGCGACTTGGCCGTTAATGCCTTCGAGAGAGTTTTTCAAATTTTAAAATATGTACAAATGAGCTACATGCCAACTACATTTTTTGATTATTTTATGCATTTTGTGGCATAGAGTACAGAAATAAAATACACATTTGAAAAAAGCATTTAAACAACTTCAGTCTATTTAAATGCTTAGAAGTTAAAAATAACAAAATACTTGTATTCAGGAGATAATATCCCTAATTGCTAAAACATAATTAGTATCAGCTTTTAACAGTTTATAAATCGAATACCTCTTAATGTACGCAAACAAACTATAATAAATGGTCCAACGAAAAAAATCTCTTTCGTCAATACACAAGATTTCAATATTATACAATAAAATATAATGTAACATATTGTGAGATTTGAAGTAAGTAAATTTTGTTTTATTTCTTGGGTTTTACGTTAATGACTTTAGCTTTAGACCGTACAAAATGGCAATTAAACCACAAGTGGACTAAATGATCTGTAATCAAAACTAATGTTTGTTGAAACTGAATGGTAGTTATCAAAAACCTTTTACTTATAATGTCTTTATGTGAATTTGCCTCTTTGCATTCTAATATTACTTTTAATATTTAAATAATTCATAAAGGCGTAGTTTCCAATAATTAATTTTGAAATGCTGTAGAAGGCATTAACGGCCAAGTCGCAGGAAGCCATTTTCAATGAAAGATTTGGGATGTTTGGCTTTTAACTTGTGCGAACTTCAGATATCACTACTTTTTCTGGCATTAAGGAGAACTTGGAGCTTTTTTTTTTTTTTTTTACCGAAAACTTTTTGTTGGGATCTATATTATAAAGGACAAACATATCTGTGCGTAACGCAAACGTCATTCTGCGAATGGCAACACTTTGAAATTTGAAATAAAATTTTGCTTTTGCAATTTTTTCTACTGCAAATTTTTAAACTTCTAAACATCGCACATTTTAAATTTTTACACCGTCGTGTAACGAAAAAAAAATGCTCTTTTATATGAAATTTGTTTGAAAGCCGTATCTCAATTTAATTTTCAGATATTAATTTTTTTGTAGTTTTTAATACATTTTTTGTAATTATGGCAACTGAAGAACTCCATTTCTGTAGAAAGTCGTGGAGGGTTGAAAGTAAAGGGAAACTAATCACAGAAGAAAGAAAATAATATATTACTGTACCTTTTTGTTGCCATTTTCTCATAAAAACTGAAAAAATAAATTGAAATTAAAATACATGCTATGTCAGCGATTTCATAAATTTCTAAATATCGCACATTTTCAATTTTTAAACCGTCAAATAGAGAAAAAAATAGGCTTTCAAATGTAATTTGTTTGAAAATTGTATCTTAATTGACTGCGTTATTATGGTTTTTAAAATAACTAGCCACCCGTGGCGACCAATTTGGCCTCCCTTAAATGTATGCAAGGCTTTGTATCATATTACTTTTATTCATAATTTAATTTACTTGCTCAATCCTTCGCCAAATTTGAAGATTCTGATGGAGAAATCGAGAGCTCCCTACAGTTATGTTAGTCGGGCACAGGTGATAAATCGCCAAGCATTGTACACGTCTCATTTTTTTTTTCATATTTCGTTAATTCAGATTAAAATACAATCCTTTCACTCATTTTATTTAGTATGGATGACTTTAATTTAAAAATAAAACCTTTAAAATTCATGACTTTCACTTTAAAAAAAAATTCTTTAAAAAAAGAAGAAGAAAAGAAAAAGAATAAATAATACCATAAACCATTTAATTTCAACATCAAAGCATTGTTTTAAATTACCCCTCGAAAAATAAAAAATGCTGCTGGCGAGTTAAAAAATGCTATTGGCGAGAATTGCACCCAGCTAATATAAAAGTACAAACTCTTTGCGATCATGGACTTGGACACTTTTATGTAGTTTTATTTGAAAAAAATATTTTGATTAAATCGGTTGCCAGAAAAAAAAATTCTTTTCTCGCCATGGACCTTTTCTCTATTTCGCCAAGTACCTATACTGGCAAAGCACCTTCATTTATTTTTTTATTTATTCCATTTTAAATTAGATGAATAAAAGACGGCACAGGTGTCATATACGCACTACGTTGGCACGACTTTTTTCTGACGCCAATGTCATATACGCACCGGGGTACTTAACTGTCGCCAAAGTGTCGTTATTTTGCTTGATATGGTAACACGGATGCTGTTGTTTATTTATTAATAAATTGTTTATTTACTTTTATTTTATTTTTTAAAATTATATAAATTGTTTTGTTCTGTAGTTATTAATCAAACTTTCTATTTATTTATTGTTATTCACTTTTTTAAATATTACACAATAACCAATGAGATGCGTTTCATTCGGGCGTTGCCATTACACGATTAACCGCCAATTGTTTACAATTAACCAATTGAACAATTAACCAACAATTAATCGCGATTTCTGTGCCACGTACGATAGCGTAATATATGTATAGATTTTCAAGCATAAATTATTTTTTAATTTATCTCTATCACGTGTAGCTCGATTACGGAAGGTTAATCCGCTTGCCCTTAAAACAATGTATAAAGATCAGCATATGTTTCCGTCTAATGTTCCATAACAAAGTTAAAACTTCCTCGATAGAAAAATAAATAAATTAATGTAAATAAGAAACAAATTTAACAGACATGTGATTGAACTACGCGCTTATGCACCGAAATGATCGGAAAGACTGGCGTAAGTCGCAAAATCTTGGGTTAATAATTCCTGGCATGTGGTGACATGTAAAAGTATCGCTTTTAATAAATTTCAAAACTTTATTTGAATGCATAATTGGTATTTTTCATATACAAATTCCTTTTGATGTTAGTGGGCAATCTAAAATATATATTACATGTAAAAAAATAATTAGATTAAAAAAAAATTGGTTTTCACCTATATTCTGTAACCGGAGGAGCTCGGGTTCGATCCCCTAGTTTTATTAACGATTGAAAATTTGAACAAGATAAATATTTAAATAAATAAATAAATATAGGGAGAGTGTGAGCTAATAGTAGGAATTGAATAAACAGCTCTAATTCATATCCAGGTTTAACTGAATCTGAAGTTTGTTGAAAATCCATGCATTACTTCTTGAGACAGAGCTATTGCGGAAATCGCAAAAAAATGCAGCATAGCAGCGTCACCTATTGAGCGATTTACCCCAAAATGCATAAAATGTCAATTTCTGTGAAGGACTAATTGAATCTAAAGTTTGATGAAAATCCGTGCATGAGTTCAGGAGATAGAGTGATTGCGGAAATAGCAAAAAATGCAACATCGCAGCGCCACCTATTGAGCGATTTACACCAAAATTCATAAAACGTCAATTCATGTCAAGGACTAATTGAATCTGAAGTTTTATACAAATCCGTGCATTAGTTCTGGAGATTGAGCTACTGTGGAAATCGCAAAAAATGCTGCATAGCAGCGCTACTTGTTGAGCGATTTACACCAAAAACTAATCAGCACTAATTTATATCAGGGACTAACTGAATATAAATTTTTATTAAATTCCGTGCATTAGTTCTTGAGATAGAGCGCCCACAAAATTTGTGTCACATACATACAGACAGACAGAGCCACAGACTCACAGACAGACATTTTGTAAAAACATGTTTTTCGGTTTCTCTGACCCCTAAAGCGTGTAAATCCGTTGAAAACCGGATTTCGAAAATTTTCACGAATCCAATACTTTCTTCTTGTAAAGATCGAAGAAAGTAAATATAAACTAGTCGGATGGGACAATCCCAAAACTTTCTTCTATCTCATAAATGTTAATACTTCAAAATTCACTATCACAATGTCAAAATTAAATGGCAATCCATGCCCATGTTAAAATGGTAAAGGTACGAAATTCCGAGCATTAGTTCTTGAGATATGGCTATCGCTAAAATCGTGTAAATCCTTCAAAATGCATCATAACAACGTCACTTGTAGGGTGATTAACAATAAAATGGCAATCTATGCCCATGTTAAGATGGTAAAGATACGAAATTCCGTGCATTAGTTCTTGAGATATGGCTATCGCTTAAATCGTGTAAATCCTTCAAAATGCATCATAACAACGTCACTTGTAGGGTGATTAACAATAAAACCTAATCAGCAACAACTTTTGTCAACGTCCAACTGAATCCTAAGTTAGATGAAAATTCGTGCATTACTTCTTGAGATAGAGCTATTGCGGAAAAACGCAGCATAGTAGCGCAACCTGTTGGGCGATTTACACCAAAAGGTAAACAGTACCAATTTACATCAAGGAGTAACTGAATCTGAAGTTTGATGAAAATCCGTGCATTAAATCTTGAGATAGAGCTATTGCGGAAATCGTGAAAAATGCAGCATAGCAGCGCCACCTGTTCGGCGATTCACATCAATATACAAAAATCATCAATTCATTTCAAGGACTAACCTAATGTGAAGTTTGATAGAAATACATGCATTAGTTCTTGAGATACAGCTATTGCGAGAATCGGGAAAATGCAGCATAGCAGTGCCACCTGTTGGGCGATTTACACCAAAACGTAAATATTACCAAATCATATCAAGGATTAACCGAATCTGAAGTTTGATGAAAATCTGTGCATTAATTCTTGAGATTGAGCTATTGCGGAAATCGTGAAAATGCAGCGTAGCAGCGCCACCTGTTGGACAATTAACGCCAAAAGGCAAAAATCTTTATTTCATGTCAAGGACTAACCTAACCTGAAGTTTCATAAAAATCTGTGCATTAGTTCTTGAGATAGAGCTATTGCGGTAATTGTGAAAGATGCAGCATAGCAGCGCCACCTGTTGAGCGATTTGCTCCAAAAACTAATCAGCATCAATTTATATCAGGTACTAACTGAATATAAATTTTTATTAAATTCCGTGCATTAGTTCTTGAGACAGAGCGCCCACAAACTTTGTGTCACACACACACAGACGGACAGACAGACAGACAGACTCACAGGCAGACATTTTGTAAAAACATGTTTTATGGAATCTCTGACCCCTAAAACGTGTAAATCCGTCGAAAACTGGAATTGGAAAATTTTCACGAATCCAATAGTATTTTCTTCTTGTAAAGATAGAAGAAAGTAAAAACGTTACCGTAAAAGCGAAATTTGATCGTCTGCTGTTGCGATTCGCAAACTCACGTCAGCGTTTTCCTTTTGACGACACATTTGCCTTTTATAATATAGATAGATAGATAGGTATAAACTTTGTGTTTCTAAAACATATTTTTGATTTTTTTTCTTCTTTTTCAATCTTTGAAAAGAAAATAGATAAACAATTCCAAAATTATTAGGGAGTTTTCAATAATCTGTTATCACAAACATCAAAGCAATAACAGGGTTGTTTTTTTTACTGTTATGGTAAATATTAATAAATACCTAAAATACTCCAGTCTGAAAACAAATTAAAGTACATCATCTCCTTTGAAACGTTTTTGCATATTTCGAATGCACTGACATTGACTTTGTAATATTTGTAAGTAATTTAAAAAAATATCTTTTATCAATTTAAAAAGAGATTTTTTAGTTAAGTTAAAGACTCCAGTATGAAAAAAAAATATGTAACAAATTTTGAAGAGAACAAAAATCGTCGCCTAATGTATATTAAATCATTTATTTATTTCATTCTTTTTCTATACACAGTCTGCTTTTCGTCACGTCTGAATGTTATGGCATTTATGACGTTATTAAATTCTTGTTAGCGTTATTCAGCTTGTAGACGCAAACATATATGGTGCCTTATTGTCTAACTTTCAGCTATTAAAGCGGCAGACGGAATAGAAAATAAAAATATATAATAAATAGTGGTGTAATAGTTTTTTTTTCTGACAAATTCCGTGCTTTATAACTGCATTAGCACTTTCTTTTTATTTATTTTACCGTATAAATTTCATTATTATTGTCCACAGTAAGTACCTCCGTCAAAAATCATTGTGATTTTATGCAAAATAAAATTTCATTTAATTGTTATGTAAATTTTGTGTCCAAAAATCCCTATAATATTGGATTTTCAAAAGAGTGCGTAATTAAATCTTAAAGCATCTTTAATAAAGTGGATAACAGAAACATCTTTCATAAAGTGGAAACCTGGATCGACGAGTTTTCAGACGAACAAACGGAATTCATATTCGTTTTTTAAGTAACATAATAAAACTTTACAGAGATTTAAATAGTATAAAGTCATTAAAATACATCTCACTCAGTAAATATTATCGTTTGTAATGTAATCAAGATCTTTTAAATGTCACTCTAAAAGAATCATAAATGCTTCAATGCCGCTTTACAACACAGAGCTTAATTGGGTCAAAGGTCGAATGCAGCAACATATCTGAATATCGTGAATATCGTTAGGCTATTTAATATTGTTTTTACTATGTGTTAAGTATAGGAATCCAGTTTTTTTAAACTGATGTAAATTAAAAACTAATAGATATTTTATAGGAAACTTTAAAGGTTTTAACTGCATATAAAACCAAATAAAATACAACAAACTGCGTAAAAATCCGATAATTACACATTTCTGTAGCGCTATCAAGAGATCTTTTGAGTGACCCTGTAAATGAAACGTAAATGCTACAATTCTATAGCAAATAACACCTTATAATTTAACAAAAAATTACAAACTTTATACTATTCAATATATTCCAAGCTTTTTTGAGAAATCAAAATATAGCCTTAAACGTTCCAATATCTGCTTAGTAACAAAACCACCTCCGAAATTGAAGAATATCATTTGCGCTAAAATTGACCCATTTAGTTTTAGAATTACTCAGAGGTGTATGAAATACCATTTATTAGAGCAGACGGATCAAAGAATTACTATATTGGTATTACTGGCAGGAAATTTAAGTATAGAAAAAAGGAGCATACAGCTGATATTAAATATAACAGAAAAACCACAGCCCTGGCAAAATTTTATCAAGAAGAAACCAAGTAAATTTCGATAAAAGTAAAACTAGTATGTTGTGGCCATCACAAAACTTTCTTCTATATAAATCACGTCAATTAAATCATTTAAATAGTAAAATAAATTACATCAATTTATTCATATAAAAGTATACCTGAATTTGAAATTTGATGAAAATTCGTGCATTAGTTATTGAAATAGAGCTGTAGGAGAAATTTTGAAAAATGTAGCATAGCAGTGCCACCTCTTGAGCGATTTGCACCAAAACACAAACAGTACTAATTCATATACCGGAATCGTAAACCGGAATCGCCAAAACACAAACAGTACTAATTCGTATACCGGAATCTGAAGTTGGATGAAAATCCGTGTATTAGTTCTGGAGCTAAAGCTACTGTGGAAATCACAAAAAAATGCAGCACAGCAGCGCCACCTGTTGAGCGATTTATACCAAAAGGTACAAAACATCAATTCTTGTCAAGAACTAACTGAATCTGAAATTTGATGAAAATCCGTGCATTAGTTCTGGACATTGAGCTATTGTGGAAGTCAAGAAAAACGCTGCATAGCAGCGCCACCTGTTGAGCGATTTACAGCAAAACATAAACAGCCCTAATTCATATCCAGGTATACCTGAATCTGAAGTTTGTTGAAAACCCGAGCATAAGTTCTTGAGATAGAGCTATCGCGGAAATCACAAAAAATGCAGCATAGCAGCGCCACCTGTTGAGCGATTTACACCACAAGGTGCAAAACGTCAACTCATGTCAAGCACTAACAGAATCTGAAGTTTGATGAAAATCCGTGCACTATTTCTTGAGATAGAGCTATTATGAAAATCGTGTAAATGCTGCAAAATGCAGCATAGCAGCGCCATCTGTTGGGCGATTTCCACTAAAACATTACCAGCACCAATTTATATCAAGGATTAACTAAATCTGAAGTTTGATGAAAATCCGTGCATTAGTTCTTGAGATAGAGCTAGTGCAGAAATCGCGGGAAATGCAGCATAGCAGCGCCACCTGTTGAGCGATTTACACCAAAAACTAATCAGCATCAATTTGTATTAGGGACTAACTTAGTATAATTTTTTATTAAATTCCGTGCATTAGTTCTTGAGATAGAGCGCCTACAAAATTTGTGTCACATACACACAGACAGACAGACAGACAGACAGACTCACAGAGTCACAGACAGACATTTTGTAAAAACATGTTTTTTGGAATCTCTGACCCCTAAAACGTGTAAATCCGTCGAAAACCGAAAGTCGAAAATTTTCATGAATCCAATACTTTCTTCTTGTAAAGATAGAAGAAAGTAATAATTTTCTCATCCAATCTATACTATCCATCCATTATAAGAGAAACCGTAGAGATTGTAACGCGCAAAAACTCAATATGTAACGATGCAGCATCATTTCACTTACCAAAAATATGGCTCGAGCTACTCAATGAATATGAGAATAAAATAAAATAAACATCCATATAAAATAAAAATGTAACGTGCATAATATAAAAGTATACGTGGAAAACTGAACGATGGCGTGTCATAGACCGTGCAAATTTAGAATAGCTTTATTTATTTGTTTTTGAAAATGACTCGGGGTGAGTCGAAACATGTCAACAGTCGAATAAACGTATTTTTACTGGTTTTGAAGTTTTAATTTACATCTTTTAGCATTTGAAATTAATATGCTACAATTCTGTTTTACAATATGAAGCAATAGGAATCAATTACTTTAAACTAGTATAAATCAAAAACTAATTAATAGTTTTACATGAAATTTTAAAGGTTTGAACTACTTATTAAAGCAATTCAAATGCAGTAAACACCGTAAAAATCCGAGAATTGCACATCTCTGTTGCCTTGTCAACAGATTTGGGCTGAACGCGAATTTAAAAAAGGTGAAAAAACATGATTTTAAAATCGCTTTTACTAAAAACCTATTCGTCGGATTCCGCATTATTTTTGTTTTCTTGGACACTTGGCATTCCCCATTCCATAGAAACAAGAATTTTATTTCTATGATTAATAGAACGCGAGCTCTAGAGGTGTCAAAATTCCGTTTTGGTGAGTCTGCAAAATATAAATTAGAAATTTACTAAAAAAATTTTGTAAAATTGCATGGCATTAATTGGTGGAAATTCTTTTCATTTACGGTTCATTGCATTGTTGTTTCTTTTTCTTGGTGAGAAACTCTATCGAGTTTCTATAATAATAGTACTAAAAAGGCATTCACCATTTTGAGTGGCCCGAACAATCAAAACCAATCCTACGTCACTAGTGCGAGACAACAAATAAAGTTACTGCGCATCTGTTATTGGTCACAGCACATAGGCCTCTTCAACTTGCCAAAGCATTCAGTTATATATGTTGGTCAATCATGGTGCCTTATTAGTACCATAATCACTTTTAAAATATTTTCTAGCTGTCACGCCTATCAAAAGTTAAAGCTTTCAGGGACAAGTTGCTTCTGTAATGTTGAATTTACACAGGAATTTTCGAAAAAATTTATTTCAAAATGAGGAAAAGCAATTTAAGAACTTTTCCCACCAAATTTATAAAAGTAAAATTTAATTAAAAGTTTTTGGTGCAAATCCTGATTAAAATTAGGTGGGATATAATATATATATCACCGCCCCTCAAGGAGTTAAAGTACGATAGGAAAATTCATTCGCTTCCAAATTTGACGTTAGCAAAGTAATTTGACTCATTCAAACTTGTTTTTCCATTTTCCTCGTACATATTTATATGCTTGAGAAATTAATATATTGAAATGTTTTAGAATGATATTATGTATACTTTCCATGACTACTTTTTGAAAACAGAGATTGTGAAGTAAACAAAAAACTAGCCAGATGTGCTAATCCTAAAGCTTTGTTCTATCTCATACATGTTAATATTTCAAAATTCGCTATCACAGTGCCAAAATTAAATGACAATCTATGTCCATCAAGAGGATTTTAAAGGTATAGGTTCAATGAATCGTGTGATTTTTAAAAAGGAGATATAAGCATCGCATTTTTCAAACAAATCATTGAATTTCTGCACCAACCCTCCATGATGTTTGCAACCAAAATTCTCAACCTATAAAGGGCATAAAAGTGATACCCTTCTGTGCAGTATACACCAAATTCTAAAAAGGATCCATTTATGTGAAAGTGTAACAGAATATAAAATTTGATTAAATTCCGTGAATTGGTTTTTGAGATATAGCTCTCGCAAAAATCGTGAAAAATGAACCATAATACCAGCTATATAATTTACATGAAAACCTAATCAGCAACAATTTATGTCAAGATCTAACAGAATAGAAAGTTTGACGAAATTCCCTGCATTAGTTCTTGAGGTATGACTATCGCTAAAATCGTGTAAATCCTGAAAAATTAAGCATAGCAGCGCCACCTGCTGTGCGGTTTACACCCAAAACTTAACCAGCACCAATTCATATCAAGGTATACCTGAATCTGAAGTTTGATGAAAATCCATACTTCTTGAGATAGAGGTATTGAGGAAATCGTAAAAATGCAGCATAGCAGCGCCACCTGTTGGGAGATTTACACCAAAAACTAATCAGCTCCAATTTATATGTAGGTCTAACTGAATCTAAAGGTTTATGAAATCCCGTGCATTAGCTCTTGAGATAAAACAGCCACAAAATTTGTGTCATATACAGGCAGACAGACAGATTCACAGTCAGACATTTTCTAAAAATAGTCAAATCGTGTTCATGACCTTCGAAAACGTATAAATCTTTTACGAATCCAAACTTTATTCTTGTAAAGATAAAAGAAAGTAAAAAACTATTATCTTCTGGCCATCACAAAGCTTTGTGACTATATAAATCAAATCATCTGCATCAAAAGTAAATGAAATCTATTTGTTTTTGAGTTATAGCTATCGTGGAAATTGTGAAAAAAACAGAGTATAGCAGCGACATCTGTTGGGAAGTATACACCAAAACCTAATCAGTGCCAATTTATGTCGAGGTCTAACAGAATGTGAAGTTTGATGAAATTCCGTTCATTAGCTCTTCAGGTATAGCTATCGCAGAAATCGTGAAAAATGCCTCATAGCAACAACACCTGTTGGGCAGTGTACACTGAAACCTAAAAAGCATCTTTTTATGTCAAGGTCTAGCAGAATATGAAGTTTGGTGAAATTCCGTGAATTAATTCCTTTGATGTAGCTATCGTGGAAATTGTGAAAAAAACAGAGTATAGCAGCGACACCTGTTGGGAAGTATACACCAAAACCTAATCAGTGCCAATTTATGTCGAGGTCTAACAGAATGTGAAGTTTGATGAAATTCCGTTCATTAGCTCTTCAGGTATAGCTATCGCAGAAATCGTGATAAATGCCTCATAGCAACAACACCTGTTGGGCAGTGTACACTGAAACCTAATAAGCATCTATTTATGTCAAGGTCTAGCAGAATATGAAGTTTGATGAAATTCCGTGAATTAATTCCTTTGATGTAGCTATCATGGAAATCGTGAAAAATGCAGCATAACAGCACCAACTGTCGGGCGATATACATCCAAACCTAATCAGATCTACTTTATGTTGAGGTCTAACTGTATCCGAAGTTTGATTAAATTTCGTGCAACAGTTCGTGAGTTAGAGCGCCCACAAAATTTGTGTCAGATACAGACATACACACAGACTGGACAAAAAACCGTCGAATCGTGTTCATGACCTTCGAAAACGTATAAATCCGTAGAATTTTTTTACGAATCCAAACTTTATTCTTGTAAAGATAAAAGAAAGTAAAAAACTATTATCTTCTGGCCATCACAAAGCTTTGTGACTATAGAAATCAAATCATCTGCATCAAAAGTAAATGAAATCTATTTGTTTTTGAGTTATAGCTATCGTGGAAATTGTGAAAAAAACAGAGTATAGCAGCGACACCTGTTGGGAAGTATACACCAAAACCTAATCAGTGCCAATTTATGTCGAGGTCTAACAGAATGTGAAGTTTGATGAAATTCCGTTCATTAGCTCTTCAGGTATAGCTATCGCAGAAATCGTGAAAAATGCCTCATAGCAACAACACCTGTTGGGCAGTTGTACACTGCACCTTTGTACACTGAAACCTAATAAGCATCTATTTATGTCAAGGTCTAGCAGAATAGGAAGTTTGATGAAATTCCGTGAATTAATTCCTTTGATGTAGCTATCGTGGAAATCGTGAAAAATGCAGCATAACAGCACCAACTGTCGGGCGATATACATCCAAACCTAATCAGATCTACTTTATGTTGAGGTCTAACTGTATCCGAAGTTTGATTAAATGTCGTGCAACAGTTCGTGAGTTAGAGCGCCCACAAAATTCGTGTCAGATACAGACATACATACAGACTGGACAAAAAACCGTCAAATCGTATTCAGGACCTTCTAAAACGTATAAATTCGTCGAAAACCGAAAGTCGGCATTTTTTACTAATCCAATAATTTCTTCTTGAAAAGATAGAAGAAAGTAAAAAAGCTGAAGGAATTATCGCAGTTTAACATAAAAATATTCCGATCTAAAGGCAAAATGTTGACACTGAAGTCATATTATCCTTTTCAAATCCCACGCACCAAAACTAAACCCACGCAACTCATTAGCTTCTAAAGCATCGCTTTCATTTTCAATAGACAAATGCTAAATAATTTCGTGTTCTATGCTTTATTTGTATGCATGCATAAACAAGTAACGGTGAAAAAAAGATGTATATTTTGTTTTAATTTTCAAAACGAAAATTGTAAAGATGAATTAATCGATATTCTTTCATCACATTTTAAAAACTTAAAAAAAATTCTTCCTTTTATGTTCTCATAATTTTCCCCGAAATAAAAACTTTGCCACTTAAAAATTTGAAACTCAAAAATATGAAATATGTGTAAAATTGTTAGAAATAAACGAGTTGTAAATTGCACGTCAAACGTGACAAATAAGGTGCGTTCGTACTATAACTAGTTTTATAAATATTTTTTGCACTGGATATTGTACTGAATGTATATTTTAGTGCCCTTCATGAGTGCATATCAATTTCATTCTTTTCGAAAAGCTGTAACATCATTAAAATGCACTTAAAATATTTTTTTTCCCATTGGCCGTAATATAACCTAAAACTTTTGACTGTCCCAGTAATTAAACTATACATCCGATTTTCATAAAATTTGAAATGACTCGACAAATTTATATAACAATTATATGTTTTAAATTTCAAACGATTCGGTTGGGTAGTTTTTGCTCTGTTACATGCATACGGTCAGACAGACAGACGGACGGACTGAAAAACGATTATAGGTGCTACGTATTTTTAGAGTTTCCCCCAGACAGTTTCAGGAGGGTGCTGCACCCTGCCTGCCCTTAGGTTTACAAAATAGCACCCATCTTGCCCCTCATTTAAAAAATTAGCTGCCTTGTTGCCCCCACCAGAAAAAAGTGCCTTTACTCCTTTGTTTATTAAAAAAATTACTTGCATAGTAAAAATTGACTCATTGGTGTCTTTAAAATAGTGTTCTGTCTATTAAATATTAAAAAGTTGTTTTAAAAATCAAAAAAATGTCTTTAAAAATTTCAAGAAATGCCCTTAAGAATCCAAAACATGCCCTTCGGAATCCAAAAGTGCCCTTTTCCAACAAGCAGCACCCTGCCCTTTTTTAAACCTGGGGGAAACTCTGATTTATATAATTACGAACGCACCTAAAAAAAAATTATTTTAAAGCTTTAGGCCTTGATGGAACGTAGTAAATGAAAAGACATGCGCTATTATTAGGACGACAGACGCGAAAAGGTTAAAACAAAAATAAATCTATGGGTGGTTCTCAAAAGGTGGGCACTGGAAACACATCATAACTTTAAACTTTTCAATAAATAAATTTAATTATCATTGACTTTATTTTTTTTTACACTTAGTTTTTAATTCTATTTAGAGACAGAAAATGACATAATTTATTGTAAAAGCTTTGTATAAATATCTTAAATTTTTTTTTATTTTATGCTAAAGAGGCCAATTTTGGACATTCATAACGTTAACTGCTCCAATGTACCACCAAGAAAAAGAGTTTTAACTTGCTTCCAGATGGTTCTAATGGTAAACAACGAATGCATAAAGGAAACGGATGATGTTTTGATAATTTCGTTAAGAGATGGCAGGCTGATTTATAGCTTTTTTGAAGATAGAAGGACTTTTCTATAAAGAATTTTTCTGTATTTTGTTATGTCCAAAAGTAACGATCGATCGTAACAAAGCTGTCATTTCCACGAAAAATACATCAAGTAAGTACTTTAAACTCTTTTATCTAACTTTAAAATCATTTTTTTTTTAATTTTAAAGTATTTGTATGTATTTTTGTAAGATTTTTTTTTGCAATAAATGCACTTTTCTAAAATAAAAAACCGGAATGTCCGAATCGCGTAACGATCAAAACGCCGATTTTATTTTCGGTAAATTTATTTTTAAAGATGATTTGGTGTCCTGAAACATATAAAAAGATATTTATTATAATGCTTTATCGTAAATAATTACCGTGTTTTGTATAAATAAAATGTATTTAGTACGTGTAATAATAGAACTTGACTTGAAGCATGCTCAACTAATGTGTGTAACGATCGACACAAAATGGCAACCGTTGCGATCGTTACGAAATTTCGGGCATGCTTATTTAAAAGTATGATTTAAAATTAATAGTAAAACTTCTTTTTTTATTTCAAAAGTAATTCTTCAATGATCTTACGTGTTTTTATGTATTTTGCAACGTTTTCTTTCTAGCAAATGTACCTCAAAAGATTATTTAATAACAATGTCCAAATCGTGGAACGATCTAAACATTCATAATTTTAATTTTCTAAATAAACTAACTACTAAACTCTGTGGCTATACAATCCAAGAAGGATCTGGGCCGACAGTGCCCATCTCTGTTTTCTTGACCCTGGGCCCCGAGGTGCTATGCAGCATGCGTCCCGGCCAGGTGGTCAACCTAACGCGAGACCCTCGGTGTTTAGTTCCCAAGCAAGCTTGGTACTCATTTTATCGACCCCAAAGGGATGAAAGGCTGAGTGAACCTTGCTTAGTCGGGAGTCGAACTCTCGACCTGCGGTGCGGCAGACAGGCGTGCTGACCACTACACCACTGGGCTAATTTTCTAAATACATAACTAAATATATTATAACAGAATCCATTGTTCTAACATATATCTTAAAAAATAAAATAAATATTTTTTTGTAAAATTATTGTACTTTAGTTTATTATTTTTTTTTTTAATTCAAGGTTTAAGAATCCCCTCTTCTTAAAATTCCATTCTTCCTCTTTGCTCCCCCACCAAAATGCAAGGCAAATAAAAAGTTTAAGCCACTACGTGCTGTAACTTTGGTTAAAAAAAAAATGACAGAATTCAAAGTATAGAAGACAGCCAGCGAAAACTGTTAAAGGTACTCAAAAGATTCACTGCGTAGAACCGACAAACAAATTTGGTACTATTCAAATAAGGAATAGATCTGGTTTTTGCAAATATCCGTAAAAAAGAATCAAGAATGCATTATCAGTGAAGCTGGTGAAAAAAATATTGTTTCTACAATTGACTCCTCACAGTTGAAAATAAGATTGACATTGGTGACTGCAGCTTTGTATTAATTCATGATGAAAACTTATGGCCAGGTATTATTAAAAAGATCAGCATTGATAATGGTGAACAGAACAAATATTTTCGATAATTTTTTTGACTCCAAAGACAGACATTGATTTTAACAGGTTTCATTATCCATCTAAAAAAGACAGCACAAATTTAAAATATGAAGATATTTTGTTGAAATCACCAAATCCACCTCACCCGGTGACAGCAACAGGAGACTTTTCTTTTGATAAAGAAATTATAGATATGTGCATTTAAAAAATGGCAGTATAACTTGTTTTTTGTTTGTTTGTTTGTTTGTTTTATGTTTTATGTTTTTTTTTTTTTTTTTTTTTTTTTTTTTTTGAGAAAATAAAAAGAATAAATTATATGTTGGATACCTCTAATATTGTGTAAAGGTATGTTTTTTGCATAATGTGTAATTCCTATAAAATTAAGATGTTACTTCTAAAAAAGTTTGAAATATTTTAATATCAAAGTTTAACATTTGATTTTATTATTATTATTACTGGATAACAGAAAGTTAATTATATATATATATATATTACAAAATTTAAAATTTTGCGCCAAGTTTAAAGCATTTTATGTAAATTTTCCTTTTTCAGTAATAGTCCGTATATTATACCGGCTTATTAAATTAAAACCCTAGTCTATTAATCTCTAAGATCTTAATTCATATTTATTCCAAATTGCGTAAATCTAAAAATGGCTCAATTATTTATATTTCTTTAATAAAACTTTTATTATTTAAATTCCTATTAAATTCTGCTATTAAATCCCGGTATCATATTCCCCTTAAATCTTTATTTAACTGCTAAAATATTATTCTGTCTTAAAGAAAAAACCTACTTATTTCAATTTATTCTTTTATTTAAAATATCCAGGTGTAATTAAAATATTTCAAAGATTAAAACTTCGCAGACATAAATTCATTTCTTTTATCGTCTGAAGAGGGAAAAGGGGGTTATTTTAGCATAATCTCGACTACAGATTTTAACATTTGTTTATGCTTTAGATAGCTGGTGCGAGAATATAAGAAGTTTCTAGAACAATCTTTTCAGCAGAGTATAAATACGGATGGCGGGAACCAGAGAGAAGCATATAGCATATAGCAGATGGGCTGTGAGCTTAGAAGCTTTTTAGTTTGTAGAGGTGAACGTAGTGGATTGCAGTCGTAGCAGACTGGATATTCAATGTGATTGCTCGATGGAGGTAGTAAAATGTTGGATGAATACTGTTTATTATGTGTGTAGAATGAGGAAGCAACGGTATCGTAATGGGTGATAGAAGTTAGATGTTAACGGATTAAAGAATAGAACGCAGTCAAGAGATGGAGTCTTTTTAAAACTAATTGTGAGATGAGAATAGAATTTATTCTTTTTACCATGGAAGGAGTGAGCATCTTCCCTAGATTCAATCGTGAGTGTGGAAATAAAGTGAATAATGTTCCAAGCGGCTGCCATGTGTTAATTCATCATTTTTCTTTATTATCTTAAACCCCTCGGCTGCTACCTGTGCTGTGTAGGAATGGAAACCCTCTTTTTTTTTTTCGACAATACCAACTACTTGCCGTCAAAATGTCACATACATATATAATAATTACACATACGATTATAGAACAAATTTACTATATTCTAAGTCTTAAGAATTTTTTAAATACTAAGCACAACTTATTTATGGAAAGGTCAAAACTGTGTAACCTACATCTCAGCAATGTCCAAAATCTGTAACCTACATGCCAGAAATGTCCAAAATTTGTAACCTACAGATCTACTAATTAAATGCTTTAATAATTAATTTTCCAGAATAGTGGTTGTCTTTTAATATTTGTGTATAATTTTGTAGACTTATATACTATACTGTAAGCAAAAATTGACCTTAAATTTGAAAATTTTAAAAATTACTTATAGTTAACGTTTAATGATCCCACATTTTGATAATCTCACCTATGCTAAATCAATGGAAGATAATTTACAAATATGTCTATCCAAAAAACTATGTTAGAAAGTGTTAAAAAGTGACAAATGTCGCTCTGCCCTCGGCAGATGAGTATATATCAGCTAAAAATGCAGTACAAGAAATCTTGTGGATAATTAAATTTTAACCAGTCAAGCATAAAACTAATACAATCACCAATGTATGCATCCAAGACCCAACATATCGATATAAATAGCACTACTGCATCAGGAACAAACTAACAGAGACTAGTAAAATCGATCTACAATATTTCCCGACGAAACTGATGGTATCCGCTGTGCTGACCCAAGCCATTACCCAAACCTGGCTTTGTAAAGCACAGAACTGACTTACAGTTATGCTCTTATTCCAGTTCAGAGACCAAGGAGGAATATTATAACATATGATTCCCTGAACGTAAAAATAAGAAGATATTTCAACCCTTCACTTTTTTTCTCTCTATCGTCAACTTCTACACAAAAGAATATGATCATCCTGCTCTCTTTTCTTTATTTGCGTGTGCATCGCTGAACTCTTTTACCCAAAACTTTCTTTTCGCAAAGGTGTTTTAGCACACGTGTAGAACTTATTAGTAATGGGGCTCATCTAACAGCTCTCTTAAAACTATAATATCTAATTCCATTTATTAATATTTAATGATTTTTACTTTCTTTTATCTTTACAAGAAAGTATTGTATTCGTGAAAATGTTCCATTTCTGGTTTTCAACGGATTTACACGTTTTAGGCGTCAGAGATCCCAAAAAACATATTTTTACAAAATGTCTGTATTGGAATTTTGTATTAGTCCTTAGCAATTCCGCTTTCACAGGTTTTACTATATAAGATTGTTGTGCTTTATTAGCATAACAAAACCTACTAAGCCGGAATCGCAAGGAACAGGAAGATAATTCCAACAGGCTTTATTGTACGATATTCATGTCGTAGCAATAATGAAATGTTTATGTTTAAGGCTCCTGTACCTGCAGGCGAAGACACTCATGAGCTAATGCTAAACCTATGGAGAGGTTATTTTCTAATATCTCGTTTGCATTTCGACATTTTCAAATAATTTTTTTTTTTTTTTTTTTTGCATTGGATAGCTGAGGTCCATCTCTACATCGCTCCTTTTTTACTTTTTCGATTTTGGTTGAAGATATTTTTACTTTCATTTTCAAAACCACTTCCGAAAATAAAAGTGTCATTCTAAAAAATATCTGCAATCAATATTGAAAAATTAAAAAAGGAGCGATGTAGAGATGGACCTTAGCTATCCAATTAAAAAAGAATATTTAAAAATATCGAAATGCAAACGAGATATTAGAAAAAAAACCTCCCCGTAGGCTTAGCATTAGTTCGCGAGTGTCTTTGCCTGCAGGGACAGGAGCCTAAAGGCTGAATTTCCTTATAAGCAAGTTCTGATTTCATAGAGTTTAGTTTTTTTTGTCCCGATTTAGAAGCCTTTGTCCCGGTTTTTATGTCTCCCTGTCCTACTTTTAGTATCCACTTATTAAGAGAAAAATACAAGTGTATCTCACTACAAGCCGAACTCTGATTTTCGTTCATAATTTTAATACATTCGACGCTCGTTATAACGACCCCTCGCGTACCAAAGATGAGGCATGAGGGTCGTTATAATAGAAAGTCGCTACAACGAAAGTAAACGAACAAAACTCTAAAAAAAACTCTAATCACGTGCATGCAAAAGGTTTCAAAGGAAATTTTATAATACAACATTATAACTAAATCTGTTTACTTTCGTATCAAACAAATATTGACAATGAATAATTATAAAAATAAATTTAGGAGAATGATTTCATATTTCTGAAATAAAATTTAAAGTAAAATGTTTAATCATGCACACACAAAAAAAATGTTACTTGCGTATTAACATTTTCTACAAAAATATTTAGAAGTAGTTGTTTATTTTTTATGCATTTGATATTTTCTTTAAGCAAAATTTTCCATCTGAGTTATAGTCCGCGTGCTACACGACCGAAATAAGGTGAAAACTGCGAATCGTGATAAGAATATACCGATTGGTGAGTATCTACTTTATATAAATACAATGCATTTCAGAGGGGGAGGCATCGCGTAATCTCGTGGGAATTCAAGATGGCAGCTGTTATTCAAAATGGCGTCATTTTCTGAATTTTCTTACTATCTGTCCTATAAATGTGTGTTTCAGATCGATTTCCATGTTTTTAACGCCAAAAATTTCGTTTCTAATATTTTCCGTCATAGTTTGATGAGTTTATGAATTCAGTTTGTCTGTTTGTTTGTCTGTCTGTCTGCTTGCCATTCCATGCTCTAACTCGCTTAAATATCGCTACTCGCTTAAATTCACTGAGATTGTCGTGTAATTCATATATGTTATTGAAGTTTACAATAACATGCTCCAAATAAAAATTTAAGTGTATAGTTTTATAGTCCGTTTACAGGGCCCTCAAAAGAATTCCATTACGTTATTGTTTATTAGTCCGGGTGCTACGGTTGAGAAAACTGAAAATCATGAGAAGAATATGCCGATTGGTGAGTATCTACTTTATATTAATAAAATCCATATGACAAGGGGAGGCATCACGAAAAGTCGTAGGAATTCAAGATGGTGGCTGTTGGAAGGTGCGGCAATTGGAAGAGAAAGGGCAATGTCTTTTCTAAGATTTCAGGCTTTCACAGGATGCGACAGAAATCCTAGTTTCACAGGAATTACAAAAAAGTCAGCTTGGAAAACATGTATTCTATTTAAAGAAGCTACTACTACATTTTTATGCATATCAAAACCACAAATTTCCATTCCTGAAAATATTCTAAATATTTAGAAAAATTCGTAGTATTGTTGTACTATACAACAAGCAACAGCATAAGTGTTAAAGCTTGACAAGAATTGTTTATGACAAATATTCGTTCTCTTGAAAATCTTCCACCAACCACGGGTGCTTTACAACAGCATGTTTTACGCAGTGCTTTCGAAGCTGGACACATTTGGGGACAAGCAGATCAGCGTGAAATATGTTCACCCTCTCCAAAAAATGGGGATGGTGGTTGGATAATTTATCATGGAAAATAAAATGGTCGGAGTTGCCAGAGATTGCAGATTCTTGTGAAGAGTTAGCAAAATGTACGTGCAAAATCTGTAAAAATAAATGTGGCTGTAAAAAGGTTGGACTTTCTTGCACATTATTGTGCAACTGAAAAAGCGAATGTGAGAAATATGATGATACATATGATGATCAAGTTTTTATATTTTCTAACTTTGAATGTAACATGCAATTTTTTTAATATCTTGTATAATTAAGTTATTAATAAAAATGTGTTTTTGTTAGTTATTTATTCCTTTCATTTTCCTCACAATAAAATACAAAAATACTTTAAGCATTGCCCTCTTTTCATTTTAAGCATATTTAGGATATTAAAAAGGGAAATTTTCAGTTAAAAAATATCGAAATTGACATCAGAGGCACTCTTATATGATGTATAGGAATAAGAATGCAAAAAATTTTGAATAACAGCCGCCATCTTGAATTCCTATGTGTTCGCACGATGTCTCAACTTCTTATATGCATTGTATTAATATTAAGTAGGTACTGACCATTCGGGACATCTTTATCAGAAAATGCAGTTTTTTCATACCTAGCAGCTGCACTAATAACAGTTGATTTAAATGATGATCTTTATAGAATTTACACACGAGTTACAAATGCACGTATTCTTTTTTTGGTGTGCCACTGTAAATAAACGATAAATACTATGCATATCTTATTCTATAGTAAGTATCTTTTAGGGCACCTCACTGATGTATGTCAATTTGAATATGTTTCAGGGAGTATAACATAATTGCCGAAACGTCAGTGAAGGCTTACTGTGGAGACACGAAAAGTTTTGGTTTCCGTTAGTCTGTCTGTCTGTTAGTCTGTCTGTCTGTTCCGCGATAACTGCCGCAAAAAGCATCCGATCGGCTTGAAATTCCCTGGGCATGTTGATGAGCTCCCCGGATTTAGCTGTATAGTTTTGGGTTAAATTTGGTTCATTCGTTCGGAATATACAGAACATTTTATTTTGTGATATAATGCTTTTCTATGAGAAGTCAGACGATTTTCAAATTTTCATTTGTTGAAAGAAATCGCTCATATGAATAATAGATTTAAATGGTAAATTTTGGATGCTGAAATTTTTAAATAAGAGTATTAAATTATTCTTATTAGTTTGCAATTTTGTCAAAACATTTGTCAGAGCTTTTAAATTAGGTGTATAACTTATGATAGAATTTTATACATGTGTTCGAATAATATAAAACATTTTATTTTATGAATTTACTTATATTTCATTTTTTCTTTTAACCGTTGCGTAGCAACAGCATCTCATCTAAAAATATCATAAATGTGAAAGTATGTATGGTTTTTTGAAGTCAAATCAAAGCAAAAGGAATGAATTAATGAATGCCTTTGTATAGATTTTTGCATATAGATTTTTGCATATAGATTTATTTAAACGCAGAAATGAAAATAGTGTTTATATACTATATAGAATAATATTTTCATTTATTTATTCAACTATTTGATTATAAATGAAAAAGTTCGTTATTTTCATACAGAATAAACTGACATTATTCTGTTAAATTTTATAAACTTTATTGTTGCCAAAAAAAATGAATAACAATTTCTCCCAAAGAGTTAATTTTAATTTGTAAGATTTTCACGTGCAAAAGAAAAATGGAATAAGCAAATAAAAAATAAAAAAAAGGATATATAGGACAGGAATGAATACATATAAACATTTCACACCAAATACAACCTAAAATAGTTTTTGTAGCAGTATTTTCCCAGCACTACGAAGAAAGATTCCTCGATTTACACGATTTTACTTGGCCTTCCTTTTCTCATTCTTTGCGATTTCATTTTCGCAATTGCGTGCATTAATTGGCACAAAATTTTACATTTTTGTGACTGAGATATATGTAAGGCCATACAAATAAGAAATTCCGTATTGTCTCCTATAAAATGTGATAAAGTGTTGGTTAATCATATATGTTTTTATTAAGAGGAGCAGAGCTGCCAAGCCTCCGGCGTTCTGGATACCAGTATTTTAATACAGAAAATGTTACTTTATTTAATTGAAACATTTGCGCGATTTAAAAGAACATTTTCTCTAAGATAATAGTGATGTGCAAAAAGCTTGAGACTTGGTATGTCTGGTGGGGAGTGAAATGTTTTACTTAATGCATTTATCTCTATTTTAATGCTACGTGAACAACGTCCGTGTAACAGCTTGTAGAGTGTAAAATAAATTAAATTATTAAAATAATCCTTATTACGAAAAATGAAACAGAAAATCCGGCTAAGGGAAATGAAATGTTAGTTAACCTTTCGTAATTTGACCTGAACATAGGTTTGCGTCAAATTTCAACGGTATTTGTAACATCACGATTTTAAATTAAATGTAGATACTATTAAAAGAAAATCACAAAAAATACTTAAAGGCGCCAAATCATGTTTATCTATTTAACGATGATGAATTATTAACTGTTAGGTTTAGAAGGCCCCCTACTTTAGGGTGATTTTAGTAAGTTAATGCTATCGAGTACATTTTTTGATATTTAGATTAGATCTTAGATATAAATATTGCAGAATGGTAATCAAAATTATTTTTTTATAAACAAAATTTATAAAGGTATTAGATTTCTAAATTAGATGTTTCAGTTTACATTTCCAAAAGTTCTTTATCCATTAGATACAGGTATTTGTGGTTAGCAGGCAAGTAAATACTGCTGTATGGATATTAGGATAACGTAAAATGCTTGAACGAATTATTGCTTATCCTTATAAATCGCAGTGTAAAAAGAAATCTAAGATATAGGGTAATCATTAACTCAATCAGTAGAAAATTACAAATGCAAAATAAATTACACAACGGGGGGTTCAGGGGGGCAGAGCCCCCCTGAAGAAATTTGCTTTATTATATAAAAATTACTAGAATAAGTAGCTCGTGAGAATTTCAGAATATCCTTACATAACAACGTGTTTAATTTAACACTTTTAATGTCTGAAACCATCGAAATATTTTTTTCCTTTTATAAATGTTTGTGTAATTTAAATGTTTGTGTAATTTAAATTTTGTTTTTGTAGAAAGATTAATATTACGCAAAGTTTGATAAAAACAATGAGTTGCAGAGATGACGTTGAGGCTCTTGATCTGCAGATTTACTAGTTTATTCTTTTGAGGGCCCTGTAAACGGACTATAAAAGCTATACACTTCAATTTTTATTCGGTACATGTTATAGTAAACTTCAATAACATATATATATAGTACATGATAAACTGAGTTAATTTAAGCGAGTAGCTATATTTAAGCGAGTTAGAGCATGGAATGGCAAGCAGACAGACAGACAAACAAACAGACAAAATGAATTTATAAACTCATTCAACTATGACGGAAAGTGTTAAAAACTAAATTTTTGACGTTAAAAACATCGAAATCGACCTGAAACATACATTTATATGATGGATAGTAAGAAAATTCACAAAATGACGCCATTTTGAATAACAGCCGCCATCTTGAATTCCTACTACTTTACGTGATGCCTCCCCCTCGTATATGGATTGTATTAATATAAAGTAGATACTCACCAATCGATATATTCTTCTCACGATTTTCAGTTTTCTCAACCGTAGCACCCGGACTAATAGACAATAACGTAATGGAATTCTTTTGAGGGCCCTGTAAACGGACTATTAAAGCTATACACTTCAATTTTTATTCGGAACATTTTATTGTAAACTTCAATAACATCTATAAATTACATGACAATCTGAGTAAATTTAAGCGAGGAGCGATATTTAAGCGAGTTAGAGCATGGAATGGCAAGCAGACAGACAGACAAACAAACAGACAAACTGAATTCATAAACTCATTCAACTATGACGAAGAGTATTAAAAATGAAATTTTTGACGTTAAAAATATGGAAATCAACCAGAAACACACATTTATATGATGGATAGTAAGAAAATTCAGAAAATGACGCCATTTTGAATAACAGCCGCCATCTTGAATTCCCACGAGATTACGCGATGCCTCCCCCTCTGAAATGCATTGTATTTATATAAAGTAGATACTCACCAATCGGTATATTCTTATCACATTTGCAATTTTCTCAACCGTAGCACCCGGACTATTAGAGATAATAAGTAATTTATGTATTTTCTTGTATTTAAAGTGTCATTTTAAGATATTTTACAATAGGCATCAATGCGCAGTGAGCAATGAATTCTTGGGGAAAGAAAATAGTAAACTTTTTTGTGGGAAAAAAATCTGGAGGAAAGTTCAAATTGCTCGCTGTATTGGGAAATAAGTTGCTGGCCGGACGTTATATTGGATGTAAAAGTAACATATCAGAAAGGGGATATATTTCGGGGCATTTTGCATAGGTCGTTATAATGGAACGGTCGCTATAATGGGCGGTCGTCATAACGAGCGTCGACTGTAATAATGAAGATATTGTAATGATATTTTCGAAAGACTTGCAGTAGAGCGCCAATTATCGGAACTCCAATTAACCGAACTTCCAATTTTCCGAACCGCCAATTTCTCTCGCTTTTTTTTAACTAAACATCTAATTATCCGAATAGCTTATTTCTCGCACAATTATTTATTTATTTATTTTTTTTTTTAACGAACTTCCAATTATCCAAGCACCATATTAGATCTGGATATCAGATTTTAAATGATGACAAGATTGTGGATGAGATTCAAGCGGCAAAAAAAAGTTGAAGAAAATGAAAACGAATGCTCTTAAAATGACCCAGGTCCATCACATACCGAAGCCTTTGAATGTTTGGAAACAGCTATGAAATGGCTCGAACGGCAAAAGAATGCTGAACCTATTCAACTAACTTATTTAAGAAGAATTCGAGACATGGCAGCATTGAAAAGAATGTCTTCTTTGAAGCAAGCAACAATCGAATGCTTTTTTGCTTAAATTATAATCTCTGGAATTTAGCAAATGATATAAAAAAGTAAACAACAAAAATTTAAAAAGACAAAAATCAATTTTTAAACATGCCAGCATTAACCAGAGCTGTCAGTTCGAAGCGTGCATAAAATATGAAGATTTTAATAGTATTGTCAAAAAATCCGTTAAATTATCTGTCCATTTATCCGAACTAGGGTCGGTCCCAACTTGATCGGATAATCGGCGCTCTACTGTATTTTGCTCTCTGTGAAATAGGATGACATTAGGAGAAGTGCCGGATATTATCATCATTCGCTTCCAAAAAATCCTGAGCTAGAGGATCTATAGTTCGCAATGTAGCTGATAGTACATACCGTGCCATTGACCCTATTATGATGCACTTCCAGTACGTCCCATCTTGTCATCACGTTGCATACAATGCGAAAGTAATCTCATAACTAGAGAACAGGAATTCTGCTTTTTCAGAATTTAGTGTCGCCCCCGACATTTCCATTACTTCATTTTCTTCTGATGGACTGGTGGTTTCTATTATTATTGTTCCGTTCCGGAAGTATAACCATCTCCCCCCCTAGCGAGCAGTCTGTAAAAAAGGTAATTAAGCTGTTGATCGTCAAAGCATCAGTACGCATGTCAAAACACTCCATCCAAACTACGCGATGGATATTAATTATGATTTGCAATCTATTCAAATTTGTGAAATTTATGTTTGTGTAAGTGTCTTGTGCAGTTTTAAGTGTGAATAAATTCAATTAAAAAGAAAATTAAACGTCTACAGTCTACCATATCGAACATCGTGGTCCTAGAGATCCTGAGAGCTACTATGGATAAGCTTAATCGATTAAAAGGCACCGTAAAGGCTGCTATCACAAGATTAGAGCAGTTTCTAACAGATACTACTGATGTAAAAACAACGAACGTGAGTACATTAGAAGTAAAATTAAAAAAGACAGAAGGTCTGCAAAATAAATTGGAGGAAATAAGGGAGAAATATTTTGACATCCAAGAATTATCTTCTCAACAAGTGCAAGAAATAGAGGAGAATATTGACACTGCTATTGTGAGGCTCGAACAAGTGGAGGTAAGCTTAAAAGTTTTATTAGCATTTTTTGAAAATAAATGTAATATTGTAAATATTACTGATCATTCAAATGAAAACAAAACAAAGGTGCGCCTCCCAGAAATTCCATTGCCTTCATTCGGAGGTGATTATTATGATTTTGCTAATTTTAAAACGCAATTCACTAACTTGATTCTTAACAATGCTCAATTAGATAATAGTCAGAAGCTATCTATATTATAAAGGACAAACATATCTGTGCGTAACGCATACGTCATTCTGCGAATGGCAACACTTTGAAATTTGAAATGAAATTTCGGTTTTGCAATTTTCGCTACTGCAAATTTTTAAACTTCTAAACATCGCACAGTTTAAATTTTTACACCGTCGTATAAGAAAAAAAATGTACTTTTAAATGCAATTTGTTTGAAAGCTCTATCTCAATTTATTTTTGAGATATTATTTTTTTATAGTTTTTAGTACCAATTCTGTAATTGTGGCAACTGAAGTACTCCATTTCTATTAAAAGTAAAGGGAAAATAGTCATGGGTTATTTATTTTTATTGATTATATCCTTATTGATGCCATTTTCACATTACAAATAAAAGTAACTTTTTTCTAATTTTTCAACAGAAAATGACGCCAGCCATTAACAAAAATACGCATTCTTCTTCATAAATCAAAAGATTGAAGAAGATATTTCAATATTTTTACGTTACTCTGATACTGAGTTTCAGGCGCTAAGCAGTATGATTCATTGAGTAAAAATGATGTCATATTTAAAACAAAACGATCATTTTCTTTGATAAAACTAAATATTTGACCAATACTATGGCAACTAAAGGCAAATTTCTGAATGGTAAATTTTCGTGGATACTGAGTTTAGAACTTAAATTTTATGCGAATGTTCACATGAAAAGTTGTATCGGACAAACGTGACGTTAAGTTTGGAAATACATTCATTTTAATAATGTATTACGCGTTAAAATACTTTTAAATTGTGAATTTGAGTGGAGCGTATGTAAATTTTGAGAATATGAAAATAACGTACAGTTTAGATTTTATGGGGGGAAATTTTCTGATGTGACAAAGCGAAATCCTTTTTACTGATTTTTCATCCCGTAAAAACAAACGTAAGAGCCTCAATCGATAACTTCAACACAATTACTCATCTTGATTATGTATTCTAATACAGTTTAATTTTTCAATAGTTTAAGCAGTTGAAATATTTGGAAATAATATTTTGGTAATTTTAGGTTAAAAACATTATTTATTTTAAGAGTTTTATAACCAATGCAAGATGAATTTTTTATTGTAATTATTTTTGTAGGTTTATTATAAATTCGATCTAGCAGTTCCATTCTAAACTCTTTAATTCGTCGAATTTCGACGGGTTCCAACTCGTTTTATTTAAAAGCTTCTTTAAAAAACGAAGCTAAACATTTAGAATCACCTGATGATGATTTCAATTCATTGTTTCAAGCTCTGATACACAGATACGAAAATAAAAGATTGTTAATCGATTCACATATTTCTGCAATTTTAAATTATGAAAAAATGCGATATGAATCCCCTAAAGAATTGCGTTATTTTATTGATTGGATTAACAAAAACATTTGCGCACTCAAAATTATGGAATATACACAAAATAATTTATCAGAAAGTGTGTTCATAAATATAATTCTGAAAAAATTGTATAACGAAACTCAAAAGCAGTTTGAATTATCTCTTGAAAGCTCAAATGTTCCGACTTTTGATTATTTAATTTCTTTTTTGGAAAAAAGATGCCTAGTTTTAGAATCGATAAATATCTCGACTGACGCTGGACAGTCGCAATCAAGGTTTTCGAAAGCTAAGAATAATTACGCAGTAAATAAATCTAGATCATTTTTTATCAACGATAAAAATAAAAATAATGTAAAGCCGTGTTTATTGTGCAAGACAAGTAGTCACCCTCTTTTCAAATGTTCTGTTGTTTTAAACACGAGTGTTCATGAAAGGAAAATGATTGTAAATAAAAATAAATTATGTTCAAATTGTTTACGATTACATCAAGGTCAATGCAATTCTAAATTTACCTGCAAGCATTGCAAATTAGTACTAGCACCTTACTATGTGAAGTAAATAAAAATATGATGTCAGAAACGGCGGTAATAAATAAAAATAACGAGTTTGTTAAAAATAAACAAATAAGCAATTCTGAACCTGAGAATAAAGAAACGCCATTAATTGGTTCTAATTTGTTACTAGAAGATAAAGGAAATTGCTCAATATTAAACACAGCTATAATTTTAGTAACTGATATGTTTGGAAATAAAATTAGACTAAGAACAACTAATACGAATATGTAGTTTTATTTTTAGGTTCGCCAACAACTGCAGACGCAGAAACATTAACCAGAACCAACTTAAGGGAATCGAATTAAAACATAGTACATATTTTTTAATAAAAAAGGCTCAGGGAGGTAAGTTCGCTCCTGAATTAGCAGCACTCAGAAAGGGACAAACTGTTCCTTCTTCCAGTAAGTTAAAGGGATTAGATCCCTTCGTTGACAACAGAGGATTACTTCGTGTCGGTGGCAGATTAATAAATTCTGACTTACCTTTTGATGCTAAGCACCAATTAATTCTGCCCAGTGATCATAAGCTCACTAAATTAATTTTTGAGTACTTTATGAAAAGTACTTTCACATAGGTGCTCAGGGATTAGTTCATCAAGTACGGATGAAATATTGGCCTTTAACCCCTTCGGGACGGGAGCCTTTTGCGAAATTTTTAATCTTTTGTCACCGTTTTTTAAAAAGAGAAATTTGTGTCTTCATGAATCGAG
Source organism: Maratus speciosus (assembly GCA_963932465.1). NCBI lineage: Eukaryota > Metazoa > Arthropoda > Arachnida > Araneae > Salticidae > Maratus > Maratus speciosus. The sequence goes on along the minus strand of OZ010795.1, from coordinate 503,022,947 downwards.
AAAATGCGCTGATTAAATAAGGCAAATTTTACAGTAAAATTTTACTGGTGAGAAAAAACAAGGATTCTGAGCGCTTCATGCGGCACGTATACGTGCCGCTCGTCCCCAAGGGGATAAAGGCTAAAAGCATCGCCCGAAAAACAGTGCACACTTGCGTCACATGTTTCAGGCATTACCACAAAACACTAGATCAGTTAATGGGAGACCTCCCATCGCAACGCGTAACACCTAACCATACGTTTCTCAATTCAGGTGTTGATTTTTGTGGCCCCTTCCACATTAAGTACAAAAATCAGAGAAAGGGTACATATTCCAAAAGTTATGTGGCCATATTTATATGCATGGCTACCAAGGCTATTCATCTGGAGATAGTAAGCGAGTTATCCGCTGTTGCATTCATCGCTGCGCTTAAAAGATTTTGCGCCAGGAGAGGCAAAGTAAATTGGCTAACTTCTGACAATGCCACTAATTTTAAAGGTGCGTCAATAGAATTAAATAACGTTAAGAAATTATTGGTCACTCCCAACGAAGAATTATCAAATTTCTTTGCCGAAGAATTCATAACTTGGAAATTTATCCCTCCGCGTTCTCCTAATTTTGGCGGTCTATGGGAAGCTGGCGTTAAGTCCTTCAAACATCATTTGCTTAGGGCAGTAGATAATAATAAAATCACTTTAGAGAATTTTGAAACTTTAGTAGTCTAAATTGAGGGGATCCTAAATTCCCGACCTTTATTTCCGCTTTCTGATGACATAAATGAGTTTGAACTGCTTACGCCAGGGCATTTTTTAATTGGCAGACCCATTAATAGCATTCCAGAGCCTAATGTTATGAATATTTCTGACAATAGATTAACCCATTGGCAATTAATTATCAAATATGTTCAATGCATTTGGAAACGTTGGTCTATTGACTACATAAATCACTTGCAGCAGCGCGGTAAATGGCAATTTACAAAAGAAAACATTAAGCTAGGATCTCTAGTGTTATTAAAAGAAGAAAATCTCCCACCATGTAAGTGGCTCTTGCCCGTATTATGGAGATAATTCCAGGCAGGAACAACAGGTTTCGTGCAGTCAAAGTCAAAACTGCATGTGGTATATTTTTAAGAGCCATTTCAAAAGTGTACCTGTTATCCATTCAGGACTCTTAATTAATGTTTATACATCATTGTATTTCTTATATATATTATTTAAAGTCATTATCCTAATTGTTTGTATATTAGTATTTTGTATTTTATTATCATTTGTAGTGTTCATTAGTTATCTATTGTATTATGTTTATTAAATGCTGAAATATTTCATATTTCATCCCCGGGCGACATGTTCCGTTCCGGAAGTATAACCAGCTCCCCCTAGCGAGCAGTCTGTAAAAAAGGTAATTAAGCTGTTGATCGTCAAAGCATCAATACGTATGTCAAAACACTCCATCCAAACTACGCGATGGATATTAATTATGATTTGCAATCTATTCAAATTTGTGAACTTTATGTTTGTGTAAGTGTCTTGTGCAGTTTTAAGTGTGAATAAATTCAATTAAACAGAAAATTAAACGTCTACAGTCCACCATATCGAACAATTATGAAACAGCCATTATAAATGAAGCGTTTAGGTGAAGATGAAAGAGCAGTCGTAAAAAGTTAGAACTCTGATTTTCTGGTCAGAATGGGGGGGGGGGGGGGGGTAAATGGCCATATTTTTTTTCCCATTCTGACCAGAAAATCAGAGTTCTAACTTTTTACGACTGTTCTTTCATCTTCACCTAACACTTCATTTATAATGGCTGTTTCATAATAATAGAAACCACCAGTCCATCAGAAGAAAATAACTCGGTTAAGCGGGACTCTACTGTAGTGCAAAACATATTTCAATTTTAAGACTTAAAACACAAGCGTTTATTTTATGTAAAATGACGTCATTTGCATTAATATAGAAACTTAAAATTAAATATAGTTTATAATAGGTCCTTGTTTTATCCTAAATCATTCATTTCTATTTTTCTCAAAATAGCACGTATTTTCATTACATTTTTTCAGTTTTTATGGGAAAATGGCAACAAGAAGATATAATTGCTATTTTTCAACTATTTTTTCTTTACTTTCTACAGAAAGGGAGTACTTGAGTTGCCAAAATGAAACAAATGTCGCAAAAAACTACAAAAAAAAATTAATATTTCAAAAATAAATGGAGATGCAGTTTTCAAACAAATTGCATTAAAAAGTACTTTTTTTCCCCAATACGACGGTATAAACATTGAATACGTACGGTTAGAAATTTTAAAAAATGCTGTAGAGTATTTAATCCCACAATGAAAAATCGGCTTTTGTTTTACGGCTGGCTTATACAAGGTAACGTTATTTATTGGTGACGACACAAAATAAGCTGGGAGAAAGAAATAGCATACCGGGGGCTAAAAAATATTGCTAAAATACCTTCTTTATTGTAAAACTTTATTGGGAAAACAAAACAAATCGCAATGTTACTAAATGGTGTATACACAATATTGAATAGTTAAAAACTAAAACATTAAAATTAAATTCTTAAAATCGACGTTTCGGTCAACTTCTATGACCATCATCAGGAAAAGGATGCGACATTGCTTTTAAAGTTTAAATAAACAGAGTCTTGAATTTAAAAAGTTCGTTAGGTAGCAAAACTTGATTGGGAACCTAAAGAACGTTTTAATTTAATTGTAATGTTTGTTTAGTTTTTAACTACTCAATATTGTGTAAACACCATTTAGTAACATTGTGATTTGTTTTGTTTTTACGATAAAATTTTACAGTAACTTTTTCATTGCGTAATTGCCCAGCTTATTTATTACCTTCTTATTCTTGAAGTTGTGAACAAAAATTTGATGCACCCTGTATTAGTGGCTGAATAAATGGATTGCGACTCTGATTTCCTACCCAATAAATGCTTGCCTTGACGATTATTGTCATCCCTGATATATTGTTCCAGTAGTTTAGAAACACCCTGTATATACAACAGTTACATTTCGTCTGATTATATTTTGAATAGAAATATTTTATTTTTCAGGCATTATTTCTCAAGATTCATTTGCCTTGAATCTGGGTAATATAATTAAGTCAGAATAAGAATATTAATATCTCTCTTTAGAACCACATTTATTGATCAGGTCATAGAGATTATCTTAGAAATCAACAGTCACTGCATAAAATTCTTTATAAGATGTGCCTTAAATAGTTTGCTTAGAACGCCATCTATATTTTCAAATTAGTACTATTTTTTCTGTTTAAACACTTGTGGATTCATTATGAACTGAAATATAAAATACATAAATCTTTCTTTTCTCTACCCATCTCTGATCGACAGACATGGATCAGTATCTGTCTGGGCCATATAAGATATAATATCAAGTAATCTATTTTAGTTCGGAATAAAAATTTGTTTAATTAAAACAGTTAGAAATTCAGCAAAAAGGAAGTTTCCGGGAGTGATTTTTTCTGCGTCTACCTTTAAGGGGACAGTTTACCTTTTCAACAATTTATTTTATTTTAAAAAATATTGTTCAAATGCTGAACTCACTGCATTTTAATGTTCAACTAAAAGTACATTTTGAAAAAAAAAATTAACTGCATATTTAATTCAAATTTTTTAAAAGTTAAAAAACTTTTAAATTTTTTAAAATCCATACTACTTTTTTAAATATTGATATTTTCGCCCAATTTTTTTTAAAGATTTTGATAACGATACACATGACTGCGTATAGATTTTTAGATACACATAATATTACATTTAATATATATTTTTTTACTTATATGTATAGTATAAAACGATGAAAACTAACACATCTTTTTCTTTTTTTTTTTAACTGAAGGCTAATTCCATGCGTAGATTTATCACATATATAATAAAGTACATGTACAAAAAAGTTTCAATCTATATCTCAAATACAAAAAAAAAAAAAAAAAAAAAAAAAAAAAAAAAAAAAAAAAAAGCTTTAGCCTTTTTAAAACATGAAATTGAAGAAAATATGAACATGGGGAAAAAAAAATTTAAAGTTTTAATTGTAAAATTGTGTTTAAAAAAAGCTTTAGCCTTTTTAAAACATGAAATTGAAGAAAATATGAACATGGGGAAAAAAAACATTTAACACGTTCACGCCGGCGCAGTGGGTCACACTCGACTGTCTCAGAGTTGTCAAGTCTGCGTTTTTTTTTTGCACACCGCTATTATTTTAGAGAAAATATTGTTCCTTTAAATCGCCCAATTGTTCTAATTAAATAAAACAACATTTTCTGTATTAAAATACTGGTATCCAAAAGGTCGGAGACTTGCCAGCTCTTAGACAGTCGAGTGTGACCCACCGCGCCGGCGTGAACGTGTTAAATTTTTAATTTGTTTGCGTAATTGTGCTGGGTGTATTAACAAAATTTACAATATTCGCGATATAATTGCCGTATGGTTAAAAAAAAAAATGTGAAAAAATATTCATAATTAAACAGGCTTTCATTTAATATTTTTAAAAAATCGATTTTTTGATCAATTTTGAGGTAAACCCTTAAAACTATATATGTAAATCCCGCATCACACAATAATATTTATGCAATAAAACCCAGATAAATCAAACTTTTTAAAATATCCTGAAAACTATAGCATTTTGCTTTCTGTTTTAACCTGTTTGAAAGGAATGGTGCAAAATTAGAATATAGCATATAATAAAGTTTTGTAACAAAAATATATCGCAAGGAGTCTCTTAAAAATCTTATTCGCAAATTGAAGAGTTAATCTTTAACTAAGATTGATTCATAAATCGGTATCGATATAATACATAATCGGTTCAGTAAAGAAAAGATAAAATAAAATAAAATAAACAAGTTGGAAATTGCACGTCAAACGTAGCAAATGAGGTGCGTTCGTACTATAACTAGTTTTATAAATATTTTTTGCACCGCCTATTATACTGAATGTATATTTTAGTACACTTCATAAGGGCATATCAATTTTATTGTGTTCGAAAAGCAAAACATCATTAAAATGTACTTGAAATAATTTTTTTCCCATTGGTCGTAATGTAACGAAATCTTTTGACTGTCCCTGTAATTAAACTGTACATCCGATTTTCGTAAAATTTGAAATGACTCGACAAAATTTTGCAACAATTATATATTTAAAATTTCAGACCATTCAGTTGGGTAGTTTTTGCTCTGTTATATGCGGACAGACGGACAGACAGACAGACAGACAGACGGACCGAACGACGATTATAAGTGCTACGTATTTATCTCTATACTTATAAATCTCTATCAGCTTCAACTGCGGTGAATTCCGTTTCATATTCTTTGTCATTAGTTAACTCCAAAATTTTTTCTTCGGTGAGATTTAGTCTATTAAACTTGTCATTCAACTGATTTAGCAAACTCTGAGAATCAATAAGGTGAAAGCCCTCACTTTCAATTTCTGTTTTCACTTTCTCAACAATTGCAGCAAAAGCTGCCTTTTCATTTTTCTTTTTAACTCCTAAGGCTTTTAAAGACATTCTTGATTAAATCTTTTTTTCTATTCAAACAAATGTCCTATCGCCGGACGCCAAATGTTGCAGACAGAAGAATAAAGTTCATCTGATGTGATTTAAAAAACAAATAAGCAGAAGCGTTACCAGATAGGAAGCATCTACCCGATGCTATAATTTGTTTGACTGATTCAGAAAAAAAATCTTCAATTAACAGCACAAAACAAAACATTTATTATAACAACAAAAAAGAATACAGTACAGCCCCGATTATCCGCGGAATTATGTGGCAAGGGCACCGCGGATAACACGAAAAAGACTGAAAACAAGGTGCAAACACGAAAAAAAAAAAAAAAAAAAAAAAAAGAGAAAAGAAAAGAAACTTCAGCATAAAAACTATGGTTTAGTGTACAAAAAAAACATAATAAAACGTTTAAAATACATACATATGCACAGTACAGCAGAAACCTTTGATTTACGTCTAAATCACTAAAAATAAAAAACAAGAAACAAGAAACAATGCCATACATACTGTACAAAAAGAGTTGAGTTACACCTTTTAAAAAAAATCAGTCTCTTGTTTTTGCTTCTTGCTTTGGAAACACATTTATTCTTTATTCTAAATTGTAAACTATTGTTTTTCTTTTAGTATGGAACAATTTTTATCTTGAAAATGAAGCTATTCTTGATATTCTCTCCTAGAATTTATCATAATAATCTTATTTAATTGTTAAATATTTTAATTGATGTGTTTACGTTTGGTTAATAAAATCAAGAAAAGGCATCAAGACTTTATATCTGATATTTCAAACATGGCAACCGAATCTAGAAATATTTTTCTATTACTTTCGGATACATGAATTTTTCTGTTTATATTTATTAGTAGGGTTTATTGTATTTTCCGTGCTGTTGGTTTGAATTAAAAAAATTCGCTTCGCGAACAAACCGCACCGCGGATAATCGGGGCTTTACTGTACTTCTTAAACTTCATACATCTTAAGCGTACATGCTATACATTTCCAAACATTTCAACTAACTAGAATATTCTTACATTACTTTTTAAAAAAAACTCGGCGATATAAATAAAGCGTAAACCATTTTGCGGTGTCTGGATGTTTAATTGCGATAACCAAAAAGCTATCTTAAAATGAAGCTGCAGCTACGTCATCTCTCGCAATAACTGAAAAATAACTTCGACGAACAATATAACTACTCTGCAATGATCATCTGAGCTAGCGTTTTGTTCGATAACACCACTAATTACGGTCTAAATTACGTTCTAAATTATGATTTCTATGGAAATGTTAAAGATAGAAACTTGAAATTTGATAAGGTAAATATTTATAAGATGTAAATGCTTTTTAAGAACATTTTCTAAAAAGTTCAGAATGAGCAAAAAGTGTTCTAAGTTAAGATTTCTATGGAATCTTAAGTAATTTTACAAAGATTTCAAAAGTAATGATGGCAAATTTATTGTCATAGTCCCTGCTCCAACATAGGCTACATTTTGTGTCGGTGCCACAACGAAAAGGTGGGGTGAGGAGGGGGGGGGGTGAAGGAGCAAGAAACGTTCTAAAATTGCGATTTTTGTGATACTGAAGGAACTAGGAACTTGAAATTTAGCATGGTAGTTACTTATAAGATGTAAATGCTCTCTAAGAACAGTCTCTGAAAAAAATCGAAATTTAAAAGGAATGAAAATGAGAGAAAAGCGATCTAAAAATACTCTAAATTACGATTTCTATGGAATTATTAAAGACAAAAACTTGAAATGTGGCATGGTAGTTACTTACAGGATGTAAACGCTCATTAAGAACAGTTTCTAAATAGTTCCAAATTTAAAAGGGTGAAATGAGCTGAAATGAGCAGAAAGCGTTCTGTTGGCATGATTTCAACATTTTGAATATTTAGAACTATTTTTTGAAGAAAAAAGATATATATATATGAATAGGTTTCTTGTCGATATCATCTATGTATTGTATATATTTATCTAAGTGATTATTTTATCTAATTGATTAATTTTTTAATTAAAGTTTTTTCAATGTACAGTATTATTGTTTTTATGTATGTATCTATTAGTACATTATTATTATTTTACTAAGGATGGGTACAAAGAGCATTACGTATTTTCCCAGACAAGTGTTTTGCTAAAGGGAAAGCTTAATTGCCAGTTACTATGTATGTATTATATTACTAGAGTAAAGAAAAAAAATTGACAGTTTTGGCACAAAAGAGGGGCTTTTATGGCCTCATGTTTTATGGGACAGCTGCAGGATCTTCGTGTGGAGGCCCGACGTCTCGTGAGAAAGCGGGGTAAGTAATATCGGATGTAGGAGGGTCGGAGGGCCCAGGGCATCCGGAGACCCACTGACCACTGGCCGACACGAAGGCGGGTCCAAGCAGCGGCGAGTGGTTGGAGATTTTAATTATGCTGAATATGTTAATTCGCATCCACCACTCAGGGCCACACATGCAAATTTTTAACATGGAGTTATTTTCTTATTCTCGGAGAAAATATAGATGTATGAAAAGAGTTCCAGAGTGCGGTTGTTTTTTTTTAAAGCACTGTTGGCTTATCCGCCCATGTTTACTTGCTCTGGCTATGACGAGCAATATAGCATTGTTAATTTTTTTTTTTTAAATGATTTAACTTTTTGCTTTTGGCCCAGACCTGGGTGGAACTTTTTGTATGCAAAACTAAAATTAATGTGCACGGATATGCGTCTTTTTGTTCTACAAAAAAAAAACACTTTTGGATGTATTTCTGTCAAGTCTTCGGCTCTAAGAGGATCTTATGACTCCAATGGGGGAAAAGGTACGATTTCATGTATGTTCTCTGTTGTATAGTGTACCGTGTTAATAACCAATGTTTGAATTGTGTATAGGATGCCCAGGAGAACTTGTCACCTTCAATTAATATCATAATTAGCTGTTTTTACGTAATGAGTTATTGTTTTGGATGGTAAAAGCATGAATTATTTCTTAAGTGTAACTTAATATAATTGCCTGTGGTGTAAATAAATGATTTATTATTATTAGATCCCTTATTTGTTATTTTTTTAAGTCTTGCTAATTATTTTAATTATTTAGAAATTACCTGACTGCTTAATAATATTATTAGACCATGTATGTAAAATTATAATCAAATTTATCTTGTAGGGTTGGTTTGTCTAAAAATGGGGGAGTTATATTTAGTGATTTTGTTTTAATATATATTTCCCTTCAAACCAATTGGCCATAGGTTAGCTAATCTTCTAAACATTCACAACGCTTTGTCTTTATTATCCGAGATAACCTTTTAGGTATATGACCGTAGGTTATCTATTATCTAACTAGGCATTACGATCACCAGGACCTCTGTAATTAGAAGCCCCTATGAGATAGATTTTCTTTTTTGATCAAGTAAGTTCGGAGAAATGGTGCACCCAACACTTTTGTTAGCTTGTGCTTGGGAATTTATAGATAAATTAAGATATTCATTAACCTAATTTTTAATAGTTGTCTAGATCTTGCCAGCATGGGCTTCCCCGATACTTAGGTGGTACCGTGATCTCTTTCTTTGGGAACGTGAGTTTATTATTATTTTTTAAATTATAGTTACATTTTGGGTTAAAATTAATTACATTAATAATTTTTTGTTTTTATTTAATAAACTTATACCTTTTTTATACTTTACGTATTACAATTCTAAGGATATTTAGGTCTAAATTATTATGCAGATAATTTTAATTTTTTCATCCTACAAATTGAATTTTTTTTTCCTAATGACAAAGTTCTCCTGTGGTCAAAACAAAGATTGGCACAACTTTTATAACAAGGTTCAGTCATGACAAATGATAACATGAGAAAATATATTATTGAAAATTATATATTCACTTTTTATATATGTTTTTCTCAGGTTTAGGAGTGGGATAAATATATAGGGCTGAATTATAATGAGTACTCTTTTTATCGGTAATTGTATATTATACATGTGAAATAAGAAATAATAATAGAGGGATATTATTATGATAAAAAGATAAAAAAAATAAGTAAAAAAATAATAATAAAATAAAATAAATAAAAAGAAAATAATAATATTTTTCTATAATTGATCAGTGCAACTGATAGATAGGGCAGAAATACATAGATGTAGAAAATATATATATATATATATATTTATACAGATATGTGTGGCTGAGTGAGTGCATTTGTAGAAAGATTTATATACATTACATTAATTTTTCTTCTCCTCTATTCTTTGGTAGAAATTATTATTTTTTGGTGTATGCGATATATTTACTGTGATTATTTCTCTTTTTCCTAAGCGTTTTTCTTTGAATGCTGTGTTTATATTCCTTTATATTTTATATTTGATTTTTCTTGGTATTTCATATTATTAATAATTTTTGCAATTGGAAATTTTACAACCAATTTCTTTAAGATAATGTTAGCGCATGGGAAATAAACCTAAAAGTAAAAAGCGTACCAGTTCGGAATTTAATAATTTCAGTATTGAAGCGCGTACCCGCCTTGCACAGAGTAAGTTAAAAAATTCAACGAATAAAGTAAATATGTCTAAATCGGAGAATACGGAAAAGGCGAATACGGATAATTTATTGAATGTGATTGCACCATATGATGGGAAGAAAGAATGTAACATACATTATTTTATTCAGGAGTTCGACAGAGCTGCCGTCCAGACGAACTTTTCTAATGAGGTGAAATTAATAATTTTACGCTCAAAATTTGTCGGAACGCACGTGAAAGGTTGCAAACGGATGTAGAATTAAATTCGGAAACCGATTATGTGAAATTTAAGGAAAAAGCTATCCAAACCTTTGACACAAAAAAAACATTTGGTGAATCACATAATGATTTTTCAAAGATTCAACAAAAACCAGCGGAGAGTATGTCTGATTATATTGTGCGAGTTAATCTGGTAGCTGCGAAATTTTTTGACATTTCGGGACTTTCTAACAAGGCAGATGCGCGGAAATTATTTGATTTAATGAAATTACATCAATTCTTGGAATCTATTAAACCGGATATTGCTTTGGAAATAAGAAAGAGAGCTATTGATCAGTATAAGGAAGCAACCGAAATTGCTCTAACGCTGGAAGAGGCGTTTTCGTCGGTTAAGTTTGAGGAATTAAATGCGATAGGTACAAGTACAACAACTGAATTTTGCGAATCATTATTAAGAAAAAATGAAAAACAAGAAAAGGAATTAAGTCAGTTGAGAGCTGAATTGAAAAAATTAAAAAGTAATTCAACGGAAAAATGGCAAAATAATTCGCGAAATAATACAAGGTATTGTAATATATGTAATTTAAGAAATCATGACACGGAAGAATGTCGTTATAATGTAAATAATAAAGAGAGTATCGGAATAATGATTATCAACAGAATTTTCCAATACATGGACAAAATATGCAGGGATTTACAACCTCTAATAATGAGTCTCGTAATTTTCAGGGGTACGGAAGTGTAGGTAATTGGAATTTTCCTCCACCCCCCCCCCCCCCCTTCCTTTTTCATTGTCAATGGGTCAAAATTATCAGTATAACTATGTCCCCCAGGGACAGCCTTCAGGTTATGGTAATTCCTGGAAATATCCATGGAAATATCCATCCAAATATCCATAATATGGAAATATCCATCCTAATTATAACTATGGGCAGAATTTTCCGAATGGGCAGGGGTATCACCCATAAAATCAAGGGCAAATAAATCCCCAGGAAAATTATAGAAATGTGAATAATGCGAATCGGAATAATAATACATCAAATAAAATAGAGGGACGTAAGATAACGGGAAATAAGCAACGTTCGGGAAACATATAAGGGGATCTGGGGATACTAGGAATGAGGAGCAGGAATCTGTCCTCAGATCCCAAAATACGAAGGTTATAGCGAGTGTTAGTGATAAAGAAATGGAAAATGTACCAATTATTAATTTTAATATTAAAGGAATAAAAGTTTCAGCTCTTCTTTTAGATACGGGCGGAGCAGTGTCTTTAATTTCAGCCAATTTATTTGAAAAAAATAAAAGAAAATAATGTAAAATTTAAATATTTGGGCTATAGGATTAGAATACAATCTTTTAGCGGTACATCAATTCCATTTACACATTGTATACAAGTGTCATTTAAATACAGAATGCATTTACTTCTGGCACATTTTATGTGACAGAAAATAATTTTAAGGCGTCTTATAATATGTTGTTGGGATATGATTATTTAAAAACAAATCAAATGGTGATTGACATAGAGAATTGTTAAATTGTTGTAATTGTAAAAGAGAATTGATAAAAATTGTTGTAATTGTAAAAGAGAATTGATAAAAATTGTTGAAATTTAAAAATGTGAAAATTCCACTCAATCATAATGATAACAAATTACCAGAGCAGGACATAAATATTATAGTTACTGAAGAAGTAGAAAATGTAGTTACTAAAACGGAGAGTAAGAGAAGCAAGATATGGGTAAAATTAGCTCACAAAATTTATATTGCCTCAGGGCAAGAAAAAATTGTTCCTTTACTATGTCCTGATTTTATAGAAGAAAACAGTATGGTACTTTTTGAGCCAGATATTCATAATTTGGGCATTAAATGTTATAACTCGGTACATGAAATGTCTCAGAACAGAATTATTAATGTAATAATTAAGAATATTTCGGATAAGAAAATTATTCTACAGAAGGGCGCAAAATTTGGGAATTTAATTTTAGACTTTGATTTTGGAACTGATGAAGTGCCTGAAAATATTAGGGTACATGAGATTAATACTTTAAATATTGAGGAAGTTCACAAATTGAGAGAAACAGAAATTTCACCGGAAGATTTTGATCTTGCGCATCTTCCCAAGGACCTACAGGAAAAGATGGAGAACCTTTTGATGCAACATTTACATGTATTTTCAAAATCTTACAAATCGTTAGGTCAGACATCCTTAGTCACCCCCAAATCAAATTGGCGCACAATCATGCTATACAGTCTAAACCTTATAAGATTCCTCACACAGTGCGAGAATATGCACAAGCAGAGATAAGAAAGTTGTTGGAGGCAAATATTATTGAGAAAAGTAAATCTTCGTACGCGTTTCCGGTATTATTTGTTAAAAAAAGACTGCGGAGAATCAGGAGTTAAAACATCGTTTGGCTTGTGATTATAGATTATTAAATGCAATATTAGAAGGATATGCTTATCCGATATCTGATATTTGCGAATTGTTGCAGAAAATTAGCGGGAAAAAATATTATACGGTCTTGGACCTACACAGCGCATTTTTTCAAATAAATTTACAACCACAAGACAGGGAAAAGTTAGCATTTATAATGGAATTTGGCAAGTTTCAGCCAGTGAGAATGAATTTCAGCTTGAAGGTCAGCCCAACTACGTTCGCAGAATTAATGGGCTTAGTTTTGGGCGACTTCAATAAAGAGGAAGTCACTTATTTTATAGATGATGTTCTTATTGCGGCGAATTCGGTGGAAAGAATGCTAACTCTCATTGCAGAGGTCTTAAAAAAATTGATTAACACCAATTTAACAATAAAGCCACGAAAGATGCAAATATGCAAACATGAAATGGAATTCTTAGGATTTAAGGTTCATGAAAACGGTTATTCTCCTTCGAAAAAGAATATCGGAAAAATTCAAAATTTGGCAAGGCCTAAAAACAAAAAGGGTGTCAAATCACTTTTAGGAATGGCCAACTACTTTAGATCGTTAATACATAAATATTCGAAAATTGTAGACCCATTAGTTCAAATGACCAAAGAAAAAGTGAAATTTAATTAGAATGAAGAGGCGGAGAAAGCATTTTTGGCTATTCAAGAAGCTATTTTACATAATCCAACTTTAAAACCGCCAAATTTTAACAAGGAATTTTTTTAATTACTGATGCATCTAAGACAGCACTTTCTGCAATCTTAGCACAGAAACAGGGAGAGGATTATGTACCGATTGAATTTTACGGACGAAAATTAAAGGATTCTGAAAAAAAATAACCTAGTATATAGTACGAATTACTAGTGATTCATGATGCTTGTGTTTATTTTGAAAATTTTCTTTTGGGAAAAAAATTTACAATACTCACTGATTCTAAAGCTTTGACTGATCATCTTAGGTTAGAGAAACAGAGTGATATCATAGCAAGGTGGATAATGAGGTTAGCGAATTTTGATTTTGAGATAGGATTTATTCCTGGCGAAGAGAGCCCGGCAGATTTTGTCTCACGAAATATAAATAATATGACGGCTTTAAATGAAGTTCAAAATGATTTATTTAAAGTTAATTCTAATCTTTCAGAAGAAAAGATAAGAGAGGCTCAAAATGATGATCCAAAACTTAAATTAATTATTCAAAAAATTGAAAATGGTAAAGCAAATCAACAGACTAAGAAATTTGAGTTAAAGGACAACAAAGTGCTAATATTGAAGCAACGATATAAAGATAAACCACTGCTGATAGCTCCAAATAAATTAATATTTGAAATAATCCAAGAAGGCCATAAGGCACATTTTGGTTTTCCAAAAACATACGAATTAGTAAAGACAAGATTTTACTGGTTTGGGATACATAGGGATGTAAAAATTATTGTGCAGCTTGCATACCTTGTAACAAAAATAAGCAGCATAAAATGATTGAGGTTCCCTTACAGAAAGTGGAGAAAAATCATAATAGGCTCAGTGGTGCATACGGATATTGTTGGCAAACTACCACAGACGTTGAAAAAAACACTGTTTTATTTTAACTATCATAGATGTTGCGTCAAGTTTTTTACAAGCAATATCTCTGCGTAATGTAGAGACACAAATATTAAATGCACTCACAAATTACATTAGTATATTTGGCCTCTTTCGAGAATTAATCGTAGATAATGCGAAATATTTCAGGGGAAACCTTTTTAAAGAATTTAACAGCAATGGGGGTGAACCTGCACTTTTCTCTACTTATAAACCTTCCTCGAATGGAATTTTGGAAGTAACTCATAAAGAATTAAAGTCTTCAATTAGTGCAATGGCAGGAACAACAACGGAGTGGGATATACGGTTGCCTTTCTTCATTTTGTCTCATAATACTTCGATTCACAGAGCTTTAGGATACAGTCCTGATAAGCTGTTTTTTGCTAGAGAAACGGCCAACCATTTTACAGCTCTAAAGGAGCCGGATATGTTATGCACACAACAATTTGTTCAAAAACGCATTCCACATATTAAAGAAGTTTATAAAACTGCACTTGCAAACCAAGAACGAATCGCGAAAGAATATGTGGGCAAAGATTTTGAAAAGGTTGTGAAATTGGAAATTGGGGATCAAGTATACTTAAAAAATGTGGGACGTCCATTAGCATTGCATCCTAAGATTGACGGTCCGTATGAAGTTATAAAGGTGGTGCGGCACAATAATTATATTTTGAAGCATATACTCGAACCTAATAAAAAAAGATTCAACGCCATATTACTCACATGTGGAAGCCAAGTGCTAAAATTACATTACCTCAAACGAACGACAATGATGAGGAAAGTACGGAAGAAGTGTAAAAATATTTTAAACTTTCTTCATTTTTGTGTTTTTTTAGAGGTAGGGTTTGATCTAACTAAATTATTACCAAAAAAAGGGGGGAGCTGAATCGTTCTTGTGTATCTACTAGTGTGTACGTTTAGTGTATATAGTGTGTTTAGTTACATAATTCAAAATTTGCTTTTTATTTTTTTTACTGTTTATGATGATAAACATGTCGCTAAATCGTTCTTTTAAATCTACTAGTGTTTAAGTTTAATGTATATAGGATATTTAGTCATATAGTTCAAAATTGGTTTTCTATTTTTTTTGTCCTTTATGGTGATAAACATGTCACCGAATTGTGCTTTTGTATCTACTAGCATTTAAGTTTAATGTATATAGGATATTTAGTCATATAATTCAAAATTGGTTTTCTATTTTTTGTTCTTTATGTTAATAAACATGTCACCGAATTGTGCTTTTGTATCTACTAGCATTTAAGTTTAATGCATATAGGATATTTAGTCATATAATTCAAAATTGGTTTCTATTTTTTTGTCCTTTATGGTGATAAACATGTCACCGAATTGTGATTTTGTATCTACTAGTGTTTAAGTTAGTGTATATAGTGTAGTGATTGTGGGCACTACATGTTCGCATGGTCTAATAGGTGTTTTACAGTTTTTTTCTTCTGTTTAGGGTTATAAACTTGTTATTGAATTGTTTTTATGTATCTACTAGCGTGTAAGTTTTAGTATATATAGTATGGTAATTAATATAGTAGTTTAATATTGGCGATGGAGATAAACATGTCGTTTAATGGTTTTTATGTATCTACTAGTGTGTAAGTTTTAATATATATAGTATATTAATCTAGGTAGTTTAACAGTTGCGATGGGGATAAACATGTCTCTTAAAGGTTCTTATTCAAATACTAATTTTTATATCTAAGGGCATATATTGATATAAGAAGTATTTAGTATTGAAGTGTCTTTTCTTTGCATATTTCGGTTATTTATAGTATATTAAAGCATGTAGAATAGTAAAATAGGTAGAATATGTAGCAAAATACATATATATAAATAGCAGAAAAATGCCCACAAGCATATGATGGCGTGTTTTCCCCCTCTTTCTCTCTCACTCTGGTACACTGTAACGGTCTGAGAGTACCTTTTTGGAGACTGGTAATTACTAGGTTGAGGTCTATTAACAATATACCTATAGATAAGTTACCATTAAAGTGTTAAAAAAGAGGAGGGACTTATAATATACGCTATTTTGCTTAGGCATACTATTTTGTAAACAACGGTGATGTTTGATGTTCTCTGGAATTTTATTAGTGTTTTAAACTTTTTGTAATTATTATGATACACGCTGAATATTTTTAGTTAGTGGAACCTTTAACCAGGTGGTTAAAATGGTGGCTAGATAGTTTTAGGTAAAAGGTTCAAGCAAAGAACATACTTCATTTTATTTATTTTTTTATTTAGTTAAGCAAATTTCTTGTAGAAATAGTTTAATGAGGAAAATTGTATAAATCCATGTATTAATAAATAAATTAAATTGAAAAAAAAATATAAACATAGTGGATCTATGATTTTGACTAATTTTTGATATATTACTGTAAAATATAAAAATATAACATTTTACTTTTATAATATTTACAATACTTGGAATAATGGTATTATCAATTAATAATTTTTTTAAAAAAGGGAAAAGTTACTGCATTATTCGGGTGTAATTACTATTGTTGGGAGGGGGGTAAGTTATATGGTAGGTAAATTGATATACAATACAAAAATGTTTTTTTTTTCAAATTGGCTATACGGGTACATATATTTTTTTTCTTGCTGTACTGTTTATTAGGGTGTATCAGAGGTTATGCTCACCTGTGTAAAATATAAAAGTGCCAAATATATATATATATATATATATTACTTGTGGTGGAATTCAAAGTAGGGCTCTGAACACTGGTTTTGTAACTACTAGTCATTAGGCAAATGGATACATGTAAAAAGTATGTTATACGCCTCTAAGTTAACCTTTTGGGGACTACACACCACTGTATTATGTCCTAATAAAGTCCGGTGGGCTTTAATTTAAAAGTATTTTTGAATAGAAAAGGGGAGGGGGTCTTTACAAGATAATACAATAAAATGTGAAACATTCAGCATTTAACAAGAATAAATAATTACTTTTCATACATTTGGACACACATCATTTTACACATCATATATTTGGAATTTAAGTTAGAATTACAAAGGGAATATGAAAAACAACTCAGTTTTTTTCCTCTCTTTCACAAATAAGGTAATAAATAAAATTTATATAACATAAGCAAAAGTATGTGTATAGGGTCACTTCGTACGGATAAGTAAGTAAGGAATGTAATAGGTAATAATTAGCTGGCAGTTTGTTCCCGTTTAGCGTGCACCAAGTACAAGCGCAAATCAGGGAAGTCATTGAGAGAGGAGGTCATTTTTCTCTCTTGGAGAAATTCCCTATCTTCTTTTGAGCATCAGTTCCCGTTATCTCTCTCTAGAAACGACAGAAGGGATTCGGGCTCAGGGAAGAGGGGAGGGTGAAGGGTGAGTGGAATAACCACTCAAGGTTGTTGTTTTTGTTCGTGGCAGCGGGATTTTAGAAAGGCGATTTTCAAAATTTTTATGGGAACTGCACACATAGATAAAAAATGTTGCAGGATAATTTTTTTGGGGATACATAATTAAATGGATTTACACTTTTTTTAAAGGGGGCGGTATTTAAACAACACCTAAATTAATCAGGATATTAGGGTAACTGTGGAAGATGGATTACCAGCAGAGTAGGGTATATTTTATAAATAATTATTAATTGAAAACTGGGCCGAGGCAAATATAAATATGTATATGCAATTTTTTTGTTTTGGCAAATTCTTTTGGGGGATGTATTTTTTTTCTTCCCAAGAAAAGTAAATATATAACAGGAGTATTTACGTTTCCTGTATTTTAAAAAGGGTTCGAGTAAAACTGATACATTATAGTTGGTATAAGACGATGGGTGCCCCAAAAAAGGGGGCCGCCTTCCGGTCCCAGGCTCTTATCAAGCCCATACGTCTACGCAGGGAACCACCCGCGAGACAAGCCCCGCGACGCGTCCCGAAGGTCGCCGCCAGACAAGCCCCGACGGAGCGGAACCCCACGCAAACTCCAGCCAAGCCGACGCGCTGCTCAGCGCACGCAACGACGGCTATTCCCAAGAAGAGACGAACGGCCGCCACGACAGTCCTCACCACCCAGCTAGTAAAACCAAGTGGTCCCTAAACTTGGTTACCCGAGCCAGTAGACCTCGCAAGCCCGCAGGAACCGGGCGCCTATAAAGACGCCGGGCCCACGAAACTGAACCGAGGCTTCCCGACCCGGAGTTGCTTTACGGAATGCCCACAAGATCAGATACCATTTTCCGGCAGAGACATTTATGCGGGCCAGCCGATAAGAAAGTTATTTAGGAGCCCCTAGCTTGAAAACCCGGGAGAACGGGGAAACTCCCTCCGGCCGTAAAGCGACCCAGCTCCGGGCTTTTCGCCCAGAGTTCCCCGGCTCAACCGACGGAACCCATCGCGGATCACGCCGAGAACCACAGAGCCCAGACTAGGTGCCGTTAGCGACCCCAGGCGGGCACGGAAAGCTTCACCTAGACGGGATAGACTCCGCCTCGCTAGGGGGTTGGACAGAACGGAGTCCCGCCCGCCCCCGCCGACTCGACTCCGCCCGAAGACGGGGAAGCCAGCGGAGGCCGGCAGAAGCCCGCCCACAACTACCTTACCTCACGGTCATCGAGGGTACCCAGGCCCGAGAGCCTCTGAGCCCGTGCAGTGATCGACCGCTACCTTTGTTAGTGCGTTCGAAAATTAGGTGGGGACACCTCTAGGTCCTCATCACTGGGCGAAGAAAACTCCAGTATCGCATAGACACGAAGGACCTGGATCGGACCAAGAGTTCCTCTGAGGCACGATGAGCCGCCGCGTTACCGGCGAGCCTCCGGCCCGTTTCCCCGCGGGGACAGCGTTCGATGGTGGACCTGCCGGCCGACCCCCTCCCAATGGTCACGGCACGACATGGAGCAACCAGAGCCATACTGGCCTCTCCACGCGACCGCTCCTTGGTCAACGGGGGCACCGCCAAACCCTCCCCACCTTAGGGTCGGCTCACAACTGCTTCAGCTGCGGTCCTTGGAGAGATGAGCCACCCAAGTCAAAAAGTAACCTGGGCGCTGTCCGAAACCCTCGCCCTTCGGTTGCTCCGGGAGTCCCTGCATGGCGTTCCCGCGAGCCCCGTCGTCACTAGCGAGCACCAAGGACTTTCCACTACAAAGCCCTCACTCACACCTCAGGCTTCCTCTTAGTCAATTGGTGGATGGGGTCCTATCGCCTTAGCTAGTCTTTGCCCGGCGACACCGTCCGGCCCTTAGACCGGCACCGGGATCGACCTATGGACCGTCGCTATCCGGCTTTCCCAGAGAACTAGGTGACGGGGGTGGATGCACGACACTCAGATGCACAACGTCCGTTACCCGTGGCCACCGGACTCTTGGCCTGTCGACCGCAAGTCTCTCGAGGAGGTGGCGATTCGTCCCCATCCGGCCCCCTCGCATTCGTGCACAACGAACTCGGCCGGGCTTCCGGTCTCCTCCCCCACTCAGGGGGTTGGTTCGGAACCACCCGGAGGGGTGGCCACTTATAGTTGGTATAAATAAAATCGTAATCAAATAAGGTGGTAATCAGTAAAAAAAATCAGTAGGTTTGGGAAAAGGGGACCCTATACACACACATAAATATATAAAATTCAAGTGGTCATATACATATATATATCAGTATTTAATGCAGAGTAAATAAGGACAATCATCTACTTCGCCTGCCCTGAAAACATTTTATCACATTTCAGATTTTTTTTAAAAAGTGTCATGCATAGGGCATGCAGTTTAAAATAAGATAAATATATAAAAAGTGGCAGGCAGAGGCATGCAGTTAAAAAAAAATTAAATAAATAAAAATAAATGAAACGGCAGGCAGGGCATTAAAAAAAGTGACAGGCATTTTACGCGCCCTTTAAATAATAATTAGCCAACAAGATATGAGAGCGTAATAATAATAGCGATAAAATGTAAAAATTATGGGTGATAAATCACATTTTAGGCTCGGAGCAAAGCGGACACCTAGTTTTAAACATACTGGCATAAAAAAAATTGAATTAGAATTTTTTCTTTTATGGATGATGAGAAAATAATGAAGACTTTTTTTTCTTTCTTCTAAATTTGATTGTAAATTCTAGTGTCAGTCTTGCATTTCATCTTTTCGGAATACAGATTACTTGGCACCAAAAAGGGATAATTTAGGATTTAAGTGTGCGGAAAAAAATTAATAAATAAATAAATAAGTATAATATTATTTAATTTTCCTTAAATATATATATTCTACTAGTGTAAATAGAAAAGCAATTCATTTTGCACTAAGTAAGTATTTTTATTAATAACTGCTAGTTATGGTGTGTAGAAGGTAGCGGTTACCCCCAAGTGTAATGTTTACTACAGGTCACGAAAATTTAAAGGGACAAATGTAAATAAACAAACGTCTAGTGCCATCTACGTGCAGTTCAGGGAAACTTTTTATTATTTTTTTTCTCTCTCTCTCTCATTTTTTCTTTTCGTTTGGCTCTCTATGGAGTTGTTAGAGGGTTATGCAAAATTTATCGAAAAGACAGTCATGCAGAAAGGTAATTTTGACTTACCGTTTTTCGCTCTTTCTAGAAATCCTTGATTCAGTCAGGGGGATCGGCACATTGCGGGCGCCAGATATAACTTTATTGCCAGGAGAAACTTTATTTTTCTTCATTCTTGTTCACTGAAATAACCCGCATAGTATTAGCATAGTATATAAAAAGACATTACGTGTATACATTGGACATATAAACGGTATTGGGTTAGAAAATAACTTTAACAAATTAAGGTAAAATAAATTAAAGTAGAGGATATTTTTTTTCCTCCTTTCGTTAGTCAAATTTACGTATTTAGAAGGAAGGAATATTATCACATTTAAACATTTTAATCCCGTTAATTGTGATGCATACTGGATGGTAAAAATTCATTAGAGAATGTAGGTTTCAATTAAATTAATAAGAATTTTTATCCATTGGAATATTTTTTTTTTTTAGTAAATATTAAATTTGAAATAATACAAATTAATTAAATAAATATAACAAAATAAATTTCATAATACAAATAAATATGCAGAAAAAAGTTATTATTATTTTTTTTTCTCTCCGGACGCTTTAGGTATATATATATATTTTAGTTACAAGGAGGTAATACAGTTTTTTTTGTTTTTTTAAGTAACATAAAAGAACCTAACATATAAGAGAAAAATATAGAGTACATAAAATGGAATACATGGGTATCTGAACTTTGAGTGCTAGGTTAAAATGAAAAGAAAATGTATTATTGAACGCTGTAACTTAATTATTTTTTAATTTATAATATATTCTTTTTTCTCTCTTGTAATAATAATTAAACCATTATTTAAATTAATTGTTACTTACGTTTTCGTGTGGGGCGGTGAGAGGACTGCTCAGCTCCCATGCATAGGTATACTCTGCGGGCAGGGCATATCTCAGTCGGCCGACATGTCTCGGTGGAGGAGCAAGATTTTCTTCAGTTTTCCCCTGTGAAAATAAAGATTGGGTGCGTGTGTTAGTTTATTGAATTTAAAAAGTAAAAGGGTTTTCACATACACATGCATAAAAAAACATTCGTGGTTTTAATTTAATTTTAAGAGTATCAGTGGAAAGTGATATTTATATATTTTATATAAGAGTATTCGTAGAGTTATTATTGATAGATTTTTTTGTTATTTTTTTTCTTTCCTCGAGGTTAATACAAAATTAATTGTTTAGGATATTTTAAGATAAGGTACATATAACCCGTTTGTTCTGCAATATACCGTAATTTCGAAGGCGTGGTTCAACTTTATTATTTACGAATTAAGTTTCGTCTTATACAGGTGTTGGTAAAAGTGAGTGATTCCAATAAACAGGAATAACATTTTTGGATGTTATATTTTAAGAAAGTATATCGAGTTTTTTTAGCACTTTTCAGAGGTCTAAATGGAACTTACATTTACAGAGAGACAGTTAACAAGTAAGGATATCAGGTGGTGTTTGTAAGAAAACAGGCTAAGAGCTTCGTGCGGGAGGAAGCCAAACTGGTTTTCGTTGAATGTCGTTCGATGAGCGAAATGGCTACTAGGCTTCCGTATTTGCATTACAAACACTTGTATTATAGTTAATTATTATAGTAAATATTACGAAAAGAAATGGTTTTTGTTGCGTAGGCGGGGTATAGGGTGCAGATTAAGGAATACGGAGAAGTAACGTAAAGATAATACATGTATTACAGGAATTAATAGACGTAATTATTACTTACTTTGCAAACGGAATATGCACAGCTCATAGGGACACTCCAGCTCGTACTAACCTTGGCGTTAAGGGGTGACCTTCGGCCTCTCTGGAATTATCACTTTCGAGCCTGTTTCAATACAGTATAATGGGCGATTCTAAGTGTTATCGATGGCAGGTAACGGGTAGCTTGAAGCAGCTGGGAAAGTGGAGATATTTTTTTTCCTCTTTTGTTGAAGCTATTAGAAATTGTAATTTTACGGTAGCTCGTATCGCACTGTTTTCTCGGGAGGTTAAAGTATCTATTGAGGAAAGAAGGTGGTGAATCGGTGGATTGAGTAGGAACAATCCACTTATTTATATGAAAGAAAAGAATAAATAATAGAATAAAGAGTGTTTAAGCAATTTATTTAAAACAGAGTAACATGATAATACTTACACTCATAGTTTGTGATTTCAGATAAAGAGTTCAGTCACAAAATAAATGAAATACTTTTTTTTTCTTTTCTGCTCTCTTTCGTTTTTAAATTTCTATATATCTCTCTCTCTTTCTCTTGGCGGAAATTGCTGTTTCTGTTTTTAAGTTTGAGATTGAGTTTTTTATAAGTGAGGGAATATTAATAGTTATTAGATATTAGGTTAACTTTTAATTGGGGGGTACGTTTAGATAATCGCGTAATTTACTGTATGAAAGTATTGAATTTACTACATGTGAACTAATTTTAGATATTGTGGTTGTGTAGTTTTAAATATATATGTATGTTGTTGTAAACTATAAAGGTAGTGAAATAATTGTAAAAAATATTTTAAAAGTGTAAAAATACGTATGGATATATTTGCTTGTTTGGTAGTTAAATGATTCTCCTGTGTAAAAAGTTATGTTGGTTAATATGTTTCATTGTGTGTTATAAACTTTTTATGAATATTTAGATATTGTACTTATGTAGTCATGAACTGAATACTTGCTTTGTGTAAAAAAGTGGGCTAAACTTTGTGGATCAGTATTTAAATTCTTTGGCATAATTAATTAGGTTCCCAATTTTGGGATTTTATCTTTTATGGTTAACTTTTTGTTTCTCTTCTAAATTGGTACACATATATACAATATTTGGGAACATTCAGGGACTGTATCTTCATCACAGTTAGACAGAACTCATGCAATATGCGGTTGTGATGCTTATGGCGAACACTGTTTTAGGGACTGTATACAAAGCTGCATAGAACTCTTGACAGAATAAGAATGAATATTCAGCTTATGTACAAGTACAATTTAGGGTATAGACTTACACTTTAAATAAGATGAACTATACAGGTAACATCAGTCTGTGTTTGATAAAGAACATTCATATCTCTGAACGGACTTCACAGGGTTTTGAATACTATCGAGAGGTGAATCAGGGGGCATAGAAGAGAAGTCCCAGTGCCTTACAGATCTGCAACGTCCAGCCGTTGGAGAGGTTTCTTTTTGGTGTTTCATAAGGACAGCGGTCCATTTGAAAGATGTTATAGTTCCTGTACATGGACTTTCAAGTGCTTTGTGTTGAGGGGGGAGGGGAAGTAATGTTGGCATGATTTCAACATTTTGAATATTTAGAACTATTTTTGAAGAAAAAGATATATATATATGAATAGATTTCTTGTCGATATCATCTATGTATATATTTATCTAAGTGATTATTTTATCTAATTGATTAATTTTTTAATTAAAGTTTTTTCAATGTACAGTATTATTGTTTTTATGTATGTATCTATTAGTACATTATTATTATTTTACTAAGGATGGGTACAAAGAGCATTACGTATTTTCCCAGACAAGTGTTTTGCTAAGGGGAAAGCTTAATTGCCACTTACTATGTATGTATTATATTACGAGAGTAAAGAAAAAAAATTGACAGTTTTGGCACAAAAGAAGGACTTTTATGACCTCATGTTTTATGGGACAGCTACAGGATCTTCGTGTGGGGGCCCAGGGTTTCGTGAGAAAGTGGAGTAAATAATATCGGATGTAGGAGGGTCGGAGGGCCCAGGGTATCCGGAGACCCACTGAGCACTGCCCGACACGAAGGCGGGTCCAAGCAGCGGCGAGTGGTTGGAGATTTTAATTATGATGAATATGTTAATTCGAATCCACCACTCAGGGCCGCACATGCAAATTTTTAACATGGAGTGATTTTCTTGTTCTCGGAGAAAATATAGATGTATGAAAAGAGTTCCAGATTGCGGTTTTTTTTTTTTAGAAGCACTGTTGGCTTATCCGCCCATGTTTACTTGCTCTGGCTATGACGAGCAATTACAGCATTGTTAATTTTTTTTTAAATGATTTAACTTTTTGTTTTTGGCCCAGACCTGGGTGGAATTTTTTGTATACAAAGCTAAAATTACTGTGCACGGATATGCGTCTTTTTGTTCTACAAAAAAACACTTTTGGATGTATTTCTGTCAAGTCTTCGGCTCTAAGAGGATCTTGTGACTCCAATGGGGAAAAAGGTACGATTTCATGTATGTTCTCTGTTGTATAGTGTACCGTGTTAATAACCAATGTTTGAATTGTGTATAGGATGCCCAGGAGAACTTGTCACCTTCAATTAATATCATAATTAGCTGTTTTTACGTAATGAGTTATTGTTTTGGATGGTAAAAGCATGAATTATTTCTTAAGTGTAACTTAATATAATTGCCTGTGGTGTAAATAAATGATTTATTATTATTAGATCCCTTATTTGTTATTTTTTTAAGTCTTGCTAATTACTTATTTTAATTATTTAGAAATTACCTGACTGCTTAATAATATTATTAGACCATGTATGTAAAAGTATAATCAAATTTATCTTGTAGGGTTGGTTTGTCTAAAAATGGGGAGTTATATTTAGTGATTTTGTTTTAATATATATTTCCCTTCAAACCAATTGGCCATAGGTTAGCTAATCTTCTAAACATTCACAACGCTTTGTCTTTATTATCCGAGATAACCTTTTAGGTATATGACCGTAGGTTATCTATTATCTAACTAGGCATTACGATCACAAGGACCTCTGTAATTAGAGGCCCCTATGAGATAGATTTTCTTTTTGGATCAAGTAAGTTCGGAGAAATGGTGCACCCAACACTTTTGTTAACTTGTGCTTGGGAATTTATAGATAAATTAAGATATTCATTATCCTAATTTTTAGTAGTTGTCTAGATCTTGCCAGCACGTTCTAAAAATGTTCTAAATTACGACTTCTATGGAATCTCAGGAAATACCAAAAAGATAATGTAAAAAGTAATGATGGTAATGGTGGTGGTAAAATAATGATGGTAAATTTATGGTGAAAGACTCTGTTCCAACATGGGCTATATTTTATGTCGGTGCCATTATCAAAAGGGAGGTGAAGAAGCAAAAAACGTTCTAAAATTGCGAATTTAGTGATAATGGTGCTAGAAACTTGAAATTTGGCTTGGTAGACACTTATAAGATGTAAAGGCTCTCTAAGAAAGTTTCTAAAAGATTCGAAATTTAAAAGGTAAAATGAGAAAAATCATTCTAAAAATTTTCTAACTTACGATTTCTATAGAATCTCAGAACGACCTCATCCACCGATATCGCGACAGCTAACGGCTGTTTTTTGGGTAAAACTCTTATAAAACCGTTAACTTGTATAAAACGGTTAGGTTAAAATTGTCGCTGCCTCTCGGACTTTTATAACGACGCTCTAGCAATTTTCTTCCTTTAGGTACGAGGTTAAAAATCACAGTCTGCTTGGGAATAACATTCAGAAACACGGTATTGAAAAGCACTGTGCTTTGAAATTTTACACTTATATTTTATGTTTTGATTGAAATCTGGGAGCACGGCAGTGCGTTCGCCAAGTTCGCACAAGCCGTAAGCTACCTTTTCCTGAACCATTTCGGCATACTTTTCACCCCCTCATAACGTCGTTTTAGGGAGAGATATAGAAATTTTTCTTTTATACACATGTTCGTATGGTCAAACTGAACTAAGATTCCACGATTTCATGTTTATGTATTTAGTAGTTTTCGAAATATTAAATTCCGAAAAAGCGCTTTTTTGTCACTGACTCACTTCGCATCACCAAATAACTAAGGTACTTCTAAAAGTCGTAGAATCATGAAATTTCACAAGTAAGTCGAGTTTGTAGCACAATTAACCAGAAAAATCTGAAAACACAGAATTTCCGCCTCTAAACCCTTAAAACAGGGGGTGTTGATTTGGCCGTAAACAGTTCCTTCACATTTAATTGCGCCAATGTTGGTCGCCAATACTCGATTGCAGAGTTTTGAAGGGGTCGCGTAATTTCACACAGAATAAAACTTTATATATATGCTTTTCCAAAGATGTTTGTTAAATAGAAAAAAATGAATATACCTAAAAATTTTAATCAGTATAGGTTATGATATATTCACGATATTAAAACAATAAAACATTTAACAAAATATAACCGCAATTCGGTATGTTTCCGATATAGTAGCCTTGGCGAAATAGAGAAAATAGCCTTGACGAGAAAAGAAATTGGATAATAACGTATTTTCTGGCAACCTATCTACTGTGTCATATACACAAGCAATTTTTTCCATATGTATACAATTTATTTAATGTAAGGAACCCGTTTATTTATTTTTGTATACATAAATAATTTGTATATAAAAAACAATATTTTATACGTGTATAAATAAAATGTTTATATGTATATACATATATATATAACATATATAAATTACATAAAAGTTCATCAGGTTTGTTTTCATAGTTGTTTATATCATTTGGCAACATATCTCAGTTTCAGAAGTCCGAATTGCGCCAAGATTTTTAAAAAACGCCAAGGTCCCTATAGTGGAAAAATATCCTAATTCCATATGAAAGTTTAAAAATCTCCTTTTAATTAAATGAAATGTGTAACTAATAAACTGTCTTTAACGATGTGCGACAGATGCGGCGTCCGAAGTCCGCTGCTAATGTTATTATATTGTATTATTAGCCTACTTACTGTTAATTTATTGTTAATTTTAAATCTGTAAATAAAGATATAGTTATAGATAAGATATGTTGGTCGCCAAAACCCGATTACAGAAAATTAGCCTGAGTTATAAAGGTATTACATGATTTCAAGCTGAATGAAATTTTATATGCTTTTACAAAAATCTTAATAAGGCAAATCTTTCAGTTTATCTGTCCATATTTCTATCTTTTACTTCCTTAAAACAAATTTTATTAAACACCGGTAGGCGTCTGCACAGGTGATCACCTCATCGAGTTGACGGCTGAAATTTTAGGATTAGTTAAATATCGATTAGTGTACTGAAATGTAACTGGTCTGCTAAGTCATAGCTTTCTGGAAACCACCTACAGACCCGATTTTACCGGTTAATTGGTGGATTTTCCATTGTGTTTTCCTGCACCCATTCCTCCATGTTTCCATACTTTTGGATGCAGGAAAATACAATAATAAACCTATCAGTCACCCTCTAAAATTAGGTCTTCAGGTTGTTTCTACCAAGATATGACTTAACAGACCAGTTGTATTTTAATGTACTAATCTAGTTTTAACTAATCCTAATATTTCAGCTGTAGACTCGATGAGGTGATGGTGTGTGCAGACGCCACCTGGTCTATTATAAATGTCGGAATTCTAATCTCAATAGCACTCTGGTCAATCTGGCAAATATCCCTACTATTTATGGAACACTATTCCTTTAAGTGCGTTTTAGTGATGTTAAAGAACTTTATACATATGCATATAATGCGTAATACATTTGCATCATACATATTATAGGTATGTGTATAATAAATAATACATATGCATCATTATGACGTCAGAACAAACAAAACATTTTTTGTCGCCAAATTTGGGAATTGACATGATATATTACCAAATTTGGTGACACTTCGCTAAATGTCGCCAAGCGTGGCGAATATTTGACGTTTGTGGCTATTTTTCAATGAGTTAATTATTAATGCGAGCCATCTATTTATATTTTTCCGCATATCATCTGAATAGTTAAATAATATAACGTACGAATATTTCCAAAGTGCCAGTAGTTTCGTCACTGCTATTGTTAATATATTGTACTGTTATTATACTTACTGTGACTATGTTGTTAATCTTTACTCTGCTGAAACTTCTGTATTATATAAATAGAATTTACGGAAACTATTAAAGCACCGAAACTGACAATTCTCCTTATGATTATTATAATTTTATAATATGTAACCTGTTAATCGATATGTGCCGTTAGAAGGAATCTTCTATAATCCGGTTCCTCACATTTTAGTTTTCAGGTTTCGAATAAAATTAGCTAAAAACTTAAAACCATGGCAAATTGGCTAGTTCTTCAACACGATTAGATGAGAAGAATGATAGATTTTCAAATGGATCATAGCAGTGAGCCCGTAGACCTTCTATTCTTCCGTAATCGAGTCTATTGAAAAGGTTAGCATGAAAATGCAGATATTATCAAAGGATTTAATAAGAATCATTTCACTTGTACCCAATCGTATCAGTTAAAATACAATAATTGGCAGTAAGCCCAATTAGAAAAGATTACTTAATACGATTAAAAATTTCCGCATTAGAGAACGAATCGTAACGAATCGATAAGGAAACATGCATAAGTGAGTTAAGAGATATTTGTCATGAAAGAATGAAATACATAACAACACAAAATATATGATGTGCTTCCATGATCGTAAAGAGTTCTTGATTTCTCTGTCAAAAGCTTCCGACGTGGCGAAAGAATGGGCAAGTAAATTAAATTATGAATAACAGTAACATGATGCAACGTTTAACATGCAATTAATAGAGTATATACTGCTTTCTAGAGGCGGCTAGTACATTAATATAAAAAGAAATAAAGTATGAATTTGTAAAGCTCAATAAAATAAATTTGAGTATTTTTATGCTAGCCGGGCGCAAGTGGCAAATCGCCAAATACTGTCCCCAACTCTATTGTTCATATTGCATTCATTTCATTTAAAAATATAAACTTTTCAGTCATCTCATTTAAAATAGATTCATTTCCCTCATTTAATTTAATAGAATATTTAACATAGAAATAAATAAATAAATAACAAATAATAACATAAAACAAAATATTTTATTTGAAAATCAAAGCATTGTTTCTAATTTACACATGTGAAAAATGAAAACTTCTATTGGCGAAAAAACAAAATGCTAATTAGGAGATTTGCTCCCGGCTAACATAAAAGTACTGAAATTTAAGTTTTTTTATATTAATATAGCTTAGAAAAAAACTAGAAAAAACATACAAAAAGTAGTGATATCCCAACAAAAAGCTTTCGGTAAAAAAAAAAAGCGCCAAGTTCTCCTTAATGTTTCTGCCAGAAAAAGTAGTGATATATGAAGTTCGCACAAGGGCACTAGTTAAAAGCCAAACATTCCAAATCTTTCATTGAAAATGGCTTCCTGCGACTTGGCCGTTAATGCCTTCGAGTGGGTTTTCAAATTTTAATGTATGTACAAATAAGCTACATGACAACTACATTTTATGATTATTTTAGGCATTTTGTGGCACAAAGTACAGAAATAAAATACACATTTAAAAAAAGCATTTAAACCACTTCAGTCTATTTAAATGCTTAGAAGTTAAATATAACAAAATACTTGTATTCAGAAGGTAATATCCCTAATTGCTAAAACATAATTAGTATCAGCTTTTAACAGTTTATAAATCGAATACCTCTTAATGTATGCAAACAAACTATAATAAATGTTCAAACGAAAAAAATCTCTTTCGTCAATGCACAAGATTTCAATATTATACAGTATAATATAATGTAACATATTGTGAGATTTGAAGAAAGTAAATTTTGTTTTATTTCTTAGGTTTTACGTAATGACTTTAGCTTTAGACCGTACGAAATGTCAATTAAACCACATGTGGACTAAATGATCTGTAATCAAATCTATTGTTTGTTGAAATTGAATGGTATTTATCAGAAATCTTTTACTTATAATGTCTTTATGTGAATTTGCCTCGGTATTTATCAGAAATCATTTACTTATAATGTCTTTATGTGAATTTGCCTCGGTATTTATCAGAA
This sequence comes from Maratus speciosus, assembly GCA_963932465.1. Taxonomy (NCBI): domain Eukaryota; kingdom Metazoa; phylum Arthropoda; class Arachnida; order Araneae; family Salticidae; genus Maratus; species Maratus speciosus. The sequence goes on along the minus strand of OZ010795.1, from coordinate 502,992,496 downwards.
ATCATTTACTTATAATGTCTTTATGTGAATTTACCTCTTTGCATACTAATATTAATTTTAATATTTAAATAATTCATAAATGCGAAATTTCCAATCATTAATTTTGAAATGCTGTAGAAGGCATTAACGGCCAAGTCGCAGGAAGCCATTTTCAATGAAAGATTTGGGATGTTTGGCTTTTAACTTGTGCCCTTATGCGAACTTCATATATCACTACTTTTTCTGGCAGAAACATTAAGGAGAACTTGGCGCTTTTTTTTTTTTTTACCGAAAACTTTTTGTTGGGATTTAGATACTTTCAGGAACAGGTATAGCTTATGCATGAATTCTTTCCTCTAGTTTAATGCAACATCATGCATATTTTTTTTTAATGCAAATTGTTTATTTTGATTAGTAAGCATATGCGAATTTTCTAATATGTATTTATCGATCAGTAATCGTTCAAAATAAATTGAAAGTATTTTGCGCATGCATTTAACTGTATTTATACAGCAACAATTGATAAAATATGTAAACAAATTTGATAGCCTCCCCGCGCTGCTTTTACAGTATGTGATTCCCAATGTGACATCACATGAATACTGTCCATAAGAAAATCATTTTAAATGTATAGTTTTAATATAGGACATAATTTTCACCATTGAATGCGTTTCGCGTATAATAATTTAATTATTAAGTTAATTATATTATTAAGTTAATTGTAACCATAATACAAATGACTACTGATTTATGATGTATCTACTAATAAATAATACAACATAATATATGTAAAATAAAAAGAAAATATTATATTGTAATCATTAGACACTTATTTTTAAGGTCCAATAATCGGAATAATAGTCGGAAGGTAATCAAAGAATTCATGTGAATAAATAAGGCAAAGAGTACTATTCGGAATATTTTACAAGAATACTTCTTTCCGAGTACTTTATCAAGTGGTGTTAAAAAGTTAAAAACTGTATACGGCGCGCTCTCATGAAGGAGGTTAAAGGAAACTGGATTTGAGTTGGAATGAAACACCCTGTATTTTTTACTTAAATATATAGATTGCGAGTTCATGTTCCCAGGTTATAAGTACTTAGTTTTGGGTTTCTGACCTCGCTGCAAACTATTAAATATTTATTCTGAATAGCCCAGTTAAAAGAGAAAGTAAATCTTACAAAACATTTCAAGTCAAACCATTTCACTATGTTTATTTAGCAATTTTCCTATTTTAAAAGAAATCTTGCTCGTAAAGTCTAGACCGCATTCACTTTACCAAATGATTTCCTTATTTAAAAGGATGGTTTCATTTTATTGATTTTCATTTTAACTTCTCCATGCGAACACTAACAGAAGAAAATTGCAGTTTATTGCTTTGGACGACACATTTTGTAATTTAAAATTATAGTAGAGATCTAGCTGGGTGTATTATTTTAGTCAAAGCACGTTTTGTTGGTATACTAATACTAACCAACTCATTGCATTAGACCAACTCATTGCTCTCATCTTGTTGATACACCCACTTTGTACTCCAAATGAGTTCAGATAAAACTCGGGCAAGCTATTTATTCTGAGTAAGAGTCTTCACCTAATTTTTTAAACTTACATTTATTTTTTAGGCTTTGGATGTTTCATCTTTTCGTGTTACGTGAAACTCTGAAGATAATACATAAAAATTTCATAGCAAACAATAAAATCGTAAAAAACAATAGTTTATTGTTGTGTACTTAAGGATACAGATAATATCTCGATAAAGGTATATATAGATATTATACAGACATACACACAATAAATACAATAAACCCAACTGGAGTGAAAAATTAGCCAGAGCCAGGAATCGAACCCGGGACCACAGTATACAAGACTGCTGCTCTAACCACTGAGCTACTCCGGCCGATGCCTGAGTCTGCAATTTCTCACTAATAAACCATGTTGGGGAAGTCACCAGCCATCTATACGACAGCCTTGGATGACCGGACAACGATGAATAGATTTTACTATTACATCGATCTACGATACATATAGTAAAACAAACATACTACAATATATATTAAAACACACATACACACATAAATAACGCCTGCATTCAACAGTTAAAGGTATATATAGATATTATACAGACATACACACAATAAATACAATAAACCCAACTGGAGTGAAAAATTAGCCAGAGCCAGGAATCGAACCCGGGACTACAGTATACAAGATTGCTGCTCTAATCACTGATCTACTCCGGCCGATGCCTGAGTCTGCAATTTCTCACTAATAAACCATGTTGGGGAAGTCACCAGCCAGCTATACGACAGCCTTGGATGACCGGACAACGATGAATAGATTTTACTATTACATCGATCTACGATAAATATAATAAAACACACATACTACAATATACAGGGTCATCGAAAAATAATGCCTAGATTTAAAAACATCATAACATCGAAACCTTTTATGTTAAATGAGTAATTTTTTCACCACATGATAACTGGTGAACGCAAGTTTGGTTTTAGTTCACCAGAATATGTGTGCGTGCCTGTGTTATGCGCGGATTAATTGCGCAGTCGTCAAGGTCAGCCGACGCGCCAGACTGCAACTGCTCAGTACGATGTTGACCGTGAAACAAAAAGCACAGTGGGTGATTTGTAATGTGGATTCAAAGACAATAGTCAGTGCACAGCGGCTTTTTCGGAGAACTTATCTACGTCAAACTGATCCTGATAGCAAAGCATCGGCTGACCTTGACGACTGCGCAACTAATCCGCGCATAACACAGACACGCAAACGAATTCTGGTGAACTAAAACCAAACTTGCGTTCATCAGTTATCGTGTAGTGAAAGAATTACTCATTTAACATAAAAGGTTTCGATGTTATGATTTTTTTAAATCCAGGCAATATTTTTCGATGACCCTGTATATTAAAACACACATACACACATAAATAACGCCTGCATTCAACAGTTAAAGGTATATATAGTTATTATACAGACATACACACAATAAATACAATAAACCCAACTGGAGTGAAAAATTAGCCAGAGCCAGGAATCGAACCCGGGATCACAGTATACAAGACTGCTGCTCTAACAACTGAGCTACTTCGGCCGATGCCTCAGTCTGCAATTTCTCACTAATAAACCATGTTGGGGAAGTCACCAGCCATCTATACGACAGCCTTGGATGACCGGACAACGATGAATAGATTTTACTATTACATCGATCTACGATAAGTATAGTAAAACACACATACTACAATATATATTAAAACACACATACACACATAAATAACGCCTGCATTTAACAGTTAAAGGTATATATAGATATTATGCAGACATACACACAATAAATACAATAAACCCAACTAGAATGAAAAATTAGCCAGAGCCAGGAATCGAACCCGGGACCACAGTATACAAGACTGCTGCTCTAACCACTGAGCTACCCCGACCCATGCCTGAGTCTGCAATTTCTCACTAATAAACCATGTTGGGGAAGTCACCAGCCATCTATACGACAGCCTTGGATGACCGGACAACGATGAATAGATTTTACTATTACATCGATCTACGATAAATATAATCAAACACACATACTACAATATATAATCAAACACACATACTACAATATATATTAAAACACACATACACACTTAAATAACACCTGCATTCAACAGTTAAAGGTATATATAGATATTATACAGACATACACACAATAAATACAATAAACCCAACTGGAGTGAAAAATTAGCCAGAGCCAGGAATCGAACCCGGGACAACAGTATACATGACTGCTGCTCTAACCACTGAGCTACTCCGGTCGTTGCCTGAGTCTGCAATTTCTCAATAATAAACCATGTTGGGGAAGTCACCAGCCATCTATACGACAGCCTTGGATGACCGGATAACGATGAATAGCTCAGTGGATTAGTAGCCGGAGTGGAGTAATAGCTAGCCGGAGTAGCTCAGTGGTTAGAGCAGCAGTCTTGTATACTGTGGTCCCGGGTTCGATTCCTGGCTCTGGCTAATTTTTCATTCCAGTTGGGTTTATTGTATTAATTGTGTGTATGTCTGTATAATATCTATATATACCTTTAACTGTTAAATGCAGGCGTTATTTATGTGTGTATATGTGTTTTAATATATATTGTAGTATGTGTGTTTTACTATGCTTATCGTAGATCGATGTAATAGTAAAATCTATTCATCGTTGCCCGGTCATCCAAGGCTGTCGTATAGATGGCTGGTGACTTCCCCAACATGGTTTATTAGTGAGAAATTGCAGACTCAGGCATCGGCCGGAGTAGCTCAGTGGTTAGAGCAGCAGTCTTGTATACTGTGGTCCCGGGTTCGATTCCTGGCTCTGGCTAATTTTTCACTCCAGTTGGATTTATTGTATTTATTGTGTGTATGTCTGTATAATATCTATATATTCCTTTAACTGTTGAATGCAGGCGTTATTTATGTGTGTATGTGTGTTTTAATATATATTGTAGTATGTGTTTTTTTGTTTTTTTTATAAATATATCTATAGTTTGAACAAAACGGATTTAACATGATATTTAAAACCATCTAATTTACAGCTGTTCAATTTTAACACTTTCCAACAAAATTGAAAACTGTTTATGAATTAGATCTGTCGATCTGTCTATCCGTCCGTGCTCTAAATCGCGTAAAAATAGTCCAATTGCTATGAAATTCATAGATGTTATTGGGTATCACTATGGCATGTTCGGTATTAAAAATGAACTGTATAGCATTTACGTTTCGTTTACAGACACTCAACATAATTCTGTTACATTAAGGTCTATGGGGGTAAATTGTTTGCGGTGTATTTTAATGATATTGCACTATTATAAACATACTGAAATTTATATATATCACTGAGGTGCACTAAGGGGGCTTACTGTAGATTATGTGGTGGGCATAGAATTTATCGTTCATTTACAACGACACTCAATAGAATTTGGCTACAGAAGAAATGGTGAACAATATGAACAATAATTGCTGGAAGTGCGTTTTCAGTTGTGGTACACGTTTTTAAATTCAACCATTCTTTAAAATACTAGGGGACTCTGGCCCCTACGAGCTACGCTCGCCAACCCCCGTTCAGACACCCCATATTCTAAAAGCACGCTAATTTGATCAGCTTTATAAAGATTGAATTATAATCTAAGAAAACAGTAGTGATCTCTCAGTAAACGGGTTTCCATTCGTTTTCCTTTGATTGGGGATTTTTAAGACCAAATCAGCTGCTGTTAAGAGATACAACTGCTGTTTTCGTCTTTGATAAAAAAAATTTAGTTAAAAATTTGAAAATAACCTAATGTAAAATGAATTAAGTCAACAGAGTCATTGTCTCCCGGTATTTTTTAACAACGCTATAAGAAAATTCTTTTAAATAAGTCATTAAATGTATCGCTTTAAATCTGACGTAATTTTCACCAAAGTTTTGTTTCTCTTATTAATATTCACATGAAAATACTTTTGTTGTTAGAAAGGAAATATTATTTGCGCTGTCTTAGAATTCACAATAATAAAGATTATCTCAAAATATAAAATATATAAATGTCTCGCGCAAATGCATTTTTAAATTTAAACTGTTTTGCATTATTATTTGGCCATTTTAAATATGACGTAATTTCTTCCATTTACGACTTTTAACGCATAATAATGAATTTTTTATTTTAATATTTTCTTTCTCTTTTAAAATTCAAGTGTAAATATAGTTCTTATGACGTAATTTTCCATATTTTTCTTCTTTTAACACGTAATTATTTAATTCTAATTTGAAAGTTTTTTTTCTTATTATAATAGACACGCGTAAACAAATTTTCAATTTGAAGGAAATATTATTCTTTATCCTGTTTTTAAAATTGGCAACAATTTAAAATAATACCCTTATCTAAAATATGTAAAAAATATCTTTCGAAATGCTGAAAATTTGAATTTAAAATGCGAAACCCCTCCCCCCTAAAAAAATGAATCAAATTAAAAGCACGCCGTCAACTTCTAATGCATAAAATTATCTAAAAATAATTAAATTCCTATGTATAGTTTCTGCTCCTATAAAACTTTTTTAATGGAACGATTTTGACCAACTTTAACATTAAATATCTCTTAAAATAATTCTTCGATTTGAAAACTGTCAGCATCAGCGTTTTTATCAAACATTTCTCAATAATACCACCAATTTTCATATTTTTATATGCACTATTTTTCTTAATACAATTAACGAAGAAAGACCTCAGGTCACAAAAAATTCATTGTCAGCGGCGGTGTCAGCGTTAGTTACTTTTTTTAGAATAGAGAGTTTACTTGATGTTTATGAATACTATAGGTTACTGTGACGGTTGGATGAAAAAAGGTGAAGAATAATATCGTAAAGTAATTTTTAAACACTGAAGTACTATTAATAATCCAAGAATTATTTCTCGTGATCAATATGTAGAGTATTTGGTACATTGAATTGTGGCCACAAAAGACCACGCCGACATGACAATCATTTTAAAAATGATTCGTTAAAATAAATATGAAGATATAAAAGAAAATAAAACAAAAAAGCTACCTGAAGAGATCTAAAAAACAAAAATGGTGGACGCATTAGTGAAAGGAAATGCACTGATGAAAATCATCATCGAAAATATCTTTATTTATAAAGAATTTCTTCTTGAAGGAAAAAAAAATATTCGTTGAGGACATCTCTTATTATTAGATGTATTTTTTATGATGAATAATAAACAATCGATGTTTTTCTATTAGCACAAAATATGAGAAAATATAATAAATTATCCTGTTGGGGAATATGGAGGCTCTCGTTTTAAAAATTTTAAATCAATCATCTGATGGTAGCACCAGTGGAAATTGAAAATCAATAATAGCTGCCACAAATCAATCAGCCGCATACTATTCACATAGCTTTATAAACGATTTGTTATTGCACCTCCGTTGGTGGAAATTGTATCCACCCATGACACAAGCAGAAGAAATTATACATCCCATCATAGTATTTAAAAAGTTTTCTTTCATTCTACTGTTTTCGCTGCACGTATATAAATCTTCGCAGAACGGCAAGGGGGAAACCATTCTGCCTTGAAATCAGAACCCAAATTTTTAAACTTGTAACATGACTCCATAAGATGGTTAAAACGTCCACAAAAAGCACATTGGGTAACATTTTGTTTGTGAAAAGACTCTGAAAAGTTTTTCTTGTGAGAAAACTTGTCAAACTTCGGCCGAAAGAAAGATCGTTTTTGATCTGGCTTATGCTGAATAAAGTTTATTTTGTTTATAGAAGCAACGTTTTGCCTAACTGGTGAAGGAGAGTAAGTTACACGCTTTTTTTTTTAATATTTCTATGTGAAGGAGAATGTTCATTATGAGATTCAGATGGCGAGAATGCTATTTGCGAATTTCTATAGACTTTTTCCTTTCTATGTCTGATAGGAGCTTGTTCAACAAAACTATCAGAAAGTTTTGAACTTTCACACTATTTTCATTATTCAGACTATAAACTTGGTCATAATGTTGGTTAGACTTTTGAAGAGGTGGTAAATCATGGATATCCTGTAAAAATTGTGCTCGTTCAAGAGCTAACTCAAATGTGGAAATATTTTCTTCTAGAATCTTCCTTTTAATTTGCTTAGGCAAAGCTTGAAGAAAATGGGTAAATTTCAAAGAATCTAGAGCAGCTGGTTCTAACTTAGGATAAGCAAGTCGAAGCTGTTTAGCCAGGCGATATGAAAAATTTTTAACTGACTCATTAGAATCCAATTTTAAATTTTCAAGAGACTTGACAGTGTCAGTTTTTTTACTTGGCAGAAAATACTTAATAAATACTTTTCGAATACTTTGAAAGTTAGAGTTTTTAAATTGAAATTGTGTTTCAAGAAAGAAATGTAATACACTACCCTGTAATTTTGACTTGAAAAGAGAAAAAAGTTCTTTGTCAGAATAATTATATAATTCCTGCAAATCTGATAACTGATCAAAAAAAAATTCGACAGTCTGAGGATTTCCATCAAAAGGCTGAATGGAAAGGTTTAAATTTGATTTCGGAGGCAGGGTGACAAATTTCAAAATAATTCGTCAATAAAATACTAATTCTGAATAAATTTCAAAATAATGTGGTTTATGAATTAACTGAAGTGAAGTAAAAAAATTAATTTCGTATGAAGTCACCTTTTAAAATAATGTCAATTCAACCGAATAATTTTTAAGAATGCAATAACAAGTTCTCAAAATATTATTAAAACAAAATGGCATACATCATAATAAATCAATCATTTACTTATAAGTAAGAAAAATTATTTTTCTAAACTCATCTTATTTTGCAAATAACATCATAAAAAACCATTTTTTAATAATAAAATGTAAATATTCCATGATAAGAACACATTATATTTTGTAGAACAATATGAAAACGTTTTGTTTTCAAAACCAAAATCTTATTGCAATTCTAGAATTTTTAGAATAAAATTACACTTCTAATAAAATTACTTCTTCATAAAATTTGCAAACATATAGCATTAATCATTAGTATTGGCAAACACATACCATTAATCATTACTAAAATGACTTGTCAATAGCAAATAACATACAAAATGCAATTATCTGGCAAAATTGTTATAGATCAAAGTACTTTAAAATACTCAATTTGAATTCTTTCTCTTTTTTTTTTTTTTTAGAAAGATTATATAATATGTAAATACTTAAGGAAGCCACTTTTCTAAACATCAAATATTTCAATGATAATGCATCAAAAAAAAAATTAATCAAATTTCATAGTATATCAGAATATAATTTAATAATTGTCATGTCGTAAAGGTTTCTAAAGGTTCACGACACCAGGAAAATGCTGTGATGGTTGGATGAACAAAGGTGAAGAATAATATTGTAAAGTTATTTTTAAACACTGGAGTACTATTAATAATCCAATAATTATTTCTCGTGATCAATATGTAGAGTATAGTATTTGGTACATTGAATTATGGCCACAAAAGACCACGCCGACATGACAATCATCTTAAAAATGATTCGTTAAAATAAATATGCAGATATAAAAGAGAATAAAAACAATAAAAGTTACCTGAAGAGATCTGAAAAAACAAAAATGGTGGACGCATTAGTGAAAGGAAATGCACTGACGAAAATCATCATCGAAAATATCTTTATTTATAAAGAATTTCTTCTTGAAGAAAAAAAATTCGTAGAGGACATCTCTTGTTATTAGATGTATTTTTTTTATGATGAATAATAAACAATCGATGTTTTTAGATTAGCACAAAATATGAGAAAATATAATAAATGATTCTGTTGGGGAATATGGAGGTTCTCGTTTTAAAAAATTAAAACCAATCATCTGATGATAGCACCAGTGGAAATTGAAAATTAATAATAGCTGCCACAAATCAATCAGCCGGATACTATTCACATAGCTTTATAAACGATTTGTTATTGCATCTCGTTGGTGGAAATTTTATCCACCCATGACACAAGCAGAAGAAATTATACATCCCATCATAGTACTAAAAGATTTTTCTTTCCTTCTACTGTTTTCGCTGCACGCCTATAAATTTTCGCAGAACGGCAAGGGGGAAACCATTCTGCCTTGAAATCAGAACCCAACTGAGAGCGCACAATCACTGCGATGCCAAAGGGAGAAAGGGTTGCCGAAATAAATGAAAGACGCCAATTTGGCAGAGTTGGCATAACTTGTAATGCAAAAGGATATGAAACCTGCTTTATTTAGAGGTAATTTTATAGATTTATTTAAGATAAGATGCCAAATAGTAGTAAAGTGTTACAATTTTAAAATTACGTATTAAACTGATTTGAATATGATTGGTTGGGGGCGGTGCTACAAGAGGAAATGACCTAACATTTAGAAGCTTGTGGAACGTTCCAGAGAATTCTTTTCCCGGAAGTACAGATTTCAAAACTATGTTTATCATTTTAAAATGAAACGAAATTGTTACGTAAGAAAGAAAAGCTTACAGGGGAAGTTTTAAAAGGAAGGAAATAAAATAATTTTAGAATGCGAATTTTAATATTAAATTAATAAAGATTAATAAAATATTTTTTAAATTAAATTAAATAGAAATATGGCGTTATATGGCTACACAGCAGTCACATACAGGGCAGCACAAAAGTCCTCAAGTACTATACATTTTCGCGCATTCACGGAAATTGATGAATGGAATTTTTCGTCGGTGATATTAGTTTAAATGAACTAACTTTTAGCATACTATGAAGTATACATACAAATCCATAGTTCATTTACAGAACTGCACAATAAAAAGACGTTTTTCCGATTATTGTTTGTAATAGCAGAAATCGGCTTTTCAAATGCGGTATGAGTTTTCAAATTGTTTATTTAGACACCATATTTCACCTTAATAAACTGTGAAATATTGTTACAGTATTCTGAATGTGCTGGAAAGTGTTACATAATCTATGCTGGATGCGTAATTTTTCGTTGTTATTGAGTAGCTTAGTAAGAATACCTAGAAATGTCATGCATTTAAAACCAGATGCATTGACATGGAAATAAGCCATACGCCCCGGCAAAAGAAGTTATGAATTTAAACTAGAGCCTTTGGAGAAATAAGGGATGCCACTAGATGTAGCAGTCTTCTTGTATAGGAATCTCATAAATACATGAAATTCAGTAATGGCACGATCACTATAACTCATATATGAACACTTCGAGATCATGAAAACAAAACCACAACAACAACAAAATAAAATCACTGGACCCAGCAACCTCGATGCATTGGAATCTAGAAATACATAAAATTTCATAACATTTTTACTAAAATTCATTATTACACTGCATTAGACGAAAATGATATTTAAATTAATGAGAAGAACGGAAACTGTTCTAAACAAATGATAATTTATAATGTATTTTGAAGCTTTTACGCTCATTCCAGTTTTCATTTGAAGTTTTGAATTTTAGAAACCGTTCTTAGCAAGCATTTACATTGTAAAAGTAACCATTATGCTTTATTCAAAGCTTCTAGTGTAACGGTCTCCCCCCCCCCCCGGTGATCGTGGCACCAGCCTAAAATATAGCCCATGATGGAGCAGGGGCTCACCATTAAATTGCCAACATTACTTTTGAAATCGGTTTGCATTTAATCTTCCGTAATCTGGTAATATTTTTAACCCATTTAGACCTGTATTATTGTTTTCCCCAATTTGTTAGTAAAATCACTTTAAAATGTTGCAAAATGAACTGGAAAAATGCTAAAAAAATTACGCTAAAATATTTTTGTATTTATTTGATAAAATGTATACGTAATGTATACGTAATATTCATATGTCGAAAAAGCATAATTATATGTTTTGTCTAAATTTATATAAATTAAGCTTTTAAATTGTATGTTATGTACCATAATTAGTATTTTTTATGAACTATTAAAAAATATATTTATTTCTTTACAGAGACTAATAACATTATAAGTATTATTAATAATAAATTAAGAATAATCGTATTTGAGGCTAAAAAACAATTTATTTAAAAATCATCTTGAAAAGGACTTTACATAAATAACTGCCCCATAAATGTCTAATAGAAATATGTACCCATTTGCGCCTTGCGCCCTGTATTTTATACAAACTATATTACAAACATGCATAAAAAATAGTCATTGAACATATAATTTCGCAATTTAAAAAAATACGTATTTCAAAGAAGTCTACGAGCTAAGATTATGACTTATTTATTTGGATCCTTGATACAAAAAATACAAATAAACATACTTTTTACATTTCGCCATCTTGAGAAATGAAAAATCTATAAACATCGAAAAAAGGCCTTCATTTAAGCAAATAAATATCCATCTTATACTGTCATCTCTCGGTAATAGATAAAGACATTTATAGACAATTACTTCATACAATTTTCATGCTGTAAAGAATTACGGCGGATTCATCGTTGTGCCCGGTGTTTGTTGATCAGATCATCAATAGAAATAATTACTCGAACTTATACATGAATTATACTATGAACTCCTACATAAACCATTCTACAGGGGTTGTGGGTTACCCATAAACCCTCGCAAAATGTTAACTAATATTTCTTTAAAAATTTAATTAAACTAAAAATTACATAATTCAATAATAATCTTAAACATTATTTCACTTACAAGTACCAAAAATCAACAAAATAGCTCTTTTATATGTGTATTTCTTTCCCTGGCATTGTAGATTTAGGTGTCATCTGTAAATATTCAGATAACTCATATATCTTTAAATATTAGTACATTTATTATTATATAACTTTCATCATTTATATTTTATTATCTCATTATTGTGTTTTTAAAAGTATTAAATGCGTAAAGATCCGGTTCGCCCAGAATAATTGGGTAACCAATTGTGATTGGCATTGTAGATGAAATTCAATGAAAATAAATTTTCGGCATCGGAAGGCGGGACGGTTCGGTTCTGGTGTCTTCCCCCAGGGACTGCACTAAAACTCTAAAGCATTTGCTGGGTTTCCCTGGGTGGCCATCCCGGTAATATATAAAGACATTTATAGAAATTACTTCATACAATTTTCATGCTGTAAAGAAGAAGAAAATTATAAAAAATTATTAAAATTCGAAACGTCCCAAAAATGGGTCGCTAGGCATAAATGGGTTATAACCATAGACTTCTCATATAACTGGACTCAGAAACAGCAACCCTTTCTTGAAGCCGGGATCACTGCCCACCGTCATGTGATGGTGGGTAGAGAAAACGCGCCAAACTGGTTTTTCTCCTGCTGAAATCGCCCTCCGGTTCCCGTTGAAACTTTCTTGCGTCTGCGTTTCTCTCGCATGAATCAAATCCGACAGTTGCCAATAAGGAGATCACCGCCAAAAAAGACAACCTTTTGGCGATGAAAGCGGAAACATGTTAGCTTCAAGTTCTGGCCGAAAGTACAATGGGATTCGGCCTCTACTTCTTATCTTTACTCTGAGGTTATAACAGTGCACATAACTGTTTTTTTAGAGGCTGCGAAGTCGGAGCGAGGTTTGGCGAGCTTAGCTCGCAGGAGGCAGAGCACCATAGTAAAATAAAATTGTAAAAGAAAGCAAGTAAAATATGCTGTACTTACGTATTACCGCGTGCCATTGGCGAGCGTTGGAATTCGTTACTATCAGCAAATACTTTTTATTTCTGGCGAAAAACGTAAACATTACTGTTAGGTTATTCTCATTGTTTTGTATTATGGTAGGGTTTTTTTTTTTTTTTTTTTTTTTTTTTTTTTTTTTTTTTTTTGCAGTATTACAGGTTAGCCTTCCGTAATCGTGTTGAATGCCAAATATTTGCGTCAAACATGAGTGATAATATCGACTACCTCTCTATTAAAAAAAGGGTAATTAATGCTACTGCTGCTGCCCCAGTTAAAGTTATTGTGACCGTTTTCTTTCTCGGCTTATATTGCGAAAACTATTGTATATAAAAATATGAAAATTGGTAGTTTCATAGAAAAATGTATGATAACTACGCTGAAGCAGACAGTTTTTAAATCGAAGATATTTGAGCGCTGTTTAATGTTGAATTCGGTCAAGATAGTCCAGTTAAATAAGTTTTATGGATCAAAAACTATGCAAAGCAATTTAACCATTTTTTACAGGCGCATATTTGACTAGATTGGGACGCGCAGTGTTAAATCATTCTTAAAATTTGTTTATTTTTTAAGTATATTTCCGATTTTTTATTCAAAATTTCATTATCTGATGAGAGATTTTATTCATAGTTTGAAATAACCGTTTTTGACCTACTGCTGCCAGATTAAAAAAAAAAAAAAAAAAAAAAAAAAAAGAATGATAATATTTCCAAACTCTTTTAAATTGATTGGTTGGTTGGTTGTGTTTATGACGGCCAATTATCAGCACGAGGGATATAGGCCCTAAGGGGGGGGGGGGGGGTGCCCTCCGTGGGGGTCTTTCTAAGGGAACCTAACCCATATTTACGCTTCGAAAACCAAGGTTCGAAGAAAACCACGAAAACTCCCAACGATTAGGCCGACGGGCGCGATTGGGATCGAACTCAGCACCTCCCGTCTACCAGCTTCGAGAGCAGAACCTCTCGGCCACTGGTGGGGCCTTTTAAATTGAAAACTGTGTTTATACGTGAATATAAAAAAAAACTTTAAATTAATTAAATTATTTCATGCGAAAAGCATTTAATGGTGAAAATTACATCATATTTTAAACGACCAGGGTCCGACTTAGACCATCTAGGGCCCGGGGCAAGCAATACTCTGGGGCCCCCTCTTTCTATCTCTCCATAGAAAATTTTACTGAATTATGTTTGAAGTGATTGAACTTCGTACATAAATTTAGTACTAGTTACTATTTAAATCTGTTTACAGTCACAGGGTATCATAGGAAGGATGATCACAAGAGATGATAGAATACACTTTTTGCTTATAGGAATATATGTGCTCATGCCAGCCGTTGAAATGTAAATACATGTCCTTCATGGAACAGATGTCATAAGTTCCCCCCCCCCCCCGGCCGCCATCTTGGAATTCTTCTTGGCGTGAAAACCCCTTTTCCGCCAAGTAGTAAATGTCGACAAGCACCGGTTTATACGCATGTTTGGCTTAACGAAAATAAAATGTAAATAATAAACAAAATTCGCTAAACTGACAATCAGTAATCCTTGTATGAGCGCTTCGCGCACATTTACCGAAAACAAACATTCAGCATTTCTCGCGTATAGCATTCTCAAAATTCAGCAGTTCTCGTTTTGTAGCAATTTCAAAACGTAAAAAACTCTTAAAACAGCAAAATATACATAAAAAACGAAACTCCCTAAAGTGGCAATCAGCAATAGTTGTATGAGCGCTTCGCGCACATTTACCAAGAAAAAACATCGCCGAATTCAGCATTTTTCGCGGTATAGCTTTCTCAAAATTCAGCAGTTCTCGTTTTCTCAAAATGTAAAAATGCTTGTCTCAAAATGTAAAAAACTCTTAAAGCAACAAAATATACATAAAACTAGGACTTCCCTCAGAGGGATTAGTCTGAGCGATATTACTGAGAACATAGATTTAATAATAACATGTGGAAGCAAAGAAAATGAGATGTTATCTTTAATTCTCCATATACTGCGAAAAATTGAAATGATGAAAATAAACGAATTGCAGAATTACAAAATCTTATATATAAATTCGCATACACTGTTTAAAAAAAAGGGAAATCAAACTATTCAAGATAGCCATGCATGGATATAAAATTGAAAGTACGCAATATATTAAAAGTAAAATAGAAAATGAAACACTAATTTACTTATATCGGAATTTTAACTGTATAAAATGATGTCAAGAGCATAATCAGACGCTCCGCACCAATTTGAGTAACTTTAAATGACAAATATATGATGTTAGATGTAAATTTCCAACTGGGCGAAAAATGTCCGGACCAGGATTCGAACCCGGGATCTCCTGGCTGAAGCCGCCAGTGCTCTGCCATCTGAGCTATCCCGGACGATTCTGGTCAGACTTTTTCACCCAGCTAACCTTGATGATTTCAACATCTGGTCTGAAACCTGGTTCAGCTCAACAGAATAAATCTCAGGTAATGGAACTCCAGAAATCGCTGGATACGAAATTACACTAGATTAGTATTAACACAATTATTCTAATTGGTAAACAAATCATATTAGATGTAAATTTCCAACTGGGCGAAAAATGTCCGGACCAGGATTCGAACCCGGGATCTCCTGGCTGAAGCCGCCAGTGCTCTGCCATCTGAGCTATCCCGGACGATTCTGGTCAGACTTTTTCACCCAGCTAACCTTGATGATTTCAACATCTGGTCTGAAACCTGGTTCAGCTAACAGAATAAATCTCAGGTAATGGAACTCCAGAAATCGCTGGATACGAAATTACACTAGATTAGTATTAACACAATTATTCTAATTGGTAAACAAATCATATTAGATGTAAATTTCCAACTGGGCGAAAAATGTCCGGACCAGGATTCGAACCCGGGATCTCCTGGCTGAAGCCGCCAGTGCTCTGCCATCTGAGCTATCCCGGACGATTCTGGTCAGACTTTTTCACCCAGCTAACCTTGATGATAACCTTGCTAACCTTCGCCCAGTTGGAAATTTACATCTAATATGATTTGTTTACCAATTAGAATAATTGTTTTAATACTAATCTAGTGTAATTTCGTATCCAGCGATTTCTGGAGTTCCATTACCTGAGATTTATTCTGTTGAGCTGAACCAGGTTTCAGACCAGATGTTGAAATCATCAAGGTTAGCTGGGTGAAAAAGTCTGACCAGAATCGTCCGGGATAGCTCAGATGGCAGAGCACTGGCGGCTTCAGCCAGGAGATCCCGGGTTCGAATCCTGGTCCGGACATTTTTCGCCCAGTTGGAAATTTACATCTAATATGATTTGTTTACCAATTAGAATAATTGTGTTAATACTAATCTAGTGTAATTTCGTATCCAGCGATTTCTGGAGTTCCATTACCTGAGATTTATTCTGTTGAGCTGAACCAGGTTTCAGACCAGATGTTGAAATCATCAAGGTTAGCTGGGTGAAAAAGTCTGACCAGAATCGTCCGGGATAGCTCAGATGGCAGAGCACTGGCGGCTTCAGCCAGGAGATCCCGGGTTCGAATCCTGGTCCGGACATTTTTCGCCCAGTTGGAAATTTACATCTAATATGATTTGTTTACCAATTAGAATAATTGTGTTAATACTAATCTAGTGAAATATATGATGTTTAAAAAGAATGGACTATACTTTATATGGTGTGTGCTCCGCCGGAATAGTTAATATTGTACAATATCTGTTTTCCACGGATGCAATGAGGTTGTCGATAACATTTAAGGAATTCTCTTCTCAAAATCTAATATAGTATCAAAGTACCGAATACATCAAAAGTGGCATGCAATGCTTCGTTAGAGTGTGTTTTAGATATGCTCAATCGGATTTAAATGATGAGTGTATGCTGGCCACTACATACGCTGTATTGTTTTGTTTTCAAACATATTCTGCACAAGTTGGGCTGTATTTAGCATGTATTAAATAAAAGAAATCGGCAATGATTACAACATAAAGTATGACACAAGATCTGAATATATCGTCTGCATAACTTTTGAGCTGTCAAAGTGTCATTTTAAGTAATTTACAAATCCATACATATTTATTCAGCAAATCATGCAAGCTAACATACGCCAATATGAACCCGATTACAAAATTTCACCAGAATAAGTTAATATATAAAAAATCTACTAATGATAATTGAGAATATGACCTTATGATAAAATGCTAGAAAAATGAATCGGATAAAAAATTCATATCACATTTAAAACGGCACTTCCCTCTGTTAGTGGCCTTGGCGAGAGAGAGAAAAGCCTAGAGAAGGAACACTTTAACAAGTACTTTCGGGCAACCTACTCACTGTTTCATACAGGTCTTTATTCAATATTTACACAATTTATTTAATGCTAGGTGGGTATCTATCAGTTTTGTTGCATTTAAATCGCATGTTTTGCGGAGGAAATGCCGCATTATGAAATATTTAAAGTTGCTGTACCTAATAATTCCAAATTAATGGTGATTGAGATCGCTTTCCGTTAATTTCATACTTTTAAATTTTAAATTTTTTAGAAACCATTCATAGAGACAATTGTATATTTTAAAACTAACCCGAAGAAAAATTTCAAGATTTTGGGCTCAGCAGTAACAGAGAAATAGAAAATTTTTGAAAGTTTTTTGTTTCTGCACTGTTTTTTATAGCGACATTTTTAGAAGTTGTTCTATTGCGAGAATTTACGTCATGATAAATACAGCCATGTCAATTTTCATGTTTATATTCCTAACAGTTCCATGTTCTTCGTTACTTAGATCATCTTTAGATCTTTTTCCTCTTTGTTTAGTCTTTCTATTTTTTAGAATTCGTTCTACAACGAGCATTTACATCTTATTAATTACTACCATGCCAAAGTTCTAGTTTCTTACCCCAACAGTATCCCAAAAATTTCAGTATTCCAAATAAATCATAGTTTAGAACCTTTCTAGAAATGTTTACGTTTATCCGTCAAATTGAACCTTTTAGAGAGCTTTCATTACGAGTATTTACATCTTAAAAGTAACTACCGCACCAAATTTAAAGGTTCTAACCCAATCAATATCGTAGAAATCACAATTTTAGAACTTTTTTGTTCCTGCAGCGATGTAGGTTCTTGCACTGACATAAAATAGTCTTTTTTTTTGGAGCAGAGATGGCCACCAACATTTTTTTAAGTTGGCTATGTAGTTTCAGAGATAACACCTCACAAACGTACAAGCATTAATAATATTATATACTTTATAATATTATAACGCTTTATAATATTAGCATTAGATGTACAGATACAAAAGCCATTTATCTGTTACAAGCTAAATTGCCGGCGTTGCCCAGAATTTGAAGGATATTTGTTCTGAAAAATCAATTTCAAAATTTAACATACAACACAAAACAAACATTAAAAAAAGCAGTCGAAATGTTGTTGAATTAATCATATGAAAACGCTATATAAAAATGTATAAATGTATATAACAGACGCAAAAGAATACAGCTATAAATGAACTTATTTCAATTTATAATTAGAGCAATAATGTTAAAATACACCAATATTTCCCTAATCGGGTTTTTATTATGCTTAAATACATTTTCCCACTCATATGACGTTATACTATATCCACCATGCCCTTTATATTTCCATTTCCCCGTTATATTCACTTTCATTTAAATTCGTCAAACCATTTATTTCATTTTCATATTTCACGTGAATATCTTGCAATAGAGAAGTTATGACGTAATATTCACCATTTTTTTAAATTCGACAAACTATTTATTTCATTTTCATTTTTCACGTGGAAATCTTTCAGTAGAAAATTAATTGTTGTAGTAATAATTTTATTGTGTTTTTTAATTGTTGGCAACTGCTATAACGAAAAATGTTTAAATTTGATAAGAAATTGCTGTTAAATTGGTGGTTTTTTATTAATTAAAAATTAACTATAAGTTATTTCGACTCCGGATTACTTTAGTTGTCTCGGCCATGTTTTAATACACATGTACGTATCTCTTCACAATTTTGGCTTCTAAATTGTGGAATTTTTATAGAATTACAAACAGACAGATAGACAAGTTTTCATTTTTATATGTCTCTCTATTCTATGAAAAGTAACTAAAGCTGTCACCGCCGCCGCCGGTTTTAAATTTTTTGTGACCGGAGGTCTTTCTTCGTTAATATTAAGAAAACTATTGCATGCAAATATATGAAAATCGGTGGTATTATATCGAAATGTTTGATTAACACACTAATGCATACAGTTTTCAAATCGAAGAATTATTTTAAGAGATATTTAATGCTAAAGTTGGACAAAATCGTTCCATTAAAAAAAATTTATAAGAGCAAAAGCTATACATGGGAATTTAATCATTTTTAGATCATTTTATTCAATAGAAGATCCCGGTCTGCAGATTTCATTAATTTTTTTTAATTTGACTCATTTTTTGAGGTTTTATTTCTATTTTAAATTTAAATATTCAGCATTTTGACAGATATTTTTTATATATTTTAGAAAATGGTATTAATTTAAACTGTTGCCAACTGTATAAACAGCGCAAACAATAATGTTTGCTTCAAATAAAAAAATTATTTACACGTTTCTATTATAAACAGAAAAAAACCTTCAAATTACAATTAAATAATTAGGTATAAAAAGCAGGCACTTATTGGAAATTACGCCATAAAAACTATATTTACATGTGAATTTTAAAAGAGAAAGGATATTGTAAAATAAATTCATTAACATACGTTAGAAATCTGAAATAGAACAAATTATGTCACATTACACTTATTATGCAAAATGAACAAAAAATAGTATTGCAAAACAGTTTAAATTTACAAATTGCGCGAGACAAAATATTAGAGGTTAAATATTAGATTTTTTCAAAATTTTATTATTTGTCGTTTGATGTGAGGTGTTCAGCTATAAGTATGCAAATTTTTATGTTTCAACATAATTAGGGGCTGAGTTAGAAAAATTGCTTTAAATACACAAGTTAGAGCCCAGAGGGTTAAATATTAGACTTTTTCAAAATTTTATTATTTGCTGTTTGATGTGAGGTGTTCAGCTATAAGTATGCAAAATTTCATGTCTCCAACTTAATTAGGGGCTGAGTTAGAAAAATTGCTTAAAATACACAAGTTAGAGCCCAGAGGGTTAAATAATAGACTTTTTCAAAATTTTATTATTTGTCGTTTGATGTGAGGTGTTCAGCTATAAGTATGCAAAATGTCATGTCTCCAACTTAATTAGGGGCTGAGTTAGAAAAATTGCTTAAAATACACAAGTTAGAGCCCAGAGGGTTAAATAATAGACTTTTTCAAAATTTTATTATTTGTCGTTTGATGTGAGGTGTTCAGCTATAAGTATGCAAAATGTCATGTCTCCAACTTAATTAGGGGCTGAGTTAGAAAAATTGCTTAAAATAAAGAAGTTAGAGACTGGAGGGTTAAATATGACTTTTTCAAAATTTTAGGATTTATTATGTTATCGCAAGTTTTCAGCTATAAGTATGCAAACTTTCAATTCTCCAACTTAGTTAGGGGATGAGTTAGAAAAATTGCTTAAAATACATAAGTTAGAGCCCAGAGGGTTAAATATCAGACATTTTTCAAAATTTTATTATTTGTCGTTTGATGTGAGGATTTCAGCTATAAGTATGCGAAATTTCATGTCTCCAACTTAATTAGGGGCTGAGGTTGAAAAATTGCTTAAAATACAGAAGTTAGACACTGGAGGGTTAAATATTAGACTTTTTAAAAAATTTATTATTTGTCGTTTGATGTGAGGTGTTCAGCTATAAGTATGCAAAATGTCATGTCTCCAACTTAATTAGGGGCTGAGTTAGAAAAATTGCTTAAAATACAGAAGTTAGAGACCGGAGGGTTAAATATGACTTTTTCAAAATTTTATGATTTATCGTGTTATCGCAAGTGTTCAGCTATAAGTATGCAAACTTTCATGTCTCCAACTTAATTAGGGGCTGAGTTAGAAAAATTGCTTTAAATACACAAGTTAGAGTTAAATATTAAGCCTTTTTCAAAATTTTGTTATTTCTCGTTTGATGTGAGATGTTCAGCTATAAGTATGCAAAATTTCATGTCTCCAACTTAATTAAATTAGGGCTGAGTTAGAAAAATTGCTTAAAATACACAAGTTAGAGCCCAGAGGGTTAAATATTAGACTTTTCAAAATTTTATTATTTGCCGTTTGATGTGTGGTGTTCAGCTATAAGTATGCAAATTTTCAAGTCCCCGACATATATAGTTTCTGAGAACGGGCTCTGTGACAGACGGACAAACAGACAGACAAAGGAGTGAGACAGGTAGGGTTTCGTTAGATGGACGAAACTCGCTGCGGATGACTGTAACAACATCCTAAAATTACATTACCATCAGCGATCTACCAATCCCGAATTTAGTTTATATTCGTTTCATATATTCTTATTCTTTTGTGCGGCCCTGTAAAATAATTATCAATATTATATACAGTAAAACCTCTGAATAGCGGACACCCCGAAAATGCAGAATTTGTCCTCTATTTAGAGGTGACCGCTGCTGAGAGTAAAACATGTACAGTTATTTCAGAGTTGGTAATCGAAAAAATGTCCGCTAAATAGAGGTATCCGCTAATCGGGTGTGTCCGCTATGGTGGTTTTATCAGTAAAACTTCTGAATAGCGAACACCTCGGGAGGGCAGAATTTGTCCTCTATTTGGAGGTGTTCGCTACTGAGAGTAAAAAATGTTCAGTTATTTAAGGGTTGGTAATCGAAAAAAATGCCCGCTAAATAGAGGTGTCCACTAATCGGGTGTGTCCGTTATGGAGGTTTTACTGCATAATAATATCATCCTTTACAAGAAAATTGCATGCTGTATGATAGACAGACATCCAGAGAAAGATAACCTCCGGATCAATAAACACTCATGTCTTTTGTTTTAATCATCCACAATTGTATGTCATACAACATGCCAGATTTTATACAACAGGCTAAAAACGGTCACCGTGGTACGGAATACTGTATTATTATTTGTTTGCCCACCAAAACTGGTTGCCACGGGTTGTTGCAAGGTTTGTGATCACGTGGTTGAAACTGATCTATTCAATATTACTGCGTGGGTATTTTTTTTTTATTTGCTCCATGTGTTCAAACCAGTTGCCTACGAAAACATCAACCGGTGAAAGTGACGCACACCAAATTTCTGTGACGTATGCAGATAAATTGTGCTTTTTTAAAAGTTTTTTCTATATAATTTTTAAACGGTTTGGAACTTATTTTTCATTGTAGGTGCATTCAGTAGGCGACCCTCATGGGTACCTTCTGGTGCAATCAGAAACGAAATCCGACAAATATTTTTTTGAGTTATGCTTGACGAAAGGTTTTTATTAGGCTTTTTTTTTAGTAGGACATGGCGTTAATATCCATCGTAGTAGTAAAGTGTCCGGACAGTAATATTTCGCTGAGTATTAGCCTTCGCTTCGCTCAGACAATTATCAACATACCTTAACAAACATCTGCTTTCTTGAAGCCTCCAGCACAAAATATCTCTCATAACACCGCCGTCATTTTCCAAAATAGGCTTAATACGCATTGACACGCTATAAACAAACCTCCCTTTCTTGTCAAAATTTCCTCATATTTCTTAATTACTTCAGCAAGAGTGTTTAAACGGACTACAGAAACTATAGTCAATGAAATACATCCGATAAATTTAACATAAAAATAAAAAGACAACGATAGAACACGATACACGATATCAAAATACAGCCACAAAATTCTAAGCTTCTCAGGGGTTGCCAGAACACGACACGTCACAACACACACGTCACACGGGTTTCCATATCGAGTTTGTCATATCCGTAAACACCGCCAACACGCCAACAAAAAATCGCCAAACAATTCAAAACAACAACGGCTGAGGGAAGATACGGCATCTATGCCTCTTTCAGTTAGAGATCGACCTAATAGTTGGTTTCGTTTTCGGCCCAAAATCCGAGTTTCGTCGAAAGTTCGTTTTCGGTGAAAATGCTGTCGAAAATTCGGCCGGACCGAAACTCGAGCGAAACTATCTGTATTTGAAAAATCTCGCTTCTTCCTTCTAAGATTTTCAACATTACTCATTGATTTGAGCTGTATCGGCTCAAATGAGACACTCTTTGTTTATTGCTATGAACGTTTATAATTATCAGTCAAGACTGACTCAAGACGTGAGTGCAAAATATAAAGCAAGCAATGCATATACGAGAAAACTTTGAAGACGCTTTTCACATGTTCATTAAAAGCTGCAGAGTTAACAGTAATAAAAAATGTTTAGTTTGAAACCGCAGAAGTGTTTCGAATACTTTTTGAGAAAGTTCTAGCATAACAGATGATTCTTTACAAAGATCATTATGAAAAATAAATGGCAGTATGTATCCATAAATCATTTTTAATGAGATGAAACTCGTGTAATTAGAAAATCATTCTGTGCTGTTGATGAATTAATTACATTTTATTTTATATTAAAATAAAAAATTTTGGTCAGAGGCACAGAGAGTCAACTTGGGCCATACGCATAATTGCTTAATAATTAAGTATGTTTAAAAAATATGTATAATTAATTTATATGTATGTATTAATTGCTTAAAATTTTTTAGACATTTTCGCTTTCGGCAGAAAATGTGAAGATTACCGAATTTCGGTTTCAGTTTCGGCCTTAAAAACCTGTTTCGGTCGATCCCCACTTTCAGTTATTCTTGGTTATTTTCCATAAAACCATACCAGGGCCGAAACTAAGGGGAGGGGGCAGAGGGGGCATGTGCCCCGGGCGCCAGAACGATAGGACGCCAAATGAAGGATTATACCTTTGGAAAGGATCATATTCTTCTGATGGACTGATGGCTTCCATTATTATGAAACAGCCATTATAAATGAAGTGTTAGGTGAAGATGAAAGAGCAGCCGTTAAAAGTTAGAACTCTGATTTTCTGGTCCGAATGGGGGGGGAAAATGGCCATAATTTTTTTTTTTTTTTTTTTTTTGGAAAAAAAAAAAAAAAAAAAAAAAAAAAAAAAAAAGGCCTTTTTTTTCCCATTCGGACCAGAAAATCAGAGTTCTAACTTTTTACGGCTGCTCTTTCATCTTCACCTAACACTTCATTTATTATGGCTGATTCATAATAATAGAAGCCATCAGTCCATCAGAAGAAAATAACTCGGTGAAAGCGGAAACTCGGTTAGGTGGGACTCGGATAATCGGGATTTTACTGAATATGTCATTTTAAAAATTATCTTTAGAATATTTTTGTTGATGTTCAGAGGGACCTCCCCCTTTGATCCGGCACTGTAGATTACGTAGTCCATGTATACATATTTTATGATAACATATTTTAAATTTTAAAATAAGTCGTTTATTATAAAATTAGTAAAATTCTCTTTGCAAATATACTTTGTGGAAGAGGGGGTGGACGCCAAAATCTATGTTTGCCCCGGGTGCAAAAAAAGGCTAGTTTCGGCCCTGAATCATACGAATGTTATGACATGTCTAAAAAAAAACACTTCCAATTGGTCTTCGTTAATGGTTTTAATTTGCTTTGTTACAATGATAATATAAATAAGGAATTTCTTTTGAAAACAATGCACTACTAAGATGTTACAATAAAATTTTAATCATTAGATCTTTGATGATGTAGTTGGCTCTTTTTTCGGGGGGGGGGGGGGGGGGATAGTGTACGGAAGCAGGGGAGGAGGACCACACCCTACCCCTAAATCTTTAAAAGTAAGAATTTTGTTCACTTTTGGCCATTTTTAAACATCTAGCTTCCCTAAAACGAAAATCCTGCATACGATCATAGCGGCCCCTAAAAGTTGGATCTCGGGGCAATTGCATCCTATACCCCTGCATTAGCCAGGCCCTAAAAACGATATACATTTAAAACGTCATTCCTAAAACGATTTTTTAATAGCGTCGTTATAGCCTGTGTATAGCCTTCGTATAGCCTGTGAGGCAGCGACATTTTTTTACTGAACCATTCTATACCTAAACATGTGTATGTTTTAGCAATAGATATATTTTAAAAATAAAGTTGAAAGTATAGTATTGCATACTGTTTTTTCAGAACTGCATCGCATGCCCCCGCATCAGCCAGGGCCAAAAAACGAAATTTTAAAACGTCATTCCTAAAATGATTATTTTAACAGCGTCGTTATAAAAGTCTGGGAGGCAGCGACATTTTCTACTTAACCATTTTATACCTAAACATGTGTATATTTTAACAATTTATAGACTATATTTTAAAAATAAAGTTGAAAGTATTGCATACTGTTTCTTCAGAGCTGCATCGCATGCCCAAGGCGCTAAAAACGATAAATTTAAAACGTCATTCCTAAAACGATTTTAGGTAGATTTCGTAAGAAATACTACCTATTGCAGTCGTTACCATGGTGCGACTTTTGAAAACTTTCTTCATAACTTTCCATTATATGACCCCAGGAACCCAAAACCACACCCACATAAAAAGTTTATATATATATATATATATATATATATATATATATATATATTACCATTAATTAAACATAACCTACCACCGTCAATTATTATGAATTAAAGCTGTAAGTATTAAAAAAAAAAAAAAAATATTATAAGAATTATTATGGAAGAAAAAAGAAAAAAGTGGACACCGACAAAAATTGAAAAGCTTATACATTGAATTACGTTATCAAGGGCACAGAATTCAATGATATAAGCAAAATGGTTGTTTTCTGTGGGAAAAATAAGCTAAAGCTAAAATTAATTTTCCCCTGTGCCCAAACAACCAATAAAATCAAGTGAATTGATTAAAAATGAAAGCAGAATAGAAACAAATAATATGAAATGGAAGAATCAATAAAACGTATTTAAATATTTATAGGATATAAATTATAAATAATAAACACCGATTAATATTTCAGTATTTTACAAAAATCCATGTGCACATGTCTACCAGTATATCAAAAAGATTAAGGTGAATTAAACAGTTAAGAAATTACAGTAAATGATACCAAAGGATGCAGTTAATACATTTTGAAATAAAATTTGAAATACCTTGTAAAACAAATTTAATCTAATATAAAATAAATAGATATTAATTACATTATTTAAAATGCACTATTAAATTAATAGATAACAATTTAACAATATCGTCAAAATTTAGCTAAAAATACACCCTGGTGTATAAATTATAACTGAAATGGAGCTAGAAAAATTAAAAATTAGAGCAATCTGAAAGAGACAATTTTGGTGCTGCCATCTATTATTAATTATATTAAACATCTATCGCAAGATAAAAATTTGCAAGCTTTTGAATGTAAATAACTGTTTAAACAGCAAAACCAAACAAATCCTTATATATAGAGAATTATAAACCTAATATAAATCACACAATGTATTTAAAACTATTGTTAATAAAATTTAAAAGCATACAATAAATTCTATTAGCTAACTTATTTAAACTAAACTAAGAGTTTAAATAATGCTAGAACATTGATAATATATAGCATATAGCTATATGCTATAAAACAAAATAAATTCAGTAATAATTAATATAAATAATTATTAAAAATAATTTAAAAATTATTTTTTAATGAATTATATATAAGATATTTATAAAATGAACAGGAAATAAAAACATGTGGAAGTATACAGAAGGTTAAATAATACTTAAAATCCCATTACTTAAAAAGCACAAATATAGAATGTGGATTATTTTCAGACATCCATAAAAATCCATAAAGTATGAATGTGGGACATTCAAAAACATTAAACTAAGAGTGGCATACTATTAGTAATTAATATGATATTGTCCTTAGTAAATTAAAATTTAATAACAAATAATTGTAAATTAGATTAATGAATAATTAAGCTAATTATAATATTAATGAAAATCTCCAATTTACATATAAAATATCAAATCAACATCCACATAAAATACATAACAAAAAAAATAGTAATAATACAAGAGCCCCGCTTTTTTTTTTTTAAATAAATAATTAACCATTGCGTATTATCCAGACAACACCACCCTCCTCCGTACTCTAACATCTGCCCACCCAACCAACCTATAATATTTTTTTTTATTATTTTACAATTTTTAACTTTTTATAGATATTTTTTTTTATTTTATAATTTTTTTGTAATTTTGTTTACGCATGTGTTAATTTGTGTTTATAGATCATGTAAGAAAAGTACTAATTGTATATTAATGAATATATGAATTTTTTTGGAAAACCATGATTTAATGCATCATAAATTAGTTTTTTAATATTATTGTTAATTAGAGGAGAAGAACATAAACATTTTATTCTATATAAATGATTAAGTATTATATTACGAAATACAGAATGATGTAGACAAGATTTAAAATTTGTAAATGTATTAACTGTGAATTTAAATTCTTTACGTTTGTCATATAAATCTGTGATTGTTTTATTGTCTTTTATTGTAATTTTAAGATCTAAGAAGTTAATTGTATTGTTAGATGAAAGGTTTTCCGTTAATTCCAAATTAGTGGGATAATCAACTGGAAATCGAGTAATTGCAGATTGATCAGTTTCAATTAAAATGATGTCATCAATATAACGATATAAATGTAAATTATTATTAGTAAAATTACGTTCATAATGAGATAAGTATAAGTCTGAGAGTAAACTGGAAGTACAACCGCCTTGTGGTATACCGACATGCTGTAAATATAAAGTATTATCTTGCAATATATAATTATTATAGATAATGAAGTTAGTTAAAGATTTAAAATATGCAATATCTATATTAGATGGTAATTCCAGTTTTTTATAATACTTTTTAAATAATGCATTTATAATTTTATGTAAATCTAATAGGTCTATATTATTAAAAAGATCTTTGAAGTCATATGTCGTTATATTACAAACAGAATGAAGATTTTTTAAAATATTAACAAGTTGATAGCTATTTTTTATACAATGTGTATTATCATTGTTTGTAGTAAGTTCATATATTTGATTAAGAATTTTTAAGAGAAGTGTATTGGCTTTATTATTATATGTATTACAACCAATAGTAACAGTCCTAAATTTAATAGGAGTTTTATGAAATTTGGGAATAAGAACTAAATATGGATAATTAAAATTAGTAGATAAAATATTTAAAAGTTTATAATAACTTCGAATTTTACGATTATTTACAATAACATTTTCATTAGTTTTTTGAAAAGACTTATTAGAAGAAATAGAATTTGTAAGAAGTTGGTGATAATATGATTTACATATAATAGCATAATTGTTAGGAGATTTGTCTACATATGTAATAACGAAGATATATATATATATATATATGTATGTATGTATGTATTTACTAAATTTTGTCCGCACGATAAAAGTCACAATTATGCACGGATCGTCTTCAAACTCGCCAACAACTTTGAGATGGTTAATATCTCGGCGGGGATTAAAAATGGGCAAAACCGGCCCAAGGGAATGGAAATGGGGAGGGTTAAAATTTTTGAATACCGTCTTAACAAGATTTATTTATTTATTGAATAACAAACATACGACTTGTGTGCTTGACATGAGAGCCCGCTTATAAGACGGAGACAAGATAGCATAAGAAAATAATACAACACAAGAGAGATATACCCTGGGAGTTCCACACAAAGGGTGTGTGCAATGGAACCAGCGGGAATCAAACCCACAAACTCTTACGCTGTCTTAACAAGATTCTGATAAAACCAGCTCTTACACAACAATGACAGGAAAAAATAAATATTTTTCGTTATAGCAGTTGCCAACAATTAAAAAAAAAACAATAAATTCTCGCCACAACAATTGCTTTTGTGTTGCAAGATTTTCACGCGAAAAAATAAATTAAATAAATAGTTTGACGAATTGAAAGCAAATTGAATATTACGTCATAAGTGTTCTAGAGCAAGATTTCAGCATGTAAACTCAAAATGAAATAAATAGTTTGGCGAATTAAAAAAATATATATAAATTGCGTCATATTGGAAATACAATGGACCTCAGCAGGTGAATATGTAACGTCATGTGAGTTTGAAGAAACGTATTAAAACACTAGCCGCCCTTGGCGACCAGTTTGGTCTCCGTTAGATGTGTGCTAAGCATTGTACCATGTTACTTTTATCCAAAATTTAATTTACTTTCTCAATACTTCGCCAAATCAGAAGTTTCTAGTAGAGAAATCAAGAACTCCGTATTTTATGGGTACTACTTGGTTATCCCGTCGATATATCGCCAAACTATGAGATTAAATATCAATAATGGTTTATCGTAAATGTCATATTTGCTTGTTCTTAAGCAAGTTACACATGTTTACATCATCAAGTTATTTTTATTTCGACGTTTTATTTGTATTTTTATTAATGTTATACTAATTTATTTGTTCTTTCGCTATTTAAAATAAAAATTATGTCAATTTGTATAATTTGGCGAGTGGTTTGGCGATTTATATAATTTGGCGAAATGGGTCGACGGTATAACTAAGTAGTATCTTTTTATGATAGCCAGGCGCAAGTGATAAATCATCAAACATTGTCTTTCCGATCGCATTTTTTCATATTTCATTAAATTCATCTAAAATATAATAATTTCACTCATTTTATTTAAAATACACAATTTTAATTTGAAATTCATGACTTTCACTTTTTCTTTCCCTTTTTCAAGAACGAGAAAAGAAAAATAATAAATAATACCAAAAACCACGACTTTTAATTTCAATATCAAAGCATTGTTTTAATTTACCACGCGAAAAATAAAAAATGGTGACCTGGCATATAAAAAGCGAAGTGGTCAGCCCGGAACTATTGATGACAGTCACATGACTTAGGCTATTATTATAGAGATGATAAAAACCCGACTATGGAAATATTAACATATTTTAACACTTTGAGGTTCTCTAAATTTGTTTTAGCCATTTTTAAACCTATTCCATATACATGCGTGTGTTAATTAGTGTATATTAGAATTTTCACAAAATGTTTAGCTCCCCTAATAGTCCAGGCAATAGGGAATTTTACCTAGCAAAATTAATGGTAGTTCTGGAAATCGGCTTACATTATGTTTTTGGGGTCGCTGAATCCGAATTTGTAACTTCCCACCAAAATTTCCCCCGGCAATCCCCCCAAATTTTGGTAAAAAGTCCCCCAAAAAAGGTTTTTATTAAAAAAATTTGCAACAAATTAAATATATGACAAAATTTGCAACAAATTAAATATATGACATTATGACTTAGGATGAAGGGGAAGG
Organism: Maratus speciosus; assembly: GCA_963932465.1. Lineage (NCBI taxonomy): Eukaryota > Metazoa > Arthropoda > Arachnida > Araneae > Salticidae > Maratus > Maratus speciosus. Next base: position 502,962,187 of record OZ010795.1, on the reverse strand, counting down.
GGGGATCTGCCTCGGAACATGCGCGCGGTGCTGCGTGGACTAAGTTGCGCAGTTCCACTTAACCACTCACACGTTACATTCGTCCTCCCATATCCCTTCCGAACTTTCCTTATAAGGTTTACTTTAAGCTTTTGGGGCCGCTGAATCCGAATTTTTAACTTACCCCCAAAATTCCCCCCCCCCAAAATAGTTGTTATTAACTCAAATTTCTTATTGTTTTAGGGGGAAAGTATTACAAAATTCAAAAACTAGACAAAATTTGCAACAAATAGGATATATGACATTATGACGTAGGATAAACGGGGAGAGAGGGGGCTGCCTCGGAACATTCCCCTCGCGCTTTTCTTAAAAACCAATTTTTTTCAAAAAATCAATTTTTTGGGGGGTTGCCGGGTGAAATTTTGGTGGAAAGTTACAAATTCGGATTCAGCGACCCAAAAAACATAAAGTGATTCGAAATCCAGAACTAGTATTAATTTTTCCAGGTAAAATCCCCTATTTCCTGGACTTCATAACTTAGTGCACGTAGCGCTGCAGTGCATGTTCAGAGGCAGCTTTCCCCCTCCCCGTTCATCCTATGCCATAATGTCACGTATCCTATTTGTTGCAAATTTTGTCTAGTTTCTGAATTTCGTAATGCTTTTCCCCTAAAACAATAAGAAATTTAAGTGAAAAACAACTATTTGGGGGGGGGGGGGAGTTAGGGGGGAAATTTTTGGGGGGAAGTTAAAAATTCGGATTCAGCGACCCAAAAACTCAAAGTAAACCTTATAAGGAAAGTTCGGAGGGGGTATGGGAGGGCGAATGTAAACGTGTGAGTGGTTAAGTGGAATTGCGCAACTTAGTCCACGCCATGGAAGAAGGAATACAGTTTTAATACAGAATTTAGTTCCAACTTCTTTGGTCCACGCAGCACCGCGCGCATGTTCCAAGGCAGATCCCCCCTTCCCCTTCATCCTAAGTCATAATGTCATATACCTAATTTGTTGCAAATTTTGTCTACTTTCTGAATTTCCGAATACTTTTCCCCTAAAACAATAAAAAAATTGATTTTTTTAATAAAAACCTTTTTGGGGGTCTTTTTACCAAAATTGGGGGGGGGGGGGTGCCGGGGGAAATTTTGGTGGGAAGTTGCAAATTCGGAATCAGAGACCCAAAAAACATAAAGTAGCCTTTTTCCAGAACTACCATGAATTTTGCTAGGTGGAGTCCCTATACGGTCTCTATTGCCTGGACTATAGAGCTCATTCTTAGTGAAGAAACTGGGTTTATCT